>OW052222.1:101237313-102644813 GCA_932526605.1 Nephrotoma flavescens | reverse complement strand
GTAAAGAATCAACCCATTCCAACGAAATCAATTACATGAAAGCTACTAAACGGACCCAACAGGCATTGTAATTTAATAAACGCATTGAATGAAAACCGAAAATTAATCAACGCATTAACAAATAAACAAATAATGATGACAATTCCAACCCGACAACATCTGCAAAAGTGATCAACCTAGCTCCAATATCCATGATGTATCGACGACGCCGCAAAATATTGTTTCTCCCATCAACTCAATCAAAACTGTCTCAGTGCTTGACAAAACAGATTTATATATCAGTCGTATCGATCCATCCGTCTCAACCGATCAGATCGTTAGCTACGTCTGCGATAAACTTCAAAATTATTCTCCAGGGAACGTAAATTGTAGGCTATTATTACCCAAAGATCGCGTTTTGGACAGCTCACTAACGTTCGTTTCATTTAAAATTGGATTTTGATATGCTTAACAATTCTGGTGTTTGACCTGCTGGTGCTATAATCCGCCCATTTACAAATTATTCACGCACATCAAAAAACCGGACTATGGGCACGTTTCAACAACCAAAGTAACTACTGCTTCAACCAATCAGTTTAATTTATCAACGACCGTCGCTTCATCTAATACCATCAACGCCTCAACTTTGTTGTAAAGATTTCAGTCTCCAGTGATGTGATCGCCTTCCATCCCTACCTTGATATCATTGCGCTTCGCATCAGACTAGCTTGCAATACCTCGATTGTTGCCACCGCTGTTTATATTCCTTACGGATCCGATCGAGATGTCTACAACACGTTTTTCAACTACATCGACTCTGCCGTCATACCTTCAGTTCGCCCTTGTGATCAAATTCTCATTGTGATTGACTTTAACTTACCCGGTATATCTTGGAACGATGTCGATGGTGTATTCTCTTCATCCTCAACTGATGAGAAAGCATTGACTACCATCGATTACTTCGCTTCCATATCAACAACGCATCTTAACCGTTTCAGCAACAGTCGAAGAAAATTCCTGGGCCTGCTATTTGCCAACGATGTCTTACATGCCAATGTTGATCCGTGCTTGGACTTCACTAGACGTGAGAGCTTTTATCACACACCAATTATGATAAATATTTTTTTATACTAAATATATAACTTAATAAACACATTTTATTAAACACTTGTTTTTTATTTCGCAAAATTAATTAATAATTTTGCGAAATAAAAAACAAGTGTTTAATAAAATGTGTTTATTAAGTATTAATGTGTTTCGCCAAGTGCCTACGGTAAATAGCGTAAAAAGTAAATATATAACTAATTATCTTTCTCATGATTTTCACTTTAATTTTAGAATGGCCGACTACGCATCTTTGATAGAATTTCTCAGCACTGCCGATTGGGAGTTTTTACAGTGCGATGCGGATTTGAATGATACGGTGCAGATTTAATGAGGTTTTCGGCTGTGGCATCGAGAAACACGTTCCGCGGGTTATCAATAAAAAATCCGGCTTTCGTGACCCATGGTATAATAAGGCTGTTCGAGAAACGACGCAACATGTTTCATTCCCTGTACAGGCTTTACGGCGTAGAACACTATCCCGATTTTGTAAACGCCCGCAACGAATTTAAGACCCTTAATTGGTTCCTTTACAATAATTACGTAGTGGAAATCGAGGAAATTTTGACATCTAATCCAAAAAATTTGGAACTTTATTAACAGTAGGAAAAGGGTATCTGGTTTTCCATCGAATATGCCTTTCCAGACCTCCAC
Source organism: Nephrotoma flavescens (assembly GCA_932526605.1). NCBI lineage: Eukaryota > Metazoa > Arthropoda > Insecta > Diptera > Tipulidae > Nephrotoma > Nephrotoma flavescens. The sequence continues at coordinate 102,643,076 of OW052222.1, read as the reverse complement.
CGCTAGTCAGACATCCGACATACATCAATTTGTTTGCCAAATTCTTTGCATTGGTTTACAAGCCGCTTCAATCCGCAGTCTCCTACTACTTCCACCTGCATTGTATTTGATCATTTCAAACTTACCGAACAGGAGGTTCTCGATCAACTGCTCCTTCTCGACGTTATTACGTTACACCGATCCTATTCAAACGTTGTGCTGTAAGTCTGGCCCCTGCAGTTACCTTCTTGTTTAACGAAAGCCTTCGTCGTGGTTTTTACCAGACCCCTGGAAAACCTCATGTGTTCATCCAATTTTCTAGGCGGGTAATAGAAGTGAGGTAAATAATTATCGTGGGACCGTCCCCTCTGTCTTATCCAAACTGTCTGATTCCATGGTTCACGGAGTATTGCACTTCCATAACAAGAGATTTATTTCTCCTTTTCAACATGGATTTTATTCCGGTAGGTCTACCGTGACTAACTTGTCCTCTTTTTGTGGTCATTCATTTGACAGTCTAAACTCCAAGCAGCAGCTTGACGTTGTCTAAACAGACTTCGCAAATTCTTATTAGCAAGTTGGAGAGTCTCGATTGCCATTTCATTCCCATCGATTGGTTGCGTTCTTACCTCTCAGATCACTGGCCATCCGTAAGGATTCTGAATTCTTTCTTTCCATTGTTACGTGCGCCATCCTGCGTGCTTCAGGGTAAACATATCGGCCCACTGTTATTTCCATTATTTATTAACGACGCTGTAAAATGCCAAAACTTGCCTCCTCTTCGTGGATGACATGAAGATTTTCGCCCGGGCTCCAGCCTAAGACTGCGAAATGTTACAAGATGGCTTAAATCGCTTTTGCAGTTGGTCAATTAACAACATACTGGCTTTAAACGTGAGTAAATGCAAAACTTTCTTTCTTCCGTATTTGCTCGCTGTTTTTCAAATCATTGATCGGGTTGAGTTCATTTCGGATTTTGGCGTGATCTTTGAATATGATGCTACATTTACCAGACATGTTAACGCCTTTATTTCAAAGACGTACATTACGCTTGGTTTCATTAAACGACACTACAAGGACTTTATTGACCCGTTAACTTTGACATCATTATACGTCTGCTTCGTTCGGTCTATTTTGGAGTATGCATACCCTATTACCAGTCATTCTGAGAGGATTGAGAGTATCCAGGAACAGTTTATTTTAATCGCGCTACGACGTTTACCATCCATGCGTGCTGTGACTACGTTCTTCCGCCTTATCAGAATCGATGTAATCTTTTGAAACTGCAACGTCTAGATAATTCTAGCATTTTATATAGCACTCATAAAGTGAAGAAATTCTTCTAGCACTTTATAAACACTCATAAGACCTGTGCTGGCTTTCGGAAGCGAAAGCTAGACGATGATCCCTAACGATTGTAGATTATTATTTACCTTCGAAAGGAAGGCCATTCGTTCAGTTGCGAACAACGAATATCGGATTCGTATGAACCACGAAATAAACCAACTCCCCGGAGGCAGCGATATCATCGGTTTCATCAAATCCAATCGAGTGAGATGGCTCGGCCACGTTACAAAGTCCCCACAACAACGGATGATCAATAAAGTGTTTCACCAACAACCACCCGGAGTGCGTCGTAGAGAAAGACTCCGACTACGCTGGTGTGACGACGTCGAACAAGATCAAGATAAACTAGGATGTCGAAACTGGACGACGAGAGCGATGGACAGAGACGGATGGAGGACCATAGTGCGGGTGGCAAATCCCTTCATGAGATATGAAACTAGATAAAGAAACGTCTAGATAATCGCCGAGATGTAGCTTCCGCGCTTATTGTGCGACATATCATTAACTCCTGTGTCGATTGTATCGAGTTACTAGCACGTATCAATTTGTATGATCCCGAACGTCGAATGCGTCAACGCGATGGAGTTTTATTTATGGACCGAGCGGAGTGGTAACGAACTACGGTCTTTTTGATCCAATTCCGAGGGCATCGCGGGTGTTTAAAAAGGTCTATGAAGCTTTTGATTATTACTTGTCGAGAGATTCATTCAAGAAAGGTTTATATAATCTTGTGTAGTCGAGCTTATGCGCCGTAACTTTTTACCAATTGTTTTGTTGTGCCAATTGTAGTCACTGAAGGCACCATTTATAAATAAAAAACAAATAAATCAAATTTAGAAGATTTAATGTGGGATTCCCGCGTGTTAAAAAAACGCGTAAACTCATTCATTAACAAATATGCTTTCTACAACCATCTCGAAAGTCGGTTAAACAAAATAGCACAAGATGTATACATTTATCAACACGTTTCTTACGGCTTCTTTGTTTCTTTGAAAGCCATCTGATACGTAAAGACTCAATCCAGCTACAAGAGATTAATTTTGTGAAAGCACATCTAAACGGGTCCAATGACCTGTTGAAACCAGTTATTAGCACTTATGTGAGCTGTCTGATTTCCTATTCAGTAATTAGAGTAGAGTCACTGTAAAAAAAAAACAAGATAAAATTTCAGGTGGTTGATGAGTCATCAAAAAGATGACTGGTTGAGAATATACAGGGGATCCTGCTTGTTTACGGTAGAATGAGTTTATCATAGTAGGCATAACCTGATTGATTAGAATGTAGTCCATTGAATGGATCGGTAGAATTTACGCATTCAGATAATGGGCTTGAACAGTGTTTTCAGGTCTAAATCCACCATCGAACCTAAGCGAAGTGGCAGGTTAAACACTGCACAGAATATCTATTTAATCTCTTTTGAAAATAACTCAATCTAGCCATAATATTAAATTCATCAGATTATGTACTAATACACTTATTAAAGGACCTTGGAAAATAATGTAAAACTATTGTAATATTTTTAATATGGTCTAAACGTATAAGTTTTATTATTAGGCTCAATTAACGTAATTAAGAGAAACAAAATCATAAAAGGTGTTTTTCCACTTTATAAATTCTCCGAACTTCGAAGTAGCTAACAATTGAGCACACGGGACAAGAAAAAACCTCAAAAAACAGTAATACCAAAATTTGTACATGCTTGTTATGTATAAGCAAAGTATTATATACATACAATATACATGGTATAAAATACGTGTGTATGCACATATTATTTACAATAGCTTTAAATTCACGTGGTGGTTATTTGGAGGTATGTAGTATGTATAATAGAAAATATGCAAATGAAAAACATGGGACCAACATAGTAAAATGAATCGTATATCCGTCCTAGTTTAACTAACACCGATTTATCAATAATTTGACAATTAAAACATATCTGTACTTTTCACTCGCACGGCTGCTATTTATTTATATGCAAGTGGTCAAAAAATACAGGTAATTAATAAATTTTCATTCAATTACAGAAATTTATTTTCATGTTTTTGTATTTTGATTGCACCGGACTTTAAATTTCAATATAGGTTAGGCCTAATAAGTAAATTATATTTATTTTCTGGTGTATTTATATAAATAGCTTAAAATCATATTGCTGGGAAATTGACAAATTGAAAATCTACACAAATCTCACTTGTTATTTTTATGTTAACAAAACTCAGAATGATTATATAACACTAAAAAAATATTATAATTTTAAATAGAACACATAAAATATCTTTAATCAAAACATAACAAGTGACTACTATTCCGCCTCAGCGTTTTCTAAAATCATCCATTGCCATTATCTTGTTGACTTTTATTTGTACTATAACAAATTTAACCAAATAAAAATCAGTCCTCCCGTTTGTTTATTTTTCACACACATTTCAATTCACTGTATATATCGATTTTCCTTTGTAGCATTTTTAAATTTCACAACTTTATTAACATAAATAAATTTGTAACAGAAAAAATAAAAAACCGCACTAACCATGTTTCAAGATTGCTGAATTTCTTGGTCACAACTTTTCCTAAATCAATTCCAAGACGATCTACAATTCTTTGAGCTAAATCTGGATGAGATGTTCCTGAGAAGACTTTTATGTTTGGCATTCTGGATTGTAATAGCGCACTAGGATTAGCCTTCTCTAAATTATTCCGGACTAAAGTTTTAGCGCGTATTGGATTTGAAGATCGAACTGGCATCACACAAGCTGTGAAGTTTAAACAAAAAAAATTCCGTGAAAAACTAAAGAAACGAGACAAATATATAATTAAAAAATTATTTTATTCTAAAATGTTGGTAGCAACGTTCCAATACTTTACAATTACCATTGCGTATATACACGGCCAAGACGAAGGCAAATTGAAAAATACGTTCGTATGGATTTCTCTCTCTCTCTCTCTCTGGCACTATATCCCATCAAGAGATTTGGCAGCCTCAAATGAATCCTCAACATTTATAAATACAATATAATTTTTTTTCTTGTAAATTTTAAAAATTTTGTTGGGATATATTTCTTTTCTTGTCTCTCATGTGCAAAAAGTCAATGTTATATCTTTCTCGTTTTGCAGGAGAAAAATGTTGGACGCATGTAAATCGGGCATAAAACGTAAATACGAAAAAAACTCATATTATTTTCCTTCCTGCCATCACAAATGTGTGGGTAGCGGAAAAGAATCGTCAAAAATTTATTTTTTTATGTATTTTGCACCATCATACACATTTGTGCGTCCCACTTAAATCTTTTTCGTCCGAGGAATAACAGTATAACCAGTTTTTGAGTTTTAAATTTGAAATATATATTAATAAATATTAAATAAATTATTAAAATTTAAATATATTAGGATAAATAAAAATAAATATTAGTCATTCCTACACGTCAATATTATCGTCATTATTTAAGTTCTATTAATCGTTTTGTATACGAATTTAGTTTTACTCAAAACATATAAAATTATTTTTCAAAAGTTGCCGAGACGGCAAAAAAAATTGTCATCGGCTAATTTTTTTTTTAACGAGTATACATAGGTAGCTAATATGTATATCAAAATGTTGATAGAAGTAGTGTTGCTTTCACTAATCTAATCGGATTAGCTAAGAAATGTGAAAACAACAACTTTTAGCTTTAATTTTTAATGCGTTTTAATTTTTCTGTGTTGGTTCCTTTTAACTAATAATTATTTTAGTTTTTTATATTTTATGGAATAGAACAAATTAAATTCAGTATTTAGCTATCAAATAAAAATTGCCAAATTATACTACAATATAAAATTTCGTAAAAAATTGAAAAAATAAATCCTTGCGGTAAACACCATAACCATAAAATGATTTTATTTCCCCTAATCCTAAATTTTTTTTCTTAACATTCTAAGAAAATCGGCTTTAATATAATGCAATTGTTGTTGTAAAATTTTGAAAGCAACACAGCTAGAATATATTATATTAATATTTTACATATTAATATTTTTGTGAAAATTATATTTTTTTATGAAAACTGAATTAAAATTTAATATAGTATTTATATGTATATTCCTGAACTTGTTCCAAAAATCATTTAAGAATCCCATTAAAACCCAACACATTCAATACCCTCTGCCCCCCATAATCGCGTAACCTAAAAATGGAAATTAACAAATTGTCTGTTAAATCGAGAGTCCATTAAATGTCCGTTAAATCGAGCGTCCGATAAATTGGGGTCCGTTGAATCGGGGGCTTACTGCACCTAAATAAATACTACATTATATTTTCATTTATTTGTGATAAAAAAATATAATTTTGACATAACTATTAATATATCAACATTTTGATGTAATATCTATGGATACTCGTTAAAAAAAATTTATAACAGACAATTTTTTTTTTTACCATCGGCAATCTTGAGAATCAATTTTATTTACATATTTAAATAGAGTAGAACTAAAGAAAAGTATGTAATGATGTACAATAATTGCCGTCTTACTTTGAGAAATTTACAACAACAATCCCATATGGTAATTCCAAATTGGAATTATTTTAGACAAACTTTTCTGCTAGTATAGAATTATTCTATTCTACCCTTAGTTTTAATTGCTGTCTTACTTTGAGAAATTTACAACAACAATCCCATATATGTAATTCCAAATTGAAATTATTTTAAACCAACTTTTCTGCTGGTATAGAATTATTATATTCTACCTGTAGTTTTAATGTTCACCACCAGGGCAGTTGTATTGAATACTTTTATTTTTAACTCTCGTCAGGCGGCATAGGTACAATTGTACCTTTTCTGTTTTTAAATACTAATAAGTCTTCTTGTAGAAGCCGGAGAGAGTTAAAAATTTGTGAGATCTCTACATTTTAATAATGTGGAAATTCCAAATATTATGTATTTAAAAAAATTATGACTACAGTGACGATTTTCATATAAAATATATGAAAGTACAATTGTACGTCTGCCGCCTTTTATCGTAGTAAAATTATGTCGCCGGACGAGGGTTAAATGTTGGCAATAAAAATATAAAAGTGATTTTTGTTATTTTGACATCGCATTTTTCTAAACAACACGAGAAATTAGTTATGATTTGTAATAATATTCAATAATGTTCTAGCACATTACTATTTAATTGAATGTATTAAGTTGCATTTTTACGTTGTTTTCAAATTCAAAATGTAATTGTTACCAACTAATAAAAATAAATTAAAAAATATCTTTGGTTGTTACTTTGAGCACAAATTAATTCTATTCCAGAATGGTTTTAACTTAGAGAAAGACTAACTACAGAGCAGAAATTTTTTATTTTCCCATATAAAATTTGCTATTTCATTTGTCACAAGCCAGTACAGGATGGTTATATAAAAAATGTATATAGTTTACTCATATCTTAGAAATAAGAACCCGTCAAACAAGTTTTTGTTGTTGTACGAAGTGACGTCTTAATTTTGCGCCGTAAAATTATAAATTATAAATTTTTAAAATTATTAATTAAAATACATTTAAATAATAGAAACAATTTCAAATAGTTAGTGGTTTGTGTAGTATATACTGTTAGTGCAATTATTTGATGATAAAAATTACAATTTTTTATATAAAATGAAGTGTATTGTGAAAAAATGCCAAAATACGCATAAGAAAATACAGAATCGAATATCTTACCATCAGTAAATTTACCAAGTGTTTATATAAAATAAAATGTATATTATGTTAAGAAGCTAGTGATTTGTGGTAAATTTATTCTTAATTTAATTTATAAATCAGAAAAAATTAAGAAAACAATTTTGGTTCTATAATATCTGTGGCGTGGGGTTCTTATTTCGTTTTTTGTTTTTGTAATCCCGTTGTATATTCGCTTTCTCTTTTACCCTCCAAATTTGTGACGCTTGACAGTTGCTTATTTCCATTCTCTACATTTAATTTCTTTGGGTTTTAACTTATACCAAAGTAAGACGACAAATGTTCACCACCAGGGCAATTTTATTGAATACTTTTATTTTTAAATGTTGGCAATAAAAATATAAAAGTGATTTTTGTTATTTTGACATCGCATTTTTTTAAACAACACGAGAAATTAGTTACGATTTGTAATAATATTCAATAATGTTCTAGCACATTACTATTTAATTGAATGTATTTAGTTCCTTTTTACGTTTACCGTCTTACTTTGAGAAATTTACAACAACAATCCCATATATGTAATTCCAAATTGGAATTATTTTAGACAAACTTTTCTGCTGGTATAGAATTATTCTATTCTACCTGAGGTTTTAATGTTCACCACCAGGGCAATTTTATTGAATACTTTTATTTTTAAATGTTGGCAATAAAAATATAAAAGTGGTTTTTGTTATTTTGACATCGCATTTTTCTAAACAACACGAGCAATTAGTTACGATTTGTAATAATATTCAATAATGTTCTAGTAGATTACTATTTAATTGAATGTATTTAGTTGCATTTTTACGTTGTTTTCAAATTCAAAATGTAGTTGTTACCAACTAATAAAATTAAATTAAAAAATATCTTTGGTTGTTACTTTGAGCTCAAATTAATTCTATTCCAGAATGGTTTTAACTTTTGCCAAAGTAAGAGAACTGTTGTTTTCAAATTCAAAATGTAATTGTTACCAACTAATAAAAATAAATTAAAAAATATCTTTGGTTGTTACTTTGAGCACAAATTAATTCTATTACAGAATGGATTTAACTTATGCCAAAGTAAGACGCCAAATAAAAAAGAATTTAAATCTTAGAACAGGTCTTTGGGTTTTAGTGTGGGTTCATGGAGAGTTCCTGCGAGTTCATACGACGGATAAAAATCTCGGATTTTTCTATCCCAGATTTTGTTTTCAATATTTTCAACTTTTTTATATGAAAAGAGACGTGCCCGTTGTATAATTTACGTGATGTAATTGGATAAAACGATGGGATAGTAAAATCAGAGATTTTTATCCGTCGTATGAACTCGCAGTCACGGAACGGGATTATTTTTTATCCAACTCTTCAGCCAATCAAATCATTCATATTCAACTAAACCCCGCCCAATTTAATCCAGCTTTAGTTAAAATATTTCCATCTTTTGAGCAATAATCTTAGTCGTACCAACATAGTAACAAAAAATAACCGGAAGTATGAGCAATAATTTTGCTCAAATATTTGTTGTTATTGTTTATTTTTGACATTTTTTGAATGAATTTGTTAGGTTATCGCCTTAGATAATTTTATTTAAAGTTATTATATAAAATAAATGAAATAAATATGCGAGATGCATTTAAGTGAAACAATGAGGATGAGAAATAAAAATTTTATTTTGTTACAAACTGTTGGGCTATAAATCATTTGATAATTTATAAATTGTGATGTGTGTATAAAACCGAATATTGTGTATTTGTAATCCCCAGACATACGTTTATTCGATTAATTTAAAATAAAGCCCCATCTAATCGTAAACAAAGCAGAAATTGCAAACAAAAAATACAAAACCACAGTAAACATATCGCACATCCTCTTAAATACTGTCAACACAAAAAAACAGTTTTGAGATAAATGTATTTTATTTATTTTTTAATTGCTAACGTTACTGTGATGATGCTGAGATTATTCATTATTAGCTTTATAAAATAAATAATCAAGTATAACAATTTAAAATGCATTTATCACAAAATTGTTGTCTCACGGAATGAGATAAAAAAAAGCTGGCTTTTTTACCAACTTTTGCTCAAAAAATTTCTCTACGGTTGTCTATCGCACATCCTTTAAAAAAATGTCATAACACAAAAAATAATTTTGTGATAAATGCATTTTAAATTGCTATACATACTTGATTATTTATTTTATAAAGCTAATAATGAATAATCCCAGCATCATCACAGTAACGTTAGCAATTAAAAAATAAAATAAAATGCATTTATCTCAAAACTGTTTTTTTGTGTTGACAGTATTTAAGAGGATGTGCGATATGTTTATTGTTGTTTTGTATTTTTTGTTTGCAATTTCTGCTTTGTTTACGATTAGATGAGGCTTTATTTTAATTTAATCGAATAAACGTATGTCTGGGGATTACAAATACACAATATTCGGTTTTATACACACATCACAATTTATAAATTATCAAATAATATATAGCCCAACAGTTTGTAACAAAATAAAATTTTTGGTTCTCATCCTAATTGTTTCACTTAAATGCATCTCGCATATTTATTTCATTTATTTTATATAATAACTTTAAATAAAATTATCTAAGGCGATAACCTAACAAATTCATTCCAAAAAAGTCAAAAATAAACAATAACAAAAAATATTTGAGCAAAATTATTGCTCATACTTCCGGTTATTTTTTGTTACTATGTTGGTACGACTAAGATTATTGCTCAAAAGATGGAAATATTTTAACTAAAGCTGGATTAAATTGGGCGGGGTTTAGTTGAATATGAAAGATTTGATTGGCTGAAGAGTTGGATAAAAAATAATCCCGTTCCGTGAACTCACCATTACCCATATAAAATTTCATTTGAGGCACGTCAGAGCAGGATGGTTATATAAAAAAGCATATGGCTTACTCATATTTCAAAACGAAAAACCCCAAATCAGCTGTTTATTTATGTGCGCAGTGACAACCTATGGTGACGACTTAATTTTGTGCTTTAAAAATTATTAATTAAAATACATTAAAATAATAAAAATATTTAGTGGTTTATGTAGTAGTGCGTGGTAGTGCAACATTTGATAAAAAATTACAAACTTTTAATTGAAATGAAGTGTATTGTCAAAAACTGTAAAAATACGCCTAACAAATTTCAAAAAGGCGTATCTTACCATCAGGTAGTTTACTAAGTGTTTATATAAAATAAAATGTAAATTGTGTTAAGAAGAAAGTGATTTGTGGTAAATTTATCCTTAATTTAAGTTATAAATCAGAGAAAATTAAGTAAACAATTTTTTGTAAACATATATTATATTACCAGTGTCGCATTATTCTTATTACTACGTACATATTCTACGTGCTTTTCTTTTCATAATTACTTTTTATTTTGGAATACTATAAGTATAATTTTTTTACCGAAAAAAAACAATTAATGCGTACTATATTCGAATAAAAATAATTGTGAATTTGTGTAGTTTTAAATTTCGATCGAGCAAATTCTAAATACGACCCGTTGATTTATATGCTTTCTCTTTTACCCTCCGAATTTGACTCACTTGACAGCTGTTTTCATTCCCTCTGACTCTCTTACTCTAAGTAGTAATGACCAAACCCCTACACTATCATTAATAATGACAGTATTGACGTCAAACACAAGTAATGATGTCTCGAAATCAGAAAATCCGGATTTACATCATTACTAAACATCATTCTTCAATATCACACATTATACATGATCATTATTAATGTCATTCCCAGAAAATAATGACATTATTACTGCCCGTGTAATGGGGGTAAAAAAGTAGATCAAGTTTTGATAGTTCCAAAGAACGTATAATTTCTTCTTGTTGTTATTAGCTGTGTTCCAATGGGACAAATTTGCTACTCACAACTACTTGCAAGTAGATAACCAATGGAACGAACTAAAACTATGACAGAAGTAAAACATAACCTTTTTTTGTGTACAAAGTTAGCTATGTGTGTAATTTTGCTGTCGTCTTATTTTGGAAAATTAATTTTTTTTTAACTAAAATCCACAATAAAATCTCAAAAATGAGTAAGAACTGGTCTTATAATGAAGGCAACGGTTTGATTATGATATACGCCGGCCGAAAAGAAGAATATGTCAAAACCCGCTTGTTATTTCGCAGAAGTAAACAAAAAATATAGTTTGTCCTGACATTTCAACATAGCCTACCCCTCACAAAGCCATCTATTAGAATTTTTTGAACCAAAATACCTACCGTTAATTTTATGCGTAACTACTTTCAACATCTACACCACCATTTGAGCATGGGTAGCTGCGAGTAGATACAAGTACTTGTGAGTAGTTTGCTTTCTCCATTGGAACACAGCTATTGTTGTCAGTGTGTAGGTAATAGCGCGTAAGCGACCGTCTTTTGTTTGTTTTTGTGGCATATTTTGTTTAAACACACTTGTGCAACACAGGCAACGTGTTTCTTAAAAAAAAAATTATAGCATAAACAAGTTTATATATAATAATTAATACTAAATACGGTTATTAATTTGTTTAATATATTAATTTACACAAAACACATTTTACACTGCAAAAAAATACTTAAATAACAAATTATAAAAATTGCGCACTAATAATGTTTGGTGGTGGTAGTGTCGATCAAATCGAAAAAAGATCAAATCTATCAAAAAATATAGATTTGATTTAGATCAAGTCTATTTTTGTGTTGGATAGAACGCAAAAAATTGATTTAAATCAAATGGTTTTGATCTAAATCAAATCTTTTTGTTGGAAAGAACGTCACATAAAATTAACCCAAAAACGACAAATAAAAAAGGTGTCCTTAAAATATTTATCTTCGCAGTAGTGCAGAAATCAGTTAATTCAAAAAAAAATGTTGTTGAAAGAAGAATCAAAAAATTTCCCGTTTGCCGGTGAAGGGGAAAGCAACGGGCAAAGAATCACGACGAAAGAAGCAACGTGTGAAACCGCGGAATATTTGCTTAAACTGAATCAAAAAATTTTTGTCTGGCAGGAATAGGGATATTCATACATATGTACATACGTTATTGTTTAAATTTGCGATTATACCATTTTATTTATAAGACATTCGAAATTGTATTATGTACATATAAGGAATCCATACCCGCTAAACGCAAATACATAAATACAACTTTGTCCGTTTTCTTTGCATTATTCGAATTCGCCGCTATTCGCTATCAGATTTGTCAATTTTTACGAAGCACCAACCTAACAATTTGTTCTTTATTTGTTTAATAATTTTTTTATTTTCATCAAGTTCGTCGTGACTCTAATACATGCTATCAAAATTAAAAAATTAAAAATTAATTTTCAGTTTACTTTTATATTTATATTAAAATTCTGTCTACTTGCATTGTGTATTAAAGAAAAGGTGACTAATATTTTAAATATAACTGCAAAACCTAGTGTTGTAAAAAATATATTGTGGTCATAACATTTTTAAGCCATTGGTTGACTAGTTAGCAAAAAAGACTGCAAAATGTGTACCGCAAATATGGCAGTTTCCCGAATTAAGAGGGAATTTAAAGAAGTCATCAAAAGTGAAGAGGTAAATTACTTTTTTGTATCTCTATTTTATATTTTTTACGTATTGCATTTGGTTTTTATGTTTTATTGAATTAAAAATGTAGAAATTATTTTAGTTTCGTTGCATAATGTAAATTTTTGACAAATGGTTAATACCAACATAACAGTACAAAAACTTCATGTGTGCTAATTGTGGGTACATTTTACCGAAACTGATTATTGAGGATTTATTTGATCTCTGGAAAAGTGGAAATCAACCTGATTCCAGTTCCATTCTTATCAAGTTTCAATTATATTTTTATCTTTTCAAGAATTGCGTTTGTTATCGGGAATTCACATGGATTCTAAAAATATATATTCGACCCATATCTACCAAATTCATTATTTGTAATTATTATCAGTTAATTTCATATTTAGAAATTTAAATTTGCATTGTGAAGTCGTGTCTAGCTATGGTTGTTGTACATAAAACATGCGGAATCAAAATACTGTAATTTAATTCCGATGTTTTTTAAATCCCCTTAAATAACGATTAAATCGTGCCTTGTGGAGATGTAGATATGGTGAGTACTATCCGTTTAGATTTTTATAGTAGTGTTCAAATCTCGCTGGAATTCTGACAGTTCTCGCGCAGAAGTAATATGGATACACAGTGGGTCTATTTCTTAATTCAACCCGAGCAAGCAGGCTTACCCTGGGTAGTGTACACCGAGCAAAGATTGTACTGGGCAAAATTATCCGGTGTGCATAGAGTAATAAATTGTTTTTTATTTTGCACACTCTTCGTACACTGACATTAATTTCAGAGTAAAATTTGAAGAACCGAGTTTGCACTGTGTAAACAGTTCACAAATAAAAACGCAGTGTGCCGGGTAAAATTACCCAGGTTGAATAAAAAAATACGAAGTATTTTTTGACAGCGCACTGCCTGCTCGGGATGAATTAAAAAATAGGCCCATTGTTTCCAAAAGGCGTGCAATATTTTTTTAGAACTATTAATTTTCACTTGATATATGATTGTAATAACATAAATACATAATATGTACTTTTGCATGTTTTGTGTATTAAAACTGAAATACAATTCTTTTTCTTGGTTATTTATTATTTTATTTGGGTTTACTATCTAAGATAAATCCGACCCATCAAAATATTTATAAAATAAATTTCTACACCACTGAAACCTGCGCAGGATTGCGTTCACGAGATTTACATTGTTAACTGTTGTAACAACTGTCATTGTAGAAATGACGTAGTAGTTAACAATGAGATGATCTCAAGTGTCAAAACAAATGAAAACCATAAAAAGTTGATCTCTTAATTTCTCCATAACATAAAGAGTAACATAATATTATGGAGTATCAAAATAATCACCGTATCCATAAAACACAATTTTTTTTTAAATAAATATATTAAAAATTGAATTTAGCTCTTTAAATTATTTTTCAAAACAACATAATGGTTGTTGATAGTACGATCATGATAAATACACCATTAAAAATGACATTTGTAGAGGCAGTCTCGAGTAGGGTTCAGAATGACATTTGTAACAATGTAGAGTTCGTGAACGAAAAACGCACGTGGTCATTGTTACAATGTAGGTTTATGAACGATTTTGAGATGTCATTGTTAACAATATTGTAACAATGTAACTCTCGTGAACGTGCTCCAGAACAGTTGTGTGAAGTTCTATCGTACCAAAAAATAAATAAATTTTTCTAGTTGCCAAAGAACGTAAATTTTTTTGTTGTTCTTGTTGGCAGTGTGTAGGTTAATAGTGCGTAATGCCCGGTTTACATGCGACCAACATTTTTCTCCTGCAAAATGAGAAAGATATAACACTGACTTTTTGCACATGAGAGACAAGAAAAGAAATATATCCCAACAAAATTTTGCAGGAGATTTTTTAGTCAATACACAGCAAAATGTTGCCATAAAAATAAAATGTTGCCATAAAATATACGATTCGAGTATTTTTATGGCAACATTTTTAAAATTAACAAGAAAAAAAATTATTAAAATTATTTCGTATTTAAAAATGTTGAGGATTTATAATAAAAACAAACGCCATAGATAAAAATGTAAATTTCGCATTTTAATTCATTAAAAATAAATTAATAATTATCCTATAAAAAAAAATACGCCATTACTACCAGTAGTGGACGAAAATTAGGGACAGCAAAAAAAAAAAATATAAAATTAATAATGTAACAAAACTTAAATAATTTATTTAATTCCAAATGGTTGGTTTACAACTAATTTTGTATACGCTTCGTATGATAGTAGAAATAATTTCAAAAATAAACAACTTTTCTTAAAAATCCAAAAAAAATAAAAAAAGGCTGGACACAAAATTAGGGACACTAGAGTTACAAGCGAATAAAACTAATTCCATTCCCAATTTCTAATATAAATATTAGTATATGGTAGCCTGTCCTTTATTTTTAATCACTGCCTGGCATCATCGTGGCATAGAATCTATTAACCTTTGACATGGTGGGATAGGTATTGACTCCCAAGCTTCCTTAACGGCTTTCCACAGTTCTTCCTTATTTTTTGTTTTTTGCCGCCTACGGTAACTTTAAGGCCCTTCCACAGGTGCTCAATTGGATTGAGATCGGGAGATTGTGCTGGCCAAGATTAAAGATTGATATTTTTGCTAACAGCATACGGATGCATGACGTTCTGAAGTATATCATCTACGTAAACTTGCTGATCCATTATTTCTTTAATCCAGTATAAAGGTCCAACACCATTGTAAGAGAAGCATCCCCATACTTTAATATTTCCTCCGCCATGTTTCACCGTTTTTCTTGTGTGCTGAGGAAGAAATTCTTGGTTTTTTGGCCTACGGACATACTGTCTCCCATCAGAACCAAACAGATTAATTTTGGTTTCGTCGCTCCATAGTATGTTTCTCCATTTTTGGATTCCGCGGTCACCATTCCAATCAATATGGTCTTTGGCAAATCGGAGTCTATCGACGATATTTTTTTTGCTAAGAGCTGATCTGCCATGCAGATTACACTCTGCTAGACGTCTTCGAATTGTGCGCGTACTAATTTCTAAATTTAGTTCCATTTTAACGTCAACAGATGTTTAAAAGGATCTTTTTTCACTACTTTGGAAATATGACGATCCGTCTGAGGTGTTGTTTTCCTCTTCACACCGCGTTTATTGTGCAACCATATTGCATGGCAGCAATTTCACGGTATGATTTACCTTGATTTGTTAATTTTAATATAATCCGTCTTCCATCCGGTGAACAATCCACACCACGGCCCATTATCGTTAAACGTGATATTTTATATTTTTTTTTTTGAGAATTTTTAATAAACTTCAATATTATCTTGTTACTAAATAGGAAATTACAGTTTTTAAATATTAAAAATTAAAAAAAAATACAGAAAAAATACGTGTCTCTAATTATTTGACCACTTTTGTTTGACGTTTCCAACATTCTAGGGGAATTCCCGAAATATATCAAAAACAAAATACATTTTAATTATATTTTGTAGTACTAGAGCAAAGTAGAATTCTTTTAAAACAGATGTCACATCAATGGGATAAATTGATATATTGAATATAGAGTGCTAGTTATGTTATAGATAGCTGTCCCTAATTTTCTGTCCACCACAGTACATATATGTATATATATATTTCTTTCTGTCATATTGAATATTTTTATATAGCGGATTCTTTCTTATTTACCTGCAAAAATTTGTAGAAGAAAACAATTTTCTACATGTAAACCGGACATAAACGATCATCTTTTGTTGTTGGTTTTCTTATGCATATTTTGTTTAAACGCACTTGTGCAACACATTCAACTTGTTTGTTGAGAAACAAAATTAGAGCATCAACAAGTTTATATATAATAATTAATACTAAATATGCTTATTAATTTGTTTAATATATTAATTTACACAAAACACATTTGGACACAGCAAAAAAAATACTTAAATAGCAAATTATAAAAATTGCGCACTAATAATGTTTGGTGGTGGTAGTGTCGATCAAATCGAAAAAATATCAAATCCTTCAAAAAATCACAATTTGATTTAAATAAAATCTATCTATCATTTTTGTGTCGCAAAGAACGTAAAAAAGATTTACATCAAATATTTTTTTCCGAAAGAACTTCACATTAAAATTTTTTTTTTTTTAAGATCTGAATATTACTATACGGTCTTTCTTTGGTACCGGTTAAATCCATGCTGGAATAGAATAAATTGTCGTCTTACTTTGGCATAAGTTAAATCCATTCTGGAATATAATTAATTTGTGCTCAAAGTAACAACCAAAGATATTTTATAATTTATTTTTATTAGTTGGTAACAATTACATTTTGAATTTGAAAACAACGTAAAAATGCAACTAAATACATTCAATTAAATAGTAAGGTGCTAGAACATTATCGAAAATATTATTACAAATCGTAACTAATTTCTCGTGTTGTTTAGAAAAATGCGATGTCAAAATAACAAAAATCACTTTTATATTTTTATTGCCAACATTTAAAAATAAAAGTATTCAATAAAATTGCCCTGGTGGTGAACATTAAAACTACAGGTACAATAGAATAATTCTATACCAGCAGAAAAGTTGGTTTAAAATAATTCCAATTTGGAATTACATATATGGGGTTGTTGTTGTAAATTTCTCCAAGTAATGCCTCAACCAGTCAGACTTAAGAGCTTAAGTTAAACGCTGATTGCACCACTTCGGTTAGTGCTACAATCACCAAAATTGTATAGGCTTCTCGTCACAAATAAACAACTGACCTCTAAAATTTTAGTGGTCGTACCGCTCTCCTAAGTGGTCCAAAATGGAGCACAACTTAAGAACTTAAGGCTGACTGGTTGAGGCATAAGACAGCAAATATTGTGCTCAAAGCAAAAACCAAAAATTGTATTTACTTATTTTTTATTAGTTGGGAACAATTATATTTTGAAGTTGAACAAAACGTGCGTGAAAACACAACTAAATATATCTAATTAAATAGTAATATAACCGAATAATAAATATTATTTGAAATCGTAACTAATTTACAACCGGTAGAATAGAAATATTCTATACCAGCAAAAAAGTTGGTTTAAAAAAATTCCAATTTGGAATTACATATATGGGATTGTTGTTGTAAATTTCTGAATTTTGCATATATGCGGTCTTACTTTCTAATAATTCTATTCTACCGGTTGTAAATTAGTTGCGATTTCTAATAATATTCAATATTATTGTTGATATTACTATTTAATTAGATATATTTAGTTGTGTTTTCACGTTTTGTTTTTCAAAATGTAATTGTTCCCAACTAATAAAAATAACTAAATACAATTTTTGGTTGTTACTTTGAGCACAATATTTATTCTATTCCAGCATGGATTTAACCGGTACCAAAGTACGTAGCACAATCGTGTGAAATATCCCTTTTTCAACCAAAAAAAATAGAAAAATGACTCAAAGTCCAAACCACACAATTGTGTGAGTAAAAAATCATATTATGTTATGGCTTTTTTGATAAAAAATTTCGCTTGATTTGAAGTACAACCAACACAATTGTATGTATAGTTATGGGGTTTTTTTCCGACGAAATAAGTTTGAAAGGAATGCGCAAATGTGTAAGTTGGTTCAAAACACATACAAAAATAAATTTTTGACTTGGTCAGAATCTACTTAAATATAAGTCCTGCTTACTCTTCTCATTGACATATACCTATTTAAAAAAAACTAACAAAGAGTGTGTTGGTTACACTAACAATGCAATGTAAATCTGGGGTGGAATCATGAACGCCGGACGGAAAATTTAAACGGTAGTGAAATTTTATATGGAAAACAGCAATAATTGTACCGGTTTTGTTCCATTGTTTCGCAAAAAAAACACAAATAGCAAGCCAGAAAAAAAATAATTCATTCGTCAGCTTTATAGCAATCGAACGAATTTGTAAGGTTTTTTTGAAACAACAGAATAAAACCGGTAGAATTATTACTGCTTTCCATATAAAATTTCTCTACCGTCTAAAATTTCCGTGCGGCGTTCATGATTCCGCCCCTGATTTTTTTTTTGTTCGTTTTTTTTTGTTTCTACACTAACACACTTATACCTAGTTATTTAATAAAAAATTACTATGGAAAAAAAAATTTCCAATACATCTTTACTTAGTTATTGTTTATTTCATATGTGTGGAGTTAGCACGATTTATATTTAAGTAGATTCTGACATGGTACTTTTACCGTACTCGCACAATTGTGTTAGTAAATCACAAAAGGGATATAATAGGTAGGTTAGGTATCAGTGGTTGACGCTTAGGCCATTTTTTGGCCCATTGTGATACCACGCATTCACGCCACATCATTAACCCATTCACCTATTCACCTACTCACACAACTACAATATACCACCTGCACATTGCAAGCCCCATGTCAACCTGTACATTGACATGGACGGTGGGTCGGCGCTGAATTCTGTACTCCATCAAAGGGTCTTAGTTGTGTTTGTTAACATCACCGATTGTAATCGATGATGAAAATTCGATTTGCATCTAGCCTCTGATGGGATTCGAACCCAGTACCTCCCGGTCCAAGTGCCGAAGCTTTAACCACTGCACCACTTGTCCGGTATAGGTATATATAATAGGCAATTCTATGAAATTTTTAAATAATACATTTTTTTTTTACAAAATCTTCAATATCAAAAATTGTAACATGGTTTTTTTAATTGTCAGTCTCTTCTAGAAAAGACAAAACATTTATTACAATATCACTTCATTGTGATCACAGATCGAACGATCGTATTCAATTTTAATTCATTTACGCCAACTGAAAATTAATAGGGAAATTTAAGCAATCTTATTAAAAAAATAGTTTTTCGTTGGAATTAATTGATTTTTACATAAAGTATTAATATTTGGTGATGTACCCATTATTTTTAAGCATCACATTACATCGCCTCCCCATATAATCTACTAGTGATTGACATCTTTCAACTAGGATACTCCATCAACCGTTTTGAACGTTTTCTCATAGCTCATTTATATTTCTTGGCCTCGGCAATTTACTAAAACCACGTTTTAACTCATCCCTAGAAGATTTGTTGGTAAAACAAATTATATGGAGGACATTTAAGGGATACCATGCTTCCGTATGCTGATGAAAACATGCCCCTTCGCTGAGTGTTTCAGCAGGACAATGATTCGTAGCACACGGTGAAGGTGGTATAAGACTGGTTTGCTGCAAATAAAAATAATATAATGAAATAGCCAGCTCAGTCTCCCGATCTAAACCCAATAAAAAATTGTGGGTGAGTTAAAACGTGGTTTTAGTAAATTGCCGAGGTCAAGAAATATAAATGAGCTATGAGAAAACGTTCAAAACGGTTGATGGAGTATTCTAGTTGAAAGATGTCAATCACTAGTAGATTATATGGGGAGGCGATGTAATGTGATGCTTAAAAATAATGGGTACTTCACCAAATATTAATACTTTATGTAAAAATCAATTAATTCCAACGAAAAACTATTTTTTTAATAAGATTGCTTAAATTTCCCTATTAATTTTCACAGTTGGCGTAAATGAATTAAAATTGAATACGATCGTTCGATCTGTGATCACAATAAAGTGATATTGTAATAAATGTTTTGTCTTTTCTAGAAGAGACTGACAATTAAAAAAACCATGTTACAATTTTTGATATTGATGAATTTGTAACAAAAAAATGTATTATTTAAAAATTTCATAGAATTACCTATTATATTACACACGACTGTATCTCTCAAAAAATATAATTTGATCTGGATCAAATCTATCTGTCATTTTTGTGCCGCATAGAACGTTAAATAATAATATATGTTACACTATAAATTAATTCTTCGTACGCTTTGAAAAATGAATTTGTAATTGTCCTTTGAACTAAATAAAATCGTAGTCTGCTGTAAATTAAAAAAGACAAAAAAAAAAAACGAAACCAAAATATATGTTAATCCATTTTATTAAGACCGGTTTCAATCTAACAGATAATAAAAATTACAATTTGTATACAATTGCTTACGAGCAAATTCAGCGTACGGATATAATTATTATTTAAAACAAACGAAATTATTCTTAATACCGTGTCGGCCCTCCTTTAGACCCTATAACTGCCTTTAATCTATTATTCATATGCGGCCTTTACACTACCAGTAATACTGTCATTACTCAAAACATCATTACTTAAAAAAATCGTATTGTCACAAAATTTTCTTTCCATTTGAATCTGGCACATTATGCCTACTGAAGTAAGGTGAGTAGTTCAAGAATAAAACATTATAAAATTGCAATGGAAATAGGATATTTTTAGGTAATGATGTTTTGAGTAACGACAGTATTACTGACAGTGTAAAGGCCGCAACCAACTTGTGTGAATTCAAGCGGTACTCGGGCCCATTAAAACCTTATTGCATCTTGTAATGTCTCCTTGGAAGTAATAGGGTATTTATGGAGTTGCCTTTCTAGATAATCCCACAGATGTTCAATAGGATTAAGGTCAGGGCTTTGTGGAGGAGGGCGTAATTGCTTGGGTGCTTAACTGTATATCGAAGATTTGCGCTTTCCGAGGCAGTCCCTTTTTTTACGCCATACTTTTGCCGTATATCGAAGATTTGCGCTTTCCGTGGCAATCTCTTTTATATGCCATACATAGTGTCCAAAAATGTTGTATTTACTTTCATATGTAAATATTACTCCGTTCCAGAATGAAATGTCCTTCTTCATGTGTAAATTTGCGAATTCCAAACGTTTCTTCTTATTTACATCACTGATAAGTGGTTTTCTTCCGGGTATTCTAGAGAAAAATCCGTGCTGGTTTAAAGTTTTTTGAACTGTACGTGAACACATTTGTTCCATAATCTTGGTGCAGCATCGACTGAATTTTTGTGCTAGACGTTTTGGGTTCTTTCTTTATAGTTCGCACTACCATTCCTTCTTCCTTCTCACTAAGAACACGTGAGCGTTCAGTTCCTTTTAAATATTCAACACTCCCTTTATTTTTGAAAGTTTACACAATGTACTGAATAGTAGATTTTGCTTTTTTCGTAGTATTTGCAATATCAGATAGCGTTTTAGAGGGTCAAACGCTTTCTGATATTGCAAAAACTACGAAAAAACCAAAATCTTCTATTCAGTACATTATGCAAACTTTTGCACGACATGTTTTTTACAACTTTGCGTGAAGACATGACGAGACGTAAAACTAAATTAATTATTCAATCTAATAGCTTTGATGACCAAGGAGATACTGAACTAAATTTTCATACAACCATTGGAATAAAAAAGTTGTACCAATTTAAAATAGTCGCTACAATAAATGTACGATGAATTTGTTCATAAACAATTGTATACAAATTGTAATTTTTATTATTTTTTAGATTAAACCGGTTTTAAACCGGTTTTAGTTTAATTTTTTAGATTAAACCGGCACTTTATAAAGCACTAATAAGACCTGTGCTGACTTTCGGAAGCGAGAGCTGGACCATGACCTCTAACGATTGTAGATTGTTATCTACATTCGAAAGAAAGGTCATCCGTTCAATTTTTGGTCCAATTAAAGCTGCGAACAACGAATATCGGATTCGTATGAACCACGAAATAAAGCAACACCTCGGAGGCAGCGATGTCATCGGATTCATTAAATCCAATCGAATGAGATGGCTCGGCCACGTTACAAGGTCCCCACAACAACGGATGATAAATAAAGTGTTTCACCAACAACCAGCCGGAGTACGTTGTAGAGGAAGACGACTACGCTGGCGTGACGACATTGAACAAGATCTGCAAGCATTAGGATGTCGAAACTGGAGGACGAGAGCAATGGATCGGGATGGATGGAGGGCCATTGTGCGGGCGGCGAAATCCCTTCATGGGATGTGAAAGCCAGAGAGAGAGAGAGAGAGAGAGAGGTTTTAATAAAATGGATTAACATATACATACATATTTTGGTTTCATTTTTTGTCTTTTTTAATTTACAGCACTACGATTTCATTTGGTCCAAAGGACAGTTAGCAAATTCATTTTTTAAAGCGTATACGAAGAATTAATTCAAATAGGTTTAAAAAAATTTTTTTCTCAAGATTTATTTTCATACCTTTCTGTTGTAACAACGCATCCCCAATAGAATTCCTTATGACTTTTTCCTTACAAAAAAATATGAAAAAAAACTTGAGAATTGTTTTTTCTCAAGTTTTTTTTCATACTTTTCTGTAAGGAAAAAGTCATAAGGAATTCTATTGGGGAAGCGCGTAACTCAATTTCTGTAGTAAAAAGTTTTTGCTCTTCAGTGGAATCGAATGTGCCTAATAATGGTTGCCTAACAATGGTGACACTGACTAGTTTATGAAATTGTTCATGTGATTAAAAATAAAAATAGAGCACGACAAGTAATGCAAGCAGAAATCACTTGAAAGAATGAGTGTATAAAACATATAAACAAAAAAATAAAAATAAATACAGCAACAAATGATACAGCTTACTTTTGCAGCAGTTTAAATTGGGCAAATCTTTAAAAAAAATTTAATTATTTTTTTTGACGTATAGTCATTTTTTAGTAATATAATTTTGTGTGTACATACAAACATATTTCAAAACAAAATACTGCAGCGCACGCTGCACGGATCAAAGACATTAATAATATTATATAGACTAGTAATAACTAAATGTCAAGTGAGTAAATTTCAAAGAAAAAAAGAGATAGTCAAAAAATAATCAGTACTGTTTTACAAATTTTCATTAACGAATATGAATGAAGTTAATTACTTGTAGAATAAGAATTTTCTCTATAATAATTATCAACATTCAAGAATTTTATAATATTTTTTTAAACCACAACTGATTCATGAGTCTTACACAAAATACTTAATCGAATTATACAATAAAATTGTACAATAAAAATGTCGAAAAAGCTATTCAACTATTCCGTATAATTCATAAAACCGAACTATTCACTGTTTAACAATTATCAATATAATTAATTAACCCTTGAATCGCATTTAACTATAATTATACATATTTTATAATTAAAATATTTAAAATACTGAAAATATGCGCCATTTTGTTACCACATATATAATTGAAAACGTTTTCAGTACGGGATTGTGGAATCTACTGTACATAATTCATATCAGCCGCAACAAATAATTTTTTTTTTCGATACATTTATTTTAATAACACACAAATGTGTTTCTAACACAAATTTGATCACAAATTGTATTCAACACACAAATTTCATCATAAATTGCATAAATTTTTCAAATAATTCTATTTTGAAAGACAAACAACCAGAAACAAAAGCTTTAAGTTGTGGATGATATAGAAATCAAAGACAGAGATATAAATAGAGTTTTATATATGTATGCATCTCGTTGTAACTGTCCACGCATGAAATATACGATTTTATATGGAGAAAAAGCACATTACTGGTCTATGTATATAGTATTATGTCTATGGCACGGATATATTATTTTATTTTCATAACGTCAAAATAAATGCGCATAGTGTTCTCTACGATTTAAATTAGTTGTTTCTCTTTTTCGCCTTCTTAGTTTTATAGCACATTACAGCACATGAAAACTATTTACCCCCCGATTCTAACGTACAGTCGTACAGACGTATTTTCAGTCTTAGCGAAAACTTTTGTCTTAACCAAGACTACCTTAGATACTTTAAATTCGTATTCTGCACTTAGTCTTGCTACATTGTCTTATCTGTCAGTAGTCTTAAAAAATTGTCTTCGTTAATATCAGCGAAGTAGGTGGTCTTACCCCCCGATTCTAACATACAGTCACAGACGTATCTTCAGTCTTAGCTAAAACTTTTGTCTTATCGAAGACTAGATACTTTAAATTCGTATTCTGCACTTAGTCTTATCTGTCAGTAGTCTTAAAAAAATGTCTTCGTGAATATCAACAAAATAGGTGGTCTTAGGAATCATAATTTTGACATTTAAACAAAAACAATAATTATATGTATTTGACCAAAAACCGGAAAAATTATTCAAAATAAACTATTATGTACTCTCAGCATATATAAATATAACATAAATACGAGTTTTTTTAACGATTTCGAATTGAACTGTCGCTTTTTGTTCATAAATTTGAAACAATATTGTAAAAATTTGGTTTCGACAGCTCTACAAAAGTCTTTGGAGAGTTTCTAATATATTATTTAAGGCTACTGTCTTCAGAATTTCAATGAAGACTGTAGTCTTAAAAAAAAGTCTTAACAAGAAAGTCTTAGCTCTAAGATAGTCTTATCGTCAGAATCGAGGGGTTAGTATCATAACACCATAACAAAAATAACCGGAAGTATGAGCAACAATTGTGCTCAAATATTTGTTGTTGTTTATGACATTTTTCGAATGGCCCATTGCACACTAGATTTCTTTTGAAATTGATTTCTTATTTCAAACTATGTCGTAATAGATTTTTTATTGCTAATTTAAACCCTTATTTTATATTAAAATACCAAATTTTTTTGTATTGTTTTATTCTGTTCTCTCGAAAATATAATTTAAACAAAAATCTACATCTCAAAAATGGCCTTAAATTTTTTTATTTTCATTTCTATTTCTGTTAAAGCTATTCCACCGAAAAAATTTATGAAACGCAATTAAACCCGGCATCATAAGTAAACGGAGAAAGAAACGAAAAAGAAATTATTTCTTTGATATCCAGTGTAGAACGGCAGAATGAATTTGTTAAGCTATGTTTAGTTATTTGTTAAGCACGTAAAGGGTAGGGGGAATAGTGCGTGGCATTTTTTCCCGGTAGATGGCTTTACATTCATCTCAGTCACCATTAATCGCATCGGGCAATTCTTATGTGTGTTTGAAAGGTGAAAACTAAAGGGGAATAGTTCGGGGAATAGTTCGTGGTAGGAGGAATAGTTTGTGGTCTTTTTTGGGTGACATTGAAACAAAGAATTTTCTTATTTCAAATGCACTTTATTAAACCAAAAATGTACCATTTTGATCGATGACCTTTTGCCATTTTTCTGGTAGAGCCATGATCCCATCACTGTAGAACTTCTGTGGTTTAGAGGCGAAAAATCGAGACAACTAATTTTCGCAGGCCTCTTTTGAATTTAATGTAAAACCATTAAAATGCAAGGTCAGGACTATATGGTGGGTGCATCAAAACTTCCCAGCCAAGCTCTCTTAGTTTCTGTCGGGTCATCAATGATGTGTGTGATCTAGCGTTAGGAACGCAACGCCCTTTCTGCTGATCAATTCTGGACGTTTTAACTGAATTGCTTTCCTATAACGCGTTAGTTGCTGACAGTAAAGATTAGAATCAATCGTTTGGCCCGGGGCAGCACCTCCAATGTACGACTCTTCCAATCCCACCAAACACAGCATTACCTTTCTTGGCGTCAATCGTGGCTTTGATACCGTTTGGGAAACTTCACCTCGTTTCGGCCATGATCTTTTTCGCACAACGTTGTCATGTCTTATCCCATTTTCATCACCAGTAATCATTCGCTTTAAAAATGGCTCGATTTCGTTCCGTTTCAGCAGCGTTTCGCAGATAGAAATCCGGCCCATTAAATTTTTAACTGTTAATCCATGGGGTACTCAAACGTCAAGCCTTTCTTGTATCCAGCCATTTTCAAATGGTTTAAAACTGGTTTGTGATCAATATTTAGTTCTTTACCAGCCATTATATGACGGTCTTCTTCAATTTTTTGCATGATTTCATCGACTTTTCCAGTGGTTGGTTGACCAGAGCGAGGTGCATCTTTGACATCGATATTTCCAGAACGAAAGGGCGCGAACCATTTATTTGCTGCTGATTTTGATAAAGCACCTTTATCACCAATTTCCCGATACGATTAATGGTTACTGAGATATATGAATGTAAAGCCATCTACCCGGAAAAAAGGCACGAACTTTTGCTCTACCTATTATTGCATTTATTTTGGTAATCAACAACGTGTTTATTGAAACAAAAATTATGGCATAAACAAGTTTACATAAATATTAAATAAAGCCTTTATTCTACAATGAAACATGTTTTTTCAGTAAAAAATACTGGGAAACCGAAAATACGAGAATATGTATACTTATTAAAATTACGTTAGAGTGATAAAGACAAACAAATGTTGTCATAAAAAGTATTGAGTTTCATACTTTTTGTCCCTTTTTTACTGAAAAAATATGTTTCATTGTGGAATAAAGGCTTAATACTAAAGGGCTAGTTATATAGACGAAAACGAAACGGACTGAAACGAAAAGAAACGGAAAGACGAAGTAGGCATGGTTATATAGACGAATTAGTGAAAACGGTTTTCACATTTTCATATTTGTTTATAATTTTATATTATTTGAAGTTTACTTCTTGTGAGTATGAAAACTAACTCGAAAAATGCATTTTATGTTTGGCATTGCATTTGAATCCAATTAAAATATAAAATATTTTGACAATTTGACATGTGCTTGTAAGGATAACAAAAAAATCATAACCGATAGTGTATAACCGCAAAGACGAAACGAAAGCAAATTGAATTGAATCAATTCATCCGTTCGTTTTCGTTTCATTTCTTCTACATAACTAGCCTATTATGTTTTCATGCAATCAATCCTTTCGTTTCGTTTCAGTCCGTTTCGTTTTCAGTTATATAACTAGCCCATTAGGGCCACATGCTCGATCAGCTAGCAAACAAGCAATATGCTAGCGCAAAACCTGGCTACTCAATCAATTTTACCAAGCAAAATTGAATTTGAATTAATTTTTTATACGTTTTTTGTTTATTTTTGCGATTGCACAGTAAAACAATATAAAAATTTGCTGGATAGTTTTTTAAGCCGCAAAGTTCACTGTGCAATCGCAAAAACAATAAAAAAATTATAAAAAACTAAATTCAAATTCAATTTTGCTTGGTAAAATTGATTGAGTTGCCAGGTTTTGCGCTAGCATATTGCTTGCTTGCTAGCTGATCGAGCATGTGCCCCTAAATATGGTTTTAATTTGTTTAATTTACACAAAACACATTTGAACACAGCAAAAAAAGCATAGGTAAATAAATTATAAAAATGGCGCACTTTCGTGCTTGGTGGTGGTAGTGTAGATCAAATTTCCCAAAAAGTATAGATTTGATCTAGATCTGTAATCTGATCTTAAAAAATACTCTCAGCATCACAGTAGCGTTAGCAATTTAAAAAAAATGCATTTATCTCAAAACTGCTTTTTGTGTTATGACAGTTTTTTAGAGGATGTGTTTTCTGTTATTTTGTATTTTTGTTGTTTACTTTTTTCTGCTTTGTTTGCGATTAGTTGGAGCTTTATTTTAATTTAGTCGAATAAACGTGCTTATGTCTGGAAATAACAATATTACAATATGCGGTTAATACAATAATATAATATTCGGGATAATCCAATATACGGTTTTATATAAAGGGCGTCTCTACAAGAGCGCCGGATTTAAATTTGCCGCCATTTTGTTAATACGAGTTGTACGGTGATTTTTTTTGTCATTTGTCACGTACAGACCATGCGATTTTAGAATATGGAGAAGTATTCAAACCAACAACGTTTAATTATTGTAAAAACACATTACAAAAATGGTGAAAGTTTTGCGAAAACAGTTTGCCAATTACGTCAAGTTTTAATAAAGCCTTTATTCTACAATGAAACATGTTTTTTCAGTAAAAAATACTGGGAAACCGAAAATACGAGAATATGTATACTTATTAAAATTACGTTAGAGTGATAAAGACAAACAAATGTTGTCATAAAAAGTATTGAGTTTCATACTTTTTGTCCCTTTTTTACTGAAAAAATATGTTTCATTGTGGAATAAAGGCTTAATACTAAAGGGCTAGTTATATAGACGAAAACGAAACGGACTGAAACGAAAAGAAACGGAAAGACGAAGTAGGCATGGTTATATAGACGAATTAGTGAAAACGGTTTTCACATTTTCATATTTGTTTATAATTTTATATTATTTGAAGTTTACTTCTTGTGAGTATGAAAACTAACTCGAAAAATGCATTTTATGTTTGGCATTGCATTTGAATCCAATTAAAATATAAAATATTTTGACAATTTGACATGTGCTTGTAAGGATAACAAAAAAATCATAACCGATAGTGTATAACCGCAAAGACGAAACGAAAGCAAATTGAATTGAATCAATTCATCCGTTCGTTTTCGTTTCATTTCTTCTACATAACTAGCCTATTATGTTTTCATGCAATCAATCCTTTCGTTTCGTTTCAGTCCGTTTCGTTTTCAGTTATATAACTAGCCCATTAGGGCCACATGCTCGATCAGCTAGCAAACAAGCAATATGCTAGCGCAAAACCTGGCTACTCAATCAATTTTACCAAGCAAAATTGAATTTGAATTAATTTTTTATACGTTTTTTGTTTATTTTTGCGATTGCACAGTAAAACAATATAAAAATTTGCTGGATAGTTTTTTAAGCCGCAAAGTTCACTGTGCAATCGCAAAAACAATAAAAAAATTATAAAAAACTAAATTCAAATTCAATTTTGCTTGGTAAAATTGATTGAGTTGCCAGGTTTTGCGCTAGCATATTGCTTGCTTGCTAGCTGATCGAGCATGTGCCCCTAAATATGGTTTTAATTTGTTTAATTTACACAAAACACATTTGAACACAGCAAAAAAAGCATAGGTAAATAAATTATAAAAATGGCGCACTTTCGTGCTTGGTGGTGGTAGTGTAGATCAAATTTCCCAAAAAGTATAGATTTGATCTAGATCTGTAATCTGATCTTAAAAAATACTCTCAGCATCACAGTAGCGTTAGCAATTTAAAAAAAATGCATTTATCTCAAAACTGCTTTTTGTGTTATGACAGTTTTTTAGAGGATGTGTTTTCTGTTATTTTGTATTTTTGTTGTTTACTTTTTTCTGCTTTGTTTGCGATTAGTTGGAGCTTTATTTTAATTTAGTCGAATAAACGTGCTTATGTCTGGAAATAACAATATTACAATATGCGGTTAATACAATAATATAATATTCGGGATAATCCAATATACGGTTTTATATAAAGGGCGTCTCTACAAGAGCGCCGGATTTAAATTTGCCGCCATTTTGTTAATACGAGTTGTACGGTGATTTTTTTTGTCATTTGTCACGTACAGACCATGCGATTTTAGAATATGGAGAAGTATTCAAACCAACAACGTTTAATTATTGTAAAAACACATTACAAAAATGGTGAAAGTTTTGCGAAAACAGTTCGCCAATTACGTCAAGTTTTCGGTCGCAATAATGCGCAAAATGAATAGACAGTGAGGCGTTTAATTACAAAATTTCAGACCAAATTTACGCTGATCAGAAAGTCATTGTTCGTCGTCGTCCTTGTCGGTCACTCGAAAGTATAGCCAGTAAAGGAATCTGTGTCCAAGAATCCAAGCACTTCCATTCGGAATCGTGGTCAAGAATTAAACATTTCCAGAAGCACTATGCAACGAATTTTGGAAAAAGATCTGGGGCCTAACTATTGAATTCGACGTTCATTTTCGAACGCTATCATTTTCCTATAGCAAACAAAAGAAGAAATAAGAAAAATGTATGAAATTTTTACTATTCTATTCTCTTTTGTTTCCACGCTTGCTATAGGAAAACGATAGCCGTCAAAAATGAACGTCGAATTCAATAGTAAGGGTCCTGCATTTGCACGCGTACAAGGTTCAATTGGTGCAAGAAAACGCCAAGTGGCCATGTGCAGTGCCGTGAATTTGCTGATTGCGTGTTGGAACATCATCAAATTAATGCGGGTTTTTCGAAGAAAATCATTTTTTCAGATGAGGCACATTTTCAACTCGACGGATACGTAAATAAGCAAAACTGTCTGATTTGGGGTGCTCGTGTAATACTCAAACAATCAATGCATCCACCGCGAGTAACGTTGGTGTGCATTTTGGGCTGGTGGAGTAATTAGGCCGTATTAGGCCCTTATTAAACAATAGTTATGTGTTTTAGACACTTTTTTCAGCCTCAGTTTTACCAAAAAATGGAAAAAATAATTATAATTCTTAACAAAAAATATTTTACTTACAAATAAAAATAACACAAACTAAATAATTCTAATTCAAAATAATAATTTCAATATGGCGTCGCGTGTCAGTTTCAAACAAGAAAATAACGATTATACTTGTATTTGAGTGAATTATTTTGTAACATCGTTATAATAAACATGTTTGTATTTTATACGCACACACATATGATACTTGGGTAAGGAATGGCGTGCGTAAATTGTACTCTTTTGGGTACGAACCCAAAATTGTTTGTTGGGGTAGTGAGTAGTTAATTTAGCAAAGATAAAAACCTTAAGTCCTTGTAAGTACTTGCGATGGTCGATTGGAGAGTAAATATTATAAGATCAAAATAAGGTCGATTTATATTATCCGTTCGTTTCAGTTCCTGCACGTAACGTGTCAGACAAAACCTTAAGATTGTTACATGTAGTATTTATATTGTTCGTTCCGTATGTGTAGGAACTGAATGGAACGGATAATATAAATACTATAGAAATACATGTAAAAATCTGTTTTTTTTGCGCGACACGTTACGTGCAGGAACTGAAACGAACGGATAATATAAATCGACCTTTAGAGGAAAATATTCCGCCGTACTAAATCTCTAATAACAATTAGTAGGTGAAGGGGAAGAAAAGGAGGAAAGAATCACGACGGAAATATGAAAGTGTGAAATGGCGGATTTACACTCGAAAATTTTAAATACGCAATTATACCATAATTCAAAAACGATAAGGATAATGCCAGGGTCTATTATGAAATTTTCGACCGCGTTTCGACGTTGTCGAGAATTTAGTATTATAAAATATTTTCGACCGTGTTTTTTTTCGACGTTGTCGAATTTTTGTATTATGAAATACTCGACGCGTTTTATTTTATATAACGTCGACTATTTTACGTCAGCTAGTTACGACAGCAGGTGTCGAGTACATAAAAGAAAAGTGTTAATTGTTGAGAAATAAAAAAGTTTGTTAGTAAAAATAAATTAATAATTTAAACTTATAAAATTTTAATTAATAAAAAATAATTAATTTAAATTTAATATTTTTGATAATTTCCAAGAATTGTCGACTTCGTCGAAAAAAAAAATCATAATAGCGATTGGGGGGTGGGTACTGTTTCGGCAGCAGAAAAGTGCTACCGGGGACCAAATGCCAGTGGTATAAATTGGCTAAAACAAACAATGAATATAACAAATACGGAATGTAATACCCCAGGTGGTACAGCAGCAGATATGCTGACAAATCCACACTCTTCGGAGGCAGGCCCAACAGATTCTGGGGTGGGCCAATCATTGTTTAACCCATTTGGACGAAGTTCCAAATTACCAAGATCACCTAGATCTTCAACTGAAAATATATTTCAGTACGAGAAGGAAAATGCTGAACTCCGTGAACAACTACTAGAAATAAAGGAATTTACAACTAAATTGAAAGAAGAATTTACAATTTTAAAGAAAGAGAATGAAGAACTCAAAAAAGCAGTTGAAACACGTGCAGAACTTGTAACGAAACCTAATCCTGCAATCGATGATGACATCAATCCATTCCATACGGATGAAGAAGAATTGGAAAGACAAGCAAATTGGATGTTGAAACGGAGTAAAAGACCAAGAAAAGGAAAGCTCAACACTCACCAGAAATGGCAGAAACTTTACCATCAACTTCAAGAGGTTTCTAGAAAACAGTTAATCATCAAGAAACCAATAGCTCTAGACCAACAACCAGCTAAACCAAAAGAGAAATCACTTTCACCAATAAATGTCGATGAGGTACAAAAATCATGCGAACGGCAACCAGCTCAACAAAATGAAGCACAGACAAAGGTAAAAGCCCCAGCACCGATTTTCATTGTAGGAGTAACGAACTTATAGCGGTGTTACCGTGTTTTATTAGTTATATTAATGATTAACACACACTATATTTATGTTTATATTATATTTATTATTTAATATATTATCACTTAAATTATAATTATAAATTTAGTTCACAAAATGGCGTGTGAACGATTGTTCGGCACTATTGACTTTTATTATTATTTGTATATGAGACTGTGTCTCCTTTAATTTCTAAAACGCGACTGCAGTTTTCGTTTCTCATTTCGTATCGTGAAATTAAAATCTCGATATTTATCGATAAATATCGAGATTCGCGAATGTAGGTGGCGAAATAACTATATTCAGCAAAACGAGCAATGGCTCGTAATTAAGCGGCGCGACGTATAAATAGTTTTGCTACGAGGAGTGCCACGAAGTGAAAAGGTGTTTGAGCCGCTACATCACTCCCCTCCTGGATCGAAAACCGTAGTGTTTTAAATTGAATGTAACGGTTTTTGGAACACTACGTTTTTCGACTGGGTTTACCACAAGTATTCCGTATGCTGGCTTAAGTCTGTCGATGCCAATTGTTGTTGATTTTCCATCTATATCCACAACAAAAAATTTTCGCAATTTGCGGGTCACTGGATACGGTCCAGAATAGGGTGTACTCAAAGGACCTCTGACTCTATCCACACGTACGAATACGTGTGAACAGGTTTCCAGATTTTTGGGAATGTACGTTGCCTGTTCGGTTGGATGTCGAGTGTCCGTAGGGACTAAGGCTTTCATGGTAGTACGAAGCTGATTCACGAAATCCGAAGTATCTGTGTTTGGGTTCGAATTTTGATCGTTGATGAAGAATTCACCGGGAACCTTGATGTTTTGACCATATACTAGCTCTGCTGGTGTGCAGTTGAGGTCTTCCTTGATGGAGGTTCGAATACCCAATAGGATCGTTGGAAGTTCTGAACTCCAATGGGATGTATTACATCGAGCTGTTAAGGCGGATTTTAATTGCCTGTGGAACCGTTCGACAAGACCATTCGCTTTCGGGTTGTATGCAGTTGTATGAATGCGATGGGAACCTAGGAGCTTCGTGAGCTCGGTGAACAACGTTGATTCGAATTGTGTTCCTTGGTTTGTCGTGATGAAGAGTGGGACACCATATCTACAGATATACTCATTGTAAAAGATCTTACTTACGGTTTTTGCGGTCATTTCTCGGATTGGATGAGCTTCTGGCTAACGGGTAAATCGGTCGACTATTGTTAAAATATAATGATAGCCATTCGATTGGGGCAGTGGACCAACCAGGTCCATGTGGATGTGTTCAAACCTGCCACTTGGTAGCTCGAATTTACGGTGAACTTTGGACTTTTGACATGGGATACAAGATTACGCCCAATTGCTTGTATCAGTATTCATTCTTGGCCAGAAGTATTTTGAAGCAATAAGTTTTCGCGTAGCACGGATGCCGGGATGTGATAAGCCATGTAGACTATCGAAGATTGTCCGTCGCATGTTGAGAGGAACGTAGGGTCGATTTTTACCTGTTGAAGTCTCACACCAAATTTGCTGCTTGTCTGGTAAGTCGATCCGTTGCAGGTTTACGCTTGATTTCGGTGTGCGTGCTGAAATTAATTTCTGCATTTCGTCGTCGCGTTGTTGCTGTAAAAGTAATTCCTTCGTGTCGAAGGAGAAGACGCTGAGTTCTGTGAGAAGTGTTTCACCAGAACGAGACAAATAGTCGCTCACCATATTGTGTTTACTTTTGATGTGATGAATGTCGGTAGTGAACTGGGTAATGTAATCGAGATGTCGTAATTGCCGGGGACTACGTTCAGACTTTGACGCAATAGCTGTTGTAAGAGGTTTATGGTCGGTAAATATAGAAAAATTTCGGCCTTCGACGAAATGGCGAAAGTGTTTGATTGCTAGATACATAGCAAGAAGTTCTCTATCGAAAGTAGAGTATTTAATTTCCGCAGGGGAGAGCTTCTTTGAAAAGAACGCTAATGGTTGCCAATATCCTTTGTTGCGTTGTTGTAAGACAGCTCCAACTGCTACATTGGAAGCGTCGGTAGTTATATTGAACTGCGCGTCGTTCAACGGGTGTGCCAAAAGAGTGACAGCGGCAAGAGAACGCTTGACCTTGTCAAAAGATTCTGTGCAATCTTCGGGCCAAGAAAAGTTTATTTTGTTTTTGCCTTTCTTGAGTAAAGTGGCCAAATGCCTGTGAATCGGCGATAACAGTTCGGCTAACCATGCTATAAAGCGGTGGTAATAGTTCACCATACCGACGAACTGCTGTATTTGGCGGATTGATGTTGGTTCTGGAAAATTTGAAATGACATCAATTCTGTCTTGCGACGGGAGGATGCCATCTTTCGAAATTGTGTGGCTCAAGAAGTCGAGTGACTTCACGCCGAAAATACATTTCGAAGCTTTAATATTAATTCCATATGCGGAGAGACGTTTGAATACTGACTCGAGATGTTCACTATGTTCCATCTCGGAATCGCTTGCAACGAGGATATCGTCGATATAAGAGTAGACGAAGTCCAGCCCTTTTAACACTTCGTTAAGGAATCGCTGGAATGTCTGGGCTGAGTTACGAAGGCCGTATGGCATTCGGGTAAACTCAAAAAGCCCGAAAGGAGTAGTTATCGCTGTTTTGTGAATATCCTCGAGAGCCATGGGAATTTGATGATATTCCCTAACCAAATCTATTTTCGAGAAAATAGTGGCGCCGGCGAGTTTCAACGAGAAACTGTGTATGTGGGGGATAGGATATCTATCTGGGACAGTGACAGTGTTCAACTGTCAATAGTCTCCACAAGGGCGCCAGTCCTTGTTTTTCTTTTGCACCATATGTAATGGTGAGGAGACTGGTGATGATGAGGGCGGCAGATTCCGATGTCTGTCATAAACTGAAATTCCGTTTTAGCAGCTTTTAGTTTAGTTGTGTCGAGTTGTCGCGGTTTAGCACAAGGTAACCTACCTTGCGTGACGACGTAGTGGACTACGTTATGCTTCACTGGGAGATTGTAATTCGGAGCCTCAGTGAACGAGGGGTATTTCTTTAAAAGTGCGCCGTAATCGTCGTTGACGCTGAAATGTTTTGGAGATGGCGTATCAACTTGGGCGATGATTGCGTTCACAGCGAGGGTAGTAGTTGACTCAGAAAGTCTTCTGTTCTTCAAATCGACCACGAGACCATATTTGGACAGAAAGTCAGCACCTATAATAGGCCTGTCTACTGCCGCGATGATGAAGGGATGTGTGAACGAACGCCTGAGACCGAGATTAACCTTCAAAAGTTTTGTGCCGTAAGTGAAAATTGGGGATCCGTTTGCTGCGGTAAGAACGCAAACGGTGTCTTTGGCATGTCGGGGAAACTTGTTAACGGGTATCACAGATACTTCAGCCCCCGAATCGATCAGAAATTGTAAGTTATTTTCATGATCGTGGATGAAAAGACGGCGAGACGAACCAATCCCACTGTTTGCCGTAGAGACAGCAGGATTTAGTGGTTTTCCGAAGGCTTAAAATGTTTGGAACTAGCTTGTCCATGAGCTACCGGTCGGCAACTGCACGGCTGATTACAGTTGCGTGCGCGTGAGCCGAAACGACGGTGGAAGTAGCAGAGTCCAGATCGAGATGACGATCTCGACCTTGACCTGTGTCGGTAATTGAAATTCCGTCTGTTGTTTGGCGATCTTCCACGTGAACCAATGTTCATATTGGCCAGTATTCGCTGTAGATCTGCCAATTGTTGTTGCGTCTTATCAAGTTGTCGTTGCATTAAAACAAGGGCTGATTCACCGTCAGCAGTTGCCTTGCTTGAGGATGGCTGGTTGACAGCAGCAATTGGTTTGAGTACTCTGGATTGAGCGTAAATCCAGATATTGTTGGCGACCGGTAGGATTTCCTCGATGTCGTTCTTGATATCCCGCGCCATTATCGCTCGTAGGTCATCTGGCAAACGTTTTAGCCAGAGATTTTTGAGTAAATCGTTGTTTACTAATTTGGAATCACCTGCTTTTTGTTCAAGCAGGCGATAAAAGTGGAACGGTTTAAGTTCCCCCATTTGTTGGAAGCCTGAAAGCAACTCGCCAAATCGTTGCTCCTCGCTGATAGAGTATCGGTTGGTTAACGCGAATTTCAGTCGATGATATTTCGTGCCTGGCTGCGGGTTCCTGAAAATGTCCGTAATGAATTGTACCGTCTCTTGTGGTATCGCGCCGAGAGTATAAGCAAATTGTTCATCGTCATCGACAATGCGGTGGATGCCGAACTGGTGTTCGACGAGGATGAACCAAGCTGCCGGTTGCTCGTTCCAGAAGGGAGGTATTTTCGGTGGGATCTTGTATATTTTAGTCGTTGCCCGCGATGTTGATGTGCCAGCATGGCTGTCGTTCTCATCTTCTGACGATGAAACTGCTTTTTATTGTTTAGGTGGCATTTTAAATTGATTATTTTATTTTCACTTCACTTTAATACCGGCGTAGCAGAAATATTTATTTTATCACTTGTCTATCTAATCGTAGATTTAAAAAAAATATTCGAACGCGAACAAACTAAATAGAACTATTTTTCCAACCATGGAGTATTGCGAATACGAATATGGGAATGGGCAGATCGAATGAGAATAAAATCAGCAAAAAATTAATTAAATAGTAAATTGTAGAAATGAAAAGTTATTTGAAAGATCAACGAAATTAGTACTAATAGTGCAAATATGTAGAGACGAACAATCGAACACTTACAGTAAATAAGCTTAATAATTTAATATAATGTTTGTGAATTAATATGTTTGTAAAAAAAAAAAATATTTAGTTTCAAATTATTTGAAGAAAAAATAAGTTTGTATAAATAAAAGATGGAATGCATTGGTCGAGTTTCGAACCATCGACTTTAATATCTGTAGCCGTCAACGCTAACCGTTGGGCTATATTGCTTATATAATTCCGTAAAATGTATATATAGTTGTAATGTAATATGTAAATGTTGTATAATTTTAATTATAATTTATTTAAGTAATTTATTTATTCAAAAAAAAATTTAGAATTTAACGAAAACAAAATTTTAGAAAAAAAAATTTGAATGTTCTATGTTATGTGTATATAGTTATTTTAAATGATAGTTTAGTTTATTTTTGAAAACAAAATGTTTAAAAGGTTTATGAATAAAAGTTTAAAAATTAATTTAAAAAAAAAAAAATGTTAAATAAATGTAATTTTCTTTTTAATAATTACTCGTATGATTGTATATATCCGTTAGGTGTCCTTGTAAGTGTATCCGTTTTGTTGTGATGTCCTTATGGCTATTTTGTCGCTGATGTGTTGTTTTGTTCTGCCACCTTGATCTGCTGACTGTTCTTCAGTTCCGTTTTGATTTTTATCCGCATGCAAAATGTTGTTGCCAGGTTCCTGGCTCCCTCGATGGGCGCGATCGCCTTTGCGGGGGCTACTGGCCCAAAATGTTTCGTTTTTTTGTGTACTGTTGTGTGTGAAAAAATACTCGTGTTTAAAGTAATGACCGGGTATCGAACTTCTGATACCGCGAATACTTAAGCACACACACTGCGCACTAACTTGCTGCACTACACACGTTTTGTTATTTTGTTGTTAACTTTTACTGTTTAGTGTATTTTTTTTTTTATTTTAATATTTTAATAATTTTTGTCACACTTTGTTGGCGTTCATGTGCGCCTGGTATTTTTTTTTGTTAGCGTTTCAGTTTTCTTTTTGTACGCGTTTTTTTATGTTGCACTATTTGTACTATTATTTAAGTTTCTATTTTAGTTAATCGCTTACACTTTTATTTTAGGCACAAAAATGTGCTCTTTCGCGGTTTTTTTCTAACGGTGGAACTGTTTTGTTCCCGTTATACTCGCGTGTCGGGGTCACCAGTTATAGCGGTGTTACCGTGTTTTATTAGTTATATTAATGATTAACACACACTATATTTATGTTTATATTATATTTATTATTTAATATATTATCACTTAAATTATAATTATAAATTTAGTTCACAAAATGGCGTGTGAACGATTGTTCGGCACTATTCACTTTTATTATTATTTGTATATGAGACTGTGTCTCCTTTAATTTCTAAAACGCGACTGCTGTTTTCGTTTCTCATTTCGTATCGTGAAATTAAAATCTCGATATTTATCGATAAATATCGAGATTCGCGAATGTAGGTGGCGAAATAACTATATTCAGCAAAACGAGCAATGCCTCGTAATTAAGCGGCGCGACGTATAAATAGTTTTGCTACGAGGAGTGCCACGAAGTGAAAAGGTTTTTAAGCCGCTACAAACTACTCAGAAATCCAAAGTGTAATGAGTACATGGATGCTAACGTTTGATAAATCCGAGAAAATAGAAAACATTTACAATATAACTGGCATACTCAACATGCGAGTAAAGATCGAAGCTGTTAAAAGAGGCAGTACAAGAATAGTACAATGCCAAGGCTTTAACCATACGCAACGATATTGCGCGCGCGATCCATGATGTGTGAAATGTGCTGAAAAGCACCCAACACAAACTTGCAAACTATCAAAAGAAGAACCAGCAAAATGTATAAATTGTAATGGGCAGCATCCAGCCACCTACCGAGGATGTGAGGTTGCCAAGCAGCTCTAAGTCATCCAAACCAGAATTATACATATGCACAGGCCGCTTCAAATTCGAAAGAAAATGAGGCAAACGGTACCGAAAATTTCAAAAACACTGTCCAAGCAATTCTAAATAGCCTTGAGGAACAGAATAAACTAAATAAGTTAATTCTGAATCGACTTAACTTGCTGGAAATACCAAGTTCCAAAATATTAAAAAATAAATAATGTCTGCAATACATAGTTCAACTCATAATTGCGGAACAGAAACCAGACATCAAAACTACTCATTAAGAATAGCCATATGGAATGCAAACGGATTAACACAACACCTAGAAGAATTAGAACTACATATTTCTAATTAGAAGAACATTCTCCTGTTATTATGACGATTAGTGAAAATGTAATAGAAAAAACAAATTCACCACAACTAACAAACAACAAAACAAATTGGGAATTGTTTAAGCAGTTAGTGGAGGAAAAATAGAACTTCAAGTGCCAATCAAAAGTGAATATAAAATAGAAGAGGAACTAGACCGGCTCCTTGATGTCATACAATGGTCGGCTTGGGAATGCACCCCCAAATTATCATCCAGGAAAGAAAACGCCGTTATTTACTCAATAGAAGTAAGAGAAATAGTGCAGGAATAACGAAAAGCCCGACAGAAATGGCACAATACACGTGCGCCGCAAGATAAAACCATCTTAAACAACTTGTGCATCAAACTTAAGGTACTCATAAAAGCAGTGAAAAATGAAACAATTGGAAAATATCTTTGTTCTCTAGCCCCAACTAAAGATACCGACTGGAAAGCAACAAAAGGGTTAAAACGACCAAAAACGCAGATCCCCCCAATCAAAACAAACGATGGGAATTGGGCTAGAAGTGCGAAAGATAAAGCTGACCTGTTTGCTGAACATCTTGAAGAAACCTTTCAACCTCTAGGTCGGCAGACCAGTTACGAAAACACTGCTGATACGCCCAGAATATCTGATTTCGAAGATATCAGGCCTGTAACATTGAAAGAACTAAAAGCTGAAATTAAGAACATAAAAGCAAAGAAAGCTCCTGGTTACGATCTGATAACAGGGCAAATAATAAAGGAGCTGCATGAAAAAGGGATCCGTAAATTACTGCACATAATCAATGCGATCCTCAGGAAAAAACATGTGCCAATGCAGTGGGAAGTAGCAGAAGTAATAATGATTCCGAAACCGGGCAAGCCACCGAATGATAGAAAATTGTATCGGCCAATTTCACTTCTACCAACACTAGCGAAATTGTTTGAGAGGCTGTTGCTCAAAAGATTGAAAAAAACCATAGAACAACGAAACCTTATCCCAGAATATCAATTTGGTTTCAGAGAGAAACACTCAACTATTGAGCAGGTTCACAGGCTTACAGATGTCATTGAGAATACATTAGAAAGGAAAAAAGTTTGCTCTGGTATCTTCTTAAATGTGGCACAGACCTTCGATAAGGTATGGCACAGAGGTTTACTCTTTAAACTACATAGAGATTTCTCAAAACAATATTACATGATTTTAAAATAATACATAGAGAATCGCCACTTTCAAGTGAAATATGAAGATGAATATTCCGAGCTAAAAAAAAATTCGGCAGGAGTCCCGCAGGGTAGTGTTTTGGGACCTATTCTTTACCTACTCTACACCAGAGATCTACCTCATTTCAACGATGTTACCGTTGCAACATTTGCTGATGACACTGCAGTTCTCTCAGTAGGAGATACTATCGAGGAATCGACAACGAAACTTCAAGAAGCATGTGACAAAATAATAAAATGGACAAAAATGTGGCGTATCGGGCTCAATGAATCGAAATCCACGCATGTGAATTTTGCTAATCTAAAAGTCAGTTACAAACCTGTAATCATTAACGGTCAGCAGATTTCCGAATATCTAGGGATGACCTTAGATACCAGGATCAGATGGAAAGAGCACGTTAAAAAGAAAAAAGAAGAACTTAATATCAAATATCGAAAAATGTATTGGCTGCTCGGGAAAAACTCGGAATCGTCAACCGAAAATAAATTGCTATTATATCAACAGGTGCTAAAGCCTGTATGGACTTATGGAATACAGCTCGGCTGTACACAGCATACGGCTGTACAAAGAAAACTAACACTAAAATAATACAAACTTTTCAAAACTACGTGGTATAGTTAACGCTCCGTGGTACATTAGGAATGATGACCTTCATCGGGATCTAAATATCCCGACGGTCCAAGAAGAAATAAAAAAAGTTGCAGTAATACATGGACAACGTATTTATCAACAGGTAAATGAAGAGCTTCGTGGTATGTTGGACACCTCCCATGCAGTAAGGCGATTGCAGAGAACGAAACCAATTGGTTTAATGGATTAAGGACACCAAAGCAAAGACTACTTCAGTAAATAACCTATAAATGGAGCCGGCCAATGGGCGTCTTCTCATTCACAAGTGACTAAATTAAGAAAGAAAAATTACTAGATGAATTGTAATCAGTTGTAATAATTTAAATAAAAAAAAAATAAAAATAATAGCGGTTTTCGACGTTGTCGACTGTCGACGTTGTCGAAAAAATACGCGTGTCGAAAATTTCATAATAGACCTCCAGCTGAAGGGAAAAATATTTTTATTCCCTGTGTACATATGGTTTTTACTCGGCGTAATTATTTTGCAGGTTAACAAGCTTTTCTCGTTTGGTAGTTTAACAAATTAAGTAAACAAAACATGTTGAAGGCTTTTACCGGGTATTTTGATGTATGCTAAAAAAATGATTACACTGGGGTTTGGATGCAGGTAATACCTCAAAGAGTAATTTTTACGGAGTAAATTAAAATTATAATAAATAAACCTTCACAAATTTATTTTGATATATATTTTTGATTTAAAATTTATTGCATTTTTATGTTTTCCAGATAGTTCAGTGTTCTATAAAAATAGAATTAGTGCAGGATAGTTGGACAGAGTTACGGGGTGAAATAGCCGGACCTCCAGATACGCCTTACGAAGGGGGTAAGTTTCAACTTGAAATCAAAGTACCAGAAACGTATCCATTCAATCCTCCTAAGGTCAGTTAAGTTATTATTACAGTAAGATGGATTAAGATAATATTGTATTGTTTTCTGCATTTTTAGGTTAGGTTTATGACAAAAATATGGCATCCGAATATATCGTCTGTGACCGGTGCGATTTGTTTAGATAT
This sequence comes from Nephrotoma flavescens, assembly GCA_932526605.1. Taxonomy (NCBI): domain Eukaryota; kingdom Metazoa; phylum Arthropoda; class Insecta; order Diptera; family Tipulidae; genus Nephrotoma; species Nephrotoma flavescens. Next base: position 102,600,862 of record OW052222.1, on the reverse strand, counting down.
TTTAAAGGATAATTGGTAAGTACCTACCTGTGCTTTTACGGGAAAAATACAAAGCCGTAATCATACTTCAATTTCTTCGTCATCGTTGACGTTATCATTGAAACAATTTTTTCGACCTATCATATCCCTTCTTCCGGCCAGAAAACATTTTGTTTTCTTCAAATGAAGTCCACCGTACACAAATGTGTATGTAAATAATGACAGGTTGTAATGTCTTCCAGATTTTAACGGATCTTAGTTAAATCGGAATTCTTTTTTAAAAAAGTATAATAATTTGATAACATATAAATTATAAAACATTAATTATGTTTTTGATAACATATTAATTATTTTATTATTATTATAGTGATAGTGTTATCTTTCAGAGGAGAACGATTTAACTGGTATACACAAATGTGTATTTTGGTCCAAACTGCATACAAAAACAAATTTTTGACATGATTCTCTTTCGTACAAGATTTTTGTACGCACAATTCTGTACGCGAGCCGAAAAGGGTTTTGCTTTGAAGCAATACATAGCGATTTCTTTCAATATGAGCAATATGATGATTGGTCGAAAAAATTGGTTGAACGAATGAATGAAGGATGAAATTGAAGTATGAATCCTGCTTTCCTTTATGGTTGCATTCGTTCGTTCATTCAAACATTTTTTTCGTCAATCATATTGCTCCAAAATAACGTTTTTTCTTCTGCATTTCACAAGAGAATGTGATCGAAAAGAATTGTTTGAATGAACGAACAAACGCAACCATAAATGCATCTTTATTAATTGATAAACACATGTTTTTTATTTCGCAAAATTAGATTTTTGAATATTTTAATTAAAAAATTTGTTCAAAAAGATTAAAAAATCACTATCGATTTCTACTTGTTCATCAGGAGTATCTACTCGCAGATACTCCTGATGATGACCTAACAAGTCGAAATCGATCGAGTGATTTTTTAAACTTTTTGAACAAATTTTTTAATTAAATTATTCAAAAATCTAATTTTGCGAAATAAAAACAAGTATTTATTAAGTGTGTGTTTCGCCAAGTGCCTACGGCAAGTAGTGTAAAATGTATTTTATTTATTGATTTAATTTTTTTACTGAAACCCCTCCTTCGTGTCACATAATTGCCGCGTTCCATTGGCGTTAGTAAAGTACTCGCAAGTACTTCTAGTTACTCATAACTACTCAATCAATATTTTTGTTTTCTTGTGTTTTACTTCTAACTAACAAATTTGCGTTCCATTGAACATCTACTCACAAGTACTTGCAAGTACTTTGCTAACGCCAATGGAACGCGGCAAATAATGAATGCCCTTCAAATTCTAATCCTTATGGTATGGATTTTTTTAGTTTTCTACAATTCAAGTGTGAATTTAACGGGGCTTGATAGTAGTGGTGTACGTTTTGGCGTGCGTGTTTTGTTGTGTGTTTTTGACGTCTTTTAAGTACATAAAATAATATATTATAATAATAATTTGTGAATTTCACAATACCATTTAAATTAATGAAGTGTTGTGTTAATTCTCTGTATATGTAGTTTAACTGAATTCCTAAAAAATGATTCTAAAAGTAATTGCATTATCATTCATATTTCTCCACTAGATCAACTTTCTCATTTATTAAAATTTTTCTTCTCAATAATATTTCCATTATTTACATATAAAAATATACACTACATTGTCGTCAAAAAATTTCGTACACTTGAATTATTAATGCATGATAATGCCAGCTGTACGTTGCAAACGTTGTCAATAATTACATATTTGGATGAGGTGGGATATAATCGAATTGTTGGTCCCGCTCATAGCCCTAACCTTAATCCCATTGAGCACGTATGGGATATGCTAGGGCGCCGTTTAAGGCAAAGGGAAGTCGTTTCAGGAACCTTAAATCATCTTCATTCAGCTTTGTAGGGAGAATTGAAAATGATACCTAAGGACTATAGTGCAAGCCTGGTGCACAGTACGCCAAGAAGAATGGTAGATGTGATCAGGGGGCCTATCATGCAATTTTTTCGATTTCGTAAAATACGAAATCGTAAAATTCGATCGGTATCGAATATTCCTATTATGAAACTTTTGTTTTTTTGGTCGTACAATTTAAGACCATGAAGTTTGATATTTTGTGTTGTTTTAGTTAAAATTCCAACTACCAACCAAGTTTTTCGGATGTACCGACTGAATATAATTGGTTTGTAATTTCACTCCACAAAAGTTGGATCTCTCTTTTAATGAAGTGCATTTAAAAAATGTTTGCTATGGTGATCATTGGTAAATGACCTACAAAACACAATAAAATAAGATTGAAATAAATTGTAATAAATTAAACTAGTCAATTTTTATAAAATAATAGAGTAACTTACATTTTTAAAAGTAATTGAAATATGCTATTTTAATAAAAAATAATACGTATAAAATAATACTCTATTGTTGTCGTTAATACGGTATTCGTCACCTATAGAACAGTCGAATTTTGAGATTTGATTTTCGTAAAATTTGATTTTGTTTTTGGTTCATAATAGGGCGGGTTTTACGATTTTCGAATTTTACGAAAGGAAAAATTGCATAATAGGATTTTTCGCGGCGGATTGAATTTTACAAAATCGAAAAAATTTCATAATAGGACCCCTGAGCTCATGGAGGAAATACTCGATATTAGAGTACTGAGCGCTTAGATTGATTGTCGACTTTTATTTAAATAAAGAAATATATCAATATCCGCTTTTCGATAATTTTTGTTATTTCATTTGTTTTGATCCTGTGGTTATTTTTATTAAACAAAAACTGGTTCCGTTAGTGCCTTTTAGCGCATATTATCCCAGTTGTACGATTGAGCGCTTTGATAGCGCTATTTAATCGATCACGGTGATCGCTCAATTTTACCTCACCGTGAACATCACTTTACACCATATTTCGCGTAAACATTACGAATAAAAGCCGATATTATGGTGAATTGGTATGTCTACTCACACAAATAGAAAACCGAATACATTTGTTTTATACTTATATACGGTCTATTTCATCGTTTTTATGCATTTTCAAACAAAATTCGTCGGTCGCTCATGCAAAGTACAACTGGGACATTATTTCGTACAACCATAACTCAAATAATGCGGATAGTTACCGAAATCACAAATATTTACATATATATTTATATGTATATTTAATCAGTTTCGAACGGATGTCAAAAGACTGTACAACAGTAAAAAAAAAATGGCGGAAGCTGTTATAGAGATTTGGTTCTGGAATCCACAAATAACAAAACATTGCCAAAATTTAATTAATGCAATTCCTAACCGTGTGTAAGATGTCATTAAGGCCAAAGGTGGACACATAAATTATAAATATTCATTTCAATAAAAAAAATTCATAATAAATAATTTGTCTCATTAATTTTCTGTGTTCACATTAATTCGAACGATACTGTATAAGTATATAGACAATATTCCAATGTAAATAATACAACTTCAGTCGTCGCGACCTGATGAGAAGGTTGATTTTTTCAAATCAGTTATCTCATCCGTTCGAAACTGATTGTTGAGATTCTTACACATTTTCCATCTATAAATCAAAATTCAAAAGAGTTGTCCAAGAGAGTACCGAGTCGATATTATAATAGCCAAAAATTTTCAAAGAATATAATCGTTGTTAGAGAGAATGTCCTAAATAAAGCAGAAGTCGAGAATTTATCAAAGCAAACAATTGAATCAGTAGTAAAGAATGTCCGTTAGGCCCGTTGCACATTTCAGGTAAGCTAAGCGATGTGAGCTAAGTTCATCGCTCTAGGATGTAAATAAAGAGTTTTCATGGAACGATGCACACTTGAGCTAAACTATGCGAGTTATGTTTTTCTGTTTTGTCGGGTTGTCTTTGGATTGCAAAAGTCAGTTACATCGCTCACACATACATTGCTATTATTGTGTACATATTTATAACATATTAAAATTTGGATGACATTTGGATGACGTCTCGCCTATGTGATTCTAATAATATTTTACATAGCATTCTACTTGCATTGAAATGTATGTGTTAGCGATGTATTTAGCTCAAATCTGCAGCGGAATGAGCTGTGCGAGCTAAACTATGCTAATAGAAACTACGTGTCTCGCTTAGCTTGGCTTAAATGTGCAACGGGCCTTAATCAATAAAAGTATAAGTTTTTAAAAAAAACTTATAAACAACGCAATAAAATACAACACAATAAAAACGGGATACGTTCATAACTGCATATTTTAAAATTGCATTTCTCAAAACGGCATATTTAAAAACTGCATAAGGTACAAAATTGCATTATTCAAAACTGCATATTTCAAAACGGCATAAGGTACGAAACGGCATAAGGTACAAAATTGCATTTTTCAAAACTCCATATTTCAAAACGGCATAAGGTACGAAACGGCATAAGGTACAAAATTGTATTTTTCAAAACTGCATATTTGAAAACGGCATAAGGGTTAAAACAGCATTTTTCAAAACGGCATTTTCCTAAACGACATATTTTAAAACGACATTTTTCAGAACGGCATTTTTTAAAACTGCATTTTTCAAAACGACATTTTCCAAAATAGCATTTTTTAAAACTGCATATTTCAAAACGGCATAGGTACAAAACTGCATTTTTCAAAACGATATTTTTAAAACTACACAAGACAATGAAATATTTTAATCGATTATGAATCTAGAATTATCTTTTCGTTAATTTCTGGAATATGACCAACAGGTACGGTTATTTATTACACGATGAAATTTGAGAGGAATGAAATTTTTGAACATTTGTGAACGATTCTTGGATTAAATTCTAGGATAAAGTCAAATGAAAAGGAACTTGACTATTTCTTAATCGAGTAAGATTTAATTTCACATGTTTAGGTTTAGTATAGGTATGTTATAAGAAAGGACCTTCATGGAAATTAGAAATTATTTGAAGATTTAGTATGCATATAATATTCTCCTTCACCTAAATTTTTCTACCTATGTCGTTTCGAAAAATGAAATTTTGAAAAATGCCGTTTTGAAAAATGTCTTTTTAAAAAATGTCGTTTTAAGAAATGCCGTTTTGAAAAATGCCGTTTTGTACCTATGTCGTTTTGAAACATGCAATTATGAAAAATGCTGTTTTAAAAAATGCCATTTTGTAAAATGTCTTTAAAAAATGCAGTTTAGAAAAATGCCGTTTTGAAAAATGCCGTATTGTACCTATGTCATTTCGTACCTTATGCCGTTTTGAAATATGCAGTTTTGAAAAATGCAATTTGGTACCTCATGCCGTTTTGTACCTTATGCAGTTTTGAAATAAGCAGTTTTGAAAAATGCAATTTTGTACCTTATGCTGTTTTGTACCTTATGCCGTTTTGAAATATGCAGTTTTGAAAAATTCAATTTTGTACCTTATGTCGTTTTGTACCTTATGCAGTTTTGAAATATGCAGTTTTGAGAAATGTCGTTTTTCAAAATGTCATTTTAAAATATGCAATTTCGACCTGGACCTGGACCCAATAAAAACACACGAGGTAAACAGCACAAAGTTATGTGACGTTCTTTCCAACAAAAAGATTTGATTTAGATCAAAAAGATTTGATTTAAATCACTTTTTTACGTTCTATCCAACACAAAAATGACAGAGAGACTTGATCTAAATCAAATCTATATTTTTGATCTTTTTTCGATTTGATCGACACTGCCACCACCAAACATTATTAGTGCGCAATTTTTATAATTTGTTATTTAAGTATTTTTTTTTTTTGCCGTGTCCAAATGTGTTTTGTGTTATTAAACAAATTAATAACCATATTTAATATTAATTATATATAAACTTGTTTATGCCATAATATTTTTTTCAAGAAACACGTTGTCTGTGTTATACAATTGCGTTTAAACAAAATATGCATAAAAACACAAACACCAAAAGACGGTCGCTTACGCGCTATTACCTACCCACTGACAACAAAAACAACAACAAGAAATTTTACGTTCTTTGGCAACTGTCTACTTTTTGGTTGGAAAAAACTCGCCATTAGAAAACGAAATGAGATAGGGAGACTAAAGGGCTAACCAGTCAGGAATAAAAACTTAAAAACAAAAATAAGAATTTCATTCCAGCCATCCAAAACTTATAATTCTTAAGTAATAACAAAATTAGCGCGATGTCAATTTATATTTTTTGTGAATAAAACATGATTAAATTTTTATGTATTTTGATTAATTTATTAACCCAAACATTTAATAATAGAATAGCCATGACTAATATTTAATTTTATAGAACGTGCACAATTCAATCTAATTTTTAGGTTAGGATTCACAAATCCAGTAATTTTATCATATATAAGTGAAAGATGTACGTAAAACTATTCAAATAACTTTATATATTAATTTAGAGTAATTATTTATACAAATAAAATAATTTCCGCCTTTTTATTTAATAAAAATCGGATTTTGTGACACAAGTTTTTAAGTTTTTCTTATATTTGGGTGAGAAATCGCGCGCACTATTTTTTTATTAAGTGAAGTGGGTTTCTTACACGGCTTCTCCACCTGCTATACTATTGCGATCTACTTTCTCTTTCTATCAAAATTTGCCAAGATGTAGTCTTGTGTGGCAAATTTGCTATAATTTGAGAAATCATTATTTTGTCGATAGTGTAGACTACTAGTCATTTGAATAGATCTTAAAAATTTTTTAACTGTTCTGCGCAGCTTTCAGTAAGACAATTTTTTTATAAAAATTTTGATGGGTCTCATTTATCTTAGGATAGTAAACCTAAATAAAATAATAAATAACAATGAAAAATAATTATATTTCAGTTTTAATACACAAAACATTCAAAATTATTATGTATTTATGTTATTACAATCATATATCAAGTGAAAATTAATAGGTCTAAAAAAATATTGCACGCCTTTTTGAAACAATGACAACATTTAATTTTGGTACGAACTAGGGAAAATAAATATCCAAATGTTATTCGTATCGCACAAAACCACAACAACATAGAAAAGCAAATCCATGGCGAGTTTTTTCCAACCAAAAATTAGATCAAGTTTTGACAATTGCCAAAGAACGTAAAATTTCTTGTTGTTGTTTTTGTTGTCAGTGTGTAGGTAATAGCAACCGTCTTTTGTTGTTTGTTTTTTATGCATATTTTGTTTAAACACACTTGTGCAACACAGACAACGTGTTTCTTGAAAAAAAAAATTATGGCATAAACAAGTTTATATAATAATTAATATTAAATATACGGTTATTAATTTGTGTAATATATTAATTTACACAAAACGCATTTAGAAACAGCAAAAAATACTTAAATATCAAATTATAAAAATTGCGCACTAATCATATTTGGTGGTGGTAGTGTCGATCAAATCGAAAAAAGATCAAATCTATCAAAAAATATAGATTTGATCTAGATCAAGTCTCTGTCATTTTTGTGTTGGATAGAACGTAAAAAAATCAAATCTTTTTGATCTAAATCAAATCTTTTTGTTGGAAAGAACGTCACGTCAGTTTTCAATTTAATGGAATTTTGAATTAATTCTTAACTTATCGGATTAAATATCATTTTAATTTATAAAATCTAAACTTTTTGTTTTAATTGTATCCTAAAATTCCTATTCCATTTAAATGCAAATAAATGTAAAAATGTAAACAATAAACATGAATATTATACTTAATACATCACTGTGTATCCGCCATATTACTTCTGCGCGAGAACTGTCAGAATTCCAGCGAGATTTTTTTTTTTTTTTTTTTAATTTAAAACCTTATTTGTTTGGCTTGATCGTCAGACCACATTGCCAAAGATTGTTTTCAATTTTGATTAGATTTTTTTTTCCTCGATTGGTTTGTGAACCCTATGTTCTTATGATGGTAATGTATATATACCCCAGTAGACATATAATATAGATTACCATATTTTGGCATTTTGTTGTGTTTCTATCTTCATATAGTTCTGTTTTTCCTACAGATTTTTATTGAATCCCTTTTTTGTTTTATGTGTTGTTTTTTGATGTTATATATTTATAAATTTGCTCCTATTTCTTTCAAGAAGTCATATACTGTTTTGTATTCTTCCATCTTTTCTCCGATCAATATTGTTTTTAAGCTTTTATTTTTTAATATTTCGTAATTATTCCTGTTGTCCTCATATTTTATGCAGTTTTGAATCATATGTGTGGCGTCGTCTCTTGTGTGGCACGCCTCACAGGTATCATTATCCTTTTTTATCAGTTTCAGGTATTTAGCATCAAATGTATGATTTGTCCTTATTCTCGTCATCATTTTCACCAGATCCGCGTCTAATCCTCTTTTGTGGAACCATGGTTTGTCTCTTATTCTTCCACCTATATTCTCCCTGTGTTGTCTCCCTTTATTTGCCATCTCTTCCCAAAATTTCCTAGTCCAGGCCTCATATATTTTTCTTTTTCCATTCCTTGTACTTTCGTCTGGTCCCAGTTTCATTTTATATTTTCTGTTAGAATTGCCTCCATGTTTAGCGGCACTATCAGCTTCTTCGTTCCCTCTTATACCTATATGACTAGGTATCCATATAATTGTCATTTTGGTTTTTTTCTTTTTTGCTGCTCTGATTATTCTTTTTTCGTAATATTTATGTTCTATTTTTCTGTTCTTCAGTGCCTTGCATGTACTTAGTGAGTCGGTAAAAATCGTTATTCTTCGTCTTTCTCCTACTGTGCTGTTGTTTATTGCTATCTCAATTGCTGTTGCACACGTCTTCCTCTACCCGTAACTATAAGTTTCGTTCGTTTGTTCCATATGTATCCCGATACCTCTGTTGTTACTTCTCAGTGATCCGTCTTGTAGATTTTTTCGAAATTCCTATAGTTATCTATGTGTTCCATGGTGCACTTTTCCCAGGATGTTGTGTTATTTTGTTGATTGCTTAAGTAATCATGTAATCTCGTATCTATGGCTATATATTTATCCTCATCTAGGTCCTTGTATGTTCTCCAACTCCTCACTCTCGGCACTTTTTTTTAATATCTCCGCATGTTTCTCATATGTTTCATTTATGGCTTTTATTGATTTCTTCTTGCATATATTTTCCCCCGTATTGTCATTTTGATGTATTTTTTTGCAATGGAATTTATTTTAAATAATTCCATTTTCAAGGCTATGGGTAAGTCTCCGGCTTCTGCAATGATAGCCGTTATCGGAGTACTGTTGGTAAGTCCCATGCATATTCTTAGGCTTCTATTTACTATTTTTTGGATTGTTTTTATGTTATCTGGTCTCTATTATCAGGGTACTATACCTTACTCTGCTTTCTATCAAGCTTTTGTGCAAGTTAAGTAATGTGGATGGATGAGCGCCTCCTTTTTTGTTTCCTGCGACTTTGATTATATTGGTTGCCACTAGGCATTCACTTTTGAGCATCATTATATGTTTTTTGTAGTTTAGTTTTTTATCGATAATGTAACCGAGTAACTTTAATTCATTGTTTGCTTTTATTTCCTGGTTGTATACTGTTATTTTCGTATCTCGTATTTTCTTTTTGTTAGTTATCAACATGTATTTTGTTTTGTTAATGTTTAGACACAACTTTATTTCCTCAAGTTCTTTTACAAAATTGTTAATGGCTTCTTGTATTATTTTTCCTACTTCTTCTTCATTTCTACCTCTTCCAATTATTATGAAGTCGTCTTAATATTTTCTTTTCCAATTTTGTGCAAACCACTTGTGTATATATTGAAAATATCCGGGCTTAGTGGTTCTCCTTGAGGAATTCCGTGGCTTGTCGTTCTTGTTATCATTTTATCTCCTATTTGCATAGTTATTTTTCTGTTTATTAACAAGTTGTATATCCAGCTTATGTATGTATCAGCAATGTTTTTCTCAGTCATTATTTCAATTAGTTTTTTTTATATCTTTACATTGTCGAAAGCCTTTTCGATGTCTATTGCTACTAGGATTGTTATCATTTTCTCTTCTAAGTTTCTCTCTATGTTTGCTATGATTTCAATTATCATATCAGTGGCTGATTTCCTTTTTCTAAAGCCATAAGAATTAGCTGGTATTATCTTTAGTTTCATTACGATGCCATCTAGTTTTCTTTTTATTATTTTGCTCGTAATTTTGGCTATAGTATTGTATAAGTGAATTCCTCTATAACTTTCTACTAATTTATTGTCTTTATTGGTTTTAGGTATTGGTACTATTTTAACGATTTTCCATTCTTCTGGATACAGTTGTTCTTCCCAAGCTTTGTTTATTAGCTCAGTCAGCTTCCTGATGTGAGCTACCGGCATTTTTTTAAATATTTTATAAGATATTTTGTTTAAACCGGCAGAAGAGTTTTTGCTGTATTTAATTATGTTGTTAATTTCTTCTTCTTTAATTCGTTTTTTGATATGTTTTCTATGTTCTATCTGAGTTTGTGATGATCGAGCGTTACCGATTCTTTAATATTTATGTCCATGAATTTTTCAGCATTTTCTATATTATTGAATACGTTTATGATTTCTTTGCCATTATTTTTCCAGCTGTTTATTTTATTCCAAATTTGTTTTGTAGATAATGTAGGGTTTATGCTGTCTATTTCTTTCCAACATTTGCGCTTCTCGTTTTTTATTTCTTTTTTTAGCAGCCCAGTAGCTTTTTTTAGTTCTTCTTCCGCGAATGTGTTTCCTTTGTGTTGATTGTATATTTTTAGTTTTTCGCGTTTTATTTTCCACATTCTTTCGATGTTTTCGTTCCACCATCTATTATGTTTCAGCTTGCTGTTTTGATTGTATGTATAGGTGTTTATTTCCATCGTACTTTTTAACTTTCTTTCATATTCATCTATATTTTCAAAGTTTTCTATGTCATACTTTTCCATGTCTTTAATGACATTTATTAGTTTTATTCGTATTTTCTTATCATTTTTCCCCATGTTCATTTTGTTTACGTTTATAATAATTGGCAGGTGATCCATATTTCCCGTTTTTACCTTGCTTACCCTCCATTCAACGTTAGTAAACAGGTCCAGTGAGCTGAGCGTGATATCTATCGCTGAACTTCTTCCGTTTGACCCGATCCATGTATCCTCACCATTGTTTCTACCTCTGTTATCTTGCTATTTTGCTCCCAAAGAGAGTGATGTGCGCTAATGTCCCCCATCAGTAATGTTTTTTTTATATTATTATGTCTCTTTATTAGGTCTTTAAATTTTTTTATTATTATGTTATTATTTATATTGGGTGGTATATATATGTTTGTAATTTTTATTTTGTTTCCGTTTTCATCTACTATTACTGCGCTTATATTTTCTATAGGCTCGTATTTATTTTCACTTATTATTTCTTTTATGTTTAATTTCTTTAAATTCTTCTTTAATTTATAATTATGGCAACTCCTCCATAGCCATCCAATCTGTGTTTTATATATACATTGTAATTATTTATTCTTATGACATCTTTTTCGTTGGTCCAAGTCTCGGTTATGCAGGCAATATCAATCTTTTCGCTATTTAGTATTTTCTCCAATTCGTCTTTATTGGCTCTGATGCTTCTTAAATTTAGTTGTAATATTATTAAATTATTCTGTTCCATCATTTGTTTTGTTATAGTTTTTTTATCATTTTGTCCATGATCCCCAATTGCTCAATTATCTCAGTGAGTATTATATCATTTCCGGGCTCGTTTGGTGCTGTATTCAGGTATCCATGGGTAGTTGATTGAATTTTTCGATTTATTTTATTTATTTCAATAATATTATTTCTAAATTCTATTATTTGGTTTTGTAGTTTTTCGTTTTCCTCGACCATCCTCTCCTCTACCTTCTTCATCTCTATCTTTATCTTTTCAATTTCTTCTGGAATATCCATTTTCTGTCTTCCTTCAGGTATTATCCATCTGTGATTCTCTTGTCTTTTCCTTCTCTGCACTCTTTGTAAGTTTGGAAATTCGTTCATGTCCATTGTGAATTCCGGTGGCTCCACTATCCTTTTAGCCTCTCCATACGTTACCTTTTTAGTTATTATTAATTGTTTTATCATTTTTTGTCTTTTAAATTCTTCGCAAAACCCACTGAAAGTTATGTGTTTTTCATCGCAATAATAACATCGTTGTTCATTTTTACAGTCCTGTCTTCTATGGTTAGTTTCTGTACAATTGCTACACTTCTCCCTTCCTCTGCAATATTTTGAACTATGCCCATATATTAGGCATTTTTTTTTACATATAATGGGTTTCGAAATGTAGTATTGTACTTTCCTTTTAACTTCGAATATTGCTATCTCTTGAGGTAGGTTGGTCGTTCTAAAAGTTACTTTCAGAGCTGGTGTTGGTTCTGCTTCTTTTGTTACCTGGTTCCATCTATTTATTCTTTCCAATTTTATTATTTTTACTTCTGCTTTTATATTTTCTTTTAATGCGTCCAAATTTGCATTTGTCGGTATTTTATTTATAAAACCAATTGTCTCTAACATAAAATTTGGTATATATGGTTTACACATGTGTATTTTTCTCAAGTCGATGCTATTCAGTATTTTGTTTGCTGTCTCCATTTCACGTGTTTGTATTTTTACCCTGTTTTTCCGAATTGCTTAATGTAAATTATTACCCCGAAGGTTAATCCTTTTATTTTTCTGCTATTTCTATGTCGATTATCCCTTTCTTTTCGATTATTAGTGTAAAAGGGCCTTTGTCTCCTGGGATGTATCTGTTATTTTTATATTTATCCATAGCATCTATTTGTATTTCCATATTATCTTGGTTTACAATTATTTTACCTCCATTTTGAATGTTAAGGTTTTATATTTCACTTGTGTCTTTTGTGTTTTTTGTTTGGTTTATTTTCACTTTCACCTTCTATGTTGCTATTTCTGGTTGCCATCTTATTTTGTTTTAATGTATTTTCCACGCTTCCTGTTTCAAACCCATTAAAAATATTCACCATCCTCCGACATTTCAACTTCAAAACTGTTGCCATTCGTGTTTTCTTTGATTACTGTCTCATCCATTGTGTTATTTTTTATGATTTCTTTATTTAATTTAATTCTTTTGTTTGTTTCATACATTTTGTATTTTTTCACTGTACCTCTTGGTCCACCATTACTCCTCGTTGATATTTCTAAGTGTGCGTCCTTTATGGACCCTTTTACTTTGTTAACCACACTGAGTTTTTTATTTTTATTGCTTTGCGATATTTTATATTAACTACATAAACCACAAATAAATTTTCACAAAATAAAATTACTTATTGTATGTTATATTAAAACAAAACCGCACTATTTAGGTGTTACTTCGTCAAAATTTCGCACAAATATAAGTCCAGCGAGATTTGAATACTACTATACTTAAATGTCAGTACTGTCAGTATTGAAATAGAAGAAACGTCAAAATATGCATGCTATATACATGCTATCTAGTTCTGCCGACATAGCATGAATTCATAGCATACAAATAGCATATAAATTTTATTGCGTGTTTCCACTTGCCATTTGATCGAAATTTTCTAGCATAACTAGATAGCAATAGCAGGAGTGCGTTTACAAATTTTACATTGTAACAATATTGTTAACAATGACAGTTATAATGCGTTCATAAACCACCATTGTAACAACACGCATGTGCTTTTTGTCGTTCATAAATTGTGTTGTACATTGTTCTAAACGTCATTTTCAACTCTTCTCGGTATATAGATTCTAAATGTCATTTTGATGTAAACGCTGTTTGTTTTATAATCAAATAATTTTTCAGTAAGAAAAAATTTCGAAATTGATTAATAATGGATAGCAAATTGGCGGGAATAATTTAAACCATAAACAATATTAATTTCAATTCATTCTAAACGAGTACTTAAGTTCATTAATCCTTTTTTATAATTCCATAAGGTTGCAAGCAATATTCTGCGCTTTCCATTTTTAAAATGTTAATAATTTTAGAATTATAAAATTTTGTATTTATTTGTATATGTAATGCCAATTTGACGTTTCAAACAATATATAGTTAAGATGGCCGGAAAAATTACAATGACAGTTGTAACAATATGATTACAATGTAGCATTTGTAAACGCACTCCAGGTGGAGAGTCCGTGTTAAGTAAAAATTAAGTTACCCGGATAATAACATTGGCATTTTTTTATTTAGTTTTTATTCTATAAGTTTTTATTCCTGACTGGTTCCACTTTAATCGCATTTTTTTTATTTTCGCATTTCTCATTTATTTCCTGTAATATTTGATGGAATTAGTTATATGTTTTGTAATTAATATCATGTTTTAATATAATAAATTAGATTTTTATTAATTAAAACTACATTTTTATTAAATTTAGTACTGAAACATAATTTAAAATAAAATTCAAGATTATAAATAAAAATCATTTTTCTAAGATTCTAGTTTTACAATAAATTTATAATTTTATGTTTATGTGTATGCGTGTGTGTGTGTGTGATTTGACACCAGCGTATGGATGATTGTGTCGTATGATTCATATTGCACGGGGCAATCTCATCCAAAAACAAAATGCCACATCATCAGGCAAGTATAACATTTATACGTTTTATTTGTGGATTTATATGAATAACAAAAAGGTATTAATATTATACTCAAATTTCAAAGCAATCGTATGGGTAAATAGGGGGGGGGGTGGTATGAATATGCGGCTATGATTTATGTCATATGATTCATATTGCACGGGACAATCTCACCCAAAAACAAAATGCCACCTCATGCTGATTTCTCTTCTTTTACCATGTTTCCATGAGAGTTAACCTAGGTTAACTCGGGTTTACATACACCAGATTAGGGTTGCATGGAGGAACTCAACGAAACTAGTGTGGTTGGGTTAGGTTCTATTTGTCAATGTTTTTTTCGTGTATTTTAAAATGACGGTCATTGTAACTATTAAAATACAGATTTTGAATAAAAATGTTTTAAAATAAAACTTGAAAATGAGTTAAATTACGAAACAAATATTAACATAGCTGTCAACTTAACTCGGTTTCATGGAAACGGCACGAGTTAACTCCAACAAATTTTCTACTCAACGAAACCTAAACCCGTTTTAACTCGGTACATGGAAACATGGTATTTATTTTGTACCGCGGTTTTAAAGAAGTATTACAAATAATTAGGAGCGCAGCAGAAATGTACGACAATGTAAGCCCTTTCCAGAGGGAAACAATAAAAAATTAAATTCATAAAAAATTAAATTAAAATTAAATTCGAGCTGGCTTCTTCCAAACATTTGTCGGGCATGACATGACAACATTTGTCGTAAGGGCTTACGTGGTTGTACATTTCTGTAACGCTCCTAATTATTTGTAATATTTCTTTAGAACGGCGGTAGAGAATAAATTTAAATCAGCCACATATCCCTTTTGCTGCCTACTAACACAATTGTGTGGGTACGGCAAAAGTACCATGTCAAAAATTTATTTTTGTATGTGTTTTCAACCAACTTACACATTTGTACATTCCTTTGTACAAAAAAACCCTATAACTATACACACTATTGTGTTGGTTGTATTTCAAATCTAGCGAAATTTTTTATCAAAAACGCGATTACAAACTATGATTTTTTTTCTCACACATTTGTGTGGTTTAGACGTTAATTGAGCCATTTTTTTTCTTGTTTGGTTGAGAAAGGGATATCAGCCACATATTCACCCCCCCCCCCCAACCTATTTACCCATACGATTGCTTTGAAATTAGAGTATAATATTAATACCTTTTTGTTATTCATATAAATCCATAAATAAAACGTATAAATCTTATACTTGCCTCACTTATAAAAATGTATATGAATATACAATTCTTTTTATACTGAAGGGTTTAGAACAATTATGCAATTTTATAATAGCATGGGTATAAAAAGTTGTATACCCCACTTGTATACATATTTCGTTGTATACGTTCGTTCTTATGGATTTTATACTTTTATATAGTATGCCTTTTAATAGGCTCGATTTTCGGTTCATAAAATTGCTGTTATGTTATTTTATTTCCCCGCTTCCTATTGGAATTTGTATTGAAAAAACAAAAATAACATAACATAACATAAAATTTTAGATCCCATAATCGACCCCAATATTTAAAAAGTATCCCAGTTAATATTTATTATTCATATTAAAAAATCAAAATAAAATTAAGAAGTTTTTCATAATCGTCCATGATATTAAAATGTTCAAGATTTTTTTCGGCTTTTCGGACAAAATATTACTTTTAATGGCACCCATACAATGTTTGTGACTTTTCTAGTTTTTTCTAGTAGAAAACAACGAGGCCATTTACTCACAATATGTCCATCACTAAAGTAGAAAAATGCAAGTTCAATAAGGATTCTTCTACCATTCAAAATTAAATTCATGTCCGACAAATGTTTGGAACTCGAACAATTAGTACTGCCATGTGATCCATACGATTGCTTTGAATGTTCTAAGAAGTTTGGTAAAGATTCTATTTCAATAAAAATTTAATTTCATGTCCGACAAATGCTTGTAAGAGGACAACTCGAACCAATATTAGAAACGTCTGACCAATACGATTGCTTTGAAATTTGTCTAAGAAGATCATCAAAGATTCTTTTAACACAATTAAATTCATATCCGACAAATGTTTGGAAGCCAGCTCGAACCATTAGTACTACCGTCTGACCCATACTTGTTGTTTCAAAGCTTATTGCTTTAGAATTTCCAATTGTACGAAATATGTAATTAATATTCTAATACGATAAAATTGAAAATAATAATTTCAAATAAATGTTTAATTCTATTTCTACATTATTTTCGATATATGTACATATTTATTAATTTTTTTTGTTATTTTCATTCCCTTTACGTTTGTTTAAAATTGCGTACTAAATCTATTTAATACTCAAACCACTTTTAGAACACAAATCAATTTAATTTTTTAAATTAATAAGATAGACACCTGATAAATTTCGATGTCGGTAGGCTTTCTTTAATTTATTTAAAAGTTTTTTATAATTTACTTAAACAATATAATTAATTTCCCAAATATTTAAATTGTGACATTTTGTGATTTTTTTTGTTTTTAGTACTATTTGAAAATAATTGGTTAAGATCCGTTATAAAAAAAATTGCCATACAGTTTAAAAAAAATGGTGCTAACTTTACGAGCTAGGTTTATATCGGTGATTATTTGAGCTGTTCAACCTCTGATTCTTGCAAAGGTGGGACCTCCTTGTAACATATAATATTAAAGTGGAACATAATAATACTCGTAATTATGTTTAATTTTTTATATGGTGGTTAATTTGGTGAATATGTTATGTGGACGGTAGTTAAAGACTTCTCGGCTGTGGTACACTTTCTTTTAAACAGTTTCTCATGAACTTTTTTTAAATCATGAACGTTAACGACTACAAAAATAGTTTGTAAATTTCAATATTTTTTTATTACCAACAGGGCTGCCGCAATGACACTCCGAACCGTCCTATTATCACTGCAAGCATTACTCTCAGCGGCTGAGCCTGATGATCCACAAGATGCCGTTGTGGCAACTCAATACAAAGAAAATCATGAAATGTTTGTACTAACAGCAAAACATTGGACGAATGTATATGCGGGTGGACCACATACTTATTTACAATGTGATACCAAAATACAACGTCTTATGGACATGGGTATTGAGGAACATATAGCACGAGCTGCTCTATCTAGATATAATTGGGAATTAGAAAGAGCAACTGAACATTTATTTAGTTAGTTTTATAATTATTATTATTGTTTGTTTCATAAATTAATTTAAAAAACTGAAGATAAAAAATTTATATCCAATTTGTAAATGATTTGAAATTATAGAAAGCAAAACACAATTTCAACCTTTGTATTCATTTCGTGTCTTTGTTATTTGTAATTTGGTTAATTTAAATTATATTTGCGTTCTTCAAAATTATGATCATTCCTTTTTAAATAATTTATTAATTTAATATTTTTGTATTTAGTTTGGTATTTGTTCATTTTTATAGTTTAAAAACAATTAAAAAGAAATGTAGAAACTCGAAAGCAATTTCTTATCGCATTTAAAGAGATATTTGTAATATGTATTTATAAAGAGTTAATAAGTGACATAGATGGAGTAGTTCTACTAACTCGTTAAAATGTTTTGTGTAAAGATACAGAAAAACTACACGCTTTCATAGTGGAACCTTTTACATTTAATTTGTTAACGTAAATTATTAATTCTTATTTTGACAAATAAAGTTGACATCAAATCAATAACACAAATGTCATAAAGGTATGAATAAGAAATCTTTTACACTAGAAATTTAAGGCTAAACAAAAAAAAAATCTCATTATGAAAGCTGTGTATATAAAGAACGAAACAAAAGGTTTTTATCGCACCTGACAAGGAACAGTGATACAACTCAAAAATTACAAATTGTCAGGAGAGCAAAAACAAAAAATAGTTATTACGTTATTTAATACCAAAATCATAAAACGAAAAACGATACTTCGCGCTCTATCACTTTCGTTGAAAGCAAAAAAAAAATGTCTTTTGCGGGATATGAAATCTACCATTGCGCATCTTTCTAGTGAATTAACTCAAATAGTTAATACGATTTTTGAGTTGTGTCACTCTTCTTTGTCACGTGCGATATTATCTTAATACATACAAATTATATTCTATATTTATTCAATTAAGATGGTGTTTATGATGCTGCATTTGTTGAAAATTTTATTTTATTTTTTGAAATATGTATTTTAAGATTAATAAAAGTTATTCAATTTTTGTATACAAAATAAATAAATAATTTAAAATATACATATTACATATTTCTATTTGTTTTAACAATTATAAATTTAGAGATTTTTTTCTAATAAAAGGAATTTTAGGGAGACTCAAAAGGTAAATATGTACATAAAATTGTGAACTTTATTTATAAACACAACATTGAAACAGTAGGTCAGTTTTTTGGTCTTATTTTGTGAAAATCCAAATCTGAAGATTGTAAAATATTTTCGTACCAAACGGAATACTTGTGGTAGGTTAGGTTAGGTTAGGGGCTGCTATCGCACACTTAGGCCAATAATGGCCCATTGTGATACCACAGGATCCAATCTCCTTACTCCCGCTGAAACCATCCGGAGCTACTTATGTAGCGTAAAATATTGCACTCCACAGTCCGCGAGTTCAGAAAGGCTGTTCATATCGTACAAACCCAAGTACTTATGTCTTTTGTATGCCAGTGCCGGACACGAGCATAGGAAGTGATCTAAAGTCTCTTCCTTCTCTTCGTCCATACAACTTCTACAAAAGTCATTCGTCTGTAGACCCAACCTTCCCGCATGTTCCCTAAAAAGGCAGTGTCCTGTCAGTATCCCTACGACCAATCCTAACTCGTTTTCCCAGGGATACTAATGTCTTGGAGCGCCCCAGGTTCAGTTTTGGCCAAACCTGTTTTGCTACTCTGCACGTGAGAGTGTTGGTCCACTTCTCATTCGTTAAGGCGATCGCCTTTTTACTTAGCGCCGATTTGAGCGCTGCTATAGGCCTCCCCAGACCTGTCCTTTCCGGCTGCATCTGGAGAGTCGTACCGCACCTAGCTAGTTCGTCTGCCCTGCAGTTTCCCATGACGTCCAAGTGCCCAGGGACCCAGATTATCTGGATACTAAAATACTCCCTCATCTCATTAAGAGATGATTGGCAATCCAGTGCCACCCGTGACTTCAGGGAAACCACCTCTAGTGACCTGAGTGCCGTTTGACTCCACATAAATCGCGATATCCCTCGCAGATACCACGTTATGCTTCAACCATGTCACGACTTCCCCTATCGCCACCACTTCAGCTTGGTACACGCTGCAGTAGTCAAGGAGACGAACAGAAATATTAACATTGAGCTTCTCACAGAAGACTCCGGCTCCTACTTTGCCGTCTAGCTTAGAGCCGTCCGTGAAAAATTGCAGTGCCTCGTTTTCCAGTATTGATCCGTTCGTCCAGGATTCCCTCGAAGGGCAGATGATCCGGAAACCTTTATCGAAGCACAACCTTGGTTTAATATAATCTAGATTCTCCAGTTCTCCCCTTAGTGATCTGACTATCGTCGAGTGTCCCGCCTGAAGACACTTCCACTGAGAGACAGCCGAGACCCTCGTAGCTGCCATTTGTTTACCAACAAATTCGATTGGAATAAGGTGGAGCATAACCTCTAAAGCACGTGTAGGTGTTGCCCTAAGCGCTCCGTTTATAAACATACAGGCGGTTCTTTGCACCTTCTACAACATCTTTATGTAAGTTACCTTTTCCAGAGCCGACCACCACACGCCCACCCCGTACATCAGCACAGGTCTTACCACTGCGGTGTAGCGCCAGTGTACCAGCTCTAGTTTCAAACCCTATCTCTTACCTATGGCGTTCCTACACGAGTAAATGGCTACATTAGCCTTATTCACCCTTTCTACAATGTTATAGGTTTCCAGCTGAGCTTACTGTCCAAGATTATGCCCAAAAATCTCGCTCTGTCAGCAAAAGCTAGTCTAATGCTAAAAGCTAGTCAAATCCTGCTATTGTTAATCCAAGGTTGTTGGATTAGCACCAAGTCCTCATCTGACTTAGTCAGCCTGAGCACGAGAGCTGCCGAGGCAGCCTTCGTGTGACGTAGGTTTATTTGTACAATGCTAACCATTGTAGTTTACCTTACTCACCTCTCCCTGCACTCCCTGCATCAGGATAGTGTCATCTGGCGCATTGATTTGGTCACCTGCGCCCTCTCGTGTGTTCGACGAGTTGTCCCCATCGGACTCGAAAGAGAGGAGGCTACCTTTCCTGACCAATCTCTTCTCGTCCGAAATATCGGAATGGCTACCCTGGTCGTCCTCGGCCCGCTTGATCATCTCCTGCTGGGTCCGTTCACCGTCGCCCCCAGGCTGGTCTTCCGCGCCCTTATCGACCTCATCTTCTCTATACACTTTAAGAGTGATCGACCCAAAACCGAAGTTGATCACTCCCTTTGATCTAGCAAGGGAAGCCAGGGATTCTTTATTGATCAGCATGATTGCTAATCTAAACCCCCTCTTAGCCTCCTCCTGCTTCACAATCCTCCACCCTTTCGTTGGAAGATCGGGATTACTGGCCTGAATGATCTCAATGATCTGCTCTGGCTTATCCGGCTCGGTTGGTACCAGACGCGTGCCCTCGGCCTGCTCGGGATTTCCCCTCTGCTGACCGCCTCAAGCCTCGCGCTCGGCCACAACTCGCCTACTTCGGCCACCGCCCTTTTATAGCAATCGACCGATCTCTGGTCCGAGCACGCAGTTAACTTAACGCGCCCTTGGTGCCATCCCGCATCTCTGCAGGACGGGGGGGGATCCAGCATTTTGTCTCAGAATCTGAAGAATATGGAGTTTAGTGCATTGTACACTACCTTCCACTTCTTCGGCGTGATGCTCCCATCTTCCTCACCGCTGTCAATGACGGCTATCATCGTGCTCCTTCAGGATTTCACTAAATAACTACAGCTCCTTAGGAGCACCCGACGTCGTGTCTGCTTGCACTTTGGCCCGCTTACTGCCGCCCGCCTTTTAGACATAAGGATGCTCTCCGAGCTATCGCAGCCGACAGTTTTCTTAGCCCATGCTACAGATTTCTTCTGTTCTACTGTAAGCTGCCTCTCAGGGGTCGCAGCCAGTTTCTTCAGAATTCTAAATGCCGACCGTCTCTCCCTGTACCGTCGCTTCGCTGAGGGGATCTCTCTCAATCCCCCGCTCTTCTGTTTGGCGGTTCCGCTTCCACCTGGTTTCGATACCATGATGTCGCTTAACCCTGCCCCAGATGAGGAAGTCCCACCTTTCTGGTTAGAGTTACTCCCCTTGTTTTTATTTGTAAAATCTTCCATGTTTTTCCCATGAATATCGGAGAAATACAGATCCACTTGCGCAGAGATCCGTATACGCAGGTAAGGCTAAATACAACTGGAGGTCGCCAGGTATCCAGAGGGTTCCGTTCACGACTGGGCTTTGTTAGATGGGCCCCCAGTCTACCTGATCATCAGCACGGGTCGCATAACACCTTAATCCAGCCCATTGGCTCCCCGAGCACCGCGCCCCCGTCCTCCTCCCACATTCACTCACCCATTCAACCATTCAAATAGATATCCCAAACCAATGGGATCCATTTGATTCAGGGGCTCCCGTTTATATGGTTCTCCACTCACTACCTTGAGACCCGGGAGCGCAGAGAGACGCGACGCTCAGTTCACCGTGGTTGTTGGTCGATGGTTTTATGGCGCCATCAGTTCGCCTTTCCCTATTGAGTATCATAGGCACTCAGAATTTAGTGAACAGAGGTTAACCACTCCCCCATTCTCTGAGACTCTCCTCCCAGCAGAGCTGCGGTTGGGGACGGCTTATTTAATTCACCGCTAACCTTCCTATCGATAGGCCATTCATTATCCACCACCTGTGACCCCCGTATGAATTTTTTAAGCGATTCAAAAAAAAAAAACTTCCGGTTAACCCATATAAATGGTGTTCAAGCTATGATTTCCTAAAGAATCAGTCATAGTTGTTTGCTTTATACATTTCGCTTTTTCGTGTAGCTGCGTCACGTCATATTTTGTGACTATAGTCACGTCGCTTACTTTTCCTATTCTTATTCTCTTCTTGCAACTTACCCCTATTGTCGTTTTATACGACAATAGGGGTAAGTTGCAAGAAGAGAATATATCAATATCGTTTTCTTCTCGTCTCACAGTGACATGAAATGGAGGCTCGTAAAACATGAAAATACTAGTACTATAAACATTTATTTAAGATTATTTTGTAATACAATTTTTATTTAAGATTATTTTGTAACACAATTTATTCATTTTACGAATCTTTTACTGCCTTAGTAAACCCATAAGATAAACTTATCATTCTAAAAGATCTAATCGAAGGGCTTTGTTGAAAATTTGGATGGTCCAAACCACCCATTTTTAATTACGATGGAAAATTACAAATTATGTACTTCGTGGATCATCATAATCCTGGCCTTCGTAATAAATTATTGTGTGGTTTCTGGAAATTAATTTAACAATTAAATAATTAGATTTTACTTGCCTATTTTCAATATACATAATTCACTATTATTTTATCTAGTTCTAAGTCCTTGGCTGGTGGATGTGCTGGACAATTATCTAGCAGCACAATAATTTTGTTATCAGAAGCCAAACAAATTTTTTCACGTATTCTTTGGTTTTCCTTTATAAAAAGCTTCTTAAACTAATGGGTCGATTCTTCAGCAATCCAGCCACGCTTGTTTGCGTGTAAATTACTGGAAGATTTGAAATTCCTTTCAAAGCATGAGGTTTTGCATATTTGTCGATCGCAAACAGTTTACATTTGATCATGCCCATCACATCATTCACAAGACCATTCACATGATATTGGCACTCCAGCATTTCTCTTCTGGCGGAACAAAATATATAATTCGCCTTCGACAGTTGGATTCTTGGAATTTCAAATACTTTTTCGGTCTTGCATTTTAGCGGATTCAATAATCCGCTTTAGCAAGAAGTTAAGTAATAATTTTAAAATTTGTTAGTCCGAATGTCATAAATTGTCGATATTCATACGCCATATTTTTTTAAACTCAACTCTAAAGGCTTTATTATATCAATTTTTTCCTTAAAGACAAGACTTTTCGAGATCTTTTAGTTTGTTTCGACGTAGGTGTCATTTTTACCTCAAAACCAAACAAACCGAAACAAACAGTTAACATTAAAGATGTCATAACGGAAAACGGTAAAATTCTAAATGAAAACCAATTTATCAAAATGAAAGGTAAATAAACAAAGTTCACAATCAGGAGCATGAAAATTTATTTTACTGACACATTTACGAGATATAAATAAATAAAGTAAAAAAAAAAAAAAAAAACAACATAAAATAATTTCTATAGCATTCGGATGATTTTTTTTTTTCGTTTTTCTTTTTTTTGGGCCTGCATACATACAAATACCATATATTGTGATATGGCCGTAACATACACGGGCAAAACAAAAATGTAATATCCCGTTTTACAATTATTAGTGGTGTCCAGCACTGAGATACTCACTGTTTTTAATGAGGCCTCACTAGATTTTCAACGAAATATTTCTTTGCTTTTAGTGAGACCTCAGTGTAGCTACTGGAAATACTCATTCAATTCAAACTTCGTTTAGCAATCAATAGAAATTGAGCATTTTAACAAGTAATTACATGTATGTACTTAGAATATACAGTCTTGGCCAAAAGTATTGAGCACCAGGATGATATCTTACAATTTTTTTGGGAGTATCAACTTGAAATAAATTGAAACAATTTTTATAGGTCCACATTACTATTTATTTATATAAAATTAATATTTTATGGGTTCACCTTTTGCCTTAATTACGGCAGAAATTCTTATGGGTAGAGAGCTTACAAGATTTTTACATTCTGCAGGACGTATGGCGCTCCATTCTTGGTGCAGACAGCGTTTTAGGTCTTCTTTGTAATTTATTGTATAGCGCCTGACTCTGCGTTTTAATAAACTCCATTAATGTTCTATGGGGTTCAGATCTGGGGACTGGGCCGGCCAGTCCAGAACCTATTTTCTCGATACCATGCCATTGTGAGGGCAGATTTATGATATGGAGCGTTATCCTGCTCGAATTTAACGCTATCCATGTTTGTATCACCAAAAAGTGTTAAAAATGAGGGTAACAACGCAGATTCTAACACGTTTATGTATTTTGAAGAATTCATGTGGCTCTCACACACGAACACTTTGCCAACTCCAGAATTAGTCATGCAGTCCCAGAACATTATGCTGCCCGCCGTCTTTTACGGTTGGTACCACACACTTTGGACTAAATGCTTCGCCTACCCGGCGACGCACAAAAGGCACGGTGTACCAAAAATCTGAAATAAAGAAAATGTAGAGACTTCAGAAAACTAAAAATATTTGTATCGATGAATTTTATTTTAAACTCATATTATTTAATATTATTAGGACATAGAATTGTCAACTTACTTCAAAATTTGATTCGTCAAAATTTGACACGTTATTTGACCAATCTTCTTCCGTGAAACTTTGGTATTTTAAGGCCCATTTATACCGAGCCTTCTTGTTTTTTTTTCGGAGAGTCAGGGTTTCTTCCTAGCTTTACGGCCTTTCAAACCAGCTTCCTAAAACTATCTGCGAGTGGTGCGAGTAGAGATTGGTTTCTTATAATTTCTACTAACAACTCAGCAGCGAGGTTTGAACAAGTTTTTTATCCTATTTTTTTAAAGCTTCTCTCACTAACTTTCGGTCGTCACGGTATGTGGTGATGCGTTTACTCCTGGTTCTGTACCTATTACTGTGTAATCCACCAGCGGTGAATCGCTCAATAGTATATTGCACAGACCGGCGTGAACATTTCACAGTTTTAGAAATCTTTCCTTGTGATTTCCCTTGCTCATGCAGAAGCTGTATCTGCACACGTTGTTATCTGTTCTAAACTTAACTCTTTTTGTTTCGGCATATTGCAATAATATTTGCTTTCCAATCAATCGACCACCGCTTGTACTTATAAGCACTTATGGTTTTTGTCTTTGCTAAATTAACTACTCACAACTGCTCTACCATTTTATTATGAGTAGTTGAAAGCAGTTACGATAAATTTGTCCGCTAGGTGATTCGGTGTAGTATTGTGCTGTCAAAAATATAATTGAATGCCGTATCGTATGTGAAGCGCTAATAAAATTTTGATATAGATATTTTTTTATTAAAAAGTTATCACAAATAAACTAAACATTTGTAGGTTATGTTTTGCTTTTGTAGTTTTTTGTGCTTTCCAATCGACACTTTAGTCAATACACATTTTTTGCACTTACAAGTAGCACTTGCGGTGGTCGATTGGAAAGCAACTAATCACGAAATTTAACAAATCAAAACACTAAAAGCGGACTAGATCACTGGATGTGTACACAATGAGCAAAAGTAGCGAACTAACGAATAAATACAAAATGGAAAAATAACAAATTTTATTGCACCAGATGGTTTATTGCCACGCCTGCGGTGTGGGTCACGGTTTTTAGTCCTTTTTAGATGTCGAAAAAATAATAAACAAACAAAAGGGGTTGTTTTCTGTTATACTTACCGTGTACGCCCCAAATTTATAGGGTGCTCAATACTTTTGGCCAAGGCTATATATAAATTTACGTCACATGCTAATGATGTCGGATCCTGTGGTATCCGTGTGTTATTTTTTCAACGGCATTCCATATGTTGGGGATTACTGCAAATCAAATGAATGTAACGCCGCTGTAAGCCACCAAAGGAAATACGATAGGGGATATGGGTGATTTATAACTGCAACGCGATAGGGAATATGATTGATTTATAATTATAAGCGCAAGCAATTGTAATGCAGACACAGTTTAAAGTCAACAGTGTACTATAAGTCCTAAACTGTTATAATAATGAAATATTGAAATAGTGCAAAGTAAACAGAAAACTGCGGAGAGTGAAAAAATATTCGATCAAATTACGCAGACCCAAACGCTTCACATGAAAGGTTTTAGATACAATGGGCCAAAATTGGCCTAAGTGTGCGAAAACAACCACTGAAACCTAACCTATTAACCTATGTCACAGTCATTAAAGTGTGATTTGCTTTGTGTTGCATGCACATAGTATTACAAATACTGTACAATTTATAAAATATGTACTAAAGTATAATTATAGCTTAATTCTACATTGCATGTTTGTTCGATAATAAACTATTAATGAGTAAGATTAGATTGATCGCCTTTTCAGTTTGATCGTGTAACTTCTAAAATAAACACAGTTATAATGATAGTATTTTAATTGATCGAATATTATGCACAAATAAAATCTGTTCTGTGAAGAAGCGTTAATGCAGAGTTGCTCCTCGTTGTAAAAACAAAAAGTTAAACATGTAGACATTTAACCAATTTCGTAATTGACCCTAATTACCTGTATTTGTTATATAGAAATAATATTGAAAAAAGTAATATTTTAATTTAGAAATTTTCTGTGAAAATGAATTGGCGGAATGCCCTCAAGTCGATTAATTAAATAAAATACACAATTATTATAAATTTGTCGTGCTTCGTGTATTAAAATTCTACAAGAAATTAAATAATTATTTGATATTAATAATAAAAATTACTAACTAACAAATTAAAATTAAAAATTATGGTTTAAATTACTAAATCTTAATTTACAAATAAAAAATAAAATAATAATTGGGGTAGCTAGATATAGGAAGGAATGCGTTGACATTATAAAATTTTATAGTTAAGGAGCAGCAATTTTCTTAATTAAGTTCATTGGAAACAATATTTTGATTAAATAATAGGGTTACTGTTTAATTTCTACGATTTTTATTTAGGTAATTAAATATAGATGTTTTTATATTAATATTTTTTAAATTAATTTAGTGCCGTTGTAGTGCAACGCGCCTTTGTTGTTGGTTTGTCGATCTAAAATTACGTTTAAAATTTGGTGATGGTGCACTGCCCAGCGCTTGTTGTTGTAGGAGGTAATCTTCACCTTTAAGGCCAGGTTGATTAAATGCCGCGTATACCCAGGAAATGTCAATTTTTGAGAAAACCCCAAATTGTGCGGAATTTTCTCCACAAACATTCTCAGTTGCATAAACGCCTCGAAGATAATAGTAGTCATTTCCAATGTTACAAGCGAGACCGCTACCATCATCTGTTAAACAAACGTCGGCCTTTGGACTGCCGCAGAATGAGGCATTTTTATTGTAGGAACCACCAAGACTTGATTCGCATGTATCTTGTGGCAATGAGGTTACATTGATAACATGCATTAGAGCGTTTTGAATATGAACTATAAAAAGAAGTAGTTAGTAGTACTTAAGAATTCAAACTGATTTTATAAAGATTCACTTACTTTTAAGAACTTCTTTACCCCAACCAGTTGAAATACATTCTTCATCTTCTTCTTTGGCGGGCCATAGGGGGTCTTCAATACAAATTGGTTGTATATGTGTATCAAATTTGAGACGATCTTCTAAATGTAAAATGGCAACATCATAATCATGACCGTTTGGTTTCCATCTGGGCTCAATTGTCACGTTTTTGACACGAATAATTTGGAATGTTTTTGGTTCTTCGTCGACTCCTAAACGCCATTCACCGCCTTTAATCATAATATCTGTTGGAGGATACTTGTGGACACAACTAGCTGAAGTAATTACGGCATCATCAGCAATAATTGAACCACCACAAAGAAGAGATCGTTTTGAGTCTAACAGTACCATTGCCTGCCATGGAATTTCTGCGAAACCGGTATCAATTGGGCCAGCTCCTCTTGGTTGTGATCTCTGTAAATATATTATTTTAATAATGAAATTTTGAATAAAATATGATCCGGTTGACGTACTCTGTCGCGATAAACCGGTTGACATGTTCCGTAAGTTCCTTGTGGTACATATTGTCCAGCTTTATCAGGTTTGTAAGCACCAGTATCAAAACCAAGAATTTCTGCATTATAGAAACCTAACTGACCTACTGGCCAAGGATCGACGTAGTCTGGATCACGGCAACAACTTCCAATAAAGTTTTCCTCGGTATTGCGACAGGCGGTCACTGGGACACGGAACAATGCTTGTTCTGGTGTTAAAATTACTGGTGATTTTGACATAACGCCCTCGCGTGTGCAAAATTCGGGACGGACGCATTTTAAGGCAGCTGCACATCCCGCTGGTGGAGGCACATATTCATTCACATTGTTATTTGGCAACAGGATTGATGGTATTTCATTAGCAGGTGCTGTTTCTTGGTTTGGGAATGTTGGCTCCCGCCCCCCTTTGGTTGGCGCCAATACATTTGGTCGATTATTTGATGGGGCACCTTGATTATCCTTATTTGGTGGTACATACCCTTGTCCTTGGAATGGTGGTGGGGGTGTTGGTCGATTACCTGCCTTAACAGGGTTTCGATTTTTATCCTTATCAGCTGGTTCAATATTTGGATTGGGACGTGATTCAGCTTGTGGTAGGTATTCCCGAGTTGGTACGTTTACATTGGGTTGTGCTGTAATATCCGGTAAACGACAACATACTTCAGGTGCGTAACATTTGTCTACCTTTAAATTATAATGAAAACAAAGTTATATTTAGTAATATACTTTATGATTAACCTTCATTGTTAAATATAATAATCACAATTATGGGAAATTTTCATACTCTCATACTATTAGATACTTGCAACTAGACTAAAATTTGGTGGTACGCTTAAAATATTAGCTTAAAATATTAATACAAACTTATATAAATATCAATTTAAGGTTAGTTCGGTCGGGGTAAGGGTTTACCAATGAAAATTAAATAATCACAAAGCTAAAATATATTGCTAATCTGTCGGATGTGAATAGTTGAATAGAAAAGAAAATATTGCTTTTGCAAAATAGTAATTCTTTAACTATGTTTTTTTTTTAAATGTATGGAAGATGATCAATGTTAAAATGCCTAAGACATTTATCCCCTTTAAAAAATTAACTTTAACACTTTTGACCAACATGAAGTATATAATCGCGTATAGTGCAAATTCGATTCAGATTAGTAATCAGTTATCTAAACATGTACAGTGGTGAAACGTTTAAAAATAAAAATAAACATAACTGAATACCTTCAAAATACAAAGGTCAATGTAAATAAGACGCCAATCGAGCTAGAATAGTAAGTAAAGAGTGCAAAACTGCCCCTATTACAGCAACGGGACGGGTGCGAGAAATGAGGAAGCGTCAACAAGCGTTGGACAAAAGTCGTAAATAAATATAAGAAAATATAGACAGGATTGAGTATTTATAATTCGGAGACAAACACTTTGTCAAACAATTTAATGCGAACGAGTTGAGTTATGTTTTGAACATGTGTTTGTGGTCTTCTAAACATAGTAGGGCAAATGAACATTCATCAAAGCGTTTAGGCAGTAGTGCTTGATACGTCATAACATTTATGTCGCAGTTTCTTTTGTGAACTGCAGATGGCATTAATGTTTGTAAAATGTTCCTGAGATTTAGAGGTTTAACAAAATGTTGAATGCATGATTTAATAATAACATAATAAATTAGCTCTTACCAATGGGCCCGTAATATTATTTATAATTGTTTATTGTTTTTTTTACTGAAGTTTCACGAAAAAGATTTTACAATTGACGTGATATAGCAAAATTGTTAATGTAATGAGGCCATTAGTATCTAGGTGCCCTAGTCAAAGTAACATATAACAATACTGTTTATTCAGATCAAATACCTTCGTTAAGTTGAAATCTGCCTGCGGTAATTTTAGAAGAATTAAACTTTACGATAACTTTTAAATACAAATCAAAAACTAAACAATGCTAGTTACTCTAGTATTGCTTGGCTTTTAAAAGTTTTCCTAACTCTAAGTCGAAGAATGTATCAGTTTTTCGTGAGGTGCGAGTTCCAACACCATGGGTACTGCAGGCGCCTACTTTTTAATTATTGTAACAATTAAGGTTTAAATAGTCACAGATTCAAGTCAAGTCAGAGTCTTTTTTATTTTAAACAAGCATTGATATTGCTGTATCGAGTATTCCACCAATGATGATTGACAATTTAATTTTTCAACGGCATTCCATATGTTGGGGATTACTGCGGAGTAATCAAATGAATGTAACGCCGCTGTTAGCCATCAAAGGAAATACGATAGGGAATATGGGTGATTTATAATTGCAACGCGTTAGGGGATATGGATGATTTATAATTATAAGCGTAAGAAATTGTAATGCAGAGACAGTTTAAAGTCAACAGTGTACTATAAGTCATAAACTGTGACATTATGAAATAGTGAAATTATGCAAAGTAAACAGCAAACTGC
Organism: Nephrotoma flavescens; assembly: GCA_932526605.1. Classification (NCBI taxonomy): domain Eukaryota; kingdom Metazoa; phylum Arthropoda; class Insecta; order Diptera; family Tipulidae; genus Nephrotoma; species Nephrotoma flavescens. Next base: position 102,570,081 of record OW052222.1, on the reverse strand, counting down.
GGAGAGTGATAAAATACTCGATCTAATTATCAGACCCAAACGCTTCATGAAACAAGCAGTATTTAAGGACAAATCTGTACAAGAAATTGAGGATGCAGTTTCAACAGGAAGTACAACACAATGGTTCACTAGGTACAGTAAATGTATTGTAAATTGTACCCAAGATAGACGGAAGTTAATATGGTGATATTTTCAGAAATGGTGTATCCACTGAAACAACACATTAGCGGGCCGACCCATCTTCCATGCCAAGTGCTATAGGCTGGCATGGAGCCCTGCAATGCGCAGGTGGTATCTTAAATCGGTCCTATAGACGTGAACCTTAAACTTTCAGCAGAATATTACATCGAATTCACATCCAACTTCAAGACAACTTTTGAACCGGAAAGAACAAGAAAAAAATGGTTATGGCCAAAATTATGGAGATGAAAATTCATTTTAATGAACATGCACATTCATCTCCCACTTTGGATTTTGTTTTGTTTTTTCTTGTTCTTTCCACCTCAAAATTGTCCTGTAGGTGGATCGGATCTCTGGATCGGTTCACAATATTATGTATTCGAACTCGTCATTCAAAAAATTATTTTATAATTATAAGAATACTATGTACTTCACTTATTACTCCGACGCTGTACCTGGCTTCATAGTATTTTTAGCCAATTGTGAAAAATATATTTTCTATGTCGTTTTTCTTTATCCTGTTTTGAATCAAGCTTCGCACAAAAGCTTTATCATAAATAGGAAGGAAGCATTCAATTATAAATTGGTCCTCCAAAAGAGTCAGTTCTCACAGAAGATTTTTTGGTTTTGCAAATATTCAAATAAGAGTAGCGTTTGCGAAACAAATCAATTAAAACAGAAGGATTCAAACTTGATTTTGCAACAAAATTGGTACCATTTCGAAAATGTAAACGGAAACTAAAAATCAGCTTTTCTAAATTGGTGTACCAAAAATGAAAGCTTTCTGAGGATTTCGAAAAATATGTTTTACCAAAATTCGACAACTCTACAGTCCAAACAGGTTGACCGATCAGGATGAAACTTCATAAGCTCTAACACTTTTCACAAAAAATCGGTCTCTATACAGCCCAGACGATTGTCTGGTCGTGGTGAAACTTCCGACTTAAGCTTTTTCCATAATAATTTTGAAGGAATTGGCATCCGTAAGAGCTTTTAGTTTTTGCAAATAGCTATAAGTATAGCATTTCAGGCATAAAAAATTATTAATTAAATTGGCAGCATAAGAAATTCTTGTTGAGTTTTTAAGGATTTAGCGGAAATGACCCTTTTTGATAATTTTTCTTTTTATTTATTTTATTTAAAAATTCCCTTTTGGTTTTCTGCAACTTTTTTGTTAAATTTATATCATTTACGATAAAAATATTATGACAAAAGGATTCTACATTTCCAATAAAACTTGTTCAGATCATTATTAATAAATTTAATAATGATCTGATTACTAAAATTTACTAATTACTAAAATTTTAGCGGATATGACGAGTTATAAAAACGATCACTAAGCCTCATCATCTCTGCAGCCTAGACCGATTGACTGTTCGGGATTAAACTTCAGGCTTTAGGTCTCCCATAAAGTCAAGATTCTACTGAACTGTATAGAAAATCTGTGTACCGGAAGTGACAGCTTCTATGGAAAGCCTTCTCTTGTTTTGAAAAATATAGTATTTATGAAAAAACCATTAACAACAAACACTTTTATTTCACCAAATTTTATAATCCCGACGCTTCAAACGTAAGTTTTTCTTCCATAAATTGAGAGATTTTATTGAAATTTGGCTTCATTAGGAGCTTTCGTAATTTTAGCGAAGATTAAAAAAGAATTAAAATATTCTAATGGATTAAAGACTAAATTTTCAACAAGGGTTGTTGATTTTCTGAAATTAAATCGGGAACGGCGAAAATAAAACAGGTTTCATCAAAATTTTGCTTAGTTTTATTTTCGCTTTAAAAATCAAGTGTGAATGTACTCGAGATTTATGTACATTCATCGTATGAAAATGTCGGTGTTGGGTGACAACACAACATACACATCTTTACAGTTTTTATAAATTTGGGAGATCCCAGTGAAATTTGACAAAGATCAATATACCGGAAGTGGTAGCATCCATAGATGCTTTGCGGTTTTTGCCAATGTTTTACCAAATTTTAAGCAAAGATTACGATTTTTGGTAAAAAAAAACTATAAATTGGACTAAAGTTTATTTTCTTTTTAGAAAAATTTGATTTCGAAATAAAATTTTTTTGATTTTATTTTTTATTATTTTAGAGCAAGGCCGACAACTACGGCTTGAGATTATGAGAATGCGAAATATGCACTTGTATACACGACACATAACATAATCATTTTTGTGGGAGTTAACAAAGGAAACAACACGACATCAAAATATGGAGATTGATATGAAAATGTTATATTGAGTTTCAACATGTTAGCTTCTTAAGAACTAAATTCAAAAAATCATATATAACAATTATTATTGACTTTTACCCGCCATGGTAATGAAGGGTGGTTATTACCAATTTACGTACGTACTTTCATGGTAAAAGAGATCCGCATTTGACCACAATATCTACAACTCGCCATTTTATTAATTTCGTAAAGAAAATCCCCATAGAATTGCGTTTTTGTTTTGTGAAAGATTATTTTATTCTTTTAGAATTTTTTTTTGTTTTGTTGATATGTGATTTGGACTTAAAACCATTAAACCATTAAATACATTTTAAATATTCAAATTCTTAATTTAGAAATCTATTAAACAACACAGTATTCTTTAATTTGTAAAAGTTTTAATTCTTAAATAAATTTTTCAAACAAATTTCTATCATCTACATGTTTAGTTAACTGCCTTAAGATTAAACCCCGAGAAAATGGTTTAAATAGAGCATATAATAATCATAAAATTGTCATGATAAATGCTATAATTTACTGAACATTTTGCAAACCATATAATATTTCTTCTATGAAAATTGCTATTTCTGGTGCACCGGTCTTCGTCTTAATAATCAGACGGGACCTGTCAATTTTATCTAAAATCCTAAATATGTAGAAATTTGATTAAAATTTCGAGGTCGAAAATATTCATGATTATTTTTCATTATTTTATTCTGTTTCAGTATTACAGTGTAAATGATTTCCAATTTGTTTGGAGTAAATTGGGCATATTTTAGGCTATAATATTTAAAGTTGTCACAAAAACCTCGATATTTTAACACCTGTTCGAGTAAAACCAATATTGTAGAGGAAATATTGATTTATTAAATTACTCAGAGTCAGTAAATATTTATTTCGACATATACGAGTATTTAACGTACGTATTTTTTTCAAACATAGCAAAATCAAACCAAACTCTGTAGTATGATTGTGGGTTTTAAATTTAAAGAACATATTAATAATTTTCACTTCATAAATTTACAAAGAAATTGAGGTTTCTTAAAATTTAAATAATTGATCAACCAAACGCCGCACCGCATAGTTGCAGAAAGTGTGAAGGTCCAAAATTATTCTTAATTATGAAATTATTATAAGTACGATTGTGTTAAAAAAGATCTTTTTCATTAAAGGTGCATGGATAAAATTGATTAAAATGACATTTAAATGCTTGTTGCTTCTAATTTACAAAAAAATATTTGACCTATTCACTTAGCAAAATGTTACGTACGATTTTTTATATGTCGTATTATTGCTGTTGGTAAATTATTTATCTCTAAGTATATAAATAATAGGCGACAACGTGCTAATCCATTTATGATGGTATTTAAAACGAGATACTCGTACCTACCACTACCACATCATTTAAATTGATGCTGTCGAATAAACATTTCTTATTTAAAAATATTTTTTGTAGTCTCGATTCAATGTCATGTACATCCGCTTAATTTGAATATGTGACACGCGCTCAAAGCTCATTATATTACCATTTAATAAAGTATGATCGCTTCCTGGAACCTAACGCTGGCTGTCGTAGTGATCTATCTGTTTATTTAATTAAAATTATTCAAGTTTATGTCAACAAACTTAAAATTTATTTAAGAAATAAATAATTAATTTTGAAATTTATTTTTGTGAATGATGTCATTTCAAATTACGTATGCAGCTTGAAAGTTGCGTGCGATGCCACGCTTATCAAAAGATGAGGTACAACATTTGAGACTAGGTCCAGTTTATCAGGATATTAAAATCTTGTAACCTTTACGGATATTAAAATGTTGAAATCTTGTATTTCTATAAAGTTGTAGTTCCGGTCCCACTGGATCTACCAATTCGTCATATATTTTCATGTTATTATGATAATAAATTTAGACTTGAAAAGATGATACCCGGATTTAATAGACAAAAAATAACCTAAGACGTTTTGATTTTATATCCAAAAGTAGGTCTTGTTGATTTATATGTACGTTAAATAAAATTGGTAGTCGACACATATTATTTCTCTGTATAATTTTAATTATTTCTATAATTAAGATTGTGATAATTAAAAATTATTTTTTTATGTGAAGAGGCGGTTCAATTTTACAGCTTTTATGAGCTTTCTTTAAACATTGTCCTTGATATAATAGAACTCCAGTTTAATAGTAAAGTCAAGATCAGAGTTATCTTGAAATTGTCTATTAGTAATAAATGTCGGTCGTATTTTATTGAAGGACACAACAAGATGATATTTAAATAAATTACGAGGTTAGATAAAATTAGTCACTTCGAGTAATCATCTATAGATATTGTTAAAATTCTACACTACATACACTTAGTAATAAGAAATGACCATTCGATTTTGATATTCTTATTTATAAATAATAAACAATTCGCATTTTGAAAATTGAAGCAATTTACATGAATTAATTATATTATACGACTAGTTTGGGGTGAAAATGGATCGCCGCATATGTTTTTATTGTATGCTAATTTCTTCGCTAATTAATGTTAACGATATAAAGATTTTTTTACCAATCTCGCAAGTTTTGCATAAAAAATATTTTTTTTATATAATTATGTAATTCGTCATTATGTATGAAATTATATTATGTACGTTTGAGTATGCATAGCATATTGGAAGGTCGTGTCAGATAGTTTTTATATCTAAACAACTATATACGTTAATTAAGCACAAATGCGTATAGATTTATCATTGAGCCGACAGCCAATTTATTACGCTGATCTTTAAATCGTACAAGTGACTTGAGTGAATTGCAGAAGTTTGATAAGAAAGCAATAAATTAATGATTTTCAACCTTTTGCTTTTGAATAGCTCAACGACAATTGTATAATCAAACATCGACCTGATTACTTAAGTTCTGGAATTCGTTGTTATATCCATGTAAATAATATTAGTTAGCTAAATATTTTTAGCTTTTGGAATTTTTTCAAAAACCGAACGTCATATTTAAAATATTATCGATTACATATTATGTTACAAAATAAATTTTTTAGTGACGAGATGAAATTAACAAGAATTGGTATAGGAAGCCTCACCACACTGTAGTAAAAAAAATAAAACTGATCACTTTATGCATACACATACTCATACCAACATTTCAATATAACGAATTATAATAAGCCTCTCGCATTTTTTTGCGCTTAAAGTATGCATATGTGACATGTTGGGTTATTCTGAATCGACAAGATGAGTTGCGGGGCCGCTTATAAATGCTATATATGTGCATACGTATGTAAACTTAAAATTAATTATCTAAAAAAGTGTCATCTATTATGTTTATATTTAACTATGACATAATACGCCGAAAAGAGGTGTTAATATTAAGTGTGTGATACTGCACGCGGTTTAAAAAACCTCGTAATCTAGGAACTAAATTTTATATTTATAATTATATATTGATTAGACGGTGGTCGATAATAACGACGCAATAATACATCAGATGTTAGTGTTTTACTTTTGAAATTTAAACGTAACTAATTTATCGAATTAATATTTGAATATACTATTAACGAAATTGTATATATTATTAAAGGATGTTCATCAACCTTTATTAATTTTCAGTCGGCTTCTTTACGGTTTATAACGAAAAAAATCATTATATAACGTTATATAATTGTTATTAAAATTATGCAATCGTAATAAAAAAAAAAAGATGTGAAAAGTTAAATGATGCGCGCGCGATGGCAAAGAAGATGCGAAGACGATGACGACGATAAATAATAAATTGATATTTTTAAATTTTTTTAAGATACTTTTTCTTTATCCACTTGACCGTTTATGCCATTGTTGAATTACTTAACGGGTTATGTAATATTGCGCTACATTTGCTTTCCTATACGTTTCCATTATGTAAATCTACTGTTATCGTGGTTATATAAATATTATGCGACCTTGACGTTGATTGGCTAAATACGCACTTACTTATGGATAATGTTATATTAATTGTGATCAACTTACCAATGGGCCTTGATTGTAGAGCACGCTTTGCGGTGCTTGATTACTAACAACGCCGTTGATACATAGACCAGGAGATACACATTTCTGGTTTTTCGCTTGTCCACATGGTGTAGTTTGTGGTCTTGGTGGTGATGGTGTGGGTCGTGAAACAGGTACAGTTGGTGGTGATGGTGGTATTGATGGTCGAGTTGGTTCACTATATGGTGCACGTACTGGTGGACGTGTTGGAGGTGATGTTGGTGGTGATGGTGGTGGACTGCGTACTGGTGGACGTGTTGGTGAGGCTTGGACACGACAACATACTTCTACACCAACTTTACAATTTTGATTCTGTAAGCAAACACAAACCACAATTTAAGTAAGGAAATTTTCTAGTTCATTACGAAATACCGTATGAAGTACATAAAAAAGCTTAGCTATGTAGTTTTCTGTACACATATTTTCGCTGGTTTTGTGCAGTTTATTTAACTGAAGATGTTTATTATTAGTGGTATTATGTAAATAGTTATGAAAATTTTTCGAAATGAATGAGCCTCTTTAAGAGTCATAAAAAGAATAAGTAGATTTTATTTTGGTTAAAAAAATTTTTGCAATACCTGATTTGATAGGCGATTGGCTGCTGCTTGTTGATCAGTGATGACACCGTTTGGACAGACTTGTTTTGGTGCACAGACAGTACTTGGTCCGGTGCGGCATGCAATCGTTTCTGGAACACTGGTTGGTGGTAAATAACCGCGATCTACATTCACATGGCCATAATTCGCATTTTGTGTTGCAAAATCGGTTTGACCTACAAAACCACTTGTTATTGCATTACTTTGATAATGTTGTTTGTCACCGGTTGTGGAAATAACTCCGGTTGATGAATCAAAACTTGAGGATGGAATTGCTGGATTTGGAATACCATTGAATAAAGGATTATTTGTATTTACTTGATCGATGGTTGTACCAGATCCTGAAATTGAGGAAGCAGAACCAGAAACTTGATTTTGGCCACTTAGGAATGGATTGCCAGAGAAATTAGGTTTCGATTGAGCGTGATTTGCTGATGAGGAATTTTCTGTGACTTGATTGATGTTAATATTTTGACCTTTAACCAAACCGTTAGGTTTTGTTTCCACCTTTTGACCATATGCTTGTAAACCATTGTTAATGCCGCTGGCCGTAAATTGTGTACTTTGGTGTGGTAGTGTTTGGTGTTGATAGTGTATATGACCTTGTGTATTAACTGTGCCAAACCCTTGTTTTTGTTCTATATTCAAATCGGTTAGTGGGGGACCATGTAAATTATAACCACTTTGGAATGTTTGGGTGTTATGAGATGGAGTATGGAGTGCAAATGATGCACCACCATTAAGGAATGGATTATTGGATAAGTTAATTTCGTTATTTTGTTTATTACTGTTTAAATGGAATGAAGCACTGGGGTCGCCAGTTGTACCTTGTAGTGAGCCCGTCGCAAATTTTGTTTTATCTACACCGGCCGCATATCCACCGTTAATAAATATATTTTTTGTTAAATCCATTGTTTGATCTTTAATTTGGAGGGTATTACTAGTTTTGCAGTCTACATTTGGACCACAACCAAGAGCCTCTCCAGTATTAAATGGTGATTGATTATTCATCCACCAATACGGTGGATTATCTTGTACTTCGTTTTGTAATCCACCTGCCGAATGAATTTGTGAACTGGTTTGTATTGTACCTGAACCGTGAACACCCGAGTTAATATTATTATTATTTGTTTTAAAACCTGTACCAAAATTTGAAACATATTGACCACCTTGTAATCCATTTGCTGATTGAAATGATTGTTGACTAGCCGAACCCTGCACTGAATGATCATGTCCTGGATAATCACAATTATATGCAATGGCGATTCCAACACATAAAAGGTTAATAAACCCGGTTCGTATTAATCTCATTTTCTATAAATAAATAAAAAAATAAATTTCACTTCATACAATATTAAACCCTTTTATCGAAATGTATAATAAATCCTAATTTTTGTTTTTATTATTATTACACAAATAAACAAAAAAAAAAAACTTCACAGATCGTGGGTGCCATCAACCCGCAAATTTAATTGTTTAATAACAATTTATGATTTTATTTTGTTTGTAATACTTAATTAAAATAATATTATCTAAACACACTTTTGGTTCTTACTTTTATTTTATTTGTCTAATACAAGTTAAAAAAATAATCACAGAAAAAATAATTCACTGTATCCAAATTGTGTGTTGTTTAACACGTTCCTTGCAAAAATCACTTTAAAATCACAAAACTGATTTTGGATTAATTTAAATAACGCACACACAAAATATACAACTTAAAATTAATAATATAATTATTAAAAAAATTAAACGCGATTTAATTTTTTAACGTTCACCATAGAACGATCGATTTAACAATGAGAACGGGTTGCTTTAATTTGACTTTATATAGCCGGAATTTTCATGTGTGCGCGAGGATGTTAAACATTTTGTATATTACGGTTTGTTCGCGGCTTTATTCTCTCCACATAAATTTTAAAAATATATAGTTTTTGCTGTGTGTTTATTCGCGCACTCATCTCACAAATACTAAACTTACAGATACACAGTCATCTTATTAAATTTTGTTGTTGCGATTTGAGATCATTTGGCTTGATCATTTTTATTTCGATTATTAATTTATTTAATTTCTAGTTAAATTGCCAAACAACTTTTGTACGTAATATAATAAATAAAAAATTGGTTTTGTGCATACACTTTTAAAGCATTTACACGAGATAAAATTTTCCAACTGTTTTGCATTTAATTTTAGTTTTTCGCGAATTATTTATACATATTGTAGGTATGTAATTACAATTGAATGAATTATTCATATACAAATGATTAAAAATAATTACTGAATTTGTTTTTACTTATTTATTCATAGTTATATTAATTTAAAAATTAAAATTGAAAACGTGAGAAAATTTTGTGTTTAAAATTAAAAAATTATTTCTTAATCCAATTGTGCATGAGTTGAATGGCACACAATGCCTAGCAATACAATTTGTTTTGATACTGACGCGTTTATTGAAATATTTTTTTCCGGATTTAAATATCAAGCTTGGGAAAACCCAAAAATTTAGCTTGAAGTCACACTGAAAACATATTCCTGTTACTTAATTAGAAGTTAACTGATGCACGAGAGTTTATCAACATTTTGAGATCAAGTCAGTTGTAAATTTATCAACGTTTCATCTTAAGCTAAAATAATAATGTTAAAGGTAAAGTAAAAAGAAATAATTAATCATACAAGCAAGTATTTTTTATATTTGTGGTCAGATATTACTTTATTTTTATATGACTGACTAATCGGACAAGTAAGGATAATACATGCGACTCATATGAATTTGTCGGATGCCAAATCAATTTGCTTCACTATATACTCATATATTTGCACATTGTATAGATATATTCAAATCTAAACAGGATTTGTATTAAAAATATGTTTGAATCATCATCATAATACATATTACGTCAATTCTGTAAGCAAACGTGGTTCATATTTATTTTTTGTCTTGAGATGTTGTTTTTTAGCCATTGGTTTTAGCCGCATTTCAAATTAATTTACTTTTATTTTGTGTGTTCGAAGTTTTAAAAAATTTTGTGATGTAACTAGTAGATAATGATTTATTTTGAATTTCATTTACATTTTGATTCGAGAGCAAATTGACTATCGGATAATACGAATTTCAGCAATTAAAACACTGTAGTTTAATAACAATTCGTATTACAAGGCGTCTTCTAATGTTAAAATTTCACTATAACGTCAATTAAAGATTTTTTGAGTTATAATTTATTCTTTGGTTCTTCTATATTCAAACTTAAAGGTCAAATTGAAATTGCTCTAAAAGATGAATGAACAATTTTAGTGTTTTATCTTAAAAGTATTATTTACATTATTATTTTGAATTGCATTATTACTATTATGTATCTAAAAATTCTACTATTAGTTGTATGATTGTTGATGTGTAAAGTCTGTATGATTAAATGATTTTTATTATAATTTATTATTTTTTGATATCATTGCTATTGTATACATTTTAAAAGTCAAAACCAGTTTTCTGTTTGTCTGTTCTGGTTTAAGTAAATAAATTAATCGAGTTATTATGTTTGATTTATACATTATCCACCAAGATTAATCAGCATGAAATTAAGAGCTAAATAATGCCTCGAAATACTTTGTTTACTGTCAAAATGTCGTGCTGGTAGTCAGATTTCCGCACACTTAGATCTGCTGAAACTTTCATATTCGATGTGTAATATCCGTCTTCTTCACAGCATACGTTGTTGGAAATTAGTTTTAATAATTTACCAAACGAATACCGCCTTCGGCCTCGGGCATTTCTTCACTCGGCTGATTGTAATATCTAAAGCAGGCATTTTTTCATTGTATTTTTTTTGCATTGGTTGCCTTTGACCACGTGCTTAAAAGGGTTTTACGTCATAAAGATGAAAGCAAAGCGCATACTCGATCGAATTAAACATAAAAATTCTATATCAAAAATTTGATTATGGGGTAGATGCTTGATTGGCTAGGTAGTCAAACTCCAGGCTGCTCAATCAACTTTACCTAGGAAATTTGAATTTCAAATTATGTTTTTCAAAAAATTTTTGTTTTATTTTGTTTTATAAGTAAAATTTGCGACTTCAAAATTTTGTGTTGTGATACTTACTGTGAAATTGCAAAGATAAACAAAAGTTTTATAAAAAAATATAATTTGAAATTCAGATTGTCTTGCTAAAATTGATTGAATAGCCAGGATATCGGCAAGCCAATCGAGTATCTACCCCTATATGTAGATTGAAAATGTAAAGCAAATGTGAATCTTCCTTATGTTTCAGGTGAACATTAGATGAAAATCTCGAATGGTGACTTTTCATTTTCGTGCAGAAAACAAGCATTTGAAGCCCTAGATTAGAACATTAGAAGGCCCTAGACTGGATTTTAGATTCGATAGTAACTATTGTAGATTGAGTAGCCGTGAAAATGGGTATTTGATAACGTTCAGTTATTCACGGTATCACTATTCACGGTATCAAGTTACGAAATTTAATTATATAATTCAATTTCCGAAAACATTTTTTTCAATAATATATTCAATTTTTGATACAGTTTTTAAGGTAACGCTTCAACACGTTAAATAAAATTGTGAAGAGGTAGATTACTTTTTGTGTACGTTTATTATATGATATGAAATGATAGATGCGTACAGGCCAACCATAACGGCGATCCTAGGTACTTTATTAATTTATTTATTTAAAGAAATCTATTTTGTAATTTACATGTATGATTTCAGATTATTTACAATAGTTTAAACAAAAATTAAAATAGAAATTTGAAACAAAAAATTTTAAAACAAATTAAGTTGAAGGATTTAGACATCAAATTAATGGTTTCGAAATGTTCTGCATGGCACGTGAATTGACATGTTACCCAAGATGTAAGCTGAATCAACGTGACCAAGCAAAACGTTACCAATAAAACGTACGTTACCATAATCCTGAAATATCAACAATCAAATAACAAATTATATCTGAATGCGAATAATATTTGAGCGTCATGCTGGCCCAGGCCCTGCCTGCATCCTTAACAGATAAGGTTAGTTAGGAAAGGATGTTAGTCACAGAAACAACTAGGGCGAGCCGCAGCAAAGTCATTTTCTAACTACTTAAATATATTAAAATGTTAGGTTAGGTTTCAGTGGTTTGACACTTAGGCCATTTTTGGTCCATTGTGATACTACGCATTCACGCCACATCATTAACCCATTCACCTATTCACCTACTCACACAACTACAGCATACCACCTGCACATTGCAAGCTCCATATCAACCTGTACATTGACATGGACGGTGGGTCGGCGTTGAGTTCTGCACTCCATCAGAGGGTCTTAGTTGTGTATATTAACATCACCAATTGTAATCGATGATGAAAATTCGATTTGCATCTAGCCTCTCTGATGGGATTCGAACCTAGTACCTCCCGGTCCAAGTGCCGAAGCTTTAACCACTGCACCACTTGTCCGGTGAAAAACAAATGTTAGTCTCAATTAAATTCACACTCTAGATTAGAGTTCATTAGTTTATTAATTTAGGTTAGTTGTGGTTGAGGTAAAGGATACTAATATTCATCATATGTATTCGGCATCAGTCATAATAGACTGGTTAGTATACCGTTTGTTTTGCAGAAAAACTGAATTTATTTTATTTATTTATCAATAATGACATTGTTTTTTAATCTTATTATTATCTTGAATTAATTAAATAGAACATACTTATTATACTTAGTACTAGCTAAATAATAATTCTTTCTTTAATAAATACACTCAATAGACCATTTTCCTCAAATGTCAAAATAACATTATGACAGTTGAACGTGTATGGCAAACCGTTAAAATAAAATTGTATTTTTTTATTTTATTCATAAATTCTCATAATGCTATTAAAATTTAACAGTACAATTGTTTGTAGTTATGTTTTAAACATTAAACTTTAATAGTTATGTCATAAACTTTAAAAGTTACTACTAAATTTTAGTTTGTTCTTGTTTGCCATACAGCTTCAGCTGTCAAATTTTTTGGAGGAAAATGGTCTATAGTCCCAAAAACTGATTGTACTGTAAAAGCGGAACCAGTCAGAAATAAAAACTTAATTTAATAAAAAATAGTGCGCGCTATTTCTCGCTCGAAAATAAGAAAAACTTAAAAATATGTACGATTTGTTGTTGTGTTTTATACACAGCAAAAGAAGATTCATTTTTGATACGGCTGGAAGCCATATTTATTTTGTGTACATTTTTTTGTTTACTATATTTTATTTATTAAATAAAACTATTTTAATATTTTTTCATATTGTGTGATTAGTTTTAATAATGTGTGATAAAGTAAAAATGGTGTTTTAGTGAATTTTGTTAAAAATTAATTTGTTAATGGTATGATATTATAGTCGTAGTGTAAACGCTATTTTGCTACTATAATATTTTAATTTTGTTTAGTTTATTTCCTTTTTTCTTTGTAATGTAAAAGCATCTCGTGCAGTGGCACTATTCTGGTAATTCCCTGGGAATAGGGAATTGGGGAAAGATTTTATATGTAATTTATATTTAAAAATTTTTGTTTTGGCATACTGAGATAAAAAGCTAGTGGTAATTTTTTTGAAAACAAAATAAAATTGGGAATAATTTTCCCTACCAATTTAGATATGGAAAAATTATTCCCAATTTATAAATATTTACATCAAACTTTTCTCCTCAGTAGGCCGGAAAAAAAATATTTGAACTGAAGTTACATATAAAATCTTTCCCCAATTCCCTATTCCCAGGGAATTACCAGAATAGTGCCACAGTGGCACTATTCTGGTAATTCCCTGGGAATAGGGAATTGGGGAAAGATTTTATATGTAATTTCTATTTTAATTTTTTTTTTCTGGCATACTGAGGTAAAAATATAGTGGTAATTTATTTGAAAACAAAATTAAATTGGGAATAATTTTCCCTGCCAATTTAGATATGGAAAAATTATTCCCAATTTATAAATATTTGCATCAAACTTTTCTTCTTAGTAGGCCGGAAAAAAAATATTTGAACTGAAATTACATATAAAATCTTTCCCCAATTCCCTATTCCCAGGGAATTACCAGAATAGTGCCACAGGTGTACATTTTCAAATACGAAATATATATATATGTGGGAACACCCTGTATGCTTAAAGTTATATTCAAAACGGGATATTGAATGACTGTATTTGTTAAAGATTGGTCGCCGTAGCAATATAATAATATAAAATTATATAATCGAATGATCAGTCGTTTTTGTGAGGCCGAGAAGTTCATTGTTGTCCAAATAAAATGAAATAATAAGTTGTAAAGATTTTTATTGACGTTCAATTAAATATAAAAAGCCTTTTCCTACAAATAATTGGGGGCTCAACCGGGATTGTGATCCAGCGCGGATACGCATTAGTCGCGAGTTAATAAATTGTTACGTTTTGTGTCAATAATTTTGTTAATTATAACAATTTAAAAATAATTTTTAATATACAAACGCAGCAAGTGGCATCATAGTGTTAATGAGACGTATTGTATACTGTTATTAAAAAATTACGTTTTGGCAGAAATTATAATTGTATGAAAAGCACATTTTCGATAAAAGTATTTAAAACCGTTTCAAGTGCTTGAGTGATTACGATAAAATATTTGTTTGTGTTTTTGAGAAACATAAAATAAGCCGAAAACATTAGTGAAAACGTATAAGTGTTAAACATTTGTAGTGTTCTGCTGTAATTGTGATAAGAATAGAGTGACTCTAAAACTTAGAAAACCGTTTCGAATACTCGTCTAGAAAGAAAAGATCAGGCAAAACGTGTAAATAACTGAAGACCGTTATATGATTCGATAAAAAGTTTTATTACGAACAAAAATTATAAAACTGCTTCACAAGGTGAAATTACAATTCCGTTATTGTTTACGCGTATATATTCAGTACATCAATGTCGAAAAAGAAAAGAGGAAAGGCGAACAGCACTATGAACTCTGATGAATGTGACACTTCGTTATCAGTCAGCAAGAAACTTTATGCACTGATAGGAATAGTGCAAACTAGTTTGATGGCAATGGGTGTTTCTCCTGAAACTCATTTAAAACAAGTACAAACCGAGTTAAATGCAAAGCAGTTACAAGAAGTTAAAGATCGTGAATTGGTCAAGCAAATGAGGGAAATCAAACGGCTTCAATTGGAAAACCAACAACTAACAGATAAATTTAATGACGGAGAAGCGAGCGAACTTGATGACGGACCACACAACGGTAGAACAACTGCTAGTGGCGATGACCACCAAGGATTCAGTCGGATGAATCTTAAAGATATTTTAGATTCAATGCAAACGTTCAGTGGTTCAGATTTCTATCCTGTAGAAAATTTTCTCGAGGAGTTTGAGAATATGGCAATTATTATGAAATGGAACGATTTGGAAAAATTCGTGTGTTGTAAAAAGTTATTGGTCGGCTCCGCAAAATTATCAATACGCACATCGAAAGAAATAGATTCCTATAAAAATATAGTACAGTTTTTGAAAGAAGAATTCGGGAAAAAATATACAAATGCTGAAATCCATTCTAAGATGATAGCGCGAACTAAAGAACCTAAAGAAACATTTCAGGAATATTTCCTCGCTATGCGAGAGCTGGGTGGATTAATAAATATGGCTGATATCGATATAATTCATTACACGATTGATAGGATTGTTGATAAAGAAGTCAATAAAACAGTGTTATATGGTGCAACTTCAGTAAAAGAGTTCAAGAATAAACTTGAGATCTACCAGAAATTTAAGTCGAAACAAAGTTCCGAAGTTAATACACCTCATCAGAACAGAAATCAAGCAGCGCTTCCACCAAATCAACCTCCAAGAAGAAATTCAAGGTGTTTCAATTGTGGTATCATAATGGGCGACAATGTCGGAAAGGAATAAAATGCTTCAAATGCAATGAGTTTGGCCATATTGCACCAAATTGTGGCAAAAGAAATCCAAATACAGCCAAATCCGAGAATATTTCAGCATCTATTGGGGGTACAAATTGAAAATGCGGGATTTTTTTCTATTTTTGAACGTTTATTCTGAAAAAATGGTAACAAATGAATTATTCAAAATATTGTCCATCGCTAGCCACAACTTTTTCCCATCTTTCTGGCCGCCTTGGCTGCTATCCAGTCATCGACCCATTTTTGGGCTTCTTCGTAAGAATGGAAGCGCTGGTCAGCTAGGTCATGTGTCATCGATCGGAAAAGGTGGTAATCGGAAGGAGCAATATCTGGGCTATACGGCGGGTGGGGTAAGACTTCCCATTTCAGCGTTTGTAGGTATGTTTTGACCGGCGCTGCAACATGTGGCCGAGCGTTGTCATGTTGCAAAATTACTTTGTCGTGTCTTTGCTCGTATTGTGGCCGTTTTTCTTTGAGTGCGCGGCTCAAACGCATCAATTGAGTTCGGTATAGTGCTCCTGTGATGGTTTCGTTCGATTTCAATAGCTCATAATACACCACACCCAGCTGGTCCCACCAAATACAGAGCATGAGCTTGGCGCCGTGAATATTTGGTTTGGCCGTCGATGATGATGCATGGCCGGGGTAACCATATGATTTTTTGCGCTTCGGGTTACCGTAATGGATCCACTTTTCATCACCAGTGACAATGCGATGCAAAAAACCCTTCCGTTTTTGCCGTTCGAGCAGCAGTTCGCATGCAAAAAAACGGCGCTCGACGTCTCTCGGCTTCAGCTCATACGGCACCCAATGTCCTTGCTTTTGGATCATTCCGAGGGCTTTTATACGATGGGAAATGGCTTGTTGTGTCACTCCCAATGAATCTGCGAGCTCTTGTTGAGTTTGACACGAGTCTTCATTGAGTATTGCCTCCAATTCAGCATTCTCAAACTTTTTCACTTGGCCCGGCCGCTTTTTGTCCTCAACGTCAAAATCACCACTTCTAAACCGCACAAACCATCTCTCGCACGTTGAAACCGATGGAACATGACTCGGATAAGCCTCGGAGACCAATCGATGTGCTTCAGCAGCACTTTTCTTCAAATTAAAGAAGTAAATTAAAACTTCCCGCAAATGCTGTTTTGTTGGCACGAAACTCGACATATTGAGAGCTCAAAAAAACTATGAATTTGACACTGCGACAAATTGACACATACTGAAAATTAAAGCTATAAGACGTAGCTTTGACATGAACATAGTCACAGTACTGCCTGATGCGTATAGCGTTAGTAACGCCATCTGTTATCAATCCCGCATTTTCAATTTGTACCCCCAATACCTCAAGATCTGCCACTGCCGTGTCGAATGACGAAAAGTTTTTTAACGGAAGAAATTTCAAATACCTAAAGATAAATAACTTCAAAGTAAAAGCCTTGATTGATACAGGGAGTGATATCACTTGTGTGGCTAAGAGTACTTATGAGGACATGGGAAGCCCAAAGCTCAATGGAAATGGTACCACTATCAGAGGTGTTGGCAACTTAGCAATGGTTACCACTGGTACATTTGATGGATTTTTGGAAGCTGATGGTGAACTATTTGATGCTCGTGTTCATATTTTACCACATGAAAGTATGCCAGGCCTTAGTGTAATTGTAGGCAATGATGTTCTTCATGGCACCAAGATAGAATTAGGAGATCACGAAATCAAGATCAGCAAATTGTTCGATAATTTGTTGTCTTGTTACTGCGCTTTTAAAGAAAATATTTTGAATATTGGTAACCAGAATATTACTCTGAAATAAATCTATCGACGATTAAATAAGAAGGTAATACTGAATCGATACCCTTTACCGATCATTGAAGATCAAATTGATCAGGTACATGACGCACGTGTTTTTACGACACTAGATCTCAAAAATGGATTTTTTCATGTATCGGTCAATCAGGAAAGTATAAAATATACTTCATTTGTAACTCGGTCTGGCCAGTATGAATTCCTTTGTATGCCGTTCGGGCTATGCACTTCACCAGCAATATTTAGTCGATTTATTCATGTAGTTTTCAAGCCATTAATCGATAAAGGAATCATTGTAGTCTATATGGATGATATAATTATTCCAACCATCGATTACAAATCAAACATAATTGTCCTAAAAGAAGTACTCAAGACGGCTGCACAATATGGGCTTATGTTTAAGTGGGAAAATGTTCATTTTTATCAACGCGTATCGAGTATTTAGGGTACGACATCACAGATGGTACAATAAAACCTTCAGTAGCCAAAACTAAATCCATCACGAAATTTCCTAAACCACAGAATATAAAAGGTCTGCAAAGTTTCCTTGGCCTAACGAGTTATTTTCGCAAATTTATAGAAGGTTTCTCTGATATTGCACGACCACTATACCAGCTGCTAAAGAAAGACGAACAGTTTAATTTTGGTCCAAAACAAGAACAAACCTTTAGAGAATTGCAAACTCGTTGCTATAATAGATGTTTCAAAATTGGATTTCGGAGCTATATTATTGCAGTTTAAAAGCGAAGATCAGTCGTATCATCCTGTCTATTACTTCAGTAAGCGAACTACAAAAGCTGAGGAAAATTATAATAGCTACGAGTTGGAAGTATTAGCCATAGTAAACGCATTGAAGAAGTTTCGTGTTTACCTACTAGGCATCGCATTTAAGATTGTTACAGATTGTGCCGCTTTTAAAGCTATAGTGGAGAAAAGGGAGTTGCTGCCACGAATTGCCGGTTGGGCAATGTTCTTGCAAGACTTTAATTATACTATCGAGCACAGAAGCGGTACGAAGATGAGGCATTCAGATGCGTTGAGTCGGTACCCAATAGTTACTGTTATTGCTGACGAATTTATTGAGAAGGTAAAAGTCGCTCAACAGACCGATGAGCATCTTCGATTGTTAAAGAAATGTCTAGAGAAGGGACCAGTAGAAAATTATTGTTTATATGGTGGAGAAGACTATCGCATTGAAGATGACGGTTGCAACATGTTGTGCATCCCTAAAGGAATGCAATACGAAATTTTTAAGGATACACACGAAAGAGGTCACTTCGGATATAAAAAAACAACGGAATTACTCAAACGAGAATATTACATAGGTTTATGGGGAAAAATCCAAAATGTAATCCGCAATTGCGTACCCTGTATTCTCTCCGAACAAAAGGGGGGCAAGCAAGAGGGTTTGTTGAATCCTATACCAAAAGCAGACTTACCGCTGTCGACATATCATGTGGATCATTTGGGGCCTATATGACGTCAACAAGAAAGCAATATGGTTATATCCTGGTCGTAGTTGATGGGTTCACGAAATTTGTTTGGATGTATCCTGTGAAATCGCTAATAACAAGCGAAGTACTTCAAAAGCTTGAACTACAAAAAACCAATTTTGGTAGTTCAGCCAGAATAATTACAGATCGAGGGACCACCTTTACCTCGAATGATTTTAAAAAGTACTGTTCAGAGGAGAACATTTTTCACGTATTGATTACAATTGGCGTTCCAAGAGGGAACGGCCAAGTGGAACGAATACATCGCATAATAATACCAGCTCTAACAAAGATGTCGATGCAGAACCCAGAATATTGGTATAAATATGTTAATTGCTTACAAATATTTATTAATTCTAGTTGGCAACGTGCGATAGGAATGAGTCCTTTCCAATTGTTATTCGGAGTCCCGATGCGAGTAAAGGAAGATCTTCATCTTAATGAATATATTGAAGATGCAATAGCCCACAGCTTTGACGAGAAGCGAACTACTTTGCGGAAAGAAGCATTCAGCCAAATAGAACGTGTACAATCGGACAACAGAAGGGATTATAACAAGAAAAGGAAAAGAGCAACCGTCTACAAATTGAACGATATCATAGCTATCAAGAAGCGAAAAATCAAGGCGTATCATAGAAGACGGAAGAAGGGAACCAAAAGACGAAAGACATCGAGGCGATGTCAACTAGGATGGCCGAGTTGTGGGAACACCCTGTATGCTTAAAGTTATATTCAAAACGGGATATTGAATGGCTGTATTTGTTAAAGATTGGTCGCCGTAGCAATATAATAATATAAAATTATATAATCGAATGATCAGTCGTTTTTGTGAGGCCGAGAAGTTCATTGTTGTCCAAATAAAATGAAATAATAAGTTGTAAAGATTTTTATTGAAGTTCAATTAAATATAAAAAGCCTTTTCCTACATATATATATAAATTTATAACAACATGAACTAATATGAAATTTCTCTAAAACATATTTCACAATAAAAAACAGCTGTTTGTAAATGAACAGCTGTCACTTAAAATTATTATTTTTGGCTGGTTAGAATACCAAAAATAAAGAAAAACAATTGGGTTCGGTAAAATTCGTATTTTTTTTTGTTAAGTTCTTATTTCTGACTGGTTCCGCTTTAACTCTCGTAATTCTTCCAACGTATAGAAAATGCTCAGAGAATATGATTTGACTCCATTATACCGATCATTAGCTGCGAATAAGATTTACTGTATATTGGTAATCGATAATTAGTGTTTCTTGTATTATAGTTATGAACTTCTCTATTAGAGCAAAACATTAAGTCCAAGTATTTTGGTAGATCTCCGTTTTCAACGCGCAACATCAACTTCAAAACGTTGTAGTGTATTCTTTGGTTAATAGGCTTCCATCCTAGTACGTCAAGCATTTCACTTATGGGTATTTTCGTAAATTCATTCTTCAGAAAGAATAGAATATTGATCACGTGATCTAACACCCTTATTCCGCTAGTCGAGTCGTTTGTCGTTTCAAGTGACTATAAAAATTTGCTATTTGTATGAAAAATTAGCCAGTTGTCATGCCAATAAGTGACTTGAGGCGAGAGAAACAATTAAAAATTGTCATTCTGAGTCGTGTGAAATTTTGAAATTACTAGATAAGGCATAAAATACGTCGTTTGTCGTTTGAAGTGACTACGATAATATATATACTAGATATATTGGGAAGGCAGCCGCCTTTGATTTCACACTAAATGAGTCACTTGAAACGACAAACGACTCAACTAGCGGAACAAGGGTGTAAGAACATTCCGAACGAAATGTAATAAAAGAACCTAAATAGAATAAACAGAATACTTCGTCACAGCAGCGACTTGTTTTTATTTTGGCAGCATTTACTTTTATTGAACCATAGATAATATACAAATATTATATACATATACGAGTACATATATAATACATATATGTATTTATATTATGTTGTTTTATTAAAAACAAGAAAAAATAAATTATTTGCACGCGCACTATCACAGCTTGACATTTCAAAACAGAATATTCTTTTTGTTCTACCTATTGATGTAGAATGTAGATCAAAAAGAATGCGTTTTGAAAATCCCGAAGAATAAAAGAATAGACAAAAAAAATACAAAACATAGAACGAATAAAAGTACGATTACTGTCAATTTTAAAACGTTCGAAATGTTCGGAATGAATAAACGAAAATACCCTATATGTGTCCTAATTTCAGCTCCTAAAACACGTCGCATAAATCTGTTTTGAATTTTTTGGAGACGTTATATTTGTTATTGATTCAAAATGAATAACACTGATGAACAATAATGAATATGTGGTGCAACATTTTATCCTTAATTCTATTAAATAAGCCTAACTTTTTATTCATTTTTTTTAGCAATATAATTCAAATGATCACTAAAATTTAACTTTTCATCTAAGATAACACCAAAGTATTTATATCGTTCAATGACTTCAGTATCTACTAATTCTAATATGTTTTGATTACGTTCTAGTATTGTTTTTATTGACACCACCATGTACTTTGTTTTATGTGCCAACTTATGGAACATCAGCCATTTTCTCAGGTTCTCTAAATCTTCGTTTATTTTCTGAACAGCTTCAATAAGGGTTGGTGTTGCAATCGTAATCAAGGTGTCACCAGCAAACATATTCACTTTACAATTTTTTATAACTTCCACTATATCATTGATGTACAGGATGAAAAGCAATGGTCCTAAATTAGATCCCTGCGGTACTTCGAAATTATTTGGTATTGGCTTAGAGATACATACATCGACTTTTGTATATTGTTGCCTTTCTTGAAGATAATTATTGAACCATTCAAACACTGCGTCTTATATTACATATTTGCTTAATTTTTTTAGTAAAATTTGTCAATCGATTGTTTCAAAAGCTAGTTTAAAATGCAGGAAGAGTGCTACTACTACTTTATTGTCATCTATTTCAGATTCCCAATTATCCAACATTAAGTTTAATGCAGTTTCACATGAATGGTGGTTCTCGAAATCCAGATTGTTTGTCGACTAGTATATTATTGTTGTTAATGTGGTTTATTAATTGGTTTTTAACTACTCGTTCTAACACAGCTTCGTAGGCTGGTTGCATATTTATAGGGCGTAGTTCTTCTGGTGTTCTTGGCTTAGAAGTTTTCGGAAATGGAATAACCGTTGATATTTTCCATGATCTCGGGACTTTAGCTTCATATAAACTTTTATTGATTAAATTCGTAAATTTTGATGAGAATGTTTCATTCTTCATAGCGTCTAACATGATAGTATGGTTTATACCATCAATTCCAGCGTTCGACTTCAGACTACTAATAGTTTTAGTTATCTCTTGACATGTAATATTTTGGAAACAGAATGGAACCGTGTAAGGATACGCATTCGATTCATTAAAATTCTTTACATTTGGAATATTGTTATGGATGACAATCACTCTGGGTACAAATGTATTATTAAGAGATTCGGCCAATACTAGTTTATCAGTTACTACTTTACAGTTAAACTGAATATTCCATTCTGTTGTGGTTTTAGTTTTATACATCGATTTTAACGTTCTTCATAGCTCTTTTGGATTATTTTGATTTTCTATGAATTTGTTTTTGAAATAAGTTCACTGCTTCTTCCTTAAAGATTGTTTATATATGTATTTCTGGCTCTTTTATAATTATCCCAGCTCTCATTTGAGTTTATAATTTTCATAATTCCATAAGATCGTAGCTTATCTTGATTCAATAATTTCAAATTTTCCGAGAAACATGGTATTTTACTAGTTTTATGAATAAATTTTGTACAAGTCAACTCATTCATACAAGTTTTTAACTTTAACACTAACTCTTCAGCTTCTTCGTTTATATCTTGGTCTATTTCGTTTAAGTTAGCATCTTCGCATCCCAGAAATTGTTGATATAAAGCGCATAGTCGAGTAATTCATGAGAATAAGTTTTCCGCGAACGTATTTCGATCGGGTCACAATTTCTCATTGCTTTTATCTTCCCACAATTTAAATTAACGCTTAAATACAATGGTCACTAATTTGCTGCTCTTTCACTACTTCGCATTGCACATTTTTTGAATTAGTTATTACTAAACCTTCTAAACTCTCGCTGGTTGCTGTTACTCTACTATATTCTTTAACCACCTGTAATTAGTCTATGATCACTTATCAATTGACTAAATTTTACACTGTAATATTCATTGGATTTGACACAATATTATAATCACCGAATATGAAATTACTTTTGTTATGGTTTATGATATGTTCTATCCATTCGTCAAATTTACCTAAGAAAACGTGTGATCCTTCTCACAGTTGGAAATTATTTTGATATTTATGTTTTCATGAATGTACATAGCAACTCCTCCTGTATGCCGACTATCCGAGTCGCAGCGTACAAATTTATATAGTTATTAATATAAAACTCCAAGTCGTAAATTTTTTCAGTTGTTCTAGTTTCACTGAGTAATACTAAGGGTGGTTTATAATTGGGTCCATAACGCGATACATTCTTTAATTAACGCCTACAAAGAACATAAAGAGTCATTGGAAGGTTGAGTTCGGAGCTCGCAATTCTATACGAAAATCAGTACTACTCTTCGCGAGCAAAATTTTATTTTCACTGCACAACAGTGCAAATAGAAATTTGCTTCAATAAAAAATACCTCAAGTATAAGGGCTCCCAAAAAGCGGGCAATAGGGGTGGAGTGCTCATTAATTTTAAGTATAGATAGGTGATGGACGATATTTTTCGGTACAGCTATAGTAACGGGTTACCAGTTCCGGCCTGCATAATCGCCCAGATATGTACCTATGCCTCTTGAAGATTCCGACGATACCCATAAGAGGCAAGCTTTGTTGCCCCAAGCGCGAAACGTCTGAGAGTAACGATGGTTGAGACTGTTGCCGATTCCCGCAAAGAAACTGAAGTATAAGGCACGAGGAAAAAATGGTTAAATTAACAACGGCAAATAATTTAGCTAGGCGGCAGTTAGATTTACAAGAGCGAGCACTGGCCGAGCACAAAGAGCTTAAGCGCGAAACGTCTGAGAGTAACTGTGGCTGAGACTGTTGCCGATTCCCGCAAAGAAACTGAAGTATAAGGCACAAGGAAAAAATGGTTAAATTAACAACGGCAAATAATTTAGCTAGGCGGCAGTTAGATTTACAAGAGCGAGCACTGGCCGAGTACAAAGAGCTTATGCTCGAATTAATAGAAAAACTTTAATTTATTTTTAATTTTAATTTATTATTATATACATTTATTAATGAAATAAATCTTGAATTAAATACGTCCATCGTTAAATTTCTGACAGAAGTGCCCTATCTCGTAGATACTTGTTTGCGGTACTGGAATATCTACCAGTGTTATTTCTTTCCGCATGCTCTAGGCCTTCGTTTAAATAATCAGCCACATTCATTTCCAGAAAATAAATGGATATGTTATGCAAAACAGATGCTGCAATGATTGTTGCTTGTATTCATTCGATTTTTTTTCACGTATAAGTAACGAAACCTTCGAAAACGGCCAAAAATGTGAGTTAAAGTTCGCTCAATAACTTGTATGAAATAATTTAAAATAATTAATTAAAAATACCTAATGGAAATATGAATTATTTACCTGCACGAAGCGTTATAAATCTCGGAATTCCGAAAAATGCGATTATCGTGTACCGGGCTCGGGTAACCTACAAAACAATCTATGAATTTCATTTTATGGTCACCAATTGCTTGTATAGTGTCACAGCGGTGTACATTTTTCTGTTGGAGTACGCCATTCTTAGATCCGCAGGTACCCTGCATGGGACGTACGTATTATCAATTGTATCCACTTTGTACTTTGAATTTTTTTTTTATTTCCAATTTCCGTGCTCAGTCCGGAGAGTTAATAAATCTATGAGCGAGTTCATACAAAAAATCAACTACTCTAAAAAATATGTTTGACAAAGTTGATTTTGCCAAATCGAACCGTTCCCCAACAGATCTATAAGAATCCGGAGTAGCCAGAACCCATATAACCGCAAGCAATTGCTTTTCTGATAATTAACATAAATTATCCCCACCACGTGTCAAGTGGAGATTTGAATTGAATGTTGCAAGAAGCTTCTCAAACGCCTCTATAGGCATACGAAAATTTTTCTGAAATTCTATCGAATTATACTTGTTCACTATCCTCTCTACGTATAAATTAATACGCATTGGGGTTTCTTTTCCGCACAAAATAAACAATAATTCTTCATTATCTTCCGGATCCGATAAATCGTACAAATTTAATTTTAAAATATTTCCAATATTATTTATTAGTTTATTTCCGTGGTATACAGCCATAGAAATAATAATTTTTTTTATTCTCACTCATTGTAATTATAGACACACTTCTAGACGCAAACTGTAGTATGTAAACATTATGAATGTAAATAAAAAGACTTAATAAGATTTAATATTATACTTAGGTATAAAAAATAAACCATATTGAAAATTGACAAAGAATGCATCAATTGCTGTTCCTCCATCACCCACATTCACCCACACTCACCTAACCCCATCTACACCCATCTCAACCGACACCAACCGACCATAACTCAACCGACCCAAATCAACCTCAAACCACCACACCTAAACATTATTACCACCCCCACCCATTATCCAAATGAAACCCCAATAACCACCTCACCCGAACCACCCTATACCGCACTACCCATATCATCACTCTTTAACACCTCCATACCCACAGCCACACACACACACACCACCCACACAGACCCTCATCCACCAAATCTCGAATTCCCACACCAAACCCAAAGCACCTCGCTCACCCCTCCACCTCCCAAATCATCTCTCCTACCATCCCCATAACAACAACACCCACACAAACCTACATCCACACGAGATATATATTTATTCCACATTCATATGCTCCATGAAACCAAAATAGAAGAGAAAATAAAAAAAAAAATTCTATCAATTTTAAGGAGGGGGATTAACAAAACCCAACATATCTCCGAAAGTCTAAACACCCTAAACACAGAAATATCCAAATCAATAGGGCTCTATTCCATGAATTGCTTGAACTTTTAGTGAAAAAATTAAGTTGATAACTCTATCCGTTCTCAAGTTATCGTGGACACAGACGGACAGACGGCAAACCGAAACCATATAGCATTTTTTTAAACAAAAATGCTTAAAAATTGGCAGATTGACATAAAATAACTAAGTTTCGTTCACTGCGATAAAAGTTACTTAGAGTAACACCGAATACCGATGTCTATTTGACATTTCTAACATTACATCACACGACAACAATTTTTGCGGTGAACAGCACCAATGTGTTCACGATGTCCTTTTTCGTTTCAGTATGTATAGTATATAAATTTATTTTCCATTTTTGCACATTTAAAAAATTATCTAACAATGTTTATTTATATAATATTAAAACAATGTGGTCGATTCCGGGTTCTTGAATTTTATGTTATGTTATTTTTGTTTTTTCAATACAAATTCCAATAGGAAGCAGGAAAATAAAATAACAACAGCAATTTTATGTCCCGAGAATCGGGCCCAATATTTCATTTTACTCATTTATATTTTTCCAGTAACAAAAAAACAAAAAAAAAAAATATTTGGCAATACAATTCACACAGTAACCAAAACCAAACACAATCACATTCTACAGAATAGTTCTATGAATCATGCTACACGAGATTTTAGTTTCTGGTATCAAACTAAGATCAGAATAAAACAATACAAAAACATTTGGTGTTTTAATATAAAATAAAGGTTTAAATTAACAATAAAAATCTATTACGTTTTTATTGTTAATTTAAACTTTTATTTTATATTAAAACACAAAATGTTTTTGTATTGTTTTATTCTGTTCTCTCGAAAATAAAATTTAAACAAAAATGTACATCTCAAAATGCTCTTAAATTTTTTTATATTCATTTCTATTTTGTCATTTCGGACTCAAGGACAAAAATTTTATGTCGCAGCTGCGACTTACTTTGATACCAGAAACTAAAATCTCGCGTAGTAAGCCTTTATTCCACAATGAAACATATTTTTTCAGTAAAAAATACTGAGAAACAGAAAAGAGGAGAGTATACATATTAAGATTACGTTAGAGTGATACAGACAACAAATGTTGCCATAAAAAGTATTGAGTTTCATACTTTTTATGGCATCATTTTCCCCAGTAAATTTTACTGAGATTTTTTTTTGTTTCGTTTTGGTACGTGGCGAAATTATATTTTAATCTCGCTATTTTTTTACTGAAAAAATATGTTTCATTGTGGAATAAAGGCTGTATGGTTCTATAGAAAGAATTCTACAGAATATGATTGTATTTGGTTATCCAGTAACACAATTTTTAAACACACACGCGAGCATACGCATCACAGTTTTAATGATCATTTTTATTTTGACCATCATTACAAAAGATATAAAACACACACCGCATTGTTTTTACATTTATTTTTATCCTTTTTTCCCATTTAACTTTAAACTAAATGCCTTATGCCATGGGAAAAATCTGCTAACAAAAATAAAAGCGAGGAAAAATATAGATTTTACTGGTTGTGTACGGAACAAAACATGCTCTCAGCAAAATTTTACTCAGAAAATAATGGGCCTATTCCATGGAAATAATCTGCTGTCAGCAAAAATAAAAGCGAGAAAAAAATAACCCTATTAAAGTTAGCCGATAGTTTCCAGCCGAAAGATAATGCAGATAGTGTCTTTACTATTTTTAAATTTTCTTTATACTCTCGCTCCTATCGATTTTTAAATTCCTATAAACTGAAATAATTTCTCCTTCACCCGAATGATGTAACCCGATCCTAAATTCTAGTAAAATCGAGTTCATAACTAATTTTTGCTGTATTCAAGACACTATCTGCATTATCTTTCGGCTGGAAACTTTCGGCTAACTTTAACAGTATAAAAAAATATAGATTTTACTTGGTTGTGTACTAAACAAAACATGTTGTCAGTAAAATTTTACTGAGAGGGGAAGTTGCGATAGGGGAAGTTTACTGCCATAATGGGGAAGTTTACTGCCATAA
Organism: Nephrotoma flavescens; assembly: GCA_932526605.1. Lineage (NCBI taxonomy): Eukaryota > Metazoa > Arthropoda > Insecta > Diptera > Tipulidae > Nephrotoma > Nephrotoma flavescens. The sequence goes on along the minus strand of OW052222.1, from coordinate 102,541,800 downwards.
AAAATGTAAATTGGAGTATTTTTTATGGCAGCATTTTTCACACATCTACAAAAAGTGTATGTAAAGATAAGAAATTTTTCTCACACTCATACAAAATAGACGTTCGCCATTTTTATAGTCAAATGATGATTTAATTTATTTTTCGAGTTGAAATTTGTTAACGTTAGTGGTTTTTTGTGGTGCATATATAAAAATTAAAACATATAAAAGAAAATCGAATTGTGCGAAAGTGTACAAATTAAAAATTTTATTGAAATTTTTAGGTTATGCCAAAATGTAAAACCATAAAATTTTTCTATAAAATGAAATAAAAAATATTTTTGCGTATTATCAGCAAAAAAATTGCTGTCAGCAAATTTTATCCATGGAATTAAAGCATAATGGTGATTATGTTAGTGTTAGTGTGCTGCCATAATGGTGCTATAAAAAATGTAAACTGGAGTATTTTTTATAGCAGCAGTGGTCACACAAAAATGTATGTAAAGTTAAGAAGAATTTTTTATTTTGCGTTTTATCAGTAAAAAAATTGCTATCAACCACATTTTCCCATAGAATTAAGGCATAAATCGTAAAATTGTGCGAATGTTTATTACAGTATATACAAAAAAAAAACAAATTTGTATTATGTATAAATGTATATAAAAACTAATGTTTAATATTCCTTCTTGAATATTATATATATAACGCGTCTTTCTCTACGACGATCAATCGCCATCAGATTACCTTTTGTTTACGTTTGAGAATTAATTCGGATGGGCATGGGACACATCCATAATCTCTTCTATGAAAATCCCATTACAGAAAGTTCGAGTTTATAGCGACATACAAATTAATCTTCATTCTTCAATAGTAACTACGAATTTATTATTTCCACGTTTAGTAGGAAAGTAAGAGGTCTCTACCAGTTTCCCACAGATGATAAAATGTGTTTTGATTCCATACGTCAAAATCACCTATGCTAGAACTTGGAAGATGTTTGGTTGTAACCTAAGCCACTTGAAGAAATACGAATTAACCGTTTTTTTCCTAAAATGACCACTCAAGCAAGTGAGTAAAACTGATCAACATTTAGGAGGTGGTTGCATTAAGAAAAACTTAATTTTGCCACAAGAAATATAAATCGGCAAATTACCCGCTCCAGGATGGAGCCGAGTAATTAACTACAATCAATAATTTTTTTTTGTAACTATTGCCAAAGGCTTTATTCTTAAATCTTTCTTTATACTAAACTACTAAGAAGTGTTCAAATATTTTTTTAACTTAAGGACTGGTTTAGTCATTGGTGAGTGATCTGATGATAAATCATAACAGTCAATGACTTGAGCATTGGTGCGTGCTATTTCTCGTATTACACAGAAATCCAGAAATCGGGAATTTTCTTCCTATCTGTATGTGGGATTTCTAGATAATAAATAATCTAGATTTTTCGCGTTTATTCCTTCGTAGGGTTGCTTGCCCTTGGTACAGTCAATAAAATCGTTAAGTTCTGATAATTTTTGATAATTTTTTCTGTTTTTGGTGTTTAATCACTGACACAGACACACATATACACAATTTTTACTTTAGATTTTTTCAGAATTATTTCAAGTCCGTGGTTTATAAGCATACTTCCTAATGTATGATCCACAATAAGTTTGTTTAACATTTTAATCTTAAATGTGATCTTTTTTAAAATTTCTATCTAGTATAAACTTTGCGCGAAATAACTACTTCACAAAGACATCTATGTATTTAAAACTAAATATTTTTTCTCTCTTACAAATTGTACAGTTTAATAACTCATCCATTTATTACTTGACTTTGCTGGTATAAGTTTGTGCAGCTTAGCACAATTCCTTTTAAATTTGTGCTAAACTGAACCATACTCCACGAATTGACTTTTGACCAAATTTGGTGACTTTGTATTTGGTCATACTTATTAGTTAAATGTACTTGGTGTTTTAGAAAAATTTTATTGAGTAAAACTGAGAAAACAGGTCAGATATTTGAGTATCTACTAGAAATATGTTTTCGCTTACTAAAAGGTTTTTCACTTTGCGCGGGGTTGATGTGCAGAATGTCCATCGTTGTGTTTGCTGTGTGACACGTAACCCCGTCCTGCTCTAACACATATTGTCTACCTCCATATCGTTCAATTTTCTCCAAAAGAAATCGGTTAGCATCGTTCTGTAGCGCTCGCCATTGCGTCGCGCAACTAATGAACACTCATTTTGATAATAAAGTTTTATCATTTTGACGTCCTGCTCAATCGTGTAACTTGTCATGGACATGTGGCATCAGTGACTGAAAAAAACACCAGATTAGACAGACGCCACCAAAACGGCATAGCCGCCACAGATCTGTAATTATAAATATTATTTACAATAATTGAATTAGTTTCTTCAGTTATTCGTGCTGAATAGTTTCTTTTAATTTGGTTCAAAACAACGTAACTGTTTGAATTTACAGCAATTAACAGATTACTGCTGGAAAACGAAATTAAAAAATTTGTTTTCCCTTTCGGCCTATCAAGTTTCGCTCACTACTACGAGTACAACATCACAAAATACATGCTACCATCAGTGTAATGTATAATAAATACTTTGCATAATAATTTTATTTATGTTTACAATCGGATCAATTTGTGTCATCTGAATAATTTTTAATTTCCATCAATAAATTAACCGCATTTCGTGAAATGACAATAAGAGATACTGTGCTTTTTAATGAACGGTTATATAATTTGTTAAGTTGAGTGTTTTCTGTGTGATGAGTCTAACACTAATTAAAAATATTATCGTTTTATGTAAATATATCGCTCACGAAATAGGGCAAGCGCCAGTGTACGTATCGAGAAAGTTTTCAGACGATAAGTTCAACAAAATAAATTAATGTCACATGCAATACCAATGCCCGAGAACAGCTAAACTGTAAATATATTTTACTTAAATTATTTCTGAAACTAAATATTTAATTATTTTAATTTGTGGTTCTATATAGTTAATAAAATTACCTTTTTTAATTAAACCTGAATTTTTTGATTTAATCAGTAGTTCGTTATGATTTTCCAATGTATATACTTCTGTTTGGTCGGTCATTTCGGTAAGCGATTTTATACACCTTAGCCTTTGTATGTTTACAAAAAAAAAAAAAAATGTCCCTTCTTTTATCCATGCGTGTTGAAATTTAAGTACATATTATAAAAATATTTTTCGCGATTGCGATATGGTTCATTGCTTTATTATGAATACAGGCGATGTGATAACATTAGATTGAGTAAACTATAACTTACACGTGGTTTATAACGTCCGTTGAAGCTTCTAATGAAGTAAATTTGAAATTATGCTTCTCATACTTGGATACTGAATCTTACGTCCTCAGCCAACAATATCGATAAGAACATCAAATGTTAATTTGCAACCTGTATGACATACAGCCATGTTGCCTGGATTTGTCTTGGTTTACTGATTGATGATAACAGTAATATAAACATGATAGTAAATATAAACATAAATAAAATTATATCTATTTTTAAGGGCTGCTAATTAAATCAGTTGATTTAAATCAGATATTATTGGCTTAACTGAAACCCAGGTTGGTATGAGCGAATTTTGAATGAATAATGAATGGAGCGACGGTTGAGAAATGCAAATAAGAATGGTTTACTAAGTTTTGATTTGTTGTTTTGTTGACCTGTCTGTGCTGCTCGAATGGAGGTTAGAAATACATACAAGAAGATTTTCCTCATTGATGTGACTATTTTGATAACTGCGCATAATGGTGTTGCCCGCTATGTTGATACTTTATTTAGGGTTGGTCGACGTTTGGTTATGGGGTACCTACCGATAGGTTTCATCTCTGACTGTCGTGGAGATGTTTGGTGCCGTCTCTAATACACAATTTTCTAACTAGATTTCAGATGTTGAGTATACATTCTATTAGATAACAATTTGCTAGCCGAAATCTTTACCACTCCCTGCTCAATCAATTTTACCATACATAAGTAAATAATGATTTATTTCAGTCCCTAGCCCTACCCTCACAACAAAAAAATGTACATATACGCTAAATTCTTTACGAAAACGTTAACAAAATATTACGTACAACCATTTACAATCGAATGCCAATACACATACAACTATTTTTAAAATATTATACATTTCTATTTCGTATTGTATTCGTAAATGTGAATGTGTATAATTTTTTGAGTACGTGCGTCGTTCGAAAAGCGTTTTCGATGAATAGAATCACTCGTTTGTGATCTCTATTTTGTTTTTTTATGTTATTAATTTTAGTAAATATTTAATATCTATTTTTTTTAAAAATAAATATAGCTTTTGAAAATAATTCTTCATTTTTTAATTTTCGAAAAAATATTTATCCACAAAAAAAGGAATCTAAAATGGTAATAAATCCCGCGTAGAAACGAACAAAAAGCGAAATGAAATGTGTTTTCTTCTCATTCACTTGTTTTAACCGTTCGTTAACTCTACCCTAACTCCCGGAATTTGCGAAGACAATTATTGTCACCAACACATGTACAAGTCTTCGTAAAATAGTTTCACTACTCTTCTGGCGAAGTGTTCGTTTTCTCAACTTTTTCTTTTCATTTATACATAACTATTGCAGAGACTTTAGGATAAACAAGTCTTGGCAAACTGTACATCAAACTTATGCAATAGGTGGTATAAAGCCGAATTGGCTGAAATGCGTCCAACAATTTTTTAGGGTTTCCCCTAAACAATTTTACCAATCACCCAAACCAACCCCAAAAACCATTTAATGGTTATGGTGTTTACCGCAAGGCGGTTATTTTTCTAGTTTTTCTGAAAGGGTCGTCATTTTGTTGATAAAAGGCATTTGGCATTTGTTAATTGGCAGCTAAATAGCGAGTTTAATTTGTTCTATTTCACAGAATAAAAAAACAAAAATAATTTTTTTTTAAAAGCAGTACATAAATACATTAAACAAATTTCTCTCTCTCTCTCAGGTATTATATCCCATCAAGGGATTTGGCCGCGTCAAAATGAGGTTTCATAATCATATTTTCATTTCGGATAATGAGTGATTAATTCATTGATCCTACCTAAACCAGCCGTGAATTTTTTTCCTTGTCACCACCGGGGAATCGAACCCGGGACCTCCGGTTGCTGGAGCAAGCGTACTAACCACTTTGCCACCGGGGCGGCATTAAACAAATTCCAAATTAAACAAAGCCAAAAGTTGTTGCTTTCAGATTCAAAAGTTAAGCTAAGTTGGATTTACGAAAGCAACGCATCTAATGTTTATGGGGTAGGGGCTAATGGAGATGGGTTACTAGATATTTAATTATAAACATCGATTAATTTTCATAGAAGATTGTTTTATAAAAAAAAACAAGTGGTCAATGAAAACTCGATAGCAATATAAATGTTCTTGTCGGTATATTTTATGTAAGAATAATGTATTTACATATTATCAACTACATACTTGATTAACACATTATTGACGAGTGGTAAAGTGATTTCAGTGCCATCTTGCATTCATAAGAAGCCTCAGTTAGATACAAAATATGTGACAGCTAATTATTCAGTGGGATCTTCTTTGGATAGAAGGGATGTAATGATCTATTATTTAATTCTACTAAAATTTGAATAATTACAAAAACATTTAGTTGTAATGGGTTGTTTAAAGATTAAGTATTCTAAATTGATTTCATTTGTTACCAACATCAGATGTGTTATAAAACAAAGCAAAAACATAAGAAAATATCTCTTTAGGTTAACGTCATTATTTATATGTTGAACTTTTGTTATAATTAATATTATACACCTAATTCTGTTTTTACGCGATAGATACCTTCCGCAAAAACTCGCGCAAAAAAAAAATTCGCGTAAAAACAAAATCGCGGAAAAATATTGCATTAGGGAATCCAAGTCGGTTCTACCCGAATTTGTGTAGTTGGGCAATTACTTACCCCCCAGAGACACCCGAAGCCTTCGGGAAATGCTGCAAACAACCGAAACCGACAACCCTCCTATGCATCTTAACGAAAATGGAAAAAAATAGAAACGTATGTTTCTAAAAACCGGTGGGGTAATGGTAAAAAAACGGAACCGAAAGTCGGGTACCCGAAATTCGGGTAATTGGACCTCCTAGTCGGGTAATTGGATTCCGTAGTACATACGTTTATGTTTTTTCCATTTTCGTTCAGATGCATAGGAGGGTTGTCGGTTTCGGTTGTTTGCGGCGATGCCCGAGGGTTTCGGGTGTCTCTGGGGGTGAGTAATTACCCAACTACACGAAGTCGGGTAGAACCGACTTGGATTCCCTAATTGCATTATATGGAAAGTAGGCGAATCAGAAATTATGATGACATAAGTTGATTGTTTTTTTGTGCTTAAATCACATTTTATTTCATGTAGCTAATCATATGTACATTAAATAAATTCAAAAACATTCATAATGAAAAAAATTGAAAAAAGCAAAATATCTAAGGTGTCTGTAATTCATTCAAAAGAATCAGTCCATTTATAAAATAAATTGCCACACAATATGTAATTATTATTTGCTGTCGCTATATGATCAGAGACGCATTCGTTTGCGAAAAACTTGAACATCACTATCATCGCTCGAAATATTTTAAGTTTCATCAGTTTGCTCAATTAGTGCCAGTGGTTTCATGCGTCTAGTTACAAATTCTGAGCTTAAACGTTGAGTTCCGGATATATCCTTATATGCTTCTCGGTAGCTATCCATCAATAGTTTTAGCTCACGCTGAAACTTTGCAGCTCGTTCATCAATGTGATCATACTTTTGAAAATGGTTGCTTGAATTGAAGTACAACCAACACAATTGTGTGTATAGTTATAGTGTTTTTTTCGGATGAAAATAAGTTTGAAAGGAATGCACAAATGTGTAAGTTGGTTCAAAAAACATACAAAAATTAATTTTTGACATGGTACTTTTGCCGTACCCACACAATTGTGTTACCGGGCAGGAAAAGGGATATTACATATGACAGTAGAAGAAAGCAGTATCTCTTTTCTTTTACACCTTCAACAGTAAACACTCGGAGAGAGAAAACAGTGTTTGTGACTATTGGCCTGTTTTTTTTATTGTGTCCGAGGTACCAGATAAATCAGAGAGATAATTTATCTGATAATATTTTGAGACTGAAAATATGTAAAGACCACTGAATATTAGACAACCGATTGACATTTCAGCTGAAGTGATGACCTGTGAAACATCAAAATAATAAAAGCAAATTATACGAGTAATATATAAAAGTACAAATTAAAATAAAAATGGAGCAAAATATGTTTGTATTGACGGAAATAGTTAAAAGCACATAGGTACAACATTACACCATTTTGGAGATTATTGAACTCTGTTTTTATTTCATTTAATAAAAATAATATATTTGTTGTTGTCCATTTAATTTGGGTGTCTACCACGAACAAATAATAAATTAGCGTATTAATTTTACAACTAATTTATTTATAATTATAAACTAATATAAATTACAAATTATAATTACAAATTAATTTACTAATTACCATTTTCCATAACGTCCGCCATATTTTCTGTTTAAATATTTCAAATACGTTTTTTCTCTGAGCTATCTGAAAACAAATTCAGATAGAAAAATGACTATCTGAGATTGGTCAGAGAAAATAAAAAAACCAAAAAAATTTATCCGATCGATCCGATAAAATAAAAAAACGGAAAAGGATTTCTTTTTATCTCTGTGATGTCTCCGATGTAATAAAAAAACAGGCCATATGTACATATGTATATATGCACACATTTATATGAGAAGGAAAGAAAGGAAAGGAATACATAATATCGTTTTTGGTACATAACCGATTTTTTTTTTGATCGCGCAATAACAAGTGAAATCGCGTAAAAACAGAATGACTTTTTTTTCTTGACTCGCGCTTAATCAAATTCGCGCAAAAAAAGTTCGCGCAAAAACAGAATTGGGTGTATTTAGTTTACTAAAAATGCAATAATATTCAATTGGAACATATAATATAGAGTGTATAGTTGTTATTAATATAATTTAGTAGTTTCGAAGTAAAATCGAAGAAATGTTAGGTTATGTTTATGTTCGATTTTTGTTTTCGATTGACAATATTTTGTTTCATTTTCCCACAGTTGAAAATGACGAATCCAAACAACAATTAAATTAACAATGAAGACCAGTCATTCATATATCGTTTTGCGATATTAACGAAAAATATGGAGATGCAAAACGTCCTTTACGGGAAGGTGAAGCAATTTTGAATGCTGGCTAGGTTTATGCTCTGGGTCCTCCTCCAGCTAAAGATCGTATAACGGGGCTAGTATTGCAAACGTTAGCTATGACCAATATCCAATATAATAAATCTATATATACGACAGTTTGGAAATATTTGTTTGCCTTAGTCGATTATATCTATCTCGAATTTGTTTGGTACACTTTTGCTGCTACTGTACATGTTGACCGAGAAGATTCTTTGTTGGAAAAGCAAAGCTTAATAGTCTAGACTTGGCGCGTTTTGTTCGCAAAATAGGTCCAATTATTTGTTTCTTTTTAAAGTGATGACTGCAAATTGAAAAATATTTAGGAAAAGGTTTGCCCATTTTTAGAACAACTTTCCACTTCAGCAGCCCCTTTCGGTTGTTTAGAACATTAGATGGGATTTTGTGCAACGAAATAGAAATATCATATTATCAATATCATACTATAACTATTATTATCAATATCATACTATAAATGTGAATAGTAGTTTTCAACCCACTATAAAAACTATTCAAAACAGTTGAATATTAAAACAAATTTAATACTAATGAAAGTAAGCTGTCAAAGCTTGTGTATGAACTTGTATCTAAACAAAGCTTTACGCAGAATCCGCTACACGTCATATTACCCATCGTCAATATTTTTATTAAAAATGAAAGCGTACATAAAATATCGTATGTAACTTGACAGTAAACGTTGCTTATGGCTTTCGTTCACCACCTTTGTCCTTCGGCCTCGGGTAGTACTTTCTACACTAAAGCAATAATCTCCTATTTTATGTTTGTTTTTGCGATTGCACAGTAAACTTGGCGGCTTCGATAAATGTACAGCATATGATTGTGCTGATTCGAAAAAAATTTGAATATGCTGTTATCGTTTATAACTCAATTGACTATTTTATGATTACGTGCAAAGAAAATGTATTTTTTAATATTTGGTGACATCAATATTGATAGATTGGATGAAACTGATTTGCGTTTAATAGGTTATCAAACAATTGTTAATTTGCTTGATTTCCAATTCTTAATATAGTGGATAAAATCTATCTACTACTTCACTTGGAAATGAATGGAATTGGAACAACTAACCATATTATTCCAGGCATATTGAATATTTTTTAGCATTTATAGCACCTCCTGTGGCCTTATTCTGTTAATTCCCTGGAAATAAGGAATTTTTTGTAGCAGCTATTCCCCAAAAATTTCCCCCTAATTTCCCGTTTTCCAAAAGTTAATTCTGTGAATTGGGGAATAAATTTACGGTAATATTATTTAATTTTTCGCGGCCGACATGCGATCGCAATAAAACAAGAAAATAAATGCCTAAACATTTTTATTTTTTTTTTATTTTCATTTTTTTTATTTTAAAAAGGAAAATATTAATTATCCAGTGGATTTAATATCTTTTTAAGGTCAATTAATATTGCCTTTTCATTCACGCACACACCCAACCCACCCATTCACCTATACTCACACAACTACAGTATACCACTTGCATATTGCGCCATGTCAACCTTTACACTGACATGCACGGTGGGCCGGCGCTGAATTATGCACTAAAACGGAGGGTCATAGTTATGTTTATTAACATCACCGATCGTAATCGATGACGAAAATTCGCTTTGCATCCTGCCTCTGCTGGGATTCGAACCCAGTACCTCCCGAACCAAGTGTCGAAGCTTTAGCCAGTGTACCACTTGTCCGGTTTAATTGGTTATTATGGATATTTTAATCAAATTCTACTTAAAAAGTAAATTTTGTTTATTAAACTGAAACATTGGATATTGATATTTCCAATTGATATTGTCTGTTTTCCGTATAAATGTAGCTATGAATTAATACAATAAATTTCCGTTAAATTCTATTCCCCGTTAATTCTTTACTTTGGCCCTAGGCTCTATTCTGGTTTTTCCGGGGAATTGAGTACTGGGAAAATATTTTACTGTAATTACAAATTGCACTAATTCCCAAGTATTTATTTCCACTAATTTATTGCACTAATTCCCAAATGTATATTCTGCCAGACAGGGAATAATTTTTTGGGGAATTTTTTTTTACACTTATTGCGACCTTCTTACAAGTTTAATTTATTTTTAAAAACCACAGGCCTATCAGTTTAATTCCCAATTTCGGTAAAATAATAATCAAATACAATAAATTGTCATGTTGAAGAATAATGGAATTAACCACGGCGTGAATTAGGCGTATTTTGAACAAAAAATCATTCTATGACTGATGGCACACGTAAAAAAAATACCAGATTTTTCCTCATTTCTTTCCCCGTTTACCTATGATACAAGTTTTAATTGCGACTTAAACAAATTTTCTGTGCAATCACACAACTCAAACATAAATTAAATAAAAAATATTTCAAGGACATTTTTGACTCATTTTAGTTTAAATTTTATTTAAGAGAGAGCAGAACAAAACAAAATAAAACTAGTATGCCTTAAAAAAATTCCAAAATACAAAAAACCTTGTGCGGAATGGGAGTGTGGTTATTGTGTTAGGAATACGTAAATTCCAAAATATTCCAAATTATATTTTTCCCAACATGTTACGTAAATATTTCCACACATACACAACTACTACCACATGTTCGTTGCAGCCTCATGTTACCTTATAAACTGACTATACGTAAGATTCGTTGGTGCTTACTACCAGAGAGTCATAGCGTATAGTTTATAAAATAAAAGATCATAATATGATGAAAATCGCCGAAGTGAAAAATTGATCTTTGTTAAAAATGCTTATTAAAATCTTAATCACAACAACACCCTGCAAACCAAAGGGGAGGGGGGTGTATTAATAGGAATAGGTTAGGAAATGAACGCAATAGTTAGTTTTATTGAGCATAATCAAGGGGTCGATTTTTTCCAAAATTCGACGAACGACACATGACGTTTTCGTATACTATAAGGAGTATAGTATACAATTTTATATTAGTGTGTGTAATTTTTCTGTGGTTATATTTGTTTGTTTTCTGCGAATGTAAGCATCAAAAATTATGAATCGGTACAAATCGGTACAGTTTTTTGGTGCTTATGTCGTCTTCGTCATCTCGCTTTTTGACATCTCGCCATGTATTTGAGTGGTGAGTTAACACGTTCGCGGAAATGACATTCATTTTTTAAGGAATAATTCGACATATTTTTCAATTCTCACAATACATTTTTTTCCGCGACGAAATATCACAAAAGTTATAAAATGTGTTCCTGAGTAGCACACACATTTAGAAAGTGTGCGCCAATGTGTTAAGAAAAAAAATTTAACTACACATATTTTATTTTTTTTTTAATGCGATGTCGAATGAATGTTTTGTTTTCGCAGAAACACAGAATTAGAAATTATTTTAAAACTAAAATTAAATAAATTTAAGTTTATTTAAAGCATATTTGCATTGCATTTACAAATTTTAAATTATAATTTTTTTTTTTATTATTTAAATAGTACAAGCTTATCACATGATAATTTATTACTAATGATGATAACGCACTTATTTGAAACTAATAAGTGGAGCGAGTGTGAGTTTACAAGCAATCAATATGCTGCTCCCAATAATGAATTTTTATTTATTAGATGACCAGCTCATGCGGTTTAATTCTTTTAAGGCGTCTCAGTTCTTGTGTTATGTCAAGAAGTTGTATTGCTTCACTGTTGGTATGTTGCAGTAATCTTCTTTCATGTTTGATGGCAAAGTCCTGAATCACTTCATCAATCCATTTAACGTTTAGGTCGTTGTGTAATTCCTCGTTGGTTACGTAGCGGTAAGCATTCGTTATTGTTCGTAGAAATTTGTTTTGGCAACGTTGAATAATTAAACGATTTGATTCTTTAGTACAGCCCCAGAGTTGGATACCATACGTCCAAATTGGTTTAATTATCGATTCGTAGATCAGGCGTTTACAGTACAGGCTAAGCTTAGAATGTCATCCTATTAGCCAGTACATCTCACGTTGTTTTATTTTCATTTGCTCTGCTTTTTGTCTAATGTGATATTTCCAGTTCAATCTTGAATCGAGATGCAATCCGAGATATTTAGCAGATTCAGCTTGGAGAATTTGTACCCCATTGAGAAATGTATATGGATGTTGCTATTTTTGCGCCGCAACGTGTATGTTACGTGTACTGCTTTCAGCTCGTTAAGCTTTATTTTCCAATCCCTGGTTCATTGGCTGATTCTATCGAGTGCTTGCTGTAAGTATTCTACTGCTTGGTTCTGCGATTCGCTTGATGCCAATACTGCGGTATCATCAGCAAAAGTTCCGATGAAGGTTGTTTCCATTGTCGGTATATCAGAAGTGTAAAGTAGATATAGGATGGGTCCTAATACGGGCACCCCTGCTATGGCTGGGTAAAAGTTAGAGCATGTTTCTTCATGTGATACTCTAAATATTCGTTTGGAGAGATACGACTCGAGCAATTGGCAGTAATTTTTTGGCATTAATTTACTTATCTTGTAGATAAGAACCTCGCATGCCACACTCTATCGAAAGCCTGTAATACATCTTGAAATACGGCAGGGCAATATTTCTTCTCTTCTAGTGCTTGTTCTATCTTTGCAGTCACGCGATGAACTTGATCAATTGTCGAATGTTTATTCCTGAATCCAAACTGGAAATCAGGTATAATGATCATTGGTTTTAGTCGTTTCAATAACAACTTTTCAAACAACTTTGAAACAGTAGGTAACAAAGAGATCGGCCTGTATGATCCCATTTGCTCGGCTGGTTTGTCTGGTTTTTTATCATGATTATTTTTGCAACCTTGAAGCACTCAGGCACATATTTAAGTCGAAAGCAAGCATTATATATATATATATATATGTTAACATAGTGACTGCTCTCTTTGATAACTCCTTAAACATCCTTGGCGAAATTTCATCAATTCCAGGTGACTTTTTGGGATTCAAATTCATGTCTATTTCTTGCGCAATTTCTAGTGGGGTGACACTTCTGATATTTGATGGAGACCTATAGACTGGTTTAGGGTCAATCCTAGATTGTATGCCGTGTGGTTGAAATACTGATGCCAGATGTTGTGCAAACAGTTCTGCTTTGTCTTCATTACGTCGCACCCATTCTCCATTTGTGTTCCTTATAGGTGGTACTTGGATTATTGGTCTCTTGTATCTTTTAGTAGCTTTCCAAAGAGAATAATTTTTGTCAGCTGCAGGACCCAGTCCTTTCAAATAATTTTCAGTACAAGCTTCTTTATGTTCTTTAATTAATCGGTTAACTTTATTACTTACCCGATTAAATTCTCTTTTGTCAATAATATTTCTGGTTCTATGCCATATGCGTCTTTTTTTACGCCTTTCTTTTATCAGTTCTCGAATTGCCAGGGGGTAGTTGATCTTTTGTACGACTTTCTCACCTAATACGGGTGTAGCCTCTTTAGCAGCTTCACGCCTGGAGTTAATAAAATGTTTAGTTTGTAATTCAAGTTCTTCTTTAGTTTTAAGACTAACGTTTAACTCAATTAGATTGTCCAGTTTCTCTCTAAATAATTCCCAATCAGTAAATTTATTAGTAAGGTTAAGTTTGGTTTTCTTTTTTATGACTAATGTACTCAGAGTCATTAAGACCGGTGTGTGATCGGAAGTAAGGTCGTCAATACCTTCGACTTCAATGTAATTTGAGGCTATTCCTTTCGAGATATAAAAGTCAATCAAATCAGGAAGTTTGTTGATTCTGTAGGCCAATAGGTAGGTTTACGCGATGAGTGACATTCACAACCTGACATTTCTATTGCACTTAGGAGTTCTTTTCCTTTTCCTGGTGTTATGAGTCGTCGAGATCCCCACCCAGTATGTTTGACGTTGTAGTCACCTCCTATGATAAACTTTGGTCCAAGTTTATTAAAAATGTTAAGATATTGATTTCTTACGATATTATGTCTTGGTGGACAGTAGATCGCCCCTAAACTTAGTTCAGCACCACCGTTGTTAATCGTTATTACAGTAGCTTGCATAAATGGCTCCTTAATTTCTTCTTGCTGGAAATGTAGGATATTTTATTTGATTAAGATTGCTGTCCCTCCTCGAGCACGATCACTCGGATGTAATGTCCAATAGGCACTATATCCTGTAATTTTGATAAAGTTTTTCTCCGTAAAGTGCGTCTCTGATATTAAAGCTACATCTATGTTATTGGTTCTTAGAAATACTTCTAGTTCTTGAGCTCTTGCATTAAGCCCGTTAGCATTCCAGGCAATTATACGTAGGAACGTTATAGTCATTTACTTTTTATGTTTTAGCGGTTTATTTGGTGGCTTGGAATTAACTTCCAGTTTATCCACCTTGGTAGCAAGCTGGCTGAAATTTTGTCTCATTTCTGCCTGAAATTCGGTGAGCATTTTCATTATATTACTACTGGTTGGCTCGTTGGATACAGGTTTCTGCCTGCTTTCTTGATTTAGATTGTTATTTGAGGTTTTGGTCACCTGGGCGTAGGAAACCCCCTCTCTAATAGTATCATATTGTTGGTTAGGCTGTTGCTGTAGTCGCTCTGCTACTGTTATTTTTCTCGGTAGTTGAGCATTTACTTTTTTCTGATACACCAGGCATCCTTTGTAGCTAGCCGGATGACCTTTTTCCCCGCACAGTGCATAAGTTGGTATAACATTTCGCGGCTTTTGACATTGTTTTGTTTGATGACTCTCTGCGCATTTGACACATTTGGCTTGCCTATTGCAGAAGTTCTTTGTGTGTCCTAACTGTTGGCAATTTGTACACTGTGGTATACCTATTACCTTTTTAGGTGGTTCAATAGACATAGACACCTATATTGCAAAATATAGCAGGTTCTTAATTTCGTATATGTCCTTATTGTTTTCCCCCTGCAACAGGTCTACATAAAACAATGGGAAGTGTCTAATAATTTTCTCATTATTAATTGTCGACTTTTTATGAATATTAATAATGTTGGTTACTTTATGACCATGTTCCTCGATTGCCGCTTTGACCTATTCGCGATCGATAGATGACGGTAAACCTCGTATTATGACTCTGTACCATCTTTCACTTTTGAGCTGATACGGAAAAGAAATTATAAATGAAATGAATCTAGAAATGTCATATTCAAGAAAATTAAATGGCGCACATCGCACTAACATAAACACGCATACCACTACTATATACTTGCGGTTATTTCGTCAACTTGTCGCATTTTGGAAAAAAACGACCCCCAAATTCTATTCGGTCGGGGTGTAATATTCAAAAAAACTGAAAAAATGTGTGTTAGAATTTCAAATCCATACCACACATAAAACATGATCTTATAATCGTACAAAATTGGCTTAGCCATATTAGGCTCAGTCAAGTTTCCGAACTTCTTCCACGATCCATGTCAATGTTTTTTTGTCATTATTGTAATATAAATCAATTCAATTCTAAAGTTAACTCACTTAAATATTATAAAATATTTTTATGGAGCTTTTTATGATATCAACAACTGGTTGTAATACCAAACTGCCCATGGAACAAACCGTGCGACTAAAGAAGACACGTAACTGTACAGACGCAGAACTGTGGACACAGTACTATTTTTGTCATGTATTATCATTTTTGTAATATTTTTGTTGTATTCATTTATATTTTTTATGTAGTCTGCAAGTATTTACTTCGTGCATAGCCCATTTTTTGCTAGATTAACATGCTACTGTCTAAGCCAAAAACGTAATTAATAATAATAAAATATTTATTTAACAGATACATAGATTAAGTACCAAAGCGTTTGTACTACAAACATATTTACACAAACTATTTAGTACTAGATAAAACAGTCACCAACAAATTAACATAATATCAAACAACAAAATTATAAAATTAAGAATATACATATGGTAGGTAAAACAAATATTTGCATAATACAATATACATATATACTCGTATTGTTTAAATAATATTTACAATACATAAATTAATTATTAACAAAATTATGCATAATCAATGTGAACAAAGACTTTTTCAAAAGAAAAAAGAATTGTTCAAAGTTTTTTAAATTTGGGGATAAACTATTCTAAGTAACAATTCCACCATTTAATAAATCCGGAATTATTATAAATATGTAGTTGTCCTGCTAATGAGTAAATGATAGTTTTGCGTGCGCTCCGGTCTTCAAAAATTTATTTTTTCATACAAAAAAAAATCAATAAAACTCCAAATAGGATGCGGCAGGCCTTTGATTTTACTGGGTGATCAAAAACCAATACTATATAAATAATTTTTCTTGATGGATACGGTTCACTTTAAAACCAAACATTTAAAACCAAGCCTTCGCTTTCTCCAGTTTCTCCTAAAAAAACTATTTTTTTATGTTGATATTTTTTATCGATAAAATGGGCCCGATTCTCGAGACATACACTTGCTGTTATGCTATTTTATTTCCCCGCTTCCTATTTTAATTTGCATTGAAAAAACAAAAATAACATAACATGACATACAATTTTACATCCCGGAATCGCCCCCAATATTCCAATGTAAATATACAACATCAGTCGTCGCGACCCGAATATAAGACTGATTTTTTTCAAAAATCAATAATCTCATCCGTTCAAAACTGATTGTTGTGATTCTTACAAACTTTCCATCTATAAGTCAAAAATTCAAACAAAGGAACTGAATTACCAAGTTCGCCGATTCCCAACAAGGTAAATCTTCACTCATTATTAAATCAATTGATATGAAATTATAAATAATTGATTGAAATGAAACAATATTGTGAGAAATTGAAAAGTTCGATTTATCAAATAACACAAAAAACAACTCAAAATGAAACGAAAGCTATGTGCATGAGAATTGAAAATGAAACGAATCGGAACGGAACGAAAACTATGTGCCTCGACCTTTAATTATGTTTATGTTTCTTTTATTTTACCACTTTTGCACTTCTTTTTGTAGTATATTTCGTGTCAGCCTTTTTGGAATATCTGCATCGTATAGTTTTTCCTCTTAGTTTTTGATTCGATTAGTTACGCCGCAAAATCCAAGTTATCTAAGCACCATAGATTAAAATTATCTGATAGCCTAGGGTGTGTAACAAAATCTTGTATACGGATTTTGTCTCGAAATGTGTGAAACGAAATGAGTGTAATCGGAAAGATAGGTTTGTGTTAGTTTCATGCGTATGATTTTTTTACTGCATGTGTAAGCCACGTGTCATTCTTTTTTTGTTTATTCATATTAACCCTTTGAGTGCCAACATGGCCAACAAGAGCACGATCGCGCTTTTTGGCACTAAAGAGTTAACCATTGTAAACGCCATATTTTTGTGTTGTTTATGTATTTTCAATTTGTTTTATAGTTAACATTTTATTTTTAACATTTATGAAATTTAAAATAAATTTATTTATAAAATTTTATTAAAACAAAAAAAATTTTATTAAATAAAAAATTAATTTATGAATAAAAAATGTTAAATATAAACAATATTAACATGTTACATAATGACACTCCACAGCTCGAGAGCAGACGTAATGTGCTGAGAAAAGGAAATAAGCACCATAACAATTAAACCGATTCGCCCGGATCGCGGTATTTTGTTACTGTTCATCATACAAATGACACAAATACGAACAAAAGAAAAATACAAATACAAAGGCATAAAGCTCAAAACAGAACAAGAGCGAAGGCGGCGAGCGAAATCGCCTGTCAAATTACAAAATACGGAAAACATGTAACACAAACACAACCATCGACGCAGGCGACGACGATTTTTTCGTTGAAATAAATTTATTCTAACGCCACAACGTCATTTGTCAAAACACAGAAGGTTATGCCGTTTGTGGATGTTTTTTATCGCATAAGCTGACGCTTTAGTTCTGTTAGCTACAGCGATATCGCAGCAATATTTTTTATTTATTCGTCGACGCTCGTGGTTGTCGCTCTTGTTCTGTTTTGAGCTTAATTGTGTATTATACACAGTGTGCGTATTCGATTTTTTTTTGCTTCACTCATTTTAAATGAGTAGCTCACGACACAAAATCGATATACTGGTTTTCAAAATCCCGGTTTTGTATAAAACAATGCCGATTTGTTAGGAAATCCTGGTTTGAATTTTTAAAATTTGACATGTGGGAAAATGGGACTCTTAAATGATTTTTTGAGAAAATTCAAAAATGAGTTTGCGATAAAGTTCTAGAAAATGGCTAATAGGGGTGGAATTTGGACATTTCTTAACCGATTTTGATGAAATACGATACGTGCGATAGAAATGGGATTCTAAAATCATTTTTCGATAAAGCGGTCAATAGAGATGAACTAGCCATTTCTAAAACGATTTTGTTGAAGTTCTACACGTGCGATGGAAATGTATTTCTAAAATGAGTTTTTGATATAGTTCTGAAATATGGCCATCGCTAAGGAACTAGGTCATTTTTTAACCGATTAAGTTAAAACTCGACATGTGGGTTCTAAATGGGATTTAAAAAATGAGTTTTTGATAAAGTTCTGGAATAAGGTGGATAGAGATGAAACCTGGCCATTTTTTAGCCAGTTATGTAGAAAATCGACATGTGGGATCTAAATAGGATTTTAAAATGATGTTTGATAAAGTTCTGGAAGATTGTCATTAGGGATGGAACTAGGCCATGTGGAAATTCGTCCAGTGCGATGGAAATGGGGTTCTTAAATGATTGTTTGATAAAGCTGTGGAATATGGTCAATAGAGATGGAATTTGGCCGTTTGTTAGTCGATTATGTTTAAATTTGACACGATCTAAATGGGGTTTTTTGATAAAGCTCTGCGTATCTGGACAAAAAGGGCAATATATTTCAAAAAAAAATCATTTTAGAATCTTATTTCCATCACACATGCCGAATTTTATTCATTCATTTAGACCTTACTTGTAGAGCTAGGTAGAGTTGTAGAGTTAGCTTACCATGATCAGTAAAGAAATGGTCAAATTTCATCCCTATCGACCGTATTATAGAACTGTATCAAAACATCAGTTTTGAATTCGAATCATTCACTTAGAATAAAACTAGTAAAGCTGATCCTTTAGTCCCGACATG
The DNA here is from genome assembly GCA_932526605.1 of Nephrotoma flavescens. NCBI lineage: Eukaryota > Metazoa > Arthropoda > Insecta > Diptera > Tipulidae > Nephrotoma > Nephrotoma flavescens. The sequence continues at coordinate 102,522,542 of OW052222.1, read as the reverse complement.
TATTTGAACCCAGCTCTCCTGGAGTTTTTTCTCAATTTGCTTGATAAAATTTCAAAATGTACCACTGACTGTATACGAGTTTTGACATTCGGCTTCCACCCCTATAAAGAATTATATTCGAAAACAAATTCAAAAACAAACAAACTTTTCTAGTAAATTTTTGGGCAAGATATCTTATTTTTATGTTAAAATATTATTAGTCCGGTCGACCCGAACTAATAAAAAATATTTTTTTCAAAATCAAGATTTTAGAACTAGAAGAAAAGAAAACCGTGATTTTTAAAAACGGGATTTTGTAAACCGGGATTTTGAAAACCGGGATTTTGAAAACCAGGATTTTGAAACCGGAATTTTGAAAACCGGGATTTATTGAACCCGGGATTTTGAAAACCGGGATTTTGAAAACCAGGATTTTGAAACCGGAATTTTGAAAACCGGGATTTTGAACCCGGGATTTTGAAAACCTGGATTTCGTAGTTCACCCGATAGCCTATCATCCGGTTGGTCGTCGAATCATCATTATCGCAATCTAACATTAAAAGGCGAATTATTTCAGGATGTTTCAGAACGGTATGAAAAGCAGTTTAAGCAAATTCGTGCCACCGTGTACTACAGACTCAGGTACTCCAAGGATAAGTTCATTTGCGATGGTGTTGCAACACCACGCTTTCGACTAAAAAATGAAGACGCCGCGCACAGTTATCAATCAGCCATCTATCACTGAAACCGCAATGAATCATCCAGGTGCAGGTACAAACTGTCCAGTCAGCCATAGCTGTAGCAGCGGAAAATGCAATTGGAAGAAGGCCACCGTAATGATTTGTTCGGCGATCAATGTCGTCACTTCATCGAAAATAAATAAAAGCTACTTGAGAAATAGTTGGCTCATACCATTAGAAGCTCTCAAACATAATATCTCTGAAGCAGAAAAGCAACAACCAAATTCCTCCCACAAAAATTCGCGAATAGCAAGGGCCTGAATCCAAAAGATCAGGTTCCAAGTGGAAAATCGAAAAATTGTTTTTGCCAACGTCAAAAATCTTACTTAAAACTTTGAGTGTATACGTATACGACGTATAATACGCGTAACAAATGACAGCACACTTATTCAAAATTGTGTATTATACGTCGTATACGTATACACAAATTTGTGGTTTCGTCTCCCAATTCTGGATCAAAATAGGCGCACTGGTAGATACATACTTAGCTCTCTCTCAATTCAAGTTGAGTGGATCATTTTAACTTAAAAACGGTTTAACCAGAAAAAACATTTTTTTTATTGAGTTTTGTTGTATATGTTACGGTCAAAGTGTATAATCCAGTGATTATATATAATTACCGGTTATTATATATAATCCCCAGTGCGTTTGGTAAATTTGTGAAATACCAATGATTTTCCTTTAATTTATCATTTTAACCGTTTATTATATATAATTACCAAAACCCTTTGATTAAAGTGTGAAATATGAAAGTTTTTTTACTAAGTTTAAAATTATAAATTATATTTGACACTTGAATAATTGAATAAATTATGGAAAAGCAAGTTTGGGGCAGCCCCATCCTCTAAGGTATACAACGAATTAAAATTACATTAAATAAAATTTTATATATATTATAGTCGATTTTTTTAACATTTGCGGCACTATCAGAACAAGCTATAAGAGCGATAAAACTCTTTGATCTATGTCTGCAAGATTGACGAAGCAATTATTATTAATAAAAATAAATAAAATAATTCAAAATTCTAATTTTAATTTATTCAAAATCGAATTAATCATCAAATTTTTTCATCCTCATTTTCATTTGAATTATGGTTGTGATCCTCGTCAGGAGTTTCATGAAGTTTGCCTGGATATAGAATGCCCGCATGTTTCATGTTTTATGAAAATTATGAAAAAATTAACATCTTTCCTGAAAATTTTGAAAAAGTGAAAAATTAGGCTTCCCCCTCCTAAACTCTGTTAATAAACAATCCTACAATGAAAAATTTCTAAATTTTTGCTCTATTTTTTTTTTATAAAACGAAGAAAGTATTAATCGTCCAGTGGATTTAATGTCCTTTTAAGGTCAATTAATTCTCCCCTTTTCATTCACGCACACACCCACCCATTCACCTATTCACACAATTACAGTATACCACCTGCACATTGCAAGCTCCCTGTCAACCTGCACACTGACATGAACGATGGGTCGGCGCTGAATTCTGCTCTCCAACAGAGGGTCTAAGTTGTGTTTATTATCATCACCGATCGTATCATCACCGATCGTAATCGATGAAGAAAATTCGTTTTACATCCTGCCTCTGGTGGGTTCGAACCCATTACCTCCCGGTCCAAATGCCGAAGCTTTAACCACTGCGCTGCTTGTACTCTTTACCTGATTTTCTCGATGTATACGTTAAGTAAAATTACGCCATTTTAATATTATAGTTTTAAACTTTCATATTTATCACTTTAACCAAAGGGATTTGGTAATTATATATAATCACCGGTAAAAGTGAGTAATTCTAAAGAATTTATCATATTAACCGACGCAGTTGGTAATCATGTATAATAACCGGTAATTATACAGGGTGTCCCAAAATTGGCAGATCAAACGAAGCAGGGTGATAGAGGAGCTCATTTCCAACCAAAACAGCCAAGTAAAGTTTTTTTCGATGTAAAAGTTATTCCATTTTTAGTGTTTTTTAGTGAAATCGCATGGTGCGCATTACCCAAAAAATTATTTAAAAGAAAGCAAGAGCTCTTTTGTTTAACTTTCTTTTCTTACGAGTGTGCCTTTCCAATAAAATCATTCTAATAAGCTGCATTATCTTCTGTTACATAAAAACTTTGGTTTTGTAAACTTTTTTTGTTTCTTAGGTTTTCTTGTTGATGTTTAAGTGATACCAGCGGGAAAAGAATGTACTACAGAAAGTTGACCCATTACCAGAAAAATATGCAACACTAATGCAGATTTTAAAATGAAATGGTATTGGCCCCCACACAGCGGGGTTATTCACAATAGAATGTTTTTTATCAATTTTTTCACAAAGTAAGTCGTGTTTATTAAAAAACGTTGTTAAGTGCGTTCTAAAATAGATGCTTTGTCAGAAATAAAACAAAACGAATAAAATAATTTTTGTTTATTAATTTTAAATTTTATTATACGGATTTCCTTCGAATTTCCCGGATTTTTCACCCTTGTGAAGTTAGCCCAGAATTTCATTCCAGGAAAATAAAAAAAATCATCGGGTGACACTAAAACTGCAATGATATTCCAGCCCAGAATTTGATATAGTAATTTCGATCAATGCCGAAATTTTATTCTAGCCCAGAATTTTTTTTCAAATTTTAAATATTAAAATCTAAATTAAAAATTTAGTAAAAATTATAATTCTGGGATTTTATATAACAACGAAGAGCTTTTTACCGTGATTTAAAAACATGATCAATAAAAGGCAATTGGCCGAATGTATTCTATGCGATGCTGATTCGTATACATAAGCTCCAGTATAGAAAGGGGATCAAAAAGGTTAGCCTGATCTGTCTAGATAAATCGGTGACTAGTAACGAAAAGTATTATATTCTAAACAAAGTTGCACATTTAGTTCTTAGATCTTGTTTTAATTTTAAACCGATTTGCATGTTGCGAACTGAGCTATGATGGTTTGGGTCAGTATAGGGTATCGAGTTCATATAATGTCCAAAGGGATTCGGCCTGGTATGTCTTAGTATATCAGAGGCCAGTAATTTAATGTATTTTGTACAAAGCGTGGTCGTATTTACCATCTCAAATTTCAATTTCAAACAGATTTGCATGTTGTGAACAGAGCTATGACAATGGTTTGTGTCAGTATGGCATCGAGTTCATCATTCGAACTCGATACCATATACTGAAACAAACCATCATAGCACTGTTCAAAACATGCAAATCGGTTTGAAATTTACTTGAAATGGTTAATACGACCATGTTTCGTATAAAATACATTCCATTACAGGTCTCTGATGCACTAAGACATAACAGGCCGAATCCCTTTGGATATTATATGAACCCGATACCATACTGACCCAAACCATCATAGCACTGCACAACATGCAAATCGGGTTGAAATTGAAACTTGAGATGATAAATACGACCACGTTTCGTATAAAATACATTCCATTACTGGCCTCTGATACAGTAAGACAAGACATACCAGGCCAAAACCCTTTGGATTTCCCGGATTTTCACCAGATTTCTTCCGGATTTCTCGAATTTCCCCGGGTTTTCTCGTGTTTCTTCCGGGTTTTCTCCGCATTTCCCACAGATTTCCAGGATTTTCCTCGCACTGTACCGGATTTTGCCGGATTTCCCGGTTTTCTTCAAGATTTCCCGGATTCCGCGGGAAATCCGGTGGAAATTCAGTGGAAATCCGGGGGAAATTCAAATCCGGAGGAATCATGGGAAAACCCGGGAAATTCGAGGGAAATCCGAATAATAATATTTAAAATTAATAAAAAAAAATTATTTTATTCATTTTGTTTTATTTCTGACAAAGCATCTATTTGAAAACTCAAAATTTTGTTAAGTTCGTTTTTTAATAAACACGACTTACTTTGTGAAAAAAAATTGATAGGAAACATTCTATGGTGAATATCCCTGTGTGTGATACCATTTTAAAATCTGCATTAGTGTTGCATATTTTTCTGATAGTGGGTCAACTTTCTGTAGTACATTCTTTCCCCACTGGCCTCACTTAAACATCAACAAAAAATTTGAAAAGCAAATAGACTTTACAAAACCATTGTTTTTATTTGACAGAGGATAATGCAGCTTTTGAAAATGATTTTATTAGAAAGGCACACTTTTCTAGATCGTATATAAAAAAGAAATTTAAACAACACAACTCTTATTTTTTTAATTAATTTTTTGGCGGGTAACATGCGATTTTACTAAAAAACACGAAAAGTGGAATAACTTTTGCACCATCATCAATTCGAAAAAACTTTACTTGGCTGTTTTTGTTGGAAATGAGCTCCTCTATCACCCTGTTTCGTTTGATCTGCCAATTTTGGGACACTCTGTATATAAAAACCAATTATACACTTTAACCGTAACATATATATCAAATGTGTATTATCATTCAGATAACAGATATTTTTAATTTTGTATATTATCAAAATCTACTTAAATATAAGTCCTGATAACACCACACAATATGACATAAACAAAAACTAACTAAAGCTCCATTGGTGGATAATTGATTTTGGTTAGATAACTCAGTGCACCTAGAATACTACAGGCCTCACTGCTTTAAAAAGTTTTCGTCATTTTAAGTCGGCTGTTCCAATCTTTGACTGTAGAAATCAGTATAGGCGCAAATTTTTTATACATGAACTCGTATAAATGTATGTGTATATTATAAACTAATATACATATTTTTAATTTAATCAATAAAATGAGTGTTGTCCGTTTAATGTTCGAGTGATATTGCCAATATTGAAATATATCAAATCATATATCGTAATTTTACGGGAAATAATGTGAGGTAGTTTAAACTCTTTCGATACATGTTCCTGATAAAATGTAAGATGACTTTAATTTTAATTTCAATAAATTTGTATGAATGTGGTTCTATTTTTCATTGGGTTTGGAGATGTACCTTTCCAATTACAATGTAAATGATATTATCATGTACATATATATCGTAAGGTCATTGTGTTTTTCGAGAATTAAATAAAATTAACATCGAGCTTTTAGTTTCTTATATCCATATGTACTGATAAAATTTTGTCTAAATTGATTGAGTTTTCAATAAATTTATGCACGAAATTTGTGTAGCAGTTTTGCTTGCAATCATTTATTTTTATTTAACATGTTCGCGGACTATTGACACGTGCGCGTTACATGCTATGGGTAATGACGGCATTAGCAGTCACCGAAAAAAAATTAATTTGGGACATAACTGCACTAGCGGTCGCCGCCCCGGTGGCGAAGTGATCAGCATGCTTGCTCCAGCGACTGGAGGTCCCGGGTTCGATTCCCGGTGGTGACAAGGAAAAAAATTTCACGGCTGGTTTAGGATAAATGAATTAATCACTCATTATCCGAAATGAAAATATGATTATGAAACCTCATTTGAGGCGGCCAAATCCCTTGATGGGATATAGCGCCAGAGAGAGAGAGAGAGAGAGAGAGGCACTGGCTGTTATAATTTCAATTATTTATAATAGAAACTACATTTATATGCGCCACTAAAACACTGTATGGTTTTTTTTTGATCAGTACAATGCAGTAATATTTTATATGGTTCAAATGGTATAATAAACTAGAATATACAGGCTCATGACTGCATATGCAGTCATGCTCATGACCCATAGAATGTACCTTTATTTGACGGCATAAGCCGTCATGTCCGCGAAACTGTTATAAGCAAAAATAAATTATATCTAGTTTTTTTTCGCTAAAATCTGAGCATGGTTCCCATAGAAATATATTATATAGAATCAGCCGTCCTTACTGGATGTCAAAGAAGCACTGCTTCACGCTTATTTATTCTGTTCTCCAGAAAATAAAATTAAAATTAAAATCTACATCTCAAAAATGGCCTTAAATTTTTTTTATTTCATTTCTATTTGTGAAAACATTTTTTGCGACCCATTTTTCAACAAAAATTATTTGCCATTAAAGTATGATATTATAGTCGTGGTGTAAACTCTCTTTAATACTATTGGTGATTTCCATCGAATGTAGATGGAATATGGTTGGTTTCTACGTCTACAAATGGGATGATAATTGTTAAATCCATTGTTTTGACAGTTTTAATCCTCCTTGTTTAATAGCAAACTGTGTTTTTTGTTTTGTTCACCAGTGTGTCAATTTTGTACGAAAAGCGACAAGCGCGAGGTCAGCAATGTCAGCATCCGAAAAAATAGAGTATTGAGCATCTTGTTTGTATTACTTTCTACGCTATTTGCCGTAGGCACTTGGCGAAACACACTAATACTTAATAAACACATTTTATTAAACACTTGTTTTTTATTTCGCAAAATTAGATTTTTTGAATATTTTAATTAAAAAATTTGTTCAAAAAGTTTAAAAAATCACTCGATCGATTTCGACTTGTTAGGTCAGGTAGAGTAGATACTCCTGATGATGACCTAACAAGTCGAAATCGATCGAGTGATTTTTTAAACCTTTTGAACAAATTTTTTAATTAAAATATTCAAAAAATTTAATTTTGCGAAATAAAAAACAAGTGTTTAATAAAATGTGTTTATTAATTATTGTTTGTATTAGTAGGCGAGACGCATGCACATGATCTTGTTTTGATTTTTTTTCGATTGTCATTTCTATGCGTAAAAATTTCACAATTTTAGATCTTTCTAATAATTCTCATATTCTTGAATTAAATTGAAAATAATTCACGCATTTAAGTATATTAAAACCTAAAATCATAAAAACATAAAATATTACTTCATTCCACCGCTCAAAAGCAAGAGAATAGAAGAGGTGATTAGATGTCAGTATCAAAAAAATTAAAACGATTCAACCGGATCCATTTATTTTGGTGCCTACCATCGCAAAAATTACAAATAAAATGCACATATACAAGAGAGGAAAGTACACAATACAAATATAAAATTGTGTATATGTACACACAATTTTGGCTCACCTCATCAACTCGCGTTGTCATTTTGGGTACAAAATTGATACACAGAGTGTCAGCTACTTTGTTGAAACTTGCGCTGGCAACCGAAATTTTTTTGACAAATGTAAAGTCAACACTATAACATTTTTAGTCATGTGTTCGTTTACAACACAACAATACGTTTTGGTTATAAAAATTTATTATGCAAATGGTCGTAAAAAATAGTTTTCGTAAATTACGTGATGATTTTGGCAAATATGGACGTCCTACCGAGCCTGTTACTCGCAAAATTGTTGAACGTAGAGCATATGAAAACAATCATCTAGTTCCTGTCTAGTGGCCTGGTACACTGTATTTATGTGGCCAAAATTGGATGAAATTGAAACACTCGACTTATTGTCAACCAAGTTCGATGATCGCATAATTTCAGAAAATTCTGATGTCAATTGGCCACTAAGATCATGTGGTTTGACACCGTTAGATTAATTTCAGTGAAAATTAAAGTGTATATCAATAATCCAACTGTCGCGCCTACCTCATCTTCAAAGAAATACGGCCCAATAATGCGCGAGATGGAAAGGCGCCTCGTCCGAAAAGATGATTTTTTGAGCAAAATCCTCATCAATTTCGAGTTGGTCGCAGGTCCACAAAATGAATTGATATGATGGTCGCAGGGTTTCAATTGCTGGACCAATTGAACTTTATAGGGCCACAAACCAAGATCATTACGCAGAATTCGGTGCATGGTAGACTGATGTTCATTTCCTATGCACGAATTGATGTTCTCGGCCGTTGGCGCACATTTTCGACCACCGCGGCGATATTTTCGGCTGAATCAACACGACGAGCACTTTTTGATACCGTTGGGTGTTTTGAATTAATTTTGTCCGACATTTTCTTGCGATTCCGAACCAATTGTTTTTGTTGTGGTAGTAAATTTCCAACATTTCCCACTTTTGTTGAAGCGTTAAGCGACTTATTTCGTCAACTAGAAATAATTTACTGAGTTTCTGTCAAAGAAAAAATGATATTAGTGTTGCCAGAGCCAAAATAACCGATATGTCAAATCTGAACCGGTTATTGTAACTCTCTTTATGTTGGCAGATAAAAAAACTCGCTCAGTCGGAAATCGAGTCTGTTATGCACAATCAGTTGTTGCGATCAAATTATCTTTAGCAGTCGTGTAAACGCGCACTTTAGAAATCACTTAACAGGCCTGTACCAACTCTCAGAAGTGAGATTTTTTTTTAGTTTTTTAAATAACGATAATTTATTAATTATATTTATAATGTTGAATTTATATATTTCTGTAATACAATACTAGCAAAATACTTATTTAAATTTATTTCTACAAAATGTTTTATTAAAAATTACAAAAAATATACATTTACATATACATATTATAATTAATTAAATCAAAAAGTATTTTTTTCCATCGTGATTGCCAACCCTATGGAACGCTAAATTATTAACGAGAACAGACGTCTGAAAAATGTCGAGTACAGAATTTGGACAGAATTGAGGTTATTCTGTATAATACATCCAATTTTAAATACAGTAATAAAACTATATATAAATTACATATAATTTGGTATTCAATGAGCTGCAGTTCCCCAGTGGATTTAATGTCCTTTGAAGGGGTTACCGAAACTCAAGACCTTTTTTATCTACAATATAACAAAATTTAAAATAATTTCAAATAATATACACATTCTACAATTAACTAATTATTTCCATACTTTTAACGATTTTAAATTTATTATATTAAATCGTTTATTTTAAAATATTAGAGTTTAACAAAGAAACTAGGATATAATAAAATTCCATTTTTTTCAAGTTATTTCTATATAATGAAGCGTGAAATATTTGATTGGCAATATGCTTTATCACTTGATTTAAATTTATGAACATCTCGTATTAACTTGGCCGAATCAGGCAACATATTATACTTAAAAGGACCAACGTAAGATATCATTTTCCTGCCGTACTCATTGTTGAAACTTGCTGTATATAGATTATGAGAACAACGAGTTTGGTATGTGTGGATGGGATTTTAAATAAAACAACATTCCATAGCAAAAAGTCTTTGGATCGTTAAAATATTTGGTTATATTGAGTTTATCCTCAAAGCGTAAGTAATTAAATAGACCCCCTGAACAAGAAGTTAGTAATCACAATCTTCCCTGACCTTCCGGTATGTTCAAAAAATAAATAATAATAATAATAAAATAAATTGAATTATATTTGCCTACGACTTTATTGTTTCTTTAAAGTCAGAACTTTCGACCAAAATTTCAATTTATAGAATTTGTTTAAAGTAAGGAACAAAATATTCTAGAAAAATCTCGAACTCAGAACACACGTTTAATAAGAACAAAGATAAAATTCGTAAATCGAATCCTTTTCCTGTAAGCAGAGACTTTTCGTAAAAAGAGACCTCGTTAAGCGAGGGATTAGTGTAATCAAAATGAAACGGAGTTAGATGTATATGTACAACAATTTATGAGCAAAATGTACATACGAGTACAACAAAACAATGTTCCGAGACGAGAGGATATTATTTTAAAACAAAACAAATAAAATTTATCCATTCATAATATTAATTACAATATCAGTATTAACTTGTTTATAAGCTGACCGAAATATCATAAATTTTGTTTTACTTAAATTTAATATAAGCATATTACTAGTGAAATACTCGTTCAAAATTATCAAATTAGTTTGAATCATATCCTGGAGATCGTTAAGGTTTCTAACATTATAAAACAGCGATGTGTCATCGGCAAAAAGGCGGATTCTACCCTTTAATTTACATAAATCAATAATTTAAATTAGTAATAGAGTGAGACCAAGTACGCTGCCCTGTGGTACACCCTGTTACAACTTTTTTAAGTTCACTAGATATTCCGTTAATGAACACATATTGATATCGATCAACCAGACAACTCTTAAGCAAGTTATACGCCGTATACCTCTAAAGCCATAGCTATACAATTTACTCAGTCAGATCTCACGGTCAATGCAATCAAAAGCTTTTTGTAAGCCGAGAAATAGTGCACCCATATACGACTGTTCATTTAATATTTCACTGATCATATCGACTGTTTCTATATTATTGCAATTTCTGTACCGACACCACTACGAAATCCATATTGATATCTATAGAAAAAATCATGTTTTGTAAGATAATCAACTATTCTTCTGTTTAAGATTTTTTCTAATAATTTATCAAATACAGATAGCATAGAAATATGCCGGTAGTTGTTGAGGTCTAGTTTATTGACACTTTTAAAGACAGGAATAACCTTAGCTACCTTCAAGCAATCAGGATAAATTGTAACCTTGGCTTGGATCAGTAGAGTACCACATGGCACACTGTAAAATTGGATAGCCTTCAGTCGTTGGGGAGGTTCGACCTTTAACATGTAGTACCTACAGCCATTACAAAAAATTTCTATCGAAGTTAGTGTGCTACATAAATCTAAGATGAACAAAGCGTGGTTAAGACTAAACCGAAAAATTTCAGTTAACCAGTCATCCCATTATACAGGGTGGCGCACGAATCGTGCTACAAAAACAAAACGTAATAACTATTTTTCTGTGTGACTAATCTGTTTTTTATTTTTTTTATTTTGCAGATTATTATTTAAATTTACTAAAATGGATGCTTGGAATACCGAAACGAGGATTTGGATAGTGCAGCGCTACCATGCTTTGCAGTCCATCATTTCCGTCCAGAGGGAATTTAGGCGGGAGTTTGGCGGCACTCCCCCGAGTAGATGGACCATTATGAGGTTGGTACGCATGTTTGCTGAATCTGGAAGCATCGCACGTAGACCGTACAATCGAGATCCCTATGTTCGGGTCGAAGCCACAATCGCAGCTGTAGCATCATCAATTCAGGCAAATCCAAGTGTTTCGACTCGAGAGTTATCGGCGCAAATTGGAGTTAGCAGACGGTCATTACAACGGATAATTCATGATGACTTAAACTTGTTTCCGTACAAAATCCAAATTACAAGCAAATTAAAACCTCTGGATTTGCCTATTCGCCTGGAATTTTGCCGGAAAATTATTGAAATGGCCGAAGAAGACAACAACTTCATAAATCGCTTGTTTATGTCTGATGAGGCCCATTTTGATCTAAACGGCAATGTAAACAAGCAAAATTGCCGTATATGGAGTGAAACTAATCCAGAAATACTCCATGAGACGGAACTGCACCCAGAACGAGTGACAGTGTGGTGCGCAGTTTCATCAAGATGCATTGTCGGGCCATACTTCTTTGAAGTAAACGGTGAAACAGTAACTGTAAATGGGGACCGTTATTTAAACATGTTGAAAGATTTTTTTTACCCAGAACTGCGGCGAAGACGTATCCCTTTTAACAGCATTTGGTTCCAGCAAGATGGAGCAACTGCACATATAGCCAGACCGGTTATGGAGGAGCTCCAACGAAAATTTCCAAATAAATTAATATCCAGAAACTCCACTTTCCGCTGGCCCCCAAGGTCACCTGACCTCACTGCACCAGATTTTTTTTTATGGGGTTATGTCAAACAAGAGGTGTTTAAAACGAAACCAAGGAATTTGACTGAATTGAAGCAGTCCATTACAACAATAATTGAGGCGATCCCGACTTCAACCCTTCAGTGCGCAATGAATAATTTTCTGATCAGGTGTCGCACATGCGTGAATGAGCATGGAGGTCATTTACGGTCTATCATTTTCAAAACTAATTAGTTAAATAAAAATAAAATTGAATTATCTATACAATAAAAAAAAATAAAGCCGATTAGTCACACAGAAAAAAAGTTATTACGTTTTGTTTTTGTAGCACGATTCGTGCGCCACCCTGTACCAAAGGTTTAGTCAAACGCGTTCATTGTACAATTTTACTAACTACTAAAGAAATAGAAATAATGATACCAGTTGAGTTATACCGAAATATTACCCCACGACAGAAAATAATTAAACTAATAAATTAGAAAGCTAGAATTACAAAAATACTAAGCTAGGTATAAAAACGAAAAGAAAATTAACATTAAGATGACGTACAACAATAATTAACTAACAATTACGAAAGTATGTAAAAGTAAGAATTAAATCGCAAGTTTCATGCTTACTAGAAAGACCAGAAATACTAACAACAAAAAAAAAAAATTAAGAGAAAGAAAGAAATAGAATATAGAATCAAAATAATAATAATATAGTAATATAATAAAATGTAATAGATAGTTTTATATCACCAGTAGCACTATTCTGGTAATTCCCTGGGAATAGGGAATTGGGGAAAGATTTTGTATGTACATAATTTCTATTTAAAATTTTTTGTTTTGGCATACTGAGGTAAAAACGCCGGGAAAAAATATTTGAACTGAAATTACATATAAAATCTTTCCCCAATTCCCTATTCCCAGGGAATTACCAGGATAGTGCCACAGATCCGCTAAAATATATCCCTCTTCGTGATGATGACCTTGATGCGAACCGAAGTTAAAAATTATATGGATTCATCTACGATTATGTTGATGATATGATGTCCCAATGTCTCTTTACGGTTTACAATTGATGCCGGTTCAGCTTCTGCGTATCGTTGAGAAAATTTCCAAACAATTTTTTTTTCCGTAGCCTCGATTTCTGGACGTCATGCCTGTACGTAATTTCATTCAGCTTTACTTATTCACGGCACAATACATATTTGTGTGTAGTTTAACTTTTAAAATTTCCGCGTGTGTATGTGAATATATAATTCAACATCGACCACTTCGCCAGTTCAGGAAACGTTTACAACACTTGTAAATTGATACACCTCCAAAAGTTGCACACACAGAATAAACAACGTCTTTAGTTTTATTAGAAGAAAATACCACTTTTCTTAGATTTTTGGTTTATTTTATCATAATTTTTATTGCTTTATCAATCGATAACTTTTAATTAACAACATACAATATATACATAGATTTAAATCACAGCCAAAAATGGCACAATAATTTTATTAATTTTTATTTACATCAGTACATGCTAACTTTTTTATTTTTTTTCCACCATTTGTTTTACACTCTTAGACTGTGTGCCTGAGATCGATTTTTTCGACTAAATCGCCAACTAAACCAAATTAATGAATAGTATTAGCTATTAGCCATCAGGTTTTATCATTTAGACTCCTGCTGAGGTTGCTTGACTATTTAGTTGTCATTTTCATTTTATGTTTTTATTAATTTTTTATCGTATGCATACGAGAAAAATGTCTAAAAGGGAATACACTCATTCTTAAATTTCGATTGTAATTTATAATCACATTCATGAATAATGCGATTTCCATATCCATATTTGTTTTGTTTTTTCTATTCCCTTGATTTTAAATAATAACAAACCGGTCTTGTTGAAAAACGAGGGGGGCGAAGTCCGAGATTCATACCTCCTCGCCGGTGCTCCCTGGGTAACGCTAAATGAATCAGGCGGTGTAGTGGAGACGAGCAGACTAAATCCTGTTTATAGTCATGGACACTGCATGTCAGGGCGGGTTATTGGCGCCTTAAAACCAATACCAAACCAGCGTCTGTTCTCCATGTTAGGAGCGGCTGAAGCGGGCGTCTGGCTTGTATCAAGCGGCTCGCTATATAAATGTGTTCAAGGTAGGACTGGATGCCTTAAGATTCTCACCAGTACGTGACCCACACACGTAACAAGCGGGTTGAGCGGCAGGCCAACAACCTTCCCTCATAAAAACCATTTAAGTTATGAACCCTAAACAAAGGCCTCGGATTACCATATCGGATTCATTACAAACTCGACCTCGGAAATTGTACACGGACAACGCTTTAAAAATGGGAACATGGAACGTGCTTAGCCTCTTAAGACCTGGAGATCTCCAGAACCTTTCGAACAAAGCAAAGAGTTACACATTAGACGTACTTGTACTACAAGAGCTTAGATGGTCTGGGAGTGGGATCCATGACACCACCAATGGTTACACTCTTCACTACAGCGGCCATCACAACGGAGGAGAATTTGGAGTTGGCTTCCTCATCCATCGGCGCGTGAAGCACCATATCATCGATTTGCGTCCGATCAACATGCGGATGTGCACGGTCAGACTTCGCACTAAGAAATTTAACATCACGATCGTTAATGTGCATGCACCCACCGAAGATAAATCGGATGACATCAAAGATTTATTCTTTGTCGAGCTGGAGGAAGTCATCAATAACATACCGCACCACGACATTAAAATCATCGTGGGCGACTTTAATGCAAAAATCGGTAGGAGTGCAGAAAATACATCGCACATCGGTCCTAACAGTCTGCTGCATCTAACTAGTAACAACAACGGCCAACGCGTCACCGACCTGGCATTAATGTACAACTTAGTTGTATCAAGTACGTTTTTCCCACAAAAGAGAATACACAAAGTAACGTGGAGATCGAATGATGGAAGAACGGAAAACCAAATTGATCACGTCATGGTGTCTAAGAGACACTCGACCAGTATATCTGACGTTAGATCCTACAGGGGTGCCGATATGGACAGCAATTATATGCTTGTCGTATTTAAATATAAGTGCAAACTGTCATCAACGTTCAACAGACAAGCACAAAAAACTGTTCGTTGGAATGTGGATGCTCTAAAAGACCAAACGTCACTGCAGAGTTACCAATCAGCTGTCACTAACTATCTAGAGCGGCCTAGCAACAACGAAGAAGCTCCTTCTAACATCCAGGAGCAGTGGCACACAATACAGTCAGCCATTACCACCGCGGCGCAAAACACTATCGGAAGAAGACCTCCGAGACCCCGCAATGATTGGTTCGATGATCAATGTCGCCTGATCGTCGCAAATAAACAAAAGCTTCGTGAAAAATGGTTGGCTCGCAACACTAGAAGCACACATGCAGAATATCTCCGCGCCAGGAAAGCCACGACTAAATACCTTCGAAAACATCAGCTTCCAAGCGGAAGTAGGAAATTCAAGGGACTGTTTTGCTAATGCCAGGAATCTCACTAAAGACTTCCACCCAAGAAGTACAGCCATCAAAGACGGGAATGGAGAATTGAGAACAAACGTTGCTGATGTTCTCTCAGTATGGCAAACCTACTTTCAAAATCTACTAAATCGGAATGACGACGTGACCCCCATTAGAGCAATAGCTCCTCCAGGTGATGAGGTCTTCGTCGAATATCCCACAGTAGAGGAAGTAGACGCAGCTATTAGTCGATTGAAAAACGGCAAGGCACTCGGTCTCGATGGAATCCCCGCAGAATTAATAAAACTCGGAGGTGCTACTCTTGCAACAAGTCTACACGATCTCATCGTATGTATTTGGGACCAAGAAGAGCTGCCGGAGAATTCAGACTCCTTTGAAATAACATCTGGTGTTCGAAAGGGAGATGCACTCGCGCCTGTGCTGTTCAATTTGGCGCTTGAGTACGTAGTGAGGAAAAGCAGCATCGAAACTTCGCGCTGTATATTTAACCCTACAGTGCGCGCAAGAGCATATATGAATCATTCACTTTTGAAGCTTATAGAATTTTATTAGAAATTAAAAATACATAAACTCGCATAGATGCAAATATGAACTACATTTCATTATACACCTGTTTCATTTTTTTCCTTATGCATACATATTTTTCGTATATTTTAACAATTTGTAATGACAAGTCATGACGAAAAATTTGTCTGTGAGTGTGTTGATTTTCAATTGAAATAATTAGTTTCCCGTTTATAACGTTAGTACAATATATTTTTATTTTTATTTGTAATATCGTAAAGTGTTCATTTGTATAAAAACCAACCCAATAATATATTTAGTATTTGAATAAAACTAAAAATAACGCGGGGTTTATATATGAATCGCTGAGCATTTTAGATAAAAAAAATGTGGTTCAAATATGAACATTTGCACTAATTTTTATCGAATTTTGTATAGACTTCTCAATGGCTGTCGTAAGCAGCTCTCTTGTTGTGGGGTTCGGGCATCTTCGATGTTGTCCAAAGTAATAATGGATCGATTTTCGAATACAAATATGTTTATTCTATGGTGTGGGGGACATGGTTTCGATGAGGCAGTTGTATTTAGGAATATATTCACAGATGTTCGAACTGTGTTTTGTGATTTTTTTTTTGTGTCTGAATGTCCTACATCTTTCGATGGGATAATTATGAATATGACGGTTTTGTTAAATTGAAGATACCTTTTCGACCAGCACGAGATATTCCACCGAATCGTTAACATAAACTATATTTCGGCAATTATGATACGTCAGTTACATTGACCACTTATTTAGCGAACAATGGTATTCATTCACTTAGAACTGTCAGGCTAAGTCGGGTTCCTTCATGTAGGACACTCATACCATTTATTACGCGCAATGGTTCAGATATGAATCATCGATTATTTTCAATAAAAATCAATAAAAAATTGAACTTTAAGTTGTTTTACTAAACTTTCTATGTTTCTCCACTATAAAACTACTCAAATTAATTTTTCGGTGTAATACAAAAAAATTGCGCACTGTAGGGTTAATAAATCAGGCCAAATTCTTCGATATGCAGATAATATCGTGCTTCTTGGCGGAAGACCTAGCGATATCAAAGACAGTTTCGTGCCGCTCGATCGCTGCGCAAGAAGACTTAGTTTGAAGGTGAACAGTAGCAAAACCAAATTTGTATCAACACCCAGGAACATCCCCATTGCAAATCTCGAATGGCAAAGCCCGAATAGCTGCCGCACATCGAGTTTTCTACGCCCAATCAAAATTATTCCGATCTAGACATCTATCGCAGTCGTGCAAGCTCGCACTTTATAAAGCACTCATAAGACCTGTGCTGGCTTTCGGAAGCGAGAGCTGGACCATGACCACTAATGATTGTAGATTGTTATCAACTTTCGAAAGGAAGGTCATTCGCTCCATCTTTGGTCCAATTAAAGTCGTGAACAATGAATATCCACTGAAAAAAATTTTGAGCATTATATTTATGAATCTCGTTCATTAAATCAAATTCATACTATTTATGTCAAATTCATCACATTGATGCACAAAACCAAAAAAATAAAATTTTTCGTAAAGATTATTACGTTAATAGTAAGAATCGAAATCATTAACTTTTATTAAATTTATTTAACGTAGCATAATATAATTTATTCATAATAGTCATGAATTTGTCGTTAAAATTTAGACCATATGAATTTGTTAGTAATAATTATGATCAAGCTCATAGTTTAAAGATTTACTATTAAATTTTTTAATATTACGATGGTTCAGTAGATCACAAGAAATAAGTTTTAATATTTGTGAACAAATGAGTCTTTACAATTTTTACGTTTTATTGAAGTTCCCGATTGTAAAATTCTTTAAAATCAAACAAAAAAAGGACGCTTGCTCCATTTTGCATTTTTTTCAATCATTGTAGCATTGGCATGACGTCTAAACAGGTTGAAAAAACTTATTTGTTAATTTCAATTTTAATAGTAAATTTTTTATTTATAATTGTTAATTCAATGTGATTGTTACGAGTGCGCATGCTGATCATATTAACCTGTGGGAAATAATATTAAGGTAAATATTATAAAAACTCTAATTGTGTAAAATGTGATAAGTTGAGTAAATAAATAAATTAAAGTGAAATTGTGCGCTGCTTTTTCTTGTGAATAAAGTGGTTCTTGGTTATACCAAATAAATTAAAATTCTTGTTTCTAAATTAAATTCATTATTTTTCTAAATAGTTTTGTGTTTGTGCTTTAAATTGGCTAATGCATCTAATGTGGTTCTTTCTATTTTACATATTATGATTAGATGAGGCCGACAACTCGACGTGATATAAAATGTTAATCTGGACGATGCGGTGTATCTGGCTTACTGGATTTGACAAAATTGTAACATGGGAGCAAGTTTATGTTTACACTATATATAGTTTGATGAAATTTTTAAATAAAATTGACGATAAAACTAATTAAAAATATGAATTCGAGTTTTTATTTAACATTTCAATTTCGGAATGAGTTTTTTTGTGTTGGTAATAAAACATTTTTTTCGATCCAAAAATACAAGAAGAAATTACTTAATATTATGAATTCCGGGGTTAATTGTAACTAATATTTCTGGCGTTAATATTACGAAATACGTCGAATTGCATTCTCGTATATAAAAGACTTTTTACTAACCTTTATGAATGAAATCATAAATATCACATTTTACAGGAGCAAAATATTTTTTAAGAAATTTAAATTTTACGTAATATTTATGAACCATACTTTGTACTGTTAATGAAAGCCTGCATCGGCGCAGCTTTTACGCATTTTTCTTACTATTAATGCTGGTTTTCACGCTGTATGAGTATATATTTTTTTCAGTGTCGGATTCGCATGAACCACGAGATAAAACAAATTCTTGGAGGTTGCGATATTATCGCATTCATCAAATCCAATCGAGTGAGATGGCTTGGCCACGTTGCAAGGTCCCCACAACAACGGATGACCAATAAAGTGTTCCATCAACAACCAGCCGGTGTGCGTCGTAGAGGAAGACCCCGACTGCGCTGGCGTGACGACGTCGAACAAGATCTACAGGCACTAGGATGTCGAAACTGGAGGTCGAGAGCGGTGGACCGAGACGGCTGGAGGACCATAGTGCGGGCGGCAAAATCCCTTCATGGGATGTGAAGCTAGAGAGAGAGAGGTCTTGTTGAAAATCAAATGACGTATGAAAAGTCATAATTTAGTTTACAATCGGAGGCACAGCATATTTAAAAAATACTAGTGCCACCTTTGAATGAATGATATTAATCAGTCATTAATTTAGTTTAGTCGGTAATTTAGTCGAAAAAATCGCTCTCAGGTACACAGTCTTAACATAAGTTTGGGGTTTGTTTCTTTTTTTATTATTTTTGGTTGTTACATAGGTAATTTACAATAACACATTTAATAATTTAATTTATAATTTTAATTATTTTAGCAAATTATTTTAGTTTATTTATTTTCTGTATGACAGTATAATCTATTATCTTCACTGCACCGTACCCTTGTATCTCGTTTTTTCATTTCTCGTCAAAAACCACAACAAAAATCTCCTTTACACTAAAATCTTCAATCTTTATATAGCCAGCTGATTGCCATTGAACATTTTTTTGTTTTCTTTGAAATATCTACCATCCATTTCCCCTATAAACGATCAATTTTAATATTTCCTCATTATATATATTTACAGTGGAAGAAAGATTTATTAAAATTAATATTGTATTCAGCGTGCTAAAGCTGAGATCACACCGACGGTAACTAGACGATATATTGTGCGATTCGTTGCAAAATTCCTGAAGACATAACAGTATTATAAACCTTAGCCAAGATATAGCTAAAAATATTACTGTTTTTCTTAACTATGTCAACAGAAATCACACTCACAACCTTTTCCGCTATCAAGTTCAGTAATTAGGCTAAATATTTCAGCCAGGAAAGTAGGATTAAGGTAAATGGAATTTACAATGCTGTTAATAGTATTAAATTTATTAAACTGCTTGTCACTGATAAGTGAATCTAATAAGGAATAACCATATTCAGAGAAGTATTGATTAAACTTATTCACTACGTCCCTCGGATTTGAATAAACTAAACCATTAACACAAATTTGTAAACTATTATTCGACGAATTCGATCTGTAAACTATTATTCGACGAATTCGTAAATTAATATTTTACCATAAATCCCTTGAGCTAGTGATATCGTTGAACATTCTATGATAATACTTTTTTTAGCCCAATATTTTGCTTTGCAGATTTTTTTTACTTAAGCTGTTTAATTTATCCTCTAACATTCTTTTGATTCGATCATCTATATTGTTTCTATTCGTATATTTTTTTATTCTCTTCAGTAGATTATTCTTTTGGCGAGTATGTATCCAAATTTCGTAATTGATCCATGGACAATTAGTGGATTTTATCTTTGCATCAACATTAACTACTCGCGTGAATTTATTTGATAATTCTTGATACTTATCAATAATTAGTCGAAGGATAGTATTGGGATCTGCCTTACTCACATGGATTCCAGATAAATGTGTTGAAAACAATTCGTTTATCATATTATAATTAATTATTTTCGTTTGAAGTTGTTTGACGACATATTTATCCTTATATCTAAATTTAGAAAAAAACTATGTTATGATCGCTGATCGTTGAATAAATTGTCTGATTAGTTACACCACTAATATTGATAGAACTACTAACAACATGATCTAATATATTACCACTAGAACTACGAGTTTCATTAGAATTAGTAGTCAGCTAAGTCCAAATTATTCAGTAAGTTGCAGTAATCCTTACAAATATTATTATTTTCTTTATTAATTGGAATATTAATATCCCCTACCATTATAGAATCAAAATTGTTACCAACTATCAATACGTTTTCTATATGGTCTAACAATTTGGTGACGTCAGAAGCTGGAGGCCTGTACACAAGAATTGTACCTATACCACCAATGACTGTAGATTACTACAATATCTATACATTTCAGAGAAAGGTCATACAATCGAAGGGTTACCAACAACGAATATCGAATTTGAATGAATCACAATATTCCCCATCACATCTTAGGGAAAGACTGAGACTACGCTGTCCTGACGACGTCGAACAAGATCTACCGAAACAGTTTAACAAGCGACAACATTTGGAAAAATATTGGTTTGTGTTTATTGTATTTCCCGACTGGTTGTGTTCTTGGAGACAATTTCCTGGATATCAGTTCTCAAGCGCGTAATGTGTAAG
The DNA here is from genome assembly GCA_932526605.1 of Nephrotoma flavescens. Taxonomy (NCBI): domain Eukaryota; kingdom Metazoa; phylum Arthropoda; class Insecta; order Diptera; family Tipulidae; genus Nephrotoma; species Nephrotoma flavescens. Next base: position 102,501,166 of record OW052222.1, on the reverse strand, counting down.
TAGCTGGAACTCTAAAAACTACACCAAACTTGGTTATTTAACAAACTATTAAAACAAAATATTTTGTCATTAAATACCCTGAGCGAGAAAAATCAAAAGTGGTCATATGGTTATGATTCAATGCTATTTTCAAAAAATCTGATTTCTCCTAAAAATAATTGAGTGATGTAACAGTTTTTTTATTATTAAGTATTGCGATTATTTTTATTTAGTATTTGGTATCAAAATTTTTTGATTTTCCAAATCAGTCAAATCATTTATATATAAAATAAATTACGTAGTGATTATATAGTTATGAATCGCAGTGTTTGTGAAATAATACATTTTTAAATAGATGACTGATATATTAACCAGCAATTGATGAACAACAATACCGTAATTTTAATTTAATTATTAATAAAAACTTGTTTTATTTGATGGATTTTAAATATTTATTAACTACCTTATAGTGATAATTTTGTAAATTTAATTTTTGAAGATCAACTTCTGATTGCTCCTTCTTCAGTTTTGTCTATTGAACCATAATTTTGTGTTGTATTTTGTATCGCACTAGTGATCACTAGATGTGTAAAGAAGAATAATGTTAATATGTCTATATGCTAAAATATCCAGACCCAAGAAACTCTCAACTACAATTCTGTATTATGTATTTTATTAAATTTGTAATTGTAAAATAAAAAATCATCCAACGATTCCATAAAATAATATAATGTATTATGCATCTAAACAACATTGAATACGTTATTCATCAATAAACAAAAAAGACATAAACGACATTTATTGTGGGTATCTAATATCCACCTTAAAGGCTAAATGGTATTCGGGTAGACCAAATTGTTAATATGTCATTAACTCATCGAACTAAAATGAACACAAAATAACATGTATGTCTACATGATTTAAGGTCGTTTTGGGCAAATTAATAAGAAATCTGTCGACTAACATAGCAATACTATATACATTAATACAGCACACATAAGTCATGAACATTACCTGTTTTTATGGCTATGAAATCAAAATACTAACTAGTATAGTAAATAAATGTATGAATAAGCCTGTAACAAGTATATCCGATAGAAAAATCAATCGTGGGCAAGACGTTTTCGTTTCTGATTATTTTGTTTATTTTAATTTTAGAGTTAAATATCTGTAAAGAATTATTAATTGACAATGATGACGACAAAGTAAACCTACATAGTTTGCATTATATAGTTGTGCGATTTTGTGGTATATTTTATATGAAACATCGCCCGATTATTTGATATTTACTTTTGTGAGTTTTTATTTATTTCCATTTGTAACTCGGTTTTAATTCAAATACATAGTTTGGTTGTTTGTCTTTGAAATTTGTTAGCGATATTATTGAATTATCATCATTACAATGTCAATCATTGATATTGTAATCAATCTCTATATAATTAACAAAGGCTAAAGCAAGAGGCACGAAGATTTGTTTTCGTCAACATTTTTCACACAAATTTATAAACCGCTTCTGCGACTAAGATTTCGTTTTTCTTACAAAAATACTTAAAGGCCTTATACATTTTTCTACTTCAGGCGCAAGCAATACTCTAGTTGTGAAAAAAACGATAGTAAAATACTGACGATTTGTACTGTGCTTTAATGATAGCATAGTACAAACCGTCAGTTTATATAATGACATATTTTACTACCTAGAGACTAATGTAAATGGATTACCAGATATTTACTTAAAAACGGATAATAGCAAATGAATGGCTAAGTACAGCGTAGGTATACGAAAATTTGAGTTCAATTTCAATACAAGCTGCTCAACTTAAACATTTTTTAATCAGATTTACCTAGTTCCTAGGAAGAAAAAAAAGAGACAACATTCGGAGTACACCAAAATTACACTTCATATTACTTTCACTTCCCATATCCATTTTTCAAATTTGATAAATACTAAAATAAAAAATGTTAATACAGAGTGACGTAAATAAGTACAATAAATTCGGGAGGTGATGGAGGACACTAATTCGAACAAAATATTATATGACGGTACATATCCACGAGCAAATAGTTTCCGGCAAATTTCTGGCAAACCTTATAAATCCTATTAAACTTCTAACAAACAATTGAGTCATGATGCAATCTAATATTTAAATTTAATTTACAGAAGTTCTGTAGACCATAATCTGAGTTGAATTGCAAATAAAAATTAATCGAAACTAATTAATCGAAACTACCAAAAACAAATTTAATATCAATATCGTGTAAAAAATTATAACCTTAAGGTAAAAATATGATGATTGATTATATCATTAACCAACGAATTAATAATGTCATCTGGGAAAGCTTACACAAACAGCCGTCGTATACAAATTAACCATAACGGCCTAGGCAAACAGAAAAACACTTTAGGTTTTGGAAATATAAAGAAGGCGAGCGGCCACGTGGCTTCAAATAATTCAGAAATTGTTTGAAATGACGTCACTAACAGCTTGTTAATTGCAAGTTTACAAAAACAGCCACCGTATACAAATTAACCATAAGGGACACAAATAAAAATATACGTTAGGTATAAAAAATATAAATAAACTAGCGGGCCCGACAAACGTTGTTCTGCCCGAACGTTGGCTTGCCTGCTATTAGCGGGTCCAGCAAACGTTTTCTCGATATTCGAATTTTCGTATTACTATATACTAAGGGACATTTGACATTGGGTTTGACATTTCAATGTTTTCGTATCGTCATTGTGTGATTTGTTGCTGTCCAAAACAAAACCAAAAAATAAGTTAGGTTAGGTAATGGCGTACCGAAATAAAAGAGTAGCATGTTCGAAATGAGAATGCAAATATCCTCTATCTTTATTAACGCCTCGTTGTATATTTCCGGCGAAAAAACGATATTGGGATCTTCATCAGAGGTCCGAATGCGATGCAGAATATCGTCGCTCATTGAATCTTTATATTTGTAGAGAATAGAAGCTTGCGACGGAAAAGTTGTCGTCAACAATATCACGAATAATTGAAGAATTTGATGCAGAAGATTATCTCAGTAATGCAGCTGTAAGTGTCATATTCCAAAGGTTGTCATCTTCCAGCAAATGCAATTCGCGACAGGCATCGTGGTACGTGTCGTACAAAATACCATGCAAGTATTGGAAGAACTGTTTGCAAGTATTGGAAGAAAATCGGTCCAAAAACGTTAAGCAACAACAAATGCGAAAGGAAAGATTCTCGCTGCTTCGGATGGGCTGCGTATATAATTGGCCTGATGTATTTTCCGTCGTATCCTTGGGCTGGAATGCTTCGCTCTCGTGGGTGGGGCTCACATTTTTGACTGTTTGTTCCACGTGAAAAATCGTGGCACATCAGTATACATTAATGTCTTTGCGAATTGAAATAAACAGTGAAATAAACACGCTGCCCATTTTCAAGGTGCAGGGCCAAATGTGTAATAGCAGGGTTTCTGTCGTTTATGGGAAAACTCAAAATGCGCCAAACACTTTATTGCTGCTAATGAATCGGCCAATTTATTAACGTGCTATTTCGTCGTTATCAGAACTCAACGTTTATTGTTTTTTTTTTTTATTAAAATTTTATTTATTTATTTATATTACGACTGAGTCTTGCACCCATTTAGTTCCATTGCATAATAAAGTATTTTGATTATTTGGCGTAATCAAGTGATCATCCCCCGTTTCGTGTAACTCCTCTGACCTCCTGGCCGCGATAAGTTCAGTGGTTTGGTTCTTTGCAGTCTTCTTGTTGGTGTAGTAGTCAGCATACAGGTATGTCCAGATTTTCATGCTGGTACAGACGTTGTAGGTGTTTTGTTGCGTGATGCTTAATTTCATCCGAGACAAGCTCGATTTTTCAATCTCGATGGAGGTTGTCGTTTCGAATGTACCACGGTGCATTAACAATACGTCGCAGGATTTTATTTTGAACAGTTTGTATGATTTTGATATTTGTCTTCTTGGCACAACCCCAGAGTTGGCTACCATATGTCCATACAGGTTTCAGGATTTGTTTGTATAGCAGCAGTTTGTTATGGATCGCTAGTTCAGTTTGTCTCCGTAAGAACTAATGCATTTTTCCTAATTTTATGTTTAGTTCTTCTCTCTTCCTTTTTATTTGTTTCTTCCATCTAATATTAGCATCTAAAGTCATGCTGGGATATTTAGCAGTGTTTGCATGCGGTACTACTATCGAGTTTTTCATTATTGGTGTATGATTAACTTTCAGATTTGTAAAGTTGACTTGGATTGATTTTGCTTCATTTAATTTGATTTGCTATTTCTTTGTCCAATTACATGTCTGGTTAGTAGCCTTCTGTAATTTACTAGTGGAGTTATTGATGTTCTTTGCTGTTGCAAGTATTGCGGTGTCATCGGCAAAAGTCGCCATTGTTGCTTCTGTAGTTGGTATATCTCTAGTATATAGGAGATAGAGGATTGGTCCTAGAACACCCCCTTGTGGCACTCCTGCTGTTATTCTTTTTAGTTGGGAGTATTCATTCTCATACTTTGCTCAGAAGTGACTCTCTGATATGTATGATTTTAAAATTTGAAAAAATTGCTCCGGAAGATCCCGATGAAGTTCCCGAATTCTAACCTCTGGTGCCATACTTTGTCGAACGATTGCGCTACATCAAGGAATATAATTGAGCATATTTGTTTGCTTTCTAGTGAGGTTTGCTAGTTGACAACCTCCATGTGGCGCCTCCTGGGCAATGTACTGTAGATCGAAGGGTTGTGGTATCCAATCCCTACGCAGTAGAGAAACAATAGGCGTTTTCGGAAATATCCCATGATAACTTTTGGGTAACCTGCTGACAAAAAATTACCAAATCTATTTCCGAACATGTAGAGTAACTTTAGGGTAATTTAGTTTTAGTTGTTTTTTAATTTCTGTTGTTCTGACCATTTGTATTAAATTAGTAGTGTCAGAAAAATTAAAGTACAAGCTTTAAAAGTATTAACTATTAAAAAAATACAACAAAAATGTCTGTATACGTCATTGAATTTTGCTGAATATAAATATTATCACGCGAAATGTAATCTTACTTTTTGTATAGCCAGGGTAACTTGAGTAATTTTTGCTACCAACATTAAAAAAATTAAAATTACTCAAAAGTTACCTGGGATATTTCCGAAAACGCCTAATATAGCAGATATTCAACAAAAAGATGAGATGTCGAGTATAAACAATAGCACACTTCAGGTGGGTCAGCACTTAGATTCTAAATCCCACCCCGGTTTATCGGGCTGCCCCACGGATTCTGGAGGGAGCAACGCGACATTGCAAAGGAAATTGTCGGTAGGCAACCAGGCTAATCCTTTTCCTAGTACTACTGGAAGCACGGAACAAGCGATAAATGAATGGTCCTTTGGTTGAAGAAGTACGGCACTTCCTAGAACACCACCAATCACTCCACCGCCAGAGAGCACCACACTGAGCAAGAAAACAACCTAAGCAAGAGGAAAGCACCACCAGAAGTTGAGCCAATTCAAACTCAATTGAAACTGCCAATACAACTAATGCATCAAAAGTGCATGAAGCAGACAAGAAGAAACAAGCCCCACCCCCGATGAATATTCTAGGAATTACAAATTACAGTAGTATTCACAAACTGATGAAAGAAGTAGTACGAAATGACTACAAAGTAATATCGCTCAGTAGTAATATTTGGAAAATAAACACAACAGAGCCTGAAGATTATAAAGCTCTAGCTAACAAATTAAATTCTGATAGAGACCAGTGGTATACAAATACGAGGATAAAAGTGATCGACCAATTAAAGTAATGCCAAGAGGTTTCCATCCAACTTGATCTAAAGATGAATTATTGAGGACCTCCAAAACAAAGGCCTGAAAATAATCGATGCAGTCAACATCATCAGAAAAGAGAGACGAGAAAACAGGGAGGGAAATGTTGAAATCATGAGAAGAGGGCTCCCACTATTCATGCTAACCTTCAACAACCAAGAAAAAATCAAAAATATCTATAATATTAAGGCTATCATCAACCTACGAGTTAAAATAGAAACACCGAGAAAGGTCACTCGGCTAATACAACTATGTAAAAACTGCCAAGATTATAATCATACACAAAAGTACTGCCATCGTGAAGCAATATGTGTTAAATGTGCAGGAAAACACGCAAGAAACGACTGCACAGTTACTCGAATTACAACACCGAAGTGTATCAACTGTAATGGACAGCATCCAGCCAACTACAGAGGATGTGAAGTAGCAGTAGAACTACAAAACATGTGAGATAAATCACGCAAACTAGATACAACAAGAAATGTACAATCTAAAAAAAAAACCCGGAGCTTAAATTGTCAACTGCTAATTTTAACATACAAAGAGAGCGAGTAAAGGAAAACGTTACTTATGCACAAATAGTTCGGCAATCAGAGCAGAAACAGTTAAAAGTGGATCTCGTTTTACAGGACATACTGAGAAATCTAGAGAACCTCAACAAAAGACTTATTTCACAGGAAATGAGTCTGCAGAACACACTAGAAGAAATGAAATCACAAAATAGTTACAATAAAAGAGTAGAAGTAAACCTTGATCGAGTGTATCAAAATATAAATTATATAAAATCGAATTATAAACCAAAGAAATGAATAAAACATTACGAATTGTAACCTGGAATGCAAATGGGCTATTGCACCACATTCAAGAACTAGATATATTTTTAAACATGCATAATATAGATATACTAGCTGACCTGTGACTGAATAATCAGTCACGTGATTACATTTTATTGAATTTTTGGTTAAGAAATGATTAAAAAGGTTTTTTAAGATCTAAATTTGATGCGCTTTTATCAAAAATAATGAAAATTCATATACGCTATTAAATATTTAATAAGAAATGTACAAAAGGATAATAAAATATGAATTTACATTACAATTTACATGCGTAGAATCTCTACAAAAACAACATTCTTTGTTGTGATGCGCCCGTCCCGATCAGCTGATTGATCGCTTGTCTCAACCATAAACACCTTGAGTCTGTCAAATGAGCGGCATCGTGAAATGCCACATACAGCTTTTGATGGTTATGGCGAACGCGAGCTGGACCGGAAATTGGAGGCGAGACATTTTAAATGAGAAGGTGCCTTCTGAGGGTGAGAGCTTCATGCGTGGGGTGACGTGCGACTCGTATGCGTGTTCCTATATGATAAGACTCTTGCTAGTGTTTAGATTCCTCATCAAAAGAACGATCGCGTTTACCTTTAGCGGGATGGCATGGCGCGGAAGTCCGGGCCCTTCAATTGAGAAAATCAACATGTAGGCGGAGTTCCTCATTCATGTCGTCACTCTCAACTTTATCAACACTAAGTTTGACTTCTTGTCCGCCGAGCAGGAGGTCAAGCACCTGCTGATTGATTAGTGCGCAATCATCATTCTTGAGTATAAGGATGGCGCGCTCCACGATGGTTCCCTCGGTTAGTGTTTTGTGTTGATGTCACCATACACGAAATCGATTACACTTTGAGAACTGGAACGGCGTGCCGGAAGTGTGATCGATTCGGTTCGAGCATTGCCGTTTCCAACAGAAAGCAAGTATTGCGCAAACTCGTCCTCACCTTCATCGATGCGCATGTTCTTGGTGAGTGTAAACTTGTTTACCAATTTCCAAAGCGGGTTCAACTTGATGGTCGATTCGCAAGTTCACGCGTGTCCCGCCTTTGGTACTACAGGCAAGTTCTATCGGAAGTCACCACACATGAGGATGATTTTTACAGCGAACGGAACACCCTCTTCCGGCTTTCCTCTGTACAAATCTCGTAATATTCTGTCTATGATTGTGAGCGCGGCTCCTGGCATGAAGCCTCATCTATCATGATGAGTCGCGCGCTTTTCAACTTGGTAGTGTGCGAGAAGTTTGGCGTCATTGATGAAACTGATGACTCATCCATTGGAACCGGCAGTTTGAAAATGTTATATGTAGCGTACGCCCACCTTCTATCAAGCTCGTGGCGATTCCAGTGAAGACGGAGCAAATGGACTCCAAGCCACGCCCCTTATCAAATGCAATGAGTGATTGCAATACAAATGTCTTGCCACACCCGTCAGGAGCGTCAACGTAAAAGATCTTTGCTGACAGGGTTTCAGATTCGAGTGCGCTTCGGACCTCATTAATGACGCGCTTCTGGTCTTCATTTGCACTCGCATACATGTTGTCGAAACGCCCCATTTCTAAATATTAAAATCTCAAAAGGGAAAAGCACACCATTGCCGTAGCGCGCAACTTTAATCTAAATATTTAATAAGAAATGTACAAAAAGACCACTGTATTTGTGTGTAATTTTCATTTGTATATGAATAATATTGACGTACTAAACTAACGTACTTATGTAGATTATATAGTCGATTTACCACCACACAAAAAGCAGAAACACGTCACCCTAGTTCGAGCATGAAATTAAGAGAGTAATAAATTACCCGGTTACGAAATATACTGGGACACAAATCACCCGCATATCGGGACGAAACTTCCCACTTAACCTTTTCGCATAAGTTAAGATATCCCATAACTTTTGCCTGAAATCGGACGGAAATGATTATTCAAAACTTTTCATAGACATTATGTTTGTGTAAGTACTAAGGTCGATCTTCACTCACAAAATTTTGTGATGAAGATAGAGTGCCATGACAAAATTGTATTTTTATACTCACAACTATTAACACCAAAATGAATGTACATATGTATGTAAAATCATTTTATGTTCTCTGTTTTGTTCTGTATTGTCACGTTGTAATGACGGTTCAATTTCAAACATATTTTGTCATGACATTCTGGCGTCGTGATTAATTTATAAGATGTACAGTATAGGAAAAACGTTTCTTGGCTTTTACGGGGTAGATACTCGATCGGCTAGCAAGCAAGCAATTTGCTAGCCAAAATCCTGGCTACTCAATCAATTTTACCAAGGAAATTTAAATTTCAAATTATGTTTTTCAAAAAAAAATTGTTTTTTTTGCGATTGCACAGTAAATTTTGCTGCTTCAAAAAATGAACAGCAAATTTTTGTGTTGTTTTACTGTGCAGTCGCAAGAAAAAAACAAAAATTTTATAAATGTAATATGAAATTCAAATTTTCTTGGTAAAATTGATTGAGTAACCAGGATTTCGGCTAGCAAATTGCTTGCTTGCTAGCCGATCGAGTATCTACCCCTACATCTATTTCCCGTGCAAGTTCCTTAATAAAATATGTATTCTGCACATATATGAAAAAATACGTTTCACCTGATATGTGTTTCATTAAAATACGCGCACGGGAAATAGGTTAAAAAGGGAGCACAAACTAAAAATTAAGAGTATTAATATATAAAGATGTCTTATATCAGAAACCCATTTCACCAAAACTTCATTCTGTAAAATAAAAGGATATATGTAATTGCTACCATGCATTACATCCAGAGAACAAAGCTAGAGGTGGATCAGCTATCATCATAAAAGATTATATAAAACATAACGAAGAACTTACGGTCGAGAAGCTTTCCATGCAAGTCACAACAAGCAAAATACAATTAAACAATAGTAAAACTTTTAGTATCTCAGCAATATACTGCCCTCCTAGATACAATCTCAAACAAGTAGATTACACTAATATTCTCAAAACACTAGGAAGTGTCTTTTTAATTGGAGGGGACTATAATGCAAGAAAACCTATTGGGGATCACGGTTAACGACTGCTAAAGGAAAAGAACTGTTTGCAGCAGTCAAACAACTAAAATGCGAGTTTCACTCAGGCGGTACACCAACCTATTTCCCTACAGATATCAGTAAGACTCCAGATCTTTTAGACTTCTTTATTACAAGAGGGACTTCGGATAATTATATCCATATAGAGAACAGTGAAAGTTTATCATCAGATCATTCACCAGTTATTATGATACTTATTTTACTTTTATTTACTTATGATTTCCAAAACCTAAAGTGTGTTTTTGTTTGTCTAGATCCGTATGGTAATTTGTATATGGCGGCTGTTTGTGTAAACTTTCCTAGATGGCATTATTAATTCGTTGGTTAATGATATAATCAATCATCATATTTTTACCTTAAGGTTATAATTTTTTACTCGACATATTAAATTAGTTTTTGGTAGTTTCGATTATTTTTATTTACCATTCAGAATATAGTCTACAGAACTTCTGTAAATTAAATTTAAATATTACATTGGGTCATGAGTCAATTTGCGTTTGTCAGCATTTATTTGCATTTATAACGTATGTTAGAAGTTTAATAAGCTTCATAATCGCAAAATAACTTAAAATTTAAATAATATTATATTTTCTAGCCGGAAAGAGATTTGTGAGTTCCTACAATTCTGTAATATACAGGAACATTTTATCTGGTGATAATGCATATATTAAGCAACACATTCGTGTATCTGTAATATCTCTTCGCCATATTGTATTGATGTTTGAAGAGAAGCATCATGGATACTGCTTAAAATTTCGTATACATATGTGTTTTTAGATTGGTTCGCCTGTGGGACATCTTATCGAGTTACAGGGATATCTTTTGAAATTTCTCAATAGTCCGTACAGACATCTGTACACAAGGTGCTCGATTTATTTGTTGCAAAAAAAAAATAGTCAAACTACCAAAACCGGAAGAGCTTGAACAGATTGGATACCATTTTAATTTGCGGACTAAAACAATATTTTCGAAAGCGATTGGTACCATAGGCGGGTGTCATGTAAAGATTTTGGTACGAATTCATCTACATGATCAGTTTGTGATAGTTTTGGGAAATTCAGAAATATGTTTGAAGGATTTCCTGGATCAGTGCATGACCAAAGGGTCCTAAGGAATAGTACAATATATATATAGATTTGGCACTTTCCCTCCTCCTGCATATTACCTGTTGGGTGATAGTGGCTACAAATGTTCGTTACGCCCTTTACCAATAATAACACAATTCCACCATGGCAATTTGCGTACCACGGAAGAAAGGAATTTTTACATGCTCCACACACCACACCCGTGCAAGAAGCATAATCGAAAATTCATTTGTTCGCATGGAATGTGACGAAAATGTATTTTCGAAAAAAATTTGAAATGGAAAATACAGAATTGCATAAAAACTGTGGTGGCATGCGATGTTATGCACAATAAATGTCTAAATGATGGCGTTGATTTTGACGATTCGGCAGAATATGAATCAGGTGGGATTGATAATACTCCTTTACACACAAACACCAGTAATTCAGGCGAGACAGCTCCATTCACATTTCGGAACAAGTTAGTGGCACAAATTTAACACTCATACCTACATATTGTGTAAAACCAAATACATAAATAATTTTAAAAACTTTTTAACAATTCAAAATATTTTAATTTCATCATTTATGTATTAAACGAATAATTTTAATATTAATTACATTTACATTTAATAATCCCTCCTCTTCACTACTGTCAACAATGTTATGTTTTCAGTTCTATAACGAGATTACCATGAAATCCATCATATGTGATGATACCGATGAACCAACCGGGGCGCGTTGTTGATGCGGTTGAAGTAGATGGTTGGCTCTCGTCACAAGTTGGAGCTACGATGACAACAGAGGTATCTGTCAGAGTATCTTCTAAGTATAATGGTGCAATGTTATACCGTGCCGATGCATACTCATGCACTGCCTCAAAATAAGGCCAGGTCAATGCAGGTGGTCCATCATCTTCGGTACCACCGGTTATGGCGGCTTAATTATCAACTAGTTGAAACAATTTTTGTTTTATGCATACAATGCACAACAACAATGTATAATTAATACCTACTTTATACTTACTCCCAACAAATCAATCATCCTCATATCGAAAAAATTTCCTGTGAAAAAGCTCTCTAATTTGTATCTTGCTTCTATAAATTTTTATGTATCTTCGGAACTCCCTACAACTCTCTCCATGTGATAATCAAAAACAAATTGGTCAGAATAGATAACTCAAAATATCGTGCAACATTACATTTACACTTCTCAAACAAAATCCACAAAGTGACTATTTTATACTTACATCTATATCGGTATATCGTGACAACTAATTCGAAAAGCAACCTCGAGAGCAGTCTAAATTAAAAAAACTGGTGTGTGGTGAAAAAACAAATCATCAATTAGAAAAGCCATCTATTTAGCCGAAAATATTGGCGTGAGGCACACAGCATAAAACTTTTGAAGCTTGATCAAAATTACAGCAAATTTTCCAAATATTTTGAAAACATGCAAAAAAAAGATTACGTTAATTGGCGATTTTCATCGACTGTAGATAGCGTTAGTTTCTACGTCTACAAGAGGGACGAGAGTTGTCAAATCCATTGTTATGGCAGTTTTAATCCCTCTTGCTTCATAGCAAACTATGTTTCACACTTTGTACACCAGATGTCAGCTACTTTGTTGGAAATCGCGTATAATGCAGTTTTAAAGAAACATTGAAAAGATTTTCACACCTTTTCAAGTGTGAAGCATGCTTATTATCAATTTACTAAGGTAAATTGAATAAAGTTTAATTTGCGATAAAAAACGCTTATTTGAGAAATTTGTGAGTAATAATTTTTATGAGTGAAATTCAAAGTGACTATCTCTATAACGGATATGTGCTGTCATATAATTTTTTTGTTCAGATTAGTGTCTTCCAATCACCTACCGAATTTATTGTACTTACTTAAAAGTCACGTGTTCAGTATATTTCGTGTATACTCAACAAAAAATTATATTTTTATTAAAGACTGAAAACGAGAAAAATATCTTTTGGAACTAGGCGAAAATATTGATTTTTACTCCCATTTTCTTCACTCGAGCAAAAATAACTTTTGTACTCCTTTGATGCATAATTTATTATTGTGTGAGTAGAATTAGTCACTCATTTCTTACCGTTAAAAATTTTAATTACTTGAGATTTAACAGTTTAGACATTTCAAATTGTCATTCTTTTAAGTTTTCATTACGAAAGGGCTAAATAAAATATTGTTCCTTATTTTTTTTAAATCGTTTCAATTTAGTTTTGTTGTAATATTAAAAACGTTCTTTCATTTTCAGCTTGAAACGTGAAGAACTATTCACATCCATCAAACCAGCTGGAACTAAAACAACTATGGCAGAAGTACCACGATATATTTGTCCATCATTTTGTACTTTATGATTTTTTAGCTGGAATTATGCCAGTCAGAACCAAATCAATTATACAGTAACACTTTGATTTACTCAGAAACGTAAGAGGTGAAACCATTTTAGGCCCAAAAAAATCCGAAGATATGGAATTGCAAGGAATGTTGGGCTAAGATGATTCGCAAACACAAAAACAACTCGCCGAGCAATTGGGCGTTAGTCATGAAGTTGTTTCCTATCGGCTACGAGAGATGGGAAGATTCAGAAGACCGGAAGATGAGTACACTGAAAAAAATTAGTGGTGAATTTGATTAAAATAGTACTTAAATCAACGAAAAAGCGATCAATATACGGTCAACGAAAGTGGGTTATCAATTGAACCATTATGTTATTCAAATCAACAATTAATATTTTGACTTAATTTATTTGAAGAAATTTATTGAATTTGAATAAATGAATAAATTTAAAACTAAACATGTTTGTTAAATTTGACAAAAAATTCATCCAATTAATTACGATTCTGCAGAATAATTTTATTCAATATGACTATGTTTTGTTAAATTTCACAACTCCGTTAGTTAATTTAATTAGAAAAATTAGTTGATTTGAAGATGTTTCATTATAATAAATTAAATAGATTATTTAAACTAATTAAATAGTTTATTTAAATTAATCAAATAATTTAATTAAATTATTTAGTACAAACGATTATATATATACAATATATTTTTTTTTTGTTTATATGGAGGTATGGGTTGAGACTGGTTCTCTAAATAAAATGCAATGATTGTCCATAGTTTTTTATTTTTACTTTTATTTCACTGTATAACAATAAACATAAATTATAATAATTATCGTAAAATTCACACTTCTTGTATGTCACATCCGTCTTTAGATAAAAAACGAATATAAAGGCTCGATTATGATTATTAACTGAGAGCTGAAATTAGGTTCTCGACATGCGCATTTGGTTTATTGTATTTAGTGTTAAGTTCGTAGAAATCATTTTGAATGAACCGCCTAACAAAATACGATGGCGTAGGATATTCTAAATTTAACAAATTAAATAATTTAAAACAAATATCTATTGCTTCCAGAAAAGTATTTGTAATATATTTTGTGCTGTCAAATTAAACGAAAGATCCAGTTGGAGCAAACAGGGTTCCGGTCAATAGAATTAAAGGCTGAAACGCCATTTTATGCGCTTTCCGTCTTAGTAGTTCATCCTCGCACTCCCCAGCTGTAAGGCCAACAATAATAGAACTCTGTTGCGAATCAGCAATTCAATATTTGGTCCGAATTTTTTTGTTATTGCTGTATTGCACCATGGTAATATTTGGCACAAGAAGACTGTGCAATAAATAAAATAATATGCAGCTCTTGCCATCTAAATTGGATAAAATATATTACATTTATATTTGATATTTGTGGAATGTTTATTATTAATCTTACTTTCAGAAATATATGCCAAATTTCTGGAAATCAATAAACAATTTCTTGGCAGATGCATCCTCTATTTTGTCTGAAAAAATTGACACGATGTTTGTTTAAAACTAAACTTCCAGTTTTTGGAGGTAATTGATGAAAATCAATATTTATCTATAAATAAAAAAAGACATATAATGGTCGGCGATTGAACGTCGTAGAGGAAAGACGTGTTTTTTGTCTCTCCTCTATATAAATAGGTAAATAATTTAAAATGTGTTTAAATTAATTAATTAATTATTAATATATGTGCACACATAAACAAATAATAATAATATTAATAATAATTTGTGTTTTAAGTATAATGAAAAGCATAGTATATGAAAAATACATATTGAATAGTTATAGTAATTTGTGTGTGATGCGCTTGCAATGGCGTGGAATATGTACATATATAACAATTTCGTTTATATGTATTTTAATACTGTTGTTTAAGTGCATCGTACACATTGTGTGTAATTTTTCAATATGTATAGGACTTTTTGGATTTCAAAGGATGCTCAAGCTAAGTGTTTTATCATTTTTTTCATTGTTTTAATACATATTTTTGTATTACATAATTTTTATTCCACAAAATTTAAGATATTGTATGCACCAGTATACTTACTACTCGTAATTAGCTAACATTTTCATGTTCATAGTGTGTTAGTCGCATATGGTTTGAGCGGGAGAGGATTTCTTAATTTTGTGTTTTTGTTTGTACGTGTATTTGATATCCTTCTTAAAAGTTTTGTTGTTTTGTTTGTGTCGTGTGTGTGTGTGTGTGACTGGCACGGATCAGAATCTACTTTAATATAAGTCCTGCTTACTCTTCTCATTGACAGATACCTATTTAAAAAAAACTAACAAAGAGTGTGTTGGTTACACTAACAATGCAACGTAAATTTGAATTTTTTTTATGTTCATTTGTTTTGTTTATGCACCAACACACTTATACTTAGTTATTTAAAAAAAATTACTATGGAAAAAAAATTTACAATACATCTTTACTTAGTTATTGTTTATTTCATATGTGTGGAGTTAGCACGACTTATATTTAAGTAGATTTTGCACGGATGCATTCTGCAGGTTATATTGTGGAACACACACCCACACACAATTCTCGTTCAACTTTATCATAGTATTGTGTGTAAATGAAGAGAATATGTTCGTAAAAAAACGAAACTAAGCATGATAGGCATGCGTTAAGTATGGAAATAAAATAAAATAAAATTTGTAGAACCTTTACTTTACAGTAACAAGTCCGTAATTGTTATCGTTGTAAAGTATATTGTGTCTTGTTGCTATTATTATTATTATTATTATTATTATTATTATTTTTGTATTATATTTATATATAAGACATAGACAACGAAATGATAATCGATAGTATTTTCAGGTTTTATTAAAAAAAAGAACTTGAGATTTCATCGCGAACTGTCACGGCTTTGGGTAATTGATTAATCATTAAGACATAACTTTAGTATTGTATTTATAAATTTGTTTACTAACTAATTATTTAACTTTGCCAATTTATTTTCTTTTCGGTTTAGGGTAAATTTCATGTCATGTCTACTTTAACATTATTTTAAATTAACTAATCAAGATTTTGTGTGCAAGCCTGCATAGTGGTTTTAATTATGGTTTGATTCAAAATTTGTTTTGCTGGGGAAAATAATTCTGGTTTAAGTCTTAATTATGCCGAGATCTAAGTTTATTTATATTTATCACCATTTATTTAAAAGTTGAACTAATTATCACTGAATTATATTATATTATATATTGACATTTTTTATTCGGAAAAGTGAAATTTTTTTGTTACTTATTAATAATTGTAAATATATGATTTAATGTTTTACTTTGTTTAGTATTTAGAAAGAGTTAAAGTTCCTGAAATTATAATTTTGATTCTAATTATACCACGTTTATACCAGAACGGTCATTTTGTGGTGCTTTATCACCAATTTATATCATTAGTGGAGACTTTTTTTGTGATAAAATTCAAAACATAAAAGTCTACAAACACAACCCTGCAAAATGAATTTTGAGGGGAAATGATGAACTAAAAGTGATATTTATGTGTGTGTATAGGCGAGCTAAATTTTTTTATTACACTTTTTTTCCACAGAATATCTTATTTGTAATTTTACTTTTATTTATTTAAAAGGGTTTTAAGCTGTATTAACAAAAGTTTAATGGTTTTTAAAAAATGTTGTTTTTTAAAAACCATTAAACTTTTGTTAATGTGGTTTGGGACTTTTTAAGTGGATGAAAGTAAAATTATAAATGGCATGTTTTGTGGAGGAGGGGTGTAATAAGGGGGTTTAGTTCGTTTGTACACACACATAAATAAAAAAGTGATAAAAGATCGCAACAAAAATTAAAAATGTATCACCATTTTTATAACAAAAATAAAAGTGATAACTTGACATTTGTGGTTTAGTCATAGGAATGTTTTTTATGAAGTGCTTTTCATGTAAGTGATATAATATATGCACATAAAGTTTCGTATAGTGGGGTGCACAATTCGTGTCGTTTTGACGTTACATTTCTAAACTACAAAATCCTATTTAATATCTCCAATACATGCATAAAACCACATCAATTTTGATTTTTTATTCTATTTGAACCATAAATTTTAATTGATTTAGAAAAGTAAATAGAATTTCACATAAGATTTTAAAGTCTAGAAACGTAACGTCGAAACAACACGAATTGTGCACCTCACTATAAGAAATTTTATGTGTATATTTGCGAACGAATAATCGTCACATATTTATTAATGAACGATTAAAATATATTTCAATTAAATTTAAAAATTTAAATGCTTTAATTTATTTACATTTTTAAAAATTTATGTGCATAAAAAAAAATTGATTTTGACACAGACGTTAAAACATTTTTTGTTATTTGTGAAAACGAGATAGAAGATAATGCGACCCTTTTCTAAACGCATCAATATACGACGTGACATAATTAATACGATTCATTCTTGAATTAAGCTACGACAAAATCTTTTTATCACACTTTTTATCACCAAATGTGATAAAACACCACAAAATGACCGTCCAGTAGTATAAGAGTATGTATCATAAAAGTATGACGATGTAAACTCAAAGTAAAATACTTTGCTACTTTATTACATACTTTTTTGCAATTAAAGTGTTCTACGTATCTAATAAGTATTGGTATAATGTTTGCGGTGAGAACGATACTATATAATATTTTTTAGATACGAAATGTCATTTTAGTCATTCTTCTGATTTTTCTTGTTTATTGTGATAAAAGATAACTTTCTTTTTTAAATTTTAATGAAATATATGAGTAATAAACTATTATAATGTGTTCACACCACTATGGTGTAAACTGAACGAGAAAAATACTTTATTAGTAAAATACTATTATACTATTAAAGGAGCTATGGTGTAAATGTGGTTTTAGTCTTTATATTTAGATTTTAGTTGGATTTTCAGATGACGGCAGTGACGAGTACTATTATATTGTACTAATTGTTTGGTAGTTTGAATTCAATTAATTTTATTTAATATTTATCAGGATAATTGAGTTGGATTAATTAGGTAATACGAAACATTACATTTAACTGCTTTAATTTTATTATTCAAACTTCAATATTTTATCACTTTTTATTAGTATTCCTAATAGTAAAAACGATCACTGGAAATAGTATAAGTTATATTTCCGATAATTTAATATATTTTTATGATTCTGATTGCTGGGTATTATTCCATAATATATTAAATAATTGTGTTGTCTTGTACTAACCGTCTTACATTACATTTCAACTAACAATTTACTAACTATTGACTACTTAGGTGTCTGAAACCGGGTCAATTTACATAATAATTAATTCACCTTTCCTGTTACATTATCTTGTTTTATGTACAAGAGCGTGAAGTAGGGTCCGGCGTCAAGCGGGAATCTTACTTAGGTTTGGTGACATATTCCAATCAGTTAATCAATCAGTTGAAATGAAATGGATTGGTTGAAAATCCAGCTAACACTCCGGATATTTTAATTGGCCTTAGAATTCTTAATATATTTGGTCAGAATACAGAATTCTATAAATTGTCCCCACCTCTTGATGGGAAGCGCTGATTAGTTTTTCTAGCTGACATGGTTCTCAATAAATTCACCAAATTTTCTTTAGATCACCCATTTTTCTCAGAATTGAATTATGTCCACTGCGGTTATCTCATTTGATTTCAATAATTCAACCTAATTAAGGTTTCACCCTTTTCAAAATTTATAAACCGGCACCGAGGTAAAAGTAATAAACGCGTCGTTTCCCTTAATTATTATTATTTTTTATTATTATTTAATCTTTGCAATCCGTTCTGGGGTCGAAACTCTCTCGCAGTTCGCTTTTCACGTCACGGGAACGTACTGCTAATAGGTTTTCGTAACCATGTGCACATTGCATAGCTCCATGCCACCCTATAGTACTGGCATGTAATATGGTTCGGCCCATCAGTTCTGCACTTCGGACAGGGGCTCATAATTGTATTCATTTTCTTCACCCAATGTAATTTAAGTTCATGTGTGAGATAGAGATATATAATGTGTACATATATTTATAGGCGTTATTATTATTTATTATTATAATGTTTATAATTGGTTTATAATTTATGTAATTACAATCGAACTCTAGAACTTCTTTCAAATCTGTTTCGGGATTTTGACGTGTCTTTTTGGTGGGATTCTGCAGTTTAACCATTCTGATTGGACCTTGGCCGTTTCCCTGTTACGGCTATTGCCGGGTCACGTATGCGGAACTTGGTGGAGATTTAACTAAGTTCTGCGTGCGTGATTTAACGGTGGCTGGGGTGGGGGTGTGACCGGTTTCGGTTCGGAGTTGTCGGGCTGTGGGGCTTCATCGGAGGGACGCGTTGGGGTACCGATGCAAGTTGATGGGTTCTTAGTTTATTAGAACCCTAGCCCAGCTCTACAAACTAAATTTGAGATAACGGCATGATTCCTAACCGATAACGGCATGATTCCATTCATTATTGCCGAATCCCAAAATTTCGTTAAAATACAGCTTCCCACACCGAATTTGACCATCATTTGTTGATAGATGGCCTAGTTTAATTGAGCATTATGCTGGAGTGGCAATCCAATTCTGCATACCATGTTTCGTGGTGATTGGTTGAGGAATGTTAAAGTTCCTTTGAGTATGGGATAAATATGTCCTATGTAGACTTGGTAATTAATCGAATATTCTTTGGTAACCAAATTAGTAACGCATTTGAAATTTTTACGAAATCAGCTAAATTTATTTGAAATATAAACATTAGTAGTTTTCTAGGAAGCATTACCTTCGGGATGCCTCACTTATTCGATGCAACTTTTTGAGTTTTTTGTTTTTTTTTTGTTTTTTTTTACTATTTTGTGGTTGCTCAATTCAAGGGTTAAATACTAATGGATTTTAGAGTAATTATAAATACATATATTGTAGTTCAAATAACTACATATATGGTTTACAAAAATTCGATTGTAAGTTGAGGAGTTAAATTAATAAATGTTTATATTATTTAGGAAGCCGAAAAATTTTAATTTGGAATTAAATTTCAGGAAATCTACAGATGCTTGTGAAATAATAATATTTTTTTGAAATATTAATTGCTGATTTTGTAGACTAGAATTGTGTTGTGATTGTAGGTGTCTATAAACAGAACAGGCCGATTCAATCAATCAATTTTTGTTTCGGAAGCCGAAAAATATTAATGTAGAATAATATTTCAGGAAATTCCACATGCACGTGAAATAATAATATTTTTTTCTCAGGTTGCTGCACCTATTAAGCCTTTATCCTTCCTCTAGTAGAATAGAAGTAGATTAGAATTGTGTTATGCCGTACGATCGCTGGGTGTCTCATAACGGGTCGTTCCGTCTCAAAAAAAAAAAAAAAACCTTTCCTATCCTTCCTATTGTTATATGAGTGAAATTATTAATAATTTAATATTAATTAATTAATTAATTATTAATATAATTCAATTTATTATTAATATAATTCAAATAACTATGGTTTCAGGAAATTATATTGTAAGTTGTGGAGTTGTAGAGGTTTAAATTAATAAATATTTATATTATTTAGGAAACCGGTAGATTAATTAAGAATTTATTTCAGGAATCTGTAGATGTTATGAAATAATATTTCTTTGAAATATTAATTGCCGGTTGTGTAGATTAGAATTGTGTTGTCATTAGTTCATGAACTATTGGCTTTACCTAGGTATTTGTAACCGGGCTGATCTAATTAATCAATTTTGTTTAGGTAGCTGAAAAGTATTAATGTAGAATTATATTACAGGAAATTTCCAGATGCACGTGAAATAATAAATTTGTTTCCTCAGGTTGCTGATTTAGAGAAGCAATTGTTGAAGACCAATACCATCGATATCCATTTAACCTATTAAGCCTTTATCCTTCCTCTAGTAGATTAGAAGTAGATTAGAATTGTGTTGTACGATCGCTAGGTGTCTGAAACCGGATCGTTCCGTCCCAAAAAAAAAAAAAAAAAATACCTTTCCTATCCTTCCTATTGTTATGTGTAAACAGGCTGTAGGAATAGGCCCGGCGTTATCCGGGACTCTTGGCTAGCACTTGGTTCTACAGTCCAATCAATCAATCAATAAATAAAAAAAGACATATAATATTAAAAAAACACACACACACAAATTTTGCCGTGCATTATAAGAGGCCATCAAATTCATGGCATCGTACCGGAAAAAGGTAAAATTTTGAATAGAGACTACCATAAAAATGAAAAACAATTTGTGAAAACCAAAGCTAAATAAACAAGCTTTTACTCAGAAGTATTTATTGTTCTTGCTCCATATTTACGAGGTATAAATAAAGAAATTCAAAAAAATTAAAAAAAAAATTTTCATAGCTTATTTTCATATAATACTGCTATTGTAAGTTAACAAGCTACCCGTTATATTTTTATGATCAGTAAACGTAAGGCTAATTTTAAAATTTGCGATTTCCCAACGATATTTGAATTTCGCTTAGCTGAAAAATTCTAATCATACTTTTGTTTCGAAGCGTCTGTGTCAATGAGGTAAAAATGCCTTAAAAATTAAAATTTAATCTTTGGTTTTGTTTTAAATGTTAATTTAATCAAATGTTTTCGCCTTTTTCGATGGAAAATTTGAGAAGAAATTATTTTGATATCAGAATTTAAATTTTTAAAACAGTTTCTTCTAATTGACACAGACACTAATAAAAAATTTAATAATAAATAAATATTTAATAATCAAAAAATTTGAACTTACTTTTGAAATATGCACTTCACGCAATCACTTATGTTTGGAATCTAAACACGAAATGCTGTTGAACGCATGTAACTAGTCGGTTTCCCCCTTCCACTTTCTCTTTTCCATTATTTTTCTTTAAATTGATACACATTTCGTCAATTGAGCGGGTTTTGACAAAATATATTTATTCAAATTAAATAAATTTATTCAAATTAAGAACAAATGAAATCAGAAAAAATATAGTTTATATTTTTTGGCGGGTGCAAATGAAGAAATTTAATCAAATTTGTTATTAATTGCTTACTTTAACTTTTGAATAAATACCTTCATCAATTTGAATAACTAAACCATCAAAAAAATTTGTAATATTCAAATTGATTGAATTTTCATTTAATCAACAAAATTTAGAATAATTTGAATAAAAATATTTCTTCAAAATTCAACGAAATGCGTTATTCAATATGACCTACGATTTTTTTTCAGTGTACCACATGAGTTAAACGACAGGCAAATGGAAAAGACTAAAACCACCCTTGTGACATTTTGCTCACTCGGTACAAAAGGAAGTCGCTTTTGGCATCGTATAATTGCAGGGGATGAAAGTGGTTTTATTTTGAGAAACCCAAGCGCAAAAAATCATGGGTGGACCCAGGCACACCGTGCTCCACAACATAAAAATATCCTCAATTTTCTGTAAAAAAACATCCTATAAAGGAAATAAAGAACGAAATCACAAATAAGCGACTGCGAGATCTTTCTGAACTAAATGATGACGATTACTCACTTATTGTTATTCAAAGTGAGAGAGGTTAAAAAAACCAAATGCATGTGCAGACTATTAAAAACTAGACCTGCCACCTAATAGAAAGTCTCTCTATTTGCAGCATATTTGACACATTAGGCACATTTGGAAGAGACTTTACAACCGTTGCCGAAATGAAAATTCAACAAAATAGATGATCTTAACATAAGACATGTGACTTTATTGGAACTAAAAAATGAAATCAATGATAATTTAAGTATCGGAAAAGGTCGAGGACCTGACTTAATTGATGAGCAAATTGGGAAGCCCAATCCAGAGAAAGGTTTTGAGTAAATTAGTTCAAATAATTAATGCAGCCATCAGACTAAAATACGTTCCATGTCAATGGAAGGTGGCCGAAGTAATTATGATTCCTATAAACCAGGTAAACCAGCAAATAAATTTTATTGACCGATATCACTACTTCCAGTCATATCAAAAATATTTGTAAAGCTGCTGCTCAAGAGGCTTAAACCTATAATAGAAGAAAGATGTTAAATTCCACCGATCAATTTGGGTTTAGAGAAAATCAATCTACGGTTGTTCACAGAAGTTCACAGACCAAGTTCACAGAATAACGGATGTCATTGAGGAAGCACTTGAGAATAAGATGATATGCTATATGCTCCAGCATTTTTTTCTCCAACAAACTTTCCCAAGGGGTTAAATTTAAACTACATCGAGACCTGCTTAACAATTTTATCAAATTGTTTAATCGTACATTACTCTGAATCAAAATTAAAAATAATGTCAGCAGGTATACCAAAAGGTAGCGTACTTGAAACTATTCAGTTCATCCTTATACGGGCGATTTACCGAATATTCAAGGTATTACAGTAGCAACATTTGCATACGATATAAAGCGTGTTTTTTTATTAGCGCCCGATAGCTGTATCCGGAGCAGCCAATTTTCTAAGTGAAAACTTATATTTAGCGCGCTATTTTTGCATATAACTAATTTGTTTAACTGTAAACTACGATTTTTCATTCAACTTTTTACTTAAAAATCGATAAAAAAATATCTTGCTCTACCTATTTATCGGGAGCCGCTATCGGGAGCACTATCCTTTTCAGGGAGAAACCTTAAATTTCCCTTGTTTTGTACAACCCTTAAATCAAAGAAAACTTCAAATTTTGACGTATGTCAATTTTTTTTTCTTTTGTAAAGTAAAAAATGATTTTGTGTTTTAAAAAAAAAAAATTATAAAAAAAAATAATATAATTTAATTTTTATTAAAATTTAAGTACGCTACGTGATCAAATTATTTAGCCGCATACGTACGATGTAATGTTGCGACGGGGTCGGATCAATAACGATCGATTTTTGGAAATTGTACAATTATCATTACTAGAAAATCGGGACGTGATCTAAACGCTATCGATGTGCTATCACAATCCACAATTTGCAATTTTGGACGAATGTACGAGCGCTGTTTCAGTCGATGTCAAATTGTGCATGTAGTAACACTGCCAAAATCAAATTAGGAATATCATCATCCGTCTGTGATTTATCGTAACTGGATTCCTTCATTCATAACTAACCTTCATTCAGGAATCGCTTATCTCCTCCGGGCATAAATTGTTCAATATTTGAAACAAATATTGTTGGGATTCGTACAGTAACGGGCCACAGTGTTTTCTTGGGTCTCGAATTAAGTGGCGAATCTTGACTGCCCATTTCTGAGCGCTAGAAAAGAATAGTACATTGGATTAAAATCCTCTACCTACATACAGGATCGAAATAATTGAATGGAACTTACTAATCGCCATTCTTTGGAAATTCGAAATTATGGACCATACGGTTTTTAAGTTGCGAATTATAGCATGAATGGGCACAACACCATTTCGACATTTTCACACCCATCAATTCATTATCACTATCGCTGTCATCTATATTTATGTTACTATTACATGCGGTTGATTGCAGCATTCTGAAATTAAAAAGATCGTTATAGAGCGATTCTTACTAGGATGGTTCCAGCCAAATACGCACTTATTCATGTCGCATGGCATATAACTAATATTGTATTCCTTAAATATTGTCCTAATTTTAACGGGCCGGGCAGTCAGCTTTTTGTAATTCATAAAATAAAATTTCTTTTTCAACGGGTGTCCTCATTGAGAATAAATTCATTTGGTGTATTATCCCAGTACGGATTATCGTAATGAAATAAAATTTCCGAGTTATTCGATTCCAGCGTACTTAGAAAAGCTCGATTCGAACTATTCATATCGCTTAAAATCGATTTTATATCGGCAAATACGGGATCTAAGAAAGATACCGTATCTAGTTTAGAATTTATCATCCCTTTATATTTTGTTACGGTTGAACTTTGTAGACGTCGCTTTTTTGCTTTAGCCTTGGCCCTTGCTTTTGGATCCTGCACATCATTACTACCCTCAGCAATTAAACTATCCGTTTCTGTTCCCCTTCGTTCTCATTTCCTTTACCGCCGACATTCATACGAGATAAACCACCAGACATTTAAATCACTTCGTTGTGGATGATATCGACCCGGTGGTAACCATAAATTTTACACCGATTTACTTCGTTGTCCTTCATCTTCATCGTCATTCTACAAAAGAAACACAAAACAAATTAGGACATTTAATGAAATTCAGGATTAAATCAAACTCATTTACAACTGTGGGCAACGGTGTTTTGAATATTAATGACGTTCGAGAGGCTTTCGTTGGAGTAACCATTATATTCATAAGTATCACACAGGCACAGCACTCAAACCTTAAACTTAAAAACTTATTCACTATATTTACTATTGTGAACAACTAAATTCATTAATCAAACATTTTTGTTAAATTTATCTAATTTATTATTTATTTCGCAATTTGTTTGAGTTTTAAAATGTTTGCGAATTTTTTTTCAAACAACATAAACACAAAAGTAAAAGTGTCATCCGACTGCATGAAGTTCACAATTTAATTCTTTTGTTTAGTAGCGACACCAGTGAATAATGGCTCCAGTTTCAGTAGAAAATTTCTCTTCGGAACTCTAAAAGACGGCGCATCTTATTAAATGCCAAATCAGTACATGTTAGTTTTACAAACAACAATGTAAAGTGGATTCTCATGGTTCTTAACTCAACTCTTATTTCAATTTCTCCTATTGTAATTGTAAATTAATAAAGCAAAAAAAAAAACTAAATTCCATATGCAAATTCAGATAAATACTTTTGCTTGACCCCCGATGCTAAGCTAAGATGGAAAGAACACATTCAGAAGAAAAAGGGGAATAAAACATTAAATACAGGAAAATGTACTGGCTGGTGGGTGTAGAAACTCCGAACTCTCAATACATAACAAATTGATTCTGTACAGGCAAATGCTAAAGCCAGTATGAACTTATAATATCCAACTTTGGGGTTGGATACCAATGTACAAATGAATACTTCTAAAATAAAGTACTGCGGGCGATTTTGAGAGATAAAATACCAGGTAAATGAGATGTTTGAGGAAACCAATACAATACAGCGAATAAAACCAGGAGGATTTAGATCCATCTTTAAGGAAACTAACACCCCGATTCTGAAGCTCAGTCACTGACTGAAAAATGGCCATAGATAAGACTTTTTGCCTTTGTTTTGAGTTTAGTCATAATTATGGGACTTGTCATATTATGCGCGTAATCTTACACCTCGATTCTCACGCCCAGTCACTGATTTTAGGTAAGCCTTTTTGACTTTGTTTTGACTTTCGTCTTACTTATGAAGCTTTTCGTATTCGGCGCAGTCTTAGTTGGCATTGGTCTTAAAAAAAGTCATACGTAAGACATACAAATTAAGGGGTGGTGTTATTGGTCACAGACTATGTGCAGAATCCGAAAAGTCTCATAATTAAAACTAAAGTCAAAACAAACACAAAAAGTTTCGGGGTGTAAGTTAGATACAGAAGCTCGGCTAAAAAGGGCAGGAAATACTCTACAAAACAAACTAAGCAAGGCGTATTGCAAGATTAAAGCAAAACATTCAGAGGCTGTTGGGATTCGTTCACCAATAAGAATACGAGACAATCGCAATCAAACTATACAACAAATTCTCAATTTTTTTAAAGGCTTTATTTTTGAATCTTTCTATATAAGTTCAAATCTTAAGCTAATTACACTTTTTAACTTTTAACTAATATTAATACTTAATATTAGTGTTCACAATTGCTTTTTGGATCCTACTTATAAGCGTAATCTACACATTTAATGATTTTACGAGTTCATTAGTCCGAGTGGATCTGCTCTTCTCAGTCGTTTAAATCGCGGCTATTTTAGTATAGCCCGGACCAATTCGTTGGGATGTTCCTGAAGCTATGAGTAGAACTTCGATCTGAATTCCTTGATTTTATCTTTAACGGTTTTAATACTAAGGTCATCGTGTATGTTAGTATTTCGGATGAACCAAGTAGCATTAGCAATACATGAGAGTATTTTCGCTTAAGTCTCTATTTGATGTACCGGTGGTTCCCCATAACTGAATACAATATGTCCATATTGGCTTGATTAACGCTTTCTACGTCTAATGATAACTTGGATTTCCAATCAGCCAGTACACTTTGAAAAATTTGAAAAGTTTTTTTATTTGGTTGCGCTTTGCTTCAATATGTAATTTCCACTTAAGCCTTCTGTCCTGGTGTAAACCTAGGTATTTGATCTTGGTTTGTTGAGGGACACCGTTTAATTGTACTGGTGAGCAGGAGCGTTTGTTCAGCGCGAATTTGACATGAGATGATTTTTTTTTTCGTTCAGTTTTATTCGCCAGATCTTGAGCTAATCCTTAATTTTGCTCAGATAACTTTGTATTTCTCTTGAGGCTGTTTGCGGGGTTTCATGTGATATCAGGATCGCGGTATCAGCAGCAAATCATGATATTATTACATTGTCGGAAACAGGTAAGTCTGTGCACCAGGAAGTTGTTGCACCATTATGTTCGACCATATGTATTGCCATTGGAGGAAAAAGTTTTCCAGAACCGAGTGAATATTATTCAGCAGGAGCGCTTTAAGTTTGTATATTAGTCCGTCATGCCACACTTTGTCAAATGCTTGCGCTATATTCATGAAGACAGCAGAACAGTATTGCTTTGCCTCAAAGGTCTGTCTGATTGCATTTACAATCCTATGCACTTGCTCTATGGTACCATGTTGGTCTCGAAACCAAAATTGATGGTCTGGCTGGAATGATTTTCCTTGCTTCTAATACTGGTTTGTTGTGTTTTTATTAAATTTTTTCAAACAGCTTTGAGATTGTGGGAAGCATACTTATTGGACGATACGACGAGATTTGAGTTTCGTTTTTCCCAGGCTTATGTATCATTGTGATGAAAGATATATTCCACGTTTGAGGAATATGACTAGTTTGCATGATCGCATTAAAAATGTAGGTTATTAGTTTAATGCAAGTTTTGATTGTGTTCTTAGCTTTCTTCCATTCAAACTTAATAGGCTTTAAGGATGAATCATTATCCATCTGGTGATGCAGCACGATATTATTAGGTCCTTCGTGTGGTGAAAACACCGTCTGTAGATGTGCAGCGAAAACATTGGCTTTTTCTTCATCGCTTCTCGCACAATATCCAGTTTGTGGTCTAATCGGTGGATTCGATTTTATAGGACTTTTCAGGTTTTTTGTTGCCTTCCACAAAGAATACTCAGTCTTCTGTGAGGAGAGATTTCACTTAAATAATTCTGGACACATTGGTTTCCTTTTTCCTGCAGTGCAAATTTCAGAGTCAAAACTCTCGATTTAATTTACATTTCAACAAGGGTGATTTTGTTTGTTGCCATTGCCGTCGAATTTTTCGCTTTCCCTGGATTAGTGACTGGATATTATGTGATAATTTATTAATTTTTCAGAATTATGGATGATTGGTGGAGCTGATATTTCCAGTGCCTCTTTTAGCTTTTCTGCAGCCATATCAATATCTGCTGGTGTTTTAGCGGGATATCGGTTTGGTTTGTTTGTCAGGCGTTTCTGTGTTTCTGATTATAAGACAACAGTACTCATTGTTACTATTATCGGTGGATAATCAGAGGAAAGATCATAGCAATCGGTGGCCTTAACATACGTGCGTGCAATGGTTTTGGTTACACAGAAATCAATTAGATCAGGTACTTCCTTTTTATCCGTGGGCCAGTAAGTAGGATGACCGGTAGATAAAAAATCCTTCGACTGTTCCTCTATAGCTTCATTCTCACAATTTTTAAAATAGATTTCAACACTGGAAAGGGCAAAAACACCCAAAATAAAAGAAATTCCCTATTTTTATGACGGCATCAAGCACTTGACAGTTCTCTACAGTCTCTTCAGTAAGGCTGTACATTACGTCGTGAACTGAAGTTAGTGTTTGAGACTTGTATTACACTCAGAGAAAAAACATGAAAAGTACATGATTTCATTTACCATATTATGATAATACTAAATTATTGTGATATTCCCTATCATACAATGATTAGAAATACATACTATCAAACTTAGTTTATATGATTAATATAATCATTGTGTGTTAAATACAATTATTTAAATGATTGATTGTATCATAATATGATATTCTTCATCATTCTTCTTCGTCATAACAATGATGATCACATGTGAAAAAATATTCACTTGTGATCATCATTGTTATGACGAAGAAGATGAAGCAGAATGATCAAGAATATCATATTATGATACAATCAATCATTTAAATAATTGTATTTAACACACAATGATGATATTAATCATATAAACTAAGTTTGATAGTTTTATTTCTAATCATTGTATTATAGGGAATATCACAATAATTTAGTATTATCATAATATGGTAAACGCAATCATGTATTTATTATATTTTTTCTGAGTGTACGTGTTATTTTTTGTTAGAAAATTCACGGGGTCTGTTACGGCCATATCATAAGAACTTTGTATGTATGCAAGACCAAGAAGCGCAAACATGGAAAAAACTTTCGTACAAATGCAATGAAAGTTGTTTTTGATACTATTTATTTTTATATCTGAAAATGTGGCAAAAAAAAAAAAAAACTTTCATATTCTTCTGACCTTGAATTTTGCTTATTTATTTTTGATTCTGATAAATTGTTTTTCATTTCTAAGGTGTTTTTCAATCTGAATTTTACAATTTTCCGCTACGATGCCTTTTATTTGATGATTTTAAATTGCGACGTACTATGCTTCGGGCAACTCGTCGAAATAAAATGTTGTGTCCAGCCCACTATCTTTTAAGGCAATTTTTCAGGTTGGCGTGCCGCTTTATCAATTCCGTCATCAACTTCGTATACCTACCATTTCGGCTGGATTAGTTAGTGTAGGGATAGTTTCGCAAAAATTCCAAAGCTAAAAAAACGTGGTAGGTAACGACCTGCAACTCCAACCAAAAAGAAGGCAACTTCAATCGGAGAGAAATAACGGAGTTTACTTCGAAATTTTCAGAATCTTCCGTTTGATTCTTATTTTTAGTGGGAGAATTTGTCATTTTGTAATATGCACATTAAAGTGAAAAGAAAATATGTAACAATATATTGAAAAACGATGAGATGAATTTAGTAAATTGTGGGTCACCTTATTGTGCTTACTGTGCTGATAGAGAATGAGCTTTTGTTTTTATCATTGTAAGTCAACATTAATATTATATGATAAGCATGCCAGATGTTTTTGCGGATGAATATGTTTATTAAT
This sequence comes from Nephrotoma flavescens, assembly GCA_932526605.1. Lineage (NCBI taxonomy): Eukaryota > Metazoa > Arthropoda > Insecta > Diptera > Tipulidae > Nephrotoma > Nephrotoma flavescens. The sequence goes on along the minus strand of OW052222.1, from coordinate 102,470,850 downwards.
ATAATTTTATGTTTATTTAAATTCAACTGTGATAGGTACTATTATTTTATTTGATTAATTTGAACTGGCTATTAACCGTTAACTATAAACTGATGCAAACACGACTTATATCGTGTTAGTTATATTTCATATTGTTACGAATTTCGAGCGTTCGGTATGGATTCGTACTTGATTTTGCAAATAAAACACTGAGCGATTCAAGGTAAACATTGATTACTTTTACCATTAGAGTATAATCTGTTATTATTTCGATGCCGCTATTTTAAATTAAATTAAATAAAACAGTTTCTTAAATTTCCAATTGTGATTTTATTTTATTGATCAATAAAAATATGATACAATTTCTTCTTGTTTTTGTTTTATAATTTGCATACTTATTTATTTTTAAACGGTAAATTATTTATTTGTATTTATTTAATTAATATTTTGTAATTCTTTATAGTTGCAAATTATTTTATATTGAAAAATTCACTTAATTAAAAAAAATTAAATAAAACCATTTAGAATACAAAATTGTGTACTCGTATTTATAAAATTTGTAAAGAAAATGCCATGTTTTATTTATTTAATTTGCTTTCTTGATTTTTCTTTTTGATTGTTTGATATTAAAATATAATTATAATACTTATTATGAGAAACAATATATAGGTATATTTACTGTACCGACTTAATCTCGAGATTAATTGAATTTTGTTTAGGGCTTTTACTTTACTTACATGTCAAATTAGTTCGACCATTGCACTATGATGTCTGTTTTCTCTATATTATAATTCTTCGAGATATACATAATTACTTTTTTTGTTTATGGCTCTATTTTCTAAAATATTTTATTAGCTGATTTTCATAGAAAAATTAAACCTTAAACTAATAAAAAATATTTAGTTCAAAAAATAAATTTATTTACCAAAGCTACCAAACTCTAGGTAATCTCATTTCGTGTTACAAAAATACATCTGGCTATCATCCAGAATAATCCAATGATTGAAGTCTTATATAATTCTTATACGTATTTTGCGTTTTGTATCAAAAACCGATTTTAATTTTAATCGAGTTAATAAATTTTAGAAGAAATTTTGAAAAATATCAAATCAAGAAATAATAAAAGATCTATTATTGTACGAGTACATTGAATCGAGGGGCCAACATTAAAAATAATTTTAGTTTTACTTGCAAAAATTTATTAACAAAACCGAATAATTTAATCTCTTATTTATAATATTGCAATATTTCAAGTCTCTAATGAATTAGAGATTTGTTAATGCATTAATTTAGGAATAGTTTTCTATTTCTGTGTTGTGTGTATGTACTTTTCGTTTTTAATTTTAATTTCATCAATGCGGATATTTTTAGAATGAAAAAATATTGCTTGACTGACGTGTTTTCATGTTCATTTCTGAATTTTCTTTTTTCATTCTTAAATGAAATCTTTTGTTTTGTGATTTGTTTTAAAATTATTTTAATAATTTATGGACGGCATAATTAATTTCTACATGTTTTCATTATAACTCTATAATTTCGTTAATTGTTTTCTTCTCTTCAAATAATGATGTTTAATTATTTATTAAACAATAAATTTGTGTTTAATTCATATTCAAATAAATCTGTGTTTATAACGAAGCGCAAATTTTAGGGTTAAAAAGTAAACCGAGAGATATATAAATTACGAATATATTGTTATGGCGCAATATTATTCTCGTAAGAGTGTGATAGATAGAGTAATTGCATCAAAAGAGAAATATAATTTTGTTTAGTTTTATGTTTTTTAGGTTTTAGCATATACGTTTGTATCAAACCGTAATTTCATTTAAAAAATTTAAACCTAAAAATTTATGGTAATTGCTTATTGTGTTCATTAGTATAAAGGTCATTGATAAAATAACAATAAAAAAATTATATTTGTAATACTGTAATAATGGAAGCTAAAGTGTTCTTAAAAATTTAAAAATTGATTACTTGGTTTCCAATAAATTTAACAACGATTCCAAAACAATAATTACATTGGGAGCTTCCAGGCCCGTTACTAATTGTGTCATGATTTGTGAAATCATTGCTAATTTGATTTGAATTTTTCATAGAGTTTAACATTTTCATAACATTGGCCGTTATTTTAATCAACATATCTATGCCCAACTGTAATATAACCAGAATACGCCTAACGTAGGCCAGCCAAAAATGAATCAGAATCATTTTCATAACAAGCACTGCCATTAATTCGAAAAACGTTTCCTATTTTAATGCTTTTAATTTTGCAAATTAAATTACCATAAAAATGTTAATATTTTCTACTTTATTTAAATTTACCTTTTTTGTTTAACTAAAGAGTACTAAAAAAAGGAAAATGTAAAGATTCAAATAAATTCATGACCAAAAACTTGGAATATCTCAATTTAAAATGAAAATTTTGCAAACAAAAATGAAACAAATGCTTGTCAATACCAATTGGTTTCTGATAACATTGATTTTGTCTGTTGTTTTTATTATTTAACTTTGTTTTGATTATTAATGTAATTTAGAAAAAGACGTAAGTCTTGATTCGACTCAAATTAAATGAAGTTACAACATATCAGCCCAGGCTAAGTACTGTTGTTTGTGGACCTACTAACATTACCTTAAATAAAACTAATTCCGTTTTATTTTTTTTAATATTAAATATCTAAAATATACTTTTAACACTATTTGCCGTACGTACTTGGCGAAACACACTAACACTTAATAAACACATTTTACAAAACACTTGTTTTTTATTTCGCAAAAATTAAATTTGTTGAATTTTGATTAAAAAATGTGTCCAAAAAGTTTACAAAATCAATCAATCGATTTCGACTGTTAAATAATCATCATCAGGGGTATCTATCTACTGATTTGCAAAAATAAAAATTTAGTTATATGTAGTAGGAAAAGGAAAAAAAAAGATATAAAAGAAGGAGAGACAAAAAATAGCCAATAAATATTAATCCATTGATTAGCCCTATTCTATTCTCATGCTCGTAATAATATGACTAATATGTCGGGTAATTAAATGCACTTCATGTACGCGTACCTGCTATCTCCCTTATTTATATAAAAAAAAATCCGTATAAACAACAGATGATTAGGACGATCAGTAGATTTATTTTTATTGCCTATTTTTTGTCTCTCCTTCATTTTTTTCTGTTTTTTGACTTTTCCTACTATATATAACAAAATTTTTATTTTTACAAATGAGTAGATACTCCTGATGATGGCCTAACAAGCCGAAATCGATAGAGTGATTTACTAAACTTTTTAGACAACATTTTTTAATTGAAATATTCAAAAATTTATTTTTTCCGCAATAAAAAACAAGTGTTTAGTGAAACGTGTAAACGAAAAGCACAACATGTTAAGTTATTTTACTGCTGGCAATACATATTTTTGTTACTTAAAAGTAATAGAAATATTTTTTTAAAATTATGTTTCAAGTTCAACTTTATCCTATAACATCATTAAGAAATCAAACTAAATTTATTGTTTAACTAATAATTATAATTTAGCAGATATCACTGCGAGTGAACATCGATTAATCCTGCTTCAATGATTTGATATATATATATATATATATATATATATATATATATATATATATATATATATATATATATATATATATATATATATATATATATATATATATATATATATATCTTTATATATATATATATATATATATATATATATATATATATATATATATATATATATATATATATATATATATATATATATATATATATATATATATATATATATATATATATATATATATATATATATATATATATATATATATATATATATATATATATATATATATATATATATATATATATATATATATATATATATATATATATATATATATATATATATATATATATATATATATATATATATATATATATATATATATATATATATATATATATATATATATATATATATATATATATATATATATATATATATATATATATATATATATATATATATATATATATAGTTATAGATAATTTCCATTTAATAAAATAAATTCTAAAACAATTAAACTTTTATTTAAAAATTATAATTTTTAAATTAAAGTAATTATAGATTTTTAGTTAGATTGAAAACAGAAAAAATTAAGTTTTTTGAAGAAAACAATTATTTGATAATTAATTGAAATTTTTTTTTTTCAAATATTTCAAAATAGCCTATATGTAATAAAATATGACTGTCTCATTAAATATTTTTTTTTGTATTTATTGATTTTTACAGATAATACTTTTGGAATATGTATTATATTAACATATGTTGCATAAATCAACAAAAAAATATGTATGAAAAAGAAAGGTTCTAGTAAATACACAATATGTATGAAGGCACTAATTTAAAAATTAAATATTGCTTTAATTTTACTTGTATTGCTTTATCGCATTAATTAGTATTCTTTCTTAAATAAAATAATAGCATTTTGAATTTATCTTAATTAAGTAAAAATTTATAATGTACAATTAGTTGTCGCTATGTAATAAAAACCCGGACAACAACAACAAGAACTTCGTGGAGAATTTAATGTTTGTTGTTTTTGTTTTTTATTTAGTGCTTATTACTATTATTTTATTTTAATAGAATGAATTACACATAAATTATGATTGCATCCATTTTATAACTTAATATAAGTATACTAGAAGATAATATTATTTATTTAAGACCACCGTTTACATAAGGCACTTGTATGAATTGTTGTCTCTACTTGTGTTTGAGCAAATAATTTTTTTTTGTAATTCTTTGTCTATTTGCATAATTAAATTTTACCATTTCGAGTTCGGACCGTTATCCTCATAATTAGTTACATCACTTAACAAGTCCTCTGTTAACTGAAATACATACAAGTTATAAAGTTAGTGTAAAAACATAGTCCGTTTAATTTAAAGAAACATACTTGAAAAGATGTAATTATATCATCTGTGGCGTCTATGTCGGCGCTAATTGAATCTAAATTCCCGCAATCTAAAAATATAAAAAAAACATATTAATGATGATAAATAATTGTAACGAACAAAATTTATGCTCCTGTAACCAAAGATATGTTTAAAAAAATACGTTGATATACTCTGCTCTAGATTTGCCCTAAAATTGTAGATCAACAGGGTTGGTTTCTTTGTGTTTTAATATTTGTTAATTTTTATATATTAACAATACCTTTATTATTTATTTATTGCCAACGTACACAGAATCAGGAAAATAATATAATGTTAGAGTTATAAAAGTTTTTATAAAACAAAAATTGAAAATTTCATTTTATTTGGGGATGGGCCATTACCAAAATTGGACAATTACCATTTCTAAAAGCCTAATTTTGCCGTTCGCATTTAATTACATATTTAACAAATTTCATTAACTTAATTAGTAAAACTACAGAGATATCTCAGCATTGCCACTAGTATATAATGGCAAGAGACAGTAAGGCCTATTTAAATTGGTATGTTTTATTTCAATAAATAAATGGTTGGCGCATAAAGAAAAGTAATATAAACAGTCATTTTACCTGCATACTAAATTGTGACACAACCTTTTTTTGTTGTAACCCCAAAATTCAAACTAGAATTTCCAACTCTTCGAATTTACTTTTGGTGTTTCTTTAACTTTACGTAACGTTTTTGTTTTTATGTTTTTCGGTGCGGGAGTTAGTTCGAAAAAAATTCCATGGTATCACACAAAATGTATTAAAACAACAACAAAGTTAAAAATATTTCAACTCGAGTATGGAACTAGTAGGCGAGGCATAAAGCATTTCACGAAATTTGATTGGTTTTGAGTTCGGAAGCGAGTATGATGCTTTTTATTTTTGCTGTCATGTACGCAGCATCATTTGTCAGAAGACTCCAAACACACAAAAAAAATAAAAGTAAAGCTGCATACAAAATATTTCCTCATTTTTTGATAGCAAAATTTAGGGTTACGATACGGTTTTAAGTTGACCAAATACAAGATTACAGTTAAGGCGGATTCAGTGTTGCGTTCGTTCGTTCGTTCATTCATTCATGCAAACAATTTTTTCGACCAATCGAATGGTACGATGGTACTTTGCATCCTGCCCCTATCGGGATTCGAAACCGGTACCTCCCGAACCAAATGTCAAAGCTTTAACCACTGTGAAATTTGGTCGGTAGCTTCGTTGTTTGCAACTCACCTCGAGAACTCGTTCCAACGTCTACCTAGACAAACAGCAGAGGAAAACATACCACCAGAAAATAAAGTGGATAACTACAAATATATCTCCTGCCACAATACAAGAATTAAAAGAGGAAATCAATCATAACCTTAATGCAGAGAAATCTCTAAATACTCTAATTACTCTAAATAAGAAACACAGTATTTAGACTTAAACACGGCCCAAATTAATGGAAAGTCGCAGAAGTAATGATGAGACCTAAACCCAACAAACTACTTAATGACCAAAATTCGTATAGGCCAATTTCCTTACTTTCAATAATTTCAAAAATATTCTAGAAACTACTCCTAAAGAGATTCAAACCAATAATAGAAGAAAGAAATATTTTTCATCCACATCAATTTGGCTTCAGAGAAAATCGTTCAACAACAGCACAAGTACATCGAATTACAAACATAATTGAAGATGTACTTGAAAATAAGAAAGTATGTTCAAATATCTTCTTGCATGTAGCACAGGCCTTTGACAGAGTATGGCATAAAGGCTTGGAACATAAATTACAGAGAGACTTACCAATGCAGTTTTATGAAATACTATAATCTTACATATCTAACCGACACTTTCGTGTTAAATTAGATGGTGAATACTCAGAAATAAAGGAAATTTCAGCAGGAGTCCAACAACGTAGCGTTCTGGGACCAACTGTATATTTTCTATATACCTCAGTTCTGCCAACGATAGAGGGGACTAACATAGCAATGTCTGCGAATGATACGGCCATCTTATCAGTTGCTGTTATCATAGAAGAATCCACAAGCAAATTGCAAAGAGCTACTAATATTGTTAGTAACTGGATACCAGTAGAACTGAACTCTCAGCAAATCCCTTATGCAAACACGGCAAAATATCTAGGCATGACTCTAGACTCTAAAATGAAAGAAACTAAAATGGAAAGAGAATGCCAAAAAGAAAAAAGAAGGGCTAAATATTAAATATGTACACATCGATGGATTGGAAAGTAGAAATTCTGAGCTAACTTTCCATAATAAATTGCTACTATACCGGTAAATTCTAAAATCTGTGAGGATTTACGATATTCAGCTATGGGTCTGTACAAAGAAATCTAGTGTCGTATGTTGGATGAGTCAAGCCCAGTAAAAGGGCTGCGAAGGAAGAAACCACTTGATCTGCTAGATCCAATCTGGACCAACTAAAAATATTATAACACTATAAAGGACACCAAAGGGCTACAACCCTCTAAATGAGAATATAAACTATGATAGATAAATTGCTAAATGATTTGTAAATCAATTAAAATAAATAAACATAATTAAAATATAATTAATAAATATAATTAAAAAAAAAAAAACTATAAATAATTCAAAATATAAACTAAAAAATTATATATTTATTATATATTTCTGTGGGGTATCTCTTCCGGGCAATATAAAAACTATCATTAAATGTTATATCAATGGCTCATCAAATGGCCAATGTACACGGAACGAATTTGTTTTTCAAAATTATAGAATTTAGAAAGATTTGTCTCATTACCGTTTGCCCTTTCATTTTTCCCATAAAGTGTGTTACTTACGAGTACTAATTAATTATATAATTAAATGGTATTTTTTATGGTCATTCATAACTGAATAAACGTAAGTAAGTATTATCAAATGATGAAGTGCAGAAAGCAGAAAGAAAGCGTAATTTAATGAAGGCCGAAATAAATTGGTTTGGCAAATACATTAAAACAAGTTTACAAGATATAGCGCTAAGATAGGTGGTTCAGTACACAGCTGAATATAGTTAGTGCAGAATCAACCGAAGTTTACAGACGCTCTATATTTATCATAGTTTAGAACTTTATCAAAATGTTTACTTTTACTCGATTAAAAATATAAACCCCGTTCAGTAGAAACATCATACTTTTGAGCTACAAATACTCCAGTTCTTTTTAGTCTGGCTATTTTCCAAACAGTTATCTAAAATACAAGAGTTATAGATTCCCCCCCATGATATTATCTAAAACTCACTAGCAGAGAACAAGCTGATTTTGATTTCGAAGCTAGAAAATTTCTGAATTTAAATTCCAATCAAACCAAATTTGTTCTTATTCGGTTAAGGAAAACTTCAAACGATTCATTTAAATATTTGGACCGTTTGACATGATTAAAAATGCATGCAAACTTCAAAAATGACAATTTACCTCAAACTTTTATTGAGCGAAAAAAATAGTATCTTCCTTTATATTGTGATAAAAAACACCTGTTTATCTGATCCGGTTGAGTTCAAGCCGTACAAGTTGGTTTTTCAAGTATTTGATTTTAAATCAAAATTTGTGATCTGAACCAAAATTTGAATCCAATTGTCTAAAAACAAAATTTGAACGGATCCGAATTAATGTGTATCATGAAATGCAGCAAATATAAGGCCGGGCAAGCCACCGAATGATAGAAAATTGTATCGGCCAATTTCACTTCTACCAACACTAGCAAAATTCTTTGAGAGGCTGTTAGAAACATAGAACAACGAAACCTTATCCCAGAATATCAGTTTGGTTTCAGAGAGAAACACTCAACTATTGAGCAGGTTCACAGGCTTACAGATGTCATTGAGAATACATTAGAGAGGAAAAAGGTTTGCTCTGGTATCTTCTTAGATGTGGCACAGGCCTTCGATAAGGTATGGCACAGAGGTTTACTCTTCAAACTACATAGAGATTTACCAAAACAATATTACATGATTTTAAAATCATACATAAAGAATCGCCACTCTCCTGTGAAATATGAAGATGAATATTCCGAGCTAAAAAAGATTTCGGCAGGAGTCCTACAGGGTAGTGTTTTGGGCTCAGCTAATTTGCGTTGTTTCAGACAGATTACACATTTTCCGTTAACATTTAGTTTATATTGCTTTGAGTTTCATACAAAACGTGTTTTTTTACGGTATCGAATATGTTGGATTTTGAGATAACTACCAACATTTGCGGGAAGCGTTAATTTTTTGTTTTAATTAAAAAACGAAAAGCTGAAGCACATCGAATGCTTGTGGATGTTTACGATGACAATGCTCCAACCGGTAAATCATGTAGAGAATGGTTTCAACCTTCAAAAATGATGATTTCAGTGTTGAAGATAAGCCTCGCTTAGGACAGCAAAAAAAGTCGTAGAGATGAATTAGAGGCATTGCTCGATAAAGATCCGACTGAAATGCAAGAGGAGCTTGTCGGTACATTGGGGGTGACTCAACAAACAGTTCCCGTATATTATTGAAATTTATGGGCATGATTCAAAAGCAAGGCAGTTGGGTCCCTTACAAATTGAAACCAAGAGACGTGGAAAGGCGATTTTTTTCTTGCGAGCAGCTGCTTCAAAGGCAAACAAGAAAGGGGTTTTTACATCGGATAGTAACTGATGACGAGAAGTGGATCTTCTTCGACCCCCTAGAGGAAAAAATAATACGCTATGCACGGCCAATCGTTGCCATCGACCTCAACATCAACACCAAAGACGAACATTCATGGCTCGAAGGTTAAGCTGTATATCTGGTGGGACCAGATAAGCGTTGTGTACTACGATCTGCTATAACCTGGCGATTACATTACGAGCGAGCGGTACAGACTAAAATTAGTTCGTTTAAGCCGTGTCTTACGAAAAAAAGCACCGGAATATAAGGAAAGGCATGATAAAGTTATTCTTCTGCTTGACAACGATCATCCTCACGTTGCAAAAGTTGTAAGTAAGTATTTGGAAACGCTCAAGTGGGGTATTTTACCACACCCGCTATGCATTCTCCGGACATCGATCCTTCTGATTACTGGTTATTCCGACGGATGCAACACGATTTGCCAGGTCGCCGGTTCACTTCTTTTGAAGAAATTGAAAATTTGCTTCAAACGTGGATCGCCTTAAAAGACGAAACGTTTTTCCGAGATGGGATTGGAAAATTGCCTGAGAGGTGGGAAAAAGTCGTAAGCAGCGATGGATTTTTATTAACTGTTCATTCATTATTTTAAAATAAATGCATTTTTAAAATTAAAAACGGACCGAATTAATTTGTACTACCAATAAAAATAGTCAGAAAATGTTCAGGTTGAATTTAGACATCCACGCATGAAGTTCAGATTCTCAGAAGCTTAAAATCCAATTTTCGCCCATAAGTCGTTACTTACTCCGTAATTGTAGTTTTTAAAATAATCACCAAATATAATACATACTACTAATTATTTGCTTATAATGACTAAATTTTAAATAATTACACACAGTAAAGTAGGCTCTCAAAACATTCTTAATACATTTGGAGTACCGTGTATGTCCAACGAAAGTTTTGGGAAATTTAAACGGTTGATTTTCTTAAACAACATTCACACTCTTTTTAAAGAGAATTTATACTTTTTACGGCAGATTTATCCGGAGTACCCAATTTTCTATGTCAAAACTTATATTTAGCTTTTAATTTTTACATACAGTGCGGGGAAAAAAATTGGGCAAACATATTTTACTGCAAATTGGAGCCTTTTCTTGCTAAAATTACACAACTTTTGAAAGCAATTGGCTTATTGTTTCATTTTAAATACATGTATGACCTAATTTTTTGAAAAAATACCTGCAATTTATCTGCAATTCAAAAAAATACCTGCAATTTAGATAGAGGCGAAACCCCGAAAAATGCCAAAATATTCAAAATACGTTGATTAGAGTTAAAGTAATGGAATAAATTAAACACCTATTTTTAATTTTTTTTTGTTTTTTATTGATTTATAGAAGTTCTATCTTTAATATTAATATTTTATTGAACCGTCTTTTCCTTTTATTACGGCGATACACCTCCGATTCATTGAATTTGATAAATTGTTCAAAGTCGTAGGAGGTATGGATTCCCAAATCGTCATCAACAAACTTTTTAAAGCTTGAATCGATTCTGGGCGCTTTCTTGCTACTTCTAGCTTCATTTTAGACCAAATATTTTCAATGGGTTTTAAAATTGGACTATATGGGGGCTAGCTTAACACATCGATACTTGTTTCTTCGAAGTACTTTTTTACCTTTAAATGAAGAGATAAGAAAAAAAAACTAGTTTTTAACAAATTATTTATGTTTATATGAAAGCCAATTTTTCTATCTACAATTCAAAATTAATCACTCACAACTTTGACAGTATGGCACGGAGCGTTGTCCTGTTGAAAAATAAATTTGCAAGTCTCGCCAAAAAGCTTTAACACAGAAGGCTCGAATTCGTTGAGTAGAACCTGCAGTTAAACAGCTGCTGTAATGCTGGAACTAAGGAAGCACAATCGACCGGTTTCATTTCCAAAAAAGCATCCCCAGACCATAACTCCTTCATTTTTCGGTGGAAGTCTTAAAAGACATTCGTTGCTAAGCCTCTCGCTTCTTGCGAGAACTCTTTCATCTCCAACATGCAGCTTGAATTTTGATTCATCGGAGAAAATCACATCATTCCACATCTCTGGAGTCCAAGAAACATGCTCCTGGGCACATAGCAAACGTTTTTTTTTCACTCGTAATGTGAACTCAGGCTTCTGGACTGGTTTAAGTGCTTTCAAACCAGCTTTAACAAGTCTTTCTCTCACTTAGCTGGCTGAAATTTGTTTTCCCGTTGTTTGCTCAACATCCCGTCTTATGTTAGATGAAGTTTTAAAACGGTTCCGACGACATTGTAATATTATGCAACGATCTTCCACTGGCGTTGTCTTTCTGGGCCTTCCAGAGCCTTCCTTTCTTTGTGTATTGCCCATCTCTAGCATTTCTGTACTATTCCACGCGACAGTATTTTTAGGAATGTTTAATCTTTTTGCTATTTCACGCGTAGTTAAATTTTCTCGCACCAAAATCAACATATTGCTTTTAAACTGCTCACTAACTTTTCCCATTTTTTTAACTAAAATTGCACTTTATTCTTTATTTGACTGATCACTTACGAAATAACTTAATCTTACAAAATATGCACTATTCATACTCAAAGCAAAAAAAGTACGGGCAATAAAACATCTGCACCCTAATGACAGTCAAGAACGGTAAGCGTAAAATAAAATAATTGCTTGACCAATTTTTTTATACATCAGCTCCGGGGTTGTACCGGTGTAATAAAAACAAAAGGTGGTCCAACAAAATATTAATATTAAAGATAGAACTTCTATAAATCAACAAAAAACAAAAAAAAAAAAAAAATTAAAAATAGGTGTTTAATTTATTCCATTACTTTAACTCTAATCAACGTATTTTGAATATTTTGGCATTTTTCGGGGTTTTGCCCCTAAATTGCAGGTAAATTTTTGTTTTTTCAAAAAATTACATCATACTGTATTTAAAATGAAACAATAAGCCAATTGCTTTCAAAACTTTTGTAATTTTAGCAAGAAAATACTCCAATTTGCAGTAAAATATGTTTGCCCAAATTTTTTTCCCCAGCACTGTATAATTAATTTATTTAACTCTAAACTAAGATTTTTCATTCAACTTTTTAGTTAAAAATCAATATATGAATATTTTGCTCTAGCTATTTATCGGGAGCCGCTATCGTGAGCGCTATACATTTCAATGAGAAATTTGAGAAGGTCTTTATTTTGTAAACCCCTGAAACCATTAGAAACTTAATCTTACAATAAAAATTTAAAAAGCAGCAAGATGAATTCTTGTTTATATCGTCATGTCAAAATAAATGTCAATTAGTATATTTCAGGTGATAAATGTTTGTTTTATGGATGCATTTATGTTTCTTTTTTATGGTATAGCGACACCAGTGAATAATAGCTGCAGTCACAGTAGAAATTTCCCATTCGGCTCCGGATAGTGCTCGAATAATAAAACACGGCTAATGACACAATATATAATAATTCTTCAATAAAAATATATGATTTGTTTGTTTGTTATATAATATTTGCAATCTGTTTTGGTGCCGACGCTTTCACGGTAGCCAATGACATGCCGATTTGACGGCAATAACTTATGTTTATGCTTCGCTATATTGATAGACTTCACTTTAACGGTATATGGAATAGACTAAAAACTATGCTGTATAAGATAGCGGAAATTTGAAAGCGGAAAATAATAGTTTACGCTACTCACCGCAATTGACAGCACTCTCACTAAAGAGAATCTATTTTGTTATGTAATTACCAGTGGATATTTTTTATTCATTATGTATCACTTTTTCACTAAATAAAACATCTCAGAAGAATAAATATTAAAAGTGATCCTTAAAATGGCAAATTGATTGATCTCTGAAGTAACGGAACTCGGTATATGAAATCTTGATTCCGTCTTTCCGTCATTTTTAACGAATTACGATGAAATTTGGATAGTATTATTGATCAGGGATTTTAAAGTAAGTTTTGGACCAAATTCTAGGGTCTGTTCGTGCTGGAGTAAACTGGCCATTTCATAACCAGTAATTATGAAAAATGGTATTTGTATATTTTACACGACATAAATAAATTTTAAACTGAAAAATGTATGGATTAGAATTTTCACTATAAATTTTTGATTTTCTTCGGCCAGTATGACCTAGGCTATTATAAAAACAACCGAAAGTATTGGTTACTAGTGGAAGTTTTTGAGATATTGGCGGAAAACTGAAAATAACTTATGGCCGCATAAAATAAAAAATTATAGTGCAAATTTTAATCCATAAATTTTTTCCGAATTGTCACTGTATGCAATGTAAATTGTACATAAATTAATTAAGAAATAGCCGAGTTCCCTTCAGTTTAAAATTTATTTATATCGTGTAGAATGTCCAAATACCATTTTTCATAAGGACTGGTTATGAAATGGCCAGTTTAGTCCAGCACGAACAGGTCCTAGAATTGTGTCCAAAACTTACTTTAAAATCCCTGATCAATACTACTTCCCAAATTTCATCGTAATCCGTTAAGAATGGCGGATAGACGGAATATTGTTAAATTTCAAGATTTCATATAAAGAATTCCTTTTTTACTTCGGAGATATGGACATTTTAAGGTTCACTTTTAATATTTTATTCCGCTGAAATGTTTTATTTAGTGAAAAAAGTGATACATAATGAATAAAAAATTTCAGCTGGAAATTACATAAAATGAAGTATGGGCCTGGCTATAAATTTTTATATTCATATTTTGTGAATTTGTCTGGTGGCCATCTCAAAACCATGTAGCTCTGATCCGACAAATTAATACTTTTTACATGTCAAATTGAAATAATATTTTGGGTCAAGAACGTATTACATGGAAATATTTTGTTTGGAGCCTAATTTCGTTAGGTTGCAACGGTACGATTTTTTCGTGCTTTCCTAAATATGAAATATGCGTTTTCCGCCTTATTATCATAATCTGACAAATTTATGAGCTAATTTAAAAATTATTTTACTTCATTTTATTAAACTTATTTAAAATTTGGGGATAACTTCACATATGAAGTGTTTTTGGAATAAAATATAGGTAATATAAAACGGGGCGGGGCTAACTCTACACAAGAGTTAGATGAATATAATTATTTTAGTGTTTGTTGCCTGAAAATAAAATTAATTTCGGGGATAAAATCCGGGGATAACTTCATATACGCCAAATTATCATTTCAATTTTGACGATAACAATTAGCTTCGACTGATGTTTCAATATGATTGTATTATACAATTTTTTGCTGAATATAATTATGCTACAATGCCTATTTTTTTGAGTGATATGATGATTGTAAAAATAATGTTGTTCATTATTACTTGTTTCCCGCTACAAAACTCTCATAATTTCGATTAAATTACAAAAAAAATTGAAGCGCATACTGTTTGGACTGAAACTCACGTAAATATTATCGAAGTGGAACAGACTAATTTTCGAATATATTAAAATATATATTTCAAATATATAACATGCTCATGATATACAATAATTATACTACAATATCTATCATGTTTTCAAACTTACCACTCAAGCCATCCATATTATCATCTATACTTGACAAGAAATCTGAATTATGAGCTAACGAAACATTATTTGAAGATAAACTTAAACCACTATCAGCCGATTCCTGTCGAGCGTGGTCTGTTGAACTAGATAGTATTGGATCTATTTGAAATTCCATAGCTTGTTGATTTTGTCTCATTAATGATTCTTTCACTTGATTCCGAATTTCCTCTTGCCTCTGTCGCATACCCTCCCGTTCTAATTCTAATTCTAATAAATTTTGCGTGTGATTATTTATCCAGCCATTTCCAGTATTCGTGCTATTGGTAGTGTTATTATTACTGCTACTTTGCCCTATTTGACTAACTGTAGGCAGCATACCAGTTGGTGCGGGGACACTTCGAAGTCTTTGTAATTCTTCAGCTGAAAATAAAAAAAAAATATATGATAATATGAAATTATTTTACGAATAAATAAAATCTAATTGAAATCATTTCATTTATGATTCACGGGTTGATTTGGAAAATGTCAAATAAAATTAAAATAGCTTTCATGGCAGTAGGCGAATTTAACGGAATATGTACTAATACTAAAGAAGTCAGACTCGTCATAAATGGGAAATTTTATACAGAAAATGGATCGCTTTGTTTATGCGAATATAAGCTGATTCTATACTCTTCCCATCTATTGAAATTTTTATTTTCCTAACATATTCTGGTTGTTTACAAATGTGTTACGAGAAAAATATGCAAGTGGAGACCGGCCATCAATCGAACCATTTTCATTAATAATAATACTCATTGTTTAACAAATATCACGAACAATTTGACAAATAGTCGAAGAGAGAATTGATTTTTACACTTCTACAAACTTTCAATGTTTACAAAATCATTCATTTTTCAAATTTAGAGCCATCTATTTGCGTACATAGGAACTATTTTAGGAATATTGTAAAAAAAGGGTTTCTAACTTTCGTTTCTGTAGTATGTATATTCTGTGTAATGGTGTTGATTCCGTAAATGCTGCTATTATTTGTAAGAAAACCCGGAATTAATAAAAATCAATGGCAGAAATTTACCAACCACCAAGTTGGTAAATAAAAACCACCAAGCAATTAAGGGTATGGGCCAGAAGTCTTCATCCCATTTGTAAGAATGACCAAATAGTATAAGATCTCAAGATGAAAGAACTGCAAATATCCTTAAACGGGTGAAAATAGAAAAGAGTCAAGGAACCAAGATCAATAAAGAGGGCTTATTCTCACATTCAACAAAAGCAAACAAATTGAAAACCTGAACTCGTATTAAGTTTGTCATCCTGTTGCAGTATATTAAGTTATGTTGATTGAGAAGTTTATTAGGGGGAGGGTAAGTAGAGTAAACATACGCTTGTTATCGTTGCTAGAACGTTCTATTTGGTTTTGTTGAGTTAGCAATTTAATCAGCTATTTGAAGGTGTTATCGTAATCTGAGATCAAATCTCTAGGAATGAAATAATTTTCCCTCAAACCCGTAATTCCAATTTAAAAATTGGTGGTTTATTTTATATTTAAACAAAAATTTTGTTTATTTCGCTCTCTCGAAAATAAAATTTATATCAAAATCTACATCTCAAAAGAGGCGCTTAACTTTTTTTATTTCATTTCTATTTGTGTTGAAGCTGCTCCATCGGATACAATCTCGGTGAAAGAGAAATAACTTAAAAAAAGAAAAAGAAGTAACTTCAAATAAGTAGAGTGTGGAACGGGCGAATGACAAGATGAAAAGAAATTGAAGTTTAGTTTACGCATATTAACAATTAGAAACCCCAACGCCCCATCGCCATCAGAAGTCTAGAGATCCCGGTCTTTAGACTTCTGATGGCAATTACGCATCGTTCAATAAAATCCAACATTTTTTTGGTATCAGACGAATCGGTGGAGAAGTTTAAGAAGGTTTATGTATAATTGTCGGAATACTGTCGTTATATCCAATTGCCTTATCGGGGTTAAGCACTTTTACAAGTTTGGAAAACACTTTAGAATGCAAGCATCCATCGACCATGATTCAGAATACTTAGAATAGTTTAATGGTATTATGGAAAAAAAAAACCTCTTCCGCTATCGGTATGCTAAGTGTTCAAAATATATTTATTTTTTCAACATATATCAAATTTAGTTGCTTCTTACAATTACAAACGAAAAGTATCACAAATTATTACTAATAAATTGAATCAATAATTTGCAAGTGTAGAAGATTTCAAATATCTATTAGACATCGAGTCAACAAGTGAGCCTTAAATAAAAGTTATCTTCTTAAATAAAACATTGTGCGCATTTTGACATATAGAAGAAAAATATAAACCAGTGTTTTAATTAAAATATTATTCAGTATGCCGCTAAGGCCCCATGGCAATAAGTGCTAGTACTAAAAAGATCATTTAGTTTATTTATGATCCAATTATATGCGTATTTCCTTGAGATAGACAGTAGAGCCGCTTTAAAAATCATAATCACCACAATGATGGGCAAAGTATTACATGAAACACCATCCGGAATACACTTTACGGAAATGAGGCACAAACAAATGATGTATTGGTTTCTATTTTGGGTGCACTTATTTTACAAATATTGTAGACAAACAACTTGTTTTAATTTTTATTTTTTTTTAACATTAGTACAATATTTTGTGTCGTCCTTATTTGTGAAATTATTAAGCTTTATTACAAAAATATAGATTTCGATAGTCACGGCTATCACATCAGTTTTTAAATTGCTTATGAGACACATTTAAATCATACTTCTTTTAAAATATAATAAAAAATAAAAAAATATACGATCTAATTTTAGAAGAGGGAGATGTTATTATTATTTTTTTATTTTTATTTATTTACAATGCAATCTGTTTTGAGGCTCATCCTGCTCATTCGTTGGTATGCTTTTTTACGTCCTTACTTTATGCCTACTCAGCCATCTCGAGGACATACGGCTATAGGACCGATTAAGGACCATCTGTACATTGCAAGCTTCATGCCAGCGTATACTGGCATTGAAGATGGGTTGGCCCATGGGTTTGCACACCGACACAGATCGTACGTAATCTGTTGATGAAATTTCACATTGCATCCTGCCCCTATCGGGATTCGAATCCGGTACCTGCCGATCCAAACGCCAAAGCTTTAACCACTGCGCCATTTGGTCGGTAATAAAATTTAATAATTTCACAATAAGGACGACACAAAATACTTATGTTAAAAAATTAGAAAAAAAAAAAAATTAATAATTATTTTAAATTAAAAATTTAAAAACAAAAAGTTAAATATATGCTTGAAAAAAAGAAGTTGTTTGCCTACATTATTAAAAATGATGTACACATTTAGTGCATAAGTGAAAAATGAATTAAAAATTTTAAAAATTGTATTTATACTTACGTATTCGAGGATCATACCACGACGTTGTACGATTTCTATGATTAATGAAATAAATTTCACCGGCACTCGTGTATGCACTTTCCCATCCATCAGGTAATGGACCTATAGAATTTGCAACAGATGGTGATACTCTTGTTATTTGACTTGCTGTAATTAAAAAAAAGGAATTTTTCGCAATTAAATACAGTTATTCATATTAAAGCGAATCAAAATTTACTTAAAAATTATCTATATGTATATAAAAACTGTTTCGTCATAGCTGCAATTCAATGAGATTTTGATGGAACTTGTAATAATTGAAAATGTCGATGGATCTATTTTGAGGGGTTACACTCTGCAATAACTACAAACACAGGAGTAACATGAGTGTAAATTTATCGAGAAAACTTCAAAAATAAATTCCGGTGGAAAGATTTTCTATTACAATTTGGAAGAGTGACGAGAAGCCGCTGTATATATATATATTTTTTCAAAATAACAACAATTGGTTATTAACAACTTCTAAGCACCTAAGTTTTAGTTTCGAGTTTTTAAAATTTTTTAGTATATCTCTAACTATTGTTTTGTAACACTGTTGTCATACAATGACATTTTTAACTTGAAAACACACGCTAAAAGACGTACTTTGACTAAACGACTTTGAAGTGATTTAAGGAAACTGATGAGGTACATTATGTTACTCAGTTTTTTGTAAATTGCCAGTTTTCATTAAATTTTAAACTTACTGCGCATTTCATTCAACAATTTTGAATAATTCATTTTTCTGCAAACATGTTCAAAACTGTTGAATGCAATATGCTGAGTAACATAATGTACTACAGCGTTTCTCAAAGTATGCTCCGCGGAGTCCTGGGGATCCGTGAGCCAACTCACAGGGCTCCGCGAATCTCGTAATCAAATTAAAAAAAATCTAAATTTAAATCCGCTAATAATTAATATACGAAATTAATTTGTTGCTTTGAAAAAGCACTGATCACGAGTAGTTCTGGAAGCAAATTCCTACTATGACATATTTTTACACTATATTAGGTCGGGATTACACTATAAAAGATCTTTGACAGAGGTGTTTTATAAAACATTTTTGTCAATTTTCTTTGATAGTTTAATGCATGTTTTATAAAACTATCACTTTGATAAAATGTTCTTATCAAATTTACCCTCATGCAGGTAAATTTGATAAATTATTTTTGACATATTGCTTATTCAAAATGGCACCAAATAAAATTGGACGGCAAAAACCACAAAAATATTAATCCAAAAATACGAGGCGAATGAATTTTTATACCACCAAAAACATAGCGAATATTTTTAGTGCCCATATAATAATAAAAGCGCTTGATGTGGTTGCACACGCTGCTCGTTGTTGTTCCATTTTTTCTGAAGTTTGAGGAAAATTTTTATGTAGTGTAATTTTCAAAAATTATTTGATCAAAATTGTTTTAAAAAAATTGATTCAAATATTTTATAGATCTCAAAGATCATTTATAGTGTAATTCAGGCCTTACATATAGCGCATCTGTTTCATTCCAAGATTAAAATTTACAAAGATGGCGACGAGGTACACGGACCACGACAATACATACAAAGTGATGAAATTTTATCCCAGGAGACTTGTATAACATCCCGGAACGAGGATAACGAGGATGATAAACAGTTGCCAGACGATGACGAGTACAATGAAGATGAATTATTTGACGACCAGGATGATGGCGATCAAGATCAATCGAATGAAATCGACTCCTCGAAAAGTAAAATATTTTAAAACTTTTGTATTTCTTATAAAGTAAGACATTTATTAATAAATTCACACTGAAAGAACCAGAACTTGTTTTTTATTTGGCCATTTTATTTTGAACTCTCTGGATGGGCAAATATCATTATTTAAACAGGTATCGCACAATTTAAACAAGTATATTTAATCTGGTAACGCTAATTTTGCGAGGTTGACAATTGTATCCCGGATTTCATCATCGTATCCATCCAATAGGATTTGTGATGTTGCGCACCTCTCTTAAATTTTCGAGAGTTTTTGGTCCAATTTTAGAAAATTGTGCCTTCGTGCCATGTGCCATCAAACATTGGTTGTCATCCTAAAAAATACTTTGTTTGATATTTTTTATTTATAATTATGGCAACCAACTCAACAACAACAAAAAAATTGCTCATTTGGCTCACACACGGAGAGAATTTATATTTTTATCTCTCATTCTACAGCGTGTAGAAAGAAGAGTGTTTTGAATACATGGTGAAAAATGAACTGTTAATGTGCCAAAGAATAATTGTTTCAACTTTCAAAACTAGAAATGAAAAGGCCACCGAAGTATCCTATATCGTAAGCAAAGATGTATAGCTGGACCTGCAATCTTGCTTGTTTTTGTCCTATATCAGCATATAAATTTGCTTGAAGAGGATCTTCTTTTGTGTGAACCATTGCCTAAATAATACAATTGGTACCGAAATATTTAATGTCGTGAATGATTTTTTTAAGACTATAATGGTTTAGATTGGAAAAACTGTGTTGATATCTGCATGGAAAGGCAAAGGTAGGAAAAACCGCTGGCGCTTTGTTAAAATCAAGAATTTCCGCACCAAACTGCATTAGTAGAAGCACTTGCAGTAAGATAAAATGCCAATTTCTTTGAAAAATCTCCTTGGCGAGTCTGTAAATATAATAAATTTCAACAAATCGAGACCCTTCCAGACACGGCTTTTTAAGATTCTTTGCTAAGATAAGGGCACCATTCAAAAAGCTTTATTGCTCCATACTGAAGTACGATGGTTGTCACGAGTTAAAGTTCTTGTTCGACTATTCGAGCTCCGTTTCGAATTGCGCACTTTTTTCATGGTAAACCGAATAAATTCATTCGATTTACCATGAAAAAGTGCCTAATTGAAAGACAAGAAAGACTGACAGATAAACTGTGGTTCTTTCGACTTGGATATCTCGCCGATATTTCATCAAAACTAAACAAAGTAAATTTGCTACTTCAAGGAAAACAAGTAACAGTGTTCACAGCCAATGATAAGATTCAAGCTTTTAACAAAAAACTGGAGTTTTGGATCAATTGCATTCGCGCTCATGAGCTAATTGGCTTACCACTACTTACAGAATTTTTCAATGAAATTAATGGGGACATTGAAGAAAGGGACTATTTTATGTTGTGTGATGTAATTCGTCAACATTTGGAACATATTCTTAATTCAGTTAAACAGTATTTTCCAGATGAGAAGAATGAACAGCTTAAAAATTACACATGAATTCGAAACCCATTCATAGTTCAGAAAAGTCCCAAAGAATTCACAGTTAAGGAGTACGAAGTCTTCATTGGCATGATTTCAGATTCCTCACTATTGCCCATATTTGAAACAGGATCTTTGCCAGAATGTTGGTGCACTTTAAGAGAAAAATATGCAGATTTATCAATGAAAGCTGTTAAAATACTTCTCTCTTTCGCTACCATTTATCTGTGCGAGTCCGGATTTCCTTCGTATGCTGCAAAAAAACAAAATACCGCAACAGACTCGATGCAGAAGGTAACTGGTGGATTCAACTTACAACTGTCAAGCCGCAGGCATACAAAT
Source organism: Nephrotoma flavescens (assembly GCA_932526605.1). NCBI lineage: Eukaryota > Metazoa > Arthropoda > Insecta > Diptera > Tipulidae > Nephrotoma > Nephrotoma flavescens. Next base: position 102,448,792 of record OW052222.1, on the reverse strand, counting down.
AGGAAATAAGTTCAATAGTCCCACTAACAAAGTTCGTTTTTTATAATTTAATATAGGTATGGGAAAATTTCATGGCCTTTTTCCCGGTAGATGGCTTTACATTCAAGTATCTCAGTAACCATTGATCGTATCGGGTAATTCTGTCCTGTAATGTATGTTTGAAAGGTGACATTTTAGCTTGCACTTTGACATATAAAACATTAAAATCGGTGAAGTGAATAAAAAATTACAACATTTTAAACATGGAGATACATAATGAAAAAATTCGATATCTTTTACAATTTTATTACGACAAAGGTAAAAACGCAGCTCAGTCTTGCGAAAAAATATGTGCTGTTCATGAAGAAGGTGCTTTATCAAAATCAGCAGCAAATAAAAGGTTCGCGCGCTTTCGTTCTAGAAATATCGATGTTAAAGATGCACCTCGCTCTGGTCGACCAACCACAGAAAAAGTCATGCTGAAATCATGCTGAAAATTGAAGAAGGCCGGCATATAAGCAGCCATGCAATTGGTAAAGAACTAAATATTGATCACAAAACAGTTTTAAACCATTTGAAAATGGCTGGATTAAAAAAAGCTTGACGTTTGGGTACCCCATGAATTCACAGTTAAAAATTCAATGGACCGGATTTCTAACTGCGAAACGCTTCCAAAACGGAACGAAATCGAGCCATTTTTAAAGCAAATGATTACTGGTGATGAAAAGTGGATAAGATACGACAACGTTGTGTGAAAAAGATCATGGACGAAACGAGGTAAAGCTTTCCAAACGGTATCAAAGCCAGGGTTGACGCCAAGAAAGGTTATGCTGTGTGTTTGGTGGGATTGGAAAGGAATCGTGCATTATGAGGTGCTGCCATAGGCCAAACGATTGATTCTAACCTTTACTGTCATCAACTAACGCGTTTAAGGCAAGCAATCCAATTAAATCGTCTAGAATTGATCAGCAGAAAAGGCGTTGTGTTCCATCATGATAACGCTAGACCACACACGAAACTGAGAGAGCTTGGCTGGGAAGTTTTGATACACCCACCATATAAACCTGAACATCCTGACCAGAACCATCTTAATAGTTTTACATTAAATTCAAAAGAGGTCTGCAAATATGAGTTGTCTCGATTTCTATAGTGATGGGATCTTGGCTCTACCAGAAAAATGGCCAAAGGTCGTCGACCAAAATGGCACATATTTCGTTTAATAAATTTCATTTGAAATAAGAATTTTTTTTGTTTCAATGTCAATGTGTGCAAATACAATGTATAAAAAATAAACTGATCTTCCTTGTTAGGCATCATCGATTGGCCCATACACACAATTAGTCATTACTGAACCACTGGGTTCCGCGTAAATTATTATGGCTTTGGATGGCTCCGCAGCCTATGTAGTTTATTGCTACCTCGATTGGTATCGAATTTCTCCTGTATTAATTAAACTATATGGAATTTTAAATTTTTGGCTGTAATATCAATGGCGTTGTCTTCATTATCATCTGGAATAGGAATGATAATACATATCTATATTATCTTTTTCAACTTCCGCTCGAAATTCTCGGTTAACTTTAATAGGGTCAAAATATGTCAAGACGTTTTGAGTACATAAATTTACAATAGTTAATTGTTTAACAATAATTTCTTAATTAAAAGACGAAGGATCGAAAAAATAAAAAACAGTTACTTACAAATATTTTTTTAGAAATAAAATTGTTTAAAAAGAAAAAAAGAGATTATTCAACAAAATAACATCTACTCGTGTTGTACATAACATTTATTACTCACCATTTTGTTGTAAAATATTTTGTTGTAAATTTAATAAAATATCTGTGACACCAGCTTGTTGTGCTACTGTTGCAGCTTTTTGTTGGGCGGCTAACTGTATTCTAGGATCTTCCCACTGCGTTGTTTCTGTGGTATGACTAAAAGTAATCGGAAATGAAGGAAGATTAATACCAAATCGTTTTATTAATTAAACACTGCAACCAAAATATATAAATATATAAACACATAAAAAATAGTGATATTTATAAAATAAACTGTTTATTTTAAATTAGAGAGTTACGTGAGAGTTAGTGAAGTATGAAATAATAACTTAGATCGTTCAACCCACAGGAAGTGGTTCAAGCACAGACATCATTTGACGTGAGAAAAGTCTTCTATTTTTTCGTGTTATATATTTTGCTCCTTGGAAATTTAGTTGATGAGGCCCAAAATATATCAGCAATCCTTCATACAGAAAACAAACGTCAACTTGTATTATTTTTAGCTAAATGAATTAAAATAATTTACAGTAGTATTACTATTTATTACTATTACAAAATGTTTTAAATTTGTAATCTTTTACAGTGTGGTACCTTTTTTTTGGTCTACAGGCTGATATGCGAGGTTTGAATAAATTAGTATTGTCACCTTCAGGGTGACATACGAGTGCAAAAGGGTTAAAGAAGGAAAACGAATCGGTTTCAAATTACAAATGACAGCAAATATTTGTTAAACTAACTTTATAATATTTTGATGGTATCGATTGCAAGTTGCAACGATATGGAAGGATCTTCAGAGGGGGGAGGATGCCATTTTGAAAATATTGAAGATTCAGATGAAAAAGGAAAGCGACAGAAAGTGGCGACATTGAAAAAGATAAGCGTTATGAAACGAGTATATATTACTATCCAAAAGTTAAAAGGTTAAATGAGGGTGGTGCATACACGCAGAGGACAATCTTGTCATGTTTTAAATGCATCATGGTTAGATTGCTGCAATTTTATAAATAAACATATTCTAATTTTGTTTATTAAAACAGTGTGTTAAATTTATATGGTCAAATTAAGGAGACATTTATATTTAAAAAGTCAGGTATTATAATTATGATTACGAAAGTCATTTTATATTGGTCACGTCTTTGAAATTTTGCTTGTGGAGTAACTTGAATAATTACATTTACATATACTGCGGTACTTGCCGAGAAAATTTACCTATCGTTGAACTAAGCTTAATAACGATTATTTATCATTAAATGTTAGTTTTTTAAGCAATAATCAGATTTTATTTTGTCCGGTATGGAAATACTACTGTTCAAGCACAAGCTTATGTTATTATACTGCTTAAGTGGTTACTAATTATTAATAAATATTAGTTGATATTTATAGTTAAACGATTCTATAATGTCTCAGACTGCATTACCATAGTCATAAAATAAAAGTTGATTTTGTTGTGTATATAAAGGAGGTAATAACTCATTAAATATACGAAGAATTAACTCATTGAATTAGCGAATTATTTAAAAGTCCAATAAAATTGTTAATCATTCAACAACCGAATTATTATATCACCTCAACAACTTAAACCAACGACATATATTTTAATCGCAATCATTATTCATAAGTGCTAATTTTAGCACCACTAATAGTTACAGATATCAAAGTAATAGATATATTTAAAAAAAAAACACTGTTGACATATTTGCAACGTTTGGTTTTAGCAACAAATTAAAACATCAACATGATTTTGATTTTGCTATCATTTTGCGTTTAGGTAACGAGTATTCGATTTTCGACTATTTTACAAAGGAAAATTGAATTGTACTACTGTTTACTGGTGAAGAAAATTTGAGCGGGCTCAATCCAATTTTTTCAGACTGAGAAAGAGCTGACAGCGATGAAGTTGTTCCTGAACCGGAAATTACATAAAATATTGTTAAAACGTATTCTATCGAAATTAATGATGCGATTAACGGTTTTTCATTTTGCTCGGTATGGGCTCGGAAAGGCAGTTTTGTAGAGAAATGTTTGTTTAAAACAAATATCAGCGAAGCTTTTAATTTGAAAAGAATTTATAATTTATGCGCTGTATTAAAATTTTAACATTATTCTATTTTGAACTAAATTGTTCTGATAATGATTTTTCGATTAACGGTTTATTTAATCACTATGAGCCATCATTATCAGCGCATAATACGGAAATATTCGATAATTGCAGAATGCTTGTTTTTTATTGAGTTGAAAAAATAAGTGCATGGTATTCATCACAATTTATACGACAGTCGAAAAAAAAATTTCCCCTTTAGTAAGGAAAATGTCCATTATGCAACTTTTGTCTCTATCTATGGTAACCAAAGTAAACGCACACATTTTAAATAATTTTTTATTTTCCCACTTTTTTATTTTCCCCAATTGATGGGTTGTAAAGTATGGTATTTCATTTGTCACAAATATTCGTAATGTTGTTTCGTAATACTTATTTGGTAAATTGTTCTCTTCCTTTAAAAAATGCTATTTTCGTCACTCGTGAAATAATGCACTATTTGTAAGTTTTTACTTTTAATTAATGTTGAAATAATTTTTTGTGAAAAATTGGATTACTTATTCAATATTTCTCTAATAAGTAGGTAAATTTACGATAAAAGACAAATTAAGCCTAGTTCTAAAAATTACTTACGCATCATTTCTGACGGGTAATATTTATATATGTAATTTAAGATACACATGCAATGTTTATTATATTTTTTGTCACAATATAATTCGATATTTGTTATTATACGAGTAATAAATTTTTGCGTTAATTACTAAAATATTCTTAATTGTTAAATGAATGTGTGTAACAAACAGTTTCCCAATTAATACTTCAACAAAAGTGTTTATGACTTTTACGTGTTCCAAAACTCTGAGTATTGGCCACATATTTACCGAAATATGACGAACTTTCGATTGGTGCTGTGTAATTGGAGATGTATTTTCTATCTGTTTTCGATCAGCGGTGCTCACTAGGTAGGGTTCAAAAAGAAAATTTGGTATCATGAATTGCAGTCGGCGATTGATCGTCGTAGAAGAAAGAGGTTTTTGTCTTTCTCTATATGTAATAAAAAATTAAAAATTAATGAACTAAAAAATGTGTTATATAGAAATAAATTACATATATATGTGTTAATAATTAAATAAAAGTGCTTAAAAATAAAAATTTGTTTATTTTTAATATTAGTGAAATGAAATAAACGCAAACAAAAATAAATTGTGTATAGACAAAACAAAATAAACTGTCAATATAACAAAATAAAATGAGTTATAAAATATAATAGGTCAAACCAGTCAAGTTAAACAAAAAAGTTGTTTTAACGTGCATTTCGTCATATTAAAATCAATGGAGTGGCAGTGTTGATTAGCTTCCTGCAACATTCTAGAGACTGGCTCATTCTTACCCTAATCAGTACTATGATGGTCGATTCGGAAGATAGATACCGTTCTTAAATCTCTAGAATTTACATTTACACTGATCTTTTCTAATAGGATATGAAAGTCGGTACTGCAGCTTAGCAAATAATGAATGAAAACCACGTCTGCAACAACTCGGTGCTTACTAAGTGGTTGTAAATCAATTAGTTTGAGACGATCTTGGTGTGGAGGCAGGTTCAACATATCCACCCACGGTAGCCCGCGTAAAGCAAAGCGAAGAAATCTACGCTGAACTGCTTCAATCCTCTTTATGTGAAACTCATGATAAGGCGACCACCCCTAGCCAGAGACATGCATACTCGAGCAGCGGACGGACGAATATTGAATAGAGAGCCTTCTTGGATTAAACCAAGCGCAGAGTTTGTTTGATTGATAACACGATCGATGTGATATCTGAAATTCAATTCACTATCGCAAATGGCCTCCAAATCACAAACAGAAAAAGATGAAAATTGGACTGTGCTCGTTTTCGAGAGTAGGTTATTGTTTGACATTTACCCACGTTCAACTCAAAGTTGTTCTTTGCACAGCATGCGGAGAAGTTATTGAGGTCGGATTGTTTTAGGTTCTTATCGGTGGTGTTTGAAATTCTATTGTAAATCTTCATGTCATCTGCGTATATAAATAGATATCGATGAATTTTTAACTAAACATTCAACGTCGTTGATAAACAGAATGAAAAAATCGGTTTCAGATGGCTGTCTTGACCTGAACAGTACATGATATACGGTCTTTAAGATAAGAGCCCAACCAACGGAAAATTTGAGGAGGCGACAACCCAAGCCATAAGGTTAAAAAAAAAACTGTATGAGAAATCCTGTCAAATGCCTTGCTAAAATCGGTGAAGATAACATTAATCTCATTCCCTGCCTCCATCATATTTAATGTATGTGAAGTGAATTAAGTGAGGCTTGTGGTGGTGGATCGTGCTTTAAGAAAACCATGGTGATTGTCAAAAAAGAACGGTTTACAATAAAAGTACACTGGTTTGCAGCCGTTCTTATGGATCGGAACTATAAAGGAACTTTTGGAGAAGTGCTATCAGCGGCTGAGCAAGAATATCACTACAGTTTTTAATACGATGGATGGTAGACCATCACGACCAGATGATCTTTAAGTTTGAAAATCGTTTGTACCACGGATTCGTAATCGATTTAAATGGAAGTTAAGGTTGTTGGAACACAGTTATTCATGCATATAAAGTAATCTATAGTGATCGCTAGTGCAACCAAAAATATGCTCTTAAAAATAGGTTTTCGGGGTATATCCTCTATCCGGTCACAAATTATTTAATTGCGAGGCGAGATATGGTTACTAGATTTATTTTGCCATGCCACTTGACACCTTTTTTCAAATTTAAGTTTGTTTTGCGACTGTAAAGTAGAAATACACAAAAAGACTGTTACGCATTTTCCGAGGTCATGTATTTCTACTTAACAATCGCAAAACAAATTTAAATTTGAAAAAATGTGTCAATTAGCATGGAAAAATAAATCTAGTAACCATATTTCGCCTCGGAATTAAATAATTTGCGACCGGATAGAGGATATACCCCGAAAACCTATTTTTAAGAGCATATTTTTGGTTGCCCTACTGATCACGTTCATTTCACTATAAACTTTGCGTAAAATAGTATGATACCAAGCATATCCATCTGCACCCTAAATTGTGGTAATATCTTTTATCTATATATCTTTTATTTATTTAATTTTATTTGTGTATTGAGAGAAATGATGATTTGTGCAATTTGTAACGCAATCATCGCATAAAATAAAGAAATTTGGTTATATGTGTATGATGATGTTACGTTATGTTTGATTGTACAATTGAATTAAAAATCGGTTTTTAGATTTTTGGATATGAAAATTAATTTAAAAAAATATTTTCTGTACTTCTGGGCACATCTCAGAATAAACTTTTTATATACTGATAAAATAAAATATCTATAAATTAAATTATAACTGATAAACCACTAGTGATTTAGTTCATGTATACAAAGATTTATTAATCAATCTATTTATATATATTTTAATAAAATTAAAAAGTAAATTTATTGTGCGTTATTCATTTCATTATCAATAAAATTGGAGTCTGTTAAATGATATACGGTGCAGTAGGGTAGTAACATAACTAGTGTGCTGAAAGTTGCAGTGTTATAATATAACTTATAATGTACCTTGGATACACTGTGTATCAGTAAATGTTGCATAAATATCGCGACACCATACAACCCCTACAAACCATCATCGGGATCAAAATCGCTGTAAAAGCCAGACTGAAAAAGTTAGGCTTGTTGACTTTAGCGTCAGCCAGTCGTTTCTTTTTCCTCGTTATATATTTTTTAATAGTTTTTATTTCAACCCAAAATGGAAAAAACTAGTGATTTGTACTGGCCTTTTAGTAGCTCAGATTGTATTTTTGTTGCTACAGTGAAGCAGTGCCCCCCAGTAGAATGTTGAAGCACCCTAGCTTGTGTGGATTATTTGGATACATTTTGAAGCAGCTTCTTAAAACACACTACACGAGTATTTAACGAACGTCAGATTGACAAGAAGCGCGTGATACGTAAAATGTCGTTTATATTTAGATATCTCTGTATATTTGAAAAATGTAGTTGCCGCGTGAATTTGAAGAAAGGTAAAATTGCGCTTGGCCTCAGCTATTGGCACATATTCACACAATGGCTTTGCATGTCGGTCGTGCATGTTTCTGATGGAATTCAGAGCAACTGCCAACTTTTGAAGACGATAACGAATGAAGCTATGATTTACATCCACTTTATAATTGACCTTGTAAATTGCATACACAACTTTTGGAGAAAACTTTGAACTGCATCCTCGTTATGAATGAGCTTTGATGCTCAAAATGGGGTGTGCGGTTTTACAAAATTTGTAAATTGTATAAAAATAAATAAAATAAATAAATTAGCAAAATGATGATTTATTATAATTTTAGGGTCCTTAGCGGAATGATCTTGATACTCCAGAGTGGAAGGGTATCCGTAGGATTTTTTCTTCAAATTAACAAATCGCCAGAAACTCTTATCAGTGATTAGATTGGATTGCATGAGTGAAATTTTAAATTTTATCTTAAAGGTAGGGCGACATGTTGCTTTGTCGCCAGAGAGATATTCACAGATGTTCTCGTGATCTGCATTAAATAACTCGCTTTCTTTAGAGGTTGTAAGTCAAGAATCCTCAATAGGTATTCATTTAAAAGATTTAAAAAGTTGACTATAACTTTCTTTTTTAACTGATGGCGTGGGTAACAGTAAATAGAAGAGCAACTGAGATCCCTATTATTGATTCATTCGATATTTATGGTTTTAACCTGCATAATTTCATAATGTTTAATATTATTTTAATAATTTCGGTAGATCCAACTCTAGCGTGTCCTCCTTGATGAATAGCATGGTAGATATAAATAAATAAATAAATTATTAGATATAAAATAAATTAAATTAGAAATCGCGTACATAACCATCATTATTCACACGTTAATAGATTAAATTATCTTTCATGTAATGTACGTAGTGGTATAGCTGTTCCAAGTGAAAATCTGCAGGTAAATATTGGTTCATGTTTAAAGTTCGGCGGCCACTTAAATGTTCGTAGCCTAGTAACACATTTTAATGATGTTACAATTTTATTAAATATGTACAAATTTGACATCCTTGCGTTAACAGAAACTCTTCTAAGCTCTAAAATTTTAAACAAGTTACTTCGTATCAATAATTTAATATGATCCGTTGTGACCGAATTAACAATATGCGATGGGATGGAGTTGCCATTTATTATCGATCGGATGTTAATACTTTTGAATTGATTTTTTTGGAATATCCATCACAATATGAGAAAGTTATATATTGTGGAGATTTTAATGTTAACTTAATTTTAAATAATAAGTTAACTGATTGCTTTTTACATTTTAATCCAACTAGATTAGACTGCACTTTGTTAGATTTAATTATTTTATATGTGCCCGATACACATAATATAATTTCTTTTGGTCAATTAGCGGTACCTGCCATTTCGGATCACGACTTGATTTATGCTTACTACAAATTCTGTCTTACTACAAATTCTTACATCAACGATATCGTTCATGAATTTAATTCATGTGTTTCAGTTAGATTCTGCATGGAATGATCATGTAAGTTCGTTGTGTCAACGAGTTAATTACAGTTTGTACTCGCTAATTTTAATAAAAAAAATTTGTCCAGTTGACTTACGGATATATTTGGTGAAAAATTTGGTTATACAAGTTTTTCCATATTGTGATGCGATATTTTCAAATTGTGATAGTTCGTCAAAAAGTTTACTTCAGGTTATTTTTAACAATTATGTACGTTATTCATGACATAAAGAAGTTTGATCATGTTTCTGAATTTAAACAGTCGATTCTTGGTTGTGACTTGTTTGAATTTTATCGTTATAGGACTGCTCTATTTATTTTTCAAATAATTAAATCAGGATGTGCATTGTAATTTTATGATTAATTAAATTTCTTTATATCACATTACGTACAAAAAATATTAATTTACCCGTCAACAGAACTAATATTTATAATAATTCGGATTTAACAAATGCGATTGTCACTTGGAACAGTTTGCCAGTAAAAAATATAACCTCTGTTATTAATTTTAAAAAAGTTATATTTGATTTAATAACGGATAAATAATTTTAATAATTTTTTGTTATTGTTAAATTGCACATATGTATGTATTTGTAAATATTGCGTATAATTTATTGTTGTGTATATAGTTCTGTATTATATTATTTCCATAGTTTTAAAGCTGTTATATAATTGTTATTGTTATTTTTTTTTTCATTCAACTCTCCTTTCCTTTTATTAAATTGTAAATATGTTTATGTACAAAAGCTAGGGCTTATACATTTGAAATAGAACATTATTATTATTATTATTATTATTATTTACATCAAGTCATTAAATTAAACTATAATGAAATATTTGTAATTCTCCAACCACCAACAATCATTAAACGAAAACGCAGTAATAAAAAGTATTTCGGAATATTATTAGATTTTCAATATATATGATTGAAATAACAGCGATCAATCTGAAGTAATAGATGATCGCTTAATATGATCGAGATTACCGCATTCTGAGGTCGAATATAAACCAAACTTCAATGCAATGTCACGACTACCGTAAACAACAATTTATTCTACTATTTTAGAAGAAGAGCACCTTGTACCAATAAACATGTATTCATCCGCAGTAGAATTTATACACCAACTCCACTTAGAAATAACATCGGAAACCACTTTCTAATACAAGAGGCACTCGCATCGCCTATCCGGGGAATATCATTAAAATATCGTCTAATAATCCTCAACATCCTTCCTGGTTACGAACGTTACAAAAACAATTTGTCTGACAATGCCCCTGCAAATATTCCTGTACTCACGTGCTTGTGTCATATATGTGCGAACCTCTCATTAAGCACATTCTCTCTAGTGGTTCAAGAATCAACTGCATTATTCCTAATTGGAAAGTACCCGATTACACATAATCTTTGACTATTGATGGCAGTACAATCAAATAAATGATATGTTTTTTTTTTGTATAATATTTATTTCGTGATTTCGATTAACGTCGTGGTGAAAAAACAAAAAAATGTACATGTAACATCAATTAAAAATCATATTACGGGGTATTGGTAAGGATATGCATTTAACATTTCGTTGCCATCATACAGTTCAGAAAAGAAACTATCGACATAAATTTGTGCATTGGTTCATCTCATTCCCACTGCTACTACTCAGTTAACATTTAAGAAAATAAACTGACGGAGCGGCACAAACAGAAATATTATAATCTAATTCCGCTACTATGCGTATTGTCGCTGTATCATTCAAATTAAAAATAAATTCACCATAAATAAACTTTTAACGACCTGAAATATGCCAATTGACATTTATTGTGACATGGCGTTACAAACAAGAATTCATTTTGCTGCGTTCTCAATTTTTTTGTAAAATTAAGGTTGTTATGGTTTAAGGCCAAGGGTTGTACAAAATAGGTTGAGTAAAATATTTTTATATCCCTTTTTCTACAAAAAACAAAAAAAATTGGCTCAATTTAAGTCCAAACCACACAAATGTGTGAGCAAAAAAAACATAATATGTAATGGCGTTTTTTTAGCGGGCAAGTGGTGTAGTGGTTAATGCTAGAGATATACTCGACGTTACTCAGACGTTGCTTTATGTCAAAAAAGTTTTACTTTTACACGCAAGATAAAGTCAATAATTTCGAATCGAGTTTTTGACATTTTGACATACATTTTGATGTAAGCTGATTTTAGTAGTGTTTCCATTATCGGTAAATCATAAAACTCGTATAATGAATAATTTGCACTAGAGATATTAATTTTTCCTTAAAACTCATTTTTAATTTGAATTTGGGTAATCGAATGTTTTTTTTTGACAAGCAAAAATGGCATGAATAGAAAAAAATTGTATTAGAATGTTTATTAAAAAATTTCCGTAAGATGTCACTTTTTATTGTACAACAACAAAATGTTTAAGTTGAATCAACTTTTTTTTTGTTACTTCTGAGTCGCGTCGAGTATAATCGCTTTGGTACAAACTCATATATTTCAACTTTTTATTTTTTGTTAGTCACGTCGGTCGCGTCGAGTATATCTCAAGGGTAAAGCTTCGGCACTTGGACCGGGTACTGGGTTCGAATCCCATCAGAGACTAAATGCAAATCGAATTTTCATCATCGATTACAATCGGTGATGTTAATAAACACAACTTAGACCCTCTGATGGAGTGTAGAATTCAGCGCTGATCCACCGTCCATGTCTATAAACAGATTGACATAGAGCTTGGAATGTACAGGTGGTATACTGTAGTTGTGTGAGTAGGTGAATAGGTGAATTGGTTGGTTAATGATGTGGCGTGAATGCGTGATATCACAATGGACCGAAAATGTCAACCACTGAAAGCTAATGGCATTTTTGTTAAAAAATTCCACTTGATTTGAAGTACAACCAACACAATTGTGTGTATAGTTATAGTATTTTTTTCGGACGAAAAAAAGTTTTAAAGGAATACACAAATGTGTAAGTTGGTTCAAAACACATACAAAAATAAATTTTTGATTTGATTATTTTGCCTTACCCACACAAATGTGTGGGCAGGCAGGAAAAGTGATATATAAATTTTAAACTAAAAAGTTTAATGAAAAATCTTAGTTTGGAGTTAAATAAATTAATTATATGCAACAATAGCGCACCAAATATAAGTTAACACAGAAACTTGGGTGCTCCAGATACAATCTATCGAGAGCTGTTATGCTTTTCCATAAAAAGGTAAATATATACAACTTTTCAATAATTTATATTATTGTTTTAAAAACAAAATAAATAAATTGTGTGTGACACGAATAATTTATGTAGCACATTATTTATCGAGCATATACATAATGTTGATTAGTTGGAAGTTACACAACATGAGCCAATAGGTGAGAAAAGCCACACTTTCTGCAGAACTTGTGACGTACATTTATGATTGTGACGTACATTTATGTCTATTGATTTCATGTTGTCTACTTGTTAAACCATTCCATTAGACGAAATAGAGTTTAAGACAAGTATAAATTGACTAATTGCCACGTTGCTAGAGTTTGGAAGATTATGCAATTATATCCGGTACTAAATAAGCCGCTTTATGTATATATTTTGTTCAGGTTGCTTAAATCAGTTGTACCTATTCAATAGTTGTACATAGTTAAACCAATTAAAATTAAAAATAAGATGTGTTCTAAGAATAATTAATGAGTAGGCGGCAGTGAGCCTCAGTGAAATTGATTTTTATTTAAGTTTTTGGAAATTCCTATTCAATTTTTCGTCGAAGTACCTTACAACGAAAATAAAATGATTCATAAATATATAAGCTTTAAAAATTGTGTGTTAGTCACACGAATGCTCGATTATTGTTGAAGAAGAAAAACACAAAAACACGATACTAAATTTAAATAAAAAAATTTAGCTTTAAAAATATTTTTTTTTTATAGAATTAATTCGTGAGAATGCCAAACTTCAATAATTGTACTAAGTATCAAACATTGTCAAATACATAATGGTGTGGGAATGAAAGAGAGCGAGATAATTAATATCCAGAGAAAATTCTTAAATTATTTCGTTATTAATTAATCAGTATTAAACAGAAAATAAAAAGCATATTTCACAACATTGATTTAAAATTATTGCAAACATTTTGATTGTATCCCGTGCCTAAATTATCTACCACTGATATACCTAATAAGATTTTAGTTCCTCCTGCTAATAATGCAATCTAATGCGATCTACGTTCATTTCATCGTAAACATTTAATCGTAGAACATAGATTTAATGGTATGACCACATAACCGAATAAGTATTTTACCGTAAGAACATTAAGTATTTAAACGTAGCGTAGGACAAGTCGTTGAAGTTGGCCCCGAAAATCATCCCGAAGTTGTTGGTAAGTTTCCTCGCTAAAGTGTAGTTATCCTGAAAAAAAAATGTAAACATTCAAAAAGTGTAGTCTCATCCTGAAAAAATACATATGCAAAATGTAGACACATTTTTCATGAAAAATTTGGTATTATGTTATTTACCACATTAGTCTGAATTTTAATAATATCATATATCGTCGTTGATCAAGAAAAGTGACAGAACTAAAAAATGGTCATTTTTGGTTATTTACAAAATTGTTTAGCTAAATATAATATATTGTATGGGAAAGAACAACAAATGCTAATTCCAAAAGGAACCGCTAGATTGCAATTGTGTTGTGTGAAAGTTATCCTTATCGCAAGAAATCAAAAAAATTTAATACACTCACCTGGAAAATTCGCTTTTTTGAATCCTGTCACTCTTCTTGTGCACCGACGATATTTAGATTTTAATAGCTAAACGACCGAGTTAATATCATAAAGCAAAGTTATACATAGACAAGACAAAATTTTTAATTTTCTGGAACCTATCCCTAGTGGAAAAATTGAAATTTTTTATACTAAAAATAAACTTACGATTTCATAGGAATTTAATGATAATTTTTGTATAATTTTAGTAGGTTATGGCAATATAATTTTAGTATAATTTTTAAAATTAAACACAAATTATACTTTAGAACATTATCTTACTAAAAGTATAATTTTTATATATTTTGTGTTATAAAAGTTATACCAAAATAGGTGCATTTAAGGTATTAATTATGATAAAAAAACAACCAAATTAAGAATTATTTAAGTATAATTTTAGTGGGTTATGGCAATATAATTTTAGTATAATTTTTAAATTTAAACAAAAATTTTACTTGAGATAGAATATAATGAAAATATTCCATGTATTGTGGCTTTCGGATGTATGCGTATGGTAATTTTAAATCATTTGCATGTAGTTGTTTGTATTCGCGGACATGCCACGTCATCATTCCCCTGCATTAATTATTTTACGCCGTTGTTATTATAATTCTAGAATTTTCTTAATTAGAATAATAATCGCTTAATAATTTTGGATTCCGACTGGACTCGAACCGGCGACTTTCCGGATGATAACACTTAGCGGTGTACACCTTAACCACTGCACTACCAAAGCAATAACTATATAAAGTTTAATTCCTAACAATATAAATCAATATAGTTAAATACACAATTAAACTTAAAATATACGTAATTTGGTTTATTTCATTTGCTGCAAACTACACCAGCACAGCAACATACAAAATACCGCGAAATACGACTACAACTAAATATATTTTTTCAGCACGATAGTATTGATGCGCATTAGTGTTGCCAGGTCGTGGAAAATTTTTCCTTTTGCGGAAATTTCGTCCCTCGTGCGGGATGAAAAGTGATGATTAAAAAAAATTATTTTTCTAAAATGTGTAATACAATTTTCGATTCCAATAATTCGCTTAAAATAATTTTTTAAATTTATGTTTAATTCTGACTAAATTTAAATATTTATATATACAAAATTAAAATTTGTTTATAAATGCTGTATTAAGTTTTATCCCAAATATACTTAATTTAGTTTAAAATTTGAATTTAAGAGTTAATTTTAGGTTAAAATATTTTATGTATATTTATGTTTAATTATAACTAAATTTAAATACTTCTATATACAAAATTAATATTTAAATTTGTATAAATTTTTTAACCATAATTAAACTATAAAACTGCCGTATTAAGTATTTATCCCAAATATACTTAATTTAGTTTAAAATTGAATTTTAGAGTTAATTTTAGGTTAAAATATTTTATGTATATTTATGTTTAATTTTGCCTAAATTTAAATATTTTTATATACAAAAATCATATTTAAATTGGTATAATTTTTGAGATGTATAATTTAAGCAGAATTTTGGTCTATAAATATATTAAATTTTAACCAATTTAAAGTATATTTTCTATTTAAACTAATCATTTATACAAAATTTAATTGATTTTGGTATTCCTCAGTATATATTTTTGGTATAAATATCCGATTTTTTCCACTAGGGATACTAGAGATAAATATGTATAGTGGCATATACGGCGATATAGGCCCTAGCCAAACCTAATAACCTTGGGCAACACAGGAGCATATCATGACGATAAGATATAAATTTATAAAAATTTGTTAATCGTATTAAGACAAAATCTTAAATTTTCTAGAGTCGATACTATGACGATAAGATATTTGTTAATATATAGACAAATATTAAGACAAAATCATATCATTTCAGACTAACGTGGTAATACCAAAATACCAATTTTTTCATGAAAAATGAGTCTACATACGAGGAAACTTACCAAACAATTCGGGATGATTTTTCGGTCCAACTTCAACGACTTTCGTAAGACCAGTAACCATAAGACCATTTAATCGCATAGACAGTTAATCGTAAACCTAATATTATTTAATAAGCAATATGGTTCATTTAAATAAACGCTTATTCATAAGGACACTTAATCGTAACACAGAACTTCTGAGAATTCTCCCAGTAACGTTATCGACAATAAATTCTGATCTAAAAGCTTTGCTCTCATGTTTCGACAAGCATCGCCTGATTTTAATTCGGAAAACTAAATTGATGTTGTTTAAATTGTCCGGTAACTATAATGTTACTGTATTAATATGGCCAATCTGCCGCGAGTGACTTATCATAGCAGGTCTGAATGTGTATCTATTGGTTGCCATTTTGAGTGTTTTGACATCGAACCAGTTGACTGGTTTAAATATCTTGGTGTTCACTTGGGCACTTGTCTTAATTGGAAAACGCATGTAAACTCAGTCAACGTGTATCTGTCATCAACTGCTTGAATTGTCTACCTCCTTTGTGAATATTGTCCTACTCCAGTGATAAAAATCATGTTATGGCTAAATTAGAATATGGGTTGGCGTGCTGGGGTTTTTGTTTTGCAGCTTTTTGCAGCTACTTTGTACCATTTATTTATATGTTCAACAGAAAATGATTTTGAGAATATTTCTAAAGAAGCCAAGAACTAAACTATCTTGGAATTTATTCATTACAACCATCATCTTGCCGTTAAAACTCTAGTGTGTTTATAAGCTATTGAGTTCTTTTTAATCGATGTGGTCAACATGTAATGAGAAGCGATTTTCGATACAATTTTCGCGGCAACCATCAATTTCTCTGTAACATTCCAATATTTTACAACGACCACTTCCGTCGCTCTAATTAATCTTGACGCTGCACTAACCAGTTTAGCATTTTACATTAGGCAGGGCATTCATTTGAAGTCCTTTTTACCTAAAGTTAAACAATAGCTATTTGATACCACCTTTTTATTCAGGGTTATTACATTAAAAATATTAAACTTTAGTCACATGTTTTGAAGTTGAAATTTAAATATTATTGGTATTATTTTGATTATTTGATATTATTAATGGTAGTAATAGTATCAATATCTTAGTCATATTATTGCAATCTTTTTATCATATTTATTATTCTTATGCGGGGTAAGGGGAGCCAGTCTAGAAGGTCTATATAACAGCTGAAATGTCAGCCTCACCTGCACGTCGTGCTCCTTGCTAATATAACCAACGAGGCTGTGATATCGAAACACCGAGAACATAGCAATCGAAATATCGAATTTTCCCTCCAATTTAAGATCGATTTTAGATTAAGTTGCAATATTATTAAGGCTGTTTTAATTTGTTGTTTACCTTTGTGGGGGCTACCGCTTCCCAAACCTCCGCTTTAATTTTCATAACTCAGTGATATAAATGAAATTGTTTTAATAATTGAATAAAAATTGAGGGTTTATGCGTCAATGTTATGGTTTTGTTGTGTTTAATACCCATTCTAAAACAAAACAATTAAATTGTTTTAGACATTTTATGGTCATTTAACCAGAATCCCAAATGTCCATACAATGCAGTGGTTTTGGATTAGCGGTCTATACAATTTAACTGGCCTTACGGTTGAATCTTGAATACTAATACGATTAATTGGTCTTACGAATAAATAGTTTTCATATCATCTGCTCTTGCGATTAACTAGTTCTACGATTAAGTGCTAACACGATGTGTGACCTTATAAATAAATACATATTTACGATGATGTGGTCTTTGATTTAATTCTTACGTTGATATGGGTAGACATAATATGTTACACACTACCTGTGTAGCATTAAAAATGAAATACTAATACAGCAATACTAAAAGTAAAATTAATGTTGGAAAGAATTTTTTGTGACGATATTGTAATAGGATAGACAGACATCTAGCAAGCATCGATGGACCAAGCTGTAACTAATATGGAATCCAAAAGTGGATTTTAAGATCGATACTGGCTCAGATGTGAATTGTGTTCCGAACAACGTCGTAAAAAAACAAAACCGGAGATTCAGAACAAAGAACTAAATTATCCAGTATTTGATTATAGTAAGAATAAAATTAAAATTTATGGTACTGTGGATTTGGATTGTTTGACGAGCCTGACGACCAGATTTAAAGTTTGAACCAATGCTTGGTTTGGATAGCTCGATTAAATTCAATCTTATTGGACGATTAGACATTGTGTCAATTGCCTGCTTGTCAACAAGAAAGGAGCAGTTTGTCAAGGTTTTTTCCGATATTTTTAATGGTCTGTAAAGGTTTCCATTAAAACAATCTATCATACTGAAAGAAGACGCAGAGCCGTCATTGCATTATAAAAAACTAATACAGCATAATCTACTAGAACCTTTGGTCTCGTAGTTGACGAACGATTGGTAATGGAGGAAATCATTTAACCTGTGTCATATCCAACAGACTGGGTTAATAACCTGCAGATTGTGGAGAAGTCAAACGGTAAATTAAGAATTTGTTTGGATCCTAAGCATTTAAGCAGGGCCATTAAACGAGTACATTTCCTCATATTCTCTATAGATGACGTTACCAGTGATATGAGAGATCAGACAGTGTTTAAGGTTCTTGACCTGTCAAGTTGCAGATGGAACTGGATCACGTCAGTTCAGATCTGACTACGTTCAATGACCCCATTCGGACGATTCAAATTTAATCGTGTGCATTTTGGGCTAAACTACACACCGGAAATGTTTCAGCAAAACATGGTCCAGGTGTTTGGAGATATACCGGGAGTCGTAGTGTATTTTGATGATACGAGTATTCCAATTATGGGTCGGACCGAGTGAGATTACGATTGGGCTTGATTATAAAGCGCGCCCGGAAAAATAGCGTTAAATTTAATTCGGAAAAAATTCGGTATCGGAGATCACAGGTCAAATTCATGGGTCATGTTTTATCATGTGGTTCGGTTAGGTCAAAGAATAAGTGCCGTGAAGCAATTTGAAGAATGGGAAAGCTGGAAAATAAGCAAAATGTCATACGACTTATGTAATCAAAAAAAAATTACTATGAAAAAAAAATACAAATACATCTTTAGTTAGTTATTGTTTATTTCATGTGGACTTAGCAGGACTTAAGTAGATTCTGGTTTTATCTATTATGATTCTGTATTATACACGTACATAGGTACATTGTGTTTGTATTTATTTACATATCCGAGTTTAGGATATAATCAGTTACTGTGAGATTCTTTAATTCATGATGAGAAAAAAATATCGTAAGTGTGCTTAGGGATATTTTTTGATACCCGCTGAGTTATTATACATTAAATTCTTCCAAACAGTTTAACGTAAAGCAACCAACTTAGACTTATTTAACACATAATTGCTTTGCCCTTATCCTCAGTTGATTATAGATACCATGATATTTGTAAATGAAGTTGGTCAACGCATTTTTGGAAAATTTATTTAGTTTTATTAGACTAGTCCAGGAATTATAGCTTAAAGCTTATTTATGGTTTTCATGAAACTTAGCTCACATATCGCATCCCGTTTTACTGAAAAAAAAACCATCACAATATTAACCCTAGCAAATTTCATAATTGCATTGCATTAATGCGTTATATCAGAAAACCTACGACAAAAAAAACCATTTTTTTATGTTTTGTTTTAAGCATAATAGCTCTCAAACGGCGATGTAGACATAAAATATGCATTAAGGCATTTTCTAAACGAACTTACCCTGTCTCTTGAAGTTTATCAAAAATTACCCCACTCTCTCCCATGAGATTTTGTTCTTAGTATGAAACAAGGAATAACCGAGCAATGGATTAGCACTTAATCTAGGACTCTCTTTATAATTGCAAATTTTTGTGGGTTTATGACTATGGATTCTAACTTTTATGGATATTTTAAGAAAAACTTTTATCTTCCCTAACGGTAATTCATACATCCTATACTGGATTCAAAAAATTAACTTTAAATTGTGTACACAAAAAGCAACTTACACCGCATATCCCCAATGCAAAAATCTTTTCATTATGACTTTTGCCTTTTACTCTTTTTATAAGGAAACCAAACGAACAACAATTTTTTTTTGTTAGAATATCTTTTCTGTGCAGTAAAAAAGTCATAAGTTTTATATTCGAGATGCGCGTTTATGCAAAATTATCTTTAAATTGTATGCACCTATTCCCTTCAATCTTTGTAAATATGTAGAATTAATATTCTCACGATACCTACTATGATAGGACTTGAATCCTTTAAGTAAAACATTATAAAAAGTGAAATTTTGGGTTATTCTGGATTGATAGCCAGATAATATATTATGTTTATAGATTAAATAATATTTATATTCGCGTAACGAATCATTAAAATTCGCTAGGGCATTGTGATTATACTTTGATTAGTTCAAAGTATTTTCAATAGTTTTGTAGTTTGGTACCAGCAGTCTAATGAGACGACCGAATTTTTTAATATAAAGGATTCATTGTTTCATTAGTTCAAAACCAAACTTACAAAGTCTTGATAACCTCACTTTGATGTATTATAAAAAGTGCTGACAATTGTAGTGAAATGACAGTTTAATAAGATGATTTGTCAGGTTTTTCAAATCAGATGATTTACAATGTGAAACCTAATAAGTTCGTTTGTAAAGGATATACTAATACTTCTAAGAGCATTAAAAAACGAAAGAAAACTATAATAATGATAATACTGCAGTGGAAGAACTTTAATGTATAAAGATAAATTTAAAAATAATAACTGCGCTTTTGGAATAACGAAAGTAATTTTATTTAAATTTTTTTAAAACCAATTTTTTCATTTTCATAGTAAGTAATCTGCAATAATAATAATAATAATAATGTACAAGTTTGTCTACCGAAAAAATGACGTAGCATAATGACCCTTAGTGGTTCGATGATATACTAGTTAACTTATAAAATTGGAAGTCGAAAGCTTATGCCAAAAAGTTAAAAGGTGTCCTTGAAGCAGATAAAAGTACGTTTTTTCTACAACATAGTAACGAATATAGATTTTATTTCAAATCAAAATACAGGGACCTTACACCTGAATACGATCAGAAAACGGGCTAAATATTGTAGTATACATCTCAACCTTTATACATATATCGCAGAACATTCTTCCGCAATTAAAGTAGTCGTAGCGCGCAAACCATGTTAGCGATTTTTAGAGATCATATAGTATTGAAATATGGATTACCAAATTCAGCCCAGGAATGCTTCCAGTGTCACTATTCTGGTAATTTCCTGTGAATAGGGAATTGGGGAAAGATTTTATATGTAATTTCTATTTTAAAATTTTTTTTCTGGCATACTGAGGTAAAAAGATAGTGGTAATTTTTTTGAAAACAAAATAAAATTGGGAATAAGGGAATAATTTTCCCTGCCAATTTAGACATGGAAAAATTATTCCCAATTTATAAATATTTGCATCAAACTTTTCTTCTTAATAGGCCGGAAAAAAAATATTTGAACTGAAATTACATATTAAATCTTTCCCCAATCCCCTATTCCCAGGGAATTACCAGAATAGTGCCACAGAGAACAACTTATTTGTTGCCCAGCGATTTTTAAATTTGCTCGAAGCACTGTATCAAAGATTCATTTTTTGTTTCCTTTTGATTTTGTTATGACAGCATGCTGGTAAAACAGATTTTTGATTTTTTTTTGCTCGTTTGTTAATCATGACTTGACAAGCTACTCATAACTGAGTAATGATATGAAAAGAGCTTACGTGTCTGGGTTAGGTAACATATTTAAAAATGCCGAGAAATCCCGGCCAAGTACTAGTATACTTCCATCCGCATTGATGTCAATAAAATCTTTGTTTTAAGCAATTTTCGTCTAAGCTTCGTCTTATTTGTTAAAGGCTTATAGCAAAATATTGTTTGGTTTTCTCTTGTTTTATCCTTTCTATTGTTAATTCTACTTTTTATTTTCATAATCTAAGGACACATATGTATATTAATTAGTTAAAAGATATCATTAGTTCAGCCGTTTTATTTCTCTTACCACATTGAAGATATGGAAGTTGGCTACATACATATTCCACTTATGTCATCGGTTCCTCAATTTTCTTTTTCATTGGTTTTGTGCAGAGTACAGAATCGGTATGTATGTATCGTAAGGGTTTTTATTTGTGATGAATCCGATATGGTAATCAGAGGCCTATGTGTAGGGTCCGATATCCCTTTATTGTTTTACTAACACAATTGTGTGGGTACGGCAAAAGTACCATGTCAAAAATTAATTTTTGTTTGTGTTTTGAACCGACTTACATATTTGTGTATCCTTTCAAACTTATTTTCGTTCCAAAAAAACACTATAACCAAATATTAAATAGTGTCAATATCGGACATTGCCTTGTAAAATCGTGTTCCAATTTTTTTTTCTATAAGACAAGAATGAAGTTAGCTGTTTTAGTACAAGTACGAAAAAAACTCGAAAATCAACACAGCTGGTGAAAAAGTAAAACTAAATTTAACTGTTTCAACTGTTTAGCTTAGTTGTCTAAACAAAAAAGTAAACAAACAACGGCAATTTTTCGAAAAAAGTTCGAAAAAACGACAAAAGCGACACCGTGACAAAAAATCTAATTACGGTAAATGCGATAAGCTAAGAGAAAAAAAGAACACGAACGTCCTATATATAAGTTATTTAATATATGCTATAACTATACACACAATTGTGTTGGTTGTACTTCAAAACAAGTGAAATTTTTATCAAAAACGCCATTATATACCATGATTTTTTACTCACATATTTGTGTGGTTTAGACTTTCATTGAGCCATTTTTTTTTTTTTGTTGAAAAAGGGATATGGTGATCCGATTGTGGCTGTTGCCCTGAGTGGAGTAGGTGGTGGTTGCTCTGTTGCTCAGTGGTGTCGTTTTTGGTGGTAACTAGAATAATAGTTATGGCTGGATGTTTTTAAAACGTCGAGTATAATATGTATGTAGCCTTATCGGATTTTCTCATGTTTTTTATTTTAATAAATTCTTTACTCTTATTGCTTATGAGGAAGAAATGCCTTACAAAAAGGTTTTGATATTTAAAAGCTTCTCAGTACTATAAAATAGATCTAGATTTTATTTGTTTGCGACATACATATATAAAATACGCGATAGATGAATAATTCTTATTCGGCTTCGAAAAATACATAGGCGAAAATCACAAATTAAATTATTCACGCAATACGATCAAAAAAAGTTAATACTGTTTACCAATTATAAGCTGCATACACTTACGAATACACGACATTTTCGAATACGCACTAAAAGTAACTTTCAGTTATTAATTTAGGTTATGATGATGGTTATAATTAAGAATGATCTTATGAAAATACAAAACTATGGTATTTTTTAAAAATCTCTATTATGTAATAACAGTAAATCATAATATAAATTTTAAATAAATATACATTCCTACACCACTGCTATTTTTAAGTAAGACGTGACGCCTCGATACACACCACAAAGATATCAGACATGAAAAGTCAAGACAAAAAATAATTTTGTACTCGGTATGTTATTATAAACTATAGGATGGTTAGTACAATATAAAGCAAGAGTAAATAAAATTTGCGCGCGGCTATGTGAATATATCGAGCTAAAATGAAATGTTTTAAAATAATCGAGACGTCAATACAATTAACAAAAAGGAAACGACGCGATATTATCTTAAAATAATATTTTTAAAAACATACAGAAAATAAAATTAACAACGCACATCTTCGTAAAAATAAAACTTTTACTAGAAATTCTGTTTATTTATGTGTGTACCTACCACTAAACATAATTGATATTTAGAGTTTAGAAACATAAGCGTATTATACAGTAGAAGATCAATAATGTTTAAATTTACCATTTGATACTACTTTAAAATAAACGGCCTTAGGTTATATATATATATATATATATATATATATATATATATATATATATATATATATATATATATATATATATATATATATATATATATATATATATATATATATATATATATATATATATATATATATATATATATATATATATATATATATATATATATATATATATATATATATATATATATATATATATATATATATATATATATATATATATATATATATATATATATATATATATATATATATATATATATATATATATATATATATATATATATATATATATATATATATATATATATATATATATATATATATATATATATATATATATATATATATATATATATATATATATATATATATATATATATATATATATATATATATATATATATATATATATATATATATATATATATATATATATATATATATATATAAAGTCTTTCATAAGTCACGCCTAGATGTCAGTAGCAAATAAATTCTAAACACAACCTTTTTTATATCATATTTGACATTTGTGAAGCAGACAGATGTACAATTTTAACGATGGATACTTACACGCTAGAGGAACGCTTTAAACTTATTCAAGTTTATTATGAAAATCATCGATCTTTAAAAATAAGTATCGTAAAATTCGTGATTTTTTGGTGTAAGTAATCGTCCAAATGAGTCAACAATTCAAAGGTCAGTGCAAACATTTTGAGAGACTGGTTCCAAACCAAAGAGTGGACGTTCTGGTGAAAACATTGCTGCTGTGGCCGAAAGTGTCACGAAAGAACCTTCAACATCGATATCACGACGTTCTCAGGAATTAGGCATTCATCTATCGACTGTTTGGCGAATTTTACATAAGGATTTTCATTTGCATCCTTACAAAATTTAAACACAAAAGAACAAACAGATCATGATGCTGGTTTTCCACACAAAATTATCTTTAGTGATGAAACTCATTTCATATTGGATGGTTTCGTCAATCAACAAAATTGTCGTATCTGGGGAGAAGAAAATCCTCGAATAATTTCAGAAAAATCATTACATTCACACAAATTTACTGTTTGCTATGGTTTTTTGGCTGGCGGAATCATTGGTCCATTTTCTTCGAAAAAGCAAATGAAAGAGCTGATACTGTCAATGGAGAGCGATATAGACAAATGATTGAAGATTTTTTGTGGTCTCAACTTGAACAAATACGCACAGAGTATTGTTATTTTAAACATGATGGAGCTTCGAATCACATTACACGAGAAAAAATCCAGCTATTGAGGTCTTAGTTTCCAGGTCGATTAATTTCACGTAATGGTGGCAAAAAATGGCCACTTAGATCATGCGATTTAACACCATTAGATTATGTACTTTCATTGGGGTTTTTTGAAAAGTAAATTTTATGAGAACAAACCAACAACAAGTGCACAGCTGAAAAATAACATTCGGACCGAAATTGATGAACTTGCGGTAATGTGTGAGCGAGTCCTTAAAAATTTTACAGAAAATAAAAAACAGTAGAAAAAATCTAAGTATTTCCATGTTTTATTTAAAAAAAACAAGACAGCACTGGTGCATGCGGTAGTGGTAGCACCAACTCATTTGTTCATCAAAATATTTTTGTTCATTTCCATAGTTTTTATATTCTTGTTCGTAATTTGGCAGGCGTTAACATTAATCAATGTTTATCTTTAAATTCAGAAATGGTGATAAATTTGGAAAATCATCGACTTAAAAAATTAAACTTCTTGTGAGAACCGTTTAAAGTGAGAGTTTTTATGTTTCTTGAAGAGTATTTGTATTTAGAAGTCCCATCTGTTATTGAGACTGCATAACGTATTCCTAAACATTTGTTGAGGAGTAAAGCCGTCTAAAATCAAACATGTTATTAGGAACGATTATAAGATACCGATACACGTACAAAAGACGCGAGTGCCGAGTAGACAGTCTAATGCACCTCGTTGTGTTGCTAGTGGAACAAATCATATATTCTGGAGGATTTAAAAATTTGAAATATCGCTGAGCCGAATGTATCAAGCTAAAAGGAGACTGTTCAGAAAAACAATTAGAAAAATGTGTTACCTTCCCTAAGACGGGTGCTTGCCAAAAACCCTCGTAAAGAAGAGATTGATTTGCGAATTTTTCGAACGCTAAATCCAAAACACGGAATAAAAACCTATGCTTTAAAAAATAAAGGTAATATTTATTAGCAGATGAATATTTTTTAACAGTATCAAGAAATCGTTTTTGTGATTGGTTTCACTTATTCAATATTTTTTTTTTACTTATTTAGTAGCCACTCATACACTTTTAATTTAACTTTAAAAATTCACGGTGCAAGCAAAGAGAATAAAACATAGAAAGAGGTATTTTGTATGAACAGAAAATGTCTATGAAAAAATTGATTTTGTTTTGTTTTTAAGTGCAATAGAAAAGAAAATAGAAAAATGTATGCGATTCTCGCTATTGCCTCTCCAATTTATTTCCAATTTATTTTGTAATACACAATTTATGTTCATGCAAAGTACCTCTCTCTTTGGCATAAATCAGAATCACTTTAATATAAGTCCTGCTTACTCTTCTCATTGGCTTACTCTTCTCATTTTAAAAAAACTAACAAAGTGTGTTGGTTACACCAACAATGCAACGTAAATTTGATTTTTTTTTTTGTTTCTGCACCAACACACTTATACTTAGTTATTTAAAACAATTAATATGGAAAAAAAATCCCAGAACATCTTTACTTAGTTATTGTTTATTTCATATGAGTGGAGTTAGCACGACTTATATTTAAGTAGATTCTGTACAAGTACATGCAAGTGTATGATTGCCATTTCAGAAAAAAATATTTAATCAGCTTTATATTTAATAAAATTTCATGCTTTATTATTTATTTTTTACGAAATTCATACTCGATGTCGTCATTTATATTTAGTAACTATTTAGTAAATTCATTGCAATTCTATTTAAACGAAGGTGGTATTAACTTTAACTTACTAGGTTATTGTTTTGAGTGCTTTATTGGAAGAGGAATAGGTGAGAAGCATTGATAAAAACTGTAAATTAATTTTAAAAACGTTTTATTTTGTACCAAAATATCGAAAAAGTAATAGACTAATTTAATTAATACATAATAATTATAATTTGTATAAAACGTCAAATACCTCTGTATACACTATAGTTCAAATTTAGAATGAGTTTAAGTTTTGAATCATGTTTCTTTCGTAATATTTGTTAAATCGGTTTATTCTGAAGATCTATTCATTCTGAATTGATGAATTATTCAATACTGCACTCCGGCTGAACTTAATACTAAAAGAGTGGGCCTTCATACTCAACTCAACCATTTTAGTTGATTGAGTTGAGTGGGAAGGCCTTTTTTTATAAAATGGTTATACATACGGGTTTGTTATGTTAAAAGGGACAATTTAGAAAATAAAATAAATCTTTCGAATGACAGTAGGTTTTTTAGGTTTCAGTGGTTGACACTTAGGCCATTTTTGGCCCATTGTGATACCACGCATTCACGCCACATCATTAACCCATTCACCTATTCACCTACTCACACAATTACAGTATACCACCTGCACATTGCAAGCTCCATGTCAACCTGTACATTGACATGGACGGTGGGTCGGCGTTGAATTCTGCACTCCATCAGAGGGTCTAAGTTGTGTTTATTAACATCGCCGATTGTTATCGATAATGAAAATTCGATTTGCATCCTGCCTCTGATGGGATTTGAACCCAGTACCTCCCGGTCCAAGTGTTGAAGCTTTAACCACTGCACCACTTGTCCGGTTCGAATGATAGTAATAAAAAAAATAGGAAAAACATAGGATCTCTATTTTTCATGGCAGCAGTCTCAGAATTACGGCAAATAGTTACAGCACGCAAGAGATAGGACCATGCATGGTTATTGTTTTGAAAGTATAAACATGTATTGTTGATCGAATGATTAATCTAGGTGACGCAAATAAACAAAAACATGGAAATGAAATAATTTAAAAAACACTGTTAACACAATAATTTTACAATTACTAAACATTTGTTAAATAATTTGAATAACTTTAATAATACTGCAAGGGTAGTTAGAAACGTCTCCACGACTGACCAAGGGCGATTGCAAATGGAAAAAATTCTGAGTTCTGCACTCCAGTAGAGGGTCCATTGTAATCAATGAAAACAATTTGCTTCTGCATCCTGCCACTGGTGGGATTTGATCCAAATACTTTCCGGCACCACTTGCATCAAGATTTTCCTTCACTTGATTTCAAAAGAAAGAAATAGGATAAATAAACTGTTTTTTATCTCTGCTAAAATTTGAGAAATCGCAACCATGAATCACTTTTAATCGAAAATGAAATTTCGAATATCGTTTTTCATGCTTAAATAAATAATTTTAATCAAAAATCGGTTTTTCGGCATAAACTCTAAACTAAACTCTCTCTGAACTAAAAAATAGTGAGGATTAATTTTGTTGTAAATTTAATTTAGAACCTTTTTGTCCTTAATCCTGTTTTTTCGTAAATGACTATTCAAAATGACGTTTTAGCAAAAACGTAAAAGCTCCTATGAAGCTGCCATTTCAACCGGTTATCTCCTAATATCTCTAGGTTCTTCTACTTAATGGAAAAGCTTAGGTACGAGTATAGTTTCTTTCCAAAACTATCCGACTAGGCTGTCGTGGGAACGGAGTTTTGTGGAAAATTTAATATAGAATCATTTTGTGTATAGTCGTTATTCTCATAAATCCGAACCGTCTTCGGCCAACAATTATGTTTGAAAAAATCATCATTCGCTGGAGCTCAAACATTTTTATGATTACTATACTTTATGTTGTATTTTTAAGATTACAGTGCTTTGTAAATAAAAGTAGAAAGTATTTTTACCAAATTGCCTGTTAAGTTTAAACTTGATATACAAACAATACCGGATAAGTGGTGCAGTGGTGCAGTCGCTCCGCGACTTGGACCGGGAGATACTGGATATATATATATATATATATATATATATATATATATATATATATATATATATATATATATATATATATATATATATATATATATATATATATATATATATATATATATATATATATATATATATATATATATATATATATATATATATATATATATATATATATATATATATATATATATATATATATATATATATATATATATATATATATATATATATATATATATATATATATATATATATATATATATATATATATATATATATATATATATATATATATATATATATATATATATATATATATATATATATATATATATATATATATATATATATATATATATATATATATATATATATATATATATATATATATATATATATATATATATACATATATATATATATATATATATATATATATATATATATATATATAAGTATTTATTTCATATGATAATATAATATAGCGTTTTACTAAACTGTGTTTGTGTTCCAATAACTAAATAGATAACAACATTCAGTTTATCTTATCAAATTCACGTGACAATTATGACAATATTTATTTGTGGGTTGCGTCTCTAAACTAATTTTCATTACACACAAAGTAGTACACCTCTAGTACACCTGTCAAGTACAGATGATTGTATCTAATGAAAAACTTAAAATGGAATTACTACCTGTACCCTCCCCGCTTTGCCAGTCGTGTGATTTTAGATAAAATATCATTTTTATTTTGTGTATTTTATTGAAAGTGACTGACCTTGCGATTTGTTAATGCTCATAGCAAAAGCTAAACGTATTGGTGGAAGTTGTATTCTTTTAAAATTAAATGGCATATCTGACGGAATTATAGGGATATGTCGGATTAAAACTTATTCACCTTTGTATTTGCAAGGTAATATGGTTGCTCCAATTAAATGTGTCATTAATTTTTTAACAGCAAGTCATGTACCATTACAAAGTTTTGGTTGGTTAATATTTCGTATTAAAATGATTGGTACACCAATTTAATAATTGAAGAATATATGATGGTACTCCCGGCAAATCAAATGAATTTACAAATCCTGTGGGATAATTCACCACTGCGTCTTGATCTATAACACAATCAATTGATTTGGATGCAACAAAAATTTTATTTTGAATGGCAATACTTATTTATATCATTAACGTTTTGTTTTTTGCTGCTAATATTGCTTGTTCACTTAACCAATAATGATTTTTCAATTGTTGTACAATATATGGGTATACTCTTTCAATTAATTTCTTGTTTTCTTTTAAAATAACAAAAATTTTATGGAAGTGTCAATAAACCAGATGCAATATAAATATTTCCATGTTCAATGTTTAATAATTATTTTGAAATGTTACAGCTGATTCTTTATTTTATTTATTTCTAAAGAAATTTGTTCTAGGAATACTTGTATGGCTTCAAATTAAAACCGGACATACCGGCCAAATGACACAGTGGTTAAAGCTTTGGCGTTTGGATCGAGAGGTACCGGGTTCGAATCCCGATAGGGGCAGGATGCAAAAGAAAATGTTAACAGATTACGATCTGTGATTAAAAGAAATATCTCCCATGTCCAGTACTTTAGGCTGGCACGGAGCTATGCAATGCGCAGATGGTAACTTAAATCGGTCCTATAGCCAGCCGTACGTCTTGGACTTGGCAGTAATTGCGTAAAGTTGGACGGGAAAATGAACTGCGAAAGAGCAGGTTAAAAAAAAGAAAACTGGGGAAACAATTAAAAAAAAAATGTAATCAAAAAAAAAATTAAACAAAAATTAAAATAAATTTTAATTTAACATTAAAAAATTTTAAAAATAATTTTTCAGGACTTTTTTTTTTTGAAGTTATCCTTTGATAAATTAAACTTAAAGTGAAATAGGTCATCGTAAATGTTGAACGAGTTAGACAACCTATTAATGGGGCTGTTTGCAAGTTTTGCAATTGAAAACGCATATGTAGTGATAAATTTAACTTTTGAACGTTTCTCCATAAATTAGATGATTTTACACACGCATTTAATTCATCAGCTGGAGTTGATCGTGTTATAACAGGTTGTGTCTGTCTAAAATCACCTGACCATAATGTTGTTGTACCACCGAATATCTGTTGACTATTGCGTAATGTTTTATCTAAAGCTTCTAATGATTTTTTATGCGCCATTGTGCATTCGTCCCAGATTATTATTTTTCATTGCCGCAATGTTTTTGATATGTTACATGTTAGTGTTTTAATTATTTGTATATTTAATGAGGTTTAAGTGCTGAATCAGCTGTTCTACGGCCATCTAATAATGCTGCTGCTATACCTGAAGAAGCAATTGCTAATGTAATGTTGTTTTGAGATCTTTATTGGCCAAAAATAAGGATATGAAAAATGTTTTTCCAGTTCTTCCTGGAGCAGCTAAAAATATAATCCAACTCTTTGATCGTTAACGGGTGACAGAATGGTATTATAAACATGATTTTGTTGTTGATTCATTTTTTGTAAATGTTCTTGTAAATATTCATTTAATAAATTTCATAATATCTATGGATTTCGCAAGCACGTTGAAGTCTATCTTTTCTGCGATGTAATTTAATGTCACATTATTCAAATTGGCCTCCAGAAATAACTAATGCAGCTTCATTAGTCGTTGGCGCATTGAATCTCCTAGAGTGGTCTCCAGCAGCAGTTTTATCGGCTCTAATTACTACTTCATGATTATCAGATCAAATGTCATATTTTAAATAATTTAATTAATTCATTTGAATTTTTTTTGTAATGATTCTATTATTTCTTTTGTTGTTCCTAAATTAATTTCACAACGTACATTTAATTCATCTTCAGAATTTCCAATAAAATAGATTTGTAGAAATTTATGTGTATCATCTGGAATTGGTAACAAAGAACATGCTGAGTGGTAAATTTAGCCCTAGACTTTGAATGTTGGCCTAAAATTATCATATTTGTAGCACCAAAAGAAGTCCTTTGAAAAGAGTTATTATAATTTAGAATGTTTGCTCAAAAATGCTTTGATTGTGGTATTGTTCCCGAAATTAATATTAGCAATGCCTCCGGTGGGTCAATTAAGACTGGTAAATTTACTTTACCATTTGCATAATATAAGCTATGAGTTTCATTTTTGAATATTAGAGCTTTACAATGTACGCAAATTTTATTCATACCGCTTATAGTAACAATTTTATTTAAGATATATTCAATTGTATGATCATAACGAAAAGCCATTTTATTAAATATTAATCTCTTGGAATTTGACGTGGTTGTTCTTGCTTGTCTATATTCAAATCGATTTGATTCACTTCTTCATTTAAATTGTACAGCAGAGTCATTTGCAAGTGACTGTGATATTTGTAATCTAACTCCGAAAATGACACCCATTTCGGCTTTCTACCTATCATCATCGTATAACGGAATAAAGTAATCAGTACTCCAAAAATGACCCCCATATCGGCGTTATATAGGTAGATAGTAGGTAAGTAACAAAAACCTCCACCTCGACTTGCGAAAAATGAAAATTAGTAACGTAATCATCACCCCCGAAAATAACGCCCATGTCAGCATCATAGGCGTGATAGCACCGTGACAGGTGCAGAAATTGATACCGCCTCCGTCCATCACTGGCGAAAAACAAAAGTTAGTAACGTAATCAGTACTTAAGAAACTCCGAAAATGATACGCATATCGGCTTTCTACCTATCATCATCGTACCAAAAACAACACCGCCCCCACGTCTCGATTTGCGAGAAAAAATCTATTGGAGAAAACCAAAATCATGGACCGATGTGAAAAACAGTTTCTTGTCAAAAATCGTCGTTTCCGCTTAAATTTTGAAAAACCGATCTGGACCGGTATCGCTGTAAAATTAATTTAGAATCTTTTGGTTCTTAATAGTTTCTCTTGTAAATGATATCTTTTCAATACAATTATAAAAATCAAAAATCTCCCAAGGAAGCTGCCATTTTCGATGGATCGTTTTCGGCCAACAATTACAGAACCACTCCTCACGACCCATAGAACTTATTACATATATAAATTTTTTATTGAAATCGGTCCAGTAGTTTTTGAGTTTACCGGTCGAAAATGCTCCTATGGAAGCTGCAAACCAGCTATAAACCATTCTCATCACTCATAGAACATATACACTAATTTTTATCGAAATCGGTACAGCATTTCTTGAGTTTTATGTTACAAACACACACGTGTTTTTTATTTATATAGAGATAGAGATCCTCCTCCCTCTAATAGAGCATATATAATGGTTGCTATAATTAGACGAGGATTTAGTTACAGCCGATAGGCGTGTTTTAATCATCCGAGTGTAATTATGGTATAGCCATTATATGCGAGTTCAACACTATACTTTATGTACAACTTAATATAAAATATGTGGAGTAGCCTTTGACTTTCGAGTCAAACGGTTGATATTTATTTCGATTTTTTTTCTTGCGGTTTTTAAATTTAAATTTTTAAATTTTTATAAATCATAAATTGTAATTGTCAGTGAGGTTTTTATATACGAATTTACTCGTCTATTATATTTTGCATGGAGATTAGAAATCCATTACTGATACTGGGCAAAATACCATAACGAAAAGGTAAATAGTGTTTTTAGCCAAAAGTCGTTTTTAATTCGCAGATTTTATAATAATAATGCATATTTTACCTGATTGCAAAAATGAATATATTGTGTGCTGTCGTGTACGAACGTGTCGTGTGTGTCGTGATTAATATATAAAACTTTAAAAGTTTTATTTAATTTGTTTAGGTGTCGGGGTTCTGGAGCTGTGCCAAACATCCATTATTGATCTTACATATTGCAGATTAGCTGTTTTTGAAACCATTTGGAATAAGCTACACGATAGATATGCTGTTTTGATTAAAAATTAGATTCCGATTTCAGAAGCAGTTAAAAACTTTTAATGGACAATTTTATAGTATAGAGACCTCTGTTTTTCCAGTGGCTTGGCTCCTTTTTTAGTTAGGCGTTTTAGTAAGAATTTTTTTAATTATTAGTATTGCATCCAGTGAGTGGTATTTAATAATAATTATTAATTTTAATTTTTTATTATTTTAGATCTTTCTTTTAGATTTTATAATAAGATAAGTTTGCAGAATTAAATAATAATTTTTAATTTTCAGATGACCGGAAGTTTTTCAGTTACATTATTAATAATTATTTCGTAGTTAGAATTGTGTCGTCATTGTGTTACTAACTATCGACTACTTAGGTGTCTGTAACCGGGTCGAGTCTCTCCTTACTAACATAACCTTCCTATCCCTCGATTTTGTTATGTGTAATAAAGGTGTACGGTGAATTGTGTCGTCATTGTGTTACTAACTATCGATTACTTAAGTGTCTGTAACCGCGTCGAGTCTCTCCTTACTAACATAACCTTTCCTATCCTTCGATTTTGTTATGTGTAATAAAGGTGTACGGTGGGCCCGGCCATATCTGGGATTACTTGTCAAATGACTTGGCCGTACATCTCAATCAAATCAAATCAAATTAAATCCAAACTTAATATAAAATATGTGATTTTTTGTAAACTGTTTGGCATTGGAATGAACCTAGAAAAAAACACACCACACTTGTAGGATTGTGACGTAAATTTATGTCCATTGAGTAAATGCGGCATACTTCAAATCTTATGAAATCATATCAAAACACATCAAATCATATCAAATCGTATCAAATAATATAAAATCATATCAAATCAATTAATATAGAGATTGTAATTAGTAAGTATAAAAAGATTGTTTCAAATATGGAGCGTAATGAAAAATTTTGAGAGAGAAATTTTATTCTAAATTGCACAAAAGTTCATTTAAACTACTCTTGCATTTTATGTTTAAGTTCGTTCTTAGAAAAGCTTAGTTGACAATTTCAAAAGTTGCATAATCGAATGATTTAAAATCATTTGTAAACAATTGATGTATTTAAATTCAATTGTATAGCGACAATACGGGTAATAGAAAAAGTTAGCAAAAGCAAACATGTGCCGTGTTTTTATATTAGCTCCCGATAGCTCCAAACTAACATTTTTCATTCAACTTTTTAGTTAAAAATCGACATTAAAATATTTTGCTCTACCACAATTATGTGAAGCTATTTCAATGGGAAATTTTAAAAGACCTTTTTGTTGTACAACCCTTAACCATAACAAACTTAGACTGTGTGCCTGAGAGCGATTTTTCGAAAATTGCCGACTAAACTAAATTAATGAGTAGTTATGCTATTACCCACTAGTTTTTATCATTTAGCCTCCTGATGATGTTGCTGACTATTTAGTTGTCATTTTCATTTTTTTGTTTTTATTATTTTTTTATCGAAGTAAAAATGTCTAAAAGGATATACTCTCATTCTTAAATTTCGATTGTAATTTATAATCACATTCATGAATAATGCGATTCCCATATTCATATTTGTGTATTTTTTTCTATTTCCTTGATTTTAAATAACAACAAACCGGTATTGTTGAAAACAATATGACGTATGAAAAGTCATAATTTAGTTTAGTTTACAATCGGTGGAACATCATATTTAAAAGATACTAGAGCCACCTTAGAATGATTGATATGAATCAGACATTAATTTAGTTTAGTTGGCAATTTAGTTGGAAAATCGTTTTCATGCACACAGTCTTAATCTAACAATAAAAATTGAAAAAGCAACAAGCTGAATTCTTGTTTATAACGAAATGTCAAAATAAACGTCAATTGGTATCAAATAATATTCAAGAGAGGTCGTTAAAGTTTGTTTTTTATGGATGCATTTATTTATAATTAATTGGAGCGCCAAGTAGCGGAATTTCGGATATATA
This sequence comes from Nephrotoma flavescens, assembly GCA_932526605.1. Taxonomy (NCBI): domain Eukaryota; kingdom Metazoa; phylum Arthropoda; class Insecta; order Diptera; family Tipulidae; genus Nephrotoma; species Nephrotoma flavescens. The sequence continues at coordinate 102,413,025 of OW052222.1, read as the reverse complement.
CAGAGGTCGGCACTTGAAGTGTTAACAATTAGAAATGCTGCAAATTTTTAAATTTTTATTTTTTTATTTCAAAACTTCAGTACATATATCGTAAAACCATTTCAAATTTAACAAAAAAAAATGTTGGAGTGTTCGATGTAGCCACCTTTAGCGCAGATAATAACATCGAGTCTGTCCGAGAAGGCTACACACGTTGCACGAATGTGGTCTGATTGATGGTTTAATTCCGGGGAATACGGTGGCCATTGTTATGAAGAAATGAAACTGGAAACTTTTTCTTGTAAAAAACGTTTGGGTTTCACGGGCTAAATGGGATGGTGCGGAGTCTTGTTGACGTCCAATGGTTTCTACCAAATTGTTTTCACGGTAGACTTGTTGATTTACTTTTACGCCCTGTCCAATGAAAACGAGTGGTGGCATCCTGTGGCATTTACCGCGGCTCAAACCTTCATTGATGCAGGTATTTGCTTTCCCAGAGCAATTCGCTGGTCTAAATTGTCTTTTATTTATTTATTCAAAGAAACCTATTCTGTGATTAACATGTAAAGGGTTTTCCAATAAGAGGTTTCATTTTGATATTAAAAAACGAGTATTTTTTAAGAGAAATCAATGAATGTTTATTTCATTGTGAAGAGGAAGGTATGCCATTAACATTTGAAAACGATATCAGCCAAATGGCCGCCACGGCTACACTTGCATCACCATATCCTTTTCATGAAATTTTCCATGATCAGTTCGCACATTTACGGCTATATCCTATATGCCCTCGATAACTTCATGAATTCCATCTTTAAGTTCTTGAATCGATTGTGGAGCATTGGCATAGACCTTATCTTTCACGTGGCGCCAGAGAAAAAAGTCTAAATGTGTTAAATCTGAAGATCTGAAATAACACGGTCAGGAAACTTTTCTTGCAAAATTGCGATTGTTTCGTTGCTTCTGTGGCACGTAGTGCCGTCTTGCTGAAAATAAACGTCGTCCACATCAATATCTTCCAATTCCGGCCATAAAAAATCATTTATCATAGTTCGGTAGCGGAATCCATTCACCGTAACAGTTGCACCAGCCTCATTTTCGAATAAGTAAGGCCCAATCACACTGCCAGCCCAAAAACCGCACCAAACAGTGACACGTTGAGGATGGAGAGGCTTTTCACCAATCATTCTTGGATTTTCTGCTTATTAACGTAGCCTTCGAGGTGAAAATGGGCCTCATCACTGAAGATGATTTTTCGATGAAAATTCGGATCATTTTGATGCATTTGAAGGACCCAATCAGCGAAAATACGACGTTTATGGTGATGGTGGCTTAAGTTCTTGTGTTAACTGAACTTTAAAAGCCTTAAGACCTAAGTCTTTATGTAAAATTCGGTGTAATGTCATTTGTGGAACGCCTAATTCCAAAGATCGACGAGGAATCGATAAACCTCCGTTTTCGTCAATACTACGGGCTGCAGCAGCAATAGTTGTTCTTGAGCGACGCACACGGTTTCGATTCTTCACATCACTAACTTGTCGCAACAGCTCAAACTTGTCCACCAGTTTCACTATTGCTGGCCGAGAAGATGGTTCACGACGACCCAAAAGTGCTTTAGTTTTGCGAACTGTGACTGCAAAATTTTCACTGATTTTGTAGTAAATTTTAACAATTTCAATGCGTTGTTGAAGCGTGTATCGTACCATTTTTAGTAATGTCGTAGTTTTTACTTGTCAAATGTCTAAAGATGACAGCAGCCCAAATAGCAGGGTATTCAAAATAAAACGTCTTATTGGAAACCCCTGTATGATTTCAGAATGTTTAGTTAAAAAAAAAAATTAACCAAAAAACTTAAACAAAAAAGTAATACAAATCAATTTTTGATTTAACATTTAAAAATTTAAAAAATAATTCTTCAGGATATTTTTGAAGTTGTCCTTTGATAAATTAAAGTCGAATAGGTTGTCGATGATGTTGAATGATTTAGACATCCTATTATTGGGGTTGTTTCCTCCATAGTTTGTAGAATGGTGTTCTAGTGCTAAAAACTCATGGTTTCGAAATGTTCTGCATGGCACATGAATTGATTTATTTTCCAAGATGTAAGCTGAATCAGTGTGCCCAAGCTAAACGTTACCAATAAAAGCCGCGCTTAAGAGAAGTCGTCTATTTTCAAGCGGAGGAAAACGAGCCACAATTTCATGGAATGGTAAGTTGTGGTCGTAATCCCAGTCACTTTTCTTTGACAAGAAAAACAGTAACTTCTTTTGAATGCTTTCAATCCTTTTAATGTGCACAGAATAGTACGGATTCCAGACCGTTACAGCATATCGTACTCTAACCAAACACGATTGTTTTGTTTGTTTACATATTGCTGAACCGTAAAATTTTTTTCATCAAACCAAATTCTCAAGCTCGCCACCAACGTGCAAGTGTTTTAACAACTTTGCTCTTGCTAAGCGAATTTGCACTTTTTGTATTTTGTAGCTGTTGTTTCATGCGAAAACGCAAGTTAACTACATGAGCGTAATTTTCTGACATTGCGGTTTTAGTTTTCGGTAGAGTTTTCAATAAACAATATACAACTTGTTTTTGAATTTCTGTCAAAACATTGAAAAGTGGTGTTATTATTAATTAATGATTTCTTTTTGTTGTTGTGAAGTCAACACTGCTGCGCTGCGTTTTCTTAGAAATAGAGACAACTTGCGAAATAACGCATGCTATACGAAATACATGTCTTTTAATTTATATAAAGTACATAGTGGATTCTAAATTCTCCGCATGCGAAATTTCGCACTTCTGTTTCCAGTAGTAATCGTTGCTCATTTTTTAATATGCGCCGCATGCTATAACAAGACACATTGAGATAACTGCGCTTTATCGTGGATTTCGTTGAATTCTGGCCTTCATCTTTCGAGCCATTGCTGGTAATGTTGTTGTTTTTGGATATCCACCTTCATGGCGTTTTTTGGTGTTATCAGTATCATTGTAACGTGTAATGGTCCGATACACAAATATTTTATTCACATGTATATGTCATAGTTCATTAACAATAGCTGGTTGCGGTAACATTTCGAGCGCCGACCCATGTAATTTCCCATTCAGCTCTCAATAACCCGATTTGGATAGCGAATAAAAATCACAGCAATGATAAAAGAAGCAGGCTATTGAGCAGCAGGAGGAGCAGGCTATTGAGAGCTGAATGGGGAAATATCTATCCAATGTTCCGCTACTATTCGTATTGTCTCTGTACTATTCAAATTAAAAATAAACTAAACCATAAAACAAACTTTTGACGACGAAAATATACCGATTGCAATTTATTTTGTTTTGACATGGCGAAATAAACAAAAACTCAGCTTGCTGCGTTTTCAACTTTCATTGTAAGGTTAAGTTTGGTGTAGCTTAAGGGTTGTACAAAACAAAGACCTTTTCAAATTTCCCATTGAAATGGATACCGGCTCCTGATAGCGGCTCCACAATTTTTAACGAAAAAGTTGAATGAGTCTGGAGTTAAATAAACTAGTTATATGCAACCAATAGCACGCCAAATATAAGTTTTGACACCGAAAGTTGGGTGCTCCAGATACAATCTACCGGGAGCTAATAAAAACACGGCAATTCTAACCGTTTCCTTTAACGGAAATTACTTACTATTATTCGAATCGCACTCAGCAGATTACGGGTTAATAAATCCGATTAATAAGTGCTCAGAAGTCAGCCATAACCAAAAGTATAATTCTTTAAGTGTTTATAATGCATCCAACTGACTTGTTTAATCCAGTCATAATACCGAACACAAAATAAAATTTGTTTCATAAAGGTATTATTAGTCTTTTGATTTACACTGTATATGTTACGGTTTAAGTGCGAAATCGTTTATGTGCGTTTTTTTTGTTTAATTCGTTTAAACGATTAAAAATCGGTTGTAAAGAAAACTTAGCTGCTGAACGTGCGCAGTTACTTCCCGTGTGCCTGTGAAAGTCATTAAAACCGTTAGCCTCTACTATTCCAGAGGACTATTTACTAATATCATATACAAAAGAATCCTTGGGGTGAAGGATGAACCATTTCAGGAATATAAGACTCCCATGTTTTAAATTTCCGAGCCGTAAACTTTTTTAATTTTCGTACTTTTACCGTAACATACATATAACACTGTTACGATTTCGCCTTTTGGAAAATATGGTCGAAATTGGTCTATTGAATATTATTTGACCATTTAGACTTAACGTTAATTAAATAAATAAATCCAGCCATCTCTTTGTATATAAATAGTCGAATGATGGACGCAGTTGGAGATAGTGGTGAAGATTCAGTACGCGTTGGATTGAAAGCGAAAGCAAGTAGCGCTGAAATTACTAGCGGAGCATAAACTTTAATTAATAGAGTGTTATTACACCATCTAGTTACATCATCTAGAATATTCCAGAAACGATGTACATATAAATTTATTTAGTATTTATACAGTTGCTGTAAACCATCAAATTGATAGTAGTATTCACAATCCAGTGATACGAACTGAGTGTGACTACTGAACTTATACTTCGATTTTGTCTCTATAGCTCCGTCTCGATTCTGACTGTTAACTGTATACAGCATGTGTTAGATTAATTGGTGCATTTGCATTATCATTTTTAATGTACTTTATGCAAAATGCGAAATCACGAGATTCGGAAATACGAAATTACGTAAATGTGCCTGTTCTTAAATTTTATTTTTGTCTAATTCTTTAAATTTTTTCCATAGAACTGTTTTTCATAACTTATAAGTACTAATTAGGATAGTGAAAAAATTGCCGTAGAAAACCGAATGAAAGTTTAAGGTAGACACTTGTTTAATAACATAGATTAAACCAATGCCAGTAAAAACGATAAATAAAATAAAAAATTATCTAAATTTCCGGGTTATATTTTTTATAAAGATAAACATGCGCAGGTTGCGATTTAATCAGGAAATTTGGATATTTTTTTTTTTTTTGTTATGGCAAAATAATACAAGATAACGTTTAAGATAGCATGCTCACTAATTACTACTACGGAAAAAAATTGTACTTCAATTTCAACGTATAGGTACTCAAATCAAATACATATTTAATTCTCAGAATTAGACTAATTGTCTGTTAAAGTGGAAAGTTTAATTAATATTTCATTTATTTACGAAGTTATTGCAAAAGTGAATAATCAATAATAGAAATTATTGGCGCCACTGTTCAAACCCGAAGTGCTTAGAATGACGAAACCTATGTATATTTTATACAAACAATAAAATATGTTTATAATAAAAAAAAACTTTTAGACACATTTTCTATTACATAGCGCTGACGTTTTAAAATTCCAAGAATTTTTTTTACTCAAGTATTTTATTTTCATTTTGCTGTATTATTATTATTGTACAAAACATACAAATGCATTTTTCAGAAGTACAAGTGTATATAACGTAAAACCGAACAACTGCATTTTATTATAACATAAATGCTTAAAACTGTTTTTTTTTGTTTATTTTATCAACCCTGTTGATTCTCTAGAAAATTGCACTTTTGAAATCACAAAAACTGATCCTGTAGTATTATACACTCGAATACCTTTAGATATGAGCTATCAAATCTAAAAAATTCAAGGAGAATATATATTATAAAATTATATTTTTAAGTGACTTACTTTATATAATAAATTTGTCCTGCTGCTGTTTTAGCCTGTTCCCAACCTGATGGAAGATCACCGAGCTGTTCCCTTAGTTGGATCGATGAACTGATGTCATACGATCTTTGTTTCGAATGGGCATGCACGACTGGTGTATTTGTTTGATTTTGTTGCACTGAATTCATTGTACTATTGTTATTAGTAGTGGTCGAAGTAGTATTCGTACTTGCATTACTATTGTTATTACTTTGATTTAGGCCCGCGTATGTTTGTTGCAATGAGGCGGGACTACTATGAGCACGTGAATGTGCTATTGGGATACGATTCGCCTGGATTGTTGTTGTACCACTAAATACAGTTGAACCCGAACCAAATGCTGAATCAGCACTATTTTCGCGTGAATGAGATACCGATGACGATTTTGAACCAGTTGATGGTGGATTAAAAAATGAATTTGGTAATTTACGCATACGCAAGGGAACTTGTAAAGGCCGATTTGTGCTCGGTTTTAGTACACTATCGAATAATGCCTGTAAATTATCGTCAGAATCTTGATCTACGCGTACAACTAATTTATTTTGTTTCTTCCCATCCGCTTCATTATTACTATTCAAAGCCATTTTGTTTCGTTTATATATAAATATATAATATATGTATAATGGATATATACATATAATATAGTTATTTCTTATGTTATTTCAAAGATATCGTTTGTTTTAATTTTTATAAATTTATTTTCTTGTTTAAGTTATTTAATTCTTAATTACTACTGAACACACACTTTTTTATAATGAATAATATAAATAATAATAGACATAATGTGTGTCGTAAAATTGTGTGTTTTTTTTTTAATTAAGGTTGCTTTTACATTAATAAAAACAATTTTCTAAAAATAAAAATTTCTCGACAAAAAATTGAAACTATAAAATTAAAAAAAAAATCGAATTTTATTTACTAATTTTTTTGTACACATAAAAAAATTTAAATAATAATAATTTTGCCTTTAATTTATTTCATTATTTTAACTATAATTGCACATTTTAAATTTAAAACACAAAACTTTTAAATATTACATATTTTTTTGCAACATTTTAATTTTTCACTCATATTTTAAATAATTCAAATCACTTCGTTTAATTTTGGTAAATTTTATTTTAAAAAATTAAGAACTTTTATTAATTTAATTAAAACTACAAGAAAAATTTCAGAAACAATAATAATTAACAAAATTGTTTTTTTTTTAAACAAAATCAAAAAATTTATTTAAAATTAGGTAAAGAAAACATTTTTACTTAAAAAAAAAAAAAAAAAAAATCGGACGGATACGTATCCACGTTTAAACCCGAAAGCTGTATCGAATTAACTACATAGTAAATAAAATTATTATACACAATAACGTACTGTTAAAAGTGTAAGATTCCACTATACTTAAGAACAAATACTAGTGAACGAACAAATAAAAAACAAAACTCGAAATACATTCATAAATTTTGGTATAAGTTCAAGTGTAACACATATGTGCAATTAGTACATTGCTTTGAAGAAATTTAATTCAACATTGCCAACAAGTAACCTAGTTGTGTACTTTGCAATCTTGCCATAATGTATTAGAATAGATCCCACTATTTTATATATTTATAGAATGCGTACAACTCATCCTAAATCCCGTCTACCTTCCCTTGTAGATTTAATGTCCTGTTAAAGCCAATCAAGGCTGGGCCTGGTAAGGATGGTATTCAAAACTAGTTTTGTTATTTGAATTAGGTGTTTTGCCACCTTAGATAAACGAAAGATTTGCAATTGGCATCAATTTTAGGGGGTCGCACTTAAAAAAATAAGCGGAACCTTTATAGGATAAAGGTTTCTTTTATCAGTTGGTCTCACAGATTGAAATTGGGCATAGTCATAGACTTCGCAGCCGCAGGTATTCGGATTATCGGAATTAAATAAATGTTTCACTTTTAAATTAATGGTGGCTAGGCTAACCCAAGTTTATATTTTTAATGTCAAGTACCAATACTCCTCCATCACCTCTGTTGAAGTTTACATTAGGAAGAACTGGTTTTAATTGTCGTTTTTTAAATGACACTTCCTATCTAGAGAGGAACAATTATACTCCCACGGTTGCTTATAAAACTTCAACATTTTGAAACATTTTTCAATCGTAAAATTAACAGATTAAAAATATGATGTTTTCTATGTCGCTCATTTGCTGCAACAATGACACATCTTAACATTTTTAATTTTGTCACTCAAACTGTTGGAAAATGATCTGATTAGTAAAATAAATTTTTTTCTGTTCCTCAATCGCATCTTAATTTTTATAATTCTTTAATATTTTTTAAATTTTCTTATAATAGTTTCGAATATCTTAGATTGTTAATTTTACCTAATTTGCTAGAAATAACTACAAAAGACAATATGTTTTGGACAAAATAATAAAATATGAACTATTGGGAATCGTTTGATTCGAATATCCTAGAAATGAGGGAATTTGGGGTTGTGTCAATATTGCAGCAAATGAGCGATATATATATGAGAGTGTTGTTCGGTAGAAATATCATTTCCTGGCTGCGTACCCAATAGTCGGATCAAAGTCAATTAAAAGTTAAGTTAAATTCAATTATTTACCAAACACTCTTGGTCAAACTGATCGGAAAATCTGGACTATTGGTATGCAGCCATGTTGCTCGATCAAAAAAATAGATTTTGTTATAGAAAAGTTCATTTCTATTTTTAAACAAAGCTTAATTTCTATTTATTGCCAGAGTTGAAATTAATGCAACCTTAAAAGCTGTATTAAGACTTCTTTAGAAAAAGCCTACATCCAGGGTAAAATGTATGTCCAATATGTAATGACCAAAATAAAACTGTGTGTCAAGTTTCGAAGACGTCACACTACGTTCCAGATACCATTACCAGTTATTTTTTTCCCCCTTTTATCAACCTTGACGGACGTCATCGAAATGAATATAACGGAACTAAAGTACGGCTTTCCGAAATTTGCAAAAATGTATAAATAAAACATTTTTTGAATCGATAAAACAATGTTTGCTATTTACTTTTTAAAGATTATTTCAAGTATTGGGGGTATAAATAAGTTTTGAGGTTTTCTTATAACTCCGACGCTTTATCCAGAAAAATTTGTACAATGTGTTTGATTCAAGGTATTGTCCATCATTAGCTACGACTTTTTCCCATCTGTCTGCCTGCGATGCAAAAATCGACCCAATTTATGGCTGGATTCGTGTCATGAAGCATTAAAGTACTGCTTGGCCAGGCCATGAGTCAGAACAAGTGGTAGGTGGTAGCCGGAAGGAGCAATATCTAGTGAATACGGCGAGTGGGGTAGGACATCCCATTGAAGCGCCTCCTAAGTTTCCTTGACGCGATTCTTGTAAAATATGGACAAGCGTTGTCGTGCTGAAAGGTCACTTTGTTATGTCTTTTGGCATATAGTGGGCGTTTGAGCTTCAATTCTCAGCTTACTTGCATCAATCGTTGTTGATAACGTTCTCCAGTGATGGTTTCGTTAGGCAGGAGTACCTCATAATAGATCACTCTGAACTGGTCTCACCATATGCAAATTGCACAGCATTAGCTTCTTAGCATGAATATTCTGTTTGACGGTTGAATTTGCCGCATGACCGGGCTTACCCCAGAATTTTCTGCGCATTGGGTTGTCGTAGTAGTTTCACTTTTCATCCGCCATCACGATTCGATGTAAAAACCCTTCTGATTTTGTCTTTGGAGCAGTTGTTTGCAAGTGGAAAACGAAAATCCTCGTCTCTTGGCTTGAGTTTGTACGGAACTCAATTTCCTTGTTTTTGCACCATACCCATGGTCTTGAGATGGTTTTACCTCGCTTGTTGAGTCACTCGCAAAGTTTCAGCGAGCTCTTCTTGAGTTTGGCATGATCCATGGTCCAATAACACCCCCAGCTCAGCGTTTTTAAACTTTACTCGTCTCTCTTCGCGTTCTATGTTACTAGTGCCAAATTCGCCTCTTTAAAATGACTCTTATGTTTTTAATGACTATGTTCTCCATATCCCTCACACAGCAATCGATGTCCATCAGCTGCACTTTTATTTACATTAAAAAAATTAAAACAAAAACGCTACGATTCCCGCAAATTGTGTTTTGTTGGAACAAAGGTTGACATGGTTAGGCAATGAAAAAACATGTTGTTTAAATTTCAGCGAAATGCCTCATTTTTAGAGGGAAATGACGACGCTTTAACATGAATATATAGTCTTTTGTAAATCCCTCAAAACTTATTTGTAACCCCAATAAATGTTGGACTCGGCTACGTTTTAAGTGGTCTCTGCGAAATGTTTAATTTTTCACCACTTTTTCGGGCATTTCGGCTGGGATCTCGCTAATGACGAGTTTAATGTAATCTCCCAATTCTGTAATTGTTGTTGATTTATTGGCATAGTCGAGGGACCTCACATAGCCCCATACAAAATAGTTAGGATGCTTCAAATCGCATGATCTACGCGGTCTATGCACTGTACCGGAACGTGAGATAAATTACCGGGCCAGAACGTGAGATAAATTGCTCACCGAACTCATTTCTCAATAAATCCATGGTTTCGCGTGCTGTGTGGCGTGTCGTGCCGTTTTGCCACATATCGACGAAACCACATATCGACCAGATTCAGATCATACATTTTGGGCAAAAATGTCCGAAATCATCGAATGATAACGAGCGACATTGACAGCATCGCTAAGGCCACTGTCATCTTTGAAAAGATAACCATCGATGATTCCACCGGCCCGTATACCGCACCCAACAGTGGTTTTTCCTGGGTACAATGGTGGTATTTGCATTGCTTATGGCTGCTCATCACACCAAATGCGACAATTGTGCTTAGTGCTTATTGCCGAAATACGACCAAAAATGCTGCGAAGAGTGACCGAAAATTGGACCTCAGATTACGCTATATGCGCCAGCCGTGGCAGTCATATGTCCGAAATCATATTCAAACATTAAGGCATAAAATTATTTTTGAAATAAAGTCACGCAATTTTTCTTTTATCGCATGGTCAGCTCTATGAGTCATAGTGCTGATCATACGATAAAAGAAAAATTGATTACCGTGTACCATATTTTGTGTCCTTCTCTTAGTATTGTAAGCAAAGCTTTGAAACGTGTCCGACAAGATTGGACTAATACTTTCTTGATGCGCAACACAACGATTTCGCACAAAATAATATACAGTGCTGGGAAAAAAATGAACAAACATATTTTATTGCAAATTGGAGTCTTTTTTTCCTAAAATTACAAAACTTTTGAAAGCAATTGGCTTATTGTTTCATTTTACATACATGTATGACGTAAATTTTTGAAAAAAAAAGAATTTACCTGCAATTTAGGGGCAAACCTCCGAAAAATGGCAAAATATTCAAAATACGTTGATTGTAGTTAAAGTAATGGAATAAATTAAACACTTATTTTTTATTATTATTTTGTTTTTTTATTCATTTATAGAAGTTCTATATCTTTAATATTACTATTTTGTTGGACCGCCATTTGCTTTTATTACAGCGATACACCTTCGATTCATTGAATTTGATAAATTTTTCAAAGTCGTAGGAGGTATGGATTCCCAAATCGTCATCAACAAACTTTTTAAAGCTTGAATCGATTCCGGGCGCTTTCTGGATACTTCTAGCTTCATTATAGACCAAATATTTTCAAGGGATTTAAGTCTGGACTATACGGAGGCTAGCTCAACAGATCGATATTTGTTTCTTCGAAGTACTTTTTTACCTTTAAATGAAGAGATAAAAAAAACAAGTGTTTAACAAATTATTTATGTTTATATGAAAGCTAATTTTTCTATCTACAATTCAAAATTAATCACTAACAACTTTGGCGGTATGGCAGGGAGCCTTGTCTTGTTGAAAAATAAATTCGCAAGTCTCGCCAAAAAGCTTTAACACAGAAGGCTCAAATTCGTTGTGGAAGCACAATCGACCGGTTTCATTCCCAGAAAAGCATCCTCAGACCATTACTCCTTCTTTTTTTCGGTGGAAGTCTTAAAAGACATTCGTTGCTAAGCCTCTCGCCCGGTTTCTTCCTTGCGAGAACTCTGTCATCTCCAACATGCGGCTTGAATTTTGATTCATCGGAGAAAATCACATCATTCCACATCTCTGGAGTCCAAGAAACATGCTCCTGGGCCCAAAGCAAACGTTTTTTTTACAACTACTAATGTGAACTCATGCTTTTTAACTGGTTTAAGTGCTCTTAAACCAGCTTTAACAGGTCTTTTTCTCACTAAACTGGCTGAAATAAACCATTTTAAAACGGTTCTGACGACACTGTATTCCACGCGACAGTACTTGACCTTATTTTTGACCAACTTTTTTGCACATCAGTTGCGGGGTTGTACCGGTGTAATAAAAACAAAAGGCGGTCCAACAAAATATTAATATTAAAGATAGAACTTCTATAAATCAATAAAAAACAAAAAAAATAAAAAGTAAATGTTTAATTTATTCCATTACCTTAACTAAAATTAACGTATTTTGAATATTTTGCCATTTTTCGGGGTTTTGCCCCTGAATTGCAGGTATTTTTTTTTTAAATTACGTCATACATGTATTTAAAATGACTCCAATTTGCAATAAAATATGTTTGCCCAATTTTTTTTCCCAGCACCAAACCAAAATAGGTTTGTTCTAATTTTAAATATCAACAAATATTAATTGATAATATAATAATCAATAAACGATTGAATTATAAAATTTAGCATTTTTCAGTTCCAAGCTTAAAACTAAAACAATAGGTGTTTTGCTTTGGGAAAATTAAGCGGGTTTTACTTTAATATCTCAAAGCAACAGCTTTTGGCTTTAGTTTTTCGATGCGTTTTAATTTTTCTTTGTTGGTAATAAAACATTTATATGTCAAATTGCTTTTGATTGGGTAAAAACATACCTTGTGTTACATCATCTCGTTCTTAAAAATTTTTTAAACGTTCCTAGATCGATTTATCTTTTATACGTCTTTCTTTAACCATCAAGTTTAAAATCTCGTTTAAATAGATATCCCAATTTTCTAGTGGTATACAATTTTGTCCAAAGATTGTGCAGAAGTCCATGTCGATCTAAACTTTACAAATAATAAATAATAGTTATTTAGGTATCTTGTACAATGTGACGCATTTAAATTGAGACAAATAAATAACTCAAAAACTGGCGACTTTAATAAATGGTTCACTAGAATGAAGCAAATTATTGAATATTGTGGCTAAACTATAATGTTAATTATGAACTAATACTCTGACAGAACTCTGAACTAATACTCCGATTAACTACAGCTAATTCAAAAATGTATCGAAAAAGTACGTTAAAATGTTAAGTGTTTTACTAAATATCATAGCAACTGCAAGTCTCAGAAAAAACTTATAGCGAATTCTTTTACGTTTTAGATGTAAATCAAATTTCCGTTAGTTAAAAAGAACACGAATTTAATGTGTTTTTATCGTAGTGTGCCTAAACCCGAAAGGGATGCCGAAACCAATAACAAACCATTTTGAAAAAATTTCAAATGACGCATTGACGTATTTGACAATATTTCCATTTGACGATTTATATGTATATAAATATGTGTATGTAGTAGTTAAAATGGAAGTAAAAATCTACATGTCCATTTTTTGATGTACATCAAATTTTGTTTGCTATTTTTTCCACTAAAAGAACGCGAAAATGTGATTTACATCAAAAAATATTGATGTACATCAAAATTTTTTGCCAGTTTTTTGTAAAAAGAAAACGCCATTAGTCTAAAAAATAACGGTTTCCATAACACAAATCATAGTAACCTTGACCAAATCAAAAATAAACAAAATCATGTAATCCCCCCTCCTCCTTTCCCTGGAACCAACCAAGTTCGAGTTATTTGTTTGTTTAAATTTGGTTGCGTCACCCTGCTTGTAACATAATGGCCCGATATTCTGAACAAATATTCGGAATGAACAAATATTTTTTAAAAACTAAACTTTGAAAGCATCTGGATAAACAAATGTTTCATATTACTTGTGACTTTAAAGAAATAAAATAAAAAGTGGAGAAAAATATTTATCATTGGACAACCGGATGGTGTTTTATACTGCGGCCATGTTTTATCAATCTCATCAACAGATAATGTTTCAGAGTCTGCAAGCTGCACAAGACTGCCAGACGTGATCTAATTGTTCTACGCTTAAGTTATCAAACTTTAAAAATCTAATTGCGTTTTCTCGATCAGCATCAGCTGTAATTGTAATTAGAAAATCGTTTAACTAAACCTCGTATATAATTAAGAAGAATTTTATAATCGTCCGTGAATTTAATTTGTTTAAGAATTTTTTTCGGCTTTTCGGACAAAATATTATTTTAATGGGTGTCCAATTCGCTAAATCGATGTGTTCTTGTTTTGTATTATCGGTACAAAGCAAGAGTTGTAGTTTTGCAGTTTGGTCGTTGCAACCTGATGAGTAGACCAACTTTTTTATCAGTACGAAACCAAGCTGCCAAGAAGTTACCTAAGGGATTTCTCATTTTTGTAAGGGTTTGTGTATCTTTGTGTACACTATTGCCCTGGGGTTAAAGGTTTGGGGGAGGGGAGCGCATTTTTTCTACTTTTGTGGTAGAAATATTGTTAATAAATGGCCTCTTTGTTTCTGCGACTAAAATAGTCGTAAACATCGTATGGGTGTCCATTAAAATAATATTTTGTCCGAAAAGCCGAAAAAAATTCTTAAACAAATACTAATTGACATTTATTTTGATATGACATTGCAAACAAGAATTCATCTTGCTGCGTTTTAAATTTTTATTGTAAGATTAAGTTTCTAATGTTTTCAGGGGTTTACAAAATAAAGGCCTTTTCAAATTTCCCATTGAAATGGATAGCGCTCCCGATAGCGGCTGACGATAAATAGGTAGAGCAAAATATTTTAATATCGATTTTTAATTAAAAAGTTGAATGAAAAATATTTAGTTTACAGGTAAATAAAAATAGCTCGCAAAATATAAGTTTTGAAGTAGAAAATTGGGTACCCCGAATAAATCTATCGGGCGCTAATAAAAAACACGGACACGGCTAATATATACTAAGAATAATATATAGTAAAATTAAACTTTGGTTAATTAACATAATAACTTCTATAGCCATTTCCTAATATAATGTTACAGTTTATTTTATGTAATTTAAATGTAAAAACCCTTGTGTCTATTATTTGGGAAGCCAAGAGTTTATCATAAGAAATATTCAGTTTAACAACATTCGAACAGCATTCGCATTACTAAAAATTTTGTATTGATATTAATATTCTGACCTACTAAAATATATATCTCAAAATCTTATAACTAGCTTTTTTTACATTTTACAAAAGAATGTCCTCCATGCGTCGTCAGTCTATCAAAGTACCACTTTTTTTTTAACATTCTGGGTATTGAAATGTAACTTAAGCCAGCAATTTGTATTTCCATACAACGGCATTTTTTAAATTTAGAAATGAAATAAGACTATATATCAATATGTATACCAATTTAGTTTGATTTTTTTGCCACATAGAAATAATTAGAAATTTGCTAGTAGAATTTATAGTTTTAAGCTTGAATTCCACAGTGAATCAAGTTTTTTCAGTAAAATTAACACGAGATGAAAATATAAATCCTTTACTTGTTAGAAAGAAACAAATAATTTTTTCAGTAAAATTTACTGGCAGTAAGCGGGGAAAATGTTGCCGTAAAAAGTGTGAAACTCAATACTTTTTATGGCAACATTTGTTTGTCTTTATCACTCTAACGTACATATTAATATACACTATACTCTATTCGGTTTCCCAGTATTTTTTACTGAAAAAAATTGTTTCACTGTGGAATCCACGCATTAAGCCTTTATTCCACAATGAAACATATTTTTTCAGTAAAAAATACTGGGAAAAAGAAAAGAAGAGAGTTAAAATTACATTAGAGACAACAAATGTTGCCATACAAAATATTGAGTTTCATACTTTTTATGGCAACATTTTCCCCGCTTACTGCCAGTAAATTTTAATGAATTTTTTTTTTTGTTTCCTTTGGTACGTGGCGAAATTATATTTTTATCTCGCCCCGTTTTTACTGAAAAAATATGTTTCATTGTGGAATTAAGCTGAAATTCCACTAGAAAAAATGTACTGTGAGTAAAATTAAAGGAAGAAAAAATATTTATATTTGGTAGTTGGCGGAATGAAACAAAACCCCTTTTCAGTAACAAAATATTTGAGTCTGTAGTAGTGTATACAAAAACCTTTTTTTCATACACTTCTTTGTCTATTACATAAAGTTTCGTACATTCTTCTCTTTTCCTCTTTTTTTTACTATCAGTAAAATTTCAGGAATTTTTCTAATGGAATAGCACCTTAAAGACTTTACCCTTGAGATATATTCGGCCAACGCGACTCAAAAGTAAGAATATATGATTTCAAACTACACCAATTATATTCGACGCGATTAACAAGTCTTCAGTAGGCTATGGAGAACCACGTTTTTGATATATAGATCCGTCGCAATCACGTCGACTATATCTCAGGAGTTATGTATAAAACTGATAAAAACGATCTTTATATTATTGAAAGAAACAGTTTCGTTGTGTTTATGATTTCAGTTCAAACATTTAAAACAATATTTAAAACGTTTTCTTAATATTAAGGAAATTTTCGTTAACAATATGAAAACTGGTTTAACTATTGTGTTTCTTTAATATTACTACACACTTTTTTTCAGTGTAGGTAGTACACTAAATTTGAATTAAGCGAGCAACGTGAAGATGTTACAATTTTGATTTTTCACTTTTTTATCTTAATTCGAATACAAAAAACTACAATTTTTCACAAAACATAGTAACTTATATTAAATACTATGTTTTGTAAAAAAGATTTTGCTTATAAAATTATAAAACTGAATATTTTATTAAATGCTTAACCTAGCAACTTTTAAATGATACTATGTTTTGTACGCAAGTCTATGGACAGTTGATTGATTGCAACCAGATAAATGTTCTTTAGCTCTAACTCCAAAATTGCGCCCAGTCTGGCCAATATAGGAGAAACTAGAATCATTGCAATTAATCCTATAAACGATGCTACTGAAGTTAGTCGAAAATTTCAGCCGAAAAAAACCTGCATTATCGACATATTTTGCATCAGGTAGTAGTAAAAAATTCTGTTGTTATGAGCCGAAAATTACATGTAATTGAAGTTATAGCAGTAAATTTTCGCCGAAAAAAATTATTTTATTATTTAGTAATTCGAATGTTTAAAGGTAATATAAACTGGGTGAAGTTAGACTAATTCGTAAATAGCTGGATCCCGTATTTATAATTTGTCGTGTTAGGGGGCCATGACTACTAAACATCAATCAGATTTTAATTTATTCCCTATGATGCTACATAAAATATGGCCTGATTTTTGGCACAGGTGTTCACTGTTAGTGCCACAATTCAAATTCATAGGCCTCTAACACAAAAAAATTATAAATACGGGATCCAGCTATTTACGAATTAGTCTAACTTCATCCAGTCCAAATTACCACTGAACATGCGTTCAGATTTTAATTTATTTCACTATGATGCTACATAAAATATGGCCTGATTTTTGGCACAGGTGTTCACTGTTAGTGCCACAATTCAAATTTATAGCCCTCTAACACGACAAATTATAAATACGGGATCCAGCTATTTACGAATTAGTCTAACTTCATCCAGTCCAAATTACCACTGAACATGCGTTCAGATTTTAATTTACTCCCTATGATGCTACATAAAATATGGCCTGATTTTTGGCACAGGTGTTCACTGTTAGTGCCACAACTCAAATTCATAGCCCCCTAACACAACAAATTATAAATACGGGATCCAGCTATTTACGAATTAGTCTAACTTCACCCAGTTTATATTACCTTTAAACATTCCAATTACTAAATAATAAAATAAATTTTTTTCGGCGAAAATTTACTGCTATAACTTCAATTACATGTAATTTTCGGCTCATAACAACAGAATTTTTTACTACTACCTGATGCAAAATATGTCGATAATGCAGGTTTTTTCGGCTGAAATTTTCGGCTAACTTCAGTAGCATCTATAAACGCCAGATTTAGAAAGGCGATCAACTCTAGGTTTATTGTTAAAAATCATTTTCTGTATTGTGTTATTATTATAAAAAGCAAAATTAATATTGGTATAATTGAGCACGATGTTGCTAATCCGTTGGCTCGTTTTTCTTATATACTCTAAGCGACGCCAATTTTCCCGCGTTGGACTATCCGGTGGATAAATACCCGTTAGAGTTTTACGCTTTAGCTTTTTATTCAATAACTTTAATATAGTCCTAGTTGCATATCCGTTATTCCTTGCAATTTGTAGAATTATATTAAGCTCTGTGTTATAATTTGAATTTGTCAAAGGGATATTTATTAGTCTATCTATGAGTGAGTGGAAAGCTGACATTTTAATATTATGGGGATGGTTTGAAGAACTAGGGATAACAGCGTCTGTATACGTGGGTTTCCGATAAATTTTGGAATCTAAAGAGGAATTAATCCTGGTTATTGTTATATCTAGAAAGTTAATACATTTATTTTCTTCTTTTTCTAACGTAAAATCAATAGTGGGATATTGAGAATTTAACCAAGTAAGGAAAGAGTCTAACAGTCTATCAGTTCCACCTCATAGACATAGTATGTCATCAACATGTCATCTATACCAAACGATTATATGACGGAAATAAGGATTGTTATTTGATATGATCATTTGTTCGAAGAAATTCATGAAAATTTCAGCCAACAAAGATGACAGAGGGAAGCCCATGGGTAGACCATCAGCGAATTTGAAATATGTATTATCAAAACAGAAATAATTTTGTTTAATACAAGTCTCAAACACTAACTTCAGTTCACGACGTAAGCCCTCATCTACAACATCCCTATCTAAGTAATTACAAACTATTTGGGACAAAGTGTTAATTGGAATAGAAGTGAAAAGACTGGCAACGTCAAACGAAACTACTTTTGAATTTAATGGAATGTCGACGTCTTGAATTTTGTTAATCAATTCTACCGAGTTTTTAACCGAGTAAGCCGAAAAGAAATTAGTATGACAATTGAAAAAATTAAACCCTTACATAGCTTGTAAGCAGGAGCATTGCAATACGCGACTATTGGCCTAATCGAAATGCCCTCCTTATGGATTTTTGGTAAACCATAAAGGATCGGAGCGGATGGATTCATGACAGAGTATTTCCAACCAGTTCCATCAAACAACTTCGGGCATTGGTTGATACACTTACTAACCGATGTCTTAAGACTTAGTTAGATTCCTGCCAAGCACTATTGCTTTGCTTTCTGTAATAAAATCAGAAATTTTATTACCGTAATCGGCTTTTGTGAGCACGGTAATTGTATTGCCATTATCCGCTTTACACGCTATAAGGTCATGGTCACGTAGTTTTTTCTTTATCACACTAATCACTTTGAGGTTAGTATTATTTGAAGCAGCAGAAGAAGAGTATGATGGAGTAGAAGAGTTATCAATACCTTTTTTTATTTGTAGCGCACACACTGATTTTAATTGGGTTGTCTCGCCAAATAAGGCAGTTTCAGCATCTACAGCGATTCTCGAATGATCGAAGGCTTGATTTTGTTTGGCGTATGAGCAAAATTCACACCGTTGCTCAGCATTTGAATCTCTGTATCACAGAAAGCGATTGAGGACAAGTTCTTAAAACGTGGATGAAATTCGAAACCAGACGAACCACTATTACCTCTACGGTTAAATGGATAAGCCTTATCCCGCAAAACATCCAGTTTAGCTTTTTGTTTCACATATTGAATATGTGAAATTTCCGCTACCTCTGCACGAACTTTTTGTCCAGCCAATCGAACTCAACAGAGTGCAAACGACTCGCTAACTCAGTGTGAACAACTTTAAGATGGAGATATAAGTTGTTCCTGGTAGCATACCCTTTACGTAACTCTTTATTCCTCCAATTACAACGGGCTAGATTGATAGCTCTTCTTCCTTCCAAAGATTTACTATTGCATTTAATATTAGTATAGTTAGGAAGCAAATTTAATTTTTTACAACTAGTATTAAACCATATTTGATTATTATTATAAAAAATTCTTACCAACAAACGACGATAAATTATGGCGAGGGTGGCCAAATCTGCCAACTTAATACTTTTTACACTATTTGCCGTAGGCACTTGGCGAAACACACTAATACTTAATAAACACATTTTATTAAACACTTGTTTTTTATTTCGCAAAATTATATTTTTGAATATTTTAATTAAAAACTTTGTTCAAAAAGTTTGAAAAATCACTCGATCGATTTCGACTTGTTAGTATTAGTTTTGCTTTTTATAACACTAACACAATAAAGAAAATGATTTTTAACAATAAACCTAGAGTTGATCGCCTTTCCAAATCTGGCGTTTATAGGATTAATTGCAATGATTGTAGTTTCTCCTATATTGGCCAGACTGGGCGCAATATTGGAGTTAGAGCTAAAGAACATTTATCTGGTTGCAATCAATCAACTTTCCATAACCATTTAACTTTAGAAAATCATACAGCTAGCTTGATCAATTTAGACATATTGCATATACAACCTAAAGGCAGACGTTTGGATACCTTCTTACGAAATTCGAAAATCAATATTTCTTAACCAAAATATCCTTAACGAACAGAGAGAAATTTGTTTCTCACCAATTATAGACCCCGCCCTTTTCTATAATTTGACTAATACGTCGGGTAATTAAATGTACTTCAATATACCTTGAATTTTGTTACTCAGCCGATGACTAATCGCCTACCTGCGCGATCAATAGATTAATTTTTATTGCTTATTTTTTTCCCTCCTTCTTTTATTATATTTTGCTTTTCTCTACTATATAACAAAATTTTTACTAATACAAATCAGTAGATACTCCTGATGATGACCTAACAAGTCGAAATCGATCGAGTGATTTTTTAAAATTTTTGAACAAATTTTTTAATTAAAACATTCAAAAATATAATTTTGCGAAATAAAAAACAAGTTTTTAATAAAATGTGTTTATTAATTAGTAGCTATATTAGCATCGCACTGGGACCTGGAACATCCAAATTGCTTTTATGCCTAAAATACGAAATATTATTATTAATTATTATATTAATATATATGTATGTATTAAATTAATAACTAACAAATGATTTTTGTGTGCAAATATCAAATTTCCTATAGGAAATTCTATATTTTACTAGTACTAATGTAAAAATAGCAACTAAAAAATATCTTGGCATTAGTACTTTTTGGTTGCTATTTTCATTGTTTTTTTAATATGTGTGTATAAAAAAATTTGTGTTTGAACACATTATTTTTGTATGTATGTATACTATTCGTGTGAGTTGCTTTGCTAAAATAACAAAATATTCTTTGGCCGAAACGTACACTAAGTGAAATAGTTTTGAGTAAATTGTGATTGTTCGTGGCTCCTCTAATTTTACTGCTAACAGGTCTTTACTTGTTGTTAGATCGACCGATTTCGAGGTTCTGTGTGTACACAAATATGTGGGATAGATGAAATGTTAGTGGTGTTCAACTCATTGTTAGATTTGTTTTTCTGTTTTTATGAACCCTACGTTTGTTCGTATTTATTGTAACTTTATTATCCTGTGTTACTGTATGTTTGTTGGAACTAATTTATCTCTTGTAGTGGATTTTTCGAAAATTATTTCGTTTGTTTTGAACGTTTTAGGTTCTGAGCGATTTATATTTAATATTTCAATTGATTATATTTTGATTTTTCGTTATGGGATGCAATATATTTTGCTAATTTTTTATAAGCCTCTCGAATTCCGTTCAAGTATTCCTTTCATTGACTGACCATGTCTTCGGGTATATTCCTTATAAAGATATGACCTTTGTGAAGTTCAAATGGTGTCAGATTGGTTTAGCAATGAATTGAGTTATTAAAAGCGAATATTGTTGATATATGATTCTATAGTAAGTTCCGTTAACGTGTAATGGCATCGCTCAATGGGTGAGTTATTCGTGAATGATTTTGCTGTAGTTATGTGTAAATTAATATTCATCATTTTTGTGAATTCTTGAAATATTTCAGGAGCAAATTCTGTTGCTGAGTTTAATACTAGCAATTTAGGCATTCCTTATTGTGAGAAGAAAATAAGAAATTTGTGGATCATAATTTGAGAATTTCTGTCTTGAAGTTCAAAAATGGAGGTAAATTTGCTAAATTTATCTATCTATGATCGTTAGGAAATTTTTGATTGTTAGAGCAAGCTATGGACTATTTTCATGGGACCTTGGAGTGTTTGTGAAATTTTAAATTTTACGTGGACTGATTGTCTGTCGTATATATTTTTGTTACAAATTTCACAATTTAGAACAAATTTTGAAATTTTCTGTTTTGAATTTGGGAAACAAAGAGTTTTTCTGATAACCATTTGTTCTTCTTCTAATAATATACATCGCTCTTTTTGTGGTTGCAAGATTATAAATTGAGGATTCTAGCCGAATTCCTCTTGTAATATTTGGAATGTAGTATCATCTGTAGAGATTGCAGTAAGGTATTTTGTGCTAGTGTAACTGTTTAAGATGATATTTCTTAGAGTAAAAAAACCTTAGAGTGCATGAAAGTAGCTGTCAAGTGAGTCAAATTTGGAGGGTAAATGAGAAAGCATATAAATAAACGTATTCAGAATTTGCTCGATCGAAATTTAAAACTACACAAATTCACAATTATTTTTATTCGAATATAATACGCATTAATTGTTTTTATTTTCGGTAAAAAAATTATACTAATAGTATTCCAAAATAAAAAGTAATTATGAAAATAAAAGCACGTAGAATATGTACGTAGTAATAAGAGAAATGCGACACTGGTAATATAACATATGTTTACAAACACAAACACAAAATGAAAACCCCACGCCGAAATCAAAATTGTTTACTTAATTTTCTCTGATTTATAACTTAAATTAAGGATAAATTTACCACAAATCACTTTCTTCTTAACACAATTTACATTTTATATTATATAAACACTTAGTAAACTTACTAATGGTAAGATACGCCTTTTTGAAATCTTTTAGGCGTATTTTTACAAGTTTTGACAATACACTTCATTTTAAATACAAGTTTGTAATTTTTTTTATCAAATGATGATAAAATGACACCACGCACTACTATATAAACCAACTAAATATTTTATAATATTTTTATTATTTTAATTAATAATTTTAAAATCACAAAATTAAGTCGCCACCATAGGTTGTCACTGCGCACATAAATAAACAGCTGCTATGGGGTTTTTCGTTTTGAAATATGAGTAAGCTATATGCTTTTTTATATAACCATCCTGCTCCAACGTGCCTCAAATGAAATAGCAAATTTTATATGGGGAAAAAAAGTTTCTACTCTGTAGTTAATGTAACTCTATTTGATATTTGTTGTATAAAACTTCCGCTGATTCATCCATTCGTATGTGGTCACTTGTTTAGGATTCACTATTTGTATTAACTGATGTTCGAATTTATTTACTGCTGAATTAGATTCAGGTATTTTAGTAGTATCCCTATCATTTGCGATATTGTTTTTACTATCAATATTGCACAACATAGCGAATTCAACGTTATCAATAGAGGTAGCAAATTCGCTATCTTATTTATCTCCCTACCTCTTACTGAAGGTAAGGAACTGGATTCCTCGATAAATATCAATTTTTCACGGGTTTGTTGAGCCCATGCTGAAATTTTCCAATACTTATTAAACTATGTTTTGAAAAAAAACAAATTATGGTTAATTACTTCAAAACTGCGTTGCATATTCTTTCCGCAAGGCTATTGCTGTTGGCGAATACAAGGACTTCATTTCCAGACTAACCAATGTCAATGTAATCATAAATTTATTTGGCCGTTTTGAATGCTTGAGAGGTTCAGTGGTAAGTTTTGTTCTGAAAGCTTTTGTTGGATAATAGCCAACGTAAAACCAGCGTTAATAATTCGCACTCATTTTGTCTGTAACGAAGCACTGTTTTAGCAAAGTTAATATTTAGTCCGGCGATATTGGCTGTATTTTGGACTGTCTTCCCTTCTTCAAACAGTTTTATTAAAAGATTTTTTTTCCAAGAGATATATTTTTGTAATTTACAGTTCGTCGGTTGTTTCTAAGTTGAGATTCTTAAAAGTGGTTTAATATTGTAATAAAAATATTTTTACATGATATTTTTGTATAATGTTACATATATTACCTGATGAACTAGTGGATTCAGATGAACTCATTTTAATAATAATAACTTTTAGTTATGACTGACGAGCATGAAACAAATGACAAAATGAAATTCTTGAATTTTACTATGCATAATGAATACGTGCTTCAATGAATACGTGATGAAAAGAATAATATGAGAATGTACCATTATAAAATTAAAACAGAAACTATTTTTTTATCATTCAGTGGCACTATTCTGGCAATTCCCTGGGAATAGGGAATTGGGGATAGATTTTATATGTAATTTCTATTTTAGATTTTTTTTGTGGCATACTGAGGTAAAAATCTAGTGGTAATTTTTTTTTGAAAACAAAATAAAATTGGGAATAATTTTCCCTGCCAATTTAGATATGGAAAAATTATTCCCAATTTATAAATATTTACATCAAACTTTTCTCCTTAGTAGGCCGGAAAAAAATATTTGAACTGAAATTACATATAAAATCTTTCCCCAATTCCCTATTCCCAGGGAATTACAAGAATAGTGCCACTGAAGAAAATCTCTATGGGTTTCACTTAATTTGCAAATTGTTTCATTTAATTTGCAAAAGGTTTCATTTAACCTGAAAAACCATATATAATTGTTAGTTAACTAGTATTTGATCGGATAACTCTTTTGTCTCAAAACTGCACTGCATCTTCTGGCCATACTTTGTATAAGAACGGCACACTGGTTTTGTTTGTTCGAGATACCTTTTGTTTTATAATTCCCCACATATTCTCTATTAGATTTCAGTCTGGACTCTGTGCTGGCCACAGCAAGACACGAATTTTTAGATGCTCCAACCACGGCCTTACTTTTCGGGATGTGCGTTTGGGGTTGTTGTTGGCTTGATAAATCCAACGCAGAGGCTGATCATCCATGAAATTATCGTTTAAATTGTCAACAAAGATCCCAATATAGTTTTGTGCATCCATGATCTCATGAAGGAGGGACAAAAGAATAAGTAATAAAAATTAATCTATTGATGGCGCAGGTGGGCGATTAGTCATCGGCTGAGTAACAGATTATTAGATTTTTATTGCTTATTATTATTATTTTTTTGTCCCTCCTTCTTTTGTTTATTTTTTGCTTTTTCCTGCTATATATAACTAATTTTTACTTTTACAAATCAGTAGATACTCCTGATCATGACCTAACAAGTCGAAATTGATCGAGTGATTTTTTAAACTTTTTGAACGAATTTTTTAATTAAAATATTCAAAAAATCTAATTTTGCGAAATAAAAAACAAATGTTTAATAAAATGTGTTTATTAAGTATTAGTGTGTTTCGAAAAGTGCCTACGGCAAATAGCATAAAAAGTAATAATATAAAAATTATTTCGAGTGGCCATTTGTCTGTTCCGCGGTGGGCCCGGGGGCCTCTCGATAGTAAATACGGTTTCGTACGTAGTGTGGTGATGATAGACGATTTAGTGAGTGTTACTGTTTAGTGAGTGTTACTGTTGTGGGTTTCTCCATGGGGCAACCCAAAAATAGTGAATTAACGATTATAGTGTGAAAAATTTGGGATATACCAAAAAGTGTGAACGGAATAAAAATTTAGTGACGTAAAAGTGATCTACAACGTTCGGGGGTACTTCTGCCCATCCACATTATTTGTTAGTGAAATAAGTTATTAGAACTAGAACAATGAATGTTGTGGTTTATTTTTGAGTGGTTGTTCGCCAGTGTTGTCGTGGAGCTCTCCCAATTGGCGGCCCTCTTTTTTTCTCAATAGTGTTTTGTTTTTCGAATAATTTAGTTTTTGTTTTTGGATGACATACTTTGTTTAAAGTTTATTTATTTTATTTTATTCTATTTTGTTTTTGTGTATTTGAAGTTCCTATTGGAAAATAGTGAATTGTAAAAAGGGTGTAATTGCAAACCGGTGTCGCCCGAGCCACGAGCTAGGAGAATGTAAAATCGAACAACAAGCTGCCAAAGAGGACATATTTTGTATAAATTGCAACAAGATGGGACATCCAGCGTCATATAAGGGATGTCCAGTTTAACAAGCGATGATGCTACGTCTAAAGCAAAAAATACAAGAAAGGCGACAGCAAGCGACACCACCACCACCAAGAATGTTCACGTCAATTCCTGTGACAAAGGAGAACGGGACAATGGCTGACTGGGGGGACCAATCCCAGCTCGACAGCAACAACAGATAAATATCGGTATGCAAAATAATGCAACAATCAATTAATTGACGGCGAGGATGGATGGCATGGCCCGGACCATACAGCAGCAAAGTGAGCAAATCTCACAACTTCTCCAGATTATCGGTTCATGGTAAACAATTTCAAAATTTTTGCGTTAAATGCCAATTCCATTGTGAGTGTTCAGAGGCGACTAAATTTATTAAAATTCTTGGAAACGTATTCACTAGATTGCATACTACTGTGAATGAAACCAAATTAAATTTTAGGCTCAAAATTCAATTTGAAAATTACGAGGTGATACGAAGGGACCGGGACAATGCTAAGCAGGGCGGAGGCACAGCTATCCTAATCAAAAATGGGCTAAAATATAAACAAATCACACTTCACGAAATAGAAACTGTGTCGGCATAGAGATTGCTATAGTTAAATTAAAAATTAGAAGTACACTCAATCATTTATTTTTGATATATATTTATTGCACGGGCAACGCAAACAAAATTTCGGATGAAAGCTTTTTGTAAGAGTGGGGCAAAACATTCAAAATTTTAAATTTACAAAATTCAAATAATTTCTACATTATAGCGGAAGATTTGAATGCGATGCATATAAATTGGGGAAATTCGGTGAATAATTCGAGGGGCAACCGTTTAAACTGATGGATGAACGAAAATGAGATAGAGTTTAGAACCAAAATTTATAAAAGTGATACACCGACCATGATTAGATCCGGAAATTTTTTAAATTTGGCCATTGCGGATGAGCGCATAAAAATTGATACAAAAAGTAAGGGCGAAATACCGACACATTGTTATGATAGCGATCATAAATCAATCAAGATTGTGGTGAGAGAGGTGAGCGAATTAGAAACGAGCATAAATGAGGTGGAGGGGAAGCGATTGTGGTACTATTTTACAGACACAAATTGGGTGGCATGGTCTGAAAAATTGGAAAAGGCACATCGGCAGGCAATTATAGCAAAAGGGAGTCATAGCGGCGGTGAGGGTGATTCATCAATAATAAAAACATTGACACCAACCACGCGAAATTTAGATGAAGACGAGCTCAAAATTTACATTGAAAAGATTACGAAATTACTTTTGGCCAACGTTAAAGAAAATGAACCACCAAAACAAAGACGATGTAACAATATGAACTGTTACACGAATGACACGATCGAAAAATTATACAAGCACAAAAGTCTGTTGATCACCAAAATTAAAATATACCGGCGAAATTCGGCAAGGAATCAAAGGCATCATCATCATCATAACACAGCATATACGACGACAAGCGAAATTCAGAGGCAAACACACATTTGGAAAGCAGAAATTAAAAGGACGGTACAACTAATTGAGCAAAATGTCAAAATTCAAATTGAAAAATAATGGGTCAATCGCATGAAGAATGTAAAGCCGGGAATGAAAATGTGGGCAGAAATCAAGAAAATGACGTGACAGGAGGCAACCGGTTCAGAGAAATCGAAGTGGATGAGCGGGAGATGGATGAGTACGAGCATTTAAATATACCGTAGAGCGGACATGTCACGAAATGAAACAACAAAATTCAAATTTTGGATGAACACATAAATTTAGACATAATTGGCCATCACATTGAAAAACATACGCGACGGAATCCGGCATTAAGCAAACCAGAACATGAAATTCAAGTGAATGAAACGGTGGAGCCAATCAAGCGGAACCACGAAGAAGATAAATGATTAAAAAGCGCAAAATCACAATTCTTGGCAACAAATCGAGCAGAGGCACCAGATCAACCAGCTCCACAATATTTTGTCACAGTCGAGTATTTAACGCAAATTCTAAAAAAAGCAAATAATAAAAAAAAATTCCACTCCGATCTAATACGAAACATAATAATGAAACATCTCTTCCAAATTCAATTATAATCGAAATTTGTATCCTATTCAATCATCTGTTAAATAATAAATCGTTTCCAAATTGTTGGAAGGTGGCGCGCATATTTCCAATATTGAAAAAAGAGCAAAATTCAAAAGACCCGGAAAATTACCGACCCATTAGTCTACTTTCGAATTTGGGCAAAATTTATGAAATTATTATTTTTGAAAAGATTTTGGAGCACGTGCAGAGGGGGTCCCATATGGTACAAAACGCGATATTTTAAAATGCGATATTTCAAAACGCGATACAGTACAAAACGCGATATGGTGAAAAATGCGATATGGTACAAAAAGGGAGTTTAGGATCGGGTTATATCAGGCGGGTGAAGGGGAAATTTAATTTCAGTTTATAGGAATTTAAAAGTCGATAGGAACGATAGTATTACATAGGATCGGTCTCAGTTGGGTCGCTGCGTTCTCGTCGCTTCGCAACGCATATTTTGTACCAGATCGCATTTTTAAATACCGCGTTTTGAAATATCTCGTTTTGTACCATATCGCGTTTTGAAATATCGCATTTTGAAATATCGCATTTTGTACCATATCTCGTTTTGTCATATCTCGTTTTGAAATATCGCGTTTTGAAATCTCGCGTTTCGAGCGGATCCCGTGCAGAGGAGAGGATTGATGCCCGATAATCAATTAGGCTTTCGGCAGGAGCACGTACAGTACATGCAATCACAAAATTAGTTTCGGACGTATGCCACAAATTAAGTTTTAAACATCATACGCATAGTATGATAAAATCAATCATTTATAAATAATTGTATTTAACATACAATGATGATATTATGGTAAATGCAATCATGTATTTATCATTACCGCGGGAGCGGTAATGATTGACATCAAAAAAGCATTCGAATCAATTTGGCTAGATGGTTTGCTAACAAAATTGAAACATTTCGACTTTAATATACGGATCTAATTGAAATCATTTACGAGCTGTTGTACGATCGGAAATTTATGGTGACAACGGGCGGCAGGCATTCATTCGGTCAGGCAATTCAAAATTATAAATGGGGTACAACAGGGTACGATAACAGCACCAATTTTTTTCAATTTATATACGGCAGAGATTGTTGGCAGCGAAATTCTAAATTCACAAAATTTACAAACGTGCGCATATGCAGATGATATGGTGTTGTATAGCAGCAAATATTTTGTCGGCGATATTCAAATTCAATTATAAAAAGCATTAGATTATGTACGAGTACAAGAATACTTGCATACTTGGCGCATCGAAACGATTGTATCGAAATGCGATGCGATACTTTTCAGAGGTCCACTGCGTAACGCAAATCGTGAGCTGAAAAGAAAATGGAAAAAATTACAAGTAAACATATACGAACAACCGTTCTAAAGGAGACTGTAAAATATTTAGGCATTAACATTGATAATATGTGTTACATGGCCAATCATACAACGAAACAGCTGGAGAAGGCAAGGAGAGCGTTTATGGGGGCGATACGCACTCAGAAAAAAAATATAGTAAATACATGATTGCATTTACCATAATATTATAATTTTATGTTAAATACAATTATTTAAATGATTGATTTTAACATACTTGATGTTCTTCATCATAATAATGATGATCATTGAAAAAAACAAATTTTTGAGTGATCATCATTGTTATGATGAAGAAGATCAAGAAGAATGATCAAGAATATCATAGTATGATAAAACCAATCATAGTATGATCAAATCAATCATTTAAATAATTTTATTTAACATACAATTATAATATTATGGTAAATGCAATCATGTATTTATCATATTTTTTTCTGAGTGCGGCTTTTTTACTGCAAACACATTACAGAACGTGTCAAAATGATTGCGTAAATGGCACTCATTAGATTAATTTTAACATACGGATGTCCGGTATGGTACAATCAGGTGCCAAGGTATATGGAAAGCATGAGAGTGTTCGAGAGGAAGTGTATCAGGCATTGTCGGGGCAGTACACAGAAAGATGGATACCAACTTTAAACACTATACTATATCAAATAAAAATCACTACAATAATTATGATTCGGACCGTATTGACATACAGATAATAACACTGGTGCGAAATCATGTTTTACAAGCGAGCTAAAACACGGATAGGTCCTTGATATACGGACCGTATAACATAGACACAGCTTTGGCGGAAGAATACCTGAGGGAGGGAGTGGTGCCAGGTCCAAATTTATTTATACAACTAGACCAGAGAGGGTATGTTCAGGATAAGAGGACGGGTATCCGCCTAATATACCGCCTAAATCACATTCAGCGGAGACCGAACGAGAAATTGTTCGACAAAGACAAACTTGAGAGTCCAGAACGCCTATTTTGATCCAGAATTTGACAAAAGCAAAATTATGCTAAATTTTGATGAAAGTGAATTTATTTTTTATGTGTCGTTTTATTGAACACGAAATGTTTTACAATTGTTTTTTTTTATAAAATATAAAATTATTAACCTAAAATAAAAACATTGCGACGTCCGAACAAGTTGGTTTGTTCTAATACAAAAACACATATATGCCCGGTTTACATGAGAAAATTGTTTTCTTCTGAAAATTTTTGCAGGTAAATAAGAAAGAATCCGCTATATAAAAATATTCAATATGCCAGAAAGAAATAAACATATATAGTAATGGCGTAATTTTTTTTATAGGATCATTATTAATTTATTTTTAATGAATTAAAAAACGAAATTTACATTTTTATCTATGGCGTCTGTTTTTATAATGAATCCTCAACATTTATAAATACGAAATAATTTTTTTTCTTGTTAATTTTAAAAATGTTGCCATAAAAATACTCGGATCGAATATATTTTATGGCAACATTTTCATTTTTATGGTCATTTTTGCTCAAAAATTCTTCTGCAAAGTCATGTTTTGTTGGGATATATTTCTTTTCTTGTCTCTCATGTGCAAAAAGTCAATGTTATATCTTATTCATTTTGCAGAAGAAAAATGTTGGTGTTATGTAAACCGGGCAATATTCTACACTATTGCGTTCCGGTAATTCTTCTCTCCTGTCATTATTTTTGGACCAAAATAGGCGTGAGAATTTTTACGATATGATACGAGCGTAAAGGAGTAGGAGCCGGGAGTTTATGAGGCAATGTGTGCCAAATACTGGTGGCTATCCAATCATTGATGATGATGTACAACAGTTCGAGATGTTTTGTAGATTTATTAAGACTTATTAAGTTTTATTAATTTTTTTTAATTCATTTTTGTTTGTATGTTTATGTGTGTCGCGAGAGTACCTAAATACTGGGAGTCTATTCTGAAATTTTCGACGCGCGTATTTTTTTCGACAACGTCGAAAATCGCTTGAATCTTTTTTTTCGACGATGTCGACAATTCGACAACGTCGGAAATCGGTATTATGAATGATTTTGAAGGAAAATAACAATTGCATTTTACTTATGTATGCGTAAAATCATTTTTATTTCATTATGGTGTTTTGAGAAGAAAGGTGCTTAGAAGATTTTAATTTTGGTTTTAACACAAAAAAAATATCCGTTCAAAAAAAAAATTGTGTCATTCGTATATAATTAGGGACCAAAAGCATAAGCGCAAACATATTTTTTTAGTTTTTTCCTTTATTCCTTAAAAGACAAAATAGGAAAAGGTGAATACCAAAATAACAAATCCGATCAAAATAAAATTTTTATCTTTCATTCTATTGCATTCCGGTCCTATACAGAAAATTATATATAAAACACAAAAAAAGTTTATTGTTTATTAGTTTATTGTTTATAACAAACTAAAACACTAATTATAAAATTTACAAAATTTAAATCATACTCACATTTTGATAAAAAAAAATATAATTTATTTTTAAATTTAATATTTATAGTTGGAAATTATCAAAAATATTAAATTTAAATTAATTATTTTTTATTAAATTTAAATTAATTCATTTTTATTAATTAAAATTTTATAAGTTTAAATTATTAATTTATTTTTACTAACAAACTTTTTTTATTTCTCAACAGTTACCACTTTTCTTGTATGTACTCGACACCTTAAGAGGTGTCGTAAAATAGTCGACGTTATCTAAAAAAACGCGTGGAGTATTTCATGATACAAAAATTCGACAACGTCGAAAAAAACGCGGTCGAAAATATTTCATAATAACAAATTTTCGACAACGTCGAAAAAAAAACGCGGTCGAAAATTTCATAATAGACCCCTCAGAGAAAATATTATATGGACTTCGGTATATTAGGAATATTCGTTATTGAGTAGTTTTACCAAAGAGTCACACAAAATGATTGTTTTTTTTTTTAAGGTTTAGGAGATACTTCAGCACCACACACCATCAGGGAACATCAACCCATGTCTCCGCTGTTGTGTCATCTGTTTTTGGCAAAAAATTAATTCTCCTTATTCGGTACAGGAAAAAAGCCGTAAATGTCAAACCACAATTGAAAAAACCTTTCGATATACAACCATACAATAGAAGTACGTTGAAGTTTGGTTAAACAAATTGTATCTAGCTCTGATAGAATAAAAAAAATCTGAATAAAATTTGGCTAAACCAAAAATATCAAAACTTATACCATACACCAAAAACTGCCCGATATTTAGTTCTAAACGACATACTTAGTTTCGATTTATAAATTACTGATTAGAAATGTTTTGTAGAATGTTAAATTTAAGTTTATATATAGCAGATTTTAATTAAACATCAGATGCGGTTTGTTTTGTGCCATCTTTGAACGATTGATATGAACTAACAATCAATTTAGTTAGTTGGAAATTTAGACAAAAAAAAATCGATGTGAGGCACGCAGCATTAGTTTCAGTGCGAGAAAATTTAAAGGTACTCAAACAATTGACTGAGGATAAATGTAAACAAGTACCTGAATATGTCAGTGATTCAGTGAAACGATAATTTATGTTCATCTATATTTTTAGGGTTATTGTGGAAGCAACAAACGGGCCACGAATATGTTGTTGGATATCGAGGTCAGTTAGTTATAGACAAGACAAAATGGAAGGCTGGAACTAGGGTAGCTCTTGATATGACCACATTTATAATAATGCAGTATCTACCGCGTGAGGTTGATCCCCTCGTTTATAATATATCTCACGGAGATCCTGGTGAAGTAACATATTCCGCTATTGGCGAATAGGCATCCAAACACATTTAATTTTCGGTAATGAATCGTGAACTATTTTTACGTGCTGGTATAACACCGCCAAAAGGTTGTTTACTATACGGACCACTACTCGCTCGTACGGTAGCATGACAACTAGACGCAAATTTCTTAAAAGTTTTGTCTCGTGCATCCAGCCAGCCATGGCGGTTTATGAATACAATTAAGTCTTTGAATAAAAAAATGGTAAACTTTTAAATAACAACAACTTCGTTTTACTTTAGATTACTGTTTATGTTGGCCTTTAAGCCAACTCTCATCAAAACATTGTGGTTTAATCTCACTCATTTTGGCCTAAAAAAAATTCCGGCAGTAAATTTTGATCAAGTTATCCCAATCTTGGTAACAGTCTGTGCCCTATTCCACCGGCTCGTATGAACGCTACACAAATGGTTGAACTACCATTTCCAGAGACTTGTTCATTTAATGGGAGCAGTGCACAAGGCAGATGCGGTGGTATCCAACAAGAGTAGAAAAAAAAAATATTTGACAACTGAAACGTTAAAATTATGCGTTTCGTTGTTGCGCCAATTACACACGCGGGATTTAGGCGCGGTTTTTGTCCCGAAAATCATTGGACGGCGCGAAAATTAAATTTACTACTAGATAAACTAACAAATTTACATTTACAAAAAGGGTGACGAGGTTCACAACCATTTCAAATTTGACCACCTATTCAAAATTTTACCCGTAAAGATATTGAGGATGGGCCACTATTATCGATCAAACAATGGATCGATTATGATATTTGGAGGAATATTGGGTAAATAGTAAAAGTAAAATATTTTAAAACTTTTGAATTTCTTATAAAGGAAGACATTTATTAATAAATTTACACTGAAAGAACCACAATTTACTTTTAACGCTATTTGCCGTAGGCACTTGGCGAAACACACTTATACTTAATAAACACATTTTTATTAATCACTTGTTTTTTGTTTCGCAGAATAGTATTCTGCGAAACAAAAAACAAGTGATTAATAAAAATGTGTTTATTAAGTAGAACCACAATTTAGTTTTTCTTTGGCGATTTTATCTTGTTCTCTCTGGATGGCCAATTATGATTATTTTAACAGAAATCTCACAATGGAAATCTAGGTATAGACATAAAGTTTGCACAAAACCTTCATTCGGCGCTGGATAATGCTCGAATAATAAAACACGGCTATTAGTTTCTTAAATGACTCGTTCAATGACTATCCACATTCGAC
This sequence comes from Nephrotoma flavescens, assembly GCA_932526605.1. NCBI lineage: Eukaryota > Metazoa > Arthropoda > Insecta > Diptera > Tipulidae > Nephrotoma > Nephrotoma flavescens. The sequence continues at coordinate 102,378,655 of OW052222.1, read as the reverse complement.
GACAAGTGTGAGATATTTCAAATACACTTCGTTTTTCATGTCATTGTCTTAAGCGAAACATGTATGACAAGTCTTCGATGTTTCTCATCAAATTACTTACTTTTGAATATGGCGCATCATTGATATTATTTTAACTTTTATATACAGTAGATTTCGCTTATAGCGACTACGGATATAACGACATTCCGGTTGTAACGACGCAAAATTTTGGTCCCAAGCATCAAAACATTATTTTAATATAAAAATTTTCGTTTATAACGACCCGGCTATAACGACGATTTCGGATATAACGTCCAATTTTTTCTATTTTTTTGAAAACAAAATTGGTTATAGTGACCAAATATTCGTTTTTTCCTTACTATTTTCGGGAAATCACATTTTATTTTTATTGTTTGTGATTTTGTTGTACATTTTCAGTTAATAAGTGCATTTATTCGAGAACGGAGGTGCGGTTTAATATTAATAAATTATCTTTGTGATTTAATTAGTTTTAAAAAATTAATAAATTATCTGTGACTTTATAACCGATATTGAACTGCATAATTAAAATGTAAAAACGCAAATCTTATTCCATTGAAGAAAAGGCCAACATGGTAATGCGTTTAGAAAATGGAGAATCAAATTCAAATTTAATTAAAGAATTCAATTTATCACATTCTACTTTATCGACGATGTAGAAAAATCGAGATAAAATAAAAGAGCAATTCGAAGTGAATTCTTTAAAAACAAAAAAAGTAAGGAAAGCAGAACACGACGATATTGATAAACTATTGCTCGATTGGTTTATCAATTCCCGAAATCAAATTCCAATTTCCGGGCCTATTTTACAGCCAAAAGCTAATTAATTCGCTCAAAAAATTGATAAGTCAAATTTTACTTGTAGCGACAGCTGGGTGTACAGTTTTCGTCAAAGACACAATATAGTGGTTGGAAAAATTTCGGAAGAAGCGGCTGCTGTTTCAAAAAATGATTGTGAAAATTGGCTTAAAAATGTGTTTCCTAAATTACGCGAAGGATACCAAGATTCAGAAATATTTAACGCTGATGAGACCGGGTGATTTTTGTATGTACATATTTTTGTTGTTCTTACTCTGTAGTCTGTACACATGTTTATTTATTTTTTTATATTTTTAGTAAAGTACATACATTATTTCTATGTATTTATTTTATTTGTTTCTTTGTAAAATGTTCTAAATATTAACTTACATAATATGAATTGAATTGAAATAATAAAAATGCGTAAATTTATTACAAAAAATCAATTATTGGCTTAATAATCATTATGTTTAGTATTGGAGTTTGTTTCTTCACTAACAGAAAAAATTCGTTTATAACGAAATTTGGATATAACGACCAATTTTGACCGGTCCCTTGATGGTCGTTATAGGCGAATTCTACTGTACGATATTAATATTTTGTTTGTCGAATTTGTATGTAAACATTTTGTAACAATTTTAACATAACCAAGACTTTTTCTTTTTTCTTTATATTCGACTGAACAAATGATTGCACTTTGGCAACCATTTGAAATACTAATACATGTTCCGGAGCGAGTAATAGTTTTTAAGGCGGCAGCCTATATTCTTATAAAATTGTTCATATGTGCTTTAACTTTTATAAAAATAATTTATAAATACATATCATACACTATTCATTTCAGACATATCACATACAATTCATCTATGACTTGTCACATGCGATTCGTCTATGACTTCTCACCTCATCTTGGACATGTTATAAACGATTCATCTCAGTCTGGTCATAAACAAAAATTAGTCCAATTTGTTCATAAATATCTATATTACAATGGCTTTCCTGCTGGGAGGCAATATTTAAGGAAAAGCAACTAGATAAAGTTTGATCAAATTTTTCTAAAATGAATGATTTACTTGTTAATAGGGAATAATGTATGTACATGCTCGTAACAATATAATTGAAGAAACAAGACTGTAATAATTTTATACAATATTGTTGTAATTATAAATCGGATTAGTAATCTTAAAAGAATATCAAATATTTTTAGCTTTTCAGTTACATATGTATAACGATGTTGCCGATAAACAATTCTTTATGTTACATGTAAGATCTCAAATTTAATGCAAACAATATTGCTAATAAACTGTGAGAAAATAGTAACCCACTGAGTGTCAAGATAAGGCAATTTTGCCTTAAATAATAGGATTCGTTACCCACTCTACATAGTGGCAATTAATCTTGCAAAAATGTTGGAATATGAAGGAAATACAAAATATAAATAGACATTCATAAATTACCTATATACTATATATTCTCAATGTACAGAAGGTTTCTAAGACCTTTCAAGAGATGCGGAAACGGAAAATTCTATATTAAAAATTAGTTTTACTTCCTTTCACGATGCAAAAGAAACTAGCGGTCAATATACTAAAAATTTACAGTATTAGAATGTAGTTGCGTGTGTATATTTCGAAAATAAATTACAGGTACCTACACATATGCTTTTCAGTACGTGAAAATTGTTCATAATTTTTTTTAACACGAATTGATTTTACTGAAAATATTGTTTTCCTTTGATTTGTACAAGTATATGTATCTATATATGTAAACATAAATAGGTTTACAATACTATGCGGTCTTTTAGTAAATAATACGTAAGTATTCTACGTACATATTTGTAGATATACACTTTAAATTCCTTTTTTCATTCAATTCTTGTTTGTTTTTTTTATTTATCAAAATCTACAAGCTATCTATTAAATGATGTCGTCTTATCAAAATAATATGTAATTGGTATGAAATAAATTAGTAAAGAGTTTAATTTTAACTTTATTTTCTTATTAAAAAAGAACTAAGCAATTTTCTTCAAACCCGTACACACGAGACGAGAAAAAATAAAACAGGTTCATCAACAACTAAACTGTTCATGTGTTGGGACGGAATATAACAAAACAAACAAAGAAAGCAGCCAATGCCTTTTTAAATATTGTGTCTTATTTATTATTTATATGAAAATTATGTCGACGTTTGAATGTATAAAGCAACGATATCTATATAAGATATAAAACCAATACTGTTTTGCAAAAACTGGAATTTCCAGTTTACTTCACACAGTCAATGGTGTGCAAATTAGACAGTTAACAAATACAACTAAAGTTTTTTTTTCAGTTTTTAATAACAATAAAAAAAAATAGAAAATTTTTTCGTCAAAAATAAGAAAACCTATAAATATCACGTATAAATATTTTTGTTAAAGATGTTTATATGTGTGATTCCTACTGCATATAGTGGAACACCTTTAAATTACGTTATGGATTGCGTGACACTAGCGCACTACATAGTTTCCTTAAAGCAATAATGCACTTAATGCCAATAACGGAATAAGATTACATTGTATATGAGTAGTTTTCTTACGACAACATATTTTATGATATAATGTGATTATATTATATTGATACAGTGTTGCATCTTGGCTAATGACTTATCTAAATAAATAGAACTAATAAATGCATTTATTCCCAATTAGTATTATTATTGTATTAGTGTTTGTGTACAGTAAAATTCAGTGGTACTTTAAATTAATTAAAGATAACTATATAGCTTTAGATAGTACTGATAGTACAGATTACGTGTTTACATATTTATATATTTCATCTGTTTCTATTCTCATACTAACATACTTATCCATAATTTATTTAACATATACCTACACTGAAATAAATACCTCACTGCAAATGCTTATTGTTTCATTCTCCAACAAATCCACCAAATAATATGAAAAATGTTGTTGAGTTTGCTAGAGAAAGAAAAATAAGCATTTTTAGCGAGATATTAATTTAACTATAGCTACATATTATATTTGTCTGATATCATGTATCAATTTCTAAATATTTCAACTAATTTCACTAACACACTACTTATTGATTCTGTAATGAACAGATTGCATTATACAGAGTGTCCCATTTTGGGATGTTGATCCATTACCTCGCGATAACGTGTACGAAACGTTGAACAATTTTCGTTCAGAAATTTTGCTCATAAATGCTAAATTTTATCTTTCAAAATATTTATCGGATGTCATCCAACCTATTTATTTTCAAATAAAATCTAGGTGAGTATATTTCGATTCCAAAACCGTTTGAGAGGAATACACCTATACTTAAGCTTTTTTTAATTTGTTTGGAAATGTCAGTTCTTCTAAAAAGACAGCGACCTCCTTTTTATCTACATGTCATATTTTTAGATTTATAAATTATTATTGTAGTTGGTAAAAGAATTTTAAGAATATATTTTTGTAACATTATTTATTAAATTCCAGTTTTTATAAAAACTTTGGCTTTAATAATTTCCCATTTTTCTTCTAAAGAATCCGCTAGAATCAATTAATTTAGATAGAGACCCTAAAAATTCTAAATTAAGGACATCTCAATTTTATTTTACCCCTATTTTGGACTGTAGTTGTTGTTTTTGTAGTACATATTATGTATTGCGAATACAAATTAATTCGGTCCGTTTTCAAAAAGTGGCTCTGACTATAATAGTTTTTTTTATAGTGACAGCTGATTTCCATTTTTTCAGACAGATTAGATATCTGCCGTTAACATTCGGTTTGTATTGCTTTGAGTTTTATACATAACGTGTTTTTTACGGTGTTAAATATGTTGGATTTCGTGATAACTAAACAGCATTTGCAGGATTTGTTAATTTTTTGTTTTAATTGGAAAAAAATGCAGCTGAAGCATATCGAATGCTTGTGGAAGTTAACGGTGACAATGTTCCAACCGATAAATCATGTAGAGAATGGTTTCGACGCATCAAAAATGATGAATTCAGTGTTGAAGATAAGCCTCGCTTGGGACAGCCAAAAAAAATCGTAAACGATGAATTAGAGGCATTGCTCGAAGAAGATCCGTCTCAAACGCAAAAGGGCTTGCCGGTACATTGAGGGTGACTCAACAAATAGTTTCCGTACGATTGAAATCTATGGTCATGATTTAAAAGCAAGGCAATAAGGTCCCTTATGAATTGAAACCAAGAGACGTGGAAAGGCGATTTCATTCTTGCGAACAGCTGCTTCAAAGGCAAACAAGGTTTTTTTTACATCGGATAGTGACTGATGAAGAAAAGTGGATCTTCTACGATAATCCCCAAGAGGAAAAATATTACGCTTTGCCCGACCAATCGTTGTATCTGGTGGGACCAAAGAGACGTTGTGTACTACGAGCTTGCATTGCGCGCGAGCGGTACAGACTACAATTAGTTCGTTTGAGCCTTGCATTACGAGAAAAACGACCGGAATATGAGGAAAGGCATGATAAAGTTATTCTTCTGCATGACAGCGCTCGGCCTCACGTCGCAAAAGTCGTAAAACAATATTTGGAAACGCTCGGAATGTACACGGACATTAATCCTTCTGATTACTGGTCACCGGTTCATTCCTTTTGAAGAAATTGAAACTTGGCTTCATACTTGGATCGCCTCAAAACACGAAACGTTTTTCTGAGATGGGATTCGAATATTGCCTGAGACGTGGGAAAAAGTTTTAAGCAGCGATGGAAAATATTTTAATAAATCGGTTCATTCATTTTAATAATACGACTCCAAATAAAGAATCTTCATTTTCATAATTTAGAATTTTAACAAGTCAATATATTTTTTGCAATATATATTTATTTATTACAATTGATCTAGCAATTTATCTTTCATAAGATATATATTCTTGTTTGGAGGGTTCTAGCCCTTTGGTTAGTCCTCTGGTTGGTATGATACAACATACGACGTAACTCAGCATTTTGGTGTAGACTGATACGCAGCATGTGTTTTCTCACGTGTTTGCTTATTTCTTCATGGACGAAATCCTTCTTTGCTCTATGAAGGTTATCATTTCTTATGTACTGCGAAGCATTTACTATTTCATGCACGACATTACCTTGGAATAACTGAATGATATTCATGGTTTTTTGAACAGCCCCAGAGAGAAATACCGTAAGTCCACATCGATAGAACATCGTTAGAAAATCTAAGTTGTAGCTAGCTAGTCTATTGTAGCTAAGGCAAAAGCCAATATTTTAGACATATTACATATTATATCATCATCAGGAGGATGACTTAACAAGTTGAAATTGATCGAATGATTTTTTAAACATTTTGAACCAATTTTTTAATTAAAAAATCCAAAAATCTAATTTTTTGCGAAATAGAAAAACAAGTGTTTAATAAAATGTGTTTATTCAGTGTTCCTGTGGAAGACATTTTTTACCCATGAATTTATTATAACAGCCCACAAACCCACATGCATAAAAACCGATAACAATTCACAGAAGTAATGCAACAGCCCACATCCACAAAAAATGATAAAATACATCGAAATACTATCCTGCACAATAAAAAGATACTCTCTAATTTCTTACAACATCCCACACCAATAAAACATAATACACCAAACTAGTTTCCTATACAAGAAATGTGTTCCTCTGAATTTAATACAACAGTCCACAAAAATCGATATTAGTAAATCGAATTACCTTCCAGTATAAGAAATAGGCACCTTAGAATTTATTACAACAGACCATACCCACAAATGTCAAAAGTAATGATCGAATTACGTTCCTGTGGCACTATTCTGGTAATTCCCCGGGAATAGGGAACCTATGGGGAAAGCATTTATATGTAAACTCTGTTCAAATATTTTGTTTTCCGGCCTACTGAGGAGAAAAGTTTGATGTAAATATTTATAAATTGGGAATAATTTTTCCTTATCTAAACCGGATTGATTGAACAGAAATTACATATGAATTCTTTCCCAAGTTCTTTATTCGCGGGGAATCACCAGAATGGCGCCACTGGACAAGAAATTGTTTTTTTATTTTTCAAATAAGTTGTTTCTATCGCGATCTCTGCCTATTCAAATAAAACATTACGTCATTCTACTTTTTCTCTATCATCTACTTATTACACGAGTGATACTGTAAAACAAAATAGAGATAAATAAACAATTTATTCTGCGTGCAATAAAAGTAAAATTTAGAGGCGAAACGGCAACCTATTTTATTCAAGGAAAAAATATTAGATAAATATCGAAAAAAGTGATGTTAAACCACCCGCCCATGGATTTATATCTAGAGCCAACACCCACAAAAATGGTTAATAATGCGTCGAATTACCTCCCTGTCTGTACAGGAAGGAAATTCATCCCTACGAATTACCCATTGCTTGTCCAGGAAGGTATTGCGATGCATTGTTATTAGTATTTGTGCATGTGGGTGTTAGAAGGAAGGTAATTAAAGCGTCACTAAACTCATAAACTTGCTGTAGCTGTATAGGTTCTCGTATGCTTTATGGCTAAGTATTCGTTTTTAAGCGTCCTTCGTTTGCGTTTCCAATATCTCATCTTGATTGTATGTAAGGGAGATCCATGAGTCGGTTAGTAGTTTAATCTTTAACTCATAATATGCCGTGGAGTGTATGAGATGCAAATTTGGGTAAATTGGTTGTGGTAGATCGTCCTCTACGAAAGCCATGCTGATTCACTGAAAACAATGTTTAACATTGAAAGTAAAGGGAATCATATACAATACTTTCAAATAACTTAGGGATACAGGATAATTTCGCGATTATGGCTGAGCGGAAAATCATCTTTTAGCTTGTTAATGCTTCTTATCACAGTATTAAAATCATTTTGAATAGAGACTAGAGATGCTAGAGCGCCGTTTTTCATGTAGCTGAAGTAGTCCGCATCGGGCTCAATACAGCTGTTGGAGTAAACCGGATTAAAAAAAAATTGCGAACAAGTCAGCAACAGTTTTAGGGTCACCAGAACAATGATCACTGAACTTCATCGTAGAAGGTTACCGTCTGATTTCTTCTTCGAGGTTATGAATTACCAAAAACGCTTTGGATGAGCGATTATTTCCGACTGCATTTTACGTTTACCGGCGTAATCATTGTATAGTTCATGAGACAAGTTCGAATATTCATTGTAAACGTTCACATAGTTTAAGTAATCCGAGTCCAATCTCGTCTTTATTTTTTTTTTTCCAGTTTATATTTCTTTGATTACGCAATGAACGCTATTCCCTATTGTACCAAGGTGGAACCGCCAGTACTGTTGAAAGCTCATATGAAATGGTGTAATCTCTACTTCCGGTATACTGATTTCCGTCAAATTTCATTAATATATTCTTCTAATTGTAACCAAAGAATATTATTTAAATGTTAATTTTTCTTAATTGCTCCACTACAGACAACTAAAGGAGTCTAAAGGAGCTTTACTTCATTTCAAATTTTAAATTGTATATTTATAAAAAAATTGTTCAATTTTGTATTTATTTTATTTGAAATAGATTATAATAATAACAATAACATTTGTGGAAATTCCTCGTAAATCGTCATTTTTGCATAAAATTGGAAAAATGGTCTGGACAATTTTTACTGAAAATCTGATTTAGAAGCTTCTTGTTTTCAATCGATTATATACTTACTATGTACATACTTATATCTACACATTATACTACGCTAGAATTTGTTTAGATAGTAATTGTCTATGTTTTAGTATTACATTATGTTAGTTTCGTTTTTAATTTAAATATTACGGTTTTGTGAACAAACGGAAAAGATCTTATGTTTGTTTATGTAATAAATAATCGTTTATACTTTAGAATGATAAACTTGTGCATTTGAATGCATTTATGCATTTGCAGTTGGATATGTACAACCACATACATACGAATATGCATTACTAACATAACTTACGAGACACAAACTGCCATGTTTTATAATACTCGAATCACAAAGAAGTGTATCGTAATGAATTTATTTTAATACACTGACACTATCACTTGATTTATCTTAATCCATAAAGAAAATTGCTTCCACGTATATTTACGTAGCTTAGTGTAAGTTGAGTTTATTAATGAACTGATTACATAAGATAGTATTGGTGTTGTGCGTAGACGATTCATTCTATATTAATGAACAATTACATTCATAAATCTGTACTGTACAAATGAAATTTGAATCGAATATGTTTTGATACGGTTTACGATAAAACTACACAAAATTAATGAAAATGGGAATTAGTACATTTTCGGTATACAACTATTTCATAGGCTAGGCTGTGGGTGAATAGGCTACAAGTTAAAAATGTTTACAGAAAAGTAATTTTTTTTAATTAAATTTTTTTACAAAAATATCAAAATAGTACTTCAGTAAGTCATAAAACCTAAAATAAAACCCTAATTTGGTTTTTGGTTCTCTGGGGCGGTATGTTGTACCATCACTTCGATCGAAAAAAGTCGAAATTCGAAAAAAGTCGAATCGAAAAAGTGAGTTGTATCATTTTTGCTTTTCGAAAATAATTCAACATACCGCCATTTGACTTTTTTCGAATTTCGATTCGAAGTGATGGTACAACATACCGCCCCTGATTGACTAAGTTTTGTTGTGTCCGTCAACCCATTACTGGCAGGATCCAAAAATATTTTGGTATAAAAATTATTTATAAAGTTTATCATTTTTTAGATTCCTAACAAAATTTACTATAGTCTTCTGTTTTTAATTGATGGCGTGGGGGACAGTAAATAGAGGAGATACTGAGTTCCCTATTATTGATTGATTCAACTTTTATGGTTTTAATTTTCATAATTTCTTCATCAACGCCGGGCACTTCATAATGTTTAATATTATTTTTAATAATTACGATAGACCCGCCTCTAGCGTTTCCCGCTGGATGAACAGCATGGTAGCATTAATAGTCACGTATTTTAATAAATTAAGTTTCTGTTAAATGAGTTTCCGAAACAAGACATATATCTGTTTTTCTAAGTTTAGAAAAATTTCACCACAATTCTAAGTGATCTATTCATTTGATAATATAGCACTGATGTAACCTCATTTGTTGTTTCTTGTCTATCCAGCCGCTTCTAGACCACGTTATTGTTTTGCTAGGCGTGCATTTATCGTTTCTATTTTTCGAAATATCCTTTCCAGTGGGTTTTCTTTTATAGTATTAGATAACTGCTGCGTATTCTGCGAGTAGGATCTCCTCTTTGACCCTATGGACTCTGGTTGTGTCGGCACTCTAGTTGTAGTTGGAATCCTTTCTCTTGTAACATTTCTGTTTTGAGTCGATTGGCGTGTTTTATTTCTTAACATTTGCAGTTGTACCGCTACTTTGCATCCTCTGTTGGCTGGGTGTTGTCCTTTACAGTTTATACACCTTGCAGGTTTGGCTCGACTAACAGAACAGCCTTTCGCGTTATGTCTGCCGGCACGTTTTACGCACCTAACACCTTGGTATTTTTTGCATTGAGGTATTAATCTCGTGTTATTTTTCATTGGTTCTATTTTAACCTTCATATTAAGTATTGCTTCCATATTAAATATATTTTCAATTTTTTAGCTTTTATTGAATGTGAGCATGAATAGCGGGAGCCTTCTTTTATCGATCTTTCTTCGTTGACTATTTTTAACTTTCTCTCGTTTACGGATATTTACTGCGTCTTCAATTTGCAGTTCATTTATTTTGAGATCTTCTATTATATCGTCCTTCTTGCAGGTGGGATGGAGACCTCTCACCATAACCTAAATTTCTCGGTTATTTTTATCTTCATAGGTATACCACTCTTTACATTCTTCAGTGAGCTTTGTGGCTAAAGCCTTATATACATCGGGATTTCTTGTGTTTATCTCCCAAACATTATTGTTTAGTGCAACTACTCTATAGTCGTTTGTGGACACTAATTTCATTAGAGCTTGGATATTCGCAAACTCAGTTATGCCTATCCCATTAATTGGCGGTGGTGCCTTAGTCTTCATTACAATCTTGCGTTGTTCTTATTGCTGATGGAGTACAGGCACTGGTTCGACAGTTTCATTAACTTTTGCATGCGAGAGCTCCTCAACTTCTGGCGAGAATTCTGCTCTTCGTTTTTTCCTTGGTCTTTTCTTCTATTTTTGCATCCAATCAGTTTCTCTGGCAAGTTCCTCATCTGTATGAAACTAGCGTTAGTATCGACAAGTGTGCTGATTTTGTTACAGCAAGTAAGAGGAGTTTCCACAACCTCTGTCAGTTTGGTCTTCTTCAGCTCCTCATTTTCTTTCTTTAACTTAGCGATTTCATTGCTAAGTTGCGATGCCACTTTTTCTATTTAACTTAGTCTTCTGCGTAGTTCAACATTTTCGATTTAATATGGCACTATTCTGGTTTTACCTGGGAATAGGGAATTGGGAATTAGTTACGTATTTCTAGCAGTTGGGAATTGTTTAATCCCCAAAGTGTATTCTGGCGTTTGGGATTTTTTTTATTGGGAAAAAATAATTCTATTTTATAGCACTTTTGACGTTAATTTTTCCCCATTATTCTTTTGGGGAATTGTAATTCGTACTTTTTCGATTTTTTAAACATTATTTTTTCTAATAAATATATAAGTATTTAAAAGTAAATTAATTTTGTAATAAGGTCGCAACATGCGTTTTAGTTTATAAAAAGCAAAATAAAAAATGCTTTCCCCAAAAATTATTCCCAGTCTACCAGAATATAGATTTGGGAACGGGAAATAAATATTTGGGGATTATTGCAAATTTGTAATTACAGCAAAATATTTTCCCCAATTCCCTGGGAAAGCCAGAATAGGGCCACTGCTGGGTCACGAACTGAAATTGTCTAGGTGGTAATCTAGATATTTTTGAACTTCAATCGAATGGGCATATACAGCAGTTTTATATTTTTTTTCCTATAAGCATATTCTGGTGTGTCTTATAGGAATCTTTTCTTTTCTATTTATCTAAGTTTTGACGTTTATCTTTCCGCACCTACTTTGGATACGGTAAAATATTCTGGTACTACACATACAAAATCCTTTTAATTTAATTCTTTTAATTTTTAATTAGACAAAAAAATTATATTTTTGGTAGAGACGGGCTTCGACGGTAAAGCCCGCCTCTAACAACAAATAATTTATCTCGAACGGTCGTATATAAAAAAAGCTAAATATTTAAAGGAAAAAAACTATAATTACATACAATTAATGTAGGTTTGACATTTCTTAACCGCTTACAGAGTCATGGTTTTCAATACTCAATCAAGAATTTGGGAAAAAATTATTCCTATGTGTACCAAAATAAACCAGCGGAAAAATTTTTTAGGCACTATCAATTTTTTTCCCAAATAGGAAAAAAATCCTATTTCTTTAAGACATCAGAATCGACCCACTGGTTATAAAACGTGTGTTCAAAACTAAAAAACAACCAAATTTTCACTTAGTTTTTTCATGATTTTTTCTGATTTCTAAATTAAAATAAGGATATTTTTACCATAATATAAATCACTTTCCTTTAAACATAGTTTACATTTTATTTTATATGCACTTATATAAACACGGTAAACCTACCGACACCGATATTCAGTGCTACCTATGATAAGAAATTTCTTCCTGAAATCCTCTAGGCGTATTTTGGTATTTGGCATTTCACAATACACTTCATTTTAATTAAGTTATCAATTTTTATCACCAAATGATGCACTACTACAATCCACTAACTATTTTATAAAATTTTAAATATTTTAGTTAATATTTTAATATTTTTAAGAGCACGAAATTTTGCTACCACTTTGACAATAAACACATAAACCAGTTTGGTTGGTTTTTGTTTTTTCCGTTTTTCCATGGTATTTTGAATTCTAATTCTATGGTTTTTGAGATATGAGTAAGCCATATGCATTTTTTATGTAACCATCCTACTCTGGCTTGTTACACATGACAGCAAAATTTTATATGGGTAAAATCTTTACACCCATTCTATAGTATTTATATAATTATTTGGTTTTTTACTTTGCGATATGAGACCGACATAATATGTATTTTTTTATAAAACCATGCATATATAGCTCTGACTTGTGACACATGAAATAGCAAATTTTATATGAGTAAAATCTTTACATTCATTCTATAGTATATATAAAAAAAAATATTAAGGATAAAGCCGTAACTACTATAGCTGTAAATCTGTAAATTTGAAAATGGACGAACATACATACAAATAACATATGACACGTTAAAAACACCCAGTCGCAACTTTTTTACTGGTCACCACCAGGAATCGAACCCGGGACCCCCGAATAACAGAGCAAGCACTCTACTTACTAAGCTAACGAGCGCGACCCATAATTCTAAGGTTGCAGCAGATATATTAGGAGTTTTCCGAAATAGTTCATGGTAGCTTTTGAATAATTTGCTGGTAAAAAATTACCAAATCTGAGTAACTTTAGGGCAATTTACTTTTAGTTGTTTTTAATTTCTGTTTTTCTGTCAATTTGTTTTAAATTAGTAGTGGCAGAAAAACTAAAGAACAAACTTTCAAACTATAAACTATTAAAAAAATACAACACAAATGTTGTATGTTGTATCTGCTAAAATTCGGCAATCCGCCTTTCAACTCTTTAATTCTTTCGTCATGATTCTTTCCTCGTTTCCTTCCTCTTCACCAAATAACAACAGTTATTGGTGAAGTAAAGGGGGAGGAAACGACGAAAGAATCAAAGTGTGGAATGGCCGAATGAATTTTGCTGAATGAAATATTCACACGCGAAATTTAATCTTATGGTGAATTCGTTAGACTTAGAGAAAAAGTTACCCGGTAGCTCAACCCGTGTGTTTTTTGCCCTGATAGCTGAATCCGGGTAAGTTTTTGTTGCCTGACATTTCTAACGAACATACTATTACTTTAACTTTGTTAGCAACATTAAAAAAATAAAAACTACCCCAAAAAGTTACCATGGGCAATAGTTGACAACGTCTAAGTTATAAATGCTCACATATTTTGAATGAAAAGTTATAAGTGGCGATAATAAAAAACAATGACAATAGTATTAAAATTGTTAGCTTATTTTTTGTGACATTTCGGAAAGGTCACTCCATCTCTGCACCTAGATTCTGATCAAGTGACAAATGCCATTTTTTTGAGAGTTTGCACTAAAATGTTAACTGCTATAAAATGACAATTTATTGTGAGTTCTAAAAAGCGATGCTGCTGAGATGACTTTTCAAAATGTCACGAAAAATTTTGTGACAAATAGTACAATATTGTCACTTATTTAATTTTCCGTGACTTTAAATTTTCTTATAAAATTAGTATGAATACAAATTTCAACCACTTTTTGTATCGTAAATTGAAATTGAAAACTAAACTCTTAAATAATAAAAAAACTTATAAAATTTGTATTATTGATGATTGCGAACTTGAAGTTTTTTGACAACTTTCAAGTATGTAATATAGTTATCTGCTTGGCAAAAAATGTAAGAAGTTGAGTGCATTTTCCCAAAGTCATGAAAAATTGTTAGAATACACGCACCCCTTGGGTTTAAATTCTGGGGCGGTATGTTGTACCATCACTTCGAATCGAAATTTGAAAAAAGTCGAATGGCGGTATGTTGTATCATTTTCGAAAAACAAAAATGACACAACTTTCACTTTTTCGATTCGACTTTTTTCGATTCGAAGTGATGGTACAACATACCGCATCTGATCAAGTGACAAATGACATTTTTTGTGACTGTACTAAACTTGTAACTGCAATAAAATGATAATTTAGTTGTTAGTTCTAAAATCGATGCTGATGACCTTTTCAAAATATCACGAAAAAATTTGTGACAAATAGTGACTTTATTGATATTACCTATTTAATTTTTCATGACTTTAAATTTTCTTATCAAATTGGTGTGAATACAATTTGTAAATATTTTTTCTATTGAATTAAATCGAAATTGCAAAATTCAAAACAAAATTATTAAATAAAAAATTAATAATAAAAATATTTATAAAATTTGTATAAAAGATTATGCGAATTTGAAGTTCTACAATTTAGCAACGCAACTGTAACTACTATAAACTGCTGCAAAAGTTATGTCATCTCATTAAAATTGGAAATTGTCGGTGACAATATTTTGTTCTTATAAAAAATGTTCATGAAAAATTGTCCCTTTATCAAAATCTACCTCCAGGCTTATATTTAAGTAATAGTGGTAAAATTCTAAAGTGGTGGTCTCTCTCTCTCTCTCTCTGGCACTATATCCCATCAAGGGATTTGGCCGCCTCAAGTGAGGTTTCATAATCATATTTTCATTTCGGATAATGAGTGATTAAAGGCGGTGATACATGTACAGATTTTGCCTTTAAGGCAAAAAAAATTGCCTTATACAAAATTGAGAAATGTTCATTTTAAAATTTTTGCTTATAAGGCGATTCAAGATGGCCGACTTTTAACCAATCAGCGCGCATAATTTTTATGCCTTAAAGGCAAAATCTGTACATGTATCACCACCTTAATTCATTGATCCTAATCCAGCCGTAACATTATTTTCCCTGTCACCACCGGAAATCGAACCCGGGACCTCCGGTCGCTGGAGCAAGCACGCTGACCACTTTGCCATCGAAAAAACGAAAAGGGACCATCGGCAAAGAAAAAAAAAGTGGTGGTCGAAAGAGGGAAAATTCTGAATAGCTTAAAAGCTATTATAGCTTAAAAATGAAAAAGAACTTATCACAATTAAAGATAAGTTCGCACTCAATAGTAGAATAAACATTTATTTTTCTGCCACGTTTACGAGATATAAATAAATAAATGCAAAAAAGTCACAAAAACGATTTTTCGTAGCATTTGTATGTTTTTTCGTGTTTACGTTTGTTGGACCTGCTTACCATAGAGGTCTGGTAAAGTAAAGAATAAATGATAGCAGCTGTCAAGTTAGTCAAATTCGGAGAGTACAGAGAAAGCATATAAATCAACGGGTCGTATTTAGAATTTGCTCGATCAAAATTAAAAACTACACAAATTCACAATTATTTTTATTCAAATATAGTACGCATTAATTGCTTTTATTTTCGGTTAAAAATTATACTTTTACTATTCCAAAATAAAAAGTAATTATGAAAAGAAAAGCACGTAGAATATGTACGTAGTAAGCACGTAGTAATAAGAAAAATGCGACACTGGTAATATAACATATGTTTACAAAAACAAACATAATATAAGAACCCCACGCGCACAAACAAAACTAATGTTCTTAATTTTCTATGATTTATAACTTAAATTAAGGATAATTTTATCACTTTCTTCTTAAAATAATTTACATTATATTTTATATAGACACTTAGTAAACTTACTGATGATAAGCCGTAGGATATGCCTTTCTGATTTTTTCTGGCGTATTTTTGAACTTTTCACAATACACTTCATTTTACATAAGTCTGTAATTTTTATAATCATATAACTACACAAACCATTAACTATTTGAAAATGTTTTTATTATTTTAATGTATTTTAATTAATAATTTTAAAAATTTATAATTTTACAGCGCAAAATTAAGACGTCACTTCGTAAAAAAACAAAAACTGGTTTGGTGGGTTCTTATTTTGAGACATGAGTAATGCCTCAACCAGTCAGACTTAAGTTCTTAAGTTGTGCTCCGTTTTGGACCACTTAGGAGAACGGTACGACCACCAAAATTTTAGAGGTCAGTTGTTTATTTGTGACGAGAAGCCTATAAAATATTGGTGATTGTAGCACTAACCGAAGTGGTGCAATCTGCGTGTAACTTAAGCTCGTCAGACTTAAGAGCTTAAGTTACACGCCGAGTGCCCCACTTCGGTTAGTGCTACAATCACCAAAATTTTATAGGCTTCTCGTCACAAATAAACAACTGACCTCTAAAATTTTGGTAGTCGTACCGCTCTCCTAAGTGGTCCAAAACGGAACACAACTTAAGAACTTAAGTCTGACTGGTTGAGGCATAAGCCATATGTATTTTTTATATAACCATCCTGCTCTGACGTGTCTCAAATGAAATAGCAAATGTTATATGGGAAAAAGCTTAACTTCAACTCTACAGGATTTACCGCTATTCTGCTTATAGGTCCCTTACACGTTCAATATTATTGCGCAATATTATTGTACTAAATAATGCGAAAAATTTGTTTTAGTCTAGACTGCTCAATATTATTGAACAATTTTTCCTTATTACGCATTTAAATATGTAATAATGTCTCTTACCTCGATGATAAATTCTTTTTCTTCCGCTTTATTAGAATTATAATTTTTTCTTTCAGACATTTTGCTGTATAGAAATTAAAAAAATACAACGATTTTTTGAGAACCGATATAATATATTGCACAATATTGGCTTCACACTACACAATATATTTCACAAATCAATAAATATTAAAAAAATTTACTTTTACACAATTACGATCTTACTTTGGTACCGGTTAAAGACGACTGTTCGAGTGCGAATATTTGTGCGGATATTTAGAATCACACTTTTCCACTAATCAAATTACGCAAATAAAAAATAAAATATTTTTAACTTAAGAAAAATATTCGCAGACGATCAACTTAATCATAAAAAAAATAAAATTATGAGCTACATACTGCTCAATAAATCGGTTGAAAAGTGTATATTCGCACAAAAGTTCGCACTCGAATAGTCGCCTTAAATCCATGCTGGAATAGAATAAATATTGTGCTCAAAGTAACAACCAAAAATTGTATTTACTTTTTATTAGTTGGGAACAACTACATTTTGAAGTTAAACAAAACGTGAAAACATAACTAAATATATCTAATTAAAATATTACTATTTATTACTATTTTTATTACTATTTTTATTACTATTAACCGAATAATATTGAATATTATTACAAATCGTAACTAATTTACAACCGGTAGAATAGAATTATTCTATACCAGCAAAAAAGTTAGTTTAAAACAATTCCAATTTGGAATTACATATATGGGATTGATGTTGTAAATTTCCCAAATAAGACCGTAAAATCGTTTAAAACCAAAGTTATAATAACAGTAGATGACATTTCATTCTAGAAAAAGTATTGCAAGATTAAAAAACGATAAAAGTTGAAAATGATAAGACTCACTTTTTCGATTCGAAATGATGGTACAAGTACAACATACCGCCCTTGGAATTACATATATGAGATTGTTGTTGTAAATTTCACAAAATAAAACCGCAAATATATCGCTTTTGTGTTTTATTAACACAATTGTATGGGTACGGCAAAAGTACCATGTCAAAAAATTTATTTTTGTATGTGTTTTGAACCAACTTACATATTTGTGTATTTCAAATTTATTTTCGTTCGAAAAAAACACTAACTATACACACAATTGTGTTGGTTGTACTTCAAAACAAGTGAAATTTTTTATCAAAAACACCATTACATACTATGATTTTTTATTCACACATTTGTGTGTTTGGACTTAAATAAAGCCATTTTTTTTGGTTGATAAAGGGATATTGTGCAAATCTACAAAATTTTATCCACACACGGTCAATTTTATTGTGCAATACTGCGCAATAATATTGAACGTGTAAGGGGTCTATTACTTACAAAGTCCATATACCCCCATTACACGGTCAGTAATAATGCCATTACCAGTAATGTCATTACTTGCGTCATTCCTCTCTTTAGTTTTGGTACCATTACACGGTCATTCCTACACATCACTATTATCGTCATTACTTGAGTTCTATTAATCGTTTTGTATACGAATTTAGTTTTACTCTAAATATATAAATTGTTTTTCAACAGCAATTGCCGACGGCGAAAAAAATTGTCATCGACTAAATTTTTTTTTTTAACAAGTATACATAGCCAATATGTATATCAAAATGTTGATATGTTGATTAATATTTTACATATTAATATTTATGTCAAAATTATATTTTTTTTATGACGACTGTATTAAAATATGTATTTATATGTATATTCCTAAACTTGTCCCAAAAATCATTTAAGACTCCCATTTCAACCCAACATACCCAATCTCATCATAAGCGTGCAACCGAAAAATGGGAAATAAAAAAATGTCCATTAAATCGAGAGTCCATTAAATGTCCGTTAAATCGAGCGTCCGTTAAATTGGGGTCCATAAAATTGGTGGTTTACCGTACCTAAATAAATACTACATTATATTGCCATTTATTTGTGATAAAACAAATATAATTTTAATATAACTATTGATATATCAACATTTTGATATAATATGTATACTCATTAAAAAAAAAATTTTAGCCAACGACAATTTTTTTTTTGGCTGCGGTAATCATGAAAAACAATTTTATATGTATATTTAAATAGAGCAGAACTAAAGAAAAGTATGTAATGATGTACCATAGTAATGACGAAAACCCTACACTAACATTAATAAGCTCGAAACAGAACAAGAGCGAAGGCGGCGAGCGAAATCGCCTGTCATATTACAAAACAGGAAAACATATAATACAAACACAACCATCGACGCAGGCGACGACGATTTTTTCGTTAAAATAAATTTAGAGTCTATTTCTATTTTTATCGCCGACGAAACAATGTTGCCAACTGTTTTTTATATATATCTCAGTTGGTATCATTTAACCGTCATATTATTAATCAATTTTTTCAATTTAGTAGGCTTACGCCACAACGTCATTTGTCAAAACACAGAAGGATATGCCGTTTGTGGATGTTTTTTTATCGGATAAGCTGACGCTTTAGTTATGTTAGCTACAGCGATATTGCGGCGATATTTTTTATTTATTCGTCGACGCTCGTCGTCGTCGCTCTTGTTCTGTTTCTAGCTATAATGACAGTATTGACGTCACACACTAGTAATGATGTCTGGAATCAGAAAATCCGGATTTACATCATTACTAAGCATCATTCTTCAATATCACACATTACATGATCATTATTAATGTCATTCCTAGAAAGTAATGACATTATTACTGACCGTGTAATGGGGGTATTACATTTTTATATGGCCGTTCACATCATAGAATTATATTAAACAAATAGAATGAATGTGAGCAGCTGTCAAGTGAGTCAAATTCGGAGGGTAAAAGAGAAAGCATATAAATCAACGGGTCGTATTTAGAATTTGCTCGATTGAAATTTAAAACTTCTCAAATTCCCAATTATTTTTATTCGAATATAGTACGCATTAATTGTTTTTATTTTCGATAAAAAAATTATACTTATAATATTCCAAAATAAAAAATAATTATGAATAGAAAAACACGTAGAATATGTACGTAGTAATAAGAGAAATGCGACACTGGTAATATAACATATGTTTACAAACACACACACAAAATGAAAAACCCCACACCGAAATCAAAATTGTTTACTTAATTTTCTCTGATTTATAAATTAAATAATGGATAAATTTATCACAAATCACTTTTTTCTTAACATAATTTACATTTTATTTTATATAAACACTTAGTAAACTTACTGATGGTAAGATACGCCTTTTTGAAATCTTTTTGGCGTATTTTTACAATTTTTGACAATACACTTCATTTAAATAAAAAGTTTATAATTTTTTTTATCAAATAATGCACACCACACACTACAATATAAATCAACTAAATATTTTATAATATTTTTATTATTTTAATTAATAATTTTAAAATCACTAAATTACGTCGTCACCATAGGTTGTCACTGCGCACATAAATAAACATCTGATTTGGGGTTTTTCGTTTTGAAATATGAGTAAGCCATATGCTTTTTTATATAACCATCCTTCACCAACGTGCCTCAAATGAAATAGCAAATATTATATGCTTCTTTATATGGGGGAAAAAACATTTCTACTCTGTGTAGTGTAACTCTATTGTTCACATACATAGGCACTGGTAAAATGTAAATTCTTTACTTGTTTGTTGGTAGCACTGCATTTTATTTTCGTTGTTGGCATATAAATACAAATATACATTGGTCAGAACAAAAAATACATACAAAGAAAAAATATTTTGACAATTTAATGAAATGTTCTTTTGTTGTATTTTTAATTTTTTTGTTTTTAATTTGGTTTGTTTAATTTTATAAAGATAATTTTGCTTGCGAATTTGTGTAATATGTTTAGTGTTTAAGTGCAACAAATAAACACATTAAAACCCGTGTTTAATTTAAGAAACTTGGAATTAGACAGCAGCTAAGTAGGAAGTAATACACATACATACCAAAATGAAGTCTTCCAACAGCTCCACAAGGTAAAATTATTTTTTCAAATGAAACATTTATCCCAGGTAATCATTATTTGGCATTTGAAATCGTTTGAAGCTGAAATTTGTTTATTCTGTAGAGTTCCGTTTACTGTTTTCGTAGGTTCTGATCACTGCAGAATGTGTGAACGTAACCTCAATATTTTATTTCAATCCATCTGACAACTTCATTTTGTTTTATGTTAAGTTCGTGTTCGGCTTTTATAATTTGATTAAAATAAGTTTTTACCGAATAATATTGATTGTTGATATTCTGTCTAAATATAAAGCTAATTGTAATCCTATTTTTTGGATTTCACATTCTCTTCTAAATCGCGGATCGATGTGCGGCATTGGATCGAAAAAGTAAAAAAAATCGAACAAAAACAAAATGCTTGAAAATATAAAAGAGGGTTGTGAAATTGATGATAAAAAGAGCAATCATAATATATTATATTCAATCGATTGGGAAAGGTTTTAATCAAACGCAAATAACGTTTTTTTTTTTTGTGAAACAAGGAATGTTTTATCGTTTTAGCGAATTAAAGAAGCTCTCGGAGGAAAGTCTAACACGGCCGCCAGAAGAAGTTTTCGATATAATTTGTAAATTGGGAGAAGGAAGTTATGGATCTGTGTACAAAGCCTTACATAAAGAGAGTGGGCATGTTGTTGCAATAAAACAAGTACCCGTCGAATCAGATTTACATGAAATAATTAAAGAGATTTCGATTATGCAGCAATGCGATTCACCTTATGTGGTCCGATATTATGGAAGTTATTTTAATCAAAATGATTTATGGGTAAGTTGTTTATTGATCAATGAATTGTTATCTTGCATCATAATTTTTTATCATAACGAGTTTTATGAATTTTACACATTTAAAATGAAATTGATTACCTGATTTAAAATACACCCACCTAATTTGAATGTTATTACAATTTTCAAAACTAGTAATTTGAAAGCTGGGCGCGAGTTATTTCGCATTATTCATGAAGTACATATAACAATACGATAATAAAGTACCTATCTGCTTTTAAACGGGTGCCAGTATTTCTTTTTGTAGTGTTTTATAAAATTGGATCAGGCGTGAGGTACACTTTACGAATGTTACCTGCAAGAATCGATTATATAAACCTTACGAGTTCGACTTACGGGTTTCGAAGCAAACTAATTTTGAAAAATTGAACACAATAAAACGTTAACCATTCCGAGTGGGAAGTATGTATATATCTCGAAATTATAAATTTGTGCGAGTATAACAGGAAAACTTCGCAATTACGGTACCCAAAATGCCTTAAGGTTCAACTTTGTAAGCATTTCGAATTGCGAACACTTATTCACTCATTTTTTTTTTGTTGTCCTGATGTGTTGTGCTTAGTACAAGCTAGGAGTATGTATTTTTATAAAGTATAACGAAACAAGAAGAATTTTCATCAAAAAATGCGTAGGTTATCCAATTTAAATGGGTTATATCAAATATAGTTATATGTACAATATTCTATAATACACTTACACCACAATTTTTTTAAATTTTATATCGAATATCATACTTGTGACTGCCTTTACTTGATAAAAATTTAATTAAGCTGGAATTCCATTACTGCGGTTTATTTTGTGCAGAAAACCTGAAAGAGATGCAATCAAAAATTCCTATGTGTGTGAGCGGCGCAACAGTAAAATTTTTATACTTATTTTTTGTTGTAGCGATTTGGTTGCCATAAATATAAATAAAAAATACAAATCGAAGTATTTTTATGGCAACCAAAATGAAAAATACCCCCCCCCCCCCCACTCTCAGCAAATTTTTAGTATTTTACTAATTTTATGGTGAGCACTTGGCTATTGTATAAGTTTGAGAAATTTTTTTTATCTTTACATACATTTTTTGTAGATGTGTGAACAATGCTACCATAAAAAATACTTCAATTACATTTTTTATAGCAGTATTATGGCAATACACTAACACTATCACAACTGTTCTCTCAGTAAAATTTTACTTACATTTTTGTTTTGTAAACACAACCAGTAAAATCTATATATTTTCTCGCTTTTATTTTTTCTGACGGCAGATTTTTCCCATGGAATAGGGCCATTTTTTGGATTTATTTTATTCCCAAGGAAACAGCAAAAAGAATTTTTAGATTTAATTTTGGTTATTGGGTTGGTAGCAGACAGTTTGTCAAAATAAATTCCAAATTATACAATATCATGGCTGTGGACCAATTCTCAGGTAAATCGATTAGTTCAGTAAATTGACATTTTAGTACAAATTACTTTTCAAATCGTACCAATTCTCTAGTAAATAAAATTAGGTAAATACAGCTTAAAGGGACAAATGGTTCCTAGGAATATTTAAAAATTGGTTTGTAGAAACACGAACTTATGTCATAAACCAATGTTGTTCCAATTATTCGTATTGTTTATACGAAAATATTTATATTATATATTTGTTCAGATTTGTGGCGAAATATACACAATAAAATTATTGACAAAATAAATCTAAATTTTAAGAAATAGAACTGTATTCATAAATAATAGTAGCGCATTTTTATTTCATGGGAAATGGGAGTGAATATAAAAAAATATGATTAGAAACATGGCCGCCATATTTTCATGATTTGTTTAGCAAAAACAAAAACTACTACTATTTACTTTTGTGTCTTCGCTTTACCCTACTTTTTACTACGGTTTTTCAATTTACCGCATACACTTAAAACCGGCATTTAAGCTAGATTTACCTTAGAATTGGTCCACAGCCAGTGAAACAATTTTTTTAAGTAAAATTAACACGAGATAAAAATATAAACCCTTTACTTGTTAGAAAGAAACAAAACAAAGTTTCTGTAAAATTTACTGGCATTAAGCCTAAGCGGGGAAAATGTTGCCATAAAAGTATGAAACTCAATACTTTTTGTGGCAACATTTGTTTGTCTTGATCACTCTAACGTAATTTTAATATGTATACTCTGCTCTTTTCGTTTTCCCAGTATTTTTTTACTGAAAACAATTGTTTCACTTTGGAATCCAATCCAGCCGTGCTACATGTAGTCTCATAAGACCGGTTTCATCTTCCTTTCTTTCCCTTTTTACCTACAAAATCCGTTTTAACTGCGACATTAAATTTTTCGGTGAATCCGAAATGAAAAAATAGCAAGGAAAATTAAAAAATTTAAGGTCTTTTTTGAGATGTAGATTTTTGTTTAAATTTTATTTACGAGAGAAAAGAGTAAATCAATACAAAAAAAATGGTGTTTTAATATAAAATAAGGGTTTAAATTAACAATAAAAATCTATTGCGACGTAGTTTGAAACCAGTAACTAAAATCTCGTGTAGCTGGGATGAATATAAAATGTAACGTTATCAGTACGCCTATTTTGGTCCAAAAATAATGATAGGAGAGAAGAATTTTCGGAACGTAATAGTGCAGAATATATGTGTTGGTTTGTATTAGTAACAAACAAATTTGTTCGGACGTCGTGCCACACCATTCGCAATGTTTTTATTTTATTTTAGGTTAATAATTTTATATTTTGTAAATTAACAAATTTTATATGCATTTTATTAAAAAGAACAATTGTAAAACATTTCGTGTTCAATAAAACTTTCCTCAAAATTTTGCATAATTTTGCTTTTGTCAAATTCCCCATCTAGATCTAGATACCATGGGAAAATGTCACAAAACAGGAGTGGAAGCACCGATTCCACCCGCTTCGATTTATTTTGATGCCTATGGTCACAAAAACAACACACATACATGCGTAACAAATGACAGCACACTTATTCAAAATTGTGTATTATACGTCGTATACGTATACACAAATTTGTGGTTTCGTCTCCCAATTCTGCCTTGACTTTTGAGTCAGACGGTCGTATTTCTTCTTTTTATATTTTTAGTTTAAATTTTAAATTATTGTGCAAATTGTTCATAATATACGTGTTTTTATAATTACATATATAATTTATAAGAATTCCACAACCATGGAATGCATACCTGAACCAAGAGCCTGAACCATTTTTACCAAAATCGTGTAAAATATTGGAACACAAATAACGTGGTGGATCAAATTTGTTTCAAAATGGATTAGAAGAATGAAAAAGAATGCGAGCTCATCGAATAAGAGAGTCGCTGTGAGCCAGATAGTAAATATTTGGTTACTACTTTTTACGCTATTTGCCGTAGGCACTTGGCGAAACACACTTATACTTAATAAACACATTTTTATTAATCACTTGTTTTTTGTTTCGCAGAATATTTTGAATATTTTTCAAAAAGTTTAAAAAATCACCCAATCGATTTCGACTTGTTAGGTCATCATCAGGAGTTCTCTCTGGTAGACTGGTACTCTGGTACTCCTGATGATGACCTAACAAGTCGAAATCGATTGAGTGATTTTTTAAACTTTTTGAAAAATATTCAAAATATTCTGCGAAACAAAAAACAAGTGATTAATAAAAATGTGTTTATTAAGTATATTTGGTTACTACGTCTAAAATCAAACCAATTCGTTCGTTGACAAAAATGGGACATACACATATTTTTTTTTAATTATGTAAATTATACGGTCCACTACAAACCACTTACTCTATTGTATTTGAGCAAACATAGCTCAAAATGGAATAGGTTGGTTGGAGTGGATTTCTGAAAACAAATTTCACCTGTAATAAATAAATAAATAAAAATTCTGGATCAAAATAGGCGTTGCATCAAAATTTATCGAACCGGGTGGAATTCTTGGTGCTTCCACTCCTGTTTTGTGACATTTTCCCATGGTATCTACGTGGGGAATTTGACAAAAGCAAAATTATGCTAAATTTTGAGTAAAGTGAATTTATTTTTTACGTGTCGTTTTTATTGAACACGAAATGTTTTACACTTGTTTTTTTTATAAAATATAAAATTTGTTAATTTTCAAAATATAAAATTATTAACCTAAAATAAAAACATTGCGAATGGTGTGGCGCGACGTCAAATTCTACACTATTGCGTTCCGGTAATTCTTCTCTCCTGTCATTATTTTTGGATCAAAATAGGCGTACAGTGGCCCTATTCCGGCTTTCCCAGGGAATTGGGAAAATATTTTGCTGTAATTACAAATTGCAATAATTCCCAAATATTTATTTGCCGTTCCCAATTGTATATTCTGGTAGACTGGGAATAATTTTTAGAGAAAATTTTTTATTTTGGTTTTTATAAACTAAAACGGATGTTGCGACCTTATTACAAGTTTAATTTATTTTTAAATATATATTTATTAGAAAAAATAATGTTTAAAAATTGGAAAAAGTACGAATTACAACTCCCTAAAAAAATAATGGGGAAAAATTTACGCCAAAACTGCTATAAAATTATTTATTCCCAATAAAAAATCCCCAAACGCCAGAATACACTTTGGGGAATAAAAAATTCCTAACTGCTAGAAATACGTCACTAATTCCCAATTCCCTATTCCCGGAAACCAGAATAGGGCCACAGGTGACAATTTTTTTCCCCTTTTCTTGCCAGCCCACACAATTGTGTGGGCATGGCAAATTTGCATGTCAACAATTTATTTTTGTATTTTTTGAACCAACTTACAATTTTGTGTATTCCTTTTAAGCTTATTTTCGTCCGAAAGAAAAAACACTAACTATACACACAAGTGTTTTTTGTCCTTCAAATTAAGTGAAATTTGTTGCCACTCATTTGTGTGGTTTAGACATAAATTGAGACAAGAAAAGAAATATATCCCAACAAAACTTTGCAGAAGATTTTTAAGCCGCTAAAACCACTATAAAATATTGCCATAAAAATAAATGTTGCCATTAAATATATTCCATTCGAGTATTTTTATGGCAACATTTTTAAAATTGACAAAAAAAAATATTTCGTATTCATGAATGTTGAGGATTCATAATAAAACAGGCGCCATAGATAAAAAAGTAAATTTCGCATTTGAATTCATTAAAAATAATTTAGTAATTATCCTATAAAAAAAATTATGGCTTTACTATAAATACTTTTTACGCTATTTGCCGTAGGCACTTGGCAAAACACACTTATACTTAATAAACACATTTTTATTAATCACTTAAGTAGATTAGTATTTGAGTAGATACTCCTGATGATAACCTAACAAGTCGAAATCGATCGAGTGATTTTTTAAACTTTTTGAAAAATATTCAAAATATTCTGCGAAACAAAAAACAAGTGATTAATAAAAATGTGTTTATTAAGTATTACTATAAATGTTTATTTCTTTCTGGCTTATTGAATTTTTTTATATAGCGGATCCTTCTTATTTACCTGCAAAAATTTGTAGAAGAAAACAATTTTCTACGTGTAAATGCCCCATTATAATAAAATATAAAAAATACCAACTACTGGGGCATTTACATGTATAAAATTGTTGTCTTCTACAATTTTTTGCAGGTAAATAAGAAGGATCCGCTATATAAAAATATTCAATATGCCAGAAAGAAAAACATATATAGTAATGGCGTAATTTTGTTATAGGATCATTATTAATTTATTTTTCTTATTTCAAATGCGAAATCTACATTTTATCTATGGCGCCTGTTTTTATTATGAATCCTTAACATTTATAAATACGAAATAGTTTTTTTCTTGTTAATTTTAAAAATGTTGCCATACAAATACTCGGATCGAATATATTTTATGGGAACATTTATTTTTATGGCATCATTTTATAGTGATTTTTGCTGTATAGTGACTTAAAAATCTTCTGCAAAATTTTGTATATATGTATTTATATTTTTTTAGGGTTGTATTTTAGGGATATATTTCTTTTCTTGTCTCTCGTGTGCTAAAAGTCAATGTTATATCGTTCTCATTTTGAAGAAGAAAAATGTTGGCGCGTGTAAATGCCCCATACGTCGACAACTTTCGGCAAGTACGAAAATTAAAAATTGGAATTGGATTTAAATACAATTGCATAACTCGTGCATTTTTGATGAAAATTTTTCCTTTTTTTCTTTACTCTTTATAAAAATACATGCTCTTTTGCTATACCAATTGCCTTATAGTATATACATATGTATATATATAGGTACAAATATATAATATATATAATTCAGCCGTCAAATGAACAGGATGTTAAATAAAGCAGCTTCAACTTTGTTTCAATCCCTATTTACCTATGATACCGATTGTAATTGCGACTCATTTTTCAACAAAAATTTTTTCTGTAAGCAGCTTTAACTTAAATAAAAATCAAATAAAAAAATTTTTGAGATGTAGATTTTAGTTTCAATTTTATTTTCGAGAGAGCAGAATAAAATAATACAAAAAATTTGTGTTTAAATATAAAATAAGGTTTTAAATTAGCAATAAAAATCTATTACGACTTATTTTGAAGCGTAAAGCAGTGCTTCATTTAACATCCCGTGTGGAACGGCTCATTGATTTATTCGCTTCCGTCTCAAGTGTTATTGGTATTTTATTAGCTTAGTTAGCGCAACTTTCTATGCGAGAGCAAGTTGTAAAGTTATTTGTTGTACCAGAAAAAGCCACGGCACATTTTAATTTTAAGTATTTAATTATTTTTCATACTACATAATTTTGTATTAATTTAACGTTACGCAAAATATTTAATATCGTATAATCAAATTTAATATGTAATTATAATTTTTTTTGAGATGAGATTTTTATAGAATTTGGTCAAGCCTAACCTTTCGCTCTCGTTTTAAAACATTCTACTAAATGTAAGATACTATGCGAAAAATATATGCATTTTGCGGACAATTTCAAATTACGTTTACGAGAGTCAATCAATAAGTACCCGTGTTTGAAAACAGGTGGCATTGCTGAGGAAAGTTGACATTACCATCGTGTACTGTCTGTCATCTGTCAAACGACACGATACTAAATTTCAGTCTAGTTCACAGGTTAGTTTTTATTTCGCTCCCAGCGGTTTCTTTCTGTTCCCCAACATGAAAACATGGTTTGAAGGAAAAAATTCAGCTCAAACGAGGAGGTTATCCCAGAGACAGAAGCGTATTTTGAAGTGTTTGAGAAATCATATTTTTTGAAGGGGTTAAAGAATTGAAACGACGGAAAATTGTATCGACCTAAAAGGATTACTTTGAAAAATAAAAATTTAAAAAACGGTTACTTATTGATCGACCCTCACGATTCGTTTTAAATTCAGATAACTATTTAATTTAGGAAGCTAGTACAGAATATAATTGCAGTATTAACTCAGAAACACTTCGTACCATAAATTTAAAATAGATTCATGTGATGTGATTGAATCATTTTTAAATCGGAAATAGGTAAAATGTTATTACGAATAAAATGCAAGTTGCACACGTAAAATATTTGTTGCGTTCAGTTGAATTTAAATGAATAAGGGTTTTTTAATTCTACCTTATAGCCTGGACAGACTGCGAATTAGTTAAACTGAGACGGGACCAAAACTGAACGCAAACAAAACTGCTAAACTATTTGGTTTCAACAAAACAAAACTAAAAAAAAATTTAATAAAATTTTAGTGGCACTTTACTGAGGCACGCCTAAATAAAAATCAACCAGTTGAAAGTTGCAAAAATAAATTGATAAACATTACGAATCATTTAATATTTATCAATTTATTTTTTTTCAATTACGAGGAAAATTACATCAATCAATTGCAGCGATATGTGGGTGGCTAGTATAAAATTGGTTAGTGAAGACAATATTAAGATGTAATGCGCGTATTAAAATAAAAGTGCGTATTAAAAAAATATATTTATAATTTTATTTGCTAATCAATATAGATACATCTAATCGGTAAATTTCTACAACTTTCCTGTTTCTTCACCATCAGGCGAAAGAAGGGAGAATATTCGATTGTGTAAAGAACTATATTTTACAAACTTTCCATTTGTTTAAATGTGCAAATGTCATAGGTTTTATAAGTTTTCTAATTTAATCATCATCACAAGCTGTTGCGAGAAGCGCCATCTCTCTACACCACAATATATCGCAAATGGTGTTGGTCACCACAATATAAACTAGGATAATAAAAGAAAGTCAATATCTCGATTGTCAATGCTCATGCACACTCCGATGTCAAATCAGATGTTGCCAAAGATTTAATGTTTTTTGAGCTGGAAGACATCATGAGTTGTTACTCAAAATTATTGTGGGCGACTTAAAATCACCGTGGGCGCAAAAATCGGTAGGAACTTGCTCACCTGAGTAACAAGGAATGGAACTGGATATAAAGTATAACCTAATCGTACTAAGTACCTTCTTTCAACATAAGAAAATCCACAAGGACACGTGGCGATCGAATAATGGAAAAACGGAAAACCAAATTAATCACGTCATGACCTCGAAGAGACATCCCATCATTATACCTGGTTAGGTTTTATAGAGGCGCCGATATGGGCAGTGATCGATGATATGCTTGTTCTGTTCAAATATAAGTGCAAATTATCATTCGCATTTCGATACACTAAATATGTAGTCTCTGCTATCACTTAACATCTAAACCGGTTAATGAAAACTACGATACTTGACTAATCATCCAGGAGCAGTGGCTATGCTTTCCAGTCAGCTAAAACTACCGCAGCAAAAACTATTGGAAAAACCAACAAGAGCACGGAATTATTGGTTGGAAAATTGGTTAACTAGGATCACTCATGCACCGATCTGTATTAAAAACATCAGCTTCCAAAAACGGAAACTCAAGAGACTACTTTACCAATGCCAGAAATTTAAATAAAGATTCATAGCCAACAAAACACGAATGGAGATATAACAACAAACGTGGCTGATGTTCTCTCTAAGGCAAACTTACTTCCAAACTCTACTTAATCGGAACGAAGTGGTGCCTATTCGAGGCATTGCCCCACCGGGCGATAAGCTACTCGTGCGTACCCCACAGTAGAGAAAGTAGATGTAGCTATTAGTAGATTAAAAAATGAAGACATTCGGCTTTGATGGACTCCCCGAAAAATTATTAAAACACGGAGGAGCTACTCTTGTATCTAATCTATATGAACCGTTGCGATCTAGGATCAGAAGGAGCTTTCCGAGGAATGGAAGACCGCACTCATATGTCCGATGAATAAAAAGGCGACCATCTCAAATATGAAAATTACCGCGACATAGCTTTGTTACATATCGCCTACAAAGTGCTTGTTAATGTTGTACTTGCCCTGCGCGAATCATCCCCGTTGCTGAACATATCGACGACTATCAATGTGGTTTTCTCATAACCGATCGGCCACTGACCTTGGGGGGCTATTTGAGAAATCGATTCAAATTGCTTTTCGATTCGATTGATCAATTCGATTCAAACATGATTTTGGTATTCGGGAATTCGATCGAAACTAAAAACCTACACTGTCAAATAAAGACTAGAGAAATTATTTTTAATCATTATATCAAAATCAGCGTCAAAATGTCGCTGTCCTAAATTATAAACAATAAATTTTAGTTAAAAATTAAATTTTAAATCCCTATAAGATTATACATTTTTTAAAGCCAAAAAACAGTTCAATAGATTTGTAAAAATCCTATTATTTTATTATATGTATTTAATTGTAATTCAAAGGGGGATTGGTGTATTTCTATTCGTTTTCGGCATCTACCTGTGTTCTGACAACAGGAGATAATCGTTTGAAGATCTGCATATTTTGACATACGGACGCAAAAATGTATACTCATACATATGTTTTCAACGTTCTTTTTACTTTTCAATTCTATTAACGCAACGACAAAATAATACCTTGAGTAATCTAAAGTTGTTTGCGTTGCCATTTATGGATTTGGGATTGTTGTAATAATGAAGATAATAATATTATTATTATTACTGTCATATATTTTTTTAAAGGGCCCGACAGCAGAAATATATGTTGTTCCCTCGGTCCTTAGGAATACACTCCCCTCGCGTTAAAAGGGGTTGGTTAAATTTTAAAGCGGTAATAATATAGAGCATGAGATGACCCCCAAGGTGCCATTGTAATAATTATTCCAGCCCTAATATGACTGACGACGATAGATATATCCCTTTTTCAACAAAAAAAAAATGGCTCAATGAAAATCCAAACCACACAAATGTGTGAGTAAAAAATCATAGTATGTAATCGCGTTTTTGATAAAAATTTGCACTTGTTTTGAAGTACAACCAACACAATTGTGTGTATAGTTATAGTGTTTTTTTCGAACGAAAAAAGTTTGAAAGGAATACACAAATATGTAAGTTGGTTCAAAACACATACAAAAATAAATTTTTGACATGGTACTTTTGCCGTACCCACATAATTGTGTTAGTAAAACACAAAAGGGATATACAATGAAATTTAGAACAAAGTAGCTGACTTCTGGTGAACTAAATGTGAATCATAGTTTGCTATGAAGGAAGGATTAAAACTCTCATAACAATGGATTTGAAAATTTATTCTCGTCCCCCTTGTAGAAGTAGAAACCAACGCTATCTACATTCGATGAAAATCGCCAATACCTGATCCTAATTGACACAAACTAATAAGCTAATAAATTTTCCTTCTAGGTGTGGTGTTTTTAGAATAACTAACTTAAAATTTTACAAACCTATCAATGTAGTTAGATTAATAACTTTGCTGCGGTTATCGCCCTGGTTATTTCTGTGACTAACATCCTGTTCCCATAAACCATTTATGTCGATAATATATTTTTGGAATATAGTAAGATGCAGAATTTCAATACTGCATTGCGTATATTCCAGGAATGTGCTGTACATACCGATCACCATTATGGTTGGCCTGTTAGTCTTATATCATATCATAACTATTTGCAGATTTTTATTAATTAATTCAAATTTAGATGCTTCGTATGATATCTGAATTATTTTTAATTACAAACAAATAAAATGGTTTGTTTACTATAAGATTTTGGAAATTTTGTTTTATTTATCATTTTCCCAAAAATTTTAGTTTATAAAACACGCAATAGAAGAATATATGTATTATATATATATTCCTCGATGTATATATTCCTCGATGAACACGCGCAATATTGATTCGGTGTACTATGTGTATTCAGCAGCCATTGAGAACAGCCCTTCTCTAGAAATTTTGTTAATTCATTTTACTTAGGTATCAAAAAAGCAATTCCAATATGTTTCAGGTGTTGTGTTCAGTTTCACTCAATGAGATCAATCCAACTATATATTTCCTGCCTCGAGAGTCAATCCCATTATTTTATTATATTATTGCCGATTCCGGGATCGGCCATAATATAATAAAATAGTGGGATCCGATGTTATTGATGAATATTATTTTTTTCCAATTCAAATTCCCAGAGCAAGCTGTGAAATTCTGTGAAAGAATTGTATGCTGCGAGAATCGGCCCCATTGTAACTAGATAATTGCTTTGAAAATTAATGTTTTAAACATTCATCATGCACTTTCAAAATAGCAAATATTTATATTAGTTGGTTTGTCCTACGGCACACTCCAGTTGTTTTAGGGAAAAGGTATGTTGGCCAAAACATTTAATGATTGTATTTTTGATTCTAGATAGTAATGGAATTCTGTGGAGCTGGAAGTGTTTCGGACATAATGAGATTAAGAAAGAAAACATTAACTGAAGAAGAAATTGCAACAGTTCTTTGTGATACTTTAAAAGGCCTTGAATATTTACACCTTAGAAGAAAAATACATAGGTAAGTGGATTTGAGTAAAGGTGTGCTTAAAGTTATTTAACAGTGCTTTACATACTAAATAGAGATATAAAAGCGGGGAATATTCTCTTAAATTCTGAGGGTCATGCAAAGCTAGCTGATTTCGGTGTTGCTGGCCAATTAACCGATACGATGGCAAAACGTAACACAGTAATTGGTACGCCATTTTGGATGGCTCCAGAGGTTATCGAAGAAATAGGGTATGATTGTGGTGCTGATATATGGTCATTAGGTATAACAGCGTTAGAAATGGCTGAAGGTAAACCACCTTACGGAGATATACATCCAATGCGAGCAATATTTATGATACCAACAAAACCCCCACCATCATTCAGAGACCCAGATCGTTGGACATCCGAATTTATAGAATTTGTTAGTTTATGTTTAGTAAAAAATCCGAGCGATCGAGCCGATGCTAGTTCATTGTTAAAACACCAATTTATAAGTAAGTTTTGAAATGTTTTATAAAGTATTTGCAAACCACAATACACATTATTGGTTCTTCCGTTTGAAAATAGAAAATGCAAAATCACGTAGTATTTTAAGTAAAATGATTGCAGAAGGTAGTGAAATTCGTGATAGTCAAAGTTATCGACAGGCGGCCATAAATCAAGCCAAACAACAATTGCAATTACAGAATCAAGAATTGCAACAACAGCAACAGGACCAAGAGTCAGACGAAGAAGATCAACCAAATTCTAGAACTTTAAAAGAATTTCCAGCCGATCCTGGAACTCTGCGCCCAGACAAAAGCGATACATTAGATGGTGGGACCATGATTGCGCACGATGATTATGGAACATTGGTGCCCGAAAGTGGAACGATGATTGAATTAGAATCGAATTTGGGAACTATGGTTATTAATAGTGATTCTGAAGATTCAACGCTTAAAAGTAAATACACAAGGTTTAACTAAAATATTTTGAATTTATTATAATTTTACAGTATTTTAGATAATGATCCAGAGAAACCAAAATATCGCCCTTTGTTCCTTGCACATTTCGATCGTAAGGATGGTGGTTCAAATGTAAATAATATAAATCAATTAATACAACAACAACAGCAGCAACAGCAAAAAATTGTTCAACCGCAAACTCCGGTTAGTGCTAATGATTGTACAGTAGTTGGAAATCAGTTAAACGACGGCCAAAGATTTCAATCTCATGTTCAGTTACAAATACAATTGCCAGGAACGAAAAATTATATTTCTGATCCAGCATCTCAGATAGTACAACACCAGTATCAACAGCAACTTCAGCGAGAGGAACAAATTAATGCTTTGCAAAAACACCAAGAGAATCAAGCAAAGTTCCAGCGAAATTTTCTAGAGGGAGAAAATTTTGAATTTGTTAGTACTCCGAATTATTTAGAACTGCAACAGCCCTATAACATTTTTTTTCTTTATTTTCAGTTAAAATTTTTAAGTTTTGAAGAACTCCAACAACGACTGAATACAATAGATTTAGATATGGAGAAGGAAATAGAAGAATTAAATAAACGATATCATGCCAAACGTCAGCCAATAATAGATGCCATGGACGCTAAAAAAAAGCGACATCAAAATATAAACAATAATCTTATAAAAATTTAATTCTTATTTCCAGTTTACTTTATTTTTTCAAAATTATGTATTAAATATAATGTTTACCTTTGCAGTACATGAATCTCAAAGTTATGCTAATTGGATTTTCCATTCATTTGTGTTAATATGTTTTGTAATTTAATGTAGGCCACACCCATAGCATTGGATATCTGTTATAAATAGAAATAAACAATAATACAATTCGCATTTGGTTAGATAACGAGTGTAAATAGTTAAAATTTTATTATTTATATGAAAATCATAATTGTGTGGGATTAAAACTTTAGTTCGAGCATATAAAAACTATGAATAGATAGTGGTCGTCTTTTTCCGGGCTCTAACATCTGTAATAGTTTCAATTGAATAACGTTACATTTTTGATTACGTAAATATTGTTATATGTATGTATATACATATACAATTTTGCATTTTTCTTACATGAAAATTTGTTCACCTATTGATGTTCGAATATAAAATTTTATGTTATTTTTGTTTTTTCAATACACATTCCGTTAGGAAACGGGGAAATAAAATAACATAACAGCAATTTTATGCCACGAGAATCGGGCTCATTATATGGTTAAAGTTTTCCTATGTTCAAACCACCGGAAATTGACGAAAAAAAATTAACGTTACCAGAAAGTAAGCAGCGCTTTAATGGTAGTATGTATATATACTATGTTTCCATGGACATGGATAAACCGAGTTAAGAGTTTCGTTGAGTTTCGTCGAGTTAATAACATGGTGGGGACTAATCCCTATCGTTTCCATGCTAAATTTGTTTTGACAGTTCAGGTGATGTTATGTTTTTCTCAGTCTTTTTATATTTTAATCTGTTTTGTGAATATTTTAACATGTGTTTATTTTAACTATATTTTTTCTTTATAATAAGACTATATTTTATAATGATACTATATATATTTTCTGAATACTATAATTTTTCCTTTGACAGATATATGGTGTTTCCATGACAGAGTTAACCGGGATTATATCGGATTACCTCATCATGGAAACTAGTCGGATTTAGAGTTTTCGTTAAATTTCTTAATCCTCCTTTACTCGACGAAAGTAATTGGGTTAAATGAGATTCTATGTCAAAAGAAAAATTATAGTATTCAGAACGGGTCCCATTTGAAACGCGATATTTTAAAACGCGAATTATCAAAACGCGATATTTCAAAACGCGATATGGTACAAAACGCGATATTTCAAAACGCGATATAGTACAAAACGCGATATTTCAAAATGCGATATTTCAAAACGCGATATGGTACAAAACGGGAGTTTAGGATCGGGTTATACCAGGCGGGTGAAGGGGAAATTTAATTTCAGTTTATAGGAATTTAAATATCGATAGGAACGATAGTATATAGGATCGGTATCAGGTGGGTCGCTGCGCTCCCGCCGCTTCGCAACGCATATTCTGTACCATATCGCATTTTGAAATATCACGTTTTGTACTATACAAAACGCGATATGGTACAAAACGCGATATTTCAAAACGCGATATGGTACAAAACGGGAGTTTAGGATCGGGTTATACCAGGCGGGTGAAGGGGAAATTTAATTTCAGTTTATAGGAATTTAAATATCGATAGGAACGATAGTATATAGGATCGGTATCAGGTGGGTCGCTACGCTCCCGCCGCTTCGCAACGCATATTCTGTACCATATCGCATTTTGAAATATCGCGTTTTGAAATATCGCGTTTTGTACCGTATCGCGTTTTGTACCATATCGCGTTTTGAAATATCGCGTTTCGGAATATCGCGTTTTGTACCATATCGCGTTTTGAAATATCGCATTTTGAAATATCGTGTTTTGTACCATATCACATTTTGTACCATATCGCATTTTGAAATATCGCATTTTGAAATATTGCGTTTTGTACCATATCTCGTTTTGTCATATCTCGTTTTGAAATATCGCGTTTCGAGCGGATCCGATTCAGAACATATATATAGTATTATTATAAAATATAGTATTATTATAAAGAAAAAAATTAGTTAAAATAAACACGGGTTAAAATATTCACAAACCAGATTAAAATATAAAAAGACTGAGAAAAACATAACATCGCCTGAACTGTCGAAACAAATTTAGCATGGAAACGATAGGGATTAGCTTGCCATGTTATTAACTCGACGAAACTCTTAACACGGTTTATCCATGTCCACGGAAACGTAGTAATAGAATCTCATTTAACCCAATTACTTTCGTCGAGTTAAGGATTAAGAAATTTAACGAAAACTCTAAATCCGACTCGTTTCGACGATGCGATAATCCCGGTTAACTCTGTCATGGAAACACCATAATATACGCTACTATTGAATGTAAAAAAGTTCAGTGAACAATTTTTTCACCACTATATTACCCTTTTCCATACAAATCAAGGACAAGAAAAACGGTCAACATTTTCCCATAGAAAAATCGTGTTATGTCTTCTGTTTGTATTGTGTATTCTGTGGTATAGAATACAATTGTATTCTAAAAGCGATGCCACATATACATCTAACTACTGACGATTCGTGTGTACATTTGTTTTGCCTCGCCACATAAACGAACAAAATACAAACGATTTTTACAACAACAATTCTTTATATTTTGTTTAGAGCTGACTCATGAGGTTTATACCGCCGTTTCTATTCAAAGAGTCAAAGCGAAAAATTATAAACACACGTTCATTGTGTGTTCACGGAACGAGATAAAAAAAAGCTGGGGCGGTATGTTGTACCATCACTTCGAATCGAAAAAGTGAAAGTTGTATCTTTTTTGCTTTTCGAAAATGATACAACATACCGCCATTCGACTTTTTCGAATTTCGATTCGAAGTGATGGTACAACATACCGGCCCTGGCTTTTTTTACCAACTTTTGCTTAAAAAGTTTGTCTACGGTTGTCATTCAAGTTATATCGCACATCCTCTAAAAAAATGTCGTAACACAAAAAAATAGTTTTGAGATAAATGCATTTTAAATTGCTAACGCTACTGTGATGCTGAGATGATTTATTTTCTAAAGCTAATAATGAATAATCTCAGCATCACAGTAGCCTTAGCAATTTAAAATGCATTTACATATCTCTTTTTTATTATTTTTTTTTGTTTTCATTTGCTTAGGTCGACTAGCACTTATGCGACTAGCACTTATGCTGTATATAACCAGGCCAGCCCCCCTATTCCTGAATACGATACGAAAATGCAAAATTCATATTTGAATTGAATCAGATTCGTACGATTCTTATTTAAAATTGAATAGGAATCTTATACTTTCGTTTTCGTATCGTATTCAGGAATTGGACTTTTATCAATTATGTATATTTTTATATGTATACAGTCGTAACTTTCGTTACCACCGGGAATCGAACCCGAGACCCTCTATCTCTATACACACAGCAAACGTTCTACTCACTGTGTTACAGAGGGCGACAATGCATTTATCTCAAAAATGTTTTTTGTGTTGACAGTTTTTTAGATGAAGTGCGATCGATATGCTTTCTGTTGTTTTGTATTTTTTGATTTTAAAATTTCTGCTTTGTAAAATTGAGCTATCGTATTTGCCTTCAAAATATTAGAAAAAAGTCGAAGAATCAATACTTTAGTATTGGTGCGTATATGTATACTATGCTCAAGTATAACAGAACGAAACTCAAAAATGTGCTATCGTATTTTCCTTCGAATTATGAGGTAAAAGTCGAAAGAAACTTTATTGTAAACTTAGAATGGAGACGTCATGATAATTATAAGTGATGTGAAGGGCGAAGTGCAGGTTTAACATTTTAATTTAAAATGTAAGTATTACAAAATTAAATACTTATTAAGTATTTAATTGTCTAGATATTAATGGTTTAAATTATGTTCATCAAAATTTCAGCACAAAACTTAATTCAATTTGTCGGCCTGTAAATTAAACTTACATAATGTGGAAATAATGAAATTGTTATGATGAATGAAAGTGAATTGTGTATAATACAGCACATAAAGTGTATATGCCGTTTTATAATATATCACAACAAAAAATGTGGAAACACTCAAATAGATAATATTTTTCATCAATCAAAAGATTTATGTTAGTAGTATGGTCAATTTTCATGTGATTTTTAATAAAATTCTGAAATCAAAATAGTACTTTTTTAATTCCACCAACATCACGTGCCCTAATAGTTTCAGTTTCGGTTGTGACGTTTCACACACATACTTACACCAAATTGTTCCCCCAATGTTTATTTACACACATGCATACGCACAATTTTATTGTATCGAGTTTCATCCAGTTTCGAATAATCGCGACACTTTTCATACATGATCATATTCTAAGTCGAAAGCAAAACTAAGTCAAAGTTCAAACTAAATATACTTACTTCGAAAAATGACAAAAAAGTCGAATTTTGTTATACTTGGGTACCTAAGTATAACAACCCAAGTATAGCAAAATTCGCCATTTTTGTCATTTTTCAAAGTAAAAACTTATAATTGTGCTTATGTATGTATGTAAATAAAATTGGGGGAACAATTTGGTGTAAGTATGTGTGTGAAACGTCACAACCGAAACTATTAGGGGACGAGATGCTGGCGGAATTAAAAAAACTACTATTTTGATTTCAAAATTTTATTAAAAATCACATGAACATTGACCACACGGCTAACATAAATCTGTTGATTGATGAAAAGTATTATCTATTTGAATTTTTCCCATATTTTTTGTTAGTTCTCGCTATGTTTTTTCTCAGCTACTAAGACGTATTCGTTAAAAATTTGGGAGAAATCACTCGAGTTCATCAAAAGTTATCATGTATTGTAAATTCCTCCTTACAGGTGAGCATGGGAAAGCGGTATAATTTTTTGATCAATAACTAACCCCCTTATGTTTTCTCTCGGCTACTAAAACGTATTCGTTCAAAATTTGGGAGAAATCGGTCGAGCTCATCAAAAGTTGTCATATATCGTTAATTTATCCTTACAGGTGAGCATGGAGAGAGGGTAACATGCTAGAGGGCTGCTAAAAAGTATTCATGCAAAATTTTCGAACAGACGCTCGAGTGGATCAAAAGTTTTCATAATATATTGCAAAATTCTTCCTTACAGGTGAGCCCATGCTCATTTTTTGGTCACTAACCTCCCTATGTTTATTCTCGGCTACTAAAACGTATTCGTTCAAAATTTGGGAGCAATCGCTCGAATCGCGAATAGAGTTTTTAAAATCGAGCTGACAAATTCAAAGTCCTTTGCTAAAAATCAGTGATTTACAACGTAGAAACATACATATGTCAATGCGCATTTTATTGTCTATTACCATATAAAGATTGACCTCACCGGGTTTTACACATTAGTAATAAAAATGAAAAACAAAAGAGTAGTGATAAAATAAAATGACTGCAACTACACGCGCCTACTCAAGTATCTTAATTATTGAATTTTATATTAATCGAGAGGAAATTCTTCAAAATGAGTGGATAAAACACATTTAATATATTTTGTTTGTACCTTTTACAAAAACCCCACCATCCTATTTTTTTAATTTTAACTTTGTACGATTGTATGAGTGCGGACAAAAAGTAGTGTCCAACTTACAGAGGTAAAATTCAAAGGAATATTTTAAAAATATTCAATTTAATGTCCAATACTTAGAGGCTGTCCAATTTATAGAGGTATTTGAGAAGTTTTTTTTTATAAAACGGAAGGGTCCAAAATAGAGGATTGTCCAAAATAGAAAGGTGTCCAATGTTGGAAGTTTTACTATATATATATATATTACTGCACCACTTAGTGGTTAAAACTTCGGCACTTGGACCGGGAGGTACTGGGTTCAAATCCCATCAGAGGCGAGACGCAAACCGAATTTTTGCCATCAGCGCCGACCCACCGTTCACGTCAATGTACAGGTTGACATGGAGCTTGCAATGTGCACGTGGTAATACTGTAGATGTGTGAGTAGGTGAATGGGTTAATGATGTGGCGATACCATCACAATGGGCAAAATTGACCTAAGTGTGCGATAGCAACCTATATATATATATATATATATATATATATATATATATATATATATATATATATATATATATATATATATATATATGTATATATTTGCGATTCATTGAAATTATAAATGTAGAGTCTACCAAAATTCATAGGCACAACAAAAAGTTTTAAACAACCCAAAATGCCTTAAATAAAGAAGTCGACATCGTGATGCTCACATAATACGTAAAGGAAATAGGTCTTGCAGCTGGTCATTAAGCATTATGGCCCGAAGAAACTCGTAACGCGTGTTATTAAATAAACGAATATAAAATCAAAGGAACAAATCGCGCGGCTATAATAGTGGTCTTAGGCCATTGCGAGTTTTGACTTACGACAAATCGCACATGATATGAAAAAGTGACACAACCCCAAAAATTCAAATTTTTTAGGAGAGCAAAAACACTAATTACTATATTTAATACCAAAATCATAAAACGAAGAACGACACTGTCTTCTTGCTATCATTTTCGGTAAAAAACAAAAATATTTTTGTTGCAGGATATGAAATCTAACATTGCGCATCTTTCTAGTGAA
Organism: Nephrotoma flavescens; assembly: GCA_932526605.1. Classification (NCBI taxonomy): domain Eukaryota; kingdom Metazoa; phylum Arthropoda; class Insecta; order Diptera; family Tipulidae; genus Nephrotoma; species Nephrotoma flavescens. Next base: position 102,336,846 of record OW052222.1, on the reverse strand, counting down.
TTAACTCCAAAAGCTTATTTTTTGAGTGTCACTTTCCATATCATGTGCAAATTATGCCGAAAGCTACTTTTAATTGTGACTAATTGCCTAATTGCCTGTGACTAATATGTTAAAGCCCATAAGCAACTTCAGATTTTCTACAGCAATTATTTTGCAAAGGGAACAACAGCAATAAGTTGCAATTCGTGATTGCTCAATTTTACTATGAGAGTATCACAAATTTCCCTTACAGTAATTATAGTTCCATGATTTGTGTACAAGGATTATTCTCCGTGATAAGGTAAATATGTATTTTAAATTTTTTTATACTAGCCATCTTTTGTCTCAATGCTTTTAATGTAGTAATTGTTATTAGAGAGGCGGTGGAAGGTTACAAATAATGGGTAATGGCTGAGTAATACATATTTCGTTTGGTAAGTGTACATTCATATATGTATACATATATTATGTTACGGTTAAAGTCCGAAACCGGTAAATGTCCGACATTTTAATTTTTCAGATTCGTTTACCCGATTAAAACCGATTGTCCAGAATGGAACCGATGGTTACGAAATGTTTGTTGACCGTCCTCACTACATCGTCCAAGTTTAATTTTTCCTCATCAGACGAATATGCGTCAGGAGGGACACAATTAGCTCTCGCGAACCCGTGAGAGTTACTGAAGCCGTTAGTCCCTATTATTCCAAATTCCAATTTGCACTAATACCTTAAAAAATACTCCATGTGGTGAAGAGTGAATCATTTCCAACCATTTTGAACCAAAATATAGGACTCATTTCATAGATTTCGAATCAATAAAACAGTTTTTTCCAATTTTTATGCGGACAAGTACCGATTTTAGACTTCTACCGTAACATAAAAACAAATTGGAAAACATTTAATTATTTTTATGTTTTTTATTTAGTACATAAACTAAATTCTATCGCCTATAGAAGCGGCACCTACAATTTTGAAATTAAATGTCCCTTTTTCAACCAAAAAAAAATGCCCCAATTAAAGTACAAACCACACGAACGTGTGAGTAAAAAATCATAGTATGTAATGGCGTTTTTGATAAAAAATTTCGCTTGACTTGAAGTGCAACCAACACAAGTATAGTTATAGTGAGTATAGTTATAGTGTTTTTTTCGGACGAAAATAAGTTTTAAAGGAATGCACAAATGTGTAAGTTTGTTGAAAACACATACAAAAATAAATTTTTGACATGGTCCGTTTGCCGTACCCACACAATTGTGTTACCGGGCAGCAAAAGGGATATCAAAAATGTGTTCGATGCAATTTGTTTTAAATAAATAAATAAAAATAATAAAGGTAAAGAAAAAGAAATTTGTAATAAAAAATAAAATAAAAAATGTTGTTAAAATTAATTAATTTATTATACACCATCATGGAATGGCATTACAGTGGAAGTAACTAACAACAAACAGCACATCAAATTGAAAAACAGCAAAATAAATTGCTAAAGCCAAGCTAAATTTTCAACTGGTTTACAAAATATTCGAAAAAAATTGCTAAGTTTTTTACCAAGACAAGTTTTAAAGTTGACTAAAAATAAATTTTTACATTTTTTTCACATTTAATTGTTTTTCCCGGTCCATTTAATAAGTTTGTTGCAAAACTTGTGAAATAATTTCACTGCTGCCATCTAGATGATAGTCTGAAAACTGAAGTTTGAGTTGTGGGGGTGCATACCGAGTTTACTGCAAAACACTGATCTCAATCCGACTCTCAGCTAGATAGAGGAAAGTTATAACAGACCAGAAATTTTTAACGGACTGAAAAATATTTTCAAGCTTATGCAATTAAAACTGTTAAAATTTGCCACCGTGGATAATGAGGGGTGATAATAAGTAGCAGTAACTTAGATTAGATTTTGACAGTAGTAGTAATAAAACGTCACAAGTGGCAATAATTGAAGCTCATTTCAGAGACACCCAAGCCATACATATTTTATTTTTCAATTGATAATTTTAATATTAATTATATTATAAATAAATTTATAGTTTTTAATATTTTAATGCAATATACAAATAAGATAAAACTTTGTAAGAACACTTTTCATAAAAAATTCATAAATGAGGCTGACTAAACTCTTTTCCGTAGTAACAAATTCTTCCGTGAGAGCGCAGGTGTACAAGTCTCTTAAATTTTCAATCTGGCCATGATCATTTTACAAAAAAAATATTTAGTTCGTAAAATTATTTTGGAACAAATGATTTTTCCATTCAGAAACATACGTTAGTGCTAGAATCAGCACCCCTCTTCCCCTTCTTCAAGGTGGGGCGGGGGTAACTTTGAAATTAAAATAGGAATCCCTATTTTTATTGTATATTCGGATTCTATGGTTTAAAGTGCGTAGGATTTCATGGAAAATTTTTTTTCGATTCATGATAAATTTTCAGCGGAGATATAACAGTATCAACCGCGGGAACCTACAGTTCCCCGCTCTCGTATGTCTAGGAGTCCGGGAGAAACTAGCTTCTTTGTGTATATTAACAATGGCTGGCTCTATAAGTGGAAACGCAGTCGAAGGACGGATCTGATCCCTTTGAAATAACATCTGGTTTTCGAAAGGAAGGTCATTCGTTTCATCTTTAAAGCAAACTTTTCGAAGACAACTATATCATTGGTTTCATTAGGTCACGTGGCTATGTCCCCACAACAATCACCTCCTGCTAAAGCCCTTAAGGGATGTGATATCTTGAGAAAACTTTTGTGATTTTTTTCGAATGCTGCTTCTTTTGAAATGACATAGCGGAAGCTAGTCAATTAAAATTTTAAGATAAACATCTTGGTGATAGATTGTTTAGTTTTTATGCAGTGGTCCCACAAAAAGCCTGTGAGTTCTGTACTCTGTTGGGCGACTGTCACGAAGTAGATTAGGCCACCTAGAATCCAAAAATGTAGCCCTATTTCTCTACGAGCTGCAATGAAGATTCGTGCCAGACGCTGTATTAACCGATTGTCAACAAAAATTTACTCAGAAATTTTCTTCTGTGGCGGTTTTAACAGAGAATACATGATACTCGGGCAACTGCCACAAAGTATAGAGTTAGGCCATTTAGAATTCGAAAAATGTAGCCAAGTTTCTATACGAGCTGGAAAGAAGATTCGTGTCAGACTTTATGTAACGAGAAATTTTCTTTGACAGAAATTTCTTAAAACTTGGGCCACTGTCAAGAAGTAGAGTAGGCCATAGGGAATCCAAAAAATATGAGCCCATTTCTATACGAGCTGAAAGAAGGTACTACGTGTCTGACGTCGTATGCAACGTTTTTCGGCAAAATATTTAATAAGAATTTTCTTCTGTTTCGGTTTTCACAGCAATTATCTGAAACTTCTGCCCACTGCGAGCTAACATTTTCTTCTGTAGCCGTTTTCAAATCGATTACATGCAACTTCAGCAGCTCTCAGAAATAGTGTAGGCCACCTGGACTCCAACACTGTAGCCTCATTTCTAAACGTGCTGGAAAGAGAGGGCTTGTACCAAACTCAGTATGTAACGATTTTCAACAAAAAAATTACTAAGAAATTTTCTTCTGTGGCGGTGTTCTGGGACCGAAGCACTCCCAACTCTTTCGCGGTTCGCTTTTTATTTTTTACGCACTATCCAAAGCGAGGACGTACGGCTATAAGTCCGATTTACGTATCAGATGGACATTGCACAGCTCCATGCAAGTATGTAGTACTAACACGGAAGATGGGTCGGCAAATTAGTTCTGCACTCCGATAAAAGGTCGTAGTTGTGTTCATTTTCATCATCGACTGTAATCAAATGTACGTAACAATTTTCAAAAAAAAAATCCTAAGAAATTTTCTTCTGTGACGGTTTTCACAACGATTACCTGTGACGGTTTTTGTGGTTTCGTGTCAGACCCAGAATGAAACGATTTTTAACAAAAAATTTACAAAGAAATTTTATTTTGTGACGGTTTTCACCGTTCGGGATTACTTGTAACTTTGGCCACTACATGAAATAGTGTAGGCCATCTGGACATCAAAAAATGTAGTTTCACTTCAGTACGATCTGGAAAGGTTGTTCATGCCAGACTCCGTATGTGATGATTTCCAACAAAAAGTTGACTACGAAGTTTTCTTCTGAGGCGGTTTTCACTGTCATGACAAAATGTAGGCCATCTGGAATATAAAAAATGTAGCACTATTTCTATCTAAGCTGGAAAGATGAAATGTTTAATTTTATTTATTATTTAATGTATTTTTCGTGATACGTTTACGAAGTATAGAAAAGAGATAGACTATAGAGATCACAATTGCAACAACAAGTTGATATAAAACTCGTAATTTTTTACGCGGAAAATAAAATGTTTATTGATTCCTGAGAAATGAGATATAAACAAGCCGAAATTCTGTATTAGTGATGGTACAGCATCCCAGGCTAGGGCTGGGATGTTCTATTGTCACTCTTTTCGGTAATTTATCGAAGTTTTTATATCACTTACCAGTCTGCTACATTGAAACATTGTGATCTTTCTACTCCATTTATAAAACCAAATATTTTATTTTCGATACTAGAACGAAATTAGTGAAATAGATGTTGTTGAAATATATTCTAGTACCTAGGTTGTGATAGCAAAAGGGAAGGAATAATTGATAAACGAAATAGAGGTCAAATTAATTGTAGCAGAGACGTAAAATTTCGATAAAATATTGAAAATGGTGATGTTGAAATTATTCCAACCTGCAGATGTAGCAAAAACACATTTGTTTTGTGATGGTTCAATTCTTTATGTACGAGTACCGCTCGAAAGGCCATACATTTTTGAAATCGTAGAGCAGTATGATTGAACGATAAAATTATAAAAGAAAGCTTTGCTTTTATCACCAAAGTAGAAAATAGTAAATTGTGTCAATTATGATTAAAAGTTATACTTTGTTTGGCAGTAGAGTAGAGTTCCACCTTTGGCGGTAGGCTTAGGGTGGTAATTTTTTCACTAGATCAACACTAACCTGTTAAGTTGGACACCTTTCTAAGTCGGTCAACTGACTAAATTGGACGATTTTGTCTTTCACCAACTGGCTAAGTTGGACGATTGTGTCTTGCATTTTTAATTATTTTTCAACAAAAAATTTATTGCGTGGACGCCCTATAGTTGTTAATTTTGATTTTTGTTTAAAATCTTGGTGGAAACTGTGTAAGTTGGACACTCACGGTACAGTAAAAAACGGCCAACTTATAAAGGTGTCCAACTTACCTTTATAAGTTGGCCGTTTGACGTCACTGTACCGTGAGTGTCCAACTTACACAGTTTCCACTGTACTTACTCTTCAATTTTGTATCAACAAATTAAAAGCGTTAAAGTGAAACCAATCGTTTTGTTTCTGTGTTTTAAATTTCAAAAAACCTGGGGCGGTATGTTGTACCATCACTTCGAATCGAAAAAAGTCGAATTCGAAAAAGTCGAATCGAAAAAGTGAAAGTTGTATCTTTTTTGCTTTTCGAAAATGATACAACATACCGCCATTCGACTTTTTTCGAATTTCGATTCGAAGTGATGGTACTCGTACAACATACCGCTCCAGACTTTTATTAAACCGTGGGAGTGAGAATTTTTTTTTATTAAACTTACATCACATGATCCTACAACTACTCTCATAGAATAGAATTTTATTGAAGGTACGAGTATTGTAAATGTAGAGTTGGTTCCCTTTTCGTTTGTTGGATATTGAATTAGGGTGGTGAGTTAGTAGATTGCATTGTGTTATTGAAAAAAGGTTTTTATGTTTGGTTATATTTATGTTGTATTAGACGTCCCAACTTTCTCTTTCGCTTTGACCTGAAAGTTCAAGACAATTAAGCGAGCCGGAAGTATTTGCAAGGTTCTGCTCATCCATATATTTGAACGAAACTACATATATCATTTTGTTATTTGATGTTATATTCTGAAATGTCAACTTTACTGACACAAATTAAAGTAACAATTTTCAGTGAATTTCATATTGTTTTACATTTTAAGGCAATAATACGAGTAATAATAATAATAATTCCCAACAACCTATATTACCCCTCTCAACCGCGCGCATGGTGTTTCCATCTGTATTATTATTACTATTATTTTGAGTAAAATTCAAGTGAATTATAAACAAGGATATCGAATTGCGTAACCAGTGAAATTCGTGAAAATTGGGAAGTTAACAAGCGGCAAAAAATGTTTTTAGTATAAAAATCAAATATTGATTATGAGAAGTCAAACTATGTGGATAACTAAGCAAAACGATACCCGTTGCGGACGGAAGGAAAACGAAAGCCTGCTTAATACAAAAAAATTAAAATAAAACTAAAATAGATAAAACAAAATAAAATAAAACCAAAAACAATGAGTTAAATAAAATATCAAACCAGTTAAGTAGAATAGAAAAGTTTTTTAACGTGTGTTTCGTCAAATTAAAATCAATGAAGTGGCAGTGTTGATTAACCTCGTGCAGCATTCTAGAGACAGGTTCATTATTTCCGTAATCAGTTCTATGATGGTCGATTTGAGAGATAGGTACCGTTCTTAAAACTCGTGAATATACATTTAGACTTATCTTTTCTAATAGAACAGGAGTGTCGGTAATGCAGCTTAGCAACTGATGAACGAAAACCACGTCTGCAACAACTCGGGGCTTACTAAAATCAGTTGTAAATCAATTAATTTGAGACGATCTTGGTATGGAGGCAGGTTGAACATGTCCATCCACGGTAGTGTAAAGCAAAGCGAAGAAATCTACGTTGAACTGCTTCTATCATCTTTATGTGAACTATATTCTGAGCATCGGTGCGTAAGTTACAACCAGCATTTCCATCCTAACTGCGACTGTGAGCTGAAAAACCACTTAGCTGATATTGAATCAAATAAAACCGTTTTTAAATGTTCAAATTGTGTTGATGATCGCCATGCGGCTACCAGTGATAATGATGATGCCGCCTGCTCCAACTGGGAATCTCTGAAAAACGACATGGTGCTGATGCAGACGTCTTTAGAAAAAATGGTAAAGCAGTGCGATAATTTTCTTCGGCTTGAAAATGAAATTAAGTCAAACACTGATAAAATAACGGCCATTCAGTTAGACAAGGCTAACTTAAAATCTCAATTATCTGCTGTTTCTAATCAATGTTGTTTTCTGGAGCAAGAAATAAACCGGACTAAACTGTTAATATATGGATTGCCTGGCGATGACAGTTTAAATTTAATTGAATTGTTAAACAACTTGTGTACAGTATTGGATTTTCATTTTACTGCTAACGATATACGTAATATTTACCGTGCAAAATCAAAACTCAAGCTGAAACCCGTGGTTGTTGAATGGAGTACTCGCTTGCTTCACATGAGATTCTTGACCGTCGCTAAACAATTGAAATCAACTATAACCAACGCCAATTTATGTGGTATCAACTGTAGTCTTGTAGTTACTGATTATCTTTCATCAGAAAAAAAATCCTTACTGTATGACGCTAAGGCACTTCTTCGAGCAAACTCGAATAATTTTAAGTTCGTTTGGGCTAACCATGGGATTATCTACGCCAAGAAAAATGAGGATAGCGATGTTAGTAAAATACTCTCGTCGTCTGATTTAGATAAGTTTAAACAATAATTGTTTTTCTTGTATTTTTTTTTTGTTTTTATTTTCTTTCTGTATTATTTGTTATTATTATATTAATTTTCATTACTTATGTTTTCTTTTTTTTCTCACTTTTTTAGTTTTATCTGCTTTACCAAGTGCATATTGCTTAAGCTACCCAGGGATTCAACATTTATTACCAAAACTGCAATGGATTAAAAACGAAATTATTAAACTTTAAGCTTAATGTAATGGCAAATAATTTTGATACAATCTGTTTGACTGAAACGTGGCTGAACGATTCCATTAATAGTAGAGAGATTATTAATGATCGCTATTACATTATCCGGAAAGATCGTGATTTGGCACTTACCGGTTTATTAGACGGTGGAGGTTCTTTAATCGCTATTGTATTGTTTAATAAAACACTCTTCGTAACTTAATAATTCTCTTTATTCTGATCTTTTATATGTTTCCACTTGAGTGTCTATAATTCAACTAAACTCCGAAATATATTATATATTTATATATGTATATATATATATATACATATATTTGCTTATATGTATGTATATATATTTCGTTGCTGTATAATTCATTTGCTTATACACTACAGCTATAAAAAAATCTTTTGTATTTAGCGACATATCCAGTCTTAATAGGGTTTACGATGATGTTTGGCTAAAAATTAATTTGCATAATGGAAAGGTACTAACTCTGTGTAGTTTACTTCAGGTCGAACAATACAACTTTTGATAGTTACAAACAAGTTTCGATCATATATCTGATTATATAATAAACTCACCTACCAATTATAATTACTTGATTGTTCGTGATTTTAATTTGTCTTGTATAATCTGGAGTTGTAATCATGATGGCCTATGGCCTTCGCTATACGAAGGACGCACTGCTCAATATCTGGTAGAAACATTAATGCTTGCCAACTTAACTCAACATAACAGTACGCCTAACTGCACTAATAAAGTGTTGGATTTAATACTCTCGAATCTAAGAACTGGATTGATTGGAACCACGAATTCATTAACGCCAATATGGATGTTAATAGTGTGACCAATATACTTTATTCAAAGTTAAATAATTTTTTAAAACCGAACCTACTTAAGTATAACCCCTCATCTAAATTCTCCATCTGGTACTCAAATAAATTGAGATTCCTAATTACTCGAAAACACAAGTTTCATAAACTGTATAAGTTATATAGGAACGAGCATGATTATAGGATTTTTTCCCAGTTTCGTAGGCAGGTTAAATCTGAAATTCAAACCTGCTATAATAATTATTTAAGAAGTATTGAGCAACAGCTTAAGGATAATCCTAAATTACTTTGGAGCTTTTCTCATTCTCTAACATCCAGAACGGGTTTCCCTGCCACTATGAAATATGATACCATAGTTTCCCATAATAGCGATGTTATTTGTAACCTCTTCGCCAACTATTTTGATTCGGTATATACGCTTACTAGTATTTGAAGTAGTATTTCATCAGGGATAAATTCAAATCAAGATTATTATAGTAAGGTGGCATACTTTAGCGAATTAAGAACATCTTCATAGTTTATTATGTTCTTAATTCGCTTGACACTTCTAAAGGCCCTGACCCAGATCAAATTCCAAATTATTTTATTTTCACTTGAAGGAGCAATTAGCGTTACCTTTGTCAATATTTTTCAACTTATCGTTAAATTCTGGAGTTTTTCCGACCACATAGAAATCGGCATTTCTCATTCCTGTTTAGCAAAATATTTGAAAAGTTAGTCCATAAAATTATTTTCAATTTAGTTAGTAACAGGATAACAAATGTACAATACGGATTTTTTGCAAAGCGATCGGTACTAACTAACCTGTTAGAATTTTCAAATTACATTTTCAGCAAAGTTAAAATGGGTCTTCAAGTTGATTGTATTTATACTGATTTTGAGAAAGATTTTGACTCTGTGTCGCATGACATTTTAATTGATAAATGTTATAAAATTGGATTGTCGTCACAAATATGTAAGTGGTTATCTTCCTATCTACGCAATAGAATTTTGAGTGTTAAATTTAATGGTTCCTTTTCTGTGCCATTTTCACCTACTTCCGGCGTTCCACAAGGATCAAATTTAGGACCATTGTTATTTATCATTTTCATTAATGATATTTCTAATTTGTTACAGTGCCCTCACCTATTTTATGCTGATGATTTAAAAATTTATAAACTAATTACTAGCCACTCCGATGCCCTACTATTGCAATCTGATGTTTATAAATTGCACTCATGGTGTATAGTAAATGAACTTAATTTAAACATAAAGAAATGCAATGTTATTTCCTTTACGAAAAAAACATCCTTTGCAGTATTCTGACACAATATTATGTAGGGTAAATCAGATTAACGATTTAGGTGTTGTCTTTCATTCTAAATTATCTTTCGATATGCATATTGACAAGTTATGCTGCAAAGCAAATAAAATACTTGGATTTATTTTTCGTAGAGGAAAGGAATTTCTTGACCCTAATCTAGTTATAAGTCTCTTTAATTGTTTGGTAAGAAGCTTCCTTGAATACGCATCACAAATCTTTCTATGACCTACGCATCACAAATCCTTTCTATGACAAACATTCAGGCTAAATTGAGCGCATACAAAGAAAATTTACTCGGTACCTAGTTTATAAGTCTATGCCGCACGTTGGGCACATTTCCTATGGTATAAGATTGAAGATTTTCAAATTGTTAACCTTGGATAATAGAGGATTATTTCTAGATGAAATGTTACTATACAAAATCGTAAATTTAAAAATTGAAACAACTGTTTTATCTATGATTATGTTCTATATCCCTATAGAAGATGTAGAACTAATTTAGGTCTAGCTAATCCTATAACCAGATTTTAGCTATTTCACAATGAGTTCTTTAGCTCTTTGGGTTTGTTCTTACTGTCACTTCGTTAATACAGATTACACCTCCGTGGCATGTCGATTTAAGTTAGTGCCTTATTTTACAGTTAGTTTACTTAACTCAATGTTTAATTGCTGGGTACCTTGACAGTTTCCGCTAGTTCAGTTTTTGTTTCCAAATTAGATATTTCAGTCTGTTTTTTTGTTATTGTATTTTGCTAGAAAATATTTTATTTTTTTATTGGGAGTACAAATTGAAAATGCGGGATTTTTTTCTATTTTTGAACGTTTATTCTGAAAAAATGGTAACAAATGAATTATTCAAAATATTGTCCATCGCTAGCCACAACTTTTTCCCATCTTTCTGGCAATTTACGGATACCGTCGCGAAAAAATTCGGCCGGCTTGGCTGCTATCCAGTCATCGACCCATTTTTGGGCTTCTTCGTAAGAATGGAAGCGCTGGTCAGCTAGGTCATGTGTCATCGATCGGAAAAGGTGGTAATCGGAAGGAGCAATATCTGGGCTGTACGGCGGGTGGGGTAAGACTTCCCATTTCAGCGTTTGTAGGTATGTTTGGCAGGTATGACCGGCGCTGCAACATGTGGCCGAGCGTTGTCATGTTGCAAAATTACTTTGTCGTGTCTTTGCTCGTATTGTGGCCGTTTTTCTTTGAGTGCGCGGCTCAAACGCATCAATTGAGTTCGGTATAGTGCTCCTGTGATGGTTTCGTTCGATTTCAATAGCTCATAATACACCACACCCAGCTGGTCCCACCAAATACAGAGCATGAGCTTGGCGCCGTGAATATTTGGTTTGGCCGTCGATGATAATGCATGGCCGGGGTAACCATATGATTTTTTGCGCTTCGGGTTATCGTAATGGATCCACTTTTCATCACCAGTGACAATGCGATGCAAAAAACCCTTCCGTTTTTGCCGTTCGAGCAGCAGTTCGCATGCAAAAAAACGGCGCTCGACGTCTCTCGGCTTCAGCTCATACGGCACCCAATGTCCTTGCTTTTGGATCATTCCGAGGGCTTTTATACGATGGGAAATGGCTTGTTGTGTCACTCCCAATGAATCTGCGAGCTCTTGTTGAGTTTGACACGAGTCTTCATTGAGTATTGCCTCCAATTCAGCATTCTCAAACTTTTTCACTTGGCCCGGCCGCTCTTTGTCCTCAACGTCAAAATCACCACTTCTAAACCGCACAAACCATCTCTCGCACGTTGAAACCGATGGAACATGACTCGGATAAGCCTCGGAGACCAATCGATGTGCTTCAGCAGCACTTTTCTTCAAATTAAAGAAGTAAATTAAAACTTCCCGCAAATGCTGTTTTGTTGGCACGAAACTCGACATATTGAGAGCTCAAAAAAACTATGAATTTGACACTGCGACAAATTGACACATACTGAAAATTAAAGCTATAAGACGTAGCTTTGACATGAACATAGTCACAGTACTGCCTGATGCGTATAGCGTTAGTAACGCCATCTGTTATCAATCCCGCATTTTCAATTTGTACCCTCAATATATTTTTGAATATTTCTGTTAAGTAAAAAATATGTTAAAACTTGTTATCTTTTTTTCTGTAATATTGTGGGACGCATAAATGGATTTTTTTCTGTGTGTTTCCCTATGATGAAATAAATAAATAAATAAATAAAAATAAATAAATAAATAAATACATGATAAGGCGGCCACACTTGGCTAATATACTCGAGCAGGGGATGAACGAATGTTGAATAAAGAACCTTCCGAACATAATTACCGTCGAATTCTTTACTTGCTTGATGAAGCCGAGCGCAGAGTTTACTTGATTGGCACGAACAGAATGGGCTCTGGTAACCGTATCGTTGTTAATATGTTGGGTATTTGCCACAACATATACACAAAAGTAGGAGAATTATAATATTCGTAATTGTACGGCAACGCTCAACATGAAAGTTAAAAAAACCTAACTTATTGTATTATTTATGAAACAAACAGGCAATACATGGTATAAATAACTGTTTATATAAACATTTAGTACAACATATCAACAATGAGTTGCAATTAAATGAACACTCTTAACGTTAAAAAATAAGATTTTTTTGGTATTCCCTAACTAAATACGAAAATTTATAATACGAATATTAATTAACCCATAAAAAAATTGTTTTTCCTTTACTCTCCCTTTTTATCACTTTATAGAGATATATGCACGTTTAGTTTTTAAATTTTTAATACAATAGAAAACTCAGATCAAAAATGACCATTTCAAACAACATTTTATTTAAATTTAATTACTGAGCTGCATACTCGTAAGTCGTAATCCAAAAAACGAACAATTTCTTGATAAACTATAAAATTAAAAATTGCTCATAAACGGAGTAAATTTTTTTTAACATATACCACAGTAAGGAATAAGGATATGTTATGAAGGGGAGATACTCGTTATAATTATAATTTCAATAGGTTACCGTGAGAAATACTGTAGATGCGATTCACACGAGCACGGCACACGTTTAGTTGAGTATAGATTTGTATCGCATAGATTAACCAAAAATAAAAATACAATTAATGTTGTGAATATTTATATTTATTAATTCAATTTACTTTATGGTATAAGAACGTCAGAAGGTAGACTGTTTAACGTGTGCAAATTAATGTGTAGTTAATGTCGTAAAAAATATATAAATTAATAATAAATAAAAATATATGTAAACTATGTGAATAACAACCGTACATTATAATAATTTTACGCATCTGAAAAATATACACCAAATAAGTTTATTGTAAGTTCTTGCATCCTGTCTTTAATGCAATTCCAATCCAATCTAGTGTACGTACAACGATAGTTTCTCTTTTCGATAGTATCGCTATCGATTATTTTACCAAAAGCTATCGCTACTATTGATAGTATCGTTAATTTTAAAATTTTAGACAATCCAGCGTTACTACAAATATTCATTTACATAGAGTAAACAATCGATTCTATCGATATACAATCGATGTTTAATGTACACTAATCCAATCCAAGTGCCGATTTCCGTGTATACTTTATTTAGCAAAATATTAAAATGTTTACTGTACACTTATCTGTAAATACATACAAATATTCATTTATGTTTATCTGGTTGAATTGGTGCAATTGTAACTTTTACGTGTATTCGTTATTATTTTTTTTGAATGAAACATAAAGAGTTGGGTTGGGATTGGATTTTTAAAGAATATTCCACCCTCTTTATGTTTAACTTTCAGTTTAATCTTAACGTTATTAATTTTACAATTTTCAGTTACTTGCCATTGTAAATTGCTCGTTTTTCACCATCATAACCAATCTTTCATTATTATTTCGTATTTATAAATAAGAGGAATGCATTAAACAACATAGAAAATTTAGTACTTAAAAAATAAAATGTATGCAGGGTGTTCTCAGTTTTGATATTATATTTAACATTTTCAGGACGAGAAATGATTGAATTCGATTTTAAAGGCCAGAGAAAATTTGACTAGGTATTAGTTTAATTTCTAAACTTCAAATCAAATTTAATCACATTCTGTTACGAAGAGCTTATACTCCTATTTACATGGCTGTTCACGTTCAGAGAATATAACAGATTTGTTACGCTTTATGGTTGTTCGGAGGACGTCTTAAACTTGAGTAATTCGAATTTTACGCAAAAAACATGTTCCAAATAAACGATCTGTGTACTTCTATTTACATCAAGTTACATTGATCATGGCCGAAATCAAAAACCATGTTGGAGTCCCAACTCTAAAACAATGGGTGCTTTCAGCTCCAATATCATGATTAGTGAAATCATCGCGAATTTGAATTGAAAATTTCATAGTGCTAAGCTAAACATGTTTATAGCGGTGGCTGCGATTTTACTCAACTTGTTCCCAACTGGGACAAAGAAAGCGCGCTATGAATCGCACTAGTTTAAGTTGGCTCTTAAGTCGTATACATACGACGGATAAAAATCCGAGATTTTTCTATCCCATCGTTTTAACCAATTACATCACGTAGCTTATAGAGTTACACACAAGTAGACTATATCACGAATGAAACAAAACAAACTTAATTATTAAAAAAACGTCACAAAAGAAAAAACGGCCTAGTTTTCATTGCTTGATATAATTTCATTTAATTTATACATTATTTAATTGCATTTACAATTTAAATGCGAAAAAGCTCCAGGTTATCACCTAATTACCGGCCAAGTCGTAAAAGCCATTTCCGAGAAGGGATTACGAAGATTGGTTCAAATAATCAATGCTGCCTTCAGACTAAAATAGGTCCCACGGCAGTGGAAGGTTGCTGAAGTGATTATGATTCCTAAACCAGGCAAACCAGTAAACGACAAAAAGTCGAACTGGCCGATTTCACTACTTCCTGTCATTTCAAAATTATTTGAAAAATTATTGCTCAAAAGGCTCAAGCCAATAATAGAAGAACGAAATTTAATTCCACCCCACCAATTTGGATTTAGGGGAAATCACTGTACAGAACAAGTTCACAGAATAAAGGACATAATAGAAACGCACTTGAAAACAAGAAAATATGTTCCAGTATCTTCTTAGATGTAGCACAAGTTTTCGACAAAGTTTGGCACCAAGGACTTGAATTTAAATTGCATCGAGATCTACCTAAACAGTTCAGTCAAATTCTCAAATCGTACATCACAAAAAAAAAAATTGTTTATGGCTTGCTGTTTCTTAAATCAAAGAATTTTTAATCATAGAAGTGAATACACGTATACCAAGAAGTGAGACTCGTAGTCTACCTGCATGTAACTCGACCTTCATTCTCGAGGCATTACTCCTAAATAATCACTCCTAAATTTAATTAAATCGATTTGTAAAATTTAATCGGGAGATTAACTGAACTTTTTGGTTATAAACCACATGCTGTTCGATATTATAAGCTGTATTTTGTTTTAACTGACCTTAATTTAATTGGTTTGTAATTCCACTCTTTAAATGTTGGGTAGCTGGGTATCTTTATATATTGAGGTGCATTTAAAAAATTTGGCTATGCTAATATTTATTTCCATAAAAGAAATTAAAATGTCAAATTTGCTATCGTTGGTAAATGACCTACAAAAAATTCGATAAAATAAGTTTGAAATAAATTGTAATAAATTAAACTAGTAAATTTTTTTAAAATAATTGAGTAACTTACATTTTAAAAAGTAATTGAAGTATTTTAGTTGAATAAAAAAATAATACGTACTCTCTATTGTTTTCGTATATCGATATTCGTCACCTATTGACGACTGTTAAAGTTGGGGATGTCACATCTAGTGCATTAAAAATAAGCTTTTTGAGTGTTTTTCCTATGAAATTTTAGCACGGCATACTTTGTGAAAATAAAAATTAACATACAAAAATATACCCAATAAGTTTAATTTTCTACCGTCAGATCCACTTATAGTTGTCTATTCGCCTTTTAACGCAAAGTGGCTGACATCTGACGGAATATTTTAAAACTAGAGCGAACGGTGATCGACTCATCAAAAAACTAGTTCTAATGCAATATAAACTTCATAGATGACTATAATTCGACTGGATATTATGTAAAATGTTCAATTAGTTTACTATTAATGTAACAAATAATGAAATAATAATAAAATGGAAGGAGGCTTTTTCTCGTATAAACAAATGTCGCCTTTCGCTCGAATAGGAGGTGGCGCTAACTAGGTGGTGATTAAAATGCATATAGAGCAGCCGAATTTTGACATTTGATTTTTATAAAATTCGATTTCGATTTTTTTTTATGTATCTAGACAATGAAGCGAAAGTTCATGACAACAAAAAAGTTGAATTAAATGAGCACTCATTTAATTCAACTTTTTAGTTGTCATGATGTGTTGTGTCAATAGTCGTGTCGAAAGTGGTGTGTGTTTGTTTGAAATAAGCATCGGATTTAAAAAGGGTCATAGTACACTAAAACTAAAGCACATGGTACGGACGAGGGCTGATTAAATCAGGACATAACAAAATGGAATGTAGTACAATAATATAAATAAGTTAAGCACAAAACACAATCCCGTAAACTAGTTACGCCACATGCATGAGAAATCGTATCAAGATGGAATGTTCTTCTTTCAACGGTAGAAATTACTTTCCACATAAGATAGTCCAGTGGCCCTATTCTGGTTTTCCTCGGAAATATGGAATTGGGAATTAGTGACGTTTATCTAGTAGTTGGGAATTTTTTTTATTGGGAAAAAATAATTCCATTTTATAGCAGTTTTGCGTTAATTTTTCCCCATTATTTTTATGGGGAATTGTAATTCGTACCTTTTTGAATTTTGAAACATTATTTTTGCTAATAAATATATATTTAAAAATAAATTAAAAATAATAAAGTCGTAATACGTTTTTTAGTTTATAAATATTTACATGAAAAAAAAATCCCAAAAAAATTATTTCTTGTCTGCCAGAACACACATTTGGGAACGGGAAATATATATTTGGGAATTAGAGCAATTTGTAATTACAGCAAAATATTTTCCCAATTCCCAATTCCCCAGGAAAACCAGAATAAGGCCACAGATTCACAAATATGTAAATATACCAATGTATGGCACTGTTCGATAGCAACACATCAACGAAAAACATTACTCAATAAAAACATCAGCAACAACACATAATCCAAATTCGTTCACATGACAAAATTCCACCATAACAATTTGATTCCAATATTAGTTCACTTTACCAGCAACGGGATCCATCCCACAATCGGTCTCCATCAACCTCTAAAAGGAAAATAAGGGAAAAACAAAGAATCATCGAAAATTTACTAAATTGAATTTTTAAACTTATCTGAAGGTTACGGCTGATCCGCCGTTTTGGGTCGATACTACAGGATACTTTGGTTGTCCACAACATAGTTATTAGTTAGTTCTGTTAGCTAAAAGTAAAGTAAAATTATTTCAATTATTTTAGTTAATAAATTTTAAATTAAAAAATACAGTCCACTCAAGCCACACAGGATCAGCGAGGTTTTGTGTTGGGAAAATTCCGGTCCGAAAAAAGTCTGTGAATGGTCAGCGAGGTCATCGCAGACAAAGTGGTCCTTCGAGCCGGATCGTGATACGGTAATCCAGCGAGGAGTACAAATCAGAGCGAGCGAATTAAAAGACAGAATTACGGTGAACAAAGTTAATTTTCTCAACCATTCTACACATAGAGCAACCACGAGGTGCCGCCATTTTGCAAAGAGAAAATTAATTGAACAAAGGAGTGACGAGACACTAGGACATCCAGCGACGGAGTGCACGGGCAGAACGAGCGAAGTTACCGAGACAATACGGTAAACCAGTTTGGCTTCTCGATAATTCCACACATACATCAGCTACGAGGCATCGCCATTAAGCGAAGACAAAATCCAGCGAAGGGTTACAACACGAGATACCTATTAGAACTAATCCAGCGAAGGGTTACAATACGAGATACATAGGGGAACTAATCCAGCGAAGGGTCCCAATACGAGTCAACCAGGGGTAAGTGAACTAAGAATCATATTTTGTTATTGTTGTGGAATCAGGGTTAGCATTTGAAGAGAATCTTGTACAGCGAAGTAGTATTGTTGTTTATCAATTCATTTATATGTTAAAAGCAGAGAGGGTTAATTAAAGCGATTTTTTGTACGAGTGTTGTTGCGTCGTCAAACCAGTAGTGTTGTGAGTGAATATTACGTACGCGAGTTAGTGTTCGACACGTCAACATATTATTCGAGAGTTTGAAATTGATCGTGATCATTTAAGGCGCCAATTTAAAGCGCAATCGTAGCCGCCATTGTTGATAGTGAGTTGCATTACAAGGGTCGTTGCATATTAAAATCATTCTGTACTGTGAGTAAAATTCGGGCTGAAATTCGAGAGAGAAGTGCCATTAAATTTCGAGAATTCGATTTGGTATAGTGATTAGAAATCCGCGAGCGCAGTGTGAAGCAATTAAGTGAAATGGTGGACAAGGAAGTCAAAGAATTAACTGCTAGGCGAGGAATGGCAAAGAGCACCATTAGCAGATTAGTAACCTTTGCTGATAAAATGACCGAAAGAACAACACGGGTTGAGATTGTAACGCGGTTAGAATATTTAGAGCGAGCCTTTTCGGAGTTTCTTGAATGCGATACTAAATTGGTTAGCCACGATTGTACTTCTGAGCTTACTGAGTATGAAACAAAATATCTGAACGTCAAGGCGAGGTTTCAAGAACTAATTCAAATAGACCAGCAAGGGCAAGAACGAGGTCAAGTTGAGGGAATGATGTCCAGGTTACTACGAGAGCAGAACGAGTTCCTAAGCACTTTATCGTCCACATTTACAACCTCCCTAAATCAAACCATTCGAGACACGACCGACGAAGGTAACATTTCCGTACGACTTCCTACACTACGACTACCCAAATTCTCAGGAGCCTACGAGGATTTTCCGAGTTTCAGAGATATTTTCGTTGCATCAGTACATAGTAAGTTGGGATTTAACGACGTTCAAAAATTCCAATACTTGAAGGGACAATTGGAGGGTGATGCTGCGGACTTAATCAAGCACATAACTGTTTCGGAGGCAAATTATACCCAAGCGTGGGACAAAATATGTGCTAGGTACGACAAGGGGAAATTGGTCATAAACTCATTGATCAGATCATTTATTGAGCAACCGGCAATTCAACAACCTTCAGTCAAGAAACTGCGACAATTATTTAACCATTCGGATGAAGTAAACAGGGGCATAATCGCACTAGGCGGTGAAGCCACCAAGCGTGATCCGTGGCTCATATATATTCTCTTAAGCAAAACCGATGTGGAAACCAGAGAGGCATGGGCGCACAAAACTGTAAACAATGATTATCCCTCATATGACGACTGTTTACAATTCTTGAGTGATAGATGTGACGCGTTGGAATCGTGTGCACCCGTCAAGCAAGGTGCATTGAAGCCTACGATCGTTAAGGCTCATCAGTTAAACCCAGTTGCTTCAACATCGTGCGAATGTGTGTATTGCAAGGGTTCACATCGTCTATATCAATGCGACAAATTCAAGGGGATGAATTCGAGTGACCGACGCGAAGTAGTGGCAAGATTAAAACTATGTTTCAATTGTCTATCAAATCAACATAGAGCATCGAACTGTTTAAATAGATTCAGTTGCATGAGTTGTAAACGTCGACACCATACTCTACTACACCTTGATAGTACAATTACCAATTCAGTCACAGCTGCCACAGAGACACCAGTAAAATCAGTACCTAGTCAGCCAGAAGGAAATACTACACCGTCAGAAAGCATAACAGCAAACATTTGCAACCTCGGTAATACCATTCTCCCTACAGCTACAGTGAGAGTTAAGAATCAAGCTGGACATGTTAGTTTCTGTCGACTTCTCTTGGATTCAGGATCCCAAGCCTCATTTATCTCGCAATCGTGTGTTAACAAGTTGAAATTAAAGACCACAAGCTGTCGACTCCGAATAGAGGGAATTGCAACGTCAAATGTCTACACTCTCGGAAAAACCGAAGTCACTATTTATTCACGTTTCGAAATGTCTCAAGGTCTAAGCATCAAAGCATTAATTGTTCCAAAAATTTCGACGTTAACTGCAAATCAAAAGGTCAACAGTGAGATCAATCAATTGTCAATTACTAAAATAGCGGATCCGAGATTCAACGAAAGAAAGGAGGTCGACATATTATTGGGTGCCGATTATTTCTTCCATATCCTGAAACCGAAGCAAATACCATTATCAAAGAACGTTATTGCACAGGAGACAATTTTCGGCTATGTAATTGCGGGCATGGCAACTGACAAAATTCATAACAGCCAGGAATTAGTCCCACAAACTAGCTTCCATCTAGCAATCAAGGACGAAACGAGTTTAGATGAAACCTTGCAACAATTCTGGAAACAAGAAGAAGTGATCGACACAATCCCACGGACGTTGGAAGAAGAAGCGTGCGAGGCGTACTTCAATTCAACGTATCTCAAGAAGGATAATGGGCGATTTGTCGTACAACTTCCAATAAGGGCGAACTCGCCACCACTGGGAAATTCTTACCATCTGGCCTTGCAGCGACTAATGGCAATGGAAAGAAAAATAAAGCGAAATCCGGAATTCGGGAAGCTGTATCAGCAATTCATGGACGAGTATCTCGAGCTGGGTCATATGCGAGAAGTACAAGGCGATAAGGAGAATCGAGACAAGGAAGTTTGTTATCTCCCACACCATGGAGTAATACGCGAAGGAAGTGCGACAACCAAGTTAAGAGTCGTGTTCGATGGATCAGCTCCGACATCCACCGGCACATCCGTTAACGACAAATTATTAGTTGGGCCGACAATTCAAGACACTTTATGGACCATTCTAGTGAGATTTCGAGGGTTCAAGGTAGCATTGTGCGCGGACATTGAAAAGATGTATCGGCAAGTACTAGTAAGCGATAAGCAGACACATATGCAAAGAATTCGTTGGCGCCGACATCCAGATGATCCCGTAAAACATTACGAGCTAGTAACGGTGACTTACGGAACTTCATGTGCACCATTTCTTGCTATTCGAGTGTTGCATCAAATAGCAGACGACTGCAAGCTAACTCATCCAGAAGTATCCCACGTGATAAAGAAACATTTTTATGTAGATGACTTACTAGCCGGAGCGACAACCGAGCAAGAAGCTTCGCAATTAAAGAAGGACTTGGGACAAGTACTGGCCGAAAGTGGATTTTTACTGAGAAAGTGGCATTCCAATATAGCATCGTTAAGCGATTCCAACGATGCAACGCAAATTGTGGAGGAAGGGAGGACAACACAAATGTTGGGTCTCCGCTGGAACCCACCTACCGATCACTTCTCGTTCGAAATCAAGGACGCGCCTAATCAAGCTTGCTCAAAACGCAATATTTTGTCGGTTGCAGCGATGATATTTGATCCGTTAGGTTGGTTAAACCCATTTACAGTGAACATCAAAATCCTAATCCAAACCTTATGGTTACGGAAAATATCATGGGACGAACCATTGCCGATAGACTTATTAGAAGCTTGGGCCAATCTACATAGCAAATTTCATATAGTAAACCAAGTAAGGATACCTCGATTCGTAGCAGATTTTTCCAATGAAATACAGTTGCATGGTTTCAGCGACGCCAGTGAGATGGCTTATTCAGCGGCCGTTTATGTTAGATCGAAAATTGATGGCGAATATACAGTACATTTGCTAACTGCAAAATCAAAGGTAGCCCCAATAAAGCAACTAAGTTTACCTCGGTTAGAACTTTGTGGAGCCCATCTGCTAGCGAAACTCATGAAAGCAGTGTTGCGTGCAATTGATAAACCACACACATCAATGTGGTTGTGGACAGATTCAATGGTCGTTCTAGCATGGTTAAACAATCACCCGCGAAAATGGAAGAATTATATTGCCAATCGAGTAGGAGCAATTCACACCTTATTACCAGAAGCAACTTGGCGTCACATAAAGGGAAGTGAAAATCCCGCGGATCTGGCAACTAGAGGAATTACTGCGGAAAAATTAGTCAACAGCGACTTGTGGTTTAACGGTCCAAAATGGTTATCTCAGCCTGAAATGAGGTGGCCAACGAAGCCAACAATCATCGAAACCGATCATGAAGTTCGGATCAATAAAACCAAGAATTTCCACGTAACAATCGATCACAATTCCCACCCAATTGCTTGTTTAGTCGAACGTTGCTCAGATTGGCCAAAATTGTTACGTACAATGGCATACGTTTTAAGGTTCATATCCAATTTAACACAAAAGGCGAAGACCGCAACTAAATTGAACGTGGTTGATTTAACCGCAGCAGAAGTCACCATTGTCCGTTACAGTCAACAAATAGAATTTGAGAACGAAATCAAGTCTTTGAACATTTATAAAACAGTGTCTACTAACTCAAAATTGAAGGCATTAGCACCGTTTCTTGATTCAGATGGTGTGCTAAGAGTAGGTGGTCGTCTCGAGAATTCGCATTGCGCATATGATACCAAGCATCCAATGATCATATCAAAGAATCACGCGATTACGATGCTAATATTACATCACTTACACACAAAGTATTTACATCCTGGTCCGTCACTATTAACCGCCTTCTCACGACAAAAGTACTGGATTTTGGGAGTACGAGAATTGGCTCGAAAAATAACCCGCAAGTGTGTCACGTGTTATCGATATTCCACACTGAAATCAACACAACAAATGGGCTGCTTGCCAGAAGCACGAGTGAACCCTAGTCGGCCATTTTCCATAATCGGAATTGATTATGCGGGACCAATATTAATTTCATCCAAGGTAGGAAGAGGGGCGAAATTAGAGAAAGGTTTTATTGTAATATTTGTATGCTTTGCTACGAAAGCACTACATCTAGAAGTTGTATCGTCACTAACAACGCAAGCATTTATCAACGCTTTAGATCGGTTCGTAGGACGGAGGGGAGCGCCGAGCGAGATTTTTTCCGACAACGGCTCAAATTTTCTAGGAGCGAAGCGACTGCTACAAGAGTATTACGCCGTATTATCAACGAGAGAAGCTGTAACTAAGCTCGACGAATTCGCAATGAACAAAGGTATAAAGTGGAATTTAATTCCACCACTCGCGCCACATTTCGGTGGAATTTGGGAACGAGCGGTGAAGTCCGTCAAAGCCCACTTAATTAAAGTTATTAGAGCTGCGAACCGCACATTCGAAGAAATCCAAACAATTCTCGTACAAATCGAAGGAATCCTCAATTCAAGACCCTTATGCGCTATTACCAATGAAGATCCATGTAATATCGATGCGCTAACACCGGGCCATTTTTTAACATTTGGGCCGATTACCGCCTTGCCACATCCCAACTACGAAGAATGTAGCATGGCACGACTCAACCGATGGGAACAAACGCAAAAACTGGTGCAATTATTTTGGCGTCGATATGCACTCACATATTTAAACACACTACAGCAACGATCCAAGTGGCAACAACCAAGTAAAAATCTACAAATCGACGACGTTGTATTATTATATGACAAAAACACACCACCGTGCACTTGGCTGTTGGGCCGCATAAAATACGTACATACCGGAACAGATGGTTTAGTCAGGGTAGCTACAGTTCAAACCAAAAGCTCAACCTTCAAACGACCAATTACTAAATTATTTCGGCTGCCAATAGAAGATTAATGAAAAAAATTAAAATACATTTTAATTTGGAGGGGAGTATGTTCGATAGCAACACATCAACGAAAAACATTACTCAATAAAAACATCAGCAACAACACATAATCCAAATTCGTTCACATGACAAAATTCCACCATAACAATTTGATTCCAATATTAGTTCACTTTACCAGCAACGGGATCCATCCCACAATCGGTCTCCATCAACCTCTAAAAGGAAAATAAGGGAAAAACAAAGAATCATCGAAAATTTACTAAATTGAATTTTTAAACTTATCTGAAGGTTACGGCTGATCCGCCGTTTTGGGTCGATACTACAGGATACTTTGGTTGTCCACAACATAGTTATTAGTTAGTTCTGTTAGCTAAAAGTAAAGTAAAATTATTTCAATTATTTTAGTTAATAAATTTTAAATTAAAAAATACAGTCCACTCAAGCCACACAGGATCAGCGAGGTTTTGTGTTGGGAAAATTCCGGTCCGAAAAAAGTCTGTGAATGGTCAGCGAGGTCATCGCAGACAGGCACAATACAACCATTACAATTTTTATTGTTTATAATTTTCAAAAAAAATCCCAAGTTTGAGCTTAAGGCTACAAATTTAAACATCCAAGATGGGGCTTGAAATTTTGCTTAATGCCTAAATAGAAAAGCTTAAGCCTATTGATTTGTTTTGGGCTAGAGTACTTGTATTTATATAGACCTAAAAATAAAAAAGTTTGAGCCCAAAAATTGATTTTCGGCTATTAAATTTTGTTAATGCTTAAAAAAAAAAATTTAAATATTACACTCACTAATTGATATCGTAGGTGGATTGAGAGAGCACAAAACAAAATTGGCGCACCAGCGTGTTTTGGTTCTCTCGTATTTACTTTATTTTTTTGTTTTTTTTATTTCGTTGCATATTTTTGGGACAAAATTTCGTTGCATTTTTCTATACAATGCGACCCCAAAAACATCTTCGATGTACACAGTAAAATTGCAAAACTGATGATACGTTTAATGTTATTTTCCAATTCTGCAATTTTTGTTGGTTTATTGGCATAGACGTGAGACTTCACGCAGCCACATCAAAATTATTCAAGATGCGTCAAATCGCACGATCTAGCCAGCCAATTCATCGGGCCGAAACATGAGATAAATTTCTCATCGAACATTTCTCAACATTTCATTCGTTCATTTCTCAATAAGTTCATGCGGTTTCGCGTGCTTGTGGCATGATGCGCCGTCTTGCTGAAACCACAATTCTACGAAATTCAGTTCATGGACCGGCCCACAAATCGCACCAAATAGTGATTTTTTGTAGGTGCATGGGCAGTTCCTATGTCTAATAACATGAAATTGGTGCGAAATTTTGTCACAATGGCTTTGGTCAGTAAGTCGATTATGACGACCATAAAATGGACGAACTGTGCGAAATACATTTTTCACTAAACACGAATCTAGATAATAAAATTCAATAATTTGTAAATGTTTTTCTTTCCATCATGAAATGACAATACTAACTGAGAACAATTAACTTTGACAGATGTCGCTAATCACGCGTGATGTGTCAAAACATATAAACAAAAACGATGTTTACAATGTTTTAATTTGTTTGTTTGTTTATAATCTTTGCAATATGTTTTGGGGCCGAAGCAATCGCAACTCTTCTTCGTGGTTTCTACCTTACGCAGAACCCAAATCTACGGCGAATAGCCCCGATTTGCGTACAACAAGTCGTGCATAGTTCCATGCCAGCATATAGTATTGATTATATAAATGCTTCATTTTTAAACCAGCCGTGGACTCAAAGTGGTAAAGTTTAAATATCGTAACGCCATGTATATAAGTTATCAAATAAACAGCAACAAAAACTTGTTTCTACGATAATGTAAATTTAATACCGGCTCGGCTAGTGAAACTAAACATCAATTAAGTCAAATAGTTTTTGAGAAAATGGATGTAAGGCTCAATTTTAAATTTCATCGTTAACCGATTTAACTATAACTGATTTGAAAATTTCGCATAACACTTTTATTCTTAGGATTTAATTCTCCTAATGGAAACACCCTATGTATATAAAATTCATTGCCGTACACGAAGAAAATTAAAATTACGGGAAAAAGCAATTTCTTTGTTAGAGGCACGCGTTTCTTTTAAAACGTGTGCCGATCACGTGACACATAAAAAGTTTTTTGCTGTTATTTTGTTACAATTATAATTTTGGAATATTTTGTTTGTCGGTTCATTGAATATAATTTAATACATTTATGGTTGCTGATTAGTGATTACTACATTATTGTAATAAGTAAACTAAAATTATTATTAGTCCTTTATTACATTTTTTTAAAATATTATTTACAAAGAATATTTCTCGGAACATCGATAACATAGCACTTATGATCGAAATCTGTAAATTGTATCCAAATATGTACTATATTCTATGTGTTTGATTTATGTGACTGCGTTTTGTCGATTGATTGATTGAAATGTATGATGAGGCAATTTAGTGAGACTCCCGGATGATGCCGGGCCCGCCATACACCTTTATTACATTTAACAATATAAAAGGATAGAATATTTTTGAGTTTTTTGGATATAAATATTCAGCAATCAGCCTCCTTAAAAAATTTATAATTATAATTAAACATTTATAATTAATTAAGTTGCAGTAGATTTCCTGAAATAAAACTTTACTATTATGAGTTAAATTATACTTGAATAAAATAAATGTACTTTATGATTGGCATAAACTAAATTAATTTGGTTATATTAAAACAAATTAAATCAAAATAAAATAAATCGAATCCATAAATCACCAAATATTGTAGTACTCGTATCAAAGCAGGAAAGGAACTCACGACAAGATATCTTCAACGGATAGAATCCTTGTGAATCTGTTAATTTAATGGATTTAATTGTAACAAAAATAGTTAAATAAAAAAAATTACACAATGTGAAGGTCATTTGCCGCCCCGGTGGCAAAGTGGTCAGCATGCTTGCTCCAGCAACCGGAGGTCCCGGGTTCGATTCCCGGTGGTGACAAGGAAAATGTCCACGGCTGGTTTAGGATCAATGAATTAATCACTCATTATCCGAAATGAAAATATGGTTATGAAACCTCATTTGAGGCGGCTAATCTAATACAAATATTTATAAAAATAAAAAAAAATAATAAAAAAACGACCAAAAGAAATCTGGTTTCAAAAACTCTCTCTCTCTCTCTCTCTCTCTTTCTCTGGACTATATTCGTTCAAGGGATTTGGTCGCCTCAAACGAGGTTTCATAATCATAATTTCACTTCGGATAATGAGTGATTAATTCATTGATCCTAAAACCAGCCGTGAAATTTTTTCCTTGTCACCACCGTGAATCGAACCCGGGACCTCCGGTCGCTGGATCAAGCATGCTGACCACTTTGCCACCGGGGCGGTTTCAAAAACAGCTACTCAAAAAATCTGTAAGGTAATATATCAATAATGGGTGTTTGGTGCAGGTTTAGAATTCCCAACACCTACGCAAATTTAAACCAGAATTAAATAAAACATAAAGTAATAACGAATCTGTAAGATGACAGATTAAATGATAAGTAGCTAGCACAATTGTAGGATAATTGATAATCAAATAACCCAATCGATTGTTGAACACTTGAATTGTTACATAAATAATTAATTCAGTAAATATTAAAATAAGACATTCTAAAATAATCTATGGTTGTCAATTGTATTACATAAATCATAAAAAGAACAACCAGCGATATTTATTTATCCGATCTAGAACACGCTAAACAAAACCTTTACCAATTTACAGTCTCCCGAACAACCTAGAAAATAATTTAATTAAAGAAATGCCATGAACTCCAAAAAACTATCAATGCTTTGTGCCTGACGCCGATTTTTTTGCCTAAATTTCCTCACCCCGGTATTGTTAGATGTCTCTAATATTTATAAAGCAAAATCAATGCGATATTTAGTTCTAAACTGCAAACGTAGTTCTGATTTATCAATTACCGATTAGAAATGTTTCGTAAAATGTAAAGTTTAAGTTTATATTTCAGATTTTAATTATATCAGATGCGGTTTGTTTTGTGCCATTTTTGAACGATTGGTATGAACTAACCATCAAATTAGTTAGTTGGAAATTTAGACAAAGAAATCGGCGTGAGGCACACAGCATAAGTACAGCAATATTTAACTGCATTTCAAATTTACTCTGTAGCTTCCAAGCTATCTGTAATTTCCAAAAGTCAAAAATCCGCTGAAGCAGCCATTATATTCTGACCTGTAAATTAAAATCCCAATTTCAATTAGAAAGTATTACGGCTTCGAGTACCTCTGTAATCAAAAATCTTCATTAGAACCAAATAAACCAGCTTAACCAGGAACCGCAATGAACAATAGCGCCAATAATAAAAGCCTTGTAACGATTTGTAATGGTCACCCGGTTCGCATTCATTTTTTTTAAATTATAATATCGGTTGCAGAATAAGATTTGTTTTTATTGTAGGGGTGATAAATTTGTAATTTTGTTTTGGAAATAAACAAAAAAAATTAAAAATACAAATAATCTGATAGTTCGGAAGTGAGTTTTTGAGAACTCAAAAAATTAAATCAATAAATCAAAATTACCTACAACATTGTCTGGGGATTAGGTTTCAGTGGTTAGGTCTTAGTGGTTGACACTTAGGCCAATTTTGGCTTATATCTTCGTGATATACTGAAATACAGCAATGTACGGCACAATCACAACAAAACCATTACAATACAACAACAACAACGTAAAATATAAATTTAGTTATTTGAGAATTATTGGCTGATCGCTTAAAATTTTTACTAGTGATGAGGGTGCCGGATAATAGCGCGATATTTTGGAGTAATGTTTTTGTACACCTTATTTTAATTTATTTGTACAATGGCCACAAGCGTGAATAATCGAACCCTCCATGATTGATTACGTTGCTAAACGTAAATGCAACCCATTGTTAAAACCTGATAAACCTCGATAACTCTAAATTGCTAATTAAATTACTAAACCTGTGAACAATTGGATGAAAGAACATTACTAGAACTAATTAATCTCTGAACTCAAACCGTGGAGGAAATCACTTTTACAAATAATGAGTAAACTGTATCAAAAAAAAAATGTGTAATGCTCATCCATAGGGGCACTCGATACTCGCTCCTCTAGAATAAAAATCAAAACAAACGGCATCACAAAAAGTTATTTCCGGAACGATCCCAACAGACGGTCTCTCTGTGAAACCTCTACCATCTGAAACGGGTTAAACTTTAGCGACTGCTAAAGCAAACCCGGTTTCTAAGAAAATGTTTGCCGTTACCTGTTGTTATATCCCCGGCGGTATTAACCCGTAGCTCAGTCGGGAGAGGTTAATACTTGGTCGTGGGGATGGGGATGCACAAGCAACGGCCTTGATAACCGCATCGGAATGAAATACGTGAGTAGGAATGGGAAAAGAGGAGTGGGGTACCGGACCCCGAAGTAGTGGGTTTGGTTTTACCAACCCATGACGTGGGCCGACCCAACTGTGGTTGTGTTGGTAAAATGTCTAGTCAGACATTTTATCCTACCCTAACAATTTAAAAAGGCACATTGGCCAAATATGACAGATTACAAACGTATCCTGGTAATCATATAGCACAAAAATTTCAGCGTACGACCGATCATCCTAAAACCTCAATAGAGCTTCCGTTCCTGTGAAATTCACGGTAAACTTCAACAAAAACATCTACAACATTCAGCAAATAGACTAATTTGGAGATACAATTCTAAACCTTAGGCAAGGGTTCTGCGAAACTGCAAATTTGCCTTCTTATATTAATAATTGAGAATTACATCAACTCCTAACAAAACAATTTAAAAGCAATAATAGAGCATATATATGAATAGAACCCTCCGAAGCTGGGAAACACAATGTTCAATGAACAACCATCACAAACCGCGGACACCGACCGAAAAGCGCATTGCAACACAGTTCTACCACATCCCTGCCGCCACCGTGTATGTTGATCATACATATAAGCACCACTCATCAAAACTCAATGCAATTCTCTGAATTATAGAGAAAAAGTGTATCTCCTTGCCTATCGCTAAAAGTACTATAATACAACAATTAAATATGCCCATCGCAATCTCATAATCACCCAACATTCATGGAATCCTCCCACATCGCCGACAACAACATCGCCGACCGGTCAGATGGCCGACAACCACATCGCCGAAAGGAATTTTGTCCGACAAGGCCACATCGCCGACACCCACATCGCCGCCACCACCAAATCGCCGACAAGCCACATCGCCGACACAACAACATCGTCGAAACCCACATCGCCGACACCTACATCGTCTACAACCACATCGCCTACAGCCACATCGCCGACACCCATTGCGCCGACCCCCACATCGCCGACATCCGGGTGTACTACGAAATCTCGGTTTTCAAAATCTCGGCTTCAAGATCCCGGTTTTCAAAATCTCGGTTTTCAAATCCCGGTTTTAAAAATTCCGGTTTTCAAAATCCCGGTTTTCAAAATTTCGGTTTTCTTTTCGTTTAGTTCTAATTGCACAAAATAATTAATAAAGTTTTTTAATTGCAAGATTTGGTACTTGCAACATTCTATAATTGCAACATTTTGTAGTTGCAAGATTAATAAAAAAACAATATTTTGTTAATGCAAGATTTTGAAATTAGGTGTCGGCGATGTGGCTTGTCGGTGATGTTGCTTGTCGGCGATGTGGCTTGTCGGCGATCTAGTTGTTTCGGCGATGTAGGGTTCTCGGCCAAAATTCCTGTCGGCGATGTGGTTGTCGGCCATCTGTCCGGTTGGCGATGTGTTTATCGGCGAATTGGTTATCGGCGATGTGGGTATCGGTGATGTGGGTGTCGGTGATGTGGTTGTCGGCGATGTGGGTGTCGATGAAATGGGTGTCGGCGATGTGGCTCATCGGCGATTTGGTTGCGGCGATGTGACCCATACCCAACATTCACAAAAACAAGCAGACGAAACTTATGAGTGAATTCAAATGAAACGTAAAAACTATCAAAAACAACACTTTCAAAGTCATCGGTCCCCGTCTCTCGCAAGCAAAACATTCATATGTACGCAAAATGCAACATGCAAAGTTATGAATGTCATCAAGAAAATGCGAAAGAAAATAAAACTACCATCGAGAATTGAAAAACATTACTATACTGATACTAACATTAACTATTATACATCGAACATTTTACACTGAAAACCATTACGAAGACACTCGATCTACAAGATAGTGCGAAAATTTTGCGTAACAAATTCGAAGTCAGCGTTAACAGATCCACTAATTATGGTCCCCGATAGCAGCAAGTTTGCCGACTAAAGCTACAGGAGAAATGGGCGTGGTCTTTCGGGTAATTAGTGGATTTACGTGAGCTGCTTTTCCGAAATATAAAAGAATAAAACAATCAACGCAATCATCTCAGTGCATATTTGCCTCGGTGGAAAATGAATTCACCCCATATCTACTCGTGAATTAGAACAAAAACATACTTTTCAGTTTAAACATAATTATTAACGTGAACGATAAATGAAATCATAATGATAGTTTGCTTAACCTATATAATTTAACTTAATTGTAAGTTATAGAAAATTATTTAATAAATATGAATTTAATTATAAAATTAGCAAATACGATAATTGAATTTATTTTCTTGACATTTTGTAAATAGTGTCACATTTGAGTAACCGTTAAAATAATTAAAAATGTGACCTGATAATTCCTCCTGTTAGAAGTAGAGCGCTCCAGTTCCGCCAGTGTTGTTTTACCCCTATGTATTTAGAAAATTTAGCAGGAACGAATGTAACACTATTGCAAAACACTTTTTAATTACTTGATTTCTTAACACACTAAATTCGATTAAACATAAGAAATTAATCACTACTAAATTACATGCAATAATTTAAAACCATTATGATTTATGATTTAATAACTAATACAAATTTAGTAACTTCGAAAATAATAAATTATTGAACACAGTACTGTACACAATACAATTTTTCTACAGTAAGTTGGTTGCATACAACAATTTTACGCAGTAATGGATAACAACAAAGTTTAGCCTTCTTCCGAATAATTACACGAACAACCATGTGGCGACCCGCAATATAGAGTGATCCAACGGTATATCGTTAGTTCCAAGCCCACGATAGTTCCAATGCTTTTTGTAACGACTTTGCACACAAATGGTATAGCTACACAAACAAAATAATCACTAATAATAATTACACGAATTTATATTGAGAAATAAATTTTAAGATCAATTTTAAGTACATTATACCACCGCTCAACTATAGGAAAAGTACCTCCTCGGTCGTGTACCGGAAATTTTATTTTTTTATTTTAATTTTAAAAATTTGGAAGAATACTCATTTAACAATGTGCATCACAAAGCAATCTTCAAAAAGAAATCAAAATTTGTTTGTCATATCAATTTCCCCTATACTTTATAAACCGAAATCAAGTTTTAGCGGGTTAATTATTGATGATGGTATACCGGTTGGAATGAGATGGAGCAATGACTAATGCGATAGTGTGCAAACGAAGCGATTCATACAGTGTGTACAATAATAGCGTATCCACAACTTTGGATGCTAGACAAATGTTGAAAATTGTAATTCAATCCTTTCAAAAGCTTCTTATGATTTTGGCCCAATATCAAGATCTAATGAGTCTGCTGGAGTACCACCGTCAACGGTATGAGTTCCTATGCTTCTGCGTCTGCGGCAAATTTATTGCCAGTGAAGAAATCGACCAGCAACTGTAAATGAACATTATTTTTATTTGCCTTATCTACGAGTTGTTGCACAATTTTTGAACTTTCAACATCAAATAGTGAATCACCATATTCCATGTTATTTGAAACTTTAAGGAATATGAATACCATTCTTTCCCCAATAATCATCTCATTAACCTTATCCTAAAGATTATCGATGAGCAAATTTTGTCGGCAAATTTAGCACCTCCTAAAATAACCAAAAATGGACGCGGTTAATTATGCAAAGCACATGAGAAATATTTCAATTCTACGCTCAGCAACGGCGCGGCCGTTCAGTGCTTATTTCGAATCCTTCCCCCATCATTGAACTGTAAGCCCGATGTGCGGTTCCAAATGCATCATTCACATAAACATCGCCCAATTTACGTAAACTTTCCCCAAGTGATTTAACTTTGGTAGGATCTGGTTTTATTTTTTTACCTTGCTCATCAACCCTTTTTCCTTCTTCCTCTCGATATAGAAACGAAGGTTTTTCAATAAAGTAATGGAAACTGGGGCTGGATCGCGAAAACTCAACTTCATTATCAACTCGATCGTGCAAAAAATTCACATCACAGTCGAGTAAATGTTTTAACTCATGGACTACTGGTTTCATAGTGTATTTATGATTTTTATGTCCATCGGGCCAACCTAAATGAGACATTAACACCTGAAATACACAAAACTAATTAAACAATTTTTCTCTCTTTTTTTTATTGTTAAATATGAGATCTGTTTTGGGGCTCAAGACTCACCCTGCTCTTCCGTGGTTATGCTTTTTACGTCCTTACTTTACGCCTTCCAGCCAACCCGAGGACGTACGGCTATAGAACCAATTTTAGACCATCTGCACATTGGAAGCTCCATGCCAGCCTATACTGGCATGGAAGATGGGCCGGCCCATGGGCTTTGCACACCGACAGGGGTCATAGATGTGTTAATTTCACCACAGATCGTAATCTAATGATGAAATTTCACTTCTCATCATTCCGATCCAAACGCCAAGGCTCTAACCACGGTGGTCGGTAAACAATGAATTCTTTTTCGGAAACACCATCGCGTATTTAACGCTTCCCAATGCAGCCATAATACGTTAATTACTTTGAATTTTTCCGTCCTTGATTGGTTCAATGAAATAAACTCTAATTAAATAAAAATAATAAAAGCGGCAGCGGTTTAGTTACCTCATAATAACTGTTTTGCCCGCTAAATCAATATTTTCGATGCTTAACAAATTAATAGAAAGTTGTCGGATCAGAAAGAGCTGTTGAATCACCGAAACAATCCAACAATGATTGCAACTGGAATAAATTGTAAATTTTTTAATTAGGTGTCATAATCAAGCATCACAAATTATTAATAATTCTATCCTTACATGTGGCACTTTTCTGGTAACTCCCCGGGAACGGGGAACTGATGAAAGAATTTATATGTAAATAGCTGAAGTACTGGGCTTTACCCGGGTTAAAATTGAACTGCTGAACTTCAATAGGTGTTTTTTTATAACTAATTAAAAAATATTTTGTTGGGTTTACCGCCATGCTTGCTTGTAAACCATATTTTTTGATTATCCTCCCGAAGCTAAAACATAAAAATTTTTCGAAGTCCCTAAATATTTGTTAACATCACCACGGCTTTTCTCGGCTGCCAAAATGTATTCGTGCGAAATTTTTTTGATCACTACTATATTTGTCACTACCCATTATGTTTTTCTCGGCTGCTAAAAAGTGTTCGTGCAAAATTACTCCCAAATCGCACGAGTGGATAAAAAATTTTCATACATTGTAAATTCCTGCTTACCGTTGAGCATAGAGAAGGGGTGACATTTTTTGATTACTTAACCCCCTATGTTTTTTCAAGGCTGCCGAAAAGTATTCGTGCAAAATTGGGAGCAATCGGCCGAGTGGATCAAACGTTTTCATAGTATATTGTAAATTCCTGCTTACAGGTGTGCATGGCGAAGGGGAATATTTTTTGATCACTAAACCCCCTAATGTTTTTCTCGGCTGCTAAAAAGTATTCTTGCAAAATTTGGGAGCAATCGCTCGAATTATTCCCAATTTATAAATATTTAACTCAAACTTTTCTCGTCAGTTACATATAAATTCTTTCCCCATAGTTAACTATTCCCGGGGAATTATCAGAATAGTGCCACACAGGATATTTATTACCACAGAACAATCCATGAAATGAAATTCTACCTTCCGCATTGGGTCTTTCCTGAAAAAAAAACAAAAAAAAATTACATGATCAAAAAACATAACATACAAAATTTTTCAATAACAACAATAATGGTATATTTTAATATTAATTAAATCGATACGTTTTCTTACCTGTGATGTGTGAACGAAAGTACAATTAAACGTTTTTAATAAATTACTATTATATATACATATATATATTATTACTATTATTACTATTATATTATATGTATGTAATTATTTTATTGTCACTAAATACACTACACAGGCAATCAATTTTGTTTTGCTGATTGAACTACTTTGTTTAATTTTTTTCTGTATGTTGATTACTCGTCTTGCATACACACAAACTTTGTTTTGTATGTAGTACGACGTTCAACAAACAAAAGACATCATACCAGAAAATGGCAAAATTTTAAATGAACACTATCATAAAAATAAAAACCAGTATACTAAATTAAAGACAAATAAACAAAGTTCCGGCCACTATATTTTTCGGATTGCAGTGAATATACCTGATGGGAATTTGCAGTCAGAAGCTCCAACTTCATTGGTTTCTAGAACACTTTTTACCAGAAAATTGTTCATTCAACGGTCGTTGTTGTTCAATGGAATTGGGCCAATTCTGGATTAGCACAAATTCAGCCACTATATTTTTCGGATGGCAATGAACATAAATAAATAAATCGTACTCCTAAATTTTTGTTCCGCGTTTACATGGAAAATACAAACTCAAAATATTGATATTTAAATCACCATTGGTTTCCAATATTTCTTCCATAAACTATTGGATTTTGATGGACTGCATATTGTTAAAATAACAGCTAAAATGATTTTTATTTGTTCTGGGGAATAAATCATTTCTGATTCTTTCATTGTTGGTGTTTTTTACAGGACCAACCTTTTTTTAAGAAAAGCTGCTATATAAGCTGCCACTTCAGGTGGTCCCATGTCAGTGAAAAACCACTGGCATCCCCTAATTTAGGGGAAAAGCTTAAGTATAAGTTTCATCCCGATCAGTCAACCTATCTGAGCTATAGAAAACCAACAGACATTAAGTCTGCACGGATACACGCGCAGGAACAGTGGTGCGATAAAGTGCCGGACAGTTAAAGCTTCTGCACTTGAGTCGGGAGGTACTGGGTTCGAATCCCACCAGAGTACTGTTGTTATACTTTTTTTTACTACGTAAACGAAAGAAATAAGTGGACAGGCGCAAGTTATAAATCTCGCAATATAATTGTTTGGGGCGTACAATATATTACATAATAGCTGTCTTTCTTGATGCTTGATCTGATCCGACTCAGTTCATGTTTCATGAAACAACGCAAATGAGCTTACTATAGATTTTAAATCAATATTTGTGATTTAAAACAAACGTTGGATCAAGTTTTCCATATAAAACTTGAACGATCCGGATCAAAGGGTGTCATGAAACATGGCAAATATAGTAAATATACAGGAAATCCGTCTAGGACCTTGGCACATTGAAGGATCTTAAAGGTAATAGTGAGCGAGAGCGAGTTATGTTCTTTCTGCATGGCTACTTCAGATAAACCACTCCAGTCATTGCCAAATCGATGCCAGCATATGAAATTCATGATTGCTTAAAAAATTCAGTTATGTGTAAGGAATTTTTTAAAATTAGTTTAACAGAGATCATGGTAGTATTTTGTATTAAAGATTATATTTCCATCAAATTTTAGTTAAAATGGTATCCATCGTTAAATGGTATCATCCATCGGGGAGTGACTTTTTGTTTGTTTTTACTCTTTACAATCTATTCTGGTGGAAGAGCATTCCCAACTACAGGCAAAAGTCATAAGTTTTCAATTGGGGACTCACTCGTGTAGTAACATTAAAATCCGACGTTAATCCTAACATCAAAGAGACGGGAAGTTGTCACCCCTCCCACTCCAAGAGACTAGAATAAGAAGGTTTTTGATATCGCATTATCACAGCAGCGCAGTCAATACATATTCAGTATATTTAGCGTAGTGCACGAATTCGTCGGGGAACTAATCATGTTAAAGGTAGCACACCGGTAAATATCAAGGAGTAAGGAAATTCGGCAATCCACTTTGTAGAAATCGCCAAGGTAGAAGTAGTATCAATAAAGTGGAAGCTGATAATCCAATACAACCTATCTAGTTATAGGCAAGAGTTTCAAAATGCGAAGGCCGAACTAGCGATATTGAAGCAAATCTGTGTCAGTGCACAAGGACAATGAATTCAGAATTAACATCGAATAGGATAACCACAACACCAAACCCGCGCGAATTTGTTATCCCATCGCAGAAAATATATTCAGAGTACCTTCTTCAAAAGTAGTTTTCTCAATCAGCAGTAGGCAATAGCTCTTTAAATGTATAATAACAAAGTAACATAATTACATAATTATACAATTAATTTGTATGAGTCATGCGAGAAATCCCATTTTGGAAATCTCGTGGTTTTCTTATTTTGTAGAGTAGTGATTGTGCAATTTTGTGCGTCTAACGGTAAAATTTAACTATCGATGTGTTTTCATAATTCTCTACAATAAACGAGTATTTTACCAATAAAGCACCACCTAAGCCAATTTTTTGTTACATTTTCTAAAGCAATAGAACGACGACCATTGAGGTTGCTGAGATAGAATTGCTTTAAATATTTTAAAGTTAGAAAGGAACGTTCTGTAATGCATGCCTTAAACCGGTTATTAAAAAGGGATTAAAAATATTTGGATAGATCTTCACATTCACTTCACAAGTCTGTAATTTCGATTCCTGTTTCAAGAATTTACCATTTAAATCATAGAATTTGAAATCCTAAATTGTTTTAAATATTAATTGGTATTTATTTATTTACGATTTTATCTGCGTTCATTGTAATGTTATCTACGTTCATTGTCTGCATAATACATATGTACTTAATATATTGCTTACATATTTATTACTCGTATAGTCGTATATTGTGTGATGTTAATGCCATCTACAGTAAACATTTACATGACAAATACAAAACATAGTACAAAACACGTTTTACACATGTTTCGATTTTATTAGGCTCAATTCGGTAAGGTACGCAAATCAATCAAAGATATGCCAACAGTTTCTGTCGCAATGTTAATCATTTAAATCTAACTAAATGAACGGATTATTTTTTTTTACAACGATAATTTTTGTATAAGCTCATAGTTACCTGAGCTTATACTCAAATGGAAACATGAACTTTGGTGATAATTTATAAAAAAATTAAATGTTTATCATACTTATCATGAAAATTGTTTATTTGTCAATGGTAAATAGACTTGCAACAGAACAAACCATACACTAACCTGACCAAAACGTAAAAATTTACAACTGATTTGAAAATTTAAACGGAATTGTATGTGTTTGTACCATATTCATGTTCATAATGTGTTTTTACATTCTTCAACGTCATTGAAAAAATTCGTGCGGCGCGATACAAACCACGTGTTACACATGTTTCAAATCGAGTTCAATCACGTCTGTATGATTTTTTCGTTGCATTTAAATTTCTCCAGTTTATACGAAAGTTTACCCCTAATTTCGATTTAATTTGATTTTAACATGACTAGGGGAAAGATTTTTTTTGCTGTAAACTTCGAATTTGAGTAGGGATGATATAAATGAAAAGGATGTAATATTGAACAGTTAATACGAAGGGTTACTTCATATAGAACGAACGTGTATTATTTTGTTCTGTGTTTATTATTAAGAATTTAAATGACACTATTGGGTATTTAAATTGTGTTTGTAGTTTTGTTCGAAATTTAAAGATTATGAATTACATTTAGTTAAGTGAAAAAGAATAACAAATAAATTTCATAGTGTTTCGAATAAAAAAATTCTCTGTTTCAAACTTTAAGAATTATTTCAAGTTTATCGAATTCATAGAGGTTTAGTGGAACGATAATCCCCAATATATATTCGGGAATATATTATTAGTTACGGTATAAATATATGTATTATAATAGACAGTGAACTACTCTATAATTATGACCATGTCACATTTATTGCGAAGGACTAAGAAATGTTGTTTGAAAGTAAGTAAGGTGTAAATTAGATTGCACTAGTAAGTTTTGAGTTGATTTTTAATTTTGATCTGTTTTCAAATTTGGGTGACACTTAAGTACAAGCAAAAGGTGCATGCATTTTGTATTTGTATTTATATTTGTTTACAACCCCAATTTTGAGTTTATTTTGTAAAAATTGCTTCCCACGGAAATTTGATTTTTTAATTTAACAGATACTATAATAATTAAATAGAATATTATAATAAAAAGGGGTGACGAGACAAATACATTATCGTCTTTTTGAACTATAACCTAAAAAACAAGTGCCGTACAGGTTTTACACTTCGAATTTAACATTTTGAAACGCTCTTTATTTGTTTGCAATTTACATTATTACTTACATTTTTATTCACCTCAATTTTAGCTTTTAAGAGTGTTTTTCAATTGGTTTAAATACTGCATAAAAAGTTAAAAAATTAAAAATTGAGGTGAATAAAAATGTCAAACTGCTTATCTGCTTCAACAGCTGATAAACTTTTTATATGAGAAACATTTGGCTAACACAAAATAGTTGTTTGTAAACGGAAGTTTGCCATGTACATAATTTGATAAAAATCGTAATGTTTAGTTATAAGCTGACCGTAATTGAAATATAAATTTTGAAATAGTATCAATTTTAGTTATTTTCCATTTTATATCTTTTATACGTTCATAATTACGTTAAATTAACCAATTGAAACAGATAAAAAGTTTAAAAAAATCTACCACGAATAAATTTTTAACTTTTTTGTGGCATTTAAACCAATTGAAACACACTCTTAATTTGCAATTCTTATCTGTTTATATTTTACCAATATTATACAACTTAAAAAAAAATCCATTTTCAAAATTTTTCTCAGGCTACTACATTTTACCGTATTTTCCGGAATACGTGTTTCTCCATAATTTTACTGAGCTCTATTAATGGAATTTAGAAGAAATTGTTGAACAGTGTTGAATTATAATCAACTTATAACCAAGATGATTTAATTACCGGAGCTGTTTTTCTGACTTTTACGCAATAAAGCTATCGTGAGAGGTTTGTAATCTGTGAATATATAGAACATTTTAGCCTTCAACGAAATGGCAACATTGTTTCATTGCCAACGCACGAAGTTTGCTTTCGCATATATATAGTAATTTAAATTCATCAGGAGAGGGCTTAGTTGTGAAAAACGCTCAATGGCAGTCAACATTCTTTGTTGCATTGTTGTAAGTTCCAACTGCTACATTAGAGATAAGAGAGATCGCTTTATCTTTTCGAAAAATTCAGCGTAATTTGTTGGCCATCTTTACCTTTGGTTAAACGTAGTTTTGCAAGACCGAAGATCTGATTGATGTTGGCTCGGGATAGTTTGAAATGACTTAATAAAATAAAAAATTTTAGCCGAATTTAGAAAATGCGTTCGCGAAGTATAGTACGGGTTTTTATTCACCTGTACCAGTAGAGCAACCTCCTTCTGGCTTTATAAATTGGAATTAATTTAATCAACCAAATATTTATTTTATAGTAAAATTTAGTGTAATTTTGTATATTTCATAAAATATGTAATTGTAATTTGAATTTTATTAAACACTAGGAGATACCCGGCGTGCGCTACAACGCCTTTTTGTAACAAACGGTATTTACATTTGGGACACGCATGTTGGTGGTGAATATAATTTAACTGAACATTTTGCCAAAGAACAGATGATTTGAGACTTGCGTTTGCGGTTCATTGGCTGGTGTAGAATGTGGTATAACTGGTAGAGTCTGACGACGAAAATCGCCAGCCAGCAAAATGACTGCACCTTCGAATGGCTTTGTATTGCCTCTTAAATCTTGGAGCGTCCGAGTGATTGCTCCCAAAGATTTTTTGTGGGCCATTATGCATTCATCCATAACTTTTAGTTTACATGTTTGCAAAACTATTCCCATCACTGAATTCTTTTTCGTGTTGCTTGTAGGTGTCTCAGTAAATTACACGTTAAATGGCAGTTTGAATGCAGAGTGCGCTGTTCTTTCTCCATCCAAAAGGGTTGCTGTAATGCCAGAAGATGCGACGGCCAATGCAATACTATTTTGTGAGCTAATAATCGCCAAAATCAATGAAAACAGAAATGTTTTGCCTGTTCCACCGGGCGCATCGAGGTACAACAAACCGCCAATTTGTTGTGAAATCGCAATCATAATGCGGTTATATGCATTGTGTTGTTGTATCGTCAGTTTTGATAGATTTATTTCAATTAATGTTTGCAGTTTATTGAAATTAAATTCGTCTGTTAATCGATTCGATGAAACCATTCCTAATTGAATGATCGTTCTGTTAACGATTGAAAAACACTTGTCCTCAATCCTGATTAGCGCTTCGTTATACATTTCCGGTGAGAATTGCATGGTTGCATTGTTGCTGGCTGTGCGCACTCGATGTAGAATATCTTCACTAATTTGATCTTTGTATTTTTCCCACAAATCTTTCGGATTAGACGGGAAACATGTTATCAAAATAATGTGCGAATGCGGTGCGGTTGGCAATTAATGTATGCTAGTGATGTGTCTCAATGTGTATCATTTTTCAGTAATTTTAATTTGGCCATAATTGGGCACCAACTGTTCTCAATTGTTGAAACCATACGGCGCCACGTAAATATTAACTAACGAACAGTGTACAATCTACTCAATGCATCCGTTGAAAATAAATTATTGTATCCTTATACAGCTTTTTGGTTTATTGTGAATTCATCATTTTGGTTTATTGTAAAGAATGCTGTCAATATTGAGGCTGGTGGTGTAACTGTTCGAAGTCGTGTATTCTCTGCAGTGAAATACACACGCTGTTCATTTTCCAGATGAATAGCCAAATGAACAACTGTTGGCAAAGCCAAAACTCGCAAAATTACCTCTTTACTACTTATATAGCGACCCACTTGGTATCTCGTGGTTTCATCGTTTCTGTTGGTCAATGCAAACGCAGCCATGTCCGATCCATTGTTCATATATTTGCAGATATATTTGATCCATATTAATATGGGTTTTGTATGTTTTGGAGAGCAATGTCGAATACGGTACAACCCAGCGGCTATCGATGTCGATATCGTTGTTTCGTTGGGCCCCTAGACCTCGGGGCTTAAACCTTTCAAAAATATCGTACAGTTGGTTCTGGACATGCAACTTATACACGGTCAATATTTTAAGACGATCGGTTGAGCGGTGCGTGAAATTTGATAGTATTTTAGATACATTTGTACCGGGCCCCTAGACCGCGGGGTTCAACCCCTTCAAAAATATCGTAAGATTGGTTCTGGACATGCAATTTATACACGGTCAAAATTTCAAGACGATCGGTTGAGCGGGTCGCGATGTTTGGTATTGTTTTAGATAAATTTGTAGCGAGGCCCCTAGACCCCGTTGTTCAACCTCTTCAAAACTATCGTAAGGTTGGTTCTGGGTATGCAACTTCTACACGGTCAAAATTTCAAGACAATCGATAGAGTGGTGCGCGAAATTTGGTAGTGTGTTGAGTTTTGATGATATAAATCTTATGTTTTATGGGAAATTTATAGCTGAAGATATTTTGAATTTCACGAACACTTTTACTTGAAATAAGAGACTTACGATATAAATTGGATTTTGACAATTTTATTTATAGATCACTTTAATATCGTCTTAAATTAACTTAGAACTGACAGATTTATAATTTTTGAAATTTAAATAATTCACTTAAAATTTACTTTAATCACACGTACAATTTAACTTATCGATTTATCTAGAATATAATTGTTACAACTATGTTTTTGGCATATGACGTTGGGGCGCTACCAACTTATATATTTAAAAAACAGTTGGCAGCATTGTTTCGGAAAAAATAGAAATAAGCTGGATTTATTTGTTAAACTTTCTAAATTTACAACAACGAGGCCAGTTTTGAATTTATGTAGCTGTGTTTCTTTATAGAATTCCCATAGCAAACAATAATTATTCATCATAGTTGGCGTTTTTACCAGTAGTAACTAAATTCGTGTTGAGTTTATGTAAATTAAAAAAAAAATGTAAATGTAAATAAACCGAATTCGAGTCTCAATTACTTCCAGAGAAAACAGCCAATTATGATTATTTATTTCCCAATGAAATACAGCTCCCAGTTGTACTTTGCATGAGCGACCGACGAATTTTGTTTGAAAATGCATAAAAACGATGCAATAGACCGTCTACGTATTTATAAGTACATACATACATACAAAACAAATGTATTCGGTTTTCTATTTGTAAGAGTATACTCACGATGAGGTAAAATATGGAGCGATCACCGTGATCGATTAAGTAGCGCTATCAAAGCGCTTAATCGTACAACTGGGCTATAAACTCTCAATTTATTTCAACGAGAAAAATCGTCGTCGCCTGCGTCGATGGTTGTGTTTGTGTTTGTATTGCATGTTTTCGGTGTTTTGTAATATGGCAGGCGATTTCGCTCGTCGTCTTCGCTCTTGTTCTGTTTTGAGCTTTATATCAAAAAAATCGTGCGTCTCATCAGACTTCAATGAACTTCAAATATATCAAAAGACTTTGAACTTACACGCAAAGTATAATCACAATGCCTTAGCGAATTATTATGTTTCGATGCGTATTTGTTAACCCCTTCGTAACTTCGAATTTTATTGTATTTAACGCATACATGCGATTTCTATATCAAGCTCGATGTGAAGCTGTTTTCTGTCTATCGTCCAGAATAACCTAAAATTTCATATAGATATAATACAATAAAATTCGGGCTCCCTGAATTAAAAAAAGCTGACTTAAAATTTGTGTTTTTTCGGACTTAAAACCAGCGTTTTTATTTCATTTTAAAATTGACTTAAAATCTGTAATGAAAATGGAATAAAAGAAGCCGACTTTATTAATAAAGTCATTTTTAAAAGGATTTAAGAAGTGTGTTTATAAGTGACATAAAATGTGTATTTTGAAGTCATTTGAAAATGAAATAAAATGTGTGTATTTAAGATCGAAATAAAACGTAAAATGTATAACAGTAAAAGCCCGATTATCTGGCATCCATTTAACCGGAACACTCGGTTAACCGGAATTTTAATTTTAAGGAATATCTTTTACATTTTTTAATACAATTGAAATTTTCAATTGTTTTTTTTTTCATTTTTTCATTAATGAAAGCATTAGTTGAAAATTTGAAATGGCTTTTTACAGTAAAAGCCCGATTATCTGGCATCTAATTAACTGGAACACTCAGTTAACCGGAGTTTTAATTTTTACGATTTTTTTTCTTTTCTCTCTTTATTTTCTCTTTCATATTATGCATTTTTTAATTCATTTTGAAATTTGCAATTATTTTTTGCACATTTTCATTAATGAAAGCATTAGTTGAAAATTTGGAAGGGCTTTAATTTTCATATTATAGTAAAAGCCCGATTATCCGGCATCCAATTAACCGGAACACTCAGTTATCTGGAATTTTAATTTTTAGGATTTTTTAACTTTTTACTCGTATTTTTCTCTTTTATATGCATTTTTTAATTCATATTGAAGTTTGCAATTGTGTTTTACATATTTTCATTAATGAAAGCATTAGTTGGAAATTTTGAATGTCTTTAATGTTGATATTACAGTAAAAGCCCAATTATCCGGCATCCAATTAACCGGAACACTCAGTCAACCGGAAATTTTATCTTTAGGATTTTTTTTTTGCTTCTTTCTCTTTCATATGCATTTTGTAATTCATTTTGAAATTTGCAATTGTTTCTTGCACATTTTCATTAATGAAAGCATTAGTTGAAAATTTGGAATGGCTTTAATTTTCTTATTACAGTAAAAGCCCGATTATCCAGCATCCAATTAACCGGAACACTCAGTTAACCGGAAATTTGATTTTTAGGATTTTTTATTACTTTTTTCTCTTTTATATGCATTTTTTAATAAATTTTGAAGTTTGCCGGATAAT
The DNA here is from genome assembly GCA_932526605.1 of Nephrotoma flavescens. Classification (NCBI taxonomy): domain Eukaryota; kingdom Metazoa; phylum Arthropoda; class Insecta; order Diptera; family Tipulidae; genus Nephrotoma; species Nephrotoma flavescens. The sequence goes on along the minus strand of OW052222.1, from coordinate 102,292,241 downwards.
CGGGCTTTTACTGTAATAAGAAAATTAAAGCCCTTCCAAATTTTCAACTAATGTTTTCATTAATGAAAATGTGCAGAAAACAATTGCAAATTTCAAAATGAATTAAAAAATGCATAATATGAAAAAGAAAATAAAGAGAAAAAAGCAAAAAAAAATCCTAAAAATTAAAATTCCGGTTAACTGAGTGTTCCGATTAAAGATCAAAGATCTTCACCACAACTAAAGAATTGATCATTTTTCCAGTTATTAGATCATGACCTGGCGCTTTCTTAGGATTTATACTGTTTTTGATAACCGTTTTGACGTATTTCCATTTAAATTTTACTGGATTTGGGTTCGACCCGTCCCCAACATTTGAAAAGTTACGCAATCATTATGTTGTTCGTTTGGGGTGAACACTTTTTGTAGATGGTTAGAGAAAGCGATAGCCTTTTCTAAGTCACTTCTTGCCCAGTGACCATCTGGTTTCCTTATCGGTGGGTTCGATAACTCAGGCCTTTTTAAATTTCTTGCTGCTTTCCACAGTGAGTAATCTGTTTTTTCTGTTGCTGTGAGCTCACTTAGGTAATTCTGTATTCCTAAATTTTGTTCTTCCCGTATTGCTTCTCTCAGAGCTTTAATAGCTCTATTTAATTTCCATTTATGCAAAGGAGATTGGTGAAGTTGCCATAGCCGCCAAATTGCCCGCTTCTCTGCTAGTAACTTTTGAATGTTACTTGAAAGCCTTATATTTTTTTCGGAATTTTTGTTCTCCGGTAAACTTAAGTTTTCTATCGCGGCATCAATGTCTTCTGGTGTGCGAAATGGAACATCAAGATGATAATTTACATCTACTATGTTTCTATAGAGAACCCATTTCGTTAGTTTGTTTGTTAAACGTTGGGGTGGTCCAGTTTTTAATGCTTGGGTACTTAGTGTTACTATATTGGTGAGTGATCTGATGATAAATCATAACAGTCAACGACTTGAGCATTGGTGCGTGCTATTCCTCGTATTACACAGAAATCTATTAAATCAGGAAATTTCTTTCTTTCTTTCTTGCTTTCTTTTATAGAGCTATATAGTGCGCAGATCGTTCTACGTAAATCGGACCTATATCCATACGTCCTCGATTTGCGAAAAAGTTGGAAGTGCTTCGGCCCATATCAGATTGCATAGATAAAAATAAATCGCATGATTATCAGAAACTTTAAAAACTACTTTTGTTGCAAATTTAATTTAGAATATTTTTACTAATATTTTTAGGCAAATACTTTAATTTTGACAATACTTGCAAGAAATGGAAGAAGTCTCATAAAATACATTTTTTTTACAAATCGCCATTTCCGGATAAAGAATAGTACATTTCAAACGATTTTGAAGAAATTTGCCGAAAGTAGATATTGATTCTGAATGCCAGGAATCAATTACGACGGGTCATAATTACAAAACTTTTCGTTTAGGAAATGATCCGGTGGGGTCTGGCTGTGAATACCAGAGAGCGATTGCAACAGGATCCAACATCTCGAAAATTCCTTTAGGGGTTCGCTGGGACCTCCATGTTTTGTCATGTTTCTGATGTTGCACCATGAGTAGATGTTATTCCAACAATTAGCGGAATATAATGATGTAGTTGCGGGATGTTGCAGCCTATTGCGTCATCATGTGTCAATGTTGTACCGTATTGCACCTATTATGTTTTTTGCGCTTCGGCGATATTTTGTATATATGATGAAGGTTAATCGAGTATTTTCGAAAATGTGTTTAATTATGAATAGTAAAGTAACATTGATTTGTATTATTCGTTATCTATTTATGTGTATGTCAACTATATGTATATTTAAACGGCATAAATTGTATGTGTTATACAACTATATTTTTACTCTCCAAAATGAATCTGGGATGTGTTATTGGAAATGAACAAATTGCATGGAATTAACCCATACTCAAACGATTTGGGTAGAACTGGACTGTTGTTATGAAAATATCCTGTTTGATTGCAAATGAACTTTGTGGGATTTATGTGAATCGCTATTTCGAATAATTTATAAGAAAACTGATATAAGAATACTGATTTAGTCATACACCTACATAAGGCTATCGATAGAAATCTCGAGGCCTTCCAGTAAGGTACCAGTGGCCCTGTTCTGTCTTTCCCTGGGAATAGGGAATTTTGAAAAATATTTTCATAGCATTTTTGTCAAAACTATATTTTTCTGGCCTACTGAAGGAATAGGTTTAGTACAAAATTTTTTGAAAACAAAGTTAATTGGGAAACTTTTGTTCCACAAAATTTTTATTGGGGAGCTTGTTCCCTCAGTAGGCCAGAAAAATATAATTTTGGGAAAGATGCTATGAAAATATTTTTCGCAATTCCCTATCCCCAGGGAAAGCCAGAATAGTGCCACAGCACGAAAAGGAATGACGATTTCAGGGAGATATTCTTGCTTCGAAAATGATGGTTCGTGGAAACCAAAGAAATGTGTTTTATTGTTTGGCGATACGCTAGGGGTAATATTATTTGACTGTTTTATGTTCAGAAATAAAGAAGCAACTGTTATTTATTTCTAAAATTTCTAATAAAATTAAAAAATGGTTTTTAACCAAAAAATCTATTCTATTTACGATTAATGATACGCAAATACAAGTGAATTTACTTTTGTGATTGATTTGTCTTTTCTTTAATTCCCACTTCTTGAATAAACACTTAATACAATAGCGGTTAACCTCTCTCCTCTTTGAAATTCGGAATCTTTAATATATTAAAATTCTTTTTTTCTTTTTTAGCTTTTATGCAAGCTTTCAATCAATATCGATCCGCCAGCAGCAAGCAATAATCATTTGAGTTGTTCACGCACAACAAAATATTTTAAGCACAAAACCAAAATGTCTTCGTCAACGCCCTCAACTAACATGAAGCGTCGTAAAACTGTGACAAGTAGCTCTAAATTAAAAAGTAAGAAGCTTAAATCGTACATTAAAGAAGAAACCTCTACAACGACTATTGAGGAAGACAATGATAACAGTGAACGCGATGATAATTACCGTTTAAATAAAGGAAAGAAACAAAGGCTTCACGAATGTAATAAAACCAAGCCGTCACAAACAATTTGTAATGTAAGACACCCAGAGCTTGAATGTGAAATGATAAATTTCAATAATAAAGGCAACAACAGTTTAAATGAGGCTAACAACAATAGTAATTACTTCAATTTTAACAAAAAATATGTTAAAAATTATTTCAATTTCTATAAACTCGCACGCAATAATAAAATGATAAAGAATAGTTTGAGAGAAAATCGTGATAAAAATCTGCTAAATAATGACTTCTTTTTGAACACAAATTTCATTGATGATAGCATACAATTTACTGATAATTCAATTTATATCCATGAAAATAGTTACAAACCATTAAGAAATACTCAGTTGAATTATCGTAATATAAAATATAATAACATTAATAGTAATAATAATAATAATAGCAGTAGTAGTAATAAAAATACTTCTAGTATTAAAACTAATGAAACAATGTTTGAAAAAGTTATCTATGATAAAAGTAAAAAATATTTATCACACTCACCGACTGTCTCAGTTGTGCCATCCCCGGCGCAATCAATCTACGACAACTTAAATAACGATAATCTTTTAAATGATTTTTGTGTGTTCAATAGTAAAAATAAATCATTTACGTCATTATATGACAATCATAACCATGGACGTTTACTTCCCTGTGATCCATTGTTATATAAAACGGCTTCACCACACCTACAATCTCATCCATTTTGTGAACATAGTTGTACCTCAGTATCACAATCATCGTTATCAGTGTGCTCTTTGGACAACAGTTTATTTAATAAGAATTATGAACATTCAGATGATAAACGATACAATCAACAAGCAACAAATGATCCTTGGGCGGTATTTGATTTGAAAACCAAATCCAATTCATTGAAAATTAATCAGAATAGCCAAAATAACATGTTGAAACGTAATAAAAGAAATGACGAAAATTACTGCTTCGCACTAAATACACGGGATGATTTACATAATTGGTGCAATAATAAAATCAGTTCGTTGACCCTAGAAACATGGATCGATGACGAGATGTTTGATAATTCGTTCAACGAAGAGTTAGAGAAACGATGTGCAACATTTGAAAAGTGATTGCATTACTGTACGAAGGTAAGTTTATTTTACTACTATGTTTTCGAAAATGATTTTTACTAGTTATATAGGCCATTAGACCAGATTCTAGAAAATACTACCTGGTGGATTGTTAGTTCATATATCTTACTAGATTGGTAACTTCTTGGCATGATCCACGGCCCTACAATCTAACTTTATTAAAAACAAATTTTTAAGAAGGTAAAGTAAAAGTAAACGTAAATTTTGCGATGCTATATAACTTTCAGTTTAATGTGGTGGTATGCAAGAAGTACATGTTTTGGTTTGATTTCCCGGAGCAGTCTTATTTTGAACACGTGGCTTTTTCTTATCTAAAGGTATACAAAAATCTGTGATATTAGAATACAGTAATATCCGTGTAACCCTGATATCCAACAGCAGTTGTGTCGCGCAAGATATATGAAAGACGACTTAGCGACATACTCAATGACAAGCGCGCAAGACCAACACAAGACACTGTTTGTATTTTGGAACTCCTCCTCTTGTAAGACTTGTCTTTTAAGTTCAGGTGATCGATGTAACTGCTATTGCTTGTGCAGTATGCGTTTGTTCTTTAAGAGCTGTTGAATATTCTGTGAAACTTGGTGCATTTTCAGTTTAGTAGAACTGCATGGAGCATCCTTTGCTGCTTGCTCTAATGTCTTCGTTAGGTGTTGTACTGCTTCAACAATCTCAGATTTCGTTTTAAGTGGGATGCTCAATGAGCACAATACATACATGAATTTAAATTGCATTTAAAGTACAGCAAAAAAGGGTCCTACGTCCATGATAATGTATTAACAAAAACAGAAACTGGTGATGTCGATTTGCGTGTTACGAGTTGGACCAAACATTTTTGGAATTGCTGTTCAAAATGGCATAATAACTAATAATAACTTTAAATTTACTTTATGTATTATTAATAAATATTGAGGCTAAAGAGAAACTAAAATTTGAATTAATTATCTTCTAGATGATTAAAAACAGTTTTAAAGTTGTGAAATAAACGTTGAACTTGGAAAAAATATATTTTAATTTAATTTTACATTTTAATAGAAATTTTTAAGTAAGCCATTTCCTAAATTTTTTGATAGTTGTTTAATTTTAAAGTTTGACCTCAGCGCAATGTGGGGGTAAATTGTAAATATCTTAACATTATTATGGCGCTCTCTCGGTTTAGACATAAATTGACGTCTTGCGAAAAATGAGAGTAGTAAGAGGCCTGTAGTTTAGGAGACATTGATCAATGCCTCCTAAACTACAGGCCTCTTACTACTCTCATTTTTGTCGCATGCGGCATGACGTCAATTTATGTCTAAACTTAGAGAGCGACATAATAAAGCTCGAGGCACATAGTTTTCGTTTGGTTCCGATTCGTTTCGTTTTCAATAAGTTTTTATAAATTCTCACGCACATAGCTTTCCTTTCGTTTTGAGTTGTTTTTGCGTTATTTGATAAATCGATTTTTTTTATTTCTCACAATATTGTTTCAATTCAATCAATTATTTATAATATCATATCACTTATTTAATAATGGGTGAAAATTTACACAATGACAAAAAAACGATAACCATAAATGCAAAAATAATTGAGCTTATTGTTTAAGTTTTTATTGAAATTTGATCAACTGCTTCGGTTCGGTTCCGCCTTTAATCTAACAATGTGAGCATGTTTTCGGTTGTCCATACATTTTGGCATATTCAACTTAAAGACCGGAACGAAACGAAAACTATGTGCCTCGAACTTAATATTAAGACATTTACACTTTACCCCCGCATTGCGCTGAACTCAAACTTTAAAATTAAACAACTACCTATCAAAAAATAAAAAATCAATTCTTGAAAATTAGGAAATGCCTTACTTAAAAGTTTCTATTAAAATGTAAAATTAAAGTAAAACTTTTTTTTCCAAGTTCAACGATTATTTCACAACTTTAAAATTTTTTAATCATCTAGAAGATAATTAATTCTAATTTTAATTTTCAGTAAAGCAATGTTTTATACCATTTCGAACAGCAATTCCATAAATATTTGGTCCAACTTGTAACACGCAAAACGACATCAAGATGTATGTTTTTGTTAATACATATTTAAGCAAGTCATCAAGAAACAAACCAAAAAGTAAAGTTTGTATTTGTTATTGTTTAGTGTCGCTCAAATTATTCGAAGCTGTAGGATGCACTTTTTCTGTCTTTTACATTATATTCGTGCTTTTTTTGCTATTTTTTAATGTACGTACCAATGCCACTACAATAACAGGCCATTTCTTGTAATAATTTTGTTGGTATATGTAAATACAAAAAGAAATGAGAATTCCATACACCACGAAACAAAAATGCATGGCAACAAAAATACAATTTCATTATTTTTAATAAATAGTTTGTATCGTTCAAGTTAAATTAAATAATACATTGTCAAAAATAAATATAATACATTGTCAAAAATAAATTTTGTTATTGAATTATTTAAAAAAAAAATTGTTTTGGGAAAACTTTTCATTTAGTAATATTCCAATTAAAGCAGCAACTTAGTTTTACACCATAACAACAAATAAAAGAAAAACAAAATTATATGAGATTTTTTACTGCCGCTCTTGCATGCTTTTTTACTTTTTTTAGTAAACCAAAATATGTTGAAGGGGATGGGTGTACGTCTTTGCGTATGACAACAAATATATTGTGTTTTATTTTTGTTCAAAAAAAACTTGATTTTTAATTAATACGGTGTAATAAACCAAAATACATTTTAATCAATCAATACTATTGATAAGCCCAATTGCGTGATTTAGTTGGTTGTACATAATTACTAAAAAAAAATCCAATTTAAATCAAAAGTTTCTCAGCAGAGAAATATTTTTATTGGAAATGTTTCTCAAAATATCAATATTTAACGTGATCTTTCAGATAAATTATGTTTGTAGCTAATAAACCAGATTTATTGGGACAAGTAAAGATTTTTTTTTTGTCCCATGTAATTTTTTGTTCATCCTATGACGCCCATGTTTTTGTTTGGATTTACCTACACTAACTCATGCCATTTTTCTATATAGAAAATAATTGCAGTGGTATTGTACGTACCAATTACAATAATTTTGAATTGGATGATATTACAAATCGACTTATGTTAAATAAAAATTATTAAAAAAAAAAACACAGAAAACGCATATCTTCCGGCTTCGACAGTTTGAGCGACCGACACTAACAAAACAACCGGAGACTGGAGAAAGAAATAATATTTTTATTGTTTTGTATGTAATTTTCTATGACAAAATTTATTTTGATTTTAAGGGAAGGGGGCGAAGCGAAGAGAGACAAAAACGTTGGCATAGCGTTTCGTCATCATTTGGTGTAAGCGGCCTGTAGTCTTTGAGGCATTGGGTGAATCCACACGAGGACTCATTGGAGACCAGTTTCTGGTTTCAAAATACCATTCGCGTCCACACACAAGTCTCATGAGCCGGACTCATCGATAATCAATTCATTTTTGAAATGTCCTCGCATAATTCATCCAATACAATTTATTAAAAATAATTTATACAAAAATAGGTTGATAAATGGAAATATTTACATATACACCCAAACCTGCTCCTCCACGGTGTTTTTTGCACGATTTTCCAATAACATGATCGACAAAAATAAAATAGTCCGGTTTTTACACGATTATTTTTACACGATAAAAACACATAGATAAATAGAAAAAATAAATCATATTGGAGTTATATTTTAGGATCATTTATTTTCCTTTGATTAAAATCTCGCTCTAATACATAATTAGGGGGTTCACATTTGCTGTTCATCAATTTTTCTATCATTTTTTATTCTTTGCATTTGGCATTCAGTTGTTAAACGTTTACCGTTACACACAGTCGATTTTTGTTATTTTTTATTTTGATACATAATTTGTATGTACATATAGCATACTACAATTGTTTCAATCTTAGTTTTTAGTGTTACTTAAAATAAAATTGAATTTAATTTTAACCATTGGTTTAAAACGATCTATCAAGCACTGTTGCTTGTTTAGTTAAACTTTTAAAATTGAATTTTGTGTGATATTGGGTACCCCGTCGGTAGGTAAAAATTTAAATTGAACGAAGGTACAATTCGAACAATTAAAAAAGGAGAAGGCTATTCGTAATTCTGTGTCATGTGGTACCAAATATAGTTAGTGCTCATATACTAGAGATGCAGCCATTGAAAACATGAAAAGGGATTGCATACATTTATTGAAGACCATATCCAAAAACGTATACCTCTGTACGGTATTACTATTAAGGAGAAGGCCTTAAGTAAAAAATAAAATAAATTGAAACAACTGGAACCATCATCGTCATCCCAACTAGACCAACAAAAAAACATGTTGCAAGTAACGGATGGTTACAAGGCTTTTTACGAAACATTCCATTGTTAATGTTTAAATTAAATGTGAACCAGCATTGGCGGATGGTGCAGCTACTACATAATATCCTTCTACACTTGCTAAAATAATTGAAGACGGTGAATATACGACTTCTGATCAAAATTTTAACACTGACGAAACCGGTCTTTTCTGGAAGAAAATGCCAAGCAGAACATTTGTGCCTAGAACGGAAAAGAGTATTAATGGATTCAAAGTGGCAAAACATCGCATTACGTTTTGACTTTACAGCAATGTCTCAGGAAATCGTATTTAAAACCTCTCATAGTTTATCGATCGTTCACGACCATTAAAAGGTGTCATTGTAAAGCAACTTCCGGTTCATTGGTGGGAAATAAGGAGTGGATTACGACGTCAATATTCAATTAGAGGTTCGAAAAATGTTTCATTCCAGAGGTCAAACAGTATTTGAAGGATAAAGGCACGCCTTTTAAAGTTCTGGTGTTGATCGACAACTACACAGGCCACAGGCTCTTTTCGGACCATCCTAATGTAAAAGTCTTCTTCTTTCCACCTAATATAACTTTCTTCTGTAGTCACTCGACCAGGGATAAATTGCAACTTTTAAAGTATATTATGTAAAACGAGCATTTAGATATATTTTAAACAAAATGGATGAGATTGAATCGTTAACTATTGTTGATGTGTGGAAAAAAATTCAATGACTTATTATTTTCCATTATTTTTGTCTACTTTTATCACTGTATTTAATTTTAAATTTGAATAAATGAGAATAATTTTTTCATGGAACTTATTCAACTGGTCGGACTTTTATTACACGATTTAAAGAACACATAAAAGATGTAGTAAAACCCATAACACAGTCGAAATATGCAGAACATCTGACTCATCAACACAGGATATGACAGCAATTTAGAAATCCTACATAAAATGAAAAAAGGCGAAAAATAAATAGAATAGAGGAGTACAAAATTTATCAACAAAGGAACAACCCACAACTATTGAACGATAGGATGCCTCACAACGAAATCTACAAGTATATAAAGAAAACATTTGTGAACCAAAAATTAGAATAGTAGAATTAGCTGATGAAGAGTGAAGACTCGAAACTATTTCGAAATAAAAAATAAAATTAAATAATAAATTATCACAAAAAGAATAAGTTATTCTCATTTATTGAAATTTAAAAAAAATGCTAGACTGTATAAAACATGCAGTTTTGTCCTTGATTGAAATAATTCTTTTAATGCTTACTGGAGGAACGTTTGGGCCAATTGCGATAAAATTGTAGACACTGCTCCATCAAATGTGGCCGAGGAAGTGTACACCGAAATAATCAACCTGACACTAGCAGTTTTCGGTGAGGGATTTTGCAATCTCACTATTGACGATATAATTGAAGTAATTGCCAACAGAGTGCTTAATGCGGAGGAGTTGCTGGAAATGTACCAGAAACAATCAACGTAAACGACAACAGCGACGAGGATGAACCAATAACTTTATCTGCCAGTTTAATTGTTGAAGATCTAAAGTTGGTAAATAAATTAGGAAATCATTTCATACTGAATGATCCAATAACTGAAAGATCCGCCAAATTTAAATCGGATTTTAATTCTTGTATGGGTTACTAAGAAGAACTTTATAAAGAACTATCGAAAACCGGTACACAGCCAAGAATTATAGAATTTACTGTGAAAATAAAGCATTCTGCTATGAGAAAAATTGTGCCTGAAAGTTTCTCAGATTTACAAAAAAGTGAATTGCCACAGCTACAAACCATTTCCGATGAAAACATCAATCTCTTCCAAGTTCCTGAATTTGTGATCTTTTTTATCTATTATTTAGTATTGTTTTTTTTATTTTTATACTATTTGCCATAGGCCCTTTGCGAAACTTAATAAACACATTTTATTAAACACTTGTTTTTCTATTTCGCAAAAAAAAATAGATTTTTGAAGATTTTAATTAAGTTCAAAAAGTTTCAAAAATCATTCGATCGATTTCGATTTGTTAGGTCATCATGTAGTAATTCCTGATGGTGACCTAACAAGTCGAAATCGATCGAGTGATTTTTTAAACTTTTTGAACAAATTTTTTAATTAAAATATCCAAAAATCTAATTTTTAGCAAACGAGAAAAACAAGTGTTTAATAAAATAAGTTTATCGAATTTACTATTGTGTAAGTGGTGTATATTACAGGAATTATTTTTGTGACCGTCAGATATATTACTGTATTCGCAATCCAGTGATACGAACCTGATTGTGCAGGGTAACAGTACAGACGCTTAAACTATATTATATTCAATGTTTAATTACTGCCATGTTTATTTTAAACATTTTCCTTGTATCATTTATTGATATCAAATAAAATTAAGTTCAATCAATTGTAAAAAAATTTGAATCAATTTAGATTTTTTTGGTTGTACAGAAAACGGCCGGTTAGTTGTGCGCCAGTTAAATGTTTAATATGAAAACTGTTTTCGTAATCAGAAAAAAATCAACGCAAACTTGATTAAATACATTTTATTCCGTGGACATTTTTAGCTTGCGTATAAATATTTAAACGGCCAATTTTGATTGAATAACTTTTTAAATAATCGTTAAATATTTCGATGGAATAAAATATATTTAATCAAGTTTGCGTTGAGTTTTCTCTAATTGCGAAAACAGTTTTCATGGGCTGTTATTTTTTTTCTGTGCAACCGGGCATTAAAAAAATAAGTTTTCACAAATAAGTAAGTAAATGGAAACCTCGGAAACGTATCCAGTGCGCTTTCCGTGTTTCGGTTATGCAAAATTTTAATAATTACATTTGCCTATTTTTATGTTTTGAATTCTATATCAAGTTATGACAATTTATTTTATTTATATATTTTCAGTCCACTACTTTCCAGAAAACAGCTACATCAATTAATTAACGTAATTAAGTAATTATTTACATAGTTGAATAAGCATGCAGTTAATATTCTTAATTAGTTAATTGTGATCTAATAATATGTTATGAAAATAAAAGTAAAATCCGTAAATGTTAATATTAAATTTTAACTACAATATAGAATAAATAAATATATCGACCATAAAACAATTTAATTTATATGAAATTATGATATTTTTATGGGGAAAATATAAAACTGGAATACATACTCGTACATTAATTTATTTAAATAATAATGAAATACTAAATAGATTTTTGATTTTATTTATGTTATTTTACAAAATTGGATTTAAACATATCTATTTATTATTAAATTTAAACACATACAACTATAAAATTAAAATGATTTAATATTTTGTCTTGGATGCATACTTTAATAACCTCAATTTAATTATTTTCTAGATGAATTTAAAACGTTGATAAACATAATCTGAAATATATTATATGTAAATAAATATTGTATTTGTTTTACATTTTAAATAATAGGTAAGTTAATCGAGGCGAGGCTACTAAGAGGTCAGCTGCTTGGCCTCGAACTAATGCTAATTTAAATACTTTTAATTTAAATGGTGAGTACGAGAACAAATACATAGGGAAATATAAGCAGTGTTTTTTATTAGCGCCCGATAGATTTATGGGAGCAGCCAATTTTCTATGTCGAAACTTTATTTAGCGCGCTATTTTTGCATGTACCTAATTAATTTATTTAACTCTAAATTAAGATTTTCCATTCAAATTCTTGGTTGAAAATCGATATACAAATGTTTTGCCCTAAATATTTATCGGGAGCTGCTATCGGAAGCACTATCCATTTCAATGGGAAATTTGAAAAGGCCTTTATTTTGTAAATATTAGAAACATAATCTTACAATAAAAAATTAAAACGCAGCAAGATGAATTCTTGTTTATAACGTCATGTCAAAATAAATGTTAATTAATATATTTCAAGTGATAAATGTTTGTTTTATGGATGTTTATTTTTCGTTTTTATGGTATAGCGACACCAGTGAATAATAGACACTTCCCATTCGGCTCCGGATAGTGGTCGAATAATAAAACACGGCTATAATAATTCATAAGCAATTTTGTGTCTATACCTCGAATATAATTAACGCATTTACAATAATTTCTTAGTATGATCAAGAGACGATCTGACTTTTTAAACTAAAAGTATTTAAATGCTCATTGGATCGAAACCAACTACACCAGTGGCCTTATTCTGGTAATTCCTGGGGAATGGAAATTTTAAATTCTGTAGCAGTTTTTCTTTCCTTTTCTCCAAAAGTGTATTCTGGCTTTTGAGAAAAAAAATTGGAAAAAAAAGTATTCCCCATTATAGCAGTTTTGACATTTATTATTCTATACCTATTTTAGGAAAGAATTAAATGGGAATAGAATTTAATAGAAATCTATTGTATTGACTTACAGCAATATTATGGCGGTAAACTTATAGTGAAAACTGATAATATTAATTGGAAAATATCAATATCCAATTTTTGACTTTAATAAACAAAATTTATTTTTTAAGTAAAACTCGATTAAAATATAAACAAAAACCAATTGAACGTAGTAAACTATTTTTAGACATTTGTTTCTTGTTTTATTGCGATTGCGTGACGACCCCGCAAATTTATTCTAAAATCGCCAGAATAAACTTTTAGAAAACGGAGAATTGGGGAGAATGTCTGGGGAACCGCTGCTACAAAAATAAATTATTCCCTATTCCCGAGGAATTACCAGAATACGGGTACTGGATGTAAAATAAATATCTGGTTATCACCTAAAATAAATCATTATTGCAGGTAAGTTAATAATACAAAATATGGTACCCTTGAGTTATGAGATTGATGCAGATAACTAACTACAGTTTTAACCTAAGAAAACACTAAAACATTACTTAAAACTAGCCTCAACTAAATGTATTTTAATGAAATTTGTGAATGCTCTAAACATATTTTTATTTAATCCGTTATACTAATTATTTTCTATCATCTTTTGCACCACACTGAAAACTTTTAAGACCGGTCTCATTTTTCGTTTTCCCCCCTTTACCTATAAAACAGGTTTTCATTTTAACGGTTTTATAGGTAAAAGACTAGATGCACCAAGCGTCGACAGCAAGCGGCGAATTTAAATATGCAATAATTTATTTATGTATTGTATAGAAACGATGGTATATAAACAATTAACACATCGCCTGAAAAGTTCCCGGTATAATATAGAAAACACAATATTTTGGGAAAATGGTATATTGTAATTAGGAGGAAAAGTACTGCATTCCCGGACGATAGTGGAGTTGTACAAACTATTTTTTCTCCGATCGGACTTTAAAACGAATATAAACCCAAAATAATTTTTAGTATTATTCAGTGTTGGCATACCGGAAAAAAAAATGTAACGTTATTAATTTCGTTATAACTGGTAATCAAATTTCGTTACGGTTACGGTTACTGGTAAGTAACTTAAACAGCAAATAATTTCGTTCCGTTATAGCGTTATTTATTGGTACAAAGGATCGAATGGAATTTGGAGTTTACATAAAAATTTAAAATTGTAAATAGATCGTTATACATGGAATAATTGAGATTATGCTCGCTTAATCTGCTGTGGCACTCTAGAACTTCATTATTGGGGAATTGCAAGTTTTCAAGAATTTATCAACGTTTCTATGGAGTCTTGTGTAGCAACTAATACCAGGTTATAAACATGACCTTAACAAAAGCGATGATCGTGAATTTTTTGAATGATTCTAAAATCCTAATCCCAAAAGTTCATTCAAATAATGTTTTAATTCAGTCTCAGTTTATTTATTAATGAAGTTTAAAGTAAATATGTAATTATTCATTACTCACAAATTTCAATGAGAGGTGACCTTAAAATTAAACAAAATATCACAAAAAATAGAAATCAATATTAGATATTGCTATAAAATAAATGATTGAAATTGTCCCAAAAATATCGCGATACAGACGTTTCTGTGGTTATAACACAATGTCGTGAACAATATTTTAGACCAAACGGTTCAAACACAACGTCCACACTGAAAATAAAAATATACTCAATGTTTTTTTTATGCCTTAATCGTAACGAAATAACGGAAAATAAATTTATCGGTACGTTACATATAGCGTTATTTTCAATTTTCTTATTTTTATACCGGTACAAATAACGTTACTGGAAATATTTCCGGTTTTTCCGTTATTGCGTTCCGTTACAATAACGTTATGCCAACACTGGTATTATTCATTAATTTTCATATTAAGAAATCAAAACAAAGTAAAAAATCGAAAATAACATAAAATTATTGCTTAGTTAGCCATGACATCATAAGACATAAATACATTTTGTTTTTTTTTTTTTTTTTTTTTTCAAAAGTTGTCAAGTTTGTGTACCTATTTGATTTATAAAAAACTTATGAACGAAATTTAAGGGATATGGACAGTGAAAGCGAATTATCCTTATCTTGTAACCCCGCCGGATATAGTGGAAGCAGCTAATTTAGCTACATGTGATTTGATCCCGCACAAATCGAAGGAAAAATACGAAAATGCTTATAAACGCTTTATGGATTATCGTCAATCTAAACACATCAAATCATTTTCGGAAAACGTCACTCTGGCGTATTTCGCTGATTTATCTACAAAATTGAAATCATTCACATTATGGTCAATCTACTCAATGATCAGGTCGATGCTAGTATGTAGTTAAAAATAATGTGGATATTGCAAAATACCAAAAATTACGTGTCTTCTTGAAACACAAATCCGACGGATATAAAGTGAAGAAATCTAACATATTAAGCTTCAGATGATTCATTCCTAGTTACTAAAGTAAGCATGTAGGTATTTAAAACGATTATTATTTGTATTTACACATTAAATTCAAATATGTTTCCGGATAAAATACAATTCACACTGCAATATTTTTTTGTATGTAATATTATGATTGTTTTTTGTAGGTTGCGTTAATTTTTGGAATCGCTGGTGCTTGTCGACGGGATGAACTAGCCCGCATGGAAATTACTGACATTAGTGATTTGGCATCTAAACTTTTAGTTAAAATCCCGAATAACAAGACAAATAAACCACGATCATTTATCGTAAACGAAACTTATTTAGAATATTTCAGAAAATATATAGCATCGCGTCAAAAGATTTAAATTTTTTGGGTTTTTTTTAAATACACAAATGGTAAAGGTTTCAAACTAGTAGTTGGCATACATCAGTTTAGTAAAATATCGCAAATTGTTGCTACTTTTTTAAAGTTGCCAGACGCAAAACAATATACAGGGCACTGTTTCCGCCGTTCATCTGCGAAAATTTTAGTTGATAATGGCGCAGATTTAACATGCTTATAAAGATTTAGAGGATGGAAGTCATCGACTGTTGCTGAAGGTAATATCGATGAATCCATTATCAATAAAATTGAAGTTGCTCATAAGATTTTCGATACAACGGATAATGAAAAAGCCGATGCAAATAATGTAAATAATTTTAATAGCAATATATCAAAAACAATGCTGGGATGTGATACTACTAACCACCAATGTTCAATAATTGTACTAATTGTACGATAACCGTTAATATTACAAATAAGTAAAATTAAACTCCTATACCTAACACATAATTAGTTTGGCATAGATTTATCAAATAAAAATTGATTATTATGTTTACTGTTAAATTAAAATAAATAAATGCGTTTGGCCTTATAAAAGTGTACTTTTATTTCTTCTAAACAATTAAAAATCCATACGGGAATATATTCCCGGCCTAGGCCAGAAAAAATATTCTCGTACTATTATTACTTGTTGCTTAGCAACAAATACAACATACTGGAATCATGAGCTTTTCGTTTCGAAAAAACAACGGAAAGATATATTTTTTCCTACGATCGGAGAAAAATACATTTTAGTCATCAACATAATTTCCTTCTAGAGCGATATACAAACAGTCCAACGCCTCTCTAACATTTCGATGCCTTTTTTGTAGAAAGATTTATCTTTAAAATAGGCTTGAGTTTTGGCAATCACTTCTTCAATGGAGCAAAATCTCTCGTCCTGGAACATTTTTTTTGAGGTTTGCAAACAAGTAATAATCGCTGGGGGCCAAATCCGGCAAGTACGGTGGATGGAAACAGCGCACGGAATCATCGGATACTTTGTCGTTTTTGAAACAGTGTGAGCAAACGTGGTACCCACTTCGAACACAGCTTTCTCATGGACAAATGGTCGTGCAAAATATGGCCAGCATGTTTCATTGATATCTTCACAACGTCAGCTATCTCACGCAACTTAACTTTACGGTCTTTCAAAACAATTTCGTGGATTTTTTTTATTTTCTGGAGTCACAGCATCATTTGGGCGTCCAGAGCGTGGTGCATCATCAGTGTTTGTTCAACCAAGTCTAAATGCAGCATACCAATCAATGATGGTTGATTTTCCTGGTGCTTAAACGGTATTTAAAGATCGGAAGGTCATGAAATTTTAACAGGTATCATTTGAAGGTTGGTAGAATTTAAAAATCACATGGGTTTTAAATTTGTGGTACCATCTATGTGTCAGACCGGAAACTTTTCAGGCGATGTAATAGGCGTTTTCGGAAATATCCCATGGTAACTTTTGGGTAAATTGCTGACAAAAACTTAACAAATCTATTTCCGAACATGTAGAGTAACTTTAGCGTAATTTACAGCCTTGGTCAAAAGTATTGAGCACCCTATAAATTTCGGGCGTACGCACGATAAGTATAACAGAAAACCACCCCTTTTATTTGTTTATTATTTTTTCGACATCTAAATAGGACTAAAAACAGTGAGACACACGGCAGGTGTGGTAATAAACCATCTGGTGCAATAAAATTTGTTATTTTTCCATTTTGTCATTCATTCGTCAGTTCGCTACTTTTGCTCATTGTGTACACATCCAGTGATCTAGCCCGCTTTTGGAGTTTTGACTTGTTAAAATTTAGTGATATTATTGCAAAATGCCGAAACAAAAAGAGTTAAGTTTAGAACAACGTGTGCAGATACAGCTTCTGCATGAGCAAGGGAAATCACAAGTAGATTTCTAAAACTGTGAAATGTTCACGCCAATCTGTGCAATATACTAATGAGCGATTCACCGCTAGTAAATCACACGGTAATAGGTACAGAACCGGGCGCAAACACATTACCACATACCGTGACGGCCGAAAGTTAGTGAGAGAAGCTTTAAAAAATAGGAAAAAAACTTCTTCAAACCTCGCTGCTGAGTTGTCAGTTGAAATTAAGAAACCAATCTCTGCTCGCACCACTTGCAGAAGGCTTCAGGAAGTTGGTTTGAAAGGCTGTAAAAGCCAGGAAGAAACCCTGGCTCTCCGAAAAAGCAAGAAGGCTCGGTATAAATGGGCCTTAAAATACCAAAGTTTCACCGAAGAAGATTAGTCAAACATCGTGTGGTCAGACGAATCAAACTTTGAAGTAAGTTGACAATACTATGCCCTAATAATATTAAAAAATAATATGATTTTAAAATAAAATTCATCGATACAGATATTTTAGTTTTCCGAAGTCTCTACATTTTCTTAATTTCACATTTTTGGTACACCTGGTGTGCCTTTTGTGCGTCGCCGGGTAGGCGAAGCATTTAGTTCAGAGTGTGTGGTACCAACCGTAAAACGCGGCGGGGCAGCATAATGGTCTGGGGCTGCATGAATAATTTTGGAGTTGGCGAAATGTTCGTGTGTGAGGGCCACATGAACTCTTCAAAATACATAAACGTCCCAGAATCCGCAAAATCAAAATTTCTTATGAGGAATGCAAACCTACTCGATTGCTAATGAAAAAAACGTTTCATTTTCATTATTTCACGGAACGCGAATTGACTCCCTGGAGTGGCCTGCCGCAGTCCCCGGACCTGGACCCGATAGAACATTTATGGAGTTTATTAAAACTCAGAGTCAGGCGCTACACAATAAATAACAAAGAAGACCTAAAACACTGTCTGCACCAAGAATGGAGCGTCACAAGTCCCGCAGAATGTAAAAAAACTTGTAAGCCCTCTATCTATAAAAATCTATAAAAATTGTTTCAATTTATTTCAAATTGATACTCCCAAAAAATTGTAAGATATATCATGGGTGCTTAATACTTTTGGCCAAGACTGTACTTTAAGATGTCTTTTTAATTTCTGTCTTTCTGGCAATTTGTATTAAATTAGTAGTGTCACAAAAATTAAAGCACACACTTTAAAAGTATGAACTATTTAAAAAAATACAATAAAAATGTTGTATATCTGTAAAATACGTCATTGCATTTTGCTGAATATAAATATTACCACGCGAAATGTAATATTACTTTTTATATAGCCACTTGAGTAATTTTTGTTACCAACATTAAAAAATTAGAATTACTCAAAAGTTAACATGGGATATTTCCGAAATCGCCTAATATATACCAATTATTTATAAAAACATTACAAATCTTGGATTTTTAATAGAAAAATTGTAATTTTAAGAAATTTTATCGTATGAAGTCGCATCAGCCGCCGCGAAATTATGTCCCACACTAAGCGCCGAACATAACCTAAAAATTATACTACTTCAATTGTGGTCCATACATTTCTTATTCGTCATTCCGTATACACTCGTATTATTTCCCAACTATATAGCGAGCCGTGCGTCCCACCTAAGCATGGGTCGGAATTTATGATTTGATTAGAAATAAAAGATGAACTAAAAAGCAAAATAAAAAAAAAAGATGCGGAATAAAGAAATTATTTTACCTCTAAACATTATAATATGTAGTATTTTTATGTTGCAAAATTTAAAAATATCAATTTTTGAATTCCATGTATTTTCAATGGCAAGTTTCTGAAACTTTGATCCGCCACTGCTCAGCCCAAGAAGAACCTATCCAACTGTTATGGACTTTTGTCACCGAACCCTAACAGCATGCCAAATATTAATTTTCTACCTATTACCCTTCTCAAGTTGTAAAAAGTTACGGACATTTGTGCATTATTAATAACAGCGCATCCCCAATAGAATTCCTTTAAATTTTTCCTTACAGAAAAGTATGAGAAAAAACTTGAGAATTTTTTTTTTCTCAAGTTTTTTATTCATACTTTTCTGTAAGGAAAAAGTTAAAGGAATTGTATTGGGGATGCGCAGTAAGCTGATATTAAGGATTATAAAACAAAGTTATATGGAACATTTGGAATATGACGCGCCGCGCTTGTTGAGTATATAATCAATTCTTGAAGGAGGAAAAAACGAAGAATGAGACCGGACTGAAAACTCCTATGTGGTTTGGGTGATTAGGGCCAAACATTTTTTACTATGTATTAATAAAGTCGCGTGATAACTTAATGTCAAGTAAATCAATTTCAATTAGAAAAGAGTTAGACAAAAGATAATCAGTGTTTTTTTTTTTAAATTTTGTTAACGAATTGGAATGAACGTAGCCACATACATATAAATCTACATAAAACAGTTGAATGATAGTTGTTGTAATAGTTTAATTTAATTACTGGCATTTCGTAAAATCAAACTGTTCTATGTAAATACAAACGACGTAAATTAGCTCATAAACTAGCCATTATATAATATGCCTCATAAAACGCTTTGAGTAAGGATCTGGCAAAAGATATTGTGAACAAGTCATATCATCCACAATAAATAAAATTTGCTTTCGGTAAATTTAGTTTCAATAATTTTTAATTATATCTTATAATATTTTTTTATCAAAATACACACAAACTATTCAATTTTCACTGTGTTAACATAAAGCCGTACCACAAACTACAAATATTGCATAGAGAACAGAACGGAAATTGCATAGATCAAGACATTTTTTCCTTAAACTTTTTGATGTATGCCGCTAGCTTTTTATAGACAAAAATTTTTTTATGGTTTAATAAATAATTTATTTTATTCCTTTATCCAGGTATTTCAACCTGTTGATGACCAACAGTGGAAAATTCGTACAAAATGACTAAAAACAAATTACAACAAAATTACTAAATATAGGAAACCCCCCAAGAACGTGTTCTTTAAAACCGTGTTGTTCGAGATTACAAAAAAGCAAATAAAAAAAACCTTATGCTTTATTTTTTGTTATGAATTAGGCCTAGGATTTTTTTGTAAATAAATATTTTTTTTGGGTTAAGAACGTAACACATTGAAAACGTATTTATGTGTTTCTGAACGTTGTGAGAAAAATTAGCCACTTAATTAATGTTAATACATATTAACATTAATTAAGTGGCTAATTTTTCTCTTCTTCTCTTCAATATATTTTGTATTTTTCGCGATTTATACATATTTTTACATATTTTGAGTTATTTGTATGGATTTCTGCCAAATTCCATATTTTTAATAAATATTTCATGATAGAAAGAGAAAACATTAACTCAATTGACTATGTATTTTATAAATCTATTCCTAAAATTCTAAATTATCAAAATAAGATGTCACTACCAAACTGCTGTATTTTTTTATTAGAAAATTTAGTTGGTTTATTGGCTAAAACCGCTTGTGTGAATCTAAAAATCGCTTGTGTAAGAAAAATTATTTTTTGACATTTAAACAATTTTTTTCAACGATCAAAACGTATTGTGTTTTCGTGCTCTTCGTATTTAAAAAAAAAAAATCAAACAAAATTGTATTTGCATATTTGTATATTTAAAATTAACATTCGAGTAGGTACAGTTTTTCAATGCCTAAACCAAACCAAAGTTTGGTTCTAAAGCAAAAGTGGCGGCGATATTTTTCAAACCGGTGGGATAATTTTATACTGTAAAATCTGTGAAAAATCCGTGTCCATGCAACAAAAACCCCTAATCAACATGTTGTCAGTATAAAACATAAAGATTTAGAAAAGCGACGATCTGAAAAAAAAATCTCAACCTTTTTTACAAGAGTCGATGGCTTGCTCGAGCTACTCAAATTTTAATGAAGTGTTTTACGTAGCATTGATAGCTGCAGATATTCCTTTGTCAAAACTGAACAATAAAATATTTTCATCGTTTTTAAAAAAAATACACTAACCAAAGTATACCTGATGAATCCACTTTGGAAAAAAGATATGTTAAAAGTCTATTCGCCAAACAGATCAATGAAATTAAACATGCAATTCAAAGTAAATATTTATGGGTTTCCATTGGCGAAACCACTGACAGAACGGGACGATCCATAGCGAATGTTATTTTAGGTATAGGTATTAGATGTGGACGGACAAATTGCTAAACAAAAATCTCTATTAAATGTTGTGGAATTAGAGAAAACAAATCACAGTAGGATCGCCAGATTATTTGATGACCCCATGAAATTATTAGGGGAAGAATTAGAGCGCGACAAAATTCTTCTGTTTGTATCGGATGCAGCGCCTTAAATTGTAAAAGAAAAAAAAATATTTTTGAAAGCCCTTCAAGAATTTTGTTATTTAATGATAAATTTCCAGGCCTGCCATTACCCCCTCACCCAATAGTTACTCGTTGGGGAACTTGATTAAATGCTGTTAAATACTACGCCAAACATTTCGAGAAAATTAAAGAATTAGTAGAAGATTTAAACGACGAGGACTCTAAGTTCATTACTACGGCTAAAGCGATATTGGCTTTGCCAAATTTAAAAACTGAGTTGGCTTACATAACCTGTAATTATAGTCACCTCATTCATACTATAGAAAGGCTGGAGTCATCAAGTAAAACTTTAGTTGAGCAATTAAACTTATTTCAAGAATCAAGCAGCCAAATTGAAAGTGTTAGTAGAGCTTCCGGAGAATTAACAAAGACTAAGTTAAAAAATATTTTATTGAAGAATACAGGATTGAAAACATTACAAAAAATTAAAACCATCTTCGAACAACCCGATAAAGGAAGTAACATTCTGGCATTCACTGCACCTGAAATTGCAGCATTTAAACTTGCTCGAATCACGTCCGTCGATGTATAGAGAACATTTTCTATGTATAAAAATGTACTACGCTCAAATCGGGAATAATTTTTATTTGAAAATTTATTTTGTTGTATATTGCAATGCAACATTGAATGTATCTTAGAATATAAATAGGATATTTATGATTCACATATGTATTTTATTTCTAACTATGTCACAAGGAACGGATTTAATTGTGATATTTTTGTTTTGTTTATGAAACATTCTGACTGAGATTTCTGACATTTAATTTTTTGTAAATGCTTATGTATAAATATAAGTAAAATGTACTGAAATAAATATTTTGTTTTTATTTTTAACCACATATTTTTGTTTTTTATTTACATATTTTCATTTTTTAATTACATATTTTAAGTACATATTACATACGTACATATAAATCCTGGGCCCAGATGATATACAAAAAACAAAATAAAAGAGATTAATGAAATTCGTGTTGTTTGAAATCGTATAATTTGAGAAAATGGGTATCCGTGTTCTTCGAAACCGTGTTGTTCAAATACCGTGTTCTTGGAGGGTTACCTGTAATATAAAAACTGTAAAGAATATAAAGAACTACAACTAATGCATACTTAGTCAAACCAAAACAATAATATTAAATACATAATTATAATTTATATAATAAAATAAAATAAACATCATTTAAAAAGGCTACTGACTTGCAAGAAACGTAGTGTAAAGCTAGGTATCCAGCTCGCGCTAAGATAAACTTTCACGCGGTCACCACAAGACAAGTCTCCACTAAATTACAGATAAATTATTAAGCTAAAAAATGTATGTAGAGATAAATTTTGACGTTTGTTTTATTTCTCCTTGACGTTTGTTTTATTCCAAATACATGGATTTTTCTCTACCAACAAACATAATGTTTGTTTTTCTTCATTTTTCAATTCGTTCTATTTAGGTTTTTTATTTTTAATGTTAGATAGTTTTGGCTTTCATTTTCCACTTTTTAAATTTTCTGTATCCACTTTTTCGTAGTCAATCAAGTATTATGCTTGATATTCGAAGATTCATAATCTATAAAATTATTTAGATCATCCATTTAAAAAAAAAACAGTTTTCGCGTTGTGCTGTCAAAATTTATTTCAATTTTATCGTTCTAGGCAGATAAATTGCTGCGAAAACGTTTGTAGAGTTTTCACTAGCGCAGTCTATATTTGAATGAGATAACTACAAACTTTTCGCGTTAAGGTCGGTATCCAGCTCGCGCTTGGATAAATTTTACAAACAAATTTGAAGTAAAATTTAGCTACCGAAATAACAAAATAATATTTAGCTCGCGATTTCGCAGATGCGGTACGCAGCTGGCGCGAAAAGTTTGTAGTTATCTCATTCACATATAGACTGAGCTAGGTAGTGAAAACTCTACAAACATTTTCGCAGCAATTTATCTGCCTAGAACGATAAAATTGAGATAAATTTTGACAGCACAACGTGAAAACTATTTTTTTTTTAAATGGATGAACTATATAAATCTATAGATTATGAATGTTTCGAATATCAAGAAGAATACTTGATTGAGTACGAAGAGGATACAGAAAGAAAGAGAGGATACAGAAAGGAAGAGATACAGAAAATTTAGGAAGTGGAAAAAGGAAGCCAAAACTAAAATGTTAACTTTTAATTTTAAATGTTTATAAAAGTACTTATTAAGCCGATTGAACTATATTTTTGTTTGTTGTAGAAGAAATAGAACAAACGTTAAAATTTATCTCTACATAAACTTTTTAGCTTACTAATTTATCTGTAATTTAGTGGAGATTTGTGGACACGCGTTAAAATTTATCTTAGCGCGAGCTGGATACCTAGCTTTAGCTGCGTACCGCATCTGCGAAATCGCGAGCTAAATATTTTTTTGTCATTTCGCTAGTTAAATTTTACGTCAAATTTGTATGTAAAATTTATCTTAGCGCGAGCTGGATACCGACCTTAAGAGTACTGTAATATCTAAAACAATTATTGATTTTACTTTTATTCTGTTTAACCTGAGATAGGATAGTCACCATTCAGGGGTATTTATTATATTTCGATCTCGCTCACCCACTCTTTATATTATTAATAGTATGTAAATATTTTAACACAGGCGTCTATCCTCGATTATGAGAAGAGTGTTTAAAGAGTTGTGTTATATCACAAAAAATAATAACTGTGTTAATTATAAAACAGATTGTAGGGGCCTTCAGCTGAACTGTTTAAGCTTATTACGATAAGAAAGATTTTAACACCTTCAACACTTCACACTCAATTACACATAACCACGCCATAGTCACTACCACCTACACAGCCAACGGAGAATTCATGGTCAACCTAAATTAGGTTTTATGATGAACCATGTATTGCTTTTATTTTAGATAAACGACTTTCTCGAATAAAATATCGCTAATATGGTATTGAAATATTCGCGTTTATTTTAATTCTTCGCGACACAACTGAGTCCTATAACTATAATGCCCGTTAAGATATGTTCTTTAAGACATCAAATTGGAATAACCGGATCCTTTTTCTTTTAACATAAATTTTAATGGGTGTTATAGCTCCTACGGCCGGATTCAAATGTCATTGAAGTTTGCTCACCCTTGATGGAGTTTAGTACTTTAATTTAACAATTTCCTAGCCATCGCTTTGATGTTGGTTTTTTTTCTAAGAATATAAAGAGTTAGAATTTAATTTGATTTTTTTTTTTGAAATTTTAAGCTTCTCGTTCGGTATTTTTAAAAGTGCCATTGTCTAAGTTAACACGCGAATCATAGGAAAAGAAGCCTAGATCATATTGCAGCATAAAACAACACCCAAGACACGAGGCAACACCAAACGTGCGAATTTTCGCTGCACTAAATAAATTATTGATGATAAGCAATTGTTTTGAGTAAATTATGTAGAATAAGAATTTTTGTTAAAATAAGCATTTAGTTGTAATTCAAGTGTAAAACAAATAAGTTTAAAAATAAATATTTTTTTTATAAATCAAATTAATAAACATTTTTAACTTATATAGTAATGCCAATGCGAGTTCAACTATGTATTATTTCGTGGTTCAAGCAAATTTAGTAAATACAATATTTTGCGTTATATGTATACGAGTATCTTTCCATACTATCCCTAATATTTAAGAAATATTCGATACTCGTATAAAAATAATTCAAATTTTATGTATACGTATATCATATGTATGTGGCAACAAATTATTTTTAATGCTTCATTAAATCTATCAATATTTATGGGTCCCTATATAAAATATACTGCAGTACGGAATTATTATTGTATGTACCTAATAATGTTGTTACAATAACTTAATTGTTTGTGGTTAATGTTTGTTTTTAATAAAATTTAGTGGTTTTTATGCAAATTTATTAGCTGGACAGATGTGTGTGAAATAAAACGTGAAATTTTAACCGTTGTTTTATCTAGCTTTTACGATTTTTGGTATTAGAAAATTTAATGCTCTGTTGAATGGGTATACACTATAAACCTTTTAACATAAATATTTATTATGTTGTCGTAGTTGCAAAGTGAATAAAATTCATGCCAGTTTATAAGTTGTATAAATTAAATTTTGTGCGACATATGGCGGTGATCAACCCATTTGAATTGATTTTCACCTGACATAAAGAACCGTTTTATTTATTCTTACCATGTTCATATTATGTAATTTCTACATGAAACAGTACATACTAATTTTGCAATTCCTTCCATTTGGCTTCATTTTTCTAAGTCGAAATATATATTTTATAATCCGGGTCGCGCACTGGACCATTTCAATCACTGACATATGTAGGTGAGATAAAATGGGGCTTAACTTGTAAATAGACAAAAGCCTGTCATGTACAAACCTGTAAATCAATATGACTCATTAATACAACTTATACCCGTTTGATAACTTATAACTTATAAAAAACACACCAGAATTTTGGATCACATCGATAATGCCGTTAACGAAGATTATAAAATCCACGGGCCTAGATGAAAGTCTTGCTGTACACCAGAGTGTGCTGTTTTACGTTTTATAACACCGGCAATTTTGGTATATTACTGTCTGCAAAGGTCGTACGTTTTCAATCTTCACGGACCATAAAGCCGTTGATAAACGCAATTTACTCGAAGACGGAACGCAGTTCACGTCAAAACCGAGATTTAGATTACATATCCCCATTTACAACTGATATTCGCCACATTTCAGGCAAACATAATGTGGTCGCAGACACTTTGTCACGCTCATGCGATCCACAAGCGGCTTCCATCAGCGAAATTCCAAATATTCATAAAATATCAGAGTTACAACGTACGGACGAATAATTGAAAATCCTGATAAATAGAATTACATATTTCGAAAAAAATACAAACTTGAACTTGTTCAATTCGCGGCAACGAACTCTATTGTGAAATTGCCACAGATAATCAACGAGTTTACATTCCTCAATCGTCACGATGTGTAGTTTTTGATTCATTACACTGCCCTTCACATCCAAGAATCCGTGCTTCACGTAAACTTATTCCCACTGGATATTTTTGGCCCAAGTTAAATCAAGATGTTAAAAATTGGGTAACAAACTGTTCGTCATGCCAAAACTGAAAAGTAGTGATACTAAGTCACCGAATGGCAAGTAGTTGGTCCGTTACCACTATCGAATGACAACCGTTGTTTGCTAACTATCGTGGCAGGTTTACATGTTGGCCGGAGGCATATTCAATTCCAGAGATGATCGCTGCAACAATTGTGAAGACATTTGTCGAGCAGCCAATTTGAATCGAAATTTTTCTCAGAACTTACAAATATCCTGGTTTCTCACAGAATCCGTTTTCACAAGACACTAAAAACTTCACTTAAAGCCCGAGGAAATACTAAATATCATCAGCATCAGAGCATGTATAAAAGAGGACCTTAGAAATAGTCCGGAAGACTTCCGGGCAATATATTGTCAGGTTTCGGTTCAGAACCTCTTCCATCCACTGACGATTTCATAAAGCAACTTTGAACAAATATGCAACATTTAATTCCAGTCGATACCCGAAAATCTACACAGTCTCATATATTTGTTCCCAACAACTTAAATAAGTGTGAGTTTGTTTTTGTTCGTGTACATAAAATACGAATAAGCCTCACTTTACCTTACGATTGACCTTTAAAGGTAATTCGAAGGCTACGAAAAATATTTATATGTAGTTGATGTTAATTGAAAACCACAGCATATCTCAATCGATTGCCTGAAACCAGCTTATGGAATATTGTCGACACTGGATTTGAATAAAAAGGTACCTACAAAGGAACGCCACTTTCGCGTGAGGATTTTACTACGAGGGGGGGTATGCAGCAACCCTGTTTTTCTTCTTTAAAATCATTCTTCTTAAAACAATAAAATCATTTTTTATGATAGATCGAACCACCTTTTAAAAATCAATCAAAATCTGCCAACATTACAGTTTTCACACAAATAAAATATCAACCGAAAATTCAGTAAATATATTTTTAATTGTAATTAGTTAGTAAGAATCTTTGGTCGGGCCAACATCCCAAAATAAAATATTGTAAAATATTATTTAAAAATATTATTAAAAAGTGTCTAAAATTCATAAATCTTTTGGCAATGATGAGTTTCAATTTAGTTTTTCATTAATTGAACCCAACACCGTTAACCCATACGTCTCTGCTGTCTTCTGTTGTTCAAAAATGTGTGTTGGTTTCATACACTAAATTAAATTGAGTTAACTTCAAATAAAAATTCCATCCACATCCTCCATAACAATGCCAACGAATTCATACCTCTTCATTTTGTATTCTAGTCAAACACCATTCTAAGCACTGCAAATCATATGCCAATTTATTCCGACATTAATAATTGTATTCTTTAAATTGATCAAGGAATAATGAATTGTTGTTATATTAAAGCTAACTTTTATTAATATTACTTTAAATAAAACGTTTTATTTATAATCGCGGTTACGCCTACCCGCGATTATAAATAATCGGATATAAAATAATTACATAAAATACACAATTTATCGCTTTGGCTAAAATCTGCTCGTAAATTTATAATCCAAAACTAAACGTAAACATTCAGGAGCGTCGATTTTGTACCGAAAATGACAGCGCGAGGTGAGCAAACCGGAAAAACATAGTAGTGGTTATTTTATTAAAATTGGTTTGTTTGGGCGCATGCGCGTCATTTTGTTTATATATTTTGTTTAATTGATGTGTCAAATGCGGTTTCGTTTGTTGTTCAAATATTTGAAAATGAAAAATCAAATCACATAGCAAACAATCGGTCGCACTGCTCAAAAGCAAGCGAATAGAAGAGGTGAGGTATACGTCGTCATCATAAATATTCAACCGGTTCAACCGGAACTTTTTATTTTGCTACTTGCCTTTGCAAAATTGACGAACAAAATGCACACATGAGAGAAAAAATACAATACAAATATAAAATTGTATATTATACAGTGTATATGCACACAAAATTGTTCACCTCGCTAGCTCGCGCTCTACGTTTTGGTACAAAATCGACTTGTACAATGTATTCCTTTTATTCTTAACACTAGCTGGCCCGGCAAACTTCGTTTTGCCCAAAATAGATTTTTTGATTGAATTAATTTCGAGCATTCATGATTCCACCCGAAATGTGTTTTTTGATCGAAAATTATTGATAGTTAACAGTATAACAATATAATTTCAATTATTGATTGAATGAAATACTTTTCGAATTTAATTGAATTCATTATCCTATATTTATACGGAAAGCTGACGCGACGAACTTCGTTCCGTCCAATATTTGGCAATAATAGAATAAAATCAAGTATTAATTTCATTTTGACATTCTATTCGTTTTATTGAAATCTAAAAAAAAAAATAGATCAATGATTGTATTCAATTTAAGACTGCAAAAATGTATTGTTTTTTTATTTTCTGCTCTGGAGTGTAAACAAAGAGTAAGGATGATTTCTCAACTCGGGAATACGCCACACATAGCTGGCCGTGTGAATCACGCTTTTTTTCCAGATTTATGCCGCACACTTCCAGCGACTGCCCATGTGACTTATTTATGGTCGCAAATGCAAGTTTCACTGGGAACTGAACGCGTTTGAACTGGAACGGAAAATCGCGGCGGAACTGGAACGGAAAATCGCGGAACTAGGCATTCTTCTCCCTTGAACGACCCTTTCAAAATCTTTGCCACTACCACATTGCTCATTAGCTTCGTCACAATCAGTCGGGTTCCATTGCACAGTTAAGGGGGCATGAAGCGGCATGCCAGGCAAATCCAAAAAGTTTAGGAATTCTACTGGATAATTGACGACTTCGTCTTCGTTTTCAACGTGATCGATCGATTTGTATGAACGCAATTCTCCTGGAATTTGATTTTGGATCGTCCAATTCAAGTCATTGACATCAATATTTCTCGCTGCTAAAATTGCGCGTACGCTCAACCAATCGTATAGTTACGTTGAAGTGAATTGGCAAATTTCAGATGGAAACGATATTAAACCACTTGAAGTATCTACAGGAATTTGTCCATTTCCGATTCTCAGCAGTTCCTTGGAGAAAACTTCTGTGGTTCTATCCTGTTACAAGAACACTCGCACATTCATACTCATAGAATGGGTCTCAAGTATTGCCACAAATACGATGACTTGAGACATGCGTTTAATTCATTCGGGCGCATCAAGGAAAAATAGTCCACCATTTCCATCATCAGCACTCTTTTGCTGTTGAACAGCATTATTTTGCTGTTCATTCAACAGTGGAACATTTGTACATCTCTAGTTTGAGGATTTGGCGCTGACATATGAATTTCAGTCAAAAGTTTGCCACTCATAAGCAAACACAAATCTTCAATCAGCACTACCGTTTCATTGTAAATGTCATCGTTCATTTGCAATTCGAAATTTCCTATCGCGACTCGAAAGCGATGCAAAATATCTTCTGCGATATCGTCTTTGTACGTGTCCCATAATTAACGTGGTTGGTATGTCGAAATGATCATAGAGAAAAGTGTAGGACTTGATTGGCGGGCGAAGAAGTTATTACATCGTTTAGCGTTTGATTCCAGTGATTGTCATGTTCAAGGAATTGTAACTGTCTGACATGCTTCTCAAAATGTTGCACACACCGTACCATTCACAGTCTGCAATGACTCAAAAGAAGTTGAACCGCGCACATTAACCTGAAGCAACCGAAGGTAGAAGCAGTCGTCATTCTTTGGATGTATTGTGTAAAGTCGTCCCAATGCATCACTTGAAAACACACCTGGATATCCATCTAGTGGTTTGCCTTGCTTTCTGCGTTACCATTCCTTCGACGATGCATTCCATGTGTAATATCGAGACATATCTGAGTAAAGCAATGCTCTCGAAACTGCATCAGTGATCTGCATCACTGGCGCAAGTTGAAAATAAACTCGTTAATGTTGTTGCTGGTGGTCTTTCCACTCGCTGTGCTGCGTTCACTCGGTTGAAATACACTCTTTGCCCGTTCTCCAAATAAACTGCCAGATGCACAACAGTCGGATGACGTTCATGAATCGCAAATGAAAATATTCTCCAGAGTGCTTCGTTGCGAACGTCGTTCAACGAAAATAACCGCCATATCGCTTTGTTTGGTGACGTTTTTTTTTTTTTTTTTTTTTTTTATTTAAATTATTACAACTGAATACAATTCATCTAGTAATTTTTCTTTCATAATTTAGTCACTTGTGAATGAGAAGACGCCCATTGGCCGGCTCCATTTATAGGTTATTTACTGAAGTAGTCTTTGCTTTGGTGTCCTTAATCCATTAAATCAATTGGTTTCGTTCTCTGCAATCGTCTTACTGCTTGGGAGGTGTCCAACATACCACGAAGCTCTTCATTTACGTGTTGGTAAATACGTTGTCCATGTATTACTGCAAGTTTTTTTGTTTCTTCTTGGGCCATCGGGATATTTAGATCCCTATGAAGGTCATCATTCCTAATGTACCACGGAGCGTTAACTATACTACGTAGCACTTTGTTTTGAAAAGTTTCAATTATTTTGATGTTGGTTTTCTTTGTACAGCCCCAGAGCTGTATTCCTTAAGTCCATACAGGCTTTAGCACCTGTTGATATAATAGCAATTTATTTTCGGTTGACAATACCGAGTTTTTCCCGAGCAGCCAATACATTTTTCGATATTTGATATTAAGTTCTTCTTTTTTTCTTTTTAACGTGCTCTTTCCATCTAAGCCTGGTTTCTAGGGTCATTCCTAGATATTTAGCCTTATTTGCAAACGGAATCTGCTGACCGTTAATGATTACAGGTTTGTAACTGAATTTTAGATTAGTAAAATTCACATGCGTGGATTTCGATTCATTGAGCCCGATACGCCACTTTTTTGTCCATTTTATGATTTTGTCACATGCTTCTTGAAGTTTCGTTGTCGATTCCTCGATAATGTCTCCTACTGAGAGAACTGCAGTATCATCAGCAAATGTTGCAACGGTAACATCGTTTAATTGAGGTAAATCTCTGGTGTAGAGTAGGTAAAGAATAGGTCCCAAAACACTACCCTGCGGAACTCCTGCCGAAATCTTTTTTAGCTCGGAATATTCATCTTCATATTTCACCCGAGAGTGGCGATTCTTTATGTATGATTTTAAAATCATATAATATTGTTTTGGTAAATCTCTATGTAGTTTGAAGAGTAAACCTCTGTGCCATACCTTATCGAAGGCCTGTGCCACATATAAGAAGATACCAGAGCAAACCTTTTTCCTCTCTAATGTATTCTCAATGACATCCGTAAGAGTCCATGAGTTCCTGATGGTCGTTTGTCCGCTTTTATAACAAAGCTGTGATCATCGGATGGCATCTGTTCCAACGAAGTCGTAAATAGTTTGATGAGCTCGTTGTGTTCGTGTAACATGCAATTGCTGGACTATTTCTCTTTTCGTTGTATTAAAGATAGCACAACGCCGATTTACTTCATCATGCGAATCTCCAAGAAAGTATATTTGCAGATATTTGTGTTCTTGTTCTAAATGTGGCAACAGCGATCCAGCAAGATGAAAAATTTCTCCATGAATCTGTATAGTTGAAAGAAAATTATGTAATTTTTTCCTTTTGTTGGCAAGATAAGTGTTAGTTTGTGTTATACCGTGATGTATCGTGGTGTGTTAGTGTATTTTGTGGTGTTAGTGTTGGTATATTAGCATTCATTGCT
Organism: Nephrotoma flavescens; assembly: GCA_932526605.1. Lineage (NCBI taxonomy): Eukaryota > Metazoa > Arthropoda > Insecta > Diptera > Tipulidae > Nephrotoma > Nephrotoma flavescens. The sequence goes on along the minus strand of OW052222.1, from coordinate 102,259,679 downwards.
GATGTTGGTGAAATTTCCTTGAATTTTGGATTGTGCTTTCGTTTATTTACAATTTCACCACCAAACGAGGTCATTTGAAAGCATAATCGTTGTACATCAAGATGTATTTATTACAAGAAATGGTTTGAATTAGGAGATTCACTGAAAATCAGCGTGCACAATAGTTCTGGTGGTGGAACCAACCCTGGCAATTTCAGCTTGCCGCTCGCGCAACACAATCCAGGCGGTTCTTTCACGAATTGAACTGCATTGCAATGCTGATAAAAGACAGTCATCTGACCGAATTGAACTAATGCGTGCGCACTGTATTTAATGTTTGGGTCATATCGAAAGGCTGCACGTTCAATGTTCACCGGAATTTCTTGTTGTTGACGTTGTCGTTCAATAGTCGCACGTTGTGATCTTGCTTCATCACTTTGCCGCGCACGAACATCTTTTCTTCTCAATCGTTGTTGCTCATTGTAAACTTCATTGATCTCTTCTGAATGTCGCGCACGATTTTCAATCATTCTGATTCGAGCTGATTCCCTTTCAATAGCACGTTTCTCTTCCGTTCGACGTGCTGCGGCATTTCGGTGTCACGTTGCATTCTGAGAAGGTCGACTAACGTTATCATTACCTCTTCTTGCCATCATAACAAATATCGAACTGTAAATGATCATCACTTTGTATAAATCGCACAAAAAGTTTTCACCAATCAATAATTTACCATTATATCACTCAGAAATAGATAGTCCACAGATTCGCAATGATATATTTCGGAAATGTAAACTATTTGACAGCAGAGCTCAAATTATCAAATCAGAAAGAACAAACAATATGCTGAGCTGTCAAACGGAATGACCGCCTACAGCGATGAACCAGATTTTAAATGTAGGCACCTTAATTTTCCAGGAAAATCCGCCAATATCGCTTAAACATATATTTTAATATTTCTGTCATTGTAACCTTTGATGCTCACCCGTGTGTAGTCGCCAAAAGAATAGACCGAGTTTAGCTTTCAAAAATAGCAAGTCACGAAATTTTCCCTATATAGAATTTAAATTCTCCATGACTCAATTATCAACTCTCACTCCTATATTCCGCGCATTAAAATCACGCTCAATCAAAATTGTATAAAATCAACTCATTGAATATACTAATCTATTACATTTTTGTTATCATGTACTCGGCATAATTGTTTTGATTTTATTTTAAAGTATATTAAACTGGATCATCAGCTGTTTTGTGTTTATAAATAGAAAATAAATATTTTCCGTTATTCGTGATAATTTACCTTGACATTAAACAAAGTTAAGTTTTAAGCATCCGACCAAACCACGATCCATTTTTATATAATATATAGATGTAGATAGAAGATAGAAAGAGATAGATATAGATAAGTTAAAATACAAAATTGGAAGGAATCGATCCTAGTACATCCGGGTCCAAATGCCGAATCGTTAACCACTGCATCACTTGCCCCATTCAAAATCTCCATACAAAATTCAGATACAAAGTGCAAATTTTGATTTTCCTATTTTGTTCGATTTTTCGGTTTTCCGGTTTTTCTTTTGGGTATTTCTGAATTTTCATTTTTTTTAAACCCTCGGGTAGCAATTACGAACAAACCCGCAGAAGAAAGCATCCAATTTGGTCCAGTCGTTTTCAAGTTTTAAGCATCCGAACAAACCACGATCCATTTTTATATATCCCTTTTTCAACCAAAAAAAATGGCTTTAATTTAAGTCCAAACGACAGCGTTGTATGGCGTTTTTGATAACAAATTTCGCTTGATTTGAAGTACAGCCATCACAATTGCGAGTATAGTTATAGTGTTTTTTTTTCGGACGAAAATAAGTTTTCAAAAATAAATTTTGGACGTGGTACTTTTGCCGTAGCCGCACAATTGTGTTAGCAGGCAGCAAAAGGGATATATAGATAATAATAAATTTAATGTAAGTCCGAGTCCAATATTATATAGGGCCAAAAAATACTACTTTCGCTACAACAGGTTGAGAAAGAAAAACTAACAAATAATGTATATTATATGTACATATATTGTATATAAATAAGCTCATAGTTAAAAATTTCTCACTGAAAATAATTCCCATAAAAATGTTATAAACAAAATTGACGTACTATAAGTCAGGAGAAGGGACATGTATTGATTCAAAATGTTGAGCTGGTGACTTGGTTTTGCGTGGGAAATTTTTTTATGTGTATATCGTATCGTATACCCATTAAATGAAATACACAAAACAAAATAAATACAATGTTATCACCCTTATTTATTTAAAAAAAAAAAATAATAATAATATCCTTATTCGGTACACACAATATTTGTATTTAGATTGAATGGCAATGCAATGCAAAAAATTGTGTTAGTAGGTTCCCACGAAATAATTTCATTTATAATCCTTTTGGTATATCTTTCCCATACAAAATGATATTTCGATATTTTTTCCTAGTTCAAATGTTTATTACTTTATAGACAAAAGGATCATTAGTATATTAATATGTATTCGATGTAAAATGATTTTGAATATTGGTATGATTTAGCGAATTAATTATTAATTTAATCATATTTTTATGCGGTAGTGTGAAAGTTAATATGCTTTCTTTGATGAAGCAATTATATTGCTCAACGAAATCTATGTAACTGATTGTATTATTTTTCCAATGCAACACGATTTCTAAAATTTCAATAAAAATGGTGCAGCAGGTTGTTTATCATATTATCGTAGAATAAAAAGTACATATTTAACTTTTGTATGTTGACGCTTATTATTGCGAGACTCACGTGAAATCAGTAATCGTGTAGCTGTATATTCATATCAATATACATACTATCCCTGTTACCGTGGGACAAATTGATTTTGTTTGTGTTTTAAGAAAATTTGTTAAATTAGGTTGTTTTTTATAGCAAGTCCTACAATTTATTTTATTTTTTATTTTCGTCACTTCTTTAACCAAACATTTTAATCACATTATAAATGTTGGGGGAAGTTTTCAATAGATTTTCGATTTTATGGAGGGGTCTTTGAATGGGAAGTTTATTTCTCAAAAAATAACTATCAGACGAATATTATAACAAAACTATCATACCCCTATTTATAATAGGGATTTTTGAAAAATTACTCATATTCAATCCTTTATAGCTAAACTTTATTACTAAATGCCTATGTCATAATTTATTCATAAATAATACATTTATTCATTGGCGATAACTGGATTATTATCCCAACTTTCGGAGGATAAAGTGAATAGTTGTTGATGTTTATACTGAAATTGTAAAATAATTACTGGTTCGAACTTTCCAATGATGTTAATCTCTTGGCGAGATAAATATTGACTGACCATTGGGCAATTAGGTTAATTATGTTCAATTCAATAAACATATTTGAAAGGGTTGGGTTGCGGTTTAGTTGTTACCTTACCGCGTAAATTTACGGATAACAATGATTTTACATCTGCCAAAAAAACCGTCTGCCAACGTACAAGTTATCAGTACAACTGGTTTATTATAATTAAAAGTTATCGATTATAATTGGCCCGAAAGATTACCTCAATAAATTTTATTATACTGTGTAATGTTAATTGAACTTTGTAAATAAAAAATGACTCGAGTTCGATAGATTTTTTCGAAATTAGCTAATTTAAATTTTACTTTTTTAAAAGAAATATTTTACCTTAAATGAGCTTCTAAGACTGTGTCCGAATTGTATGATAAATACTTTTTAGTACAAATATTGTGAAAATATCGAAGACACATGAATTATCATAGTCTATGAGCATAATAATTTTTGACAGATAAGTGAAAATTTAATCGGATGGAAATTATGGAATGTACTTGTTTAGGGCATTCATTATGATTAGAAGCTGTTTATTATGTAAAAGAAATAGACTTAAGGTTAAATATTCCACAATATCATTGTATTTCGATTTTTAAATAATTCAGTACAAAGTTATAATTAAATAAATATAACTGGATTTATGATTTCAAGTGTTTTTAATAATGTACAACTTAATCTTAATCTTATCATGATTATATTCAATATTTTCAAATTAAAATTAAAAGTGAGGGTGGGAAATTTTTACCAAAAAATTATCACAGAATTCGGGCAGCAACTTGAAAAAAAATTACCGGAAGAGAAAATTTTTCACGTTAGTGTCAAATATTTGTGGTAGAAAATATTTATCACACAATTCGGACACAGTCTAAGTATAACAAAATAAATCCATTATAAATGTTTTATGTAGTATATGTGAGAGTAGTGTTCCACGATATGTATTTGTAAGAGTCGTACTTACATATTGCTCCGAACCGAACCCAAGCTGGAAAGAACACAAAACAGAGCACTAACCCTTAGGTATATCGACAACACCTCCCTTACATGCATAAGCATTATTAATTTTTATAATACTTCGCACGTTTAATTCCTAGCATGTACCCATGAGTAGATGATGATTGCATCGCAATAAATTAAATTCAAGGACTATTGCAAACTATTCATGACAGTGCTTGTTGAACATATAATAAAAATTTCGAAAATCGATTAGCATTAGCACCTGTATCCGGCAATCAAAAATTTTTATAATGAAAAATAAAAATCTATTGTTTAATAGAGATGTCCAATGCCCAATGTTTAATACAGATTTATTGTGATATCTGAGGCCGAAAAATTAATCACAAAGTGCGACATAATTTGATATTAATTGAAAACAAATAACAAACAACAACTTTATCAATTTTTCCCATGACAGTTCTAAATGTGTGAGTAGATGATGATTGCTGTTCCTAAATGGTAAGGGTAGCATAGTGCTTGCTACCTACTAGTTATACAAAAATTTCAGTACAACCCAATATGCAATTTTTCCATTGTGTGGAAAAAACTGCTCAAATGTCGTACTAAATTCCGTACTATAAAATATCAAAGACACAAAAATATTGATTTTCGGCAAAAACAAATTTCTCGCATTTTTATTATTTTTATTTTTTTGTTTATTGTTTTGTATCTTCAGTTTAATAGTAGCACTTGAGAGGATAACGCGATATTACAAGTGCTTGCCGCGATTTTTATTTTTTATATGTTAACTTGTGTTTGACGGTGTATATGTTAACATTTTTCATACCTTGTATATAATAATTCAATTACGTGTTTGTGTTGTGCTTGTGACCAAAAAATTTGGATGTTAAAAGAGGTAATCAAATAATTTTAAAATGGCGTCTTCTTGAAATAATGGAAATTTCCCATTTTTATTTTTCAAGGTTGTGCTTGTTGGGATGTACAATTGGATGCGCGTTAAAATACACCATAGCATCTGATTTAAAAAACACATCATTATCGTTCCGGTACAGTAGCTTTACGTGAAATGTCATGAAATTCATCGTGAAGTAAAGCAAATTTAGTTGGTTTAATTGTGTATACAAATGTATGCGCGATTCATGCCAAAGGATATTCAATTAGCAAGACGTATGGTGAACGTGCGTAAAATTTATTTGTGTATATTTATATGAATAAAAAATTAATATTTATTTTATTATAAATGGAAAATTTTGTTTTATTTCGGATAAGAATTATTATTTATTCCAATTGGAAAATATATACAAACACGTGCCTTTTGTTTCTGTGATTTTTTTCTCTTTTTAGTTGGGATTCACACCGACACCGGAATTTTTGTGACACTTTTCTTTGGCTGGGAGTACGAATTTCCGCGTGATACACATGGTTCTTTCCATAGAAGTAGTGTGGTTTTAGAACGCGAATGTAAATGGAATTCCGTCGGCATTGCATATTGGGAATTACTGAGAAAATAATTATGATGGTGTTAGTGTGCTGTCATAATGCTGCTATAAAAAATGTAAACTGAAGTATTTTTTATGGCAGCATTGTTCACACATCTACAAAAAATGTATGTAAAGATAGAAAAATGTTCTCACACTCATATAAAATAAGTCTCTCGCCATTTTTATAGTCAAATGTCGATTTGCTGTTTTCACGCGTTTAAATTTGGACACATATAAAATTTTAAATATATAAAAAAAAAAATCGAAATATACGAAAATGTACAAATTAAAACTTTAATAAAATTTTTAGATTATACCAAAATGTAAAACCATAAAATTTTACTATAAAAATGAAATCAAATATTTATTTCTTTTCTTTGTCACTCTTATAGAATTTTCAGATTTTTTTTGTTTTGCATTTTTTCAGTAAAACAACTGCTGTCAATTTTTTCCATGAAATTAAGGCTTTATTGCACCATAATATAAATGGTCGGAGCGAGCAGAGAGATAATTAAAAAATCCTTTCGCGATTTTTAAGTTTTTTCAGAACGTCCAAGACAATTAACAATTTTTGGTATGTGTTTTCATATTTTGAACGATGATGACATTTTAATTTAATTATTCAAAATGACGCTTGTAGTGAACTACAGTTTTTTTATTTTCATATTTCAAATTTAATCTTGATTAGTAGTTAATAGTAAAGTAAATTAGTAGTAAAGTAAAACTATGTGTACAGATTGGAATACATGGATTATTTATTTGGAACGAATTTTATTTTATTTTGTACTTTTTTTATTTTTATTTATTTACAATGCAATCTGTTTTGGGGCTCAAGGCTTATCCTGCTGTTTCGTGGTTATGCTTTTTACGTCCTTATTTTACGCCTGCTCAGCCAACTCGAGGACGTACGGCTATAGGATCGATTTAAGACCATCTGCACATTGCAAGCTCCATGCCAGCCTATACTGGCAGGGAAGATGGCTCCCGATCCAAACTTTAAAGCTTTAACCACTGTGCCATTTGGTAAGTTATTTTGAACTTGAAATTCTAGAAACCTTAGTGGAAATCGCGCACAAAACAGTCATACAAAGTGAAATGAAATTGTAATCTGTTATAATGAATTAACTAAAGTGGATGAAATGGTTTTTCGTTAGAAATATTATACTGTGGCGTGCACTCTAAGCTTCACTACGTGCTGGATGTGGTTTATTTGGTCGTGTATTATCCAATAATGAAAATTGGGCTTCAAATTTTTCGGAAGACCGATTATGTGGACCATAAGTTGCTCTAAGCGCACGAAACACATTCCTCGTAGAACGCTGATTTTCGTAAATCAGCTGAATCATTTGTAGACGCTGTGCGGGGCTAAGTCTTTCAATGATGAAACAATACTGAACAAGAATACCATAACTGTTTGACACGACTCACACGTGATCTGTCTTAAAATCCCTACTGAAAAAAGGACCTCTAAATGAATCACCCGTTATAATCGACTTATGTAAATGAGACTACTTACATACAAATGTCTAACAATTATGTTGTGATAGTTTTAAATAATAAAAACAAATGACCCTCACCAGAGCTACCAAGCATTTAAATAAACACATCGTGTGCCAAATTGCATTTTATCCTCTCCTATCGCGAGACCCAATCACATTTTCCATGCTCCATCAATGCTAAACCAAAAACTGATCGGTTCCTGTGGCACTATTCTGGTGATTCCCTCGGAATAGGGAATTGGGGAAAGATTTTATATGTAATTTATATTTTACAAAATTTTTTCTGGCATACTGAGTTAAAAATCTAGTGGTAATTTTTTTGAAAACAAAATAAAATTGGGAATAATTTTCCCTGCCAATTTAGATATGGAAAAATTATTCCCAATTTATAAATATTTACATCAAACCTTTCTCCTTAGTAGGCCGGAAAAAAATATTTGAAATGAAATTACATATAAAATCTTTCCCCAATTCCCTATTCTCAGGGAATTACCAGAATAGTGCCACTGGGGATGATTTGGCAATATTTTTTATGTTAAAGCCATGAATATCGGTCACGATATTCGATTTATACGAATAAATATGTCATAGTTTAGTTCTTGTATAAGATAAGATTTATTTGTTTTTTTTTATATAAACATTTGTTATCAAAAATATAATCTCTTTTTATTTTTATACATATAAAATAAGTAAAAATTTATATTAAAAGCTAATGACTAAATTCTTATAAGTCTAAATTGTGTTTTTATAAAGCTAACAGTATTGACTATACTATACATAAATTATTTATATTTCTCGATTTAAAATTTGTATAAATTAAAAATAAATTATTAAATAATGTAAATATTTCTTTTTAAAAGAAACTAGAGTACACAAATACTCACTCACTCAAATATCCAAAGCAAATTAAATAATTATTATCTAGTAAGCCATTTCAGCACCCCATGGGCGATACGGTTTCATTGTGTTACCATTGTAAGTACCGACCGCCAACGAACCACTATGTGGTGGGTACCCTTGAGGAGCTGTTGGCGGATATTGTGGATAGCCTAAAGTGGATAATGTTCCACGGCTTGATGATAAATCGGTGTATATTGACCCTTGTTGCGAGTCATGTGTTATCGGGTATTGATTATACGGGTCATGATGTAAATTATGCATATGCTGATGCGAATGATGTTGACTTGGTGATAATGAATGAGTAGGATGTAGTAAGATAGTTGTGTTCGTTGTCGTTGTGGGTGACAATGGCACTGAGGTGTTACAATGTTGTTGGTGAACAGGGCTTGCAGGAATCGTGGAGGATGGTAAAGGATAACTGTTTGATGTTGCCGAAGAAGTAGACGGTTGTGATTGTAAATAATTTTGATGATATGTTAATGATGACGAGCCAGAAGTTGCTGGTGGTAGAGGTATTGGTGGTCCATATGCGGCTGGAGCCGCAACCGATTGATATGTACTGGGTATCCAACTATTTGATGTAGTACTATTTTTTGCGGATATTTCACGTTGAGCCACAAAACACTGCAAATGCGACATCAATCGCAGGCGTAACGGATCTTGGATATCCATTCCTTCAATGGTCACTAAATATCGTGACACTTCAGCAACACATTCGCGTAAACCAATTATATTGTATTCAAGTGCATATCGTTGAGGATCAATTGGCATTGAGTCAAGCCCTATAAAAACAAGAATAAATCAACTATTTAGATAATCATGCAATTTAATTTCCGTAATTGATGTCTCGAGATTTCACTTTAATCAACCCTCAAATTTAAATAAACTACATATCTACTAAAAACATAATATTGAAATCAATAACTCTGTTCGTGTGTCAACCAACGTTTTTACATGTTCCCACGAATCCAAGAACACAATAAGCGAATATAAAAATATATGACTAAAACAACACGAGGGAAAATATGTTTTATTGAAATTAATATAAATCGACCAGGGAACAGCAGATTAGGTAATATAATAGAATGAATATGTATGTACATTTATGTGTGTTACGAGAGAATATTATAGGGTGAATTGAAGTAACTTATTTATCTTAGGCAGGTGTTAGGTCTTTCTATGTGAAAAATTAAATTTCGTGGGAATTTAATTTTTTTTAATTTCGGGAAATTTAGTTTTCACAAGATCATGGTTGGGCCCAAACATGTATAGGTATTTACAACCTATAATTTACGAAAGAGTGAATTACCACATGTACGTTTCAGATTTTTGGAACTGCAAAAGTTGACTCTGAAAATTGTTCTTCTTGTGAACTGTATCAATTGTTTCGCGAAATTATTTAAATCGAAAAGGAATAATTAAGAAAAAAGATTTCTATGATCTGAAATTAAGAAGCTCGCGAAATAAAAAGACAGATTGCCCTGACGCTTTCAAACCATTTGCAGAACTAGACAATTGGTTACATTTACAAGGCTTGCTTATAACCAATGGGAGGTGAGACAGACACGAGTTTGTCAATATCCAATAGCTTTTTGTAGTTTTGACAGTTGATTTAAAATATAAAAGTACTTTACTTGGCGAAAATCACAATTTTTCACATATAGTAGAAAACTAAATTGTAGGTCAAAGTTCGACCAAAATTTAAAGTGCAATGTTATGTTCTTGTTTTGAAACGGTTTTCTTACGATTATTTGTATTGAAGTGATAGAAAATCTAACCTTTTGCGTGTAATCCCTTTAAATGATCTACAGTGAGTTGTAAAATTTCGGCCTTTTCCAATTTAGCCGATCCTTGTTTTTCGTAAGCGGTAGGTACCAGCCGTTTTAATTCGGACAATGAGGAATTTATTTTATCCCGACGTTTTTTTTCGATTACACCACGTCTGCGCTTCCGGCTTAGTAATTGACAACTGTCCGATTCACCGGTCGATGAACGTTCCGGTGATACAATGTCGTAGTGTTCCTTCGACGACGATTCTTCGGAATAAACATCGTCACATTCACTTTCCGAAATTGTACGTTTTTTAACTGGTTGCGGTGGTATCCAAGTATTTTGATGGGTCGGAGTCGATGAATATCCCCAATGCCCTGGATGATGATGATCCATTTTATTATCGTTTAAATACTTATATAGTTTAATTTAATATTAAGAAATTGACACTTTTCACTTTGATTCACTTACACATTCATACATTTTTCCATGTCTATGAAATTAACGAAAAATAAAAATCCAACTCAGAATACATTTACAAAAAATAAAATAAGTTTTTACGCGTGCACCTACACGTGACTTATCGTGTGTACAAACGACGTTCGACTGATGTTCCGTCGTACGTCATACGCATGCAACTGCAAGGGTCATCCCCTCCACACTAACATCATATACACGACTTTATATACAGCTCTCCTCAAAATAACCCTTATTTGAGTGAAATTGTAACCAATTGTTGTCGTTGTTTTAAAGTCGGTAAAATCCCCACCCCTTTTTATATGAATTTGTTGTATTTATTGTTATTTCTCAGTTCATTTGTTTCTTCAACATATACGAAATAGATAGGAGAACATATACAAAATTTCTGACCTATCCACACTACAATAAAAATAAATTTTAGGGTAAATAAAGTGGAATACTAGAAATATGCTTTATAGAATACATATGTACGTACGTCTATGTACAATACATGTTATATTAGGTGAATACATACGTTTTTTTTTGAGGAAATTTGGAAAGATTTTCTTTTGAGGCGAGATTGTGGCGATAATGGAAATTATTGTGTTAAGATATTGAAATAAACTAGACATATGCAGAATTTTATTGCTACTTAATTGTTGGTATTATACTCAGTGCGGTTGCGGCCTTCAAACCATGTAAACATTGTACACATGCACACATATGTACTATAAGCATGTGCTCGTATGTGGAGTCAAGTGTGTCAAGTAGACTTCCGCCATTAAGAACCTGATTAGTTTTGACTGTAAATGGTGCAGAATATTTAATATTATTGTTATTTTTCCTAATTTTGCTAGCAAACTAATTTAATTAACAACGATGGCCATTTATTTGGGTTTTTAATTGTACGAAAAATGGTGTTAATCGCCGATTAAAATTAACAATTTAATACATAAAATAAGCGATAATATTCAAAGCAAAGCTCCTTTTTTTATTTATTAGGTGTGCAAGTAGAAACTCGGCTCTGAAGTTGGTTGAATTAAAATATACTCCAACGCATCCAAATCATAACTTAGGCCCTTTTCCAATAACTCACTTGTTTGTGTACAAGTACTTATTCAAATAAGGAGAAATTGGCTATATAGAAAATTTGCACTACTTGATTTCTTTTATATATTTATTCCTCGATCTATTTCCTCCGAAATCTAATGGCAACGACCAACATGTCAAGAATTTTTTTTCTTCCATATAATAGAAATTGCCTTTTGTTTTTTGTTATTACGTCACAAATAAGTCGATACAACGCATTGGAACGACTTGACCGACTTATTCAAGAAAGCGTCATATAAGTCAATACGTCAGTAACAAGCCGGTGTTTGGGAAAGGGCCTTAGTCATTGCTGTTTTTATGACATAAGTTTCAGTCATTTACAAACTGTCGTTCCATGTACATCATATTTAAACGGATGGATGCCGACAAACAAAACTTACGTCATTGCATTCTATTCTGTTTTCAAATGAAAAAAATGCTGCTCAGGTTATGGAATTGATTAGTACGATCCATTTCCAGGCACAGTAAAACAATTTGAAGACGAAGAACTTAAAGTTTTACCGGGTGAAAATCCGTGTCAAACCCAAAAAGAGCTTGCATAACAGTTAGGAGTTACTCACCAAGCAATGTCACTTCTATTGCATGCAATGGGAAAAATACAGAAGGAAGGAAAATGGATTCCTCATAAACTGACCGGAAAAGCAAAAACCGAATTGACATCTGCATGAATTTGCTTTCTCAAAATCATTACGGGCGATGAAAAGTGGATTTTGGACGATAATCGATGGGTTGATCCAGGCCAGCCAGCCACCAACATCAGTTGCAAAAATAAATATTCATGCCAAGAAAGTGTTACTGTGTGTGGTGAGATTGGAAACGAGTCATTTACTACAAGCTTCTGGAATCTGGTCAAGCTGTTACAGCTGAACATTTCCATGCCCAATTGATCAAATTAAGTGATACCCTGGATGAAAAAGGACCATTTACGGACCAAGGAACGCGGAAGGTGATATTACTGCATATGACAACGCTCGTCTACATACAGGGAAGTTTTGCAGCATGCGGAGTATTATCTATAGACTTGGATCCATCTGATTACCACTTATTCAGAGCGATGTCATCATATTTGGAAGACGAACGGTTCACGGAAGATGTGCTAAAATGGATCGATGTCTATATTGCATCGAAACCTCTAAGTTTCTATTTTTCTGGTAAATGACAAAAGACCATAGATAGTAGTGGCGATTATTCCGATAATTAATTTTTGTAACAATTATATTTTCAATAAAGTTGAATTTGACCAAAAAAAGTAGAGATTCTACTTTCTCTACACCGAATATTTACGTTATTTTGTCGATGGAGTTTTGTAACGGAAATAATATCCAGTTTCGACATAATAAAATAATGAAACAATATGCAATCATCCTAAATATAATGAAGCGAATTATTAATTTATTAAATTTATACTTAGCATGTTATTTAAAATGATGTGAAATTTTAAAATTTTACCTGCGGTGAAAATGGTAATAATTTTTTTACTTTTTTACAATTGGTTTTGTGAAATCAACCAGTTAAACATTACCAGCTAGTCGTAGTGTTTTTATTACACCTGACATATGAAAATTCAAATTAATTTTAGTGTATTGATAGTCCGATTTTATTTGAATTCTAATCAAAAGTGTTTTACTTGGGACACAAAAGTGAATCGTTTTTGTGTACATTTGTATGGAAAATGAAACAGAAACAAAGTGAAATTTTAACACTGGATGAAGTGAATGAATATTTTTAAAATTTGTTTAGAAATTAAAGCAAAAATCTTAAATATTTGTTACTAACAAAATAATTCCTTATAATAAATCATTCCTTATAAATTATTATTTATTTTTTTTTTTAAATAAAATTTTAATAAATAATTGTAATTATCTAAAATTAAATCAAGAATACAACAGAAAGCACTAATGTTTATTATTCAGTTATACGCTAAACCTCATATGACAACATGCAAAGTTTAAACGAAAACACAATTTCTGTGTTGATAAAACTATTAAACATCATTATTCCTGCATTGACTGATCTCAAAAACGCCTATTTTGGAAACTATTGATTGCGTCTCTCGCATTTTTTTAAGCAAATTATTAGAAAAATAATTTAATTTTGAAGCTCCAGAAAGTATATTACTTCACAAATAGAATGCACACACAACAAAGGAGAAAACAATTTTTGCTAACCTCGTCGCCCCAACTCGCACTGTTATTTTTCGTACCAAATCTCGGTACTGGTGTATTAGAAGAGACCCCTTCCTTATACAAATACATTGCTAAATTGGAAATCCAATAAAATTGAGAATTTTGTTCAAGGTAGTTTGTGGAGAGAAAAGATACATACATACTTTATTACGATGATTTTGAAACGGGAAATCCACTAGGTAGTCACGCAGAATCCCAATTTGTTGCAGGGTTTTACGTAGATTTTCCTAGCCTCCCCGTTAATGTTTTAAAATTAGATCATAGTTTTGCTGCGTAATTGATGAAATCCAAAATCATAAAAGAATTTGAACCTAATAAATCTGTCGCTCATTTAATTGAAATTTTAATATGTGATATGTATTGGATTGGATAAATACAAATATGGCGACAAAGTGGTAAAGCAGAAATTTGGTAAGTCTCAAAAACAAAGTATTTTTAATAAATAGTCACTAATTAATTTGCGAAATAATACATACTAAAGTGTTTGTAAATACATTTGAAATACACTTGGTTCAAAAGTTCAAAAATATCAATAAATCCAATATTTGTTTAATCTTTTTTAATGCAGAGTAAAAGTCTATTTCAATACCTATCCAGTGGTACCTTTTTTGTACATGTACCATGCCAACAAAATGATTTTTTGTCAAATGCATATAGCAGGCCTTCGAATTAAATTCTAAAAATAATTCAACAAGGTCAATACAATAGCATGCCATGAAATATCTCGCTCGATCATTCGTACATAGAATCCTGTATAGGAACCAAGCGCACATTTTAGTGGAAAAAAATATTCGATATAATTTCTTGTAAATGCTAGAAAAACGTACGTTCAACTTTTAATATTTTTTTAATCATAGCAAACGTATGTGCAACTTTGATTTATTTTTTTATGTTTACAAATACAACCTGACATTTCGCATTGATATTTGACGTTTCGGTTTGTGTTAATTTGTCGCCGTTTATGTTTCAAATTTGAATGAAATTTAAATTGAGTTTAACAAACAAAACTTTTTATTTAAAGATGATCAAAAATCTATATATGGTCATAGTGTAGCAGACTCTGAATACTGACTAATTTAATTCCAAATAAAAATACCTAAATAATTGGATCATGTATACATATACATATTATAATATAAATATAGTCAAATTATATAGATCAAAGCATCCATCCATTTTTTCAACAAAAACATAAATATGTTTAAAAGAATTTGATTGTATCTTTCTAAATAAAAAAAAAATTTGCTTTGAAAATAATAAAATATTTTTTATCTGTACCTCCATATGTACTGATAAAATTTTGTCTAAATTTAGTTAGTTTTTATGTGGGTTGCATGCGCAAAATTTGTATAGCAGTTTGGCTGCATACATGCATTTTGATTTAAACGGAAAAAAATATATCGAATATTTTTTCCACTAAAATGTGCGCTTGGTTCCTATACTGAAATGTTGAACCTTCCCTGAATAACTGCATGCAACTGATGATGCAGTTAATGACAACAATGCAAAATATGCTACAAGCAATGCTACAAAATCAAACCACTATGATCCAGAAACTAGAATGTCTCTGATAAATTATCTGAAGATATGCCATTGGAACGCAAACGGTATAAGCCAACACAAACTCGAATTAGAACATTTCCTAGCTAAACACGAAATTGATCTTATGTTAGTTTCTGAAACCCACTTAACCGATAAACACAATTTCAGAATTAATGGTTACGAAGTTTATGATACAAAACATCCCTTGGGCTGAAGTCCAGGAGGAGCTGCTATTATTATAAAAAGCGGATTTGCCATTATGTTCTAAATGAATATTGTATTGAGGAAATTCAAGCAACCTCTGTATGTGTGAACCTCGACAAAGAAAGCTTAGTCATCTCTCTCTCTCTGGCACTACATCCCATCAAGGGATTTGGCCACCTCAAATGAGGTTTCATAATCATGTTTTCATTTCGGATAATGAGTTATTAATCCATTGATCCTAAACCAGCCGTGAAATTTTTTCCTTGTCACCACCGGGAATCGAACCCGGGACCTCCAGTGGCTGGAGCAAGCATGCTGACCACTTTGCCACCGGGGCGGTGACCACAAACTTAGTCATCGCTTCTATATATTGCCCTCCAAATAATAACGTTTCGGCAGATATCTACAAGGGATTTTTTGCAACCCTGCGCGTCACCGTTTTATGGTGGCCGGCGACTTTAATGCCAAACATAACTACTGGGGTTCAAGATTGACAACTTCGAGGGGACGTCAATTAATGAATGTTATTCAAGAAAACCACTACGATGTTGCGTCGTGTGGCCATCCAACTTATTGGCCTACTGACCGTCGAAAAATCTCTGAAATAATCCAAGCTAAACCACTTTTAAAATTATCTTCTGACCACTCTCCGGTCTTACTACATTACTTGGCCGACCAAAAGTCATGTTCTACGAATAACTATCTAACGAACACCTTCACAAACTGGTTGAAATTCAAGATGTACATCAATTCACATATCGACCTAACGTCTACACTGCAGACGGCTAACGATATAAACATTGATATGGAAAATTTTAATGATCTACTAGTCAATGCAGCTATTTCGGCCTCGCCTAAACCAAAGAGCAAACATAGAAGACACACCATAACATCCGCTGAAACAGAAAAAATGTTAACAGAGAAACGTCGTTTAAGAAACATCTGGCAAATTAATCGATCACCAGTGGCACTATTCTGGTAATTCCCCGGGAATAGGGAACTGGGGAAAGAATTTACATATAAATTATATTTAAATAATTTTTTTCTGGCATACTGAGGTAAAAAATTAGTGGCAATTTTTTTGAAAACAAAATAAAATTGGGAATAACTTTCCCTGATAATTTCGCTATGGAAAAATTATTCCCAATTTATAAATATTTACATCAAACTTTTTTTCTCAGTAGGCCAGAAGAAACTGATTTATAGATAAAAGCTATGTAAAATCTTTCCCCAGTTCCCTATTCCCGGGGAATTACCAGAATAGTGCCACAGATGCTAAACATAACTTTAATCAGGCAAACGGAAAACTACAAAGCCTACTACAAAAAAACAAGATGGATTATATGCAAAATTATCTTAAAGAATTATCTCCCCATTCGGACACAAACTATTCATTACGGAAGGCCACTAAACACCTTAAACGGCCGCAGCAACCAAATCCGCCAATTCGTTTTTCTAACGGTGAATAGGCTAGAAGTGATGAGGAAAAAGCTAAAGCCTTTGCTGATCACCTTGAAAGTGTATTCACTCCAAACCTTGGCTTATCGGTGGTTTAAACAGAAAATATACCAATCAGGCCTGTGAGGAAATTTAAGATAAAGAAACCGCTGGTAATGTTTATTATCACACATCAAATTCAATTAAAGAAAGCCCCTGGGTATGATCGAATTACAGGTGAAATGCTTAAACAACTGCCTGAGTGTGCCTTTGGTCAACTGGCTCAAATATTTAATTCAATTTACGAATCAGGATATATTCCTGAGTGCTGGAAATTATCAACTATAAAAATGATCCCAAAGCCTGGCAAGGATCCTACCAAAGTCTCGTCATATCGACCAATAAGCCTACTACCAATCGTTTCGAAAGTATTCGAAAAAACTGTTATCGAAAATATTAAACCGGAACTGCGAAATATCATCCCTAGTCATCAGTTTAGTTTCAGAGCCGAACACGGAACCATTGAGCAAGTGCACCGAGTAGCTACAGAAATAAGGTCAGCATACGAAGAGAAAAAATACTGCTCCGCCGTATTCTTGGATGTTGCCCAAGCATTCGATAAAGTTAGGCACGAGGGTCTGCTTCATAAAATTAATCTTAAATTACCAGAAATTTACCAACTCATGAAGTCGTATTTGACAAATCGCAGATATTATGTCAAATACAACACCTCTAAATCAAACGAGAAAAACATTCTGGCTGGAGTACCACAAGGTAGTGTGCTTGGTCCAACGTTACATTTAATTTTTACTTCAGGTCTACCAACGTCTTCGCAAACTCTGACGTCTACTTTCGCAGATGATACGGCAATCGTATGTAGCCATAAAAACCCACAAATGGCGTCCGAAATTCTGCAACAACATATTTATGACATCGAAATATGGCTAAAGAAATGTAAGATAAAGGTCAATGAAGAGAAATCGACCCACGTAACATTCACTTTAAATAAGCTTACTTGTCCGCCTGTCACAATGAACGGAATACAAATCAATCAATCAAATGGAGCAAAATATCTAGGTGCCCACCTAGATCGACGGTTAACTTGGCGAAAACATATTGAAATGAAACGAGACCATATCAAATTAAAAATTGATAAAATGCACTGGTTGATGGGGAAATATTCAACTATTGACCTAGAATACAAACTTCTCCTGTATAACACAATGATTAAACCGATTTGGTCGTATGGATGTCAATTATGGCAATCAACCTCAAATTCGAATATCGACATTATCCAACGAACACAGTCAAAAATTCTCAGAATAATTACAGGAGCACCTTGGTTCGTAAAAAACAAAAATATACATAAGGACCTTAACATCCTAACTGTCAAAGACGAATTACAAAAGATGCGGATCAGCTATGCAGGGAAACTGGTATCTCGTCCGAATTTGCTGGCACGAAACCTAAAAGGTATACCTACGTCTTCGCGATTGAAGAAGAAAACGATGGCTGTTGTAATAACATAAATTATAAAATTATTAATTTAGTTATTGATAAGAAGTAAATTCTGCTCCCGCAGATTTACATAATTACCTTAGTTATTAAGATTTGAAAACTTATTGTTATTTTCATGTTTGAAAGATTCAATAAATAAAGAAAATTGTTACAAAAAAAAAAAAAAAAAAAACTTTTTAGTTAAAAATCGATATACAAATATTTTGCTCTAGCTATTTATTGGGAGCTGCTATCGGGAGCGCTATTCATTTCAATGGGAAATTTGAAAAGGCCTTTATTTTGTAAACCCCTGAAACCATTAGAAACATAATCTTACAATAAAAATTTAGAACGCAGCAAGATGAATTCTTGTTTATAACGTCATATCAAAATAAATACCAATTAGCATATTTCAGGTCGATAAATGTTTGTTTTATGGATGTACATATTTATTTTTCATTTTTATGGTATAGCGACACTGGTATAGCGGATAGTGCTCGAATAATAAAACACGGCTATTGTTATACAAAAAAAATATTACCATGAAAAACATTGATATAAGTATTATATACAATTCTTGAAGTTTTATTCTGGTCAGATAATGGAAAAAATTAAAAGAAAATATTGACCTTTAAATTAAAGTTAAACAATTTTTTTTTAAATTAATATACAGAAACTTAAATATTCACATTTTAAAGGGAAATGCAATTTTCACAGTGTTTTTTTAAGATTATTTAAAATCACCCCTTTCGCTTAAAACTACTATGTGGTTTGACAAATGTAGTCAAATAGTTTTTTATTACATTAACAACGATAATATAATTAAAATTTTCATTAATCTTTCAAAAAAAAAAATGTTAAATGTTGTACATATATTCAAAATTGTATAAAAACATGGTCAAATTTGATATGGTTTTCACTTCTATTGCGCTATATGAGTTTCAGTAGAATAATTTCTAAGGTTTGTGATCGGTGCCAAATTTTTTTTTTATTAATTATTGTGTTGGGTTTTAATTGAATTTTCATTATGAATTTTTATGTAAGCATGTAAATGTAAAACACATTGTTATGACCAATTTTAAATAAAAATAATTTTGAACGGTAGATTGTATATAGGGTGTGAAAAATTTCGAGTAGTTTGAGATTTTATGGTTTTTAAATTTTAAACAGAAGGGCTCATTTTCACTTACAAATACTCGTATATAGATAATGTGATTATTTACAAAAAATAAATGCCAAGGGAGTTATGAGGTACAACATTCTTTGTTAATACAATTGTTTTGTGTTTAATTTTATTTGTTATTATATTGGTTTTTGTTTTTGGTATGGGTTTTGGGATGAGAAAATTGTTTTTGCTATACACGATTCGTCACTAACATAAATCGTTACAGAAAAAAATTTGATATAATTGTAAGTAGGCACGAGGTGCATGACTTTACTAAATGTAATTTTATTTTCCTTATAATTTCCGTCATATTGTTCAAAGCTACTATAAATCAGTTCATCACACTTTCAATTGATCACAACGTAACCGATCAATTATTAATTGACAGAAAACTAAAATTCATACACCAGACAGACAATCATCATGATTTACTCTTTTATCTCTAATCTGTTTGATTGATTTTTGTTTAAGGATAATGATGGGTATCGCATTGAATTAATAATATTATTGATGACAATTTTATATTTTGCGGCTTTAGAAATTAATTTTAAATTAAATTACATATGTTGATTTTAACAGTTCATTTGATGATTTCATTCAATATACTATTCATTCCTTGTACTGATTCACTATATTGAAAACGAAATACAAATCTAGAATAGCAGATGAATACCAAATTTTTAGGACAGATATTTTGTAATTGAAACAAACTTTGTTGTTATAATTGAGATCCATTTGGTTCTCCAAGGCGAATAAATGGATGTATAACAAGACGACGACTGAAACAAAAAGTTAATTTCAGAACTTACCGTTGATTTCATTACTGTATGATGTTTTAAAACTTCCGCAAATAAACACGCGTTTCTTCAAAAACATGCGTTTTTATTTTAAAATTTGAATATTTTTATTAATCAGCTTCAGCTTTCTTTAATAGAAATCATTAATTCAATACGTTGGTTTGTAAATAATTTAATACTAGAGTGTGATTATCTCATGCACTATGCACACCGGAGTAGAAGATTGACGAGGAGGCTGTAGAAGCAATCATAAATAGATACGGGCGTACTCTGGGCAATGTAATGTAGAACAAACGGTTGTGTAACCCAATCCCTTCGTAGTAGTGAAGCAGAATAGTTAATCACTCAATCAAAACTATGCAATGTTACTAACAAAAGGATATATTACCCCAGGTGGTACACTAATATCAACATGGTAAAATCACCCACTGTGGAGACTGGATTCCTATGGATTCAGGGGAAGGCCATCAATTGCATTATCAGGGAACATCAAATCCGTTCCAGAGAAGATCAAGATCAAGCAATTGCTTTTTCTAACGTTATAACTAGATTTACTAGACAAACATTACACAAGACAATGCCGCCGGAAATTTTACTTTGCAAGTAGCCGAATCTAGTGAAACAACTATTGACCTAGAAAAGGAGAATATGAATCTCTTGGCGAGAATAGAGCATATGGAGCAATTAATTGCCAACCTAAGTGAAAAAAATGAGTAACTAAAGCGAGAAAATGAAAACCTAAAAATGAATCAGGATTCAAAAAAGATTGCGATATGGGAAGCATTGAACCAGACAAATTCATCTATTTCATTGATGAAGATGAATTACAAAGAGAAAAGGACTTGATCCAAAAGAAGAAAAAAAGTCCAGGAAGAGTAAGGAAAGAAAAGCTGAATCGTCACCTGAGACTGAGGGGACAATCTAGTCTAGAACAGTACACCAAATTTGGTGCAACCGGAAGAAAAACCACCCTCTAATAAATATTGTGAGTATAACCAGTTACCCAGAAATTCCGTCACTGATGAAATACTACTAATGGTTACTGACAAAGATTATAAGGTAACAGCGCTAAACAATAACCTTTTGAAAATTATTACTCTGGACTGAAATTGAATGCTGAAAAGTATTAATGGTTTACCTATGAGAACAAACAGGCCTGACCTATAAAATTCATGGCAAATTCATGGCAAGAGGTTTGCATCACAGCACAGTTGCTCAAGCAAAGAAATAATGGAAGACTTACAAAGTAAAGGTCTTAAAATACTAAATGCTGTGATATTTGTTAAAAAGAGAGAACAGAAATTCAGGAAGGGAACCAAACTATCAGTAAAAGGGGACTCCCTCTTTTTATGCTGGTATTTGACAACATAGAGAATGTTCAAAACATTTATGGAATAAAAGGAATCCTTCACATGAAGATAAAAATCGAACCAATGAGGAGAACCACACCACATATATCCCAATGTACGAAATGCCAGGCATTTAAACACACCCAAATAAATTGCGGCCGGGATCGAAGATGTGTAAAATGCTCAGGTAATCATATTAGTGATTGGGTGGGTGAGATGTACCAGCCAAGTGTAAATATTGTAAGGGCCAACATCCAGCTAATTATCGAGGCTGTGAGGTTGCTAAATAACTACAAAAATTAAGAGATAAAACAAGAAAGAAGAAGAGAAAAGAAGATCATTTGAAAAGGTAGTGAAAGGTTTGGGTTCAATCAAACATATGGGCTCCGAAAATAACCAAACTATGGGAAACATTATGAACAGCAATGCAGCTATTGCAAAGCGGTTAGATGACCAAAGTAATCTGAACAAC
The DNA here is from genome assembly GCA_932526605.1 of Nephrotoma flavescens. Lineage (NCBI taxonomy): Eukaryota > Metazoa > Arthropoda > Insecta > Diptera > Tipulidae > Nephrotoma > Nephrotoma flavescens. The sequence continues at coordinate 102,237,522 of OW052222.1, read as the reverse complement.
ATGATACTTGATCAACTGAAGAAAATGCAACTCCCACAACGAAATCCAACAAAAAATGTTAAGAAGAACACAAATTTTAAAATATCAATCTGGATGCGAATTGGATTATGCATCATATTCCAGAAATAGAAATATCTTTAAATTCAGAAAAAATCAACATTTTCTTAATATCTGAAAGCCATTTAGTTAAATCTTCGTTTGTTAAGATACGGGGTTATAACTTATATCACTCCATTCATGCAGCGGAAAGAGCAACATGTGGTTCGGCATTGCTAATAAAAGAAAATATAAAACACCATTTAGAATCAAATATTAAAGAAGAAACAATGCAAGTCACTACTGTAAGGATCCAAATCAAACACAGACAGCTTACTGTCTCCGCAATATATTGTCCTCCCCGACATAACTTAAAAAGGGAGGACTACCTTAAACCAATTAAATCCTTAAACCAATTAAACTTTAGTGCCAAAAACACCTATCTAGACGTACGCCGTCAAAAAGTAAAGAATTCCTTCGAGCAAGACAAATATCAAAATGTGCATTTTACTCTGGTGGCTCCCCAACCTACTGGGCCAGTGACAGAACGAAAATACCTGACCTAAGAGACTTTTATGTAGCAAGAGGTATATCCCAGAACTACATTCACATTGAAGATAGTAATTCTCTAGTGTCGGATCATTGCCCCGGTTATAATGACAGTCAGTGAAATGGTAATTCAAAGGGAGAGCGCACTCAGATTAACAAATTCAAATACAAACTGGGATCTCATTCGTGAAGTAATGGAGGAAAAAATCAATCTTCAGGTACCGATAAGAAATTCTCACCAGTTGGAAGATAAATTAGAACAACTCAATGAAACAATTCACTATGCTGCTTTGGCAAGTACCCCATAATACAAAATAAGAAGAAGCTAAAACATCCTATCCAATGGTAGTTAGAGAGTTGATAAGAGAAAAACGACGCGCACGTAAAACCTGGCAAATAACTAGAACACCGGAGAACAAAACAATTCTTAACAATTTAGGTAACAATCTCAAATCTCTTCTTAAAGAAGTCAAAAATGCATCAATCAACAGATATCTAGTTAGCCTAAACGATGAAAATTTCTGATTATTCACTGTGGAATGCGACGAAGGGGCTCAAAATGCAAGTCCCACCACTTAAAAAGGAGGATGGAACCTGGGCAAGAAGTCCTAAAGAGAAGGCTTATCTGTTTGTGGAGTATCTCGAGGATACCTTCCAACCACCACCAAGACAAACGGCCAATGAAAGTATAATGTCAATCCACAAGCTAGGCGATTTTGCAATAAGCCCAGTAACTCTGAAAGATTTAAAAGAAGAAGTAAAAAGCAACATGAATATTAAAAAAGCCCCAGGGTATGACTTAATGATTACTGCCAAATAATCAAGGCTCTACCAGATAAAGGATTTCGTAAGCTGTTACACATCATCAATGCAAGGTTTCAGTTAAAATATGTTCTGTGGCAATGTTCAAGTAATCATGATACCAATACCTGATAAACCACCTAACGTTAAAAAATCATACAGACCAATTTCATTGCTGCTAATTCAAACTAAAAAGACTTAAACCAATAATTGAGGATACAACAACTAATTCCTCCACGTTAATTTGGATTCAGAGAAAAACATTCTACAATTGAACAGGTGCAAAGAATCATCTACATTATTGAAAAAACGTTAGAACGTAAAAAAGTATGCTCCAGCATATTTCTGGATGTCGCCCATGCATTCGATAATGTCTGGCATAGTGGACTGGAATTCAAGGGATAGAGATCTGCCGAGGCAATTCTATGCCATACTAAGATCTTATTTATCCAATAGACATTTTCGTGTGAAATATGGAGGATGAATACTCAGAACTAAAGAAAATCTCTGCCGGTGTCCCGCAGGGGATTGTCTTAGAACCAATCCTTTATTTATTATATACAAGGAATAAATGAAGGAACCATAGCCACCTTAGCAGATGACACAGCAACCATGGCGATTGGAAGTAATGTCACTGATGCGACGAACAAACTCCAGAACATTACCAATGCGGTTTATAACTGGACTAAGCGCTGGAGAATCAAACTTCAAGCTTCATCTTAAGCTTAACTTTACATATCAAAAGACTTCCCATCTACCGATAGAAATTAACTCACGACCGGTGCCATATGCAAACAAATCTAAACATCTTGGCATGACCCTCGATGCCAAGCTCAAGTGGAGAGAGCATGTCAAAAAGAAAAAAGAAGAAAGAAGAAAAAAGAAGAACTTTAAGTTCAGAAAAATGTATTGGTTCATAGAATCATAGGGTAGAGGCTCTGACCTTACAATTCACAACAAGCTGCTGCTATATCGGCATATACTGAAGCTGATATGGACCTACGGTTTTCAACTCTGGGGATGTACTAAGCAAACAAACGCCAAAATGATACAGACGTTTCAAAACACGGTTCTTAGTACCATGATAAATGCTTCGTGGTATACAAGAAATGAAGGCCTTCACAGGGACTTACAGATGGAATACATCAAAGATGAAATAAAAAAGCATGTTGCCAAACTCGAAATAAGGCTCCAAGAACACGGAGACCCCTATATTCGCCATATGATAGATAACCCTGTTGTTGAAAGAAGGCTCCAAAGAACGAGGCCGCTTGTCCTAGTAAAGTTACCAAATTAAAATTAGTATTTTAAATAGGTTTAATTAATTATGGGACTAACCATTGGGTTTCACCCCAACAAATCGGAGTTGTTTAAGAAATGTAAAATTCGTAATAATTTGATAGATAAATTGCAAGATGAGCACAGTCTCAATTGTAATTAATAAAGTAAAAAAAAACTATGCACACCAACTAACTACATTCTCTATTATATTTAGTTTGGCGAAACCAGAACCTATGATACACTTGCAACACACGATACATTTAAAAGACCTGGTCGGAACCCTTGTTTGGTTACCGTTCTTTGTGTGTCGTAATTGTAAAACACCGGTGTCTAGTTGAATTTATAAAAATTTCAAGACATCAACCATCGATAAAAAGAAAATAAAGTTTTTTTTTTATTAATAACTGAAAAGTAAATTAGTAGGCAATTCCCTAGTGGAAATATTGAGATTTTTTATACTAAAAATAAACTTACGATTTCATAGAAATTTAATGATAATTTTTGTATAACTTTAGTAGGTTATGGCAATATAATTTTAGTATAATTTTTAAATTTAAACAAAAACTATACTTGAGATAGAATATAATGAAAATATTCCATTTATTGTGACTGATGTATGCGTGATGTAGTTGTTTGTATTCGCGGACATACCAATGTCATCAATTCCCCTGCATTGATTATTTCATGCCGTTGTCAATTCTTAAATCAGTGTAGTAAATACTTGACCCGATAACATCGCTGCCTACTTAGAATAATCGCTTAATTTTGAATTCCGACTGGACTCGAACCGGCGACTTTTAGGATACCCTTACCTTAACCACTGCACCACCAAAGCAATAACTATGAAGAGTTGAATTCCTAACAATATAAATCAATATATTTAAATACACAATTAAACTTAAAATATACTTAATTTGGTTTATTTCATTTGCTGCAAACTACACCACCACACCAACATACAAAAGACCGCGAAATACGACTACAACTAAATATATTTTTTCAGAACGATAGTATTGATGCGCATCAGTGTTGGCAGGTCGTGGGAATTTTTCCCTTTTGCGGGAGTTTCGTCCTTCGTGCGGGATGTATTATTTTTCTAAAATGTGTAATACAATTTTCGATTCCAATAATTCGCTTAAAATAATTTTTTAAATTTATGTTTAATTCTGACTGAATTTAAATATTTTTATATACAAAATTAATATTTAAATTTGTATAAAATATTTAACCATAATTAAACTTTAAAACCGCCATTTTAAATATTTATCCCAAAATAAAGTATAATTTAGTTTAAAATTTGAATTTAAGAGTCAATTTTAGATTAAAATATTTTATGTATATTTATTTTTAATTCTGACTAAATTTAAATATTTTTATTTACAAAATTCATTTTTAAATTGGTATAATTTTTGAGATGTATAATTTAAGCAGAATTTTAGCCTATAAATATATTAAATTTTAACCAATTTAAAGTATATTTTCTATTTAAACTAACCATTTATACAAAAATAATTTGATTTTAGTATTCCTCAGTATATTTTTTTGGTATAAATATTCGATTTTTTCCACTAGGGAAGGGTAATTGAAGAAGTATACTAATTATTAAAATTATATTGCTTTATTAACCCTCCCCCCCCCCCTCCCCCCCCCCCTCCCTCCCCCGTCCCCTACCCTACTATACAAATTTCACTATAAAATATTATAATTGGAAGTTAGTTGTAGTACCAGCCGCTACCACCATTGCTTCTGATATTTCTTATATTTTGGTGGAAAAATTAGAAAATTAGATGAATTGTTATCAAAACATGAATAGGTCAATGATTGTTGTAATTTCAAACTTGTCGCAACGTTTTTGCCAAGTGACTATTGAAAAGAGCGGTTCGCAGATACTCGCTTCTTAAGTCGTAAAAAAGTGGACCCTCATACACTACTTGTTGACCGAGAAACATCAAAAGATTAAAGGAGCAGTTCCGACATAATTTACAGAGATCAACAAGAAAAATAGTCGAGAATTTCCCAGTCATCTGCAAGGAACATTTTGAGGAAAAAAACCTAACAAAAACATAAAATTTAGGCAGTTTGAACAAGCTGCCAAGAAAATAGGTATGAAAGAATATCTTTAATACATACTTAGAAATTAGTTTTGCTTCAAGAGACGCACATTCCCAGAACGATCTGATTTATGGTTAGTAAGAATAGGATCTATATCCCAGGGTGCTTTATATTATGGTTTGGTGAACACCACAAGCAAAACAGCAAAATCCCGTTTAAAATTTTTAGAAAATCAACCCAAAGCTAATCTTGGGGAAATTTGTCAGGAAAATATTATACCAAACATCAACACTCTTTGTGGAGTTAAAAATTATTGTTTCCAGCAGATGGAGCTCCGTTATACACTCACTGGTAATGTAGTCCAACAGTGTTGCATAGACAATTTAAGCCTGATCTTAATCCTTTGGATTTGCTTGTGTGGTCGTGTATGCTATGAAAGATAAATATACATTTTGAAGTATTTTACAATCCCAAGCAGTCAGAAATTATCGAAATCTTTCTGGACGTCGAATTCGAAAAATGTTTTCTTCGAAGTTTTTGTTCACCGTGTATAATATATTATGCATATAATATATTAGTCTATTCTTATGGGATGAGACCTATCGGTTCATCCCAGCTCTGCTAGTCCTTTGATTTAAGCGGCTCAAGGAACCACTAATTCTAAAGGCTTTGTTCTTTTTAGGCGCTTTGGTCCATTGGCGCGATCCAGTAGATTCCGCAGTTCCTCGTTGTCATGCTGCTGCAGTCGCAGTACATGACTCCTTGCAAATTTTTTTATTTCATCGCTGACGTATTCCATGTTTAGGTCTCGATGGAGATTGTCATTTCTAATGTACCAATGAGCATTCACAATGCTACGTAGTACTTTGTTTTGAAATGTTTGAATGATCTTCACTGTAGTTTTTCTTGCGCAGTCCCAAACCTGAATACTATACGTCCAGATAGGTTTTAGGATTTGTTTATATAACAGCAGTTTGTTGTGCGTTGTCAGTTCGGAGTTTCTTCCAATAAGCCAATGCATTTTTCTGAATTTTAAATTCAGTTCTTGCCTTTTTTTTAACATGCGCTTTCCACCTGAGTTTAATGTCTAGCGTCATGCCGAGATAGCATTATCAGAATATGGAATTTGTTGTGAATTCAGACTAATCGGAATATATTCTAATTTCCTATTTGTAAAGTTGATATGTGTTGATTTCGATTCGTTAAGTGTTATCCTCCATCGTTTTGTCCAGCTATCCACTATATTAATAGCATTTTGTAGTTTCCTGGTGGACTCAACGATACTAGCATCGGTGGTCATAACAGCTGTGTCATCAGCAAACGTTCCTATTCTAGCTTCTTTTATGTCTGGTAGATCATTCGTATACAGGAGGTATAATACGGGGCCTATAACACTGCCTTGTGGAACCCCTGCAAATATTTTCTTCAGTTTAGAGTATTCCCCGTCTTGTCTCACCCGGAAGTAACGGTCGTTGATGTAAGACTTTAGCAATTGAAAATGTTGTTTTGGCAAATCTCGTTGGAGCTTAAATTCTAGACCGCGGTGCCAAACCTTATCAAATGCCTGGGCTACATCTAAGAACATTGCTGAACATACTTCCTTTTTTTCCAGCGCCTCCTCAATTGTATCAGTAATCCTATGTACCTGTTCTATCGTTGAGTGCCTTTCTCGAAACCCAAATTGATGTTCCGGTATAAGATTTCTGCTCTCTATAATTGGCTTTAATCTCTTGAGAAACAGTCTCTCGAAAATTGTTGATGTTGTTGTTAACAAAGAAATAGGCATATACGATGTTTTATGATTTATTGGGCTTTGGAATCATTATGATTTCCGGTACTTTCCACTGTCTCGGAACATAACATAGTCTAAAAATAGCATTGATAATGTGCTGTAGTTTCCTTAGTGCTTTTTCTGGTAAAGCTTTGATTATTCGCCCCGTTATCAAGTCGTATCCAGGGGCTTTTTTACCTTAGAGGTTTTTTACTTCTTGTTTGATTTCTTTCAGAGTAAACTGGTAGCACAGATGCCTCGTCTACTTTGCTTATAGGTGTTAGATATTCTTTATCCGCTTGTCCAGTTGGTGGTTTGAAGGTGTTTTCTAGGTACTTTATTTTTGCTTTTCGTTGCGAGGCCAGGTTCCATCAACCATTCTAATGGGTGGCACTTGCATTTTAGGCCTTTTTAAAAATTTGGTGGCTTTCCACAGAGAATAGTCTGTGTCAGGTTTACCTGTCAAGTTACTTAGGAAGCTTGCAACTGACTCATTCTTAATCTCCTTTATAAGTAGTTTAAGTTTGTTGTACAAGTTGTCTAGGATTGTTTTGTCTTCAGGGGCTCTGTTTCTCTGCCAAGTCTTACGAGCTCTTCTTTTTTCGTTAACCAACTCTCTCACTTCAACTGGATAGGTTATACTTTTTTGTAATATTTCTTGCTGATCAGGAGTACTTTCCCAGGCCGCTTTTTGCATACTTTCAATGAGGTTTTCTAGTTCTTCTTCTATCGTGTAAGCGTTCGATATCTACACGTGTAGATTGATGCTTTCTTCGACTAGCTGTCGAAAGTATTCGCAGTTGGTTTTGTTATTTGTTAATCTTAGAGAGCTTGCTTCCCTTATTACCGTGTCACTTATTGTCATTAAAATTGGAAAATGGTCTGACGATAGCCCTACTTCATTTTCAACTGCTAAGTAGTTTTCGGAGATACCTCTTGATATATAGAAATCCAGAAGGTCAGGAATTTTATTTGGGTCCGTAGGCCAGTAGGTTGGCTTTCTACTGGAGTGAAACTCACATTTTAATATCCTGCCTGCTTCAAATAGCTCCGTTTCTTTGGGACTAGTTCTATTTGATCCCCAGAATATGTGTTTCGCGTTAAAGTCGCCTCCGATAATAAAATTATTACCAAGCGATTTAAGAAGTTTGATGTAGTCTTCTTTTTTTGTGTTATATCTGGGTGGACAGTAGATTGCTGATATACTATAGCTCTTGTTATTTTTGGTTTCAATAGATACGGTAGCTACTTGCACAGCTTCTTCCTCTTTTTTTAATTATTCGTGATGTTTTATATTGTCCTTAACGAAGATTGCTGCTGCGCCTCTAGCTCTTTCTGCTGGATGTAGAGCTTGATAGCACTGATATCCACGTATTTTTGCATACGACGTTCTGGTAAAATGACTTTTTGAGATTAGGCATATATCAATTTTTTTGTGTTTAAAAATACTTCTAATTCTGAAATGCGTTGCGCTAGGCCATTTGCATTCCAGGTAGCAATTCTTAAATATTGTGTCATTATTTTTTCTTGTTAAGTTTGTATGGACTAGAATGAAGGTACTCAATAACTTCTCTAGTTTTACTTGACGCATCCGTTATCCTTTTATCTTGGCTCATCGATGTATTTTCTGGTTTCTCCTGTTTCTCTGTTCTTGTTTTTCAGTAACTCGTCCATAGATTCTAGTCCTTGGTCCTGGCCAGCCAGATGTGTATTGATAGCGTTTAGTTTCTGAAGTACTTCAGGACATGGGTTTCCTGACTCGGAACGTAGGTGATATTTTCGTTCTGCTTAGCCATTTGTGCATATGTTATGCCTTCTTTTACTTTGCCGCTATTTAGGGGGATTCGTTTTGAGTAGGATTGCATCCTAGGTTGAGAACTCTGACTTGTTTGATTTCTCTTGTTGTCTCTCATTCTTTGCAGCTCTTTCGCTACCTCGCAGCCTCTATAATTTGCTGAGTGATGATTACCACAGTGTATGCATTTCACTGGTTCGTTCTTACTTTTGTTGCATTCTTTTGATAGAAATGTTTCCCAGCGCACTTTATGCATCTCGGCTCCCTATTGCAGTATTTGCGTGTGTGGTTATACGCCTGGCAGTTGTAGCACTGTGGTATTCTACTAGGGTTCTTTTTTAATGTCTCAATCTTAACTTTCTCGTTCACCGTTTGCTTTTATAGTGACCTTTCTCTTTAATATGTTCACAGCGTTTAGAATTTTGAATCCTTTCTGGCTAAGTTTCTCAATTATTTCTTCGTTTGGGCATGTGTGATGTAGTCCTCTGGCCATGACTTTAATTGGTTGCACAGCTTTGTTTTCATAGGTAAACCATTCGATATTTTGAGCGGTGATTGCATTTGATAACATTCTGTAGGTTTCTGGGTCAAGTGCATTCACTTTCCAAACGTTATTATCCAGTGCAGTATACTATAAATATAAATTATCGTTTGGATCTAACTTCACTATTTTTTTAATTGTTTCGTATTCACTAACATTAAGTATGTTAATGGGTGGAGGTGGTACCTCTTTATGTGTTGGTTGATTTACCTGCATTTCCCCTTGGGTGATTACGTTGGATGTTTTAACTGGTTGCAGTGGTGTCTCTTTCGGTATAAATGATACGTTCTTATGTGCCTTCACTTGGTCCGTAGTTGACTGTTCACGTCGTTGGGGTTGTGGTTTTCTGACGCTCTGTGTTGATTGTTCCACTTCAGGCGAAGATTCTGCTTTTCTTTTTTTTTGTTTTGACGTTTAGTTTAAATTTGCCTTCGTATAAAACTCGTTTCATATGCCAATTCGTCTTCATCTGTTTCATAGATAGCTATATAGTATTTTCTTTGGCTTGGTTATCATTTTTGATTACAGCAATTTCTTCTTTAAGCTGTTGAACTTCTTTGAATAGCTGTTCATTGATTTTCAGTAAGTTTTCTAACGATTTTTTTAAATCATCCTTTTCTCTAAGGACATCGTGGTGGTTTTCTTTGTTTCCGTTCTGACTGCATTCAGCATTTTCGTTCTCCTGCTGAGTAGCGGGATGTATTTGTGTAGTTGGTGATCTACAAATACTTGTGCTTGGTATAAACGGGTTTAGCAATGGTTGGCTCAACCAATAATAAGTTGGATTCTGCCTCGTGTGAGGGTGGATTGGCCAACTGTAAAGTTGACGTACCACCTGTGGTATACATTCCGTTTGGTTGTACACTCATTGCTTTAATGGTTGGTTTATTGTTCGAGGTTCCTTCCCCTATCCAGATTTCCGCGGTTCGCGGATGGTATTTTATTTCCCACCTACCCTCCGGCAAGTCGGTTAAAGAGCATTCCCCTATCCGCCACCTGGGGACGCGCCACGATGGGAGTTCGGCATCTCCACAAGGAAACTTGATGATGATTCCGCTTTCTTCTGGTGTGCAGTGATTGCACGTCCCGTTATACAGCTATAACAAGTTTTTCCTAATAATTACGAAGAAACTAGTAATTTTTTATTTATTTAAAAATAACAATTTTTATATTTAGAAACCCGATTTACGTTATTGTATGCGAAAATAATAATTTAAAGTAGATTTCACTAATGTTTCAATACAAAAATATTATTTTTTTACTCTTTTGTTTTATTCTATATTTCGTGGGATTTCCGCAAAAATAAATTAAACTTCTGCATGTAAAATATAGTTGGTTGAAATACTCATAACAACAAATATTTTACCAATTTAGAAAATATAGTAACTCAAAGTAGGATAAGAATATAACGAATTGTGAAGATAACCCACACCTATTATTTGTTCACCCACTGTATATCTTCTCGTGATGTATTTGTCGCAGTAAGCCACACTTACACTCGTTGGGAAGGGGGATTCATGTACTAAAAAAATCTTTTGTCATTGATTGATTCAGTGTGTTATAGCGTGTATGGATGAAGGTAAACAAAGAGAAAATTCGCTATATTTTACAATTTTTACTTCGACTTCGATAAACGCAAGTCAGGCGCCTGAAATTCTGAATGGTGTCTACAGTCCCGATGCACCACGCAAAGGAAGTTCTATTGTCGAAAAAGTCGATAAACCGCTGGAAATTATCAAAGTAGACCAGCATACGAGCTGTCTTAACATCGCCCAGAAACTTAAGATCGACCATAAAACAGTTTTAAAATATTTGCGTAGGCTGGCTTCAAAAAGGATCTTGATGTTTAGGTGCCGCGCGAGATGACGCAAAAAGACTTAATGGATCGTACATCTATGAATCCTTGGCCAAACAGAACGAAATTGAGCCATTTATGAAGCGGATTGTGACTGGCGACGAGAAATGGCTTACATACGTCAATGACAAGGGAAAACGATCATGGTCGAAGGCCGGCGAAGCGGCCCAAACGGCGGCCAAACCATGCTTTACTGCTAGGACGGTTTTGATGTGTGTTTTGTGGGATAAGAAGGAAGTTATAAAAGATACTACTATGAACTACTGCCCAATGGCCAAGCGCTCAATTTAGACCTCTACTGTTAGCAATTGGACCGACTGAAGACAGCATTCGATCAGCCAATATTAGAGGCGTCGTGTTCCACCAGGACACCGTCAGGCCTCACACGTGCATAATGACACGCCAAAACCCCCGGGAGCTTTGTCAAGAGGTTATAATGCATCCACGTTATAGTCCGGACCTGGCCCAAGTGATTATCATCTCTTTTTGTCCATGGCGATCGCTGTTGGTAAAAATGGCCTCAAGAGAGGCTTGTGAAAACTGGTTATCTCAGTTTTTTGCTAATACAATGAGCTGGCGAATAAAACGGCGCATATTTGAGCCAAAACGAATGATTGTAGCCATATTAAATAAAGCCCCGGGGGCCTATTATGAAATTTTTTTGCTTTCGTAAAATTCGAAAACCGTAAAATCCGCCCTATTATGAATCAAAAAACAAATCGTAATCGTATTTTACGAAAATCAAATGTCAAAATTCGACTGCTCTATAGATGACGAATATCGTATTTACGAAAACAATAATGTATACTTATTTTTTTATTAAAATAAAATACTTTAATTACTTTTTAAAATGTAAGTTACTCAATTATTTTATAATAATTGACTAGTTTAATTTATTACAATTAATTTGAAACTTTTTTATTATTTAACTAAAACCAACACAAAATAGCATACTTCATGGTCGTAAATCTTACGACAAAAAAAAAAGTTTCATAATAGGAATATTCGCGGCGGATCGAATTTACGAAATCGAAAACAAAAATTCTTAAAAAATCGCATATATTTTAAATAATTTTTGTTATTTTAACGAAATACAAAAAGGTAATTTGGAAAAACTCACCCAATCGTGGTATTTTTTAATAACGCGACCTTCTAACAAACATTCACAACATTTTGTCCCTCATATTGGTTATAATTTACCTGACAGTTAAATCATGTTATTGGACGGTTTCTTAAGTATAATACATTGACTGCTTATTTGACTTTCTGCCATTCTATATTACTTCCTTTGCCCATGGAGATTTCTGCTTCATCGGTATTTTTTAGTTTAAAACCTTATAATTTTAGACATTTTTAAATTTATATCAAATAAATTATATATAACACCATACTGGAAATAAAGAAAAAACACAGTCCTAGCATAGTTTATGAACTTCTCGCAGTAATAGCTCACATATAAAAAATTCGACAAATTCAAAACACGAGTAATGCGACGACTTTAGTTGTCGTACTGAAATTCATTTGCCAAAGAGTCAACAACTTGTGAGATGTTGACGAGTAAATTTACTGTGTAAAAGTCGATGAATTTCCTATTAGTGTACATAGAAGATAATCGATTTATTTTATACCCTAATATTATATCATCGCTTATATGATTCTTCTTGAGTTTATGGTATGTATTTCCACCTATATATTGTATTATTTTTGATTTTCATAAATTTTAAAATTTATAATCCAAAATATTTGTGCTTGTAAATTTTAATAAGTGATTTTAATGTAGCCCTTGACCTAATTGTGCGCTTTTAAATTATTTGAAAAATATTAACAGTTTGTTATTGTTCGACAAATGTCAATTTCTAGCCATAAACTATTTTGATTACAAAATCAAATGTTTCAAGGGCGTTATTTTATTTTGTATAACGATTAAGTTGATTAAGGTTGCCTTATACGAAATACACCATTTAATTGTTATAACGATAAAAGGGGGATTGGACAATTTATGAATTGGTCAAATTATAATAGACAATAGGTCAAATAATAGCGAAGTATTTTTAAAATTTTGTATAGTACGTATTATATGAAATGTCTTTAATTAATATCTATGGAAAACTCGTAATATGCAATAGTGCGTGTCTCTTGATATGATAATACAAAAATTAAACCACCGGTTTTTTTTTAGTAATTTTAGTAACTGTCCAGCGACACTGGTTACCACAGTTTTACCACACTTAATATGATTTGTCTTATTTCTATGTTTCTCATAACGCGATCTACATAAAATGCATTTATGTACTAAATCGAGTTTCTTGTAACACGGTTTTCATATAACGCGGTACGAATTAATCGCGTTATAGGAGAATTGACTGTATAAAATCAGTTCACTATAACTAGAGACATCGTCGTATATATCACAGTTAGAAATGATTTGAAAATTTAAAATCCAATGTGATTAACGTCTCGAAAACTGTAATCAGCAGAAGTTCTCTACTAGTGAAAATGGGATCTCTACTTTCAATTTGGATTGAGCAGCATACCCAAATGAATATGCCCTTAGCAAAATGATCAGCCAAGCTAAGGCAAAAATATTTTTAATGATCTACAAGAAAATGTGTCATTTATTAGTGAAGTAATAAATGAAAAATTTAATGCTAGTGACGGTTGGTTTGCATGATTTAAAACTAGAGCAAATATACATAACATTCAATTAAAAGGGGAAGCAGCCAGTGCAGTGTTGGTATATGCAACATTTAACGAATCAGTTGAATTTGAGTTGAAATTAAAAGGGCTTCTGATTGTAAACGCGGTTATTAATGTTTTTGACATTTTGTTTTATATAAAAGTAGAAGCACTTCTTTTCTTGAAGCGTACATTTTTGTTACTAATAAAATATATCTCGTGTAGTACAGATGCTGAGTTTTATTATTTCCAATTACATAAGTTTATTTTGTTGAGCGATTATAAACTAAAACCTTTATTAGTGTACCATTCCGGGAATCCAAGGGCTTTAAAAGGCATAGATAGAACAACGCTTCCCGTGCATTGGAGAGCAAAACACGAAGCATGGGTCACTGGACTTTGTTTTCCGATTGGGTAAAAAATTGCGCTATACCGGCATTCAGGAAATACTGCGTGACCAAAATTTAAATTTCAAAATATGTGTTGGTATTGCTCGACAATGCACCAGGACAACCAGCTTACATAAATGATATCAGCGAAAATGTTAAATTCTTATTCTACTTCCATCATTCAACCAATGGATTAGGGTGTAATTTCCAACTTCAAATCTTATTATCTAAGAAGAACTTTTACACAGGTATTAAACCGATCCGATACTAATGATGGGATAACTATTAAAACCTTTTGGAAGAAATATAACATCTTTAAAGCTGTCAAAAATATTGCTGATCCATTGTAACATTCGTTCCATGGAGTTCACCGTGAGGCGAATTGATTTTAGATTCCCTAATATATGTTACAATGCATCGGTACTATTCAGAATATTACCTAAATGTCGGCTATCTATTTGCGTAGCTGTATAGTGCGCGATCAAAGTTTATTTATTTTTTTGATGGGTGTGGTAATTTTTTTTTTGGGCTGTTTGGCGGGAAAAACTGGTAGGACAGGTATAATTTTTTTTGGTAGTTGTAGATTTTTTTTTATAAGAACACAACAATTATTTGATTGAAAAAAAAACGAAAACTTTCTCTTGGGAAAAAAACATTCGTAAAGTGGAGCCAGTCAAGTAAACTGGTTAAATATGATTTAGTGCTAACCAAAATCATTTAAATTATAATTAAAAACAATTAAAAATTATAAGTGATAGTTTTAGTGAAACGCAACATTACATGAAAGCAAATTAAAAGTGGATCGATAGTTGGAACTACATAGAAGTGAAACATTAAATAAAAACAAAAAAAAGTCGATCTGTGGTGAAATTTGTAGTGTCTTGTTGAGTACGTCTTGAGCGCGTACAGGGTACACTATGCAGTGCTAAATAGCGCGATTGTACAGTAAAGTGTGGTGTGTAGAATCTTCAGCGTGGCGCTTGTTAGGCAGCAGTTACGAGGTGTTGGTACACAAAAAAAAATATCACTAAATTTACGAGATCGTGAGCGTGCAGCGGGATATTGTGAAAGCTCAATCTAATAATTGTACAGTTGGGCGTGATTTGAATCTTTGGCGTGACATTAGCGGAGTATTATTAATTGTAAATATCACTGCGCTTACGAGTCTCGATCATAGTTAAATAGCGTGTGTGTTGATATACCGCGTTGATTGACGCGCTGGTGGGTATTATTTGGCGTCCTTGTACGCGTGGATTTTTTTTTCTTCGTTTGCTGAATTTTGGCCGTTAAGCAGTTTTTTTGTCATATGCTAAGGATATTATTGGTCATACCGTTATACTTGGCACATGTGGTCATATGTTAAGTACATTATTGGACATATCATTGTACTTGGTGGATAAGCTTGCAGATTGGTCAACGTTGAAACCTAGATACCCACAATCAAGTGGGACAACTTAGGAGCCGTTACAGTAGAAGCCAGAGCACCGTTGAATCCACCGTTTTCGTCATCGCATGTGGTATCGTTGTGCCATGCGGTACAGTGCTTGAACATCAACGGATATTTCCTTTGTGTTAAGGCTGAGTTTATTTTATTTATATTAAGTTTATAATTTTGCTTAAAATCTTTCCTTACATTTTCTTTCTCAATTTATTCAATTTTCAATTGTGTTTTCATGACTCTAATTAATTATTAAATATCTTTCGATTCTAATGTTTTTACCAATTACATTTAGTTCTAATTTTGCCGTTTTTTTTTTGTTAATTAATAGTATATATTTTTGTTCATCTTCTCTTAGAATTGAGTTCTTTAGGAAACCGTTTGCAGTGCCAAGGTCGTTGGAAGCGCTTTCTCCGTCTGTTGATACTACAAGGTAACCATTTATAATTTTTTTTTTGTTTCCATTTGCGAAACATTCAAAATACTTTTATATTAATTAATAAAATTTGGCGGATAGTTATAACATTTTTTTTTTCTTGCAAACTAGATTTAATAGTTTATATTATTGGTAACTGTTTTTGTTTTCATTTTTGGTTCAAGATAAATAATTTTTTTATATATTGTTTCATTTGCTAATTTATTAATGAAGTGTTAAATAAATTTATATTTTGTCAATATGTGGGGATATAAATATGATTTTTTTTTTATTATTAATCATGTGTAGTTGAGAGGATTGGCCCTAAGAAGTGATGTGAATCGGGTAAGTCATGTGAGTGAGCATAAATTTGATTTCGTTGCCATACGGTGTGATCTATTATCAGAGTACAAAACCCTCGACCAATTTTATCTCAACCACTGAGCTAGCGGCAAAGTATGGCATATTCTTGTACTCTGGTGTCACGCGTGTCTCTTAAAATTTTTATTATTATTTCTTTTTGCTAACGCTAGCCGACATTAGAGGCTGGCGTTACACCATGGGCAGAAGTAAAATCAACGTGTATGAATGGCGTCTGGCACAGAATGTGTATTATCTGCATTAGAAGTTGACGAAGTTCCACTGGTTCGTAACCAAATTATTAGTTTAGTGCAGGAAGCTAACTTCAAGGGTATGGATG
Organism: Nephrotoma flavescens; assembly: GCA_932526605.1. Classification (NCBI taxonomy): domain Eukaryota; kingdom Metazoa; phylum Arthropoda; class Insecta; order Diptera; family Tipulidae; genus Nephrotoma; species Nephrotoma flavescens. The sequence continues at coordinate 102,221,223 of OW052222.1, read as the reverse complement.
AAGCCGGATTTGATGAAGTTATTCAATATGAAGATTTAAGTATTCCAACTGAGAAGTTAATGGAAATAGCGGATAATTTCACAGAGATACTGACAATTTATTAGAATTTCATGAAACTAAAACCTTAACAACCAAAGGCCTTGCGCCAAAGCGATTAATACTAGATTTCCATCGTCTGAATAATTATGCGTTTGTGAATTTGGTACGTCATTTTAAATATTTTGTTTTAACTTAACTTTTAAACAAACAGTATGCATGTATGCATAGTAAAATGATTCTCGCGTCACAATACATATGCATATTTTTCGTTATTATATCTAATTCGAAGAGAAGAGAAACAAAGGATATAACAAAAATGTTGCGTTATGTGGATTAGGTTGTCAACAAAAAAATCCGTTATGTGTGTAGTTGCATTATGCGAATTATTGCGTTTTCTGGGGCGGTATGTTGTACCATCACTTCGAATCGAAATTTGAAAAAAGTCGAATGGCGGTATTTTGTATCATTTTCGAACAGCAAAAATGATACAACTTTCACTTTTTCGATTCAACTTTTTTCGAATTCGCCTTTTTTCGATTTGAAGTGATGGTACAACATACCGCCCCTGAATATGCAATAAGTGGATTTTTACTGTAATACTATTATACTTGTATATACTATGACGATGGAAACCCGATATAAATTAATATCTGATGGACTTTATATTTTTTTAAACGAAGATTTCGATGAAGATCAAAGTGAAAGAGTTAGCCACGAAGTTAGAACAAGTATCAGCTTTATAATAAAATGTATGTGGAAAAAAGAAAGCTGCCATACAGAGTACATACAATCAATTTGACTTTTTTTTTGATTATGTAAACAAATGTTAACGTTGTGATGATACCAAATCCGCCAGTTTACACGAGTTGTGATTCAACCAAAATTTTCTTCTCTTCTTTTCCCCCTTGCCTATAAACAAAATTTACTTTATTGGCAGGGGGGAAAGAAGAGAAGAAATTTTTGGTTGAATCACAACTCGTGCAAACTGGCGGAATAAATATAATTTTAGTGTAAATTATAGCATTTTTCAATGTTATTTTTTTGTATTTATCCCTGCTATCTATTCTGCTATTCTTGCTTATTCCGTCCTTACTTTTACGCCAGTAAGCTAATCCGAGGACGTACGACTATAGGACCGATCTTAAGACCATCGGCACATTGCAAGATTCATGCCAGCCTATACTGACATGGAAGATGGGTCGGTCCATGAGTTTTGCACTCCGACAGAGGGTCATAGATGTGTTACATTTCATCACAGATTGTAATCTGTGATGAAATTTAACTTTTGTATCCTCTGCCCTTATCGGGATTTGAACCCGGTACCTCCCGATCCAAATGCTAAAGCTTTAACCACTGTGCCATTTGGTCGGTTATTTTATTTTCTTGAAGGGCGTTATTCAAAGGTCATTAATTGCAGCAACAATACTCAATAATTTACGTGAAGTTCTTTGGAAAAAAATATATCAAAAATCGAAATCAATTTTTTCGTTCTATGCGACACAAAACTGAAAGATAGATTTGATTTAAACCAAATTGATATTTTTTGAAAGATTTGATATTTTTTTGATTTGATCGATACTACCACTACCAAACATTATTAGTGTGCAATTTTTATAATTTGCTATTTAAGTAATTTTTTTTTTGATATTATATATAAAATTGTTTATGTCATAACTTTTATTTGAATAAACACGTTACCTGTGTTGCACAAGTGTGTTTAAACAAAATATGCATAAAAAACAAACAACAAAAAATGGTCGCTTACGCGCTATTACCTACACACTGACAACAAAAACAACAACAAAAAATTTTACGTTCTTTGGCAACTGGCAAAATTTGATTTATTTTTTGGTACGATAGAACTTTACATTATGTGAAGTTCTATCGTACCAAAAAATAAATCGGGCGGTATGTTGTACCATCACTTCGAATCGAAAAAGGTCGAATTGAAAAAGTGAAACTTGTATCTTTTTTGCTTTTCGAAAATGATACAACATACCGCCATTTGACTTTTTTCGAATTTCGATTCGAAGTGATACAACATACCGCCCCAAATTTTTCCAGTTGCCAAAGAACGTAAAATTTTTTGTTGTTGTTCTTGTTGGCAGTGTGTAGGTTAATAGCGCGTAGACGATCATCTTTTGTTGTTCGTTTTCTTATGTAAATTTTGTTTAAACGGACTTGTGCAACACAGGCAACGTGTTTGTTGAAAAACAAAATTATGACATAAACAAGTTTATATATAATAATTAATACTAAATATGCTTATTAGTTTGTTTAATATATTAATTTACACAAAACACATAATTTTAGGTTGTTTTGTCGACAGATTTCAAAGACTTCTGTGAGTTTATTATTATGGTATCTTAAGTTTTTGCCGTAAATAACTACGTCGTCTAAATATACGAAACCTTTGAGGCCTTGGAAACCTCGAAGAACATGGTTAATTGTTCGTTGAAAGGTTGCTTGCGAATTTTTTAAACCAAATGGCATTCGAATTCCGGGACGAAACTATGTTTTGCTGGATTTGGGTTATATTCATCTTTGCTTCTTCTTTTGTCTGGTTCACTTTTTCTGTTTGTTTTGGTTGTGTACTTTCTGGATCTGTTGGGGCTCTTCTATTTTGGGGTTTTGCTTGTTGAGGGTGTGGAAGTGTGTCTACTAAAGGATTTTTGTTTGTTTGTTGAGTGTCTGTTGTTATGTCTGTTGGGGGTATGAGTTTTTCTATTTTTCCACCTGAATCTGACTTACTTCTGGGGAAAACGGAGATTCCGTGATTTTCTTCCGAATGGGGAATCTTCGTACATTTATTTTTTAACTTAGCAGAGCTATCTTTCAATTGTTTTACTTTATGTGGACTGTGCGATCTAAGGTTTTCGACCGGGATTTTGCGTTCTGTTTGACTTTTTACCGGGGGAATTTCGATTTGGATTATGCCTTACAAGTATTTCGCCACAGGTGCGAAAGCTACAGCGCCAATTGTTTTATATTATTTATATTGTTTTATCTTATTGAGATTGATTTATTGGGTTTGGATATGAGATTGTTTTTATTTTAGAGTTTTGAATTGTTAAATGTTTGGGATGTAAAATGTTGCATTTTTAAATTAAAAATTTTATTGAAGTGCGAATAGTAATTCAGATTTTAGATTGCTGATTGAAGTCGGGTCTAATCCATTCTACCGTATTAACTTCCATTCTTATGTTTTCAAATGTTGTTTGTTTAAAATTTCAATTTAACTCACGTAATCAAGAGATAGTGCGCTTTCCACTGGTGAGGGCTATGACCACTATTCTCGATTCATTTATTTAAATTGTAATATGGAGTACACCATATAGGTGGAATTTGTTTAGTTAGTAAGAAAAAATCTTCAATACTAAGGTTCGAATCGTAAAGTTAATATGCCTTGCGACACTGCTTGGCTTTACGCTTCACTTTGCCATGTGAAGTACTTCGACTGATAGCATGAAGATGTTACCCGGTTATTAGTGGCTGGTATACTTACAATTTTACTGATGCAGCTTGTTATTCTCGGTTTGATATGTTTTAAGAAATGACTGTGATTGACGTTAGTTTTGAAATAGACTGAATTCTTTGTTCTAAAAAATTTTGTTCTTGTATACTAATTTAATACTAGTATTCTACCAACAACTTTATTTGCAGATTCAACGATTCTTATTTCTTAGTTTGAGTTATGTAATTTAGCTTTACACGTGTAATTTAATTTTTATTTTAATTGACAATTTTTTTAGAAAAAAGACAAATTTTCGATCGTCTAATTTCTATGTGTCTCCGATTTTAGCACATTTTGCTAAACCGTGCTGTGTTTTGTTGTTGCTTTAAACACCTCGTACGTTTCTTTAGATTTCTGTTTTTTATGTGTCTTATGTTTTGTTGTTGTTTTACATACATTGCATAGACTATAGATTTAATTTCGTTTGTTGGCTGTTTTCTTTTCTGTACGTAAGAAAACATATGTACTTTTTTTTGTTGTTTTACAACAACATTGTACTTTTGGTTTTTCTTTCGTTTATTTATGCATGCATGTATATTGTACTGTACGATTTTTGTTGTAATGAATTTAAAGTATAGCCAAATATAATATTGCCGATCTCATATAAATTTTTTCGCCAAATTTTTTTTTAAAAGAGGGAACCAATGCACAGTAACCTCACTATGCGGACACTTTTTTCATTAAAAAAGTTTAGCTAAGATAACAATTTTGCGAGACATCTATACGTTTCATGAACAAAATTTTACGAAGTTTAAATTTTTTTTATCGATCTTTATTTTCGACGATTTGCACATGCTGGATGCACATGTTGAAGTATTTACATACAGACTTGAATAAAAACGTAAACAAGAAGCAAGATCAACTTTGAATTTTATCAATGGTTTTTACTTTTCGTAAAATATTATTTTTTTGTTTTGTGTCCTTTTAAAACAAAATTATGTTTTGTGTCGTCTATTCCCTATGTACCTTATGTGATATTTTATGATACGAGAGATTCCATTAAAAAGAAGTTATTGTAAATAAGACTTATTATTATTGTTTTAAATTTAATCAAAATAATTTTTTTCGAGTTATATGCAACATTGTTATTCGTATTATTAAGCGATAATTTGTTAATCCGTGGATAATTGACAGTAGGGATAATAAATATGTAGATTATAATTTTTTAATTTTAAAACTAAGGAAGCATACATGTGCTAATTTTATCTTGTCCTTATGAGTGTGTATTTTAAAAACGCATATGAAAAAAATCGACCTTGAACTAGTTTATGAACTAGACATTTTTGTTTTATAAACTTATTCTTAGTGTGGAATACCGTCGATGACGTAAACTAGTTCAGTGTTGCACTTTTTTATTTATTTATTCTTGCATCGATTGGTTTTGCTTTTAAATGAATGAATGTTATGAAAATAATTTTTAATTTTTCTTATGATGTATGTGCAATAAACTTTTATTTAAAAACGTTCAATATTATAAATGCATTGTTTCTACAAAATTATTTTTCCGAGGAATTAAATTATTTTCCCTTTAAACAGAAAAACGAAATTTTAAATTCTTATTTTGTTTCTTCTAATTTTTTACGTAGATCGTGTACTCTCGACTGCAATTTATTCTAATGCTAATATATAAACGATAATTAATATGACATACAAATTACAAGATGTAATATACATTAATAATATTAAAAGGCAGGTAGCAAATTTTTTTAACGATTTAAGTATGAAATATGGGCAAATTAAATAAATCTTAAATTCTTTAATATTTCTTAGCGGTTGAACAGATGATTGACTTATGTAATGATATCTGGATATTTGATCCTTAAAGTTATTGCTGATTACGAAAAATTCATCGAATGAATAATCTTAACTTAGTTGGTTGGTGGGATTATTTCACTTATTTAAGCGATTTCCCGGAACATGGAAATAGTTCACTAATATTAATTCAAAATGAAAAATCTAATTTTATTGGCAGGAAATAGAATCAGGTTTAGATTTACATTTCTATATATGTATTGTATATAGATTTTTTGTTTTAAAATAATAAGTTGGAACTGGTTGCATAACCAAATTTAATAAATGATTACGTTTGGATTATTTAACGATTGTTATTTTTATGAATTAATTTTATGAATTTTTAAAATTGGTGCAATAAAAGAAAGAAGCTTGGGATGAAAATTAAAATTTATTATTTTATTTCCAGTAAAATTTCATAATACGAGTTATAAGTAATCATGTTCCTAACATTTACGAGTATATTATATAAAGGAAACTTTTGTTGACATTTTTTGTAAACATTACGCAAGAACGCCGGCGTCTCCGTGGCAAATATTATTGGCACAAAGTGCATTGATGCAGAAAAACTTGTCAACAATTAGAGTGGTGAATATGTTGTGGCCAACATCAGACTTTTTTTACCACGAATGTATACATAGATCTCGAATACACCCCACTTGATTTCTAAAGCGAAAAATTAAAGTTACTTTTCTTTTAGTAAAACTGTTTTGCACAATCAAAAATCATAACTCCTGCGTAAATTTCAGAAAATCAACAAAATCAACCCTTGTTGAAAACTTAATCTTTAAATCTATAATTTTTTAACATCAGTGAAGAAATTGAAAAAGCCCCCTTGGAAGCTAGTGGCAGCTTCTGGTACATAGAATTCCACTAAACTTCGCAAGAATCTCACAATTAATACAAAAATGTTAAGTATGAAGATTTATTCAGAATAGTCAATCCGACTGGGCTATATAGATGTCGAACTTTGGTGAAATAAAGTTTTATTTTAGAAAAAGTCATCATTTCCTGTATAAATTAAAAATTAAACTAAAAAAAATATTTTATGAGCCAATAATATATAAGGTTTTTATTGGTATATGGCTCAACTTTATTTCACCAAAGTTCGACATCTATATAGCCCAGTCGGATTGACTATTCTGAATAAATCTTCATACTTAATATTTTTGTATTAATTGTGAGATTCTTGCGAAGTTTAGTGGAATTCTGTGTACCAGAAGCTGCCACTAGCTTCCAAGGGGGCTTTTTCAATTTCTTCACTGATGTTAAAAAATTATAGATTTAAAGATTAAGTTTTCAACAAGGGTTGATTTTGTTGATTTTCTGAAATTTACGCAGGAGTTATGATTTTTGATTGTGCAAAACAGTTTTACTAAAAGAAAAGTAACTTTAATTTTTCGCTTTAGAAATCAAGTGGGGTGTATTCGAGATCTATGTATACATTCGTGGTAAAAAAAAGTCTGATGTTGGCCACAACATATTCACCACTCTAATTGTTGACAAGTTTTTCTGCATCAATGCACTTTGTGCCAATAATATTTGCCACGGAGACGCCGGCGTTCTTGCGTAATGTTTACAAAAAATGTCAACAAAAGTTTCCTTTATATAATATACTCGTAAATGTTAGGAACATGATTACTTATAACTCGTATTATGAAATTTTACTGGAAATAAAATAATAAATTTTAATTTTCATCCCAAGCTTCTTTCTTTTATTGTACCAATTTTAAAAATTCATAAAATTAATTCATAAAAATAACAATCGTTAAATAATCCAAACGTAATCATTTATTAAATTTGGTTATGCAACCAGTTCCAACTTATTATTTTAAAACAAAAAATCTATATACAATACATATATAGAAATGTAAATCTAAACCTGATTCTATTTCCTGCCAATCAAATTAGATTTTTCATTTTGAATTAATATTAGTGAACTATTTCCATGTTCCGGGAAATCGCTTAAATAAGTGAAATAATCCCACCAACCAACTAAGTTAAGATTATTCATTCGATGAATTTTTCGTAATCAGCAATAACTTTAAGGATCAAATATCCAGATATCATTACATAAGTCAATCATCTGTTCAACCGCTAAGAAATATTAAAGAATTTAAGATTTATTTAATTTGCCCATATTTCATACTTAAATCGTTAAAAAAATTTGCTACCTGCCTTTTAATATTATTAATGTATATTACATCTTGTAATTTGTATGTCATATTAATTATCGTTTATATATTAGCATTAGAATAAATTGCAGTCGAGAGTACACGATCTACGTAAAAAATTAGAAGAAACAAAATAAGAATTTAAAATTTCGTTTTTCTGTTTAAAGGGAAAATAATTTAATTCCTCGGAAAAATAATTTTGTAGAAACAATACATTTATAATATTGAACGTTTTTAAATAAAAGTTTATTGCACATACATCATAAGAAAAATTAAAAATTATTTTCACAACATTCATTCATTTAAAAGCAAAACCAATCGATGCAAGAATAAATAAATAAAAAAGTGCAACACTGAACTAGTTTACGTCATCGACGGTATTCCACACTAAGAATAAGTTTATAAAACAAAAATGTCTAGTTCATAAACTAGTTCAAGGTCGATTTTTTTCATATGCGTTTTTAAAATACACACTCATAAGGACAAGATAAAATTAGCACATGTATGCTTCCTTAGTTTTAAAATTAAAAAATTATAATCTACATATTTATTATCCCTACTGTCAATTATCCACGGATTAACAAATTATCGCTTAATAATACGAATAACAATGTTGCATATAACTCGAAAAAAATTATTTTGATTAAATTTAAAACAATAATAATAAGTCTTATTTACAATAACTTCTTTTTAATGGAATCTCTCGTATTATAAAATATCACATAAGGTACATAGGGAATAGACGACACAAAACATAATTTTGTTTTAAAAGGACACAAAACAAAAAAATAATATTTTACGAAAAGTAAAAACCATTGATAAAATTCAAAGTTGATCTTGCTTCTTGTTTACGTTTTTATTCAAGTCTGTATGTAAATACTTCAACATGTGCATCCAGCATGTGCAAATCGTCGAAAATAAAGATCGATAAAAAAAATTTAAACTTCGTAAAATTTTGTTCATGAAACGTATAGATGTCACGCAAAATTGTTATCTTAGCTAAACTTTTTGAAGTAAAATTTAATAAAAAAAGTGTCCGCACGGTGTGGTTACTGTGCATTGGTTCCCTCTTTAAAAAAAATTTGGCGAAAAAATTTATATGAGATCGGCAATATTTGGTATAGCATAGGAGAGGGATGAAACGTTTGTTTTTTGTTAATGCGATTGGAATGTCGTTTGTTCTGTAGTTGTGTATGTCGTTTGATTTGACTTGGAATTTATGTGTTTATAGGGGATAACCGGGTTGTGCGTATCGCAACAATTTGTTTTGCAAAAAAATACTTAAATAGTAAATTATAAAAATTGCGCACTAATAATGTTTGGTGGTGGTAGAGTCAATCAAATCGAAAAAATATCAAATCTTTCAAAAAATCACAATTTGGTTTAATCAAACTATCTGTCATTTTTGTGTCGCATAGAACGTAAAAAATTGATTTCAATCAAATATTTTTGATTTACATCAACTATTTTTTCAGAAAGAACTTCACATTAGAAAAAGCTTTTCGACTTGCGTCATTTTGAGTTGCGTCACATTTCTGGAACGCATTACCGACGCAACTCGAGACTCTAGTAACCGCGCATCCCCAATAGAAAATTCATCACTTTTGCCTTAACGAATACAGCAAAATATCGGTAGGAGTGCAGAAACCACATCGCACATCGGTCCTGACAACTGGCACCTCACTAGTAACAACAAAGGCCAAAGCATCACTGACCTTGCAATAGAGAACAATTTAATTGAAGTACGTTTTCAAGTCGTTCGTTCAAGTAAGTTTTTTCCCCATATGAGAATCCACAAAGTAACGTGGAGATCGAATGATGGAAAATCATATAAATCACGTCATGGTCCATAAGACACTCCACTCCATCAATATATCCGACACGTTAGATCCAACAGAGGTGGCGACATGGACAGCGATCATTTGCTTGTCATATTCAAATATACCTAAGTGCAAACTATCATCTCCGGTGGCAAAGTGGACCACCGCCCGGTGGTCACCACCCGGTGGCAAAGTGGACATCATGCTTGCTCCAGCGACCGGAGGTCCCGGGTTCGATTCCCGGTGGTGACAAGGAAAAAGTTTCACGGCTGGTTTAGGATCAATGAATTAATCACTCATTATCCGAAATGAAATTATAATTATGAAACCTCGTTTGAGGCGGCGAAATCCCTTGATGGGATATAGTGCCAGAAAGTGAGAGAGAAACTATCATCTATCTTCAATAGACAAGCACAAAATACCGTTCGATGGAATGTCGATGCTTTAATAAATGATCCAAGCATCATTTCAGAGTTGCGAATCGTCGCACACCAATAACGTAGACCCTCCATTTAACATTCAGGAGCAGTGGTTAGCTATTAAGTCAACCATAAATACTGTGGTGCAAATTGTAATCGGAAGAAGACCGCCGAGTTACCACCGCTTGCCTTCTACTTGGATTACATACATAATTTATTTGTATATTTCACCAGACGATTTGGTGCGGTTTCGCGACCATGTTTCAATTTTATTTCAATCGAGCTACGTACTAAATTAAAAATATTTTAACTCGCTATCCAGTCCCATTTTCAAATCAAGTCCAAATAAACGAAACGAAATTTGTTAATAGAAAAATTGATTTTTATGTCGTATTATAAAAATAATAGAGTTACACCAGAGTAGAAATATTTTTTTTCCATATAAAATTTGCTATTTCATTTGAGACACGTCAGAGCAGGATGGTTATATAAAAAATGCATATGGCGGTCTCACATGCCAAAGAAAAATCCAACCAAACAACTTTTTGTTTTTGCAAAAAGTGACGCGCTAAATTTTGTGTATTGAAAAAATCGTGATATTATTAATTAAAATAAATTAAATATTAAGTATAAAACAGTGTATCGTGTATTATAGTGCATCGTTTGTAAATAAACTTTGAAAACTTTTGATTGAAACATTGAAATGAAGTGTTTAGTGAAATTTGTCAAAATGCGCCTCGAAAAATTCGAAAAGGAATTTCTTACCATCTATAAGTGTTTATATAAAATAAAATGAAAATTATGGTAAAAGGAAAGTGATTTGTGATAAAATTATGCATATTTTAATTTAGAAATCAGAAAAAGTTAATTAAAAAATTTTGGTTGTTGTTGGACTTTTTCTTTTTGTAAACAGATGTTATATTAGTGTCGCATTTTTCTTATTGCTACGTACATATTCTACGTGCTTTTCTTTCCATAATTACTTTTTATTTTGGAATACTATAAGTACAATTTTTTACCGAAAATAAAAACAATTAATGCGTACTATATTGGAATAAAAATAATTGTGAATTTGTGTAGTTTTCAATTTCGATCAAACAAATTCTAAATACGACCCATTGATTTATATGCTTTCTCTTTTACCAAATATTAATTAGTATGTATCAATATAGAACATTGTTTTGTAAAATCGTGTTCCAAAATTTTTTTTCTATAAGACAAGAGTGAAATTAGCTGTTTATTACAAGTTAGCTGGTGAAAAAGTAAAACTAATTTTAACTGTTTCAACTGATTAGCTTGGTTGTCTAAAAAAAAAAGTAAACAAACGGCAATTTTTCGAAAAAACGACAAAAGCGACACCGTGACAAAAAATATAATTACGGTAAATGCGATAAGCTAAGAGAAAAAGAACACGAACGTCCTATATATAAGTTATTTAATATATGCTTTTACCCTCTGTAAAAATCTGACCTCTGCCTAGATTTTGGTTTGTTTATGTGAATATTTGGGTGGCCACTGGTGAGTTCCAAATATTCACTGAGAATTAAACTAACTGTTGTTTATGCGTTATAATTCAATTCTAATTTTATTACCGCAATAAATCGGGTTTTATACATAAAATAATGCTTATACCCTTGACAGACTAGGATTAGCTAAACGCGTTTAATCATTTTTTTGAGTTTATCTCTTAATGTGTCAACTTCGAGATTAACTAAACGAGTTTTGTTTTAGGTTTAGTAACTAAACCGGTTTAGCGCACAAATCTCTCAATATTTTGAAGTTTATAGCATAAAAATGGGTTTAGCGAGAGCGCCATCTAACAATGAAGGTTAAAATTTATAAATAGGACAATGATAATTTATAAATAGGAATAATTTATAAATAGGACAATAATTTATAAATAGGACAATGCTATTTAGTACTGTGATACAATGATAGATGCCGCTTCGAGTTCAAAAAAGTTTTTTTGCTCCAATTTAAGTTCAAAATACACAAATGTGTATGTAAATAATGACAGGTCGCAATGTCTTCCGTATTTTAACGGATCTTAGTTAAATGGGAATTCTTGAAAAAAAACTTAATAATTTGATAACACATCAATTAAATAACATATCAATTATTTCTTTTTGATAACATCAATTATTTTATTATTATTATAGTAAGTGTTGTTTTTCTGACGAAAACAAAATTAAGCGATATGCACAAATGTATATTGTGGTATTCAGCTTACACATAATTCTATGTTTCACACATTCGTTTCTCGCAATTGAAATTTACATACACAATTGTGTATACCGGTGGCGAAAGGGTTATATCTCTTTTCCTGCCTGCCAGCACAATTGTGTGGGTAACGAAAACGAAATATGGCAAAATTTATTTTTGTATCTGTTTTGGTCCAACTTACACATTTGTGCATTCCTCTTACCGTAGAGTACGTATTGTAATATACAATATTGCACTATATTTGACTTCTAGGGCTGGAAAATATACCGTAGTATTATATTTGGAATTCATATTTTTTTTTAATCTGTATTCAAATCTCGCTGGAATCTGACAATTCTCGCGCAGAAAAAATATGGCGGATACACAGTGATGCATTAAATACATATTGTATTTATATATTCATTTATATTGTTTACATTTTTATGTTGTATTTGTATTTAAATGGAATAGAAATTTTGGGATACAATTAAAACACAAAGTTTAGGCTTTATAAATTAAATTGCGTTTAATTAAAATATTTTTTTATTTGTACCACAATAACATTTGTTTAATACCGATTCCGGACAAACATAGCGCTACCGTATTTTATTATTGAAACAGGGTTTGCTAAACTTCATAGTGTGTCAACCTAATTGGATTTGTAGTAGATTAACTAAACTAGTTTAACTAAACTCGTTTAGCTAAATCCTAGTCTGTCAAGAGTATTACGCATGAAATTGACAATAATTATATACAACAAAAGTACAATATAAAAAAGAAAGAAACATTAAACCTGTTGAATTTGCTACAATATACAATATTCCACCCGTGTCGATACTGTGTCATCGACCGCTTGGAATATTGTATTATTGCGCATGTTGACATTGATTCAACATATTCCCGGGCCTTACTGATGCCACCCATCTGTTAAACCATGCTTTCGTTGGCTCTCTCTAGAGGAGGTGGCGGCCGGTGGTTTGCAATACATCTTCCTCTTAATTTGTTTGCTACCCAGATGACTCCTATTACCACAGCACTCCAAAATAGAATGTGAATCATTGCGTAATGGTGTATATGATGAGCACTCTGACGATAAAAGGTAATCTGTTCATCATTTTTCAATGATTCTAGCTGATCATCCAATCCGGTTGTTTCTGGTGTGGTTAGTAAATTCAATTGATCCACCTCGTTTGCCTTATTTTTGACCACAGCACTAAATTCCCGTAGGTTGTTGGCCCTATGCATTAAATGCGTCGCCTGCTGAGCAAACTTATTGATATTGTGTCTAGCGGTTCCTACAGCAATTAATTGAACGTCAGAGTCTCTGAGCACGCAGCCGGATTCGATTTCCACTATACCGGAACCTACGATAGTGTAAGATTGGATTCTAGACCCACATATGACATCGATTGTGATTTCGTTGGGTATCACATATATCCACTGATTGGCAGCGTGAAGTTTGATCCAATGATTGCTAGCTTTGGTTGACCTAGTGCCGCATACGGTGTCCAGCTCGTTCTTTCGTTGTAATATTGCTACCTCACATGACGTTTGATTTGAAGGAGTGTTGATAATTTGTGATACTTCGCATAAGAGATGTACAGGGTTAAATACTTGACATTTATGTATGTCTTCTCTGGTTAATAATGCGAAGTGTTCACGCCGATTGTCCATTGCTATATAGTCAGTGGAGCTAATGATTTGTGACTGAGTGCTTCCATGGATGATGTTGGGAATTGGGACTACAGCTATTAGTGTATAGTCCCACACGAATGACAGTGGTAAAGTGATCTCAATTATTACATTTTTTTGAGTTACTCGGGTGCGGATTTGCATGCTTTCATACACATGATGGAGGTCGTGAATGTCGTGTCCTGGTAGAGTAATAGTTACCGACACGTGTTGTCGAATGAATTGCAACTCTTCTTCCAACTGACTTGGGGTGAGTATGGAAGGATGCAGGACGTCTTGATGAGCATGATAAATCACGTTGAGCAATCCTTGTTGCGTGTCCTGGATGCTCTTTAGAACTAGCATCATTTCAAAAATGGCCATTAGCGTTGATCGCACTCTGTCTTCATACGTTCTATATTCGTTTAACTGCAACATTTCCTGCCGCAAACGATGTTGATCCTTAATTAAGTTGTTTATAGATGCCGTGGTGAGGTTTGTGTTATGTTTTACCAAATTGATGGTGTTATCCACAATAGTTGTTTGATTTTTGATGAGAGTCAAGAGATAATTTTCGTCACTGTTAATTTGTTCAAAATAAGATTCATACTTGTCAGCTTCTCGCTGGGTGAGCACTCCAAATAGGTCTCCTAGTACAAGGCCCACTGAGTCACCGAGCCCTCGCTTCATCCGTTTACGATCCTTATTACTTTCAAATAACAGCTCGTTGTCTGCTATCACATAATTATATTGAAATAAGAGTTGCTGAAGTATGATGTCGCATTTTAAACCGGACAGCTCCCTACAAACTGATTGTAACTCTGTGTGGGCTCTTTTAAAGTTTTCAATTTCCTCCCAGTAGGAAGATAAATTGTATTGAACAACTAATGTCCATTTTGTCGCCACAATCTCCAACTTGCCCAATTCCTCGAAATGTATCCCAATAGAATGATTGAACGGACTTATTTCGATATTGCTGCTCACGAGACCGAATAGGCAGCACACTGAAAGGATGGCTAGTGCCATGTGGTTCATTTTTCCTGTCGCCTTGGTTCGACGGTGAGGTTGTTGCCTGGATACTAGTTTGTTGTTTTGAGTTGTAATTGCACTGGCCTTCTCGGTGGTTGTTTCCTTGAGTGTTGCCTTCATAGGTAACATCTCACTTGAATCGTCGTTGATAGGAAGTTTGCACAGCTTTGTTATTGGTCGTTTGTAGGTCGCGTCTTTACACTTTACTGTTACGATTCGTACCAGGTCATCTTTTCCGGCGTGAGTGTCTGTGATCCGTCCCAATTTCCAGCGAGTTGGGGGTAGTTGATCATCCTTTACCAATACTAGATCATTTATTGCCAAATTTGGCTGGGAGGTTTTCCACTTGCTCCGTTGTTGAAGTTGGTGAATGTATTCAGAAGACCATCGCTTCCAAAAGTCTTGCGCCATTTTTTCGACCATGTGCCATCTCGTTCTTAATCCTATGCTGCTGGTAGTCGCTTCCGGCATCGCCTTAAGAGCATCTCCAATGAGAAAGTGTCCTGGTGTTAGCGCTGTTGTATCTGTCGTGTCGTTGGTTAATGCGATCAGCGGCCGAGAGTTGAGAACCGCTTCGATTTGAGTGGTGAGAGTGGTTAATTCTTCGAATGTTAGAGTTGAATCTCCTATTACTCTCTTAAGATGAAATTTCACGGATTTTATTCCTGCTTCCCAGATTCCGCCAAAATGTGGGGTATGAGGTGGTATCAAATGCCATGTCGTTTCATCACTGGCTAACATGGCTGCTACGTCGTCAGGTAATGTGGTCATCGCTGAACTGTACGTCTTCTTCATTACGGAATTTGCACCCACAAAATAGGTTCCGTTGTCAGAGAATATATCCGTACAAAGCCCTCGTCTAGAAACGAATCTTTTGTAGGCCGCTATGAATGCCTCTGTTGTTAGGCTGCTCACTATCTCAATGTGTATGGCCTTGGTTGTCATGCATACGAATAGGGCAATGTATCCTTTATAGGATTTGTTACCCCGACCCTTGGTGGTTCTTAGCTGGATGGGTCCTGCGTAGTCGATTCCCGTTTTAGAAAACGGTCTTCCCGGGCTCACTCTTGCTGATGGTAGACTACCCATTAGTTGCTCCATGTGTTTTTGTTTGTAGCGAAAGCAGGTTATGCATTTTTGTATCACTTGTTTTACAGCTCGTCTCCCATCGATGATCCAATATTTCTGCCTCAGCATTGCAAGGGTAAGCTGTGCGCCACCATGTAATGTGTTTTGGTGGGCTTCCTCAATTATCCGTTGAGTAATTATGTTGTTTTTGCTTAGAATTGCAGGCTGTTTGCTGGCGGTTGTCAGATTGGAGTTTTGGAGACGTCCCATCACACGGAGTAAGCCTTCGCCGTCTAAGAAGGGGTTTAATGAACCTAGCTTACTGTCCTTTTCTAGCCTTCTGTCCTTGTTCATGCAGGCGATTTCTGGCCCGAAATCTTGGTCTTGGGTTATTTTGATAATTGCTGTTTCTGCTGCCTTAAGTTCATTACCGGTTAGCCAACCCTTGTTACGACTTTCTTGTTGGCAATTATTTATGAATCGTAGACAGTATGCGACCGTGCGCTTGATTTTACTGAATGTGGATAGCCTGTTAAATAACTCTGCAAGTATGTGTGACCCTTTTATTACCGTCGCCAGCACTCTCTTTTCTTCCAGCTCTGCTTGTAAATCTGATGGTGGGTCCGGAACGAGTTCTTCAGTATTCCACTGCGGTGGCATAGTTGTTAGGAAGCTTGGTCCATGCCACCATAAGTTGTTGTCAATGAGCTGCTTGGGTGTTATGCCACGTGAGGCGGCGTCCGCGGGATTTTCGTGAGACTTCACGTGATGCCAAGTTGTTGTTGGTAGTGTCTTCTTAATCGTCGAGATTCTGTTTGCCACAAACGTTTTGAAGCGGCTTGGGTCTCCCTTAATCCAACAGAGTGTTATTGTTGAATCTGACCAAGCGTATGTGTTAACGTTCTCAAGCTTCATGGTGTCTTGAACGTGTTTCAGTAATTTTGCCAATAATAAGGCCGCATTTAACTCGAGGCGAGGGATTGATAGCTTCGTTTTGCTTGGTGCAACCCGTGTTTTGGACATTAATAGCTGAGCTGCTGGTTTACCGTTGTCATCTACTGTCCTACAATAAACCACTGCCGCATAGGCGTGCTCTGACGCATCAGCAAAACCGTGTAGCTCTGGTTTGCATCTAGACGTTGTACTGAGCCATCTTGGAATTTTTAATCTTGATATCTCATTTAGGTCATCTTTGTAGTTCTGCCATTTGGCACTTATTCTTTCTGGTAGTTGTTCATCCCAGCTTATTCCAATTTTCCAAACATCCTGCATCATGATCTTGGCCATGATTGTTGTCGGCGACAGCCATCCTATGGGGTCAGAGAGCTTTGAAGAGTCAGATAGGAATGAGCGCTTTGTGTGCTGGTTGTTGGTTAGTTGCAGTCTGGCTATATCGAATTCAAAAATGTCTTCCGCCGGGTTGTATAGTATTCCCAACGTTTTAATGGTGTCATTTAGTTTTATTTCAATATTTCCGTTGGCCTGTTGCTCTCTAGGAAGGCTTTGCAATATTTTGGGAGAGTTGGATGCCCATTTTCTCAAATTGAATCCACCTTGCGCTGTGAGGGCTTGCAGATCTTGCACCAACAGTAGAGCCTCGTCAATGCTGTCTGCGCCAGTAAGTAAATCGTCCATATAGAAGTCGGTCATCATTGTTTTAGCTGCTTTTGGGTGAGTATTGCATCCTTCCTTGGCCACTTGAATCAATGTTCTTACCGCTAGGAAGCTGGCAGCAGTAGTTCCGTACGTTATTGTTTTTAGCCTATATGCTTTTATCGGCTCGGAAGAGTTCTGTCTCCATAATACTCGGTGATAGTCCCGGTCGCTTGTGTTGAGCCAGATTTGACGGAACATTTTCTCGATGTCGGCTGTCATGACAATCTTGTGCTTCCTCCACCTTAGTAGTATGTCGGCCAAGTCTTCTTGTATTTTGGGCCCGGTCATCATGATGTCGTTTAACGAGACCCCAGTTGTTGTTTTTGATGATGCATCAAACACTACTCGAAGCTTGGTCGTTGAACTGCCTGGTTTGATAATGCCGTGATGAGGTATGTAATACGTATTATCGCCGCGCTCAACTTCTGGCTTTTCTTGTATCAACTCCATGTGGCTCAAATCTATGTATTCTTGCATGAATTGTTTATATAATTGTTCGTAGCCCGGATCTTTGACGAATCTTCTTTCGATTTGGAGAAGTCTGGCTACTGCTCTTTTTCTAGACTCGCCAAGTTTGACGTGATCGTCCTTAAATGGAATTTTTACTATGAATCGTCCATCTGTGTCTCGACTCAATGTTGATTGGAATGCCTCCTCAACTTGCTTTTCTTCCGCTGTATGGCTCCTTTCTTCAGGAATGCTATCAACCTCTATAAATAATTTTGGTTGTTCCTCGATTGACTTGGTTGTCACCATGGTTGTTCTTGTTTTGGTGTTTACGTTACTCAGGCTGCCAATTACGACCCATCCGAACTCCGTGTTCTGTGCCATTGGTTCTCGATGGTCACCTTTGATAATACTATTGGTTATTATCAATGGATAGTAATCTGCTCCAATTATGAGATCTATCGGCTGAGCTTGATTGTAGTGTGGGTCCGCTAACTTTATGTTATTAAGATGGGTCCATGCTCTAGTGTCAATATCAGCTTCAGGTAGTTGTTGGGTTAGCTTGTTAAATATTAAAGCTTCGATGTCTAAGCTAAAGTCTCCATCAAATCTTGGCACAAGCTTAATGTTGATTGTATGCTTGCACATTCCTGCTTCGCTACCGCCAATGCCTGAAATGTTAACATTTGTTTTTCTCTTTTTGATGTTTAGCAGATTGGCAGCTCTCGATGATATTAATGTAGCTTGGGACCCGGAATCAATTAACGCCCTCAATGTGGTGAGATGTCCAGTGTCTGTGGCTACTCTGACCATTGCTGTTGGTAGTAATACAGGCCCTTGTTGTTTAACTACTAGAGTTTGTGTGATCCCCATGTTTGTTGATACCTTGTTATTACCATGCAGAAGAGTGTGGTGATGTCCTTGGCACACAATGCATCGTATTGCGGATCTGCATGGGTTACCCATTGAATGTCTCGTTAAACAACGTATGCAGGTAGCTGTTTCACACACCAACTTGCTTCTCTCTAGCGTTGGCATTAGCTTGAACTGATTGCAGTCTTGCAGCAGATGCTTTCCTTGGCATCCCTTTACTATACACTGGCTGTCTACGGTTGTAGCGTGTACCCGTTTCAGTGGTACCATTGGTTGCGGATGTGCGCTTACCACCTTGTTGAACCCCATAGCCTCTAGCGATTGGAATCTCCTTTCTATGAAGCTGAAGAATTCATTGATTCGTTTAGTTTCTCTCGGATTCTCTAATGATGTTTCGTAGAGCCTAGCGGTTTCTGGATCTAGCTTTTTGCCTAGAATGAACATCACTAGGGCTTCAAACGGAGAGTGTAATTTTAACTTGTTGATGTTGTGTAATAATTCAACTGTAGTGTCATGCAAATTACGAATTGCTGCCGCTGATGGTGCATGTATTGTTGGTAAAGTTAATAATGAGTTGAAATACTTATTTGCTAATAATCTAGGGTTGTTGTATCTTCCTTGCAGTATTTCCCAGGCCTTGTTGTAATTGTCACCGGTTGTTGAGAGGTGACTGATCAACTGGGCTGCCCCCTTTTGTAGATTTGCCTTTAAGTACGTCATTTTGATTGTATCCGCTAGCTTATTGTTATTGTGGATGAGCTCGGTGAAGATATCGTTGAATGAGCTCCAATGCTCATAATCGCCATAAAATGTTGGTAGTTCTATCTTGGGCAATTGTACCTTGACTTCTCCAGCCTGGTTCGAAGTGTCTTCTTTCCGGCTGCGCTGCCATCGCAATGTTGTTGAGTCCACTCTCTCCTTGAGCGCCTCATAGTAGTTATTTTGAAAGTAGGGAGCTGTTTGCTCTTGCTCTTCCATTTCTACTAAGAGGTTTATGTGCAAATCGTCAATTGCCCCCATTTCTTGCGATAATTGAGCCATTTTTAGCCTAATAAACTCCATTGGAATGTTGTTGTTGTCCAATGCCTCTTCAATTGCTTCTAATTTCCTGTGCATCATCCTCATCAGGACATCTTGCTTCTTGAGCAGCTTCTGGTTGTTGTAGCTTGACTCCTCGTCGGCAAAGTCGAACTTGGCAGATGCGTCTGGAGCTGGCGTTGATGGTAATGATGATGCGTTTAGGCGTTGACGCATATCTTCCACATATTTTGTGAACCTTTCCCGTACTACTTGCCTGTCTTTATTGTACTGGTGTGTTGATTCTATTTCAGGCTGGAACTCTCTTATTTTGTTATCCACATCGACGTATTCGTTGTACGTCTTTTTGAGAGTAGCTATTTTTGCCTCCAAATATCTTTTAGTTTTCCGAGCTGCACCATCTTTTTTGTAGTTCGAGATGATGTGCTCCAACTCTACTGCCTTGTCACTTTGCTGCTGCAATAACCACTCCATGTCTGTGCTTTTATTGCCAGGAGTGTTGGACTGTTGTCGTGTGGCGTATACTGGTTTATTTGCCGGTTGTTGATTGGCCGTTGAATTTCAATCGTTGTTGTTGTGAGTTTGATGCTTTGACGTATCTTGGCCTATAGCTCTATATTGTGGAACGTGTTGGCTGCCGGTTGTTGTGGTAGCTCGAATCTCACGTAAAATTCCTTTACAACGTGAGTTTTATAGTCCGCCGGTTGTTTTGGCGGCTCGAAGGACCATGTAAAAATCTGACCTCTGCCTAGATTTTGGTTTGTTTATGTGAATATTTGGGTGGCCACTGGTGAGTTCCCAATATTCACTGAGAATTAAACTAACTGTTGTTTATGCGTTATAATTCAATTCTAATTTTATTACCGCAATAAATCGGGTTTTATACATAAAATAATGCTTACGCATGAAATTGACAATAATTATATACAACAAAAGTACAATATAAAAAAGAAAGAAACATTAAACCTGTTGAATTTGCTACAATATACAATATTCCACCCGTGTCGATACTGTGTCATCGACCGCTTGGAATATTGTATTATTGCGCATGTTGACATTGATTCAACACCCTCCGAATTTGACTCACTTGACAGCTGCTGTCATTCAATCTCGTCTCTTATTCTAATACCATGTTCTGTGACACCAAAATTTTGATAAATGTTTGATTTAAAATGGCGTTGTTTACATTTTTTGTCTTTTTTTTTTTGATTTTGGATCAAAAATAAAATCCAAAAAATTTGTTGGATTTTTTTTTTTACTCACATATTAAACGTCATCTCAAATTGTCAAAAATACTTCGCGCCATTTCTATTTTATTAACACGTTCGCGGACGTGAATGCTATTGCATTCATACACCTTTTTCATTTTTTAACAATTTCGCGCAAATCAGTCATACAATTTTTCATTTTTTAAGAAATAAACGACATATTTGTCAATTCACAACCTTTACGCGACGAAATATCATTGCAATTACAAAAGTTATCAAATTTGTGTTAATCACATTTTGAGAGCGTCCGCGAACGTGCTAAGTTTGTGAATTTGTGATTGTTTAAAGTGCAATATGTGTTTAATGAAATAAAAATTGTGTTTTATTCAAAGTGTTATTTTAAAAGATTATTGTGCTCCGAAAACAAAATAAAAATATAATATCGAAAACGATATACAAATATTTTTGATAGTGTATTGCGGGTGTTTGAAATCAAACACACAAAATGGAAAATATAACTGACGATATAGCTATTCAAGAACTATTGGGCGTATCCAGCACACTGAAATTCTCACTGTTTTTAGTGAGGCTTTAGAAGAATTTAGTCTTAGCATATATATATTATCACTATATATTAATTATATTTATTTGCAGCTCCACATCAGCTCTTGTATTGCTGATGTATTATACTGGACTGTGAACTTGCTCACTTTCTATTGACGATCACTTATATTTTATACTAATAAATTTACACATTAAATTTAAATAATTATAAATGATTTTTATTTTATATTTTAACTGTTTATATATTTTTACATAATAAAAACATTTATTTTTAAAACGGAAATATATATTCACACAACACGTGTGTCTTGGCTATTCTCCAAGTATTTTTATAAACCATTCACTATGAAATCTAATACAATACTCTGGTTGTGAAAATACACACACACATTTCTACGGACGACATCTAAAACCAGATTTCGCATTTACGAATTAGAGCATATTTTTGACTATAATCAATGAGATAATATGTAAAATATCTCAAGTTAGTAGCTAAAATAAAAAAATTGGAATTATTTAATAATTTTAATTGAAAAATTATCAATTTTCTATTCAGCTATGCTACACACAATTTTGGTTTCTGGGTTCAAACTACTGCGCAACAGATTTTAATTTTTAATTTAAACCCTTATTTTAAATTAAATCATTAAATTTTTTTGTCTTGTTTTATTCTGTTCTCTCAAAAATTTAAACAAAAATCTACATCTCAAAAATGTTCTTTAATTTTTTTTATTTTCATTTCAATTGTTTTCATTTCGGATTCACGGACAAAAATTTTATGTCGCAGATGCGTAATAAAATTGTTGTCCGTGAATCCGAAGTGAAAAAAATTGAAATGAAAATAAAAAAATTTAAGGACATTTTTGAGATGTAGATTTTTGTTTAAATTTTATTTTTGAGCGAACAGAATAAAACAAAACAAAAAAATTTAATGATTTAATTTAAAATAAGGGTTTAAATTAAAAATTAAAATCTGTTGCGCAGTAGTTTGAATCCAGAAACCAAAATTGTGTGTAGCATGGCTGATTTAGCCGTTCCTAGAAACGATTTTTTCTCTGAATGGTATAATTTTACACGTGAACGAACGCACACAAATCTAAAACGATTTCCGAACTCACCAAAAAAATTTAAACGATTTTTTTCTCTGTTGTCTATGAACTTCAACAAAAATTCCGAAACAAAATATATATTTTTCATTAATTTAATATTTTTATAAGGCTTATCATGAATATGGTATGGTAAACTTATTGAATTATAAAATGAATTAGCTGCTTAAGGCGATGCCACATACACATTTCTACGGACGACATCTAAAAACAGATTTCGCATTTACGAATTAATTAGAGCATATTTTTGACTCAAATCAATGAGATAATATGTAAAATATCTCAAGTTAGTAGCTAAAATAATAAATTTGGAATTATTTAATAATTTTAATTGCAAAAATTATCAATTTTCTATTTAGCCGTTCCTATAAACAATTTTTTCTCTGAATGGTATAATTTTACACGTGAACGAACGCACAAAAATCTAAAACGATTTCCGAACTCATCAAAAAATTTTAAACGATTTTTTTCTCTGTTGTCTATGAACTTCAACAAATGTCAAAAAATTCCGAAACAAAATATATATTTTTCATTAATTTAATATTTTTATAAGGCTCATTCATGATGAGGTATGGTAAACTTATATGGTATGGTAAACTTATTTAATTATAAAATGAATTAGCTGCTTATGTATTATGAACATTTTATAAAGAATTGTTGTTGTAAAAATCGTCTGTATTTTTTTTGGTATGTGGCGAGGCAAAATAAATTTACGCACGAATCGTCTGTTATTAGATGTGTATGTGGCAACGCTTTTATGTATTATGAAAATTTTATAAAGAATTGTTATTGTAAAAATCGTCTGTATTTTTTTTTGGTATGTGGCGAGGCAAAATAAATTTACGCACGAATCGTCTGTTATTAGATGTGTATGTGGCAACGCTTTAAAGGCGATACCACATACACATTTCTACGGACGACATCTAAAAACAGATTTCGCATTTACGAATTAATTAGAGCATATTTTTGACTCAAATCAATGAGATAATATGTAAAATATCTCAAGTTAGTAGCTTAAATAAAAAATTTGGAATTATTTAATAATTTTAATTGAAAAATGTTCAATTTTCTATTCAGCCGTTCCTAGAAACAATTTTTTCTCTAAATGGTATAATTTTACACGTGAACGAACGCACAAAAATCTAAAACGATTTCCGAACTCATCAAAAAATTTTAAACGATTTTTTTCTCTGTTGTCTATGAACTTCAACAAATGTCAAAAAATTCCAAAACAAAATATTTATTTTTCATTAATTTAATATTTTTATAAGGCTCATCATGAATATGGTATGGTAAACTTATTTAATTATAAAATGAATTAGCTGCTTATGTATTATGAAAATTGTATAAAGAATTGTTGTTGTAAAAATCGTCTGTATTTTTTTTGGTATGTGGCGAGGCAAAATAAATTTACGCACGAATCTTCTGTTATTAGATGTGTATGTTGCAACGCTTTAAGGCGATGCCACATTACAATTTCTACGAACGTTTTCTGAAAACGTTTTTTTCACTTTAGATTAAGTTATTGCATATATTTTATTTAAATCAATGAGATATGTTGCAAAATAACTTTATTTATTAGCCAAAATAATAAATTTACAATTATTGAACAATTTTAATTGAAAAAATAGTCATTTTTCTATTATGCCACTCCTAGGAACGTTTTTTTTCATTCCGGAAAATTTTTCAATTAAAATTGTTTAATAATTGTAAATTTATTATTTTGGCTAATAAATAAAGTTATTTTACATTACATCTCATTGATTTAAGTAAAATATATGCAATAACTTAATCTAAAGTGAGAAAAACGTTTTCAGAAAACGTTCGTAGAAATTGTAATGTGGCATCGCCTTTAAGGCCAGACTGTATACCAGTTACAACAATTGTACCAATTATATTTCTCCACAAAACGCATCCATTATACCATTTCGAAATGTCATGAATTAGACATTTCTTTACTTATTGGCAGTTATTCGTGTTCTAGAACTTGAATCGATAAGTTCGTCGTTTGTGAGTCGTAATAAGTAGAAAATTTGAAGAAAAAAAAATATTGAAGAAAAAGAAAATATTTTTGATGAATTATCATCTTGTATAATATTTAAGAGCAATTTGGTGGTTTCGCCAGCTCATAAATAAATGAATAAATATATAAATACTGCCAGTGCCAATATGTCATAACAAACAACAACAACAAATCAAACAACAAGGTAAGCAATTTAATTATAAAAAATAAAACTTAATAGAAATAATTACAAAATTTAATAAATTTATTTTTATATCAATATTTACAGAGATAAGGACAACGAGAAAACGATACACCCACAAGGACTCACCAAATTGTATATGAAAAATTCTTTTCATTATTTTCCTCATAATCGGCATCATCAATATCGATATCTTCAACAACATCGTCTTCATCACCATTGAAAAGTTCCGATGACAATGAATGCATAATGGATGGCAAAACGAACGAGTAAGTTTGTGCTCACATGCTGTGTTCTGCATAATTTATGCTTAGACAATGGCGATACATAAATGAAGACGATGTTGTTGAAGATATCGAAATTGATGATAAGGAAGATAATAGTTCTTGAATAGCTATATCGTCAATTATATATTCCATTTTGTGTGTTTGATTTCAAACACCCGCAATACACTATCAAAATTATTTGTATATCGTTTTCGATATTATATTTTTATTTTGTTTTCGGAGCACAATAATCTTTTAAAATAACACTTTGAATAGAACACAATTTTTATTTTATTAAACACAACTTACACTTTAAACAATCATAAATATAATAAAATAGAAATTGCGCGACGTCGTTTTTGGCAATTTGACATGACGTTTAGTTTTTTTTTTTAAAATCCAAAATTGTGACAAAAAATAATTGTCGCCCTCTGTAACACAGTGGGTAGAACGCTTGTAGTGTGTATAGAGTAGAGGGTCTCGGGTTCGATTCCCGGTGGTAACGAAAGTTACGACTGGATACACATCCCAGCAAACAAACGCTGATAGCAGATGGAAACATTTGCACACGTCGAAGCGAGAAAACAAATAAATTTACATCGGTTTCTTCTATGCAATGCACTGCATTTTTACCCCCACCGAATCTCTTGTTATCAATTTCATTTCAAAATTTGTTATTGCTTTTCTATCAGGCTCCAGATTTCAGCTGAAGGTAATAGATGTTTGTAAATGTTTTTCAGATGGAAATACATGGATGACATATAAAGTAAGTACATATACAAAATTAAAAAAATGTTGTAGTTGTATCTGAATGACAATACAAATTTGCTACATAAGGTCGGTATCCAGCTCGCGCTAAGATAAATTTTACATGCAAATTTGACTTAAAATTTAGCTAGCGAAATAACAAAAAAATATTTAGCTCGCGATTTCGCAGATGCGGTACGCAGCTCACGCTAAAAGTTTGTATTTATCTCACTCACATATAGACTGCGCTAGTGAAAACTCTACAACCGTTTTCGCAGCAATTTATCTGCCTATAGGTCATATGGATAGAAATATCTGACCTCAAAAAGCTAAGAAACAATTTATCTGCCTAGAACGATAAAATTGAGATAAATTTTGACAGCACAACGTGAAAACTAATTTTTTTTTAAATGGTTGAATTAAATAATTCTATTGATTATGAAAGTTTCGAATATCAAGAATACTTGATTGACTACGAAGAAGTGGATTCAAAAAATTTAGAAAGTGGAAAATGGAAGCCAAAACGGGAATTTTAACTTTTAATTTTAAATGTTTATAAAATTGCTTATACAACCAAACACAATCAATAATATATGATTGTTTGGTTTTGATACAACAAAATACATTAAAAACATATTTTTTTCTGGTAAACCAACGGTTAACAGTTACATGTTAAGCTAGGTATCCAGCTCGCGCTAAGATAAATTTTAACGCGGTCTCCACAAGTCTCCACTAAATTACAGATAAATTGTTAGCTAAAAAGTTTATGTAGAGATAAATTTTGACGTTTGTTTTATTTCTCCTATAACAAACAAAAATATAGTTCAATCGACTATTTAATAAGTATTTTTATAAACATTTAAAATTAAAAGTTAAAATTTTAGTTTTGGCTTCCTTTTTACACTTTCTAAATTTTCTGTATCCACTTTTTCGTAGTCAATCAAGTATTCTTCTTGATATTCGAAACATTCGTAATCTATAGAAAACTTTCATAATCTATAGAAAACTTTCATAATCTATAGAATTATTTAGTTCATCCATTAAAAAAAGTAGTTTTCACGTTGTGCTGTCAAAATTTATCTCAATTTTATCGTTCTAGGCAGATAAATTGCTGCGGAAACCGCATCTGCGAAATCGCGAGCTAAATATTTTTTTGTTATTTCGCTAGCTAAATTTTACGTCAAATTTGTATGTAAAATTTATCTTAGCGCGAGCTGGATACCGACCTTTATACTCAAATCGAAATGAAAGAGAGATAAATTAATTTTTAGGGGAAACAAAGCCGACTTTTCGGTCGACAACAATACGAATATGTAGCATGGAATTAGGTGCATCAATTTGAAGTAAAATTTGAGCGCTCTAAATATATGCTGTTTATGCGCTCTTTGTGTGCTGATTTGTACTACTGGGATAATAATATAATTGATAATAATATAATTGATAAAAATATATTGCCTGGTCATATACAGCTATAAGTGCTAGTCGACCTAAGCAAATGATATAAAAAAAAAAAATAATTGATCCAAAAATTTGGATTAATATTTTTGTGTCAGCGAATTTCACATAATAAAAATATGTAGTGTCAAAATATTCTTAAAATATTCTTTAATTTAACTTTATACGAATTATAGTATTTAAAATAAAAATCAAAATCATACATAGCTATTATTTTGGGTAACAAAATTTCGTCAACTTGCTAATCGAGGAAGGCATTTTATCAATTACGTCCAATTTCCGTTTTACCCCGTTACTAGTTGAAGGTGTTTGCAAGCCCATTTCATCAGCATCGCTATTCGATATTTTAGACTTCTTTTCAGATCTTTTCATTTCTCTAAATCGTTGAGTGCCAATTTTTGTTAACTCAACCATTGATATATCTGGAAATTCGATTTCTAACTCACCACGATGTAATTGGAACCATTCCCCACACGTTAGGTTTAAATCGTTTGCATTGGTTTTGTTGGTATCATTTTCGAAATTTTCCATCGACCCAAATAAATCTTGACTAAGTATTTCATTATTTTCAGGTGACTTTTCTATTATGTTTAAATCTGTATCTGACTTATTTGTTGGTAGCCCCAGTCCTACAACTCTGTTCGTTAAATGACTTAAAACATTTCCTGTTTTACTATGAACCAATGGTTTTAATGGTTTCAAAACATTTCTCTTTTTACTATGACTTTCAGAAATTGGTTTTAATTTGATAGTTCCTGGATCCTTTTTGGGTTCGATTTTTGTAATTGCCGGACTGCAAAATGGGGACTCGTTTAACCCTACAGTAACTTGATCGTGTGAAGAGAAAGCTTCTCCTTCGATCGTGTCATATTCGGTCGTACGTTGTTCTAGTGCAGGTAACAAATCACTCAATTTTTCAGCTAAATGCATTCGGCCAAGTTTACTCGCATATTTCATTGCCAAAGGAATTAATTGTGGTGACGCAAGCATCTCGATTAGCTCGCGTGCTCGGCCTTCCATTTCCGCTCGACAAGATAAGGCAAACAACTTTATAGCTGATTCCTTAATATTTTTTTCAGAGTTGTCCACATCAAATGTACTCCATCTTACGAGAGATTCCTCGAGACTGGATTTCTCTTCCTCTAAATCACAAAAATTCAACTGAAGCGGCAATTCATTGACAATAGGCCTTGGGTGTGTTAATGGATAGCAAGAACCACGGCATAATATAGCTCGTAATGTTTGTGTTGCCTCAGATACTTCGATAATAAAAAAATTGTCGGAAGCGCCTTTTACATGAAGCTGCGTGTCACAAACAGGATACCACAAATTAGATTTATTGCTATACATTCGGAGCATCCCCATTGAATCATATGAAACTGCTGACCCACGATCAGAGTATCCAATCCACATTAATTTTGCATTTGGAGTTCCAAGAGGTAACCTAATATCTCGTGAACGTAATGTTAATCCAACAGCTTGGATTAGCATCACATTGATAAATTGTTCTTCTGTAGCTGGTGCTGAATGATATGCAACCAGAAGCTTGTCCTCATGTCCGGCAAGCGCAATTACCGGTCCTGGGATTGAAATTACTTCACGTTGCGTTCCCATTACTCCAAAAATCCGTAAAAAACGTGCATCAGTTACCAGAGCAACCAATTTACTGGTTGCCGTAACGGCTAATACTGATTCACAATTTGGCAAATCTACACTCCATTCTCGACTGCTACCTTTACTGAATACTATACATGTTAATTTACTGGGTGACTCACCGGAGAGGGCGACAACGGTTGAACTTAAACTAGCGATTGTATGATCCCTATTATTATCCAAAATTAATTCGTTATTTATGCTGACATCGTGAAACTCGATGTGAATGGTACTTTTGTAATCAGATTTATGCAAACGAATTAAGCCTACATGATTCCAACACATATAACGGTTTTCCAAGTAATCCGGCGTAGAACTAGGTTGGAAGGGCGGTTGCATTGAATATATTTTATGGGGTATCTCAGACAACCGACTTTCAGGGCGAATTATTTTTTCACTCTCGATACTAAGCTTATCGTCGTCATCCCCAAGGAATCCATCATAAGATTTATTGACCGCATTTAACTTTAAAGTCTCGCTCTTCAATTTTTCCAATGATACACAATTCTCGTTGTCATCATCTTCTTTGGCAGTAGAATCCTCGTCGAACGGAACTGAAATTAGATTGACACGTGATCTTATATACAAATAAATGTAGTAATTACACTTACAATCATAACCATAAAACTCTTCGGATTCGCCGTTAATTGCAACCGTATCTTTTATTTTATTGGGATATTCTTTCGTTAGAGCAGCAATGTCCCAATCAATAAAACCCAACTGTCCCCTATTGTCACAATAGATAAGTTCGCCATTATTTTCTGGACTCCAGCTTATGGAAGTGATGCCATATACATCCAAACCTTTCGTGTCTCCTTTGATGTTTATCTTTTTAGCTACATCCCATATGGAAATCTCTCCCGCAATGGACCCAGCTGCCAAATACCGGCCACACAATGAAAACTGGCATGTTGTATATTTAGATGAAACTTGCTGGTCTCTGAGCACGAATACCTGAGCAAATGTAGAAGTGTCAAGAACAATGACTTCCTTCTCTAATGGATAGGCTAAAAACTTTCCAGTAATCGGTTCAAAAGATGGTGTAGCGTACGAGACTGCTTTATTGAAAGCTTTAATTTTTTCCAGCCCTGTGATTGTTTTAATTATCTCTTTCCTGGTTAAATCCCATATCTTAATTGTGCCATCACCACAGCTGGAAGCTAACATATTATCCGGACTAATGTCAATATGTAAAATGATACCTTCATGACCTAGTAACTCGTGTGTTTCATTTAAGTTATCCAAAAGTTTAAATTTAATTTCCATGTTTTCCGATCCAGCGGCTAAATATGTTTTATTCAATTTAATTGTTGTGACAGTCCCCGTGAAAAGAAATTCCGTTCCATCACGTGCACAATCCGGATAAGTATATGCTTGCACCGTGTTTAAATCGGTTGAAACCAAGATCCGTTGGTCGTACTGTACAACACACATTGCGCTCTCACCAACACATTGCGTAAATGGGTCATCGTCCTCAGCATGAGCCCATATACGAACATCACCATCACTGCCACACGTAAAAAATTTACTGTAAACACGCAAAGTTATTAAAATTCCAACTTATTCTAAATATTGTTAACAAATTACCAACCTTCCATCTGCTGCATAGGTGCAATGTGTATAGCCAGGTGTATGTCCATAACGCACCGGCGCTCTCTTAAATGACATGTTACACAATTTTTTTTAAAACGATGAGTTAAAAACGTATATATTTTTGTTAATACAAATTAAATAAAATTAATAATTATTTCAGTAAACAAATCGTGTAATATACATAGGTGTAACCAATTTGTTATTAATTGCTGATTTAACATTAGTTTACATTTAACATTAGTAGATTTTCCCTCCAAATCGGCAATCGACATGGGTTACACACTGCCTGCACATCAAATTTGTTTGTAGGGTAGGCATATTATAGGACAATTCTTCAATTAGTTCATAAATTCGCCAACAGATAGGGTGTCTGGCATACAAAACTTAAAGCCGCAGTCACACGAATGCAAAAACATACCAACATTCCGTGGTTCCACACTTTGATTCTTTGATCGTGATTCTTTCCTCGTTCCCTTCCCCTTCACTCCTAAAGAATTGTACAAATTGTGGAAAAGCGGGGGTGTGGGGGTATCCTCTAAGGTATAAACGAATTAAAACTACATTAAAAAAAATTATATATACTAAAGTTGATGCTTTTAACATTTGTGGTACTATCAGAAGAAGCGATAAGAGTGAGAGAAACTCTTTGATCAGTGTCTGTAAGGTTGACGAAGCAATTATTTTTAATAAAAATAAAAATTAATATTGAAAAAAAAGTAAACATTTTTCCGGAAAATCATAAAATTTTCCGGGCAAATGTATACTTTTATTTTTAAATGTTGGCAATAAAAATATAAAAGTGATTTTTGTTATTTTGACATCGCATTTTTCTAAACAACACGAGAAGTTAGTTACGATTTGTAATAATATTCAATAATGTTTTAGCACATTACTATTTAATTGAATATATTTAGTTGCATTTTTACGTTGTTTTCAAATTCACAATGTAATTGTTACCAACTAATACAAATAAATTAAAAAATATCTTTGGTTGTTACTTTGAGAACAATTTAATTCTATTCCAGAATGGATTTAACTTGTACCAAAGTAAGACGACAATAATTCCAAATTGGAATAGTTTTAAACCAACGGTGGTATAGAATAATTATATCCCTTTCTTGATCTGCTTACACAATTGTGTGGGTAAATTGATATTACTCCAGTGAGTAACATTAAAAAATATTTTATAGTTAAGTTTAGGACCAACTTACTCAATTTTGTATTTCTCTTAAAATATAATACTCAAAATGTTAATTAAAGCCCAACTGGCACAATTACATATGTAAGATGGGCTGTTGTTCTGATGAAATTTTATGATGAAAATTAGTTTTCGTAATATACGTATTTACTCACACATTTGTGAGGATTAGACTAAAATTATGGTGCTAATAAAAATATTTCTGAACCAGAAAGAGATATTCTACATGTAGTTTCAATGTTCACCACCAGGGCAGTTTTAATAAAAACCTTTATTTTTAATTGTTGGTAATAGAAACATAAAAGTGATTTTGACATCGCATTTTGACATCGCATTTCAATATTCAATAATGTTGTAGCTTACTATTTAAATGAATATACAGTAAAACCTCGATATAACGGACTTATTCGGACGAGGGCAATTTTAAACTGTTATCGCCGATGGATGAGCGCAGGTGCATTGCCCAGAAGATAAACATTTTACTTCTTCTGGTAGTATTCCAAGCTCCGTTTCTTGAAACGTTCGGACTCCTGGAACAAGTTTTTTTAGGAAACAATCTTGGAAAATTGCTCCTGAGCACCATGTTTCTTAGAATTATAATATAATACGGGCATTTTAGAGTTAGAGATTTAGAGTTTTATAAAGTATAATGCACCGTTATTCTTTTTAAAACTCTAGGATTGTATGCTCCGCCAACAATGGCAGGTGCAAATCGATTCGATCCATCGATTGCGACAGTAGATTTCAGTGGTTTTACACTTAGGCCATTTTTTAGCCCATTGTGATACCACGCATTGATGCTACATCATTAACCCATTCACCTATTCACCTACTCACACAACTACAGTATACCACCTGCACATTGCAAGCTCCATGTCAACCTGTACATTGACATGGACAGTGGGTCGGCGCTGAATTTTGCACTCCATCAGAGGGTCTTAGTTGTGTTTATTAACATCACCGATTGTAATCGATGATGAAAATTCGATTTGCATCTAGCCTCTGATGGGATTTGAACCCAGTACCTCCCGGTCCAAGTGCCGAAGCTTTAACCACTGCACCACTTGTCCGGTAACGACTGTAACAGCATGTCGTTTTTATTCGAGAACTCTGACGCTAACTTTTCTCTAACGCTTAATTTGTTTTGTAGAGAATAAGTGTAACACGAGTCCGTTTATCCATATTTTAGATGGTACAAGAGCAGAGAAATCTATAGATCAATTAATTTTTAAAAATGCAACAACAAATGCTTCTATTTTCAAAATTATTTTAGTTCTTTCTGTCTTTAATATTTATGTTTAATGTGAATTCCATTTTTATATCGCATACGTCAGGTAATGTCCATTTAAGAAGATTTTTATGTGATTATTGTGTTTATATTGCTGCTTATTGGTTCTTCCATTGCAGTTAATAAATTGAATTATGAACATAAGTCCATGTATTATTACATGTACTAAAAATAAAATTTTAAAATTTTGTCCGGTTTACCCGAAGTCCGATATATCGGGGTCCGTTATATCAAGGTTTTACTGTATTTAGTTGCGTTTTTATGTTGTTCGATTGTTCGAAATTCAAAATGTAATTGTTGCCAACTAATAAAAATAAATCAAAAAATATTTGGTTGTTTTTTGAGCACAATAGCCGTTTTCGGAAATATCCCATGGTAACTTTTGAGTAATTTTAATTTTTTTAATGTTGGTAACAAAAGTTACTCAAGTTACCCTGGCTATACAAAAAGTAAGATTACATTCCGCGTGGTAATATTTATATTCAGCAAAATGAAATTACGTATTTTAACAGATATGTACATTTTTGTTGTATTTTTTAATAGTTTATGCTTGGAAAGTTTGTGTTTTAATTTTTCTGACACTACTTAATTTAATACAAATTGTCAGAAAAACAAAAATTAAAAAAACAACTAAAAGTAAATTACCCTAAAGTTACTCTACGTGTTCGGAAATAGATTTGGTAATTTTTTGTCAGCAAGTTACCCAAAAGTTACCATGGGATATTTCCGAAAACGCCTAATATTAATTCCTATTCAGAATGGGAATTACTTGCACCAAAGAAAGACCACATATATTTTATCTTCCTTTCCTGGCCCGCGATCACAATTGTGCACGTAAAAATTGTGTATGAAAGAGAATCATCATGAATCATTACAAAATTTGGTTATTTACATACACATTTGTGTATTAAGCAAAAAATTAAGCAAATTTAAGCAAAAAAAAAAAAAAAATCTGTCTGGAAAAGGGATTTACATATATGTATAATGACTGTTTTAATAGATCATTAAATAAATAGTTGAGCCGATTTAAAAATTATTAGTATTTAAATTATAGATAAGTTAATTTTTAAGAAATTGTCACATTGTTTCTGAAGTATTTTTTGCAGTTTTGTTGCATAACTCTAAAAAAATTGTTTTGGCACAAAATTTCAATTAAAATTATAAAAGTAAGACAGATATTTTATTTTAATTTAATTTAACATGTATATATTAATCGCTTTAAGCCAGCGAACTTACAGTGGCTTTTTTAAAACAAATAAATTAATTTTTTTAATCAGTTAGTTTTCTCATCTATGTATGTATAGTCAAAAATTAAGAATTTAAATTAACTGTTAATTTTGAATTTTCTTTTTACTCTACATTGGGGCGGTTTTGCAGAAAACACATGAACATAAAAATTCCCTTATTGAAGACAAATCCAAGACATGTTACAAGATATGTATCAAATGTGACTTGTCTAGTAAAAATGTTCACCGTTTCCGCGCGCTTCTGGGCGAAAGTAGAAAGATGGGAATCTTGACATATACAGGGAAATTTCGTTGTATCAAATCTGAAATTCGTTATAACGAATTTCCATCTTTATTCCAAAAAAATTATTTAAAAAATAAATCGGTATATTTCAAATTATTTTACATGGAGGTGGTAATACAAATCATAGGTTTCATTTACAAATTCACGTCTAACATAGAGGTTAAGTTAATCCGAGGTTAATCTATTTTATTATTGGCAATCTGTATAAGCCTAACAAGAACAATGAACTGTTTAATATGTTTAAATATTTTTATAAGATACGTATTTATGGATAAAATATAAAAAAATTAAATTTGTGTATATAAATATATCAAAACTATAAAATAAGATTAACCTCGGAGAAATTGGCTTATAAAATTTGCACTACTTGATTTATCTTATAGATTTATTCGATGGTTCTAATTAAAGGTAAAATTAATACATAGGTACAAAATATAAAATAATTAAACGTCTGATTAGAACATATTAAAATGTTTAAATACGTGTGGTAAAAAATATGTGAAATCAAAAATTTGATATATCCCTTTTGCTGCCCACTAACACAACTGTGTGGGTACGCTAAAAGTACTATGTCAAAAATTTACTTTTGTATGTGTTTTCAACCAACTTACACATTTGTGTTTTCCTTTCAAACTTATTTCGTCCGAAAAAAACACTATAACTATACAAGCGAAATCTTTTATCAAAAACGCCATTACATACTAAGGTTTTTTTCTTATACATTTGTGTGGTTTGGACTTTAATGGAGCAATTTTTTTTTTGGTTGAAAGTGGGATATAGGACCGAAACGCCTTTATTTATTTGATATTTTTTATGATTTGAATGGGTAGTAAGTACTGTTAATAAATATTAAACAGGGCTAATTTTAAAGATAGATGAATGAAAATTATAAAAATAGATAAAAGTGGTACATTGTCTTCCTTTTCAAAATGGTCGCCGAAATGTTGTTTTAAAAACTTGTCGATGATAATCCATTTTTTGAAGTAAAACTTCTTTAGGCACGCTTGACTTGGGGACTAAGCTGGCAAATGCGTTACGAAAAATGTAATCGAACGAGGCGAACGAAACAATAACAATACACAACAACAACAATAAACGAAAACGAAATCATTTTCCTTTAGTATCAGGATGTGCCATGACAATTCATAAATCCCTAGGTGGAACATTAGTTGATACCATTTTATTTTAATAATTGGTTAAAAAAATTGGAAAATAAGAAAATAGGAAAATTGGTAAATGGTAAATTGGAAAATTGGAAATTTCGAAATTTGCAAAATTGGAAAATTTGAAAATTTGTAAATTGGAAAATTAGAAAATTGGAAAATAGGTAAATGGAAAATTGGAAAACAGGAAAATATGAAAATATGAAAATTGGAAATTTGGAAAATTGGAAAATTGGAAAATTGAAAAAATAGAAAATTGGAAAGTCATAGTATAGACTTCTATGTCACTGACTGACTCACTCGAGAACGCACAGAGTGACCAAAAATTTGTTTTTTCTATATTATAATATCTATGCAAAGAATTTAATGTAGAGAATGGAAATAAGCATCTGTCAAGCGTCACAAATTCGGAGGGTAAAAGGGAAAGCGAATAAACAATGGGATTACAAAAACAAAAAACGAAATAAGAACCCCACGCCACAGAATATTATAGAACCAAAATTGTTTTCTTAATTTTTTCTGATTTATAAATTAAATTAAGAATAAATTTACCACAAATCACTATCTTCTTAACCTAATATACATTTTATTTTATATAAACACTTGGTAAATTTACTGATGGTAAGATATTCGATTCTGTATTTTCTTAGGCGTATTTTGGCATTTTTTCACAATACACTTCATTTTATATAAAAAATTGTAATTTTTATTATCAAATAATTGCACTAACAGTATATACTACACAAACCACTAACTATTTGAAATTGTTTCTATTATTTAAATGTATTTTAATTAATAATTTTAAAAATTTATAATTTTACTACGCAAAATTAAGACGTCACTTCGTACAACAACAAAAACTTGTTTGACGGGTTCTTATTTCTAAGATATGAGTAAACTATATGCATTTTTTATATAACCATCCTGTACTGGCTTGTGACAGATGAAATAGCAAATTTTATATGGGGAAAAAATAAATTTCTACTCTGTAGTTGTTAGTGTAACTCTATGTATCTATGTCACTCACTCATTAGCTGTGTTCCAATGGGACAAATTTGCTACTCACAAGTACTTGCAAGTAGATAACCAATGGAACGAGCTAAAACTATGACAGAAGTAAAACATAACCTTTTTTGTGTACAAAGTTAGCTATGTGTATAATTTTGCTGTCGTCTTATTTTGGAAAATTAATTTTTTTTAACTAAAATCCACAATAAAATCTCAAAAATGAGTAAGAACTGGTCTTATAATGAAGGCAACGGTTTGATTATGATATATGCCGGCCGAAAAGAAGAATATGTCAAAAATCGCTTTGTATTTCACAGAAGTAAACAAAAAATATTGTTTGTTCTGACATTTCAACATAGCCTACCCCTCACAAAGCCATCTATTAGAATTTTTTGAACCAAAATACCTACCGTTAATTTTATGCGTAACTACTTTCAACATCTACACCACCATTTGAGCATGCTGCGAGTAGGTACAAGTACTTGTGAGTAGTTTGCTTTCTCCATTGGAACACAGCTATTTACTCACTCCAGAACGCACAGGGTGACCAAAAAAATATTTGTCCGTGTGATATATTTTATATATGTATTTTTTCTATATTATAGCTCCATTCCACACGAGGTATCACAGAAACCGATCCTTTCTTCGTTTCTTTCCCCGTTTGCCTATGATACAGGTTTTAATGCGATTTAAACAAATTTTCGATGAAACCACACTACACAAACATAAATGAGATTAAAAATCTTTCAAGGCCATTTTTACTATGCGAAGAGATTTCAAAAATGAGTTTTTGTCCATTTTGTTACACATACATAACATTTTCTATTACGACTAGTTGACATTGAAAAAGTTACCAAGTTACAAGTTTACCTCTTGTGGCATCAGACATAAACGGCTAGGTGACACTCGAGAACGCACAGGGTGACCAATTTTTTTTCCATATTATAATTTTTCTACACTATATTATAAATATTAAATATATTAGAAGTTTTACTTCAGTAGTGTGGTCTAAAGCATACTTAATTTTTTTTAATTTTTGCTCTTTTAATCCTATTGAACTTACTAAAAAATTAGAGTTGTAGAACAATTTTTTTTCTTGCAAAATACGTTTAACAGCGCATCCCCAATAGAATTTCTTTTTCTTACAGAAAAGTATGAAAAAAATTGAGATATTTTTTTTTCTCAAATTTTTTTTTCATACTTTTCTGTAAGTAAGTGTCTTTTCCAAACACCGACTTATTTGCTTATACCGACTTATTCACATAAGTTTACTATCGAGGTGACTTATATTTTCTATCTCGTTCTTCCAAGCAGAAAACTTATTTGGTCATATAAATATTTTAAAATGAGTTCTGTCAAACTAAATTAATACAGGAACGACTTCAAATAAATATATTTATTAATTTATTTATCAAATTTAAACTACTTTTTATACAACTAAAAAATTAAGTAGTAGACTTATTTCTTTCTATCCATTTTATTTAAACTTAGTTCGCTTTAAAATATTTTTTTTTTTTAAATTTGTTTCGTTTTGTGGTTGTCAAAA
This sequence comes from Nephrotoma flavescens, assembly GCA_932526605.1. Classification (NCBI taxonomy): domain Eukaryota; kingdom Metazoa; phylum Arthropoda; class Insecta; order Diptera; family Tipulidae; genus Nephrotoma; species Nephrotoma flavescens. Next base: position 102,182,953 of record OW052222.1, on the reverse strand, counting down.
TAAGTCGGTAAAAGCAATTGGAACAGCTTGACCGACTTACTCAAGATGGCGTCAAATAAGTCAATAAGTAAGTCTGTAATAAGTCGGTGTTTGGAAAACACCCTAAAAGGGAAAAAGGAATTCTATTGGGGATGCGCTATGACGATCTACCCAGTTTTTGAATACAAAATCCAACTCTAGTATGCAATTTTCCCACTGTGTGGAAAAAATGGTTCTAATTCCATACTAAATTCCGTATTACAATTCACAAAATATCAAAGGCATAAAAATATCGATTTTGGAGAAAAATAATTGTCTCTCTTTCTGTTTCGTGGCAATATTATTTTTTATTTTATAAGTTTCGTTTGCATCTTTTATTTTCAGTTTCATGTGACATGTCGATGGGAAAATGTGCACACGAAATGTGCATGTGTTGTTTTATTTTAATGATTTTTAATTAGTACAGTAACATTAATTTTATTTAGTTTAATTATAAAATAATAGTTTAATTATAAAATGGTTGCGATCAGATTGTGCTAAAGAGGTAATAAAAACAGTTTTGAGATGGCGTCGTCATTTACATATCTACGCAATTTTTTAACGTAAAACGTTGTTTTATTTTTTTAAGATGCTGTGTGAAAATCTAACAGGTGGATGGCGCGTGAACATATCAATCAATACCCTACATAGGCGGATTTGTAAAATTTAAATAAAAAAAGAAATATGTATTGAATATTTGAATAAAAATGTAAAAATTGCCACAAATATTTCTTTTTAATTTCAATAGAAAATTATTATTAATCCCACATAAAAGTACTATGGAAAGCTGGTCTATTTGTATGCGATAGAGTGTTAAATTAGTACGGAAGCGTATATGGAATATAGCCGAGTTTCCGACGAGGTTCACACCGACACAGGAATTTTTGTGACACTTTTCTTTGGAGAGTAGTACGGATTTCCTTGTTCATAACAAGGTTCTTTCATATTGGGAAAGTGTATGAGGGAGTGTTAAAATTACAAAAGTGTCTTGACTAAGTACTAAAGTGCATTGACTAAGTACTAAGTGTCTTTGATATGCTTCGGAATTCAGACGCTGGAACGCGGACGTCGGAGTTCAAGATTCTATCGCCGCATATCATATTTTTCACTTCAGACGGTGGAATGCGGACGTCGGAATTTGGTCATGTAAAATGCCTCGGGTAAAAACACAACACATTTATTTTGAACACAGCACACTGTAATAGTACTAAGGTGTCTCGAGTAAAAACACAGCACATTGGGGCACATATCACTCAATATTTTCAAGTGAACATTCATTTTCATGTGAAAAAAAAATCTCCTCGTTAAGTTTCGTTAAATAAAACACTCAACATTTTACGTAACGGAGCGGACACTCAAGTTTGATGTGAATAAAAATAATTTGCCGTTTGAATTTTGAGAGAACGTTCATATACATTTGAGTACCTTTAATCAGCCTCAACGTTTTTCAATACATAAAAATCGACATATGTTTCATGATTAATCATGTTTTTCACTTTTTGTGTACTTTTATCACTTTAAAATGTTGTCATTTTTTGTAAATTAGGAAAAGAATCACCACGAGCTTCTGCATTTTCTTGTAAAAAAAACATTTGTCAACCACTCAACATTTTTCAATTCAAAAAGATATGACGATTTAAAAATCTTTCTCACCAGTATTACCAAAACGCCGAAGATTATATTTTTTTCCCTTTCGAGTTGAATATTTATAAACATATTTGAAATTATTTATATTTTTTTAAACTTTATTTTGCTTAAAAAAATTGTGTTTATAAATCTAGCGTGTTTTATAGCACAACACATTTGACATTTCTGCACTCTAAAATGTAAATTTCGTATATGAGTGAATGAAATACGTATAAGTGTTTCACACTAAAAAGAGTGTTCACTCAAACAAGCTCACTCCACTCAAGAGAGTTCACTCAGAGTGAACACTCATGGCTGGTCTCCACTTGCATATTTTTCTTTTGACAAAAAATAAATGGCTTCGGCTCATGACATTATTAGTATAGTATACTTACTACTACACTCTTCAAAACTAGACATATTTTCTCTGTTTTGATTACGTAGAAAAAATGATTTGCTTTGTTATTTTAGATAGTGTGCTATGCTGTGATTCTAACAAACAAAACATCCACGATTTTTTTAATTTTAAATGTCAAAATAAAATAATGTGCGCTCAAAATTGAGCATAAAAACACAAATTATGCTCAATTGGCACAACGTCATGACAAAAATATTGAATATTTTGATCTTTTCCTCTCTTGACAAAATTTCAATGCGCATGCTCAAAACCATTTTTGCGTATGTATTTTGGAAAATGTACTAAAAAATGTCACAAGAAAAAAAATAGACTAGATTTTTTTTCCGTCACGAGAAAAATATGTAAGTGGAGACCGGCCATCAGTTTTTATTCACTCCCCCCATTATTTCATGACATTTGTCCTGTTCCATTTAACGTGGCAAACTACAAATAAGTACTTGGGAGTAGATACTAAATGGAACTGGTTTGAAAACCTACTATGAAAAGCAATCTACTTTTGTAAAAAAACATGAGTAGCTCCGAGTAGTCAGAAGTACTTGTGAGTAGTTTGCTACGATAAATGGAACACAGCAACTATTGCAAGAAAACCAGATAATAAAAATGCTTTAAAATATGCAAGAAAGTGGAGAAAAACAACTGAATTTTAATAACATGTAATTTATTAAAATTAATCTCTTAATAGATAATAGATGCATTATCATTTGATAGTAGCAGCAGCGATGAGAGTTTATTAGACTGTTTTCCCTGTTCTTCATCCTTGGATTGTGATGAAATTGTTAACAGACCAAGAGTACAGAACTACGAAGAAAGTTTTGGAAACTATACCATATATTATATAGTAATATAGTATTCTGTTGTTTCTGTATTGTTAATATTCTGTGACTACACAGACGCCGAATTTCAGAAGCATTTTCGTTTGAAAAGAATTATAAAAATGTGTATTAATCTTCATTTTTATTTTAGATTTGTATACAGAATTCACGAGGGAATAAATAATGTTGGAACGGAAAATAGGGCCATCTAAGGAAATGTATATTAATTTGTGGTATATAGCCAACACTGAAACTTTCAGGCAGATTTCTGACAGGCTTAGTATGACCAAAAGCTCAGTATTCCCTGGTTTACATAGAGTTGTGGAATGGATTGTGTTCATTAGTAACCAATACATCAAATGGCCAACAGAGCAAGGCACTAGCTCGCATCCTGTTACAGGGCATCGTCGATGCTGACAAAATATTTATTGATGTTGATTGCGGCGAGCAAAAAGGTCGCGATATTCGTATTGTAGTGTTGCCATCGCATTTTTTCGGGAATTTTTTCGTTCTAACTTCGCAGACATTCCTAGGATGAAAAATATATCGCGATAGTTTACACAAAAAGAAAAAGCACATTAGATTTAAATAAAAACTCCGTAAAATCAAATGAAATGCGACATGATTTTTGGCCAAAAGAATTTTTATCTAGTAAAAAACATTTTACTTTTGCTTTAAAAATGATTTAAGAATTAAATATTAGATTTTTAATTTAAGAATTGGCGTATTCAAACCAGAAATTAGGATTTACAAATCAAACGAAGTTTTTTTATTTCAAAAATCAGTAGGTTTTTAAATTAAGAATCTCATTTTTTATATTAAAAATCTAAAACATTTATTTAGGACCTGTCCGAATACTGGGATAATTATTTCTATTGTAATAATTTTGATAGGGTTCTGAATCCAACCAAATTATTACAACAGCTATGCGTAATAATTTTTGACGTAACTGAAACAATTTTTGTATTATTTCATTGTAGTTGTTGGAAATGCGCCATTTTTTGGATTACGAAATTATATTTGCTGAAGTTATGAATGTAACAAATTATTGTTTGTTCAACTAAATTAATACATTCATTGAAATATTCGATCTAAAATAAGTTTCAGTTATCTTATTTTCGTATGCAATAATGATTATTACAATTTTTTAAAAATGTCAAAAACATTTCAGTATTCGGACAGCAATCGAACTCTGTCAAATTATGGTAAAGAAAATTATTTCACTAATGTAAAAATTATTACAGAAACTTAAATTATTACAGTATTCGGACAGGTCTTTAAAAAAATGTCGTTTGAAATTAAATTAAAATTTTTGTTTTAAAAGCGTGAAAATTTTAAAGTAAATAAATGACTTTTACTTCAAATGTTGAAATACATTTGTTTTAAAAAGAAAGTGTCAAATAATATCACTAAAAAGTAAATTTTTAATTTTAAAGCATTGATAGTTGCTCCAAAGATTTTGAATTTTAAAGCAAATATCAAACATTATTTAAATCAACAATCAACGTTTTTGAAATAAAATAAAAATATTTTAATTCAAAATCTTAGGATTTTTGATTTAAAGCGAGAGACTTGTTGAAATGAAAGTCATTATTTATTATTCAAATCAAATTTATTACAAAACGTTATTAAATTATTTAATAAAACGATAACACTAATATAATTTGCATTTATAATAATTTCATCACTTGTTGTTTGCTAGTATAAAACTGTGTGCCTGAGAGCGATTTTTTCGACTAAATTGTCGACTAAACTAAATTAATGACTGATTCATATTATTCATTCAAATGTATACCGGTTTGTTGTTATTTAAAATCAAGGAAATAGAAAAAAATAAAACAAATATGGATATGGGAATCGCATTATTCATGAATATGATTATAAATTACAATCGAAATTTAAGAATGAGAGTATTTAATTTTCGACATTTTTACTCGAATGAATTCGATGAAAAAATAAAAAAACAAGAATGGAAATGACAACTAAATAGTCAAGCAACCTCAGCAGGGGCTTGATTCTGTGTCGGTGATAATGATAATGAAAAAAAAGATTTCATTTAAATTTTAATTTTATGTTTATCAGTTCAAATTTTCATTTATTCAGCAAATACAATTCCTTGTGCAAAATGAAAAAAACTAATTAATTAAAACATTTTACGCAAAATTGTTTATTATTTTCAGTTCAATGTTTGTTTTCGATTTATTTTGTGCATACAATTACTAACTACTAATTAGTAATTATATGATTTTGTGAAACGTAATCTATAGATTACTTAAAATTAGTCTAACAATTGATATACACAAATTTCAAAAAATTGACAAGAACACAAAAAAACAATTTTTAATACCGTGATAAATATTTCTCATCGACAAAATGTGTATGATAAAATATTTAGTTTTTCACTAAATTTGACATTTATTTATCATGTATCAAATCAAGGTCTTCCATCTATAATTCAAATCAAATTCTAATTTATCCGCGATCCAGCGTTAAAGGAAAGAAAAAGTATGGGGTGGTTGGGAAGTTGATTGTGTCTAAGTAAGTATGAATCATCATAGTCGTTATCACACAGATTTGACGCCAAATGGAAGAATTTCCTACGATTGTGTATTTAATTCGAGATATACTGAAATAGACCAATGTACGGAACAATCACAACAAAACCATTACAATAAAACAACAACAACGTAAAAATAAAAAGATTAATTATGGTTCCACTTCAATAAAAACCATTCCCTATAAATCAAGTTTTCTTCGATTAACGTATTTACTAGTTTTGCATAATGCAGTAATCTTTTCTCGCGGCTTTTGTTGGGTTTTATTCATGCTGGGGCTCATGTCTTGTAGGTTATTCTACATAAAGTTATTATACATACAATACAATTTCTAATAAACCTATGATTTCTGCATTGAGTTTTAAATTTATTTTGTACTTACGTTATTTACAACAGTTGTTAAATTACCTGGCTGCGGCACACATATAGTTGCCCCATAATTATTGAAAAGTTGAAACTATTGCGCTTTATATAGACCACTACAGATATTACATTAAAAAATTAAAACACGTTATACTTTATTTTTGATGACTTATACCGAGGACAGACACAAAAATTATCGCGATTTCTTCCAATCGCGATTGCATGTCAAACAAATAAAATCGCAATTTTATAATTATGGTGACAGACACAACCCCGATTTTGTAACTCTGCAAACGTTCAAATTCATATTTAATTAATGAAATAAAACAATTTCAATGCGTATTTGCCGATTTTGAATTACATCGAATCAGTTACAATAAGTTAATATAAACTAAATGTATAAATAATTTCTGTGGCAGTTAAAAAAATTTAAAGTTTAGATGACAATCTAACAGTTTTTCTATATACATTCAATGAACATGACTTATGTCCCCAAGCACCATACAATCCTACTGATTTTTTCTATATTTCACATTTATCTCCTACAACCCCTTTTTCCTTTTCCCCCCTAAACCCTTCCTCCCTCCCTCCTCCCCTTCTTTCACATTTATCTTCTTCCTTGTAATAATCTTGTTCTATAAACGCAGTAATCCTGTTTTGCCAAAATCGTGTGCTGACAGACTGAAAAAAATAACTACGTAATCTCGAATTCGCGATTAGCTAGTTTGTGTCTGTCTAGGATATTACTTTGATGTAACGTACGAGTACTATGGCGATTTCACGAAGGTGCATGTTTCTGCCATATATAAAAAAACAATTTTATAAATAAAAAAAACAATTTTTACAATGAAAGAGAAAAAGATAATTTAAAAAATAATATTTTATTTAAAATAGATTTTTTTTACTTATACCAATACCAATACAATTACAGGCCGATTTGTAAAAAATCCACGTTAGTATGAGTCATATTTAACAAAAACTGACAAAACCATACAAAAAAAACATCGGTGTATAGAAAGAATGTTATGGTTCGGTGATTTTGCCAGTAAATCGCTTGTATTTAATAAATAAAATAAAAAAAATTATTTTGTCAGTGATCACTATAAATAATCAACTTTTGGTAACAATTTTCCCGAAAAATAAATTTAGTATTTCGAAATTTTCATTTAGTATTTTCCATTTTTAAACAACAACTCCACTTTGCTTACGCGTCATAATCGGCACATGATTGTAGGATTGTACCACACGAGAAAACACGAAAATACAAAAAATAATAATTTCTTGGTTTTGTTTTGTAACTTTTACTTTGATTTGTATTGCCAGACGCCAGTATTGCTGAAGTCACTGCGTGTATGTATACACATACATAGGCACTGGTTTCTTTTATAGTACATACAGATACACTGCATATTTACCCCCACTTATTTTTTTATTTATCAATTTCATTTAGAAAAATTTCTATTTCATTTTTATCAGTCTGGAGGTTTCATTTGAGGTGTAAGTTGATGCATAATCTATTTAAATATACATATACATATATTTAAATAGATTCTGGTTGATGTGTAAAATATTCATTGTACATGGTATGATGTTTATTTTACAAGTGTTTTCAGATGGAGAATACGTGGACAACATACAAAATCAGTATACAAAATTAAAAAAATGTAGTTGTATCTGCGAGTGTGTACACTTGGTATATATACAACAAAACATAAAAATAAAAAATATTGCTTACCGTTAATTTAACGTAGGGGAAAAAACCGATTTTTCGGTCGGCAAAAATACGAAAAGCATGGAATTAGGTGCATCAATTTGAAGTAAAAATTGAGCGCTCTAATTATATGCTGTTTATGCGCTCATTGTGCGCTGATTTGTATTACTGGGGGGTAATTTTACTCGGTCACTGCGTTTTTATTTGCGAACTGTGCTTACACAGTGCGTACTCGGTTCTTCAAATTTTACTCTGAAATTAATGTCAGTGTACGAAGAGTGTGCAACACTCTTCTACAAAAAAACAATTTATTACTCTATGCACACCGGATAATTTTACCCAGTAAAACCTTTGCTCGGTGTACACTACCCGGGGTAAGCCTGCTTGCTCGGATTGAATTAAAAAATAGACCCAATAATATAAATTAAAATGTAAATATTACAAAATTTAATTTCTAATTTGAATTTATACATTCTGTAGTTAGTAGTAACTAAATAAAAATTACGCTAACTTAGTTGTTAGTGGTGAACCCGAAGTTCCAAGCCCAATTCTACCTAAGAACCAACGAATATACAAATTAGAACATTAAACCATATTCTGTTTGCGCAGTAATTGAATTGTAAAAACTGTTTAATTTCTTTCTGTTATTATTCAAATTATAGATTTGAAAACCTTTACACAATACGTATATCCCTTTTCCAGCCTGCCATCACAATTGTGTGAGTAACGCAACAGAATCATGTCAAAAATTTATTTTTGTATGTATTTTGAACCAACATACCTACACATTTGTGCATTCCACTTAAATCGTTTTCGTCCGAAATATGTAACTGTAACTATAATAATATAGTAAAATAATTAATATGTTATCAAACTATAATGTTTTTTCAAAAATAATTCCGATTTAACTAAGATCCGTTAAAATCCGGAAGACATTACAACCTGTCATTTTATACACACACATTTGTGTGGGTTTTACTTAAATTGCAGCAAAAAATTGTTTGTCTGGCAGGAAAAGGGATTATAAAATTTATTTGTTTCATTTTAGTGAGGTTTTTTACAATGCTTCTAGTATTAAAATTTATTAAAATGCGTTTATAAAAGTAGGGTTCGTTTCTTTCTCGAATCACCAGCTCTTTTGAAAAAATTTCTGTTTTCCATTTGAATTCCGACTTTTCGATCCTAATTATTTTAAAACTATAAAAAACCATAACAAAGTTAATCTTATAATAAAAATTGAAAACGCAGCAAAATGAATTCTTGTTTCTAACTTTATGTCAAAATAATGACAATTGGTATATTTCAGTTTCTTTAAAAGTTTGCTTTATAGCTGCATTTTTTTGAAAAGAATCGAGTAGAGGTATTTTTCAAATTTATCCAATTCAAAATTAAAAATTTAATTTTTTTAATTAAATAATTTAGATTTAATAGGAATCTATGTATAACCAAGAAAATCCATCATAAAAGTTGTATGGTTTTCTTGTAATATCGTTGTTCTGGATAGTTCTGAACTACTCCGATTTATACAGAACTATACAGAACACCGATATTACAAGAAAGCCATACAGATTCATGGTGGATTTTTTTGGTTTTTTATTCATGATTCCTATTAAATCTAAATTATTTAATTTAAAAATAATTAAATTTTTGATTTTAAATTGGACAAACTTGAAAATAGCTATCGCGAACTCTACTCGATTGTTTTCAAAAAAACGCAGCTTATGTATGAATTTATTTTTAATTTGAATGGTACAGCGACAATACGGGTAGTACCGGAATTTAGAATAGATAATTTCCCATTCAGCGCTCAATACTCCATCCCAAATAGCGAATATAAGAATACATTAATTTACGATTTACGGTATATTATCGTAAACATTTAATCATAAGGCCAGTTAATTGTAAGGTCAGTTAATCGTAAGATCAATTAGTCGTAACGCCAGTGAGTCATAAGGTCAGTTAATCATAAAACCAATTATTCTGAAGAGAGAGCTTTTTATTATCGGTATTTTAGAGTCCGAAATTTTTTTTTCGAGTGTATCATTTTCGACAATCTATGCCAATCTCAAAAAAAACAAATATGCTAATCGAATTTTGAGAACTTACTTATTGTGATAAGGTTTAATTCAAATATTGAATCAATTTTATTTATATTGATTAAAAGCAGGTAGTTGAGAAGAATCGCCGGTTGAATGGCCGAAAAACATTATAATACAATATAAATGTTGAAATTTGTTTTGACTAAAAATTAAGACCCGAAAACAAAACATTCGATAATATTTTGATCGTAAAAAATATTATCGCAAACCAACCGCATGCAAAAAAGGATTGAAAAAGTAAACCAATTTTTTGAATCCCATCAAATAAGCTCCTCCGAAATATTTAAAAGACAAAAGCTCAATTTCCGGGAAAAGGAGCAAGTCAATTCAAATTAAAATTTGAAAGTTTGAGGAGAAATTTTTCAACAGATAAATCTGAACGGCAGGAAATGGGTGCTGCCGGTAAACTTGAAATAATTTATGACACAGAAATGTCAGTGTTATGGGGCAATAGAAACAAATTGACCGTACCGCAAGACCATCTGTTAGATATATGTGACCATATGATGCATATGGATTCCGACATCCTTAATAGTGTGCTAAGCGATTCAAGAAATACGAAAACTCATCTTTGCATATTGTTCTAAATTGATCCATCAATTTTTCATTTTCATTCAATCCATAGTACATCGCAGGTTCGATGTACCTCGTGTGAGGCTGAGCACTCAAAGGTAGCCAAAACAGGCCCCTCAAAAAGGATCGACGTAAAAGTGTAAATATGTTTGACAAACTGTATGTCTTCTGGCACCTATCCAGTCTCCTTCTACCGATGACGAATCTCTTCTTTTTCATAAACATATGAATGTGAAAAACTGGATGAACATTCAGAAATTAATTAAATTGATTGGAAATTACAAAATATATTATTGTGATAATGAAAATGAATTTTAGAATTCTAAGTAATTTAATAAGAGTCTGAATATTTTACTGGTTTAACAATTTAATTTTATACTACTTTCTGTTCACAACTAGTTGGTTCCGAATCTTTAATACCACGAAGAGCATTCCATATAGATTTTCCAAACACTATAAACTGTTTACGATAAAACGACCTTCACCCACTGTTGACATATCGTCGTTTTTTGCTGCCCTAAAATTTATATAATTTTTAATAAAATATATTTTCAATTACTATTTTTATACAATTTGAGTTTAAGCAAAGGCTATGTATTAAATCGCCTGAAAAGTTCCCGGTCTGATACATAGAAAGCCCATATGATTTTTAAATTCTATACCATCCTTCAAATGATACCTGTTAAAATTTCATGACATTTTGATCACCAAATTTACACGTTGTACAGTAGTTTTAGTGGTGCTACATGGGAAAAAAGACTTTCATATGTTGTTTAAACACTGTTTTTTGATGGGGAAAAATATCGTTCAAGCAAAGCAGTGACTTGATAAGGGTTATCCAGACTCTGCACCAGAAAAATCAATCATCATTGACCGGTTTGCTGAATTTAAACGTGGTCGTACAACCACCGATGATGCACCACGTTTGGGACGCCCAAATGAGGCTATGACACCAGAAAACATAAAAAAATTGTTTTGAGAGGCCGTAAAGCGAAGTAGCGTGAGATAGCTGACATTGTAAAGATATCATTGGAACGTGTTGGTCATATTTTGCCTGAACATTTGTCCATGAGAAAGGGGTGGTCGAAGTGGACACAATGGATCATAAACGATAATATGTCGATGATTCCGTGCGCTGTTTGGAGCTGTTTAAGCGCAATAAAAAGGATTTTTGTGCGGTATGTGACACTGTATGAAACATGGATCCACCACAATACACCAGAGCCAAATCGGCAGTCAGCTGAATGGCAAGAGACCGGTGAACCTCGTCCGAAGCGACCAAAAGTATTTTGGGATGCACAATCGTTGACTACCTTGAGAAAGGAGAAAAGATCAATAATGAATATTATATCGGATTATTGGTGCGTTTGAAGAAAGAAATCACTAAAAAAACCCAAATGTCAAAGAAAAAATTGTGCTTTCGGGCAAAATTGGACGAATTGTACATTGAACTGATTCCGCATTCACCATATTCGCCTCACCAGATTAGTCACCCAATGATTATTACTTGATTAAATGGGTCCAGTGAAGAAGTGATTACCGAATCTTATTTTGATGACAAAGATAAATCGTTCTACAAAAAGGCAACGAAATGTTCGAGAGGCGTTGGACTGATGTATCGCTCTGTTTTCTTTGTTAAATCGGGAACTTTTTAGGCGATGTTACATATTTAAAATAGGAAAATGTATTCGATTAAAATTTTATTTTTAATTACCAAATAAAAGTAAACAAAATTTTAGTACAAATAATAAGCACTATTTATTCCATATAAATTTGTATCTTGGCATCGGTGTCCGCATTTTAAATTATTTATTACATCGCCTGAAATGTTCTCGGTCTGACAGATAGATGGTGCCACAAATACCATATGATTTTTTAAATTCTACCAAAGTACCAACCTTCAAATGATATCTGTTAAAATTTCATGACATTTCGATCATTACGTTTACAAATACAGTTGTTTTGGTGACACTGCTTTTGTTAGTTTCAAAACAATGGAAAACAAATTTCGTGTGTTGATTCAAAACTGTTTGATGTGGAAAATTACCGTTCAAGCAAAGCATGCAAGCAAGCAAAGCATGCTGAAATGCTGGTATGCTGAATTTAATCCCTGAGATATACTCGACGCGACCGACGTGACTAACAAAAAATAAAAAGTTGAAATATATGAGTTTGTACCAAAGCGATTATACTAACGCGACTCAGAAGTAACAAAAAAAAAGTTGATTCAACTTTAACATTTTGTTGTTGTACAATAAAAAGTGACATCTTACGGCAATTTTTTAATAAACATTCTACTACAATTTTTTTCTATTCATGCCATTTTTGCTTGTCAAAATAACATTCGATTACCAAAATTCAAATTAGAAATGAGTTTTAAGGAAAAATTAATATCTCTAGTGAAAAAAAATTAATATCTCTAGTGCAAATTATTCATTATACGAGTTTTATGATTTAGCGATAATAGAAACACTACTAAAATCAGCTTACATCAAAATGTATGTCAAAATGTCAAAAACGCGAGTCGAAATTATTGAGTTTATCTTGCGTGTAAAAGTAAAACTTTTTTGACATAAAGCAACGTCTGAGTAACGTCGAGTATATCTCTAGCATAAACGTGGTCGTACAACCACCGATGATGCAACACGCTCTGGACGCCCAAATGAGGCTGTGACTCCACAAAACATAAAAAAATCCAAGAAATTGTTTTGAAAGACCATAAAGTGAAGTTGCGTGAGATATCTGACATTGTAAAGATATTTTTTTAGACATGTTGGTCATATGTTGCACAAACATTTGTCAATGTGTTTGAAGTGGGTATCGCGTTTGCTCACAACAGACAACACGTCGATGATTCCGTGCGCCACAAAAAAGGCATCGAAATGTTAGATAGGCGTTGGACTGATTCTATTGCTCTAGAAGATAGGCCGGGAACTTTTCAGTCGATGTTATACTGACATTTTAAAATTGTTCGTCCGTTTTTTCTGCCTTCGTCAACAAAACTGACAACGATTAAAAATTCGTTCATGATCGAACAATAATAATTGGTCGAAAACGGATTGCCCGATAAGGGAAACTTTCATTTGTTTTGCGTTTATATTTTATATATAGTTTTTTTTGTTTTCGTTTATGTTTTACATGTATTTGAATTCACGAGAACCAATCGTTCGAAAACGTTTGTTTATTCGAATTAACAAATAGGAGCCCTGGGGCCGTATTCTTGAAATCAGGGAAAATTTACCCAATCGGTATACAATTTGCTTTGAAATTCTTTAGAATTTTTCGCCGGTTACTTTAACCATTTTTTTTAATTTCTTCGCCTTTTTTAAATTAAGAAACATAATTTTTCCCCCTACTAATGAAAAAATTCCGACTGGGTAAATCGATGCGGAATTATTCCCTTAGTAGGGAGACGAATATTGGTAAACTTGAAAAGACGATTAAAGTAACTGGCGAAAAATTCGGAATATATAAAAAATTTCAAAGCAAATTGTATTCCGATTGGAGAAATTTCCACCGATTTCAAGAAAACGGTCCTAGTAATACACTTTTGTTATCGTAAACTTTATTTAATGAAATTTTGATTTTTTGAGGAAACGGACTGTTATTCGATGTGAGCCCGAGGATCTTGAAAATATTTAAAGTCTGAACTAAACTGCGTAAAGCTTAAACGGCGTTTGATAATTTAATTTAATTTATATATATTTAATATTTTGTAATTTTTTATGTTTTATTATATTTTTATTATTTTAAAATTACATGAATAGTACTTTTTACGCTATTTGCCGTAGGCACTTGGCGAAACACACTTATACTTAATAAACACATTTTTATTAATCACTTGTTTTTGTTTCGCAGAATATTTTTCAAAAAGTTTAAAAAATCACTCGATCGATTTCGACTTGTTAGGTCATCATCAGGAGTATCTACTGGATTGTATTAGTAAATATTTTTTGTTATATAGTAGAAAAAAGCAAAATATAAATAAAAATAAAAGGAGGGGGAAAAAAAAATAAGCAATAAAAATTAATCTACGGATCGCGCAGGTAGGCGATGAGTCATAGGTTGAGTAACAAAATTCAAGGTATATTATTGCGTACGTGAGAATAGAAAAGGGCGGGGTCTGTAATTGGTGAGAACCGGATTTCTCTCTGTTCGTTAAGGATATTTTGGTTAAGAAATATTGATTTTCGAATTTCGTAAGATTCTAAGGTATCTAAACGTCTGCCTTTGGGTTGTATATGTAATATGTCTAAATTATTCAAGCTAGCTGTATGATTTTCTGAAGTTAAATGGGTATGGAAAGTTGATTGATTGCACCCAGATAAATGTTCTTTAGCTCTAACTCCAAAATTGCGCCCAGTCTGACCAATATAGGAGAAACTACAATCATTGCAATTAATCCTATAAACGCCAGATTTGGAAAGGCGATCAACTCTAGGTTTATTGTTAAAAATCATTTTCTTTATTGTGTTATTATTATAAAAAGCAAAACTAATATTGGTATAATTGGACACGATGTTGCTAATCCGTTGGCGCGTTTTTCCTATATACTCTAAGCGACGCCAATTTTCCCGCGTTGGACTGTCCGGTGGATAAATACCTGTTAGAGTTTTACGCTTTAGCTTTTTATTTAATAACTTTAATATAGTCCTAGTTGCATATCCGTTATTTGTTGCTATTTGAAGAATTATGTTAAGCTCAGTGTTATAATTTGAATTTGACAGAGGGATGTTTATTAGTCTATCTATGAGTGAGTGGAAAGCTGACATTTTAATATTATGGGGATGGTTTGAAGAACTAGGGATAACAGCGTCTGTATACGTGGGTTTCCGATAAATTTTGAAGTCTAAAGTAGAATTAATCCTGGTTATTGTTATATCTAGAAAATTAAAACATTTATTTTCTTCTTTTTCTAACGTAAAATCAATGGTGGGATATTGAGAATTTAACCAAGTAAGGAAAGAGTCTAACAGTCTATCAGTTCCATTCCATAGACATAATATGTCATCAACATATCTATACCAAAAGATTATATGACGAAAATAAGGATTGTTATTTGATATGATCATTTGTTCGAAGAAATTCATGAAAATTTCAGCCGACAAAGGTGACAGAGGAGAGCCCATGGGTAGACCATCAGCAAATTTGAAATATTTATTATCAAAACAGGAGTTAGAGCTAAAAAAATTTTGGAGTTAGAGCTAAAGAACATTTATCTGGTTGCAATCAATCAACTTTCCATAACCATTTAACTTCAGAAAATCATACAGCTAGCTTGAACAATTTAGACATATTACATATACAACCCAAAGGCAGACGTTTAGATACCTTAGAATCTTACGAAATTCGAAAATACATAGGCACTGCTGAAGTTTATTTATTTAGTAAAAAAATGTATGTTGCGACGGGAGGGTGTATATCATGTCGCACTTAAAAAAAAAAAAAAATTTAATATCAAATTGAATTAAAATTTCACTAATTAAATTTATTAAATTTACGAAAATGAATTTTATTAAATTTAATACATTATTTCAATTGTTTGTGAACTAAAAGATTCGTATTCTTTTATATAAATTGAAAAAATTCTTACAGTAGTTAAATGTAAACATGATTACAGTGGGGAGAAAAAAAACGGAACTGATTTAATCCAATTTGTTTTTATGTGTAAAGCAGTTAAGTAAATTTAATTATCTATTATTTTAATTTTGAAAATGAATATGTGAAAACTTGATTGCAATTCGATAATACACAAGACACAACTTTAATATTTATATTTTCACAATTATAAATTGTTCTAATTGATTTTACTAATAAAATTTAATTAAATATTGCACAGAACTTACGTAAATTGCTATCCCGCCAACTAAATTGTCTTTTCTATTATCCCGTTACAATATACTCGTACATATAATACAGTGTATCGAAATAACTATACCTATGTAAACGGAAATGTATTGTACAGTAAACTATCGAATCATTTGTACGTACTTAGTGGTATCGGTGTGATTTTTATTCCATAATCAAATCATGTATACATAATATTCTTAGATAGAATAGACTAAATTAAGTTAAAATATAGCATTCCATTACAATTACATATTTAAATTTATATATTAACTACATAACACAATATATTATATTAATAATTAATATATAACGTAAACTACATAATTACAAAATTTAAATAAATATTACTTTACATCAATCTGTTACGGTTGTCTTTCCCCACACTGTAGCTCAATGTATAGAACCAAAAACAACAACCAAAAAAAGTAAAATGCGAACCACAAAACAAAACAAATTTTTTTTGTTTTCGTCAAGAGCACGTGGTTTATGAGAAAATGGGTTGTTGTTCTAATTGGAAAATTAATGAACGAAAAGTTCCTCAACAAGATTTTTTTTTTGTTTATAAATGTTACTAAAGGAGTTAAGATTAGAGAGAAAGGGGCAATAGTTCACATTTCTAGCTCATTTAAAAGATATAGATGATTTCGGGGACGTAAACAAGGATTTTTAAAGTTTTTTCATAATAACTATTTTCGTGTGTATGCCGCCAAGTTAATTTCTCAATACTACTCATACAAACACAGAATTTTTTTTTAATCATAAAAATCGGCCTGTATATAGTGGTATTGACGGGTAGCATACGTTTTCTTTTTCGTTTGTGTCGTACACAAACGAACATTTCGTTTGTGTCGTACACCCAATAATTTAACATATAAAATATTGTTTATGAAATTTTACTTTGGTATGAAAGAGAGTTATATATTAAATAGCTAAACTATCTTATCTCTGCTAACATAAATTCCAAAACCCTTATAATAACAGGGTATGTAAATTAATAATTCTAGTTTCATATACATCGCGGTTGTAGGAAAGATCCACATCTTTTTAATTCTTCTGTGGTAAAAGCTTTTATTTTAATATTTAAAGAAAAGTTATTTAGATTTAAAAATAATCTTTTTTCATTACAATTGTTTGTTGTTGAATCAAACGAAAATTATTTATATTTTTATGAATATTTGTATAGAGAATATTTCTATCAAATGTGATGTTTGTAAAATATGCGAATCTCAGGAGGCTCATCGCACATTTCTTGTTTTTCAGAAATTTAGCAATCGTACTACGAAATTAGCTATAGCGAATTATGCAAGTATGAAAATAATATTTTCTCGAAAGCATTATATGTAGTACAAATTCAATTAAATTAATATGAAAAAATACCAAAATAAAAATAATGCTTTTAATTCAAAAATTTGATTTGTAAAATAAGTTATATAAACTAAAAATAATGTTATTCAGTTTAATAATTTCGGTTTTAAAATCATCAAAAATTTTTCATTTTTGAAATAAAGTTTTTGTTGAATTTGACATTTTTTTCAAAAATATCACCACTTTATATTAAATAATTTAAAACTCGTTTTTTTTATTTCAAAAATCATGATTTCTTCTGTGATAGTGTTGCCATTGCGTTTTTCTCGGATGAATCCTGAGCTGACAACCATCGTCATTAGGCTGTCGTTAATGGTATCTTGATGAATATTTTAATGGTCATTGAGTAAGAAAATTAAATAAAAATATCCAATTGCACATATCTTAAGAATTTCTAGTTGATGCTTACCTTTGGTTCAATTGACTTCAATTAAAAAAAAAAAACTGTTTTTTTTATACAAATTAAATGTGTATCAATATATTTATATTTTAATTATTTTATTTTTGAATAAAACCCACACACCACTCGTTTTTTAATTAAAAATATTAACAATATTTCTATCCATAAAATAATAAAAGAAATTAACTACGAAAAACATATATTATACTATTTGATCATAACATTGCATTTTTTTATTATATTTATGTATACAGACAGTCAATAAGAAGTTACAGTCCAAAAATATGTGATATTTTCGATACTACTAAGAAAAGGGGAGGTTTTACACAAATAACGAATTAATAAATGTTATTCGAAAAAATAATAACTGTGCTGAGTTGTTTTTCGATACAGAAATACATGTGTTTTTGTTAGAATTAAATTGGCAACTTACTAGAATTCAGTTAAATAATTTCTCATTTTCCAATTTTGTTCAAGTAACGAAAATTAATGATTTTAACAATGTTTAAATCAAGCAGGCTGGTTTATTATATACATATATATAAGATGAAAAACATAGCCCAATTTTCTTTAAGATAACGACTACATAAACTTCGCTAAAGTATCGGTTAGAACATCCCAGCACAGGTATGTACTATTTTCAGAACATAGGTTAAATATCTTATAAAATGGTTTATAATCATAAATTTGTTGAATTGGAAAAATTTGTTGATTTGTGTAGGAAACGTTTAAGTTATTAAATTTTGGGTTATTCTGGATAATAGCCAGATAGTGTTTTTAATCAAGGTGAGGTTACCACGACTTTGGAGGTTTGGTTTCGAACTAATGAAACATTGAATTTTTTGTATTAAAAAATTCGGAAGGGGTTGGGGATTGCATAGTGAATCATTAAAATTCGCTAAGGCATTGTGATTATACTTTGATTAGTTCAAAGTAATTTAAACATTTTTGTAGTTTGGTCACTGCAGTCTGATGAGACGACCGTTTTTTTTAATACAAACAATTCAATGTTCTATTAGTTCGAAACCAAACCTCCAAAGTCTTGGTAACCTCATCTTTTTATTATGGAGTTTATTACGATATATTAAAGATTGATTGAAGTCGAGAGAATTGTAGCTTTATCAAAAAAGTGAGCGCCAAGACTGTACAAATGTACATTTAATTAAAATTTGTTATTAGGAAAAAGATCTACTGACACCTCCAATTCTTTTTAAAGAAAATCGTGTCAGCAGATATTTGAGATATTTGACTGTTACAAAATTGGACGTTTTTTTAACTACTTCAAAATTAATAAAATAATTGTTTTAGATTATTAACAAGATACATTAGGCAAATTATAAAATTCATACAATATAAAAAATACCACATATTTTATGCATACTAAATTGATTGACTTTATACATTATCTATTTTGATTATAAATTAAACTGTTTTAAATAATTTTTATTTTATCAAAATAAATTAATTGATTTTATGTTCGTTATACATATATATTTTTCCACCATAAAATGAAAATATTTTATACATAATAACTTTATAATCATAATATTTTTGGTTTAATATTTTAATTGAATAAAATAAAAATTATATAAATTAAATTGGCCTAAATATATGGATTTATTTTAGATTCTAGGGTAGAAATGAAAATTGCTTAAATTAAATATGTAATATAAAAATGACTGTTTTTCTGTGTTAGTTGCTCAATCAATTTTCATTTCGTTGCTATAATAATAATAATAATAATTATTAAATATATTTGATGTATGAGTAATAATAATAATGGAGTAATAAAGATGATTTCCAATAACTATATTTACAATAAAATTAATATTAAATTTTGAATATTTTTTTAATCATGAGTATTTTAATGACCGGTTTCTAATGGTTTTTAATTATTAATTTTATACACGATTATTATAATAATAATAAAAATCCAATAACTTTTTATTTATGTTTATATACAGTATTATAAATAAAAGTTGTATAACAATTAATTTTTTAATTATATAATTACAAAAATTAATTTTAGTGTAATTTTTGTGACTTTTTTATTTTTATTTTTAAAAACTATTTACAAAATAAAAAATATTAATAATTATATTATTTTAATTATTTTCTTTTTATTTATCAAATATTTTAGGCAGTTTGTTAGCAAAGGAAATAAAACTTAAAAAAAACATATCTTAAAACAAAAAAAAAATAATTAAAATAATATTAATGATAAAATTAAATTAATATTTGTAAAAAAATAAAACAAAAATCCTCAATCCCACTCCCCGATGTACATGGTCCTTGGAGGTGGTATGTAACCTCTTGTTGGTAAAGGAACACGCCCATATAATTGATTATAAGGTGATTCAACCAATTCAGAATCTGGAATTAAGACGCCAACGATATTTTTGTATGTTTCATAAATTTATAAAAAAAGCATTTAACATAAATGAAATTTGTCACTACATTTAATTAACACAAATATCAACAACAAGAATAAAAATAGTAGTAATCGTAAGGCACAGTTTTGGTCGTCATATAGTTGGTGGCGTCCGAAAAGAATTTTAAGGTACTACATAGTTTTTAGAAAACATGAACATTGTTAATTACATATTGTGTTAACACGAAATTATTTAAATTATAGATTAAACTGTTTAAAAACTAACAGATTTCTTGTGTGTTTTGTTTGGTTAAATTGTGTCTTTGTGCATTTAGGTAATAAGTTGAAGTCGAGTCGACTAGTTTCGATTCGGTGTACAGTAAATTTGGTTTGGATGATATTTAATTTCAATAACACATTTAATGAAATGAAATAGATGGTAACTAAATAATAAAATAATATTGTTGTATTTACATAAAATATTTACATTACGATTTGAATGTGCCCATTTGTACATGAGAAAAGCAAAATGATTTTCTCTAACTTCGAATTTGAGTACGAATATAATTTGGTGATCCTTTCCGTATAAAACAATTCTTTTAATCCTAACGAATGAGTTTATGTGTTCACACTAACAGCATGTCAAAGTTTTATAATAGTTTTGCAATTAACTTAAACATTTTCTTAACGATTTAAACAATAAAATTATTAAAGAAAGCTTTAATTTCAACACCAAAGTAGAAAAAACTCATTATTGACCTCTAGGTAAACAATAAAACATTATTTTATTGTTTGTTACTAACATTACTTATTAGAGCATGTAAAAACTGCTCTACGGAAGCACTACTTAGTAGTGGAAAATATTATATTACACCAAGGTTGGGAAGTTTACTAATATAACCTGAGGCGCAAAGCGAGGGCGGTAGAGTGGTACGTTTCTCGAGCGTGGTGTGTAATTGTGTATACTATTTTGTCCACTACTAGAAGTACCAGCTTATTTTATTATTAAGAAACTCACTAAGAGGAATACTTTATTTTCAAATACAGGTACAACACCGTATTATTTTGGTAAAGTATGTATTACGAAAATTATGAAAAATTTGTGTTCTTTTGGAAAAAATAAACGTTTGATTTTCGTTACTGACCAAGGTCTGACTATTAGATAGAACTACAAATAAAAAGTATTTTGTTATTAATTAAATTGAAACGTCAGCATTGTTCAAAATATCAAAAATACACTATTGTCGTGATCAAAGTCCGTATTCGACTTGTTTATAATGGCTATTATTCACTCGATGGTTTACGACACTAGCCAAATGGCTAGTGTTGTAAACCTTATCGACTATTGTATAAAATATTCAATACACTTTTCTTTTTTGCATTGGTAAAAGTGGATTAGGATTCAGTTTTGGATTTAAGTTTTGGCAACAGCCGTTTTCGGATTTAGTTTTTGGCTTCAAAGTTAGTAAGTAAAAATGATTTTTTCTACGTATACATATTTCCATATTTCGTGATTTTATATAATTTTTATATCATTCTATTAGGCACTCTATGAAACTGAAAGCTATACCAATAAAGGCGTTTTTTGGTAACTCTACCATTAAAAATGTAATTGTCAAGGCAATACAAAATTAAATAGTCGAGGCTATTGTGACTTGAAAATTTTATATAAATCAAATAATTGCATGTAATATCGCAATTTGATTTATTTATTGAAATTGCAGTTCATCGTTACACTGCAATTATTATCACCCCTATTCCCCTAGTCGCATCACTTCATGTGACGTGACTACTCATTTTCCTGGTTAGTAGATCATTAAATCGAAACTTACAAAATAATTGTTCAATAAAGTTTTCTGGCTGTTTTTAAATCTTAGTATGCTGGTTTATAAATATTTCCTTGCGACTGCTAAACGACAATTTCTATCACTTGAATCGACGTGACAAATATGTAAATAAAAAAATTCAAACTATATGTATTAGTTTGAATTTTTTGAAGATTTAAAAAATTTTCATTGATAGTTTTGCACAAAATTATTTAGTAAGTTTTAATTTTAAAATCTAGTAACCAGGAAGATCCATAGTAACGTCGCATGAAGTGATACGTCTAACGGAATTGAGTATTCAACTATTCAATTGCATCCCACGAACAATTTTTTCGACATTATTTACATTATCTGCTTCCAGATAATTTTGCAATTAACCCTGCTTAGTCATTAATTCTAGTTAAATAATCCTGTCCATTTCAATGTTAGATGCAGCCATTTTCATTCACAATTATGAAAAACTTATTCTTTTACAGTTGTACATATCGTCGGCCTAACTGTGAATTAACGTATCTGACATTTTTCGAAAAATGTGATTTTCATATTCGAGTGCTCGTCGTGAGAAAGTGTATCTGCATATTGCTCCATCGAATGATTTTTTTTGTTCATGTTAACCTTCCTTGAAGTTAGAAACCAAAAGTTACGCAAGTTCTAATATAAATTTTAATGTTATAACGTTTTATTTTTCTACTATCTAAAATAATCAGTTTGCACTTACGTTAATTCACAGTTAGGACGACGATATTTAAAAACACAATAATATTTATGTTGATTTTGTAGTTTGAAATACCACTTTTAATATTTTAGTACAAACCTTTAGTACTAAAAATTAGATTGGGTTTACGTAAATCCAAAATCGTTTTGGATTTATATGAATCCATTTGAGTTAACTCTTAATGCGATTGTTGTTGTAAACGACCAATGCAGTTCGCTAATTATTCACTAATAACAAGTAAATCATCGATTTTATTTTAATTTTTTGAAATTTTTAATTTTATCTAGTAGTCTTTTCTAAAGTACTACCTATAGCACAGAGAAAAGCACACATGCCATGTATTTGGAACAATTTTTTGTCCGAATATCGAGGAACCCACGATAAATATTTCTATCGAAAAACCTTTCATCTGTGCCGACATGTTGCAACTATCACACGCTTCGATACATTTTCGATAGAATAACGGTATTTTAGAAGTAAAAACTTTTTTTGTTTCATATACATTTTTTTTTTACATTTTCATCAAAGTAGCTCGGTTTTGTCGTCGAAGCGAAAAAAGTGATAGCCCTGGTTTGTGAGCGAGTTACATTAAGGTTCATCGACTTACAAAAGAAACAGAAAATAAAATATGTTCCCAATAACGATCTATTTATTATTAACTGTGCCTATTTGTAGTTTTAGTTCTTAAGAAAAGAGTTCTACATAAAATAAACTACTGTAGTTGTCCGCAAGTATCATTTTCAATGATTAAGTTGAAACGTCTCACACAAAACAAAGTACCTATATAGTATGTATTCTAATTGAATATCCCTATTCAGGCCAGACATTTTTTTTTTAAATTTAAGCCCACCGCACACAAATGTCTATGTAGAAAATGACAGGTTGTAATGTCTTCCGGATTTTAAAGGATCCTACTTAAATCGGAATTCTTTTTCAAAAAAGGCATTATAATTTGATAGCATATAAATTATATAACATATCAATTATTTTGTTAGTCTTATTTTTCGGACGAAAACGATTTAAGTGGTATGCACAAATGTGTATGTTGGTTCTACATATATACAAAAAGAAATATAAATAAATTTTAGAACTGATTCTCTCTCGTATGTTTTCTCAGTTTTATCCCCCCACTCAAGTTTAAAAAAAAATCGGAATTTTGAAATAAAATTATGCGTTTGTTGTTTATAGCGTTTAACAAAGCATACTAGGTTTTATTTCAGTAGGGATTTGTCACGGTAAATATTTTCGGAATTCCAATTTCACCATTCCACACTTTGATTCTTTCGTCGTGATTTTTTCCTCGTTTCTTTCCCCTTCTTCTACAAACTAGCTGCGTTGCTTTCGCAAAGCCGCTTAGCTTTAATGTTAGAGGCCAATTTTGGTTTCAGCAATACATATTTGTTTGTGAATTTCCAGTAACGGAAAATAATTGTTTATCATAGTTGGCTTTTATGTCAGTAGTGATTGTAATATGAATCGGTTTTATGAAAATATTTTTTTTTAGTTTTATTTAAAGCCAACTCGACTTTAATTACTACTGATAAATACGCCAACTATGATGAACAATTATTTTCGTTACTGGAAATTCATAAACAAATATTGCTGAAACAAGAATTGCCCTATAATATTAAAGCTAAACGGGATTTGCGAAAGCAACTCAGCTACTGTTGTTAGTGTGTAGGTGAAGGGGAAGGAAACGAAGAAAGAATCACGGTGAAAGAATCAAAGTGTGGAATGGCGGATTAAGAAGTTTTTGCCTTCGTGTGAACCCATTTAGGAGAGATTTTACAAGGTCTAATAAACCTTTTACTTTTTCAGACTAGAAATATTTACAACATAAATCACCTAGGTATATTAAATTATCAAATAAAGTGTTACTTATTTTGTTCTTAAATAAGTTTATGTACAGTGTTGGAGTATTAATATAGTTATTAAAAAATGTTATATGTATAAAGGACACATCAAAGTGGCACGGTGTTTATGACAAAAAATCTTTTTTATCTGATTTTTTATTTGAGAATGGATTTTTAAATTTGCGTCGCGCTTCCTCAAATTTTTGCATGGTTGTTGTTTTTAATTTCGCAGGTTTCACGGAGTTAGTCAAGAGTTTTCGATTAATTTTTTCGTAAACTTCATCATTTGGTTTCGGCGTTGATATCGCCGTTTCGTACTCAATAATACGATTTTTAATTGAAATGTTTGGTATATTCGTTTGTGACATCAATGTATCCATACCACCTACCGATTTATTTAATGCGATATTTGCATTTTCACCTTCCAGCTTAACAAGATTATCTAAATGTTCATCGATTTTTGATTTTGCGTTTTCATAATAAATTTGATCGATTTTTGTTTTATCGGAAATAAATTTACGATTATCCATTTCAGGCAATTCGGCATCATCCGCTTCTATTATTTCAAGGAAGAAACTATCGGTTGAGGCCGATTTTTTCGGAGTTCGTAACGAAAAATCGGTTGGCTCGCGAATTGTTGTAAATGAAGTTTTGCGTGACGGAACTGAAATATTATTCTTCACATACATTTTCTCGTTACAGTCTTGCTGGCAGTTTATACTATCTTCACTGTGAGTGTTTTTGTTGTATGTATATAACGATTGTTTGCTACTTGTGTTTGTTGTCATGTCTCGCATTGACAAATTTCTAACGTTGAAGCGATTGCGCAAAAAATTAGTAAATATCGGATTTTGAAACCTATTTTTGGTTAGATCGCGATCTATTGAATCAGCCGAAAATTCTTCGGAGCTTAATTCTTCATAGTTTTGACTCAAATTATTGTGATAGAATAAATTGTTTTCACTGTGCCATTTTGTTGTGGGTTGTAGAAGCATACCATAACCAGGTGGTGGTGCAGCCGCAGGATAATATAATCCAGCACAAGAGGATATAGGTGCTTGAATGGGGGGAAACGATGGTGGTGAGTAGGGATAAGAGGATGTATGATTAAATGGTACGGTAGCAGTCGCTGACAAACAACTGAATGAATTCGAATGATTTAGTTTGTGTGTTGAAATATTGTTGTGATTTTCAACGTCAACCAAAACCAAATTAGATGAAGAGGCATGCTTACGTCTTAAGTTTCTTTCTAAAGTTATACGTTCATCGTCGATCCACTCTTCGAGTGCACCCTCATATACCTTATCATCGATTATGCTACCAGTAACACCGTCAACGATTTTATGCTTAGAATTAGTATAATTATTTACACCATACATATTCGAACTACATTGGTATGGTGGCAATTGCTGTTCGAGTAAGTAATGCAAATGACTGTTATAAATACCTATTCCACTTTCAAAACTTCGAGCATGCCACATCATTTGCTGCTGGTGATGTTGATGTGCCGCCATTAACTGTTGGTGGGGATGTACTTGTTGATGGTGTAGCTGTTGCAGTGATGGGAATGAGGCCGGGTGTTGTAAATGTGATACAGACATACGTTTTGATGCTACTGTATCATTCTTTGTGTCTTTACTCGAAGTTTTAGATTTTTGAACAAAATTTGGGACACGAGCTCTTAAACCGCAATAGTATGGATCATCTGAAAGTAAAAAAAAAACAAATTTAGATATTTTATTTTATTTACTTAATTATAGAAAGAAAGTTTTAAGCACCTAGTACTACTCGTATACCAAAATTGAGTATTATCTTCTTGCTTTTATTGTGTTAACTATAAGTTATTAAAAATGCAATTGTAGAACCTAGTCAGTCGTAGTTGTAGACCACTCAGATCAAATCAAATAATATTAGTACACTGTACTTATTACGACTATAGTTGTAATAAAACGAGTAGAATACTTAAATTAATATTACACGCTTAATATTACTTAAGTAAGGGTAAGTTGTGCAGGCTCAAAAAGAAATTGTGGGAACAAATTCATTTGGGTTTTCCCTTTTCTCGAAATTTTCTTTAATATTTTGTTATTAGCTCTCAAACTTGGAGAAGTTGTGCAAGCTCGATCGGAATATTGAACAACAGTAGACTCAATTTTTGTTCGCTATAATAAAGTTAAGTCCATAATCTCGTGCCTAGTTTTGTTTGATTTTAAAGATTTTAATTTTAGATTATAGAAATTTTTTAAATAAAAACAGTTTATAGATTTAAGTTAGGTTCAACAACAAATTTAATTTAGTAGAGTATAAAAGTAAATTTTGTAAAACTTAAAGCATGAAAAATGATTTAAAGCGAGTTATATAATTATATCATATTGTTGCTACTTAGACTGTGTCCGAATTGTGAGATAAAGGCGAAAAAGTCAAATTATTCTAGTTTTTGCACACATATGATTTCGTAATCTTAAAAAATATTTAAATTTTTTGTTGAGATTCAATCCTCTAAAATATTGTCAGTGAGAGCAATGCTGTACTCGACATTCCTACGTAAACTAATGAGGTAGCAAGTATAAAGATCAAATACCGAACTCAGTGCTTGCGACAACATGTTGAAAAAAAAAACACAACAAAACTTTTTAAAACCACTTTTTTTGACTTGTGTACAAAAATCTTGAAGTCGAAATTTTTATTGATTATGCTTTATCTTATTATACAGTGGCACTATTGTGGTTTTCCCTGGGAATAGGGAATTGGGAAAAATATTTTCATACCACTTTTGTCTAGATTGTATTTTTCTGGCCTACTGAGAAAATAAGTTTGGTGTAAATATTTTCGAAACAAAGTTAAATGGGAAAATATTTTTCTCTATAAAAATTTTGTCTAAGCAGAGTTTCCCAATTAACTTTGTTTTGAAAATTTTGGCACCAAATTTATTCCTTCAGTAGGCGAGAAAAATACAATTTGAACAAAAATGCTATGAAATATTTTTCCCATTTCCCTATTCCCAGGGACTGGGAAGCCAAAGCCTGAATAGCGCAACAGAAAAGCAGAATTTTTTTAAAATGTTTTGCAATAAGAATTAGTCTAGTTTTACAGTATAATGTTTAATTAAGTGTATGTTTCAATTGGTTTAAATGCAGCATAAAAAGTTAAAAATTTAAAAATTTGTTCGTAGTAGTCTTTTTAACTTTTTATCTGTTTCAACTGGTTTAATTTTTTTGACAATTGTATGGTTGCTATTTAACGTAATTATGAACGTATACTCGTAGACAAAAAGAGGAAAATAACTAAAATTAAAACTAGATCAAAATATATCTTCAATTACGGTCAGTTTATAACTAATAATTTCGATTTTTATCAAATACAAACTTCTGTTTACAAACCACTATTTTGTGTCACCCAAATATTTCTGATATAAAAATTTTATCAGCTCCTTGAAGCAGATAAAAAGTTTGACATTTTCTTTCACCTCAATTTTTACGTTTTTATCTTTTTATGCGGTATTTAAACCAATTGCAACACAAGCATTTAAACAAATGTGAAACACACTAAGCCACATCAACAAAGCTAACTCGATTTAATTTGCGCAATTGATTTATTAGAATGGTGTACATAAGTACAATAATAATATAAGTCTGTACAACAATAACCTAATGGCGGTGTTTAAAATGTCAAATAATATTCTAATAAAATATAATATGAGGGAGTGTTATTTTAGCACATTAAATGTATGCGAGCGCTTTCCACTCCTTGGTTTAATGATTTTTGAAATATATTTGTAGTTTATGATATTCAAGTATTCACCGTACAATGACAAAGAAATCATTTTCACAAATTAGGAAGTGAAGAAAATTTTATTTTGCTAACTATGTTATACTTTTTCGGATAAATCGATTTCGTGTCGTGTTAACAAAACTTTCACTATCGCGCGCTGCACACTAGTATTATACAAAAATCAAGATGAAATATCTCAAAAAATTATAATGAGCAATTAAGAAATAAACAAAAAATTGCATGTATATATGGTTGTTAGCTTTTGGTGGTATCCATAAATTATGCAACTTCAACTGGAAGTAAATGAAAAAGTAAAACTAAATTTAACTGTGAGGCTTGAGTCAAAGCGAAAATGTAAATAAATAGATTGTCATAAGTCTATAAATTTTCAGAAGGTAAATAGTTTGGGATGTTACGTAAAATATTGATTTAATTATGTTAATTTTTCATAAAATAACAATATTCTGTATTTCTTATTTTTGTATGAGTTAGAGACCCGAAAAGTAAAAAATCTTTTGTAAAATTTTGAAGATTTTGCGTTACATGCTTGATGTTTCTCCGTTCCTGAGAAATATAGATCTATTACGAATTTAGTCAGCACGGGCAGACAATCCATTTGCCACACTAGAAGAGAAATATCAGAAACCAAACCGACATATTAGTTCGAAGTCAGCCGACGCACTTCAGTATTTCTTATTTTTGCGTGATAAAAGATCCGAAAAATAAAAATCTATTATTAGTATATGTCTTAGATTTGGCCATCGAATGCCATAACTATGGTTAACTATTCGGTGGTGTTAAAGTTCCGTGTGATTTAGTCGCAAATAAAACAAATAAAAGAAGATTATTTGGAAATGCAACTCGAAAGTACGATCTGGCAGATTTTTGCAAACATTTCATACACATTGTTCCGGTTATCGCAACCAGTTTTAGGTACTTATAACGCAGTCCGATATCTTCGACAAGCATCACGATACAAATTATTAATCTGCGCTCGAAATTTTAGCCGAAACCAAATTGGTTCCCTTCAATCTTTCTGAATTGGATGTGCACATACAGAATTTTAAACGCTTAGGAAAAAAAGGTGTTTAAAGTATATCCAGATTTACTAATTGCCACCATGGACATTCTATACAATCAATAATAAATGCTAAAATAGAAGAATGTTATTGATAAAGAACAACACATCTTTTTTACGGGATCATGCCAAGGAAATTACATAATTAATTTCCGGACAATTAATTTTATTAATAAATTATTATATAGAAATAACCCTATTCGGGGAAATTTTTAAATGTTTGCAATTATTAATATTAAGGCTGCGTACCAATACTGAGGTAAATCAATTACTACAGTAAACATCGATTTTACTACAGATTTTTCGATCCGTTAGCCATAGCGTTTTTAAAAAATAATTGAATTTACCGAAAATTTACTTCAAATTGTTTTTTATCCGACTCTTGCTACACAGCCTAAGTTCAATATTATGGCTGCGGTGCAATAGCCGGGTAAAAGTCCATGTTAACTATAAATTTTCCGGTAAATTCATTTATTTTACACAATCTCTACGGCAAACTGATCGAAAAAATCTGTTGTAATTCCGATTTTTACCATAGTAAACGATTTACCCAATTGGTAAATGAATATACATTATTATCAGTTATTTACTTACGTTAATGATTTTATAATTATGGCTATGTCTATATGTGCCAAGCTTAAGGTAAATCATTTACTACGGTTGAAACAGGTTTTAGGACAGATTTTTCGATCAGTTTGCCATATGTAAAATGTAAAAAACGAGAACAATACATAAATCTTATTATTTTCATTAGTACAATATGTATACTTGGATTCCTCGAATGAGCCTCGCCACACTTTAGTTCTTTCGTCGTGATTCAATGATTTCAAAAATCAATCGCCGTCTACATTTGATTTCTTTGCGCGTTTCTTTTTTTATGTATGTGCGTAAAATTATGTTTTTTGATTTATTCGTATTGTAAAAAATGTTTATTATTTGCTGCGAAAACTGCTTCCTTGGTTGAAAAAATATATTTTTTGCACTCGAAGTGCAAATTAAACCAAAATTAACCCAAAAACGACAAATAAACAAGGTGTCCTTGAAAAATTTATTTTTGTTGCTGTGCGAGAATCAGTTGAAACAAAAAAAATTTTTGCTGAAAAAAGAATCAAGAAGTTCCCCGCCAAAAAATTAGTCTGTAGGTGAAGGGGAAGGGAACGAGGAAAGAATCACGACCAAAGAATCAAAGTGTGGAACCACAGAATGGAAGAAGATACTCCGAAAGTATTCCCAATCTGTGTTATTATCTTTGGCGAAATTGAAATTTCCAAATAATTTGATGTTCTTTTGTCGCGAAAAATCAATATATTTTTGATGTACATACATCAATTATTGAAAATCGCATTTTTTTCGTAAATTTTACCCCTCGTTACTAATACTGACAAATGAAACATGACAATTTGGAATTTATGTTTGTTTCTCTGTAGAAATAAACTTCATTTTTGGCATCACTGTAATCTGAAGGTCGATTTTGTTCAAAATTCGACAGTTGACGAAAAAATAACCGCAAGTATATAGTAGTGGTATGTGTGTTTGTGTTAGTGCGAATGCTCGCCATTAAAATTTTTTTGAATATGACATTTCCATACGTTAGTTTTAGTCGTGTATTTGACAACGTTGTGATTTAAAAATATGTAGATTTAATATGTAGGTAGATTATAAAAATAAATAAAAAATTACAAATTTAAAATTGCGTTTTAATTTATTTAAATGATCACAAAATATTCGTTGTTAAAATAAATTTTTAAACTTAAAACAATGTTTTTTTATTTCTATGTGTATCTGAGAGAAGTGTTGGTGCTGATGAGAGGTCATAAGGCAATAATTTTACGAGGTTTATGGTTAAACATCTCAAAAAATATCGTAATTAAACTTTAAATAAAATTAATTTAATATTTTAAATGACGAACTCATTTGATATTTTTATAAACACCCTGCTATTATATTTTAATATTTGACATATTATAATAAATTATAATTATGAATATATTGTTTTAAACCTAGTTGATGAGTTAATAATTTGATAACTCTACAACTATTTTCACTAACTCGCCACTCAAAAACTTGGTGAGATGTCAAAAAAGTCGAAACAAAACGACATAGGCACCAAAAAACAGAACTGGTTTGTACCGATTCATAATTCGCAGAAAACAAACAAATATAACCACAGAAAAATTACACACACTAATATAAAATTGTATACTATACTGCTTATACGTATACGAAAACGTCATGTTTCGTCTGTCGGATTTTGAACAAAATTGACCCCCTGATTGAACAAAACAAAACCAAATTAATACCACAAGGAAAACATATCAAATTTCTTTTCTATGTTGTATTGACACAAGAAAATTGACATTTTTTACAAAATCAAAAGAATATCAGTTAGTGACGAATTAGGTTTCAGTGGTAGCTATTGCATACTTAGGTCAATTTTGGCCCATTGTGATACCACTCATTCACGCCACATCATTAACTACTCACACAACTACAGTGGTGTACCTCGACATTGCAAGCTCCATGTCAACTTGTACATTGACGTGGACAATGGGTCGTCGCTGAATTCTGCACTCCATCAGAGGGTCTTAGTTGTATTTGATTTTTATATTAATAACATAACCGATCATAATCGATGGCGAAAATTCGTTTTGCATATATCCTCTGATGGGATTCGAACCCAGTAACTCCCGGTCCAAGTAC
This sequence comes from Nephrotoma flavescens, assembly GCA_932526605.1. Taxonomy (NCBI): domain Eukaryota; kingdom Metazoa; phylum Arthropoda; class Insecta; order Diptera; family Tipulidae; genus Nephrotoma; species Nephrotoma flavescens. Next base: position 102,150,849 of record OW052222.1, on the reverse strand, counting down.
CGAAGCTTTAACCAGTGCTCCACTTGTCCGATTAGCGACGAATTAATGTGATGTTCTTTTGTATTTAAAACAAAATATCAATTTTTTGTGTCAATAGAACATGGAAAAGAAATTTGATGTGTTTTCCTTGTGGTTGTAATTTGGTTTTGTTTTGTTCAATCAGATTACTGTGATGCCAAAAATGACAGACGTCTATTTCGACGAAGAAACACACATAGACGCCAAATTATCAATTTTGATTTGTCAGTATTAGTACGGAGGGGTAACATTTTCGAAAAAAATGCGATTTCCAAAAATTGAGGTATATCAAAAAACATTAATTTTTTTGGTCAAAAGAACAATGAACAGGTCAATTTTTTGATGTACATATATCAAAAATACATTGATTTTTCGCGTCAAAAGAACATCACATAAAACGCCTATTTAAATTCAGAAACAACTGATTTTTTTAATTCAACTTTTCTTAATTCGTGTAGCCGTACAGGCTACGTATAATACGTATAAGATTCGCTCAAACATCAAATTGTGATTTTGCATGTAATGAAATTCGTCACAGGATAAACACGCCTTACCGTATTACCATTCGTGCAACCACTAAATCGTATGGACGCTGTTCCATCATAATTGATTTGAGCTGAGCGATGATCGAAATGTGATTCTAATATGATTTTTTGAAGAAATTTAGCTAATTAGTAAATTAGGTCGCACAGTTTAGGTCATTTCTTACCCAATTATGAGGAACTTCTTCCAAAAAACATTTTAGATCATTTTAATTCCATTTTTATCCAACATTCCCAATTTCATCTTAATTTGTTAAGAAATGGCTATATTCCAAAACTCCTTCCCGCAAAGTCATTTTAGAATCCAATTTTCATCCACGGATAAACTGGTTTTATGTTTGATTCGTAAGACCAGTGTACCACCATTCAGTGTAATACAATTCAATTGAAACGCCCAAAATCCGTGTTACATGAACCGAGCCGGTATGGTAAAGAAAGAAACTGAAGGAACTGAAGAAAATCAGACACAATTCCTCTAATGTTACTCAAAAGTGGAATTTTGGTAACATTAGGGGAATTACTCGAATGATGATTCCTATGAACACAATGTGATTTGTTGAGTAAAACTCATTCAATGCATCTGTAGAGTTTAAGTGGTATACCTTTGACAGTCAATAACAGGGCATCACAGAGTTTTTATCAAAATACCACTATTATCTGATAATTCGTATGCACTTAGCCTTTCATTTGAGATTGGGACATCAAATAACATAGGTTTGATTTCAGACTACTTCATTGATTTTTTGAAGTACACGCATTAAGGCATATAACAGAACAATTTGTACCAATATTCTGCTATATGTATGATACCTATAAACTTAACCGTATAAGCGTCATAGTAATGCTTTACTAAGTCTGGTTTGTAAACATTGATAAGAGGTACACTTTAATAACTCATACTTTCTTTAATAATACTCTTTTCTTAACAAAGTAAATAACTAATTAAATGGGTTTTGGTGAAAATATCTATCTCCCATCAATCTATTGGGAATTTAAACCAATTTATGATATGGATTCACTCGAACTCTTGAGTGCAATGACAAAGTTCTCCGTTTGAACCACTCATCGAAATAAATGAAACAGTTGGAAGTCAAACTTATATCATTTGAAAGGTTAGGTCTAAATGAGTCATCCGATAATGGTGGAATTTTGTTATATACTTTGCGAGGTCTTGTGATGTATGGCTGTTAAAAGTAACCCAACAAAAAATCTATGAGTGCAATGAATAAGTTTTATTCAAATATTATGCGGTCTTAATCCGTTTGAAAACATCGCCCATGTGATTTGGAAGGCTAGGCTAGACTCATGCGTAGGTATCACCTCTATGATGGAATTTTGGTACAAATTCTTCGACTTAATAAACACATTTTATTAAACACTTTTGTTTTGCAAAATTTATGTTCAAAAAGTTTAAAAAATCACTCGATCGATTTCGACTTGTTAGGCATCATCAAGAGTATCTACTCTGAGTAGGAAAAAAGAGTTAATTAAAATATTCAAAAAACTAATTTTTTGCGAAGTAAAACAACAAGTGTTTAATAAAATGTGTTTATTAAGTTTAAGTTTTGTTTCGCCAAGTGTCTTCCGCAAATAATGTAAAAAGTATAAACTCTTCGACCTCGTGTCATTGGCCATTTAAGTTTATCACTCAACGAAGTCAATGAATGAGTTTTATTTGAAAATCTGGCTAAATTTAAATATAATCAAAAAATAGTATTTACTGCTACGTATAAATTAGAATACCAAAACATTACAGATTATGGATTAAAATAAGAGTAATGCAATAACGAGTCAGTTGAACAACATTGATAGCGATGAAATGACTTTTTTGTTGATTTCTTTTAAGAAAAAACATTGTGGGTGTGTTCCATCTCTTTCTAATATCGTACAGGTATTTTTGTACATTTTATAACAGTGTAAAAACTAATCATACAATTTTCGGAGATCATGAATGTCTCCTTCGCCCAAGAAAATATATTTTTATTTTGATGCCGTTCATTGTGGTTACTTATACTCGTATGAGATACATCCGGGTAATAATAAAAGGCGTCTGAACCTTTTTTCTCACTTAATGGGTGATAATTATACGATATTAAAAATAGATGGAACACATACCATGCTTTTTCTCAAATGAATCAGCTACGAAACTTCGTAGATAAAGATTGAAGTTGGAATTTGAATACATTTACACAATTTTACAGTTAATATTTCATTGAACCATGGTGGTGGGCTGGTTCTGTACTATTACTACTTTTTAAATCCACATAAGAGCTTAGATTTAGTACGAAATTCAAAATATTTAAACGAACTTACCATATTTTTTGTTATCTTTTCCTTTATCTGATTTCCCTCTCGCAAATCCTTTGAGTCTTGTTTCATCTTCTATATCATCATAGTCAGGCTACGTAAAATCATATTAAAAAATAAACATTAAAATTTAAATTCATAATAGTCAATTAATTTTTGTTAATGCCAAGAAATCTTGTTTTTAACATAATTTGTTTGTGTATTTATTTGCTGAAAATGTTTAATCTTTAAAAATAAGAAATCTTTTCTGTGACTTTATTGTTATATATTTTGTTTTCTTCTAACCTTTACTACCTTAGGAATATCGTGCGGATAAACATTATCTCGTGGTGGTAGTTTAGGCGGTTTTTCACTTCTCCTTTGCGCTAACTGTTGCGTTTGTAATAATAATTGTTCACGTGTTGTAGCCACATGTCCATTACCATTAACTGTACCATTACTTATGCCCCCACTTGTTCCAAAACCCGAACTACCTGAACTGCCTCCGCCGTTCCCTGCGACGCTATATGGATCTTCATCTGGTATTGGTATACGCGGACGATTTTTAATGTCAACTGGACGTTGAACTGAAAATAAAAGTGAAAAATTGATTAATAAATTTTGGAAAATTAATAAATATTAATTGGAAAATTCGTAAAACTAAATAATTTTATTCAACCAAAATGCACATTATAGTCGTTGTAAACTAAACTTCTTATATCGTTATGTACATCTTCAGTTTGAGTTTTGAGTGAATATTTCTTGTATTGGTAGTAAATAGTATAACGTTATGAAAAAGAAGTTATTATTAAAACGATAAAAAAATATAATTTTTAACTCAGAAAGAGAATTTTGAGTCAAAACGTTGGATAATATAAAATGATAACAATAATCATTTTGTTAAGAAATTAAACAGACCCGTTAGCTCTAAGCGTTCCGCAAAAAGGACCATATAGTTTCCAGGAAAACCAATTTATTATTTAGAGTTGCGATTTGTATGAAAATGATAACAGCAGCATTTTTTTTTAAATTTAAAGTTCTGCTCTGTTTCTCCTACATATTTAATTTAAAATTTTCATTAAACAAATGAAAAAACAGTAGTTTGTATTTGTTCATTCACCCCGTATAAGACCTACTCGGAATTATTTAGCGAAATATCCGTTTCCTTTAAAAGAGGACGAATTTTAACAAATTTTTTCTATAATCTGGGGCCCTATTCTTGAAATCGGTAGAAATTTTCGTAATCGGAATACAATTTGCTATGAAATTCTTTGTATGTATTACTAAAATTTTTCGCCGGCTTTTTTTTAAATTTGTCTGCAAGTTTTCTATTATTTATTTACCTACTAAGCGAATAATTCCGTATCGATTTACTCAGTCGGAATTTTTCCCTTAGTAGGGGGAAAAATTATGTTTCTTAATTTAAAAAAAGATAAGAAATTTAAAAAAATGATTAAAGTGACCGGCGAAAAAATTCCGGATTTCAAGAATAGGGCCCCTTATCTTAATGAATAAAATAGACACTGAATTAGATAACAATTGACTACAGATTTAATTTTAAATTCTTACTTCACTGAGGATATAACCTAGGTTTAGTTCTTGATCTAGAACGGGACGAACGCGAACCTTCTGGCGAAACATTATTGTGTTTTTTTGTAGTTAACAGTGTGATAAATAATAAATAGTGATTGAAGGTAGCATTGTGTGAATACACCCAGGTCCCGCTTTGCGTCGCAGTTCGGTTCCACATGTAGAGACGCAAACTGAATTTCGACGCATAGCGAATAATTTAAAATATATGTGTTTTCTGAAAGAATTACGATTTACTACACATTTATCTAGATAAAGTTCCAAATAATATCACTTTATTAATATAATAATTACATATAATGTTAAAAAATAATACATAAACACTTATGTATGCATTATTATTCTTATTACATTTTCTCATGGCAACGAGAATTCTAATTAATTGTATGCCAAAACTCGAAAATATAAGAAAAAAAGGAAGACGCATAACGAAAAACCGCCGCAGAGCGGGTGTTTGGGTTTTTTTTAAACCGACGCAAAAGCGAATAGACGCACAACGAATAGACGCATAGTGGGACCTGGGTGATTTATAATTTTAGTAATGTATGTGTATTCAATAATACAGTGTTTATCAATATTTTATAATTATTATTGTAGCTAAATTAATTAAGTAAGTATTAAGTATAAGTCAAATCATTAATCACAATTCAGAGGTACATGCCTTTACTGGCAATGCTAATTCGTAACAATATTATTTACATATTGAACAATATTATTTACATATCTCATCGATGTCGGATATAATGCATATTATCACATAAGATCTTCTTCACAACTAAAAGTCAAATGCATGATGATGATCATCGTCATTACCGTAAATTATCGTATAATTTCCTAGTTTGAGGCCGGCTATGCGAATGCTTTGATCTTTGGATACTCGTTTCTCAAAAATGTTCGTAGTCAAATTTGATAATATTTTTTGAAATTTACGTAACAAATCAGTCATTAAAGTTTTGAGTGTTTGCGTACTTTAATAGATACGAGTAAGTATACAAAGTGAAAGTATATTTATATAGTTGTACATGCGTTTTAAAGTTTTTTGACTCTGACCTTTTGAAATGAACTTTTGATTGATGTTATAGCATTTAGTAATACTAAAACATAAAAATAAATTATTTTTATTATTAAATATTTATATTTAAAATAGACCAAATGGGGAGTTTCTTTGAAATAGATCTTAACTGTAGCTTACCAGGTAGATGTTGCATCTCCATGTGGCTTAGCAGGTAGACATTGGGGGAAGCTATTTTTGCTTTTGCGAAACACTTCTGCTCATCCACATTAACGGAATTTTCAAACGGAACTTTTTGAGTTACCCAGTAAATTATTTATACGTGTGGACGAATTTTGTGCAATTTGTCGTGAGCTGCATTTCTTGGTAGTATTATCATTCAAATGTAGCACGCTTCTAATTTTTTCATATTTGTCTATTGGATAATATCGTTGCGTCTGGAAAATGGACGTCAAAATTGAGAATCCGATAAATTTCCTATTATCTTGATGAGCCATTAGATACTGATTGTTAATAGAAGTCTGATTGGGATAGAGGTTTGGTAAAAAACAATAGTAATAATAATGCTGTCATCAAACAGAAATAAAAGCAATGGGAGTTTTTATTTCTTGTATGTGTTTATAAAATTTTTTTAATCACCTTTAAAAGCCAAATCCGATTCCTGTAACTGCAGTGACGAGTTTTACGAACGATATGTCTAGTTTTAGCGCAGTTTATAGTAAATAATTTTAGTTTTAGTAATAATTAATTAAAACAAATTAATTTGTAACAAGATTGTTTCAGAGCATTTATCCAAACTTTAACCGAAAATTACTATTTCTGGCACGAACTGTTTTTTTCACCAAAATTTGGTCTCCTTTCGGGCCAAACAGGTTGATTGGCCAGGATGAAATTTATATTTAGCTGGATAAAAAAAATATTTTTAGCCGAGATTGGTATATCGGAAATGGCAGATTCCGAAGGACCTTTAAACCATTTTTCCAATATTTTAGCATTTAGGAAAAACTCGATTAAGAACAGAAGAATCTAAATTAACTCTGCAATAAAATTGATCAGTATTATTTTTCAAAAATTTCAGTGGAAATGAAATGATGGATGATTTTTAATAAAAACCTATAATAATAATAATGTTAATAATTTTTTGTAATGTAATGATTTTACCTCCATCTATCTGTTTATATGCCTTTTTATTTGGAATTACCTGAGATTTTGCTTTCAATAAAAAAATTCTCGATTGAGGTATAGTGATTGACTTTCTTCAACGATAGTAAAATCACAAAAGCCATGAAAAGAATTCGTTCATCTGCCTAAATTTATTTCGATTTAAAGATTTAAACACCGACAGAATCGGAAGCAGCTTTGTTTAACTAAGTATTATGGAGAAAAATTTACCAAGAGTTAGATGATCATTCAAACGTAAGTGTTACTCCATATGTAATAAATGATTTTAGACACACGAAAGTTATAACTATCCAAGGGATTTAATGTCATTTGTCTTTAGTACTCCCTTTTTCATTAACATACATACCACCAATTACCTACTCTTGGTCCAAGTGTAGTATTTTCGATCATCCCTTGTGAGTTGATAAAAACACCGGAAAACAAATACATTACAATATTTGGCTACATTTGTGAAAATATACGTTAAAAAACTAATTGCACTCCGCATCTACAGTAGAGATGATGCACAAACACCATGTTTTAAAAACTTGAATGTATGTATAAAATAAATTATTTTTAAAAATAAGTAGTATAATGTAAGTATAAAACAACAAAAATAAGTACAACCATTATTATAAAATTTCTCTACATGTGAAAGTTAAGCCGAATAGTAATTTTCTTTAAATTACTGATTAGTTGAGTGTGTTATTCGTGCAACTATTTAGCATTGCATACAAATTTGGTGAGCATTCACCGTACAGCTTATTCGTAAAATATTTAGTAGATATGCTGGCTGCATACCAACAGTCCGGTAAATCATTCTATGGCAAAGTTCACTTTTATTGAATTTACTGAAAACATTACTTAAAATTGATTTTTACCCATCATTCTATTGGTATACAAGAAGATCCAGTCTTTTGATACAGTCCGTGATACAGTCTTTTCACGAAAACATTAGATATTAGCATATTTATAATTTTTAAAGGTTATGCTTTTTTTGATTAAGCACAGAAACTTATTTTAACTTCGAGTTTTGGGCCAAATGTCAGACACAAGAATCTTCTTTTAAATATTTAGAGCCATCCTACATATGAATTCGTCCAGGTTTACCAAAGATTATATGTAAATCAATGATTATAAAGTTCAAACTAAAATTTCATTCAATTCGCGAAAGGAATTAACATTTTAAGATATTGGAAACTATCCTAAGAAAGTTAGCAAAATATTAAAGAATTATAAAAATTAAGATTCCAACGTATTTTTATTTACTTTTGAAAAATGCCTTTTCTATAAACAATTTTTAGCGATATTTTCAAATCGCTCTACTGAAAAATTAAATTTTTTGGATTGTGTCACTCTTGCAGCAAATGAGCGAAATATCGGTACAATAAAATAGTTATAGCGAAAAGAAATTTGCACTTGAAAAATAATTTCTAGAAATTGGGGTAGTGAAACTGTGTTTGGTAATGCAAGTAAATTCGGTGATAAGAAAATTCGTGTTGATGATCGTGATTAAATTTAAATTCAATTCGAATTAATTTCCTTTGCATCTGAAATTAATTTTCCAAATTGTGGTAGTGTAACAGTGTTGGGTCAAGTTAGAACGATGAGAAGAAAGTTATTCTTCAGTGGCATTATTCTGGTAATTCCCCGGGAATAGGGAATTGGGGAAAGAATTTATGCGAAAATTATTCCACAGTGAAAAATTTTTCAGTAAAATTTACTGGCATAATGGGGAAAATTTTGCCATAAAAACTATGAAACTCAATACTTTTTATGGCAACATTTATAACACACCTTCAAAAATAGTATGTGATAAGAAATATTTTTGGCACACTTCGACAATTTTATGGTTGAAAAAATATTACTATAAAATGACAAGAGAAAAATCCGGTATAGGGTAAAATAAATTTTAGAAAATTTTCTGTTTTGTTAAAATCGTTTATTCTCAATTTTTTTAGTTATTTTGCTCCCAATATTTCACTATTTTGACTATAAATTTTGCTATAAAAAACAAACAAAAGTTGCTGTGTTTGTCGCTCTAACGTAATTTAAATACACTCTTCTCTTTTCGGTTCCCAGTATTTTTTAATGAAAAAATTTGTTTCACTGTGGAATCCAAGCATTATTATGTAATTTCTATTTAAAAAAAAAATTCTGGCGTACTGAGGTAAAAAACTATTGCTAATTTTTTGAAAACAAAATTTAATTGGGAATAATTTTCCCTACCAATATAATATGGAAAAATTATTCCCAATTTATAAATATTTGCATCAAACTTTTCTCCTCAGTAGGCCGGAAAAAAATATTTGAACAGAAATTACATATAAATTCTTTCCCCAGTTTATCGTGATTTCAATTCAATTCGAATTGATTTCATTAGCATTTGACATTTATTCTCGAACTTGTGGTATTATAAACTGGGCGATTCTTGGACAAAAGTTTTTGGACAAAAATTTATGCGAGTGTTCTTTGTAAAGTTTTTGTGAAGTGTACAATTTTAAAAGTGTATTTATTTTATATTGAAAAAATTCGAAACAATAATTATAATTAATTGATAAAATTAAAGAAATTGTTTTACATTAAAAAATCTTAAATGCTGATTATTATTAATTTTAACGTAAATCACATACCATACTGTATAAAATAATAAACCAAATAGCAAAAATCTCAGAGATTGGCTCACATAGTGACTATATACGTTCGAAAGGGGATACATTGAGCTATTTAAATCAGTAAACCCTATCTCGAACCCGTTCGAACGTATATAGTCACTATGCGAGCCAATCTCTGAGATTTTTGCTATTTGGCTTAGTATAGTAGAACATCCGTGGATATGTAGACTCGCTGTATTGGTAAAATTTTAAAAATTCGATGCTGGAGCCTTGCTCATCATTTCGAGATAGGACTTACTGATTTAAATAGCTCAATGTATCCCCTTAACGTATATAGTCACTGTGCGAGCCAATCTCTAGATATCTGCAACTTGGTTTTGAGTAGTAGAACATCCGTGGTATGCAGACTCGCTGTATTGGTAAAACTTTAAAAATTCATTACCTGAGCCTTGTTCATCATTTCTAGACAGGGTTCTTATTGATTTAAATAGCTCAATACATCCGCTTTCGAACGTATTAGTCACTATGCGAGCCAATCTCTGAGATTTTTGCTATTTGGTTTATCATTTTATACAGTATGGTATGTGATTTACGTAAAAATTTATAATAATCAGCATTTAAGATTTTTTAATGTCAAGCAATTTCTTTTATTTTATCAATATTTATTATAATTATTGTTTCGAATTATTTCAATATAAAATAAATACACTTTTAAAATTGCACACTATAAATTTTAAAATTTTAGTCCAAGAAATAAAATTGTGTCCAAAAACTTTACAAAGAACACTCGCATAAATTTTTGTCCAAAAACTTTTATCCAAGAACTTCACACCGGTGTATTATAACAGTGTTTGGTCAAGTAAGCCATTATGGTGGCAAGAAAATTGATTTTCATGATCGTGGTTAATTTAAATTCAGTTCGATATTAATATTTAATTTGTATTTGAAATTAATTTTCGAAATTGTGGTAGCGTAACAGCATTTAGGCAAGTACGTTAGGACGGTGACAAGAAAATTATTGATAATAAAGGGCCTTTCAAAAGTCGCGCCTAGATGTTTTTTTTTTAAATAAAACGTGTTTTATATTTTATGTAAAAATTTGGCTTTTAACAATTCTACCACGGGCATTAAGTTCATCAATTTCGGTCCGAATGTTGTTTGTCGGCTGTGCAATTGTTGTTGGTTTATTGACATAAAAATTACTTTTCAAAAAACGCCAAAGAAAGTAATCTAATGGCGTTAAATGAAATCGCATGATCTAGGTGGCCAGTTTATGTCACCATTACGTGAAATTAATCAACCTGGAAACTTAGACCGCAATGGTTGGGTATTTTTACGTGTTGTGTGACTCGTGTAGATCTGTTTGTTTTAGTTTTTGTGTTAATTGAATTTTGTAAGGATGCAAATTGTCGATAGATGAATTGATGAGATGAAATTGATTTTACCGATAGATAAATGCCTAGTTCCTGAGAAAGTTGTGATATCGATGTTGAAGGTTCCTTTGCGACACTTTCGGTCACAGCAGCAATGTTCTCACTAGAACGTCAACTTTTTGGTCTGCCAGACCTTTTGCGATCCTTGGCAGAACCAGTCTCTTCAAATTTTTTCACTAACCTTTGAATTGTTGACTCATTTGAACGATTATTTACACAGAAAAAATCACGTATTTTACGATACGTATTTTTTAAAGATCGATGATTTTCCTAATAAGTTTCAACAACTTTAATGCGTTTTTCTAGCGTGTAAGTATCCATTGTTAAAATTCTACATCTGTATGCTTCACAAACATCAAAGATGACATAAAAATTTGGTTGTGTTTAAAAATTATTTACTACTGACATCAAGGCGTACCTTCGAAAGACTTTTTTATTGTGATTAAATTAAAATTCAGTTCGAACTAATATCATTTGTACTTCAAATTAATTCTTTATCAATCGATCATTGATATTATTATTTTTGTAGCCAAGGAAACTATTAAAAACAAATTAAATTCTTGAAAATATAATGTTTTATTTGGTTAGTTTTATATATTTTTTTAATTTAATCTTGTTTTCAGTTTTGGGAGTAAATCATTACTATAATATATTTATGATTTAAGTAGACATGAAGACACTATCATTGTTCTATCTAAATGGGTGATTTACTTATAACTGATGGTTCATCATAAGACTTATAGTTTATTGTTATAAAAAATATCAAGTTTATCATTGATTAATTTTAATTAATTTTTAGTTATTTAATTAACATGTTGTTAAGAATTCTACGAATGTTACTACAAAAATGATCCCAAAATCTTCAGGTGGGCTTAGAAGATTACAATATTTTACTTACTTTAGTTCGTAATTGTAAAGTAAAAACTAAAAAAAAAACACCATGGACAAATTTAGCTTTAATAACATAAATGAACTTCAAATCGGGAGTTACTTTGCAAGAAGCGTCAAATAATAGTTCGTTGATTCAAGTATATTCCGTAATATCTGAAAACACAACCAAATGACCTTATATAGAGCCAATATAAATTGTATAGCTCCGAACTATTTCATTAATTAATTTGGGGGAAAATTAAAAATATCTACATGTTCGAACCATTGCGTAGATGAAAGTTTGTAAATATAAAATAAAGTATGGTAACTTGTAATTCACTAGACTCAGATTCGCTACATGTACCACAAATTGAAGGCTTTTCTTTGTAATATTTTTTCGCAATGGCTGATTGTTTCGATGATTATTTTTTTTCATCATCCAATATATGAAGTTAATGTTAAATACATTTTTAATTTTAACGTAATTTTGTTCTTTAAGTGTACACATTGTATAGAAATAGTATGGTATGCTATATGACAATTACTTTCCATATTTTTCGTACATATCTACATACACGACATATTCGTATTTTATCTTGAATTCATTGTAGTAAAATAGTAAATTAAAAAACGAATTTTCTCATATCAATCATCAGTAAGATAAAAGCTCGCAAACAAATCGTTCTTACAATAATGTAGTTTCATATACAAATAGATCTAAATCAATTTAATAATAAGAAATAAATTCCGATTCATTTTCAAAGTTGGAATTCAATAAACGTTTAATTTTTTTTATGCCTTTCTGCTCTTCAAGTAGCGCGGCAAATTGATAATAATCTTAAAGACAATTTTCTGTTTCTTTTCCTCTTGCTGGTATATTCAAAAACACTATAAGTTGCTTTTTAATATGATTATTTCTGTTTGGTATTACAAAGAGAATAAAAATAAAAATTCACTCTCATGTAAAGGGTGTCTTTTTAGAGGTTCACATGTTTAAATTAAAATAGAACAAAGAAAAACATTTTGAATATCAGTGAAACTAGCTTTATTGGAGAGATAATTTTATGTCATTAATGCTTGAATATGATTTCGGCCATGTGGCCGCCGTGGCTGGCGCGTAAATGGCGCAATCTGGATGTCCAATTTTCAGACACATAATGTTGTGTTCCAAGTGTTCAATCGTCTCTGATTTATGGACGTAGACAAGCGACTTAACATATCCCCAAAGAAAAGAATCTAATGGAGTTAGATCGTATGATCTTAGTAGCCAATTAGCAGGACCATATTACGTGAAATTAGTCTTTTATCAAATGTTTATGTCAGTAAATTAAGTGTATCCCGCGCTGTGTAGCATGTGACACCATCCTGTTGGAATCACATATCAGCGAGATTTATGCCAGCAAATTGAAAAACATGTCTCTATACCGTTCACCGTTGAATGTAACATTCCGCCCATCATCGTTGTTGAAAAGATATGAATCAATGCTTCAGCCGGCCCATAAAGCGCGCCAAACAGTGATTTTCTATGGCTGTAATATTGTTTCGACAAAGGCTTTAAGTAATATTGTTTCGGTAAAGGTTTATCCTTTCTCCAAATCTGACAAATCTGTTTATTAGCTTACCCATTCAACCAAAAGTGAGCTTCATCGCTGAACAAAATTTTGTTTAGAAAATCAACATCAATATTCATTTGTGCTTTAGCCCATTGGCCGAATTGGCGGAGTGTGCGATGGTCGGATGGCTTTAATTCCTGTAGAAGTTGAATTTTGTAAGCGAATAAACGAAGATCCTTAGATAAAATCGTCCATAAAGTGGATGGACACATCTCCAGTTGCCGAGAACGACGTCGAATTGATTGATTTTGGTCTTCCTCAATACAGCGTCTATCGCTTGTTCGGTACACACTGTTCGACGTTGTACTGGTTGCGTATTATCATTTAGAGCATACGTGGTGCGAAAACAATCCAAAGTTAACCAAATTACCCGCTCGCGCATTAACGATGAGTGTGGCGAACAGAACCATTATTTTGATAAAAAATTTCAACAATTTGTAAGCGTTGCTTTGGGTGTGATTATATCGATATAAATTATAAAATTTATCATATAGACGTTATAATTAAATTTGAAAGACTCATTTTCAGTCTCATATAATAGTACTTAAAAGTATGTCTACCAGTTTTAAATGTACTATTTATAATTCTCTTTTAAGAATTAAAATCTCAAAATTTGTCAATATTTACCATCATATACTCTGAGTCCGAAACGACCCAACGGAAGTGGTAGCTTCCACAGGAGTCTCTTCGTTTTACTTCGTTTTTTGAAAAATTAATTTTATTAATTTTCTGGTCACAAAGCATTTTTATATGAAGAATTTATAATTGCTACCAAGTACGATTATAATAAAATAAAAAGTTGCTTTTTGGTACGATCGAAAAATTTGGCACATAGGGGTTATCCTTGCCCGGAGATGAATGCTAAGCGGCATTGATGAGTTCCCAATTTTAGTATGTGAATAATAAAACAAATTTGGAAAAGTTTGACGCTTTGGTGTTATTTTTGCATGGACGGAATGATTGCTACGCTGCTTTGGGGAGTTCCAAATTTTAGTATATCATATACCTACATACATAAAAACATACACATTTTTGAAAAAATTTTGCAATCTTAGTTTGATGTTTTAATATGAAAGCAGTTGAGTTTTAATTTTTTCTAGTGAAGCAGGGGTTCGGCAGCCTTCGTCCTCTAATGAAAAAGACAAATTAAAATAACGCAAATGAATTTTTTTCGTATTTCGTGATAGTGTAATTCAAATTTTTATAATTAAAATTAAGATTTGATAAATAAAAACCGCAGATTTTTAATTTTTGAATGAAAAAAAAACAAAAATATATTTGTGGAAAAACTGAAAATTTTCCCGAACGAAAAATGTGGTGATTTTTCCGAAATTTTTAGCTTGCATTTTTCGTCATCTACACTTACGCCTTATTTTGCAATAATCACGTTTTGTACCAATTCTAAATTCTTCATAATTTTTCAATTCATCAATTTTAATTCGTCTTATTCATTAGAGGATGGGGCTGCCGCCCTGAAACCTCAGGTTCTTTATAAAAAATTAAAACTCAACTGCTTTCATATTAAAACAGCAAATACTAAGATTGCAAAATTTTTTCAAAAATGTATTTCTTTTTATGTAGGTGTTTCATATACTAAAATTTGGAACTCCCCAAAGCCGCTTAGCATTTATCTCATCCGCGCAAGGATACCCCCTAAGTGCCTAATGTTTCGATCGTACAACTTTTATATTTTTTAATATTCGCACTTTGTACCAAGTCTAAATTCTTCATTCAAAAATATTTTTGTACCAATTATTTTTGTAGTAGAATTTATGAGGTACAGTATTTTGTGTATGGGTTATTTTTGTAAGCATTTTGTTGTATTAATTATGAAGAGTGTGGTAAAATTTTCAGGTCACCGAATTTTATCATGGCACGATATTCAATTTTTTCTATTGTAAAAAATAGTGTGACACGTCAACTTTTAACAGCTGCTAATATATGAATGAGTTGACTGATCTACATGAAACTTCACACGTGTTCATAAAAAAGTAGTACCATTTTTTTAAAAATAAAACGACGAACCTAATAGCGCTATCTCTTATCGAAAGACAAAACTTACTGAACAACTTAGTATAAATTGCAAACATTTTTGTTTTGATTTTTGTTTCTAGAAGATATATTGTATTATTGAAAAAAATGTTTTTAGCCTAGTTGATTTGTTGGGCACGGACATTATTAAGTTTTCAGCTCCTTAAAGAGTGATTTTAAAATAGTAAAATTTAGAATTCAGTATAGCATAGAAATAATTTAGTGTATTGCTATGGAATATAGCAATATACACATCGTAATCTAACTCACAATGAAATGACAAAGCAGTAAGGATGCTTCGAAGTGAAAGAAACCACGCGGATGCTGCTCGTCATTTTAATGTGTCCCGTAGCAATATATGCTTATCGAAACGGCAATGTATTACTGAGAGTCCGTACGCGCATCGTCCTAGTTGAGTAAGATTAACAACTTAATCCAGTCCATCGAGAGACAACTTTAACAGCCCTGGACAATTAGAGTCACGCTTGTGGAAAACTGAAAATATTTATGTTAGTGACCAAACCATCAGGTATAGACTACACGAAAACAATCTCCACGCCCACCGCTTGTTGAGATATCTACCGATGGTAATCGAGAGGTGTAAAAATCATAGAAATTAGACAGAACAGCAATTGTCCACAGTTTTGTTGACTGTTGAGTCAAGATTCGGATTTCACTCAAATACTAGGCGAAAAAGAATATGGAGATAACCTGATAACGCCAAAAGGCTAAGAATTGTGCAAGAAGTGCGAGTCTTTATGAGTTGTAGAAGAACTGTTCTCGTTTAGACACTGGAAGCATTCTGCCACATTTAGGATCAATGACAACGCGAGTGTAACTATGCAATCTCCTGCAAGATCACTGGAGACACAAGATTCCACAAGACAGATTAGCGATACGTTGATTAGCGCCATAAAGATGAATGATAAATGAATTAAAAAAAATCTGAATTGGGCAAAATTCGTAAATTTGCGTTTTTTTTTTCATTATAATAATACAATAGCCGTTTTTACCGTTAACCCTGACATTTTGTTGACATTGTTTGTGCAGTCGATGTATCTTCTAGAAACAAACACAAAAAACCAAAAATCAAACCAAATTCAATGTAGTTGCACCTAAAAACCATGTGCTCCATTTACACTTTTGATGTTTGGTAATTGCTTATCCATTAGTCTGTCCGAAAGCAATACAGTATTGGAAAGGTCAAACTGTAATAAATAAGATCACGAAATTTCTATGGGTTACGTAAAACTTTTTTAAAACCAATGCCAACTAAGACTATGCGTAGAATACGAAAACTGTCATAATTATTAAGACTTAACTCAAAAACAAAGTCAAAAAGATCATTTTTTTAGTCAGTAACTGTGTCAGAATTGAAGCCTAAGTTATAAATATAATTACAATAAACTATTTTTGATAAAAAATACTTTCGAATACGGATGTAGAAAATGCAAACGATTCTGTTTCACCGACATCAAGAAATTTGGCGTTTAGTGAACAAAGATCACATTTTTATTACCAGTGGCACTATTCCGGCTTTCCCTGAGAGTAGGGAATTGGGAAACATATTTTTGTCTAAATTGTATTTTTCTGGCATACTGAAGGAATAAGTTTAGTGCAAAAGCTTTCAAAACAAAGTTAATTGGAAAATTTTGTTCCACAAACTTTTTATAGGGAAAAACATTTTCCCCATTTAAGTTTGTTTCGAAAATATTTACACCAAACATATTCACTCAGAGAAAATATAATTTAGACAAAATTGCTATAAACATATTTTTCCCAATTCCCTACTCCCAGGGAAAGCCAGAATAGTGCCACAGGCAAGTTAATTTAAAAATCTGAGATTTGCGTTACTCCCGCATAAAATAAGGATTGCTGTGAATACATTTAAAGCTGTTTTCTGAAATATTTTTGACAGTTACAAAGCACATTCTTGGGATCTTAGGATCCATCCAACTGAGTATAATATCGCACTACACTCAGAAGATAAGTGATACTAGACATGCTTCTATCCAACAGTTGTAAATTAAGTCAGTGCATAAATGTAAGTTGAGGTAAGGTATGCGAGATCAGTTACACTTCTTTTGGCTTTGCAAAGTAAAATGAGAAGCTGTGATCTGAAACAAAGCCCACTTCGCTCAAAAATATAGCTCAAGCGTGCAATAGGCCTAACCGGACCTAACGTGCACACCCCGCTCTTTCTCCATAGTCATCTATGTATCAGCGCATCATTGTTCTGAAATTTGAAGTAACTGAATGGAATAAAGCGTCAGTTTATGAATTTCAGATAAAATTTCGAGCAACTGAATTATCCCATAATGAGAATTTTTCTCGTGCAATTAAATAATTATATTTTGATGGGATGGGCTACTATACAGTGGGGTGATACTGCAAAAAATTATAAAATTTAAATTTGTTGAATTAAATTCACAAAATAAAATAACATTCAATTTTTTTAGAAATTAACGCTCTATTCACTCCAGCCAGTATCTCAATAATGCCAATAAAAATCGAATCAATATAATTTGTAGCAGAAATCATTTTTCCATGCAAAAAAAGGTAAACAATAATGTGTTTTGAGAACTTATTTTTGTTTATGGAGCTGCCTTCAGTGTTGATAATTAAAATTCATGATTCGTCTGTTATGAGTGAGTGCATTTTTGACCGTCGAGGAGAACAGTCGAATACAAAATGCAACAGAATGAAATAGTAAATAAAAATCCGTGATTTATTTATTTCATTTTGTGGCATAGTGTGATAGTTAATATAGGTGACGTATTATATTAATCAAATGTGTTTATTTATTAGATTGTTACAAAATCAGAGGTGTTCCGTTTTATTTAAATTATATTATATTTGCATGAAATTTATTAATCCATTATTATAAACGTATTGACATTTGGCCTTGAGAAACGCATTTTTCGTTTTTCGTTAAAGTTATATATAGCTATGTATAAACATTTACAATTAACACATTGAAGACGGAAGACGTGAATTTACGTCTTTTATTTTTCAATCGTTGGAGACGGGAGACGTAGATTCATGTCATTTGGAATTTAAAGCAACATCGCATAAAAAACTGCAATTAGGTATAAGTAAATAAATTATTACAACGAAGAATTGTTCTTTAAACAAGCATGTGTTGAAGGTGTGTGCATTATATGGTTGAATAATAAAGAACCGTTATATTCAATTCAGTGATATAAAAAAATTAGCACTTTTTTATTATTTTAACAATATGCGGGAATTTACTGTATGCTTTTCATCACATACCGTCTTCAATGTGTTAAAAACTGTATACAATTTTTTGTTCAATCCTTTCCTTCTTCCAACGCATACCCAATAGAATTCCTTATGACTTTTTCCTTACAGAAAAGTATGAAAAAAAACTTGAGAAATTTTTTTTTTTCTCAAGTTTTTTTTCCATACTTTTCTGTAAGGAAAAGGTCATAAGGAATTCTATTGGGGACGCGAGTTTACTCGTATTAAGGGCCAACCAGTCAAAAATAAAAACTTAAAAAAAAATAAAAATTTTAATGATACCAATTTTTTTTTTGACTTTCCAGCCATGTACAACTTATAATTTAACAATAATAAGTAATAAGAAAATTAGCGTGATGTTAATTTACAACTTTTATTAATAAAACATGATTAGATTTTTATGTATGTCGATTAATTTATTGCAACAAACATTTAATAATAGGATTTAAACAACGTGCACAATTCAATCTAATTTTTAGGTTAGGTTTCATAAATCCAATAAGTTCATATAAGTAAAACATGCATATAAAATTTTTCTAATAACTTTATAACACATCGTCTGAAAAGTTCCCGGTTTAACAAAGAAAACACAACTGTTTTGGAAAAATCACATTTTATTCATCAACATAAAGAAAAGCAATTTTTTCTTCGCCATTTGAGGTTGTTTTTTAGCGATTGCTTTCTTCAAACACACCAATAATCCGATATAATCTTCGCTATTGATCTTTTTTCTTTATTACGAATATTATACCATGTGTATCCCAAAATACAGATGCCATTACTTTTCCGGACGACTGTTATGCTTTTGGTCGCTTCGGACTACGTTCACCGGCCTCTCGCCATTCAGATGATTGCCGATTTGGCTGGGACAGTGTATTGTCATGATGAAAAATTCATTTTATTGGGCTTAAGCAGCTCCAAACACCTCACGGCATCATTCACGCGTTGTCGTTTTTGATCCATTGTGAGCACAGCTCACAGAGTCGTACACAGCTTTCTCATGGACCAATGTTCCTGCACAATATGATTAACAAGTAATTCCATTGGTTACTTTACAATGTCGGCTGTCTCACGCAACCTCACTTTACGATCCTTCAAAACAATTTCGTGGAATTTTTTATGTTTTCTGAAATCACAACCGCATTTGGGCGTCCAGAGCGTGGTGCATATATCGGCAGAGATATATCGGTGGTTGGGCGATCACGTTAAAATTCAGTATACCAGACAATGACGGTTGATTTTTCTGGTGCAGCTAAAACAATTTGAACTCAACAACAATAAAATTTATTGTGTTTATTTGTGTTATCATGCTGTCGAATCATTACGAACATATATCCCTCGGGTTAATTGGTGTAAGTTTGGGTATTAGCGCAGCCGTGTTATACAGCATAAGAGTCATTTACGACTGAGGACGATAGATACATATGATTAAACTGGGACATCCTATACCTAAGCACAACCAACACAAATTAAAAAATTAATGTGCCTTATCCACAGATAACGTACGTATGTATAATTAATTAGCAAATCGGAGTTATAATTTATTAACCTTCATGTGAGTGAAGAAAGAATATCTTAATTTGAGTGATTCGTCCAAGTTGTAACACATCTCATTTTTAAGTATGATCGTAATCTATACCAATTGAACTAGAAGTTCTCATAAAATTTAACATTTTTATTGGGAGTAAAACATACAAAAATAGACGTCTAAAAGGACAAAAGGTACCCGGGTGGGTACCCACGTCACTCACATTAGGGTAAAGAAAGTAGTTATATAATGGCTTTGCTGCGTGGCGCCCTAGTCGTTTATGTGATTAGCTAACCCTACTGTATGGTTGCAGACAGGGCATGTACCCACATGATGCTTGAGTACGATTCGTTTTTCAAATATACCTTCATATTGGACTACGCTTACTCGATGCATGTGCTATACATACCTAGGATCGGTATAATGGCTGGGCCTGTACTTCTCTTATCATATCATATTATATTAAGAACTATTGTTATGATTCTGAAAATCTTAGTGCAGTAACTCGTAATATAGATAGGTACATATTGTTTAGAAAATATTAAAATTAAATCTTATTAACCTTCAACCGTGCTATTTAATAGAACCTCAGTGTATCCATAATTTCCGTTATATAACTTTTATTATTGGTTGCAGTAGAAAAAGTAAGTAAAACATAAAAGTCTTTTGTTGTTGTTTTTCAAACATAAAAACCCAAATAAAACTTAAATTTATGAAAAGAACAATAATACATTAAAACAAGATCTATCAAGATTTTATTACATGCTGAGGAAATCGTGACACCACATACAAACATAAAAAGGTAGTTTAAAAACCAAAATAAACTTTTTTTGTATAAATAGTTCGATTGTGAAGAAATGTATTTTGTGTTATCTGTGGATATATATATATATATATATATATATATATATATATATATATATATATATATATATATATATATATATATATATATATATATATATATATATATATATCTATATACATATTATAAATATATATATATATATATATATATATATATATATATATATATATATATATATATATATATATATATATATATATATATATATATATATATATATATATATATATATATATATATATATATATATATATATATATATATATATATATATATATATATATATATATATATATATATATATATATATATATATATATATATATATATATATATATATATATATATATATATATATATATATATATATATAATATATATATATATATATATATATATATATATATATATATATATATATATATATATATATATATAATATATATATATATATATATATATATATATATATATATATATATATATATATATATATATATATATATATATATATATATATATATATATATATATATATATATATATATATATATATATATATATATATATATATATATATATATATATATATATCCTCATATTAGATAAAATCAAAAAATCCTGATAATAAACGAAAAAATGAAATGTTTGTGCAAATACACGTTCTCGTTTCAGTTCAGTTAATTTAGAAAAATTCAAAAATTTACATACGGGTAATTTTCTTGCATCCTTAAGCCCGTGTTGATCATACTATCTCAAAAAGAAACATTTATTTGTATTTTATGTAAACGTGGTTTAGATATAATATAAGATAAAGGTCTAAGTTCAATGTGATTGAAAAGCTGTGTAGTAAATAATAATAAATGTTGTAGCATTGAAAATTTAATGTACAGTGTGCATGACAAAAACACTTTAAGCCCACCCAATTTACTTGTGGTACATTTCTTATAAATCACTCATGGTTTATAAAGTTGTTCGGTTAACATAATAATAATTCTTTTAATTAATAAACTTGCGTGTGTCCAAATTGATTCAATTTTTGGATGTTTGTCTAAATACTCTATCGTCTTATTCAAATAATAAAGAGATGTTTTCCTTAAGAAAAAATTGAAAATAAATTCTGTTAGAAATTTTTAATGAACCAATTTATCAATCTATGTCAGGGGAATTCAGTTTATTAATTTTCTGATTGCATTTATTAAAAAATATGTATGTGTCCAACGTTATTATTGATGAAATTTAATTTATACTTGTCATCGAAAAAGTTAATAAAAATGTGTATTTTGTTTAATATTATGATACTTATATGAAGCCAGAGATATACTCGTACATGCATGTACGAATTTTAATTTATTTAGCATTACACGTTAACTCTAAAATTACAGTTGGTACACTGATTAATTATTTTGTAGAATTTGTGGTTTAATTATTTCTTTAAAATGATTGAGACAGCGACCTGGACATGTGAATAATCAACTGATTTAAAAACGGGTCTACTCGTGCAGTACAGATAATCGATCGCAATACGACACATTCATTTGAATGTTTCAATCTCCTCTTCTCAAATAACAGTTAAAAATAAGAAAACCGATAAAATTATTTTCAACAAATTAGATTTTTTCGTACACTGCACAGAATTAAGTAGACCACATAGCAATCCACGTTTTATCTCGGACTGCATGGATCCGTGGAGTATGTTTTGAAAGTTCTGTTGATGAATATCTCTCCAGAATCGAGATATGTATTTTGGTTGCAACATATGAAACTTGGGATGGGCTATACTGGGCGTTTAGGTCGTAGAAGTGTAAACTATATTCTAACCAAAAAATGTATAGACCCGTTTGTTTACTAAAGTTAAAATAAATAAAACTTTTAAAAAATGACGTATAGCTTTATACGTAAGACGTAACTAAACGTAGCTAAACGTAAGTATTAAGATTTATATAGAACATACTAACGGATACTATTCAGTTTATTAAAATATTGGAAATGTCGAATTAATGATTTTATACCATCGGAAACCCTGACATAAGGTAAAGGACAATCCGATTAACAACATAAAATTAACATTTGTTGCGTATTCTTCACTACCGAATGCACGAGACGTGCTATCATATTGTTGTATGTACATATATACATCTAGATTATGTGTTGTTATTCTTCTTTTATGCGAACTGATTTATGGCCAGAAGAAAATAATTTTCTTACACAAAGAACATGATAAAAGTGATTTGTGAAATACTAAATAAATCCGTTATGTAACAACACTTAAAACTACATACAATGAAATAGGCAAGAAAGAGCATATCGAGTAACTAAGTTATTGTTAATGGGTTATTATTTTAATCTTTGATCTTTGAGCTGTGTATCTTCGTTAGTTCGTTGAACATCAAAATTCTTGAATTGTCGCGCGATTTAACAAATTCTTATTTGTTCGCCTTTAATTTTCTCTCAATTCCATATCTTAGACGAAAAACTAAAAAGACAATCTCTAATTCTTCAATGTCACATTTACATGCAATGTATGAAACTTAAAAACTGAATCTAAATTTATTCAAATTTTGAAGGGCAATATGGAATACAAAAACAAGATGTAAATATAGCATATTAACCAAGACACAAGAAGATGATATTATTAAAACCAAATCTATATTTCGGTAATATAATTAATTACCGTATTTTCATTTCGAGCCAAATAACGTATCAAAGTTTTATCGAATTATTGATAGTTCAAAATCTATTCCATTTTCGATAAAAACGCATGTGCACCCACCAAAGATATAATTTTATTGAAAATTAATATGATTGGAAAGAATTATTAGGATCTTGGAGAGCATAAAACCATTTTTATAAACTCTACTATCTTCTGTCAAATAAAATAATAGTTTTCTGTAGGCCTTTTGTTTCCTAAACTTGTTAGTTGATGTTTAAGTGCCTCTGACGGAGAAACAATGAACTGTAGAAAGTTGACCAACTACCCGTATCGCAAAATTTTAAATGGTACCAAGAATCTAGGTATTCAAAGCTACATGTTTTATTAACTTTTTTTTACAAATTCGTATTTATTAAAAATGCATTAAACAAAATTTCAAGTGGCAAATAACGGCTTTGTCAGATATAAAACAAATAGCTTAAAATAACAGACGATGTAGCTTTGACTTTCACATCAGCCAGTCGTTTGTTTTTCCTCATTATATATTTTTTAATAGTTTTTATTTCAATACTCAAAATGGGAAAAAAAATATAATTTGTGCTAGCCTTTTAGTAGCTCTATCCAAAATCATTCCGAAAAATCGGAAATTATATTTTTGTTGCTGGAGTGAAGCAGTGTCCCCTAGTAGAATGTTGAAGTACCGCAACCGGTGTGGATTGTAGGATATATTTTGAAGTAGCTTCCTGAAATGCATACACGGGTATCTCTGTATACTTGGAAAAGGTGGCACTGAAAAAGGCGCTTGGCCTCATAGCTATTGGCACAAATTCGATGTATTTCGTGCATGTTACTTGTGCAATTCAGAGCAACTGCAAAATTTGGAAGACGTTAGTGAATGGAGCTATGAGTTACATCCATTATGAGTTACAACCTTGTAAATTGCACATAAAACTATTGGGGAAAACAATAAACTGCACCCTCGTTATGAATGAAACTTTGATTCTCAAAATGGAGTGTGCGGTTTTGCAAAATTGTAAATTGTATAAAATAAATAAATAAACAGATTTTATTCATTTTAAATATTATAACAAATGTTCAAAGTATCCACCGTTTTCCATAGAACACAATAGGCATTGCCGACAAATTTTTATTTTGATCCGTCGAAACTGACAGACTGCGGTCTAGGACTCCAAACTTCGACTTCACAGTTGATCCGACGTACTAGTTCAAATGATCTAATCAATTGTCCATCAACTATTTCTGCCCACATGTTCCCTCAAAATACACAGACTCGAGTATTCGTTATCAAGTGCGGTGCACGGTTGCAAAGCTTTGAAAGATTTTGTAATTGGGAACGTTTCCATATTGTGGTATCGTTCTGGGATTCTCTTGCTGTAGTTTATAGCGTTACCATTACAAACGCCATTGCTAATTGATATTTTAATTATATACGGTCGAGAGTATGTGTCGAACTACTAATATGAATTACAAAATGTTTGTCTTTTTAACATCAAATTTTGTTTAACTTTAACCACTTGAGTGGTTTGCCCGAGCGTGACTAGGGCGCGTAGTTCGATTGTTTTTTGATTTGCCCGAGTCTTGCTCGCCTTTATATTATAAGATATATCGTTTTAAGATTTATCATACAAAAAAATGATTGAAAAACTTATTAAAAATTGAAAAAATATTGTATTCAGATTACTTGGTAATTATTTTCTAAAGAAATTTATGTATGGACACACTTTTTCGAAAATAGCCGTCACTTAAGTGGTTAATTCGATCGGGTTACTAAATTTGCTTAAACAATTTGTTATAACTGTTATTATTATTATTTTTTTTTTTTTTGATAAGTACGACTTATCCTGTGATTCTGATGTTAAGACTACTGAGAGGTTAACAGTCAAGAGGTTTTTCGTTAAGAGATTAAATACTTTGATTATGTATATTTTTGCAGAAAATAAAAAAATTTTAACTTTTACAAAAAATATATTGTCGAAATTTTTCATTTCAATCAAAATATGTACATTCATCAAAAACCAAGTTCGTGTATGAAAAGTAGCATATAATAAATTATTTATTAACACATTTCGTCATTTTTATTATTTTAATGCAACATAATACAAATTCAAACATTATGACGTTTAAGACCACATATTTGATTAATACCTATCATTAAGAGATTTTTAAGAGAACCTCTTAATAATCAATAGTGCAGAGTCGCAAAGCAGTCTTGTAAAAGAAATCTCTTAATTATGAAAAATATCGTAGTTGTAAGCTCCGTGTCAGGATCGCACAGTTACTTTAGAAAAAATTAAGAAAAACATTGTTTTATACATAACATACAGGTTATTGAAACAGTGCAGTTGGGCACTGCTTTGATGTTATATTTACGGGAGAATAGAAGAATACGCATTTTCTAAGAGATATTAATCTAAGTATATTTAAGCAGGCCTTACCTGGGGGTAGTTTACTTTTTAACATATCCATTGCAACTACATTAATTATTAAAACCCACACGGGGCAGTCTAATATATCATTTTCCGTTTTAACAAATGATATTAGTGAAAGGCATTGGGTTTCAAGACGCCTTCGATCCGGATATGCTCTCCTCAATTCACGATTCACATTTGATTGGAATTTTTTCATATCAAATAATTTTACAATTTTTTCACTTTCTAATCCTTGATTTGGTAGTTTTAGTATATCGCCACCTATTGCAGTCTCCTCGTTTGGTGTACTAGCCGTACTCTTAATAAATACATTTGATTTGGAATATCGTCTAATTAGTATGTTACCAGCATCGTCCATTTTTATTTTTACACCCTGCAAATACACAAAAAAAATTTGATAAATTAAAAAATAATCACGATAGAACAATTAATTGCAAACAAGTAATTTAAACAATAGTAATATAAAAAAAAGTTTTAAAAGAGTTACTGGAATTAATAAAATTTTAAGGGGTAACCAAACAAAAATTAAAAAACATTATAAAAGTAACTTTAAAAAATTATGTTTGAAATACCGTTTCGCCAATGGATAAAATAATTTAAATTAAAAAATTTAATGAAGCTTCGTTAAATATGAATTTTCACTTAAGGTCCCCATTTCAAGATACCGATCGATTTTCAAAGCTTAAGACACAAAAAATGGTTTATTTTATCTTTTTTTTATCTTTTGGAGACGGTACATCGGAAATAAACGTAAACGAAAGAATGAAAAATATTTTTTTCCAAATACCTAATGGTTTGGCTACAGCAACAAACCACTGCACCTAGAATACTACAGGCCATACTGCTTTAAAAATTTTGCTATATGACGTCAATTTATGTCGACATTTCTCTCTTTGGCTATTATAGGCAGCACTAAAATTAAAAAGATTATTTTGATTTTTTTTGTGTTTGCTGTCATATTGATAAGAAAAAAATTGTAAACAAACAACAAGAAAAATATTTTAATAATATGTTTTAAAATTTAATAAAAAGCTATTAATAAAAGCATTAATTCATAATATTATTATAAAATTATGCATTCTAAATTGTATTAAATATGTAAACATGTATAAAATGTGTACACATTTCGTATAATTTATGAGAAGACATAACCTTACTTTTAGCACTCGTATAAAAGAAAAAAATTCTGCTTGTTTTCGTTTTTTCTTTTTATGAACATGACTGCCGTCTACAGTTCAAAGAATAAACTGTAGACATAAATTTAATGACATAGCAAGCAGTGCGGCCTGTAGTATTCTAGGTGCACTGAAACAAACATAACATATTTATATTTTGGTTAATTTTCAGTTCTTTAATGGGTCTATTTTTTAATTCAACCCGACCAAGCAGGCTTACCCTTTGTAGTGTACACCGAGAAAAGGTTATACTGGGTAAAATTATCCGGTGTGCATAGAGTAATAAATTGTTTTTTATAGAAGAGTGTTGCACACTCTTCGTACACTGACATTAATTTCAGAGTAAAATTTGAAGAACCGAGTATGCACTGTGTAATCACAGTTCACAAATAAAAACGCAGCGTGCAGAGTAAAATTACGTACACAGGTTGAATAAAAAAATACGAAGTATTTTTTGACAGCACACTGCCTGCTCGGGATGAATTAAAAAATAGGCCCAATATATTACGAAGCGTTCTAGTATTTGTTGTTGGTTTTTGTTACAATCATAATGAAATGTGAATTTTTTATGAAGAAATCTCATAGTACGAGTAGCAAAGTAGATGGTCGCTTCAACTCAAGAACTGACCTAATTGAGCTGGGTTTAATGGAATGATTTAAATTATTAATATTTCGCATAATTTCACACCCAAATATCTAAAGACAGATCCAAAGAGAGTGATCGTGTCCCCTAGGGGGATTATAACACCGCATTACAATTTTTAAACCAAACATTTCTTTTGTTTCTGGTTTTATACTTTTGGTGTAGACTTCTTTTTACACTTTTGGTGTAGAGATTTTACAAATTATTAAGTCCTGAAGTAGTACATTTTAAAAACATTTCAAATTTAAATTAAGAGTCAAAATGTCTTTCCAAAAATTTATATTCTTTGACTGATGGTGGTACATTCCATGAACGAATTTGACATCTTCAATGACATTACTTCAAATTTTACAGGTTATAACAAGGAGATCAGAGAAACCATAATCGAGTGAGTCTAAATCTCACTTGACGTGATACAACCATCGCGTATCAGTTCTTCCGTCAGTTCTACTTTCCAAAGTTCCAGAGTTTTTAACTTACTGAATGAATCGTGATTTTTCAACCACTCAAGTACAACAAGCCTCAGGATGTCTCTTATCTGTATACGGTTAGCGTCAATCACCTGCAATTAATAGCGACCGACCACTGAAGTAACCAGCGCAATGTTCAAATGTTAATTTTAGAATGCTTTCATAAATGTGTAAAAGACAAACCCGATTATTAAAAATTGTGCGTTACACATAAAGTGAATGACGCATTATAATAAAACTAACTTTAATCATGGAGAAGATATACGGAAATTGTTCGCCAATAACGTGCCAACAAAACGCACCAAATCAAATCCTTTAACAGTTTGCAAATAAATAAGTTTTTTTGAAACTGGTTCAGTTGGTAATAAAAATATTATACCCCTTGTTGACCAGGACGAAGTATGGAAAATTTCCAAAGTGAGGGAACGTATTGCTATACATATTTAAACAAAAGAACAAGAGCTTGCCAAAAAATTTTAAACTGGTTTTTAGACCCTTTACCTTATCGTGTAATAAATTCATAACAACTTTTCAGATGTCATTATCATAAGCTAATATCAGCTGCACTAGCCTATATGTCTAGGATCATCTTTCCATACACATGGTGGAAATTTAAAGGTTGGCGAAAGTTAATGTGTTTGTTAAGAAACAAATTGAAATGCAACAAGCTCAAAATGTCGAATGGAATTTTGAAAATGTCTGAACCAATTTTGATCAAATTCAGTTTTATGGTGGGATTATAAGCTCATCTTAAATTAAACATAAGGTACTTAAATGAATCAGACTGGTTAGGCTGAACGAAACTCGGTAATATTTGTTCACTAATAGACGTTTAGTGAACCCCATACCCTATTTGAAATGAAGATGACCATTCGTATAAGGAGCGAAATTCCAATACATCCAAAATGTTCCCATCCATCATCTCTTTGGCTTTTCTTATTCCAACATAATCTTCTGATATCATTTTTCCTGCCTGCCATCACAATTGTGTCTGTAACGCAAAAGAATCATGTCAAAAAATTTACTTTTCTATGTCTTTTGGACTAACATGCACATTTGTGCATTCCACTTAAATCAATTTCGTCCGAAAAAAAAACACTATAACTATAATAATAATAAAATAATTAATATATTAAATCAATTTATAATGCTTTTTCAAAAATAATTCCGATTTAACTACGATCCGTTGAAATCCAGAAGTCATTACACCCTGCCATTTTTTACACACTCATTTGTGTGGGTTGGACTTAAATTGATCCGCAAAAATAATTGAAGCAAAAATACTTTTTGCCTGACAGGAAAAGGGATATACTATATATTCATTCAATTCAAACGGCATAATCTAGTAGTCCACAATCGGCATAATCTAACATGGACTCTCCACCTGCTATTGCTATCTAGTTATGATAGAAAATTTCGATCAAATGGCAAGTGGAGACTCGCAATAATATTTGAATGCATGAATGCATGTTATGTTGGCAGAACTAGATAGCATGTATGTAGCATGCATATTTTGACATTTCTTCTATTTTAATATGGTGTCTACTGACATTTTCAGTATTTATTCAAATGACTATAGTAGTCTTGACTATCGACAAAAGATTGATTTCAAAACGTCAAATTATAGCAAGTGTGCTACACCAGATTCCATCTTGGCAAATTTTGATAGAAAGAGAAAGTAGATTGCAATAGTATTCAGATAGCAGGTGGAGAAGCCGTGTTAGAATATCATCCGACAGAACATAAATAGAGCAGCGCAGCTCCTTATATTATAAATCAAGTTCGTTCGTTTCCGTCCAAAAAATGAGCTTCACATCAGCGTTAAGAACAAGAAAATGCCATATTACAAGAGAGGGTTGCTCTCACACGGTTGCACGGTTTAAACAAAAATAAAAAAAAACATTTTTTTTAATTTCCAAAGGTCATCCGTCTTTTGTGTTTTGGTAATTTTTGTTTTTTTTTCATTTCTTTAAATACATATATACGTACACATAAGTACGACACGAGAGTGTGTCAAATTCTGCCATTCCACACTTTGATTCTTTAGTCGTGATTCTTTCCTCGTTTCTTTCCCCTTTACCCACAAACGAAAAACAGTTTGTTGGTAAAGGGGAAGGAAATGACGAAAAAATCAGTGTGGAATCACGGATTAGGTTTTACTGGTCATTATGTTGACCTTGAAATAAGTTTTTAATTTTTAGAAAAATATTTGGGTTTTCGTTCTTTGGTAAGAGCTCGCGAATCTTCAACGTTGAAATTGTAGTTCAAAAAATTAAATGAAAAATTATAAAATCAAAAAAATCGAGTTCAAATATTTAGGCTAGATTAAAATTCTTCGTATACAAGAAACATAGTATGATGTTCCGTGGCTTACATGACTTCGAGTCGGCTGTGTACATGTTACATAACGTCCTAAAACAATTTAAATTTTGTAGCTGCAAAGTGGAAATAAACAAAAAATTTAATTAAAAAAAATGTAAAAAAATATTTTTATTTTTAATCCATTTTACTCTTTTCTCAACACTGTTGAGACAGTGGACGCTCTGCATACATTGCTCGTATACTTTAAACATGTTCACCATACCATGTGCACAAATTAGAACGATACAATTACAATATTTGTGGAAATCAAACAGAAACGCACAGTTGTGCAAATGCTTCTAGTACAGTAAAGTTTATAACTTCAATTTAAAGGTGAATTGCGCTTGAGTGAGCATTTTAGTTGTATCATAATCTCGATGCTACATACGTTTGTAAATGTACTATAAAACAATCTTTAGATGTTAATCTAACGGAAATAGTAAAAAATCGGAAATGAATTGTCCTCGAAACAAGAAAGTTGTTCTCAATGAAAATATGTAGTCTTACATATATGTATATAAAAATGGCTTAGATTGGTTGGTGCCCATTGTTTTCGTACAAGTTAACAAACAAAAAATTAAATTGTGGCTACTTTCTGTCCCAATTGATAAGAACCTTGTAAAATCATAAGAGAATTTCTTAACGAAGGTGGATTATTCATCTGATATTATGTCGTTCGATATACCATTATAAATAACACAAATACGTATGTGTAGGAAATGCTTATGAGATCATGATGTTATAAATAAATTTAAATACATGTATAAAAAGTACACGTACAGTACATGACATGACAGGCTGAACAGACAGACCAAAGTAATTTTAATTGCATTTTTGCATTTCATAAACACAGATTGTGGTGCATAGCACGTATATTCTTAACAACATTGAGACAAGGCGACAATAAAATCCTATTTAACTGCGTGCATCTAGGATCGTAAAATTCGTTTAAGCCACGCATCTTAATCTTATAAAAAAAATTTACTTAAACAACTTGCTATTCTTTTTTATTACTATTTTAATTAGACGAAGTCATGCACAAACAATACAATCTGTCTTGAAATTATAAGGTTTTGTTTAAATTATTTGATTTGATTGCATTATTTGTATTGCTTTGTTCTGTCTACTTGCTAAAAATGCTGGACGATTTATATAT
This sequence comes from Nephrotoma flavescens, assembly GCA_932526605.1. Classification (NCBI taxonomy): domain Eukaryota; kingdom Metazoa; phylum Arthropoda; class Insecta; order Diptera; family Tipulidae; genus Nephrotoma; species Nephrotoma flavescens. Next base: position 102,119,113 of record OW052222.1, on the reverse strand, counting down.
TTATTTATTTTTTATATGTAATTTTTGCGTCGATATTAAATGACATACAAAACAGAAGTTCATGGACTGTGGAAATATAGCAAGAACACACAAATATTTGTGCCTCCTTCTTGAGTTGTACAATTACACAAGGTTTTAAAAAAGCCCATATTTGATAAAGTTTCGAAATTAAAAACAAATAAGCCAAATTTTTAAGATATGGTTTTATTGGATGAGAATGTTAACCCTAAGGAGTAAAATGATGTGCTTCAATGACAGTTGTGTTTTGGATTGAAACTGTTTAATGTACTACATTGACAATTGATGTCGTGTGGACGGAAGTTATAATTTTGTTTTGTGTTTAACATATGTTTTATTATGTTTCTATTTTGTCACCCAGCCCTATGGGCCATTATAAGTACGGGATTCCTACTCAGTTGGTATACTCAATCCTGTTTTGATTTCTTCGAATAAAGAGGCGGTAATAGAAGTAACTCATTTGCTACGTTAACCAGAAAAATCTGTAAACATCTTGACACGAGCAAACTTAGAATGATGTAATTTATCAGTTACCAATCTAACACCTTCCCTGCGTTGTACACATCTTATCTTAACGCTGTATTTAGTTTTAGTTTTGTCATAGATAAGAACAATTTTGAGCCAATTGGTGTTTAGAAAATAAGGGCATGTTTATATCGACGATGTCTATTCGCCTTTTAACGCCAAGCATCTGGTGGAATATTTTGAAACTAGAGCCAATGGTGGCTAAATTCTCAATAACTAGTTTTTATGTTATAACAACCACAATATTTGGTTATAATCCGATTAAATGTCACTAAAGAAGTTTAAAATGCGTCTGTATTATTAATTTAAAGATTTTTATTATTTTTATAGACAAATATTATTTACCATGACATTCACAATGTTTGTGACTTTTCGAGCCAGCAAAAAAGAGGCCATTTACTCATAATATACTTCCAGAAAAAGTAGAAAATTATATAGTTCTGATATAGAACAGATAGAAATATAAGTTCTGATTTGGTGGTATAATTCGCTAAATCGATTTGTTCTTGTTTTATACTACATGTTTAAAGCAAGATGTAAATTTTTGCAGTTTGGTTGTTGCAACTTGATGAGTAGACCAACATAAAGGGTTATCCAATTCGAGGTTGATAAAGTAAACTTAAAAAACACACAAAATATTCGGAATTTATTGTAATTTTTATTTCATTTTACAGACTGATCCTTGCCATTTTTAGTTAAACAAGAAATCATTCAAATGTCCTCCACGGGACTTCTTACAGGCCTTGATTCTTTTGAGGTAATTTTCAATGACTTTTCGGCACATTTCGGGCGGTATCTCGGCCATTACCTTACGAATATTAGTTTTCAATTCGTCAAGAGTTTGAGGATTGTTTGCGTAAACACAATCTTTCGCGTAGCCCCACAAAAAGAAATCCAAAGGCGTTAAATCACAGGATCTTGGAGGCCAATTGACATCAGCCAATCGCGAAATCAAACGTCCAGGAAATTTCTCTTGCAAAAGATCTCGATTTGCTCGTGTTACGTGACTGGTTGCTCCATCCTGCTGGAACCACATATCGTCAAGATCATAATCTTCGATTTTCGTAAAAAAATAATCGGTTAACATGCGGCCATAGCGCTCAGAATTGACGGTAACGGTTCGTCCATGGTTGTTCTCAAAAAAATACGGCCCATTCACACCACCAGACCACAATGCGCACCAAACAGTGACTTTTTCCGGGTGTAATGGCTTCTCTACAATCAATTGTGGATTTTCTGAGCCCCAAATTCTACAGTTTTGCTTATTAACGTATCCACCAAGCGAAAAATGAGCTTCATCACTGAAGAAAATTTTGTTCGAAAAATCAGCATCGACGGCCTGTTTTTCCAACACCCAATTTGCGATTGTTAAATGCTCCATATTCTTAAATGGCAGAATGTCAACTAAATAAATGACAGCGTACTTGACGTTTATCTTTGACAGATGTCGGTATACAGATTTCTACTTTATCAACCTCGAATTGGATAACCCATTATTATCAGTACGAAACCAAACTGCCAAGAAAGAACTTGAAAAATTTCTTAATTTTTGTAAGGGTTGTGTGTATTTTTACACAATGACCCGGGGGGCTAAAAATGGCAGGCGAAGTGTTGATTTTAGACTTTTTCTGGTAGTATATTATGAGTAAATGGGCTCTTGTTTGCTGGCTTGAAAAGTCGCAAACATTATGAATGTCATAATAAATAATATTTGTCTATAAAAAAGCCAAGCCGAAAATCTTTAAATTAAATCTCACATATAACGTTAAACTACATAGTTAATTATAACTAATATGAAAAGTTTAATTAAATAATTTAATTATAAGAATACAACAGTAGTACCATTAGCTCGAAAAGGAAGTGCGCTAGCTAGGCGGTATTCAAAGGCCAATAAGGCATCCCAAACTGATTTACTTGAAAAATATTTTACCGGCAATTTTGTGTCACACAGAAAGCAGATGTCCAAATGTTTAAAGCGATGATACGAACAAAGACATTTTAATATTGACCTTGACATTACCAAACGTTCACTTGTATTCAGCTTAGGGCAGCTTGTAATTTTTAGAGTTTATAAAATATCTTGTTTTACGAGAACTTGCCTACTGTTGAAAAATACGGCTGTACGCTCATACTTAAAACAAAAAAATTTAAAGATTCATTATCCAAAAGTGCTTTTGTAAATTTATTCGTTGCAACAACAAAGTAAGTTTTCAGCGTGAAATTAATGCAGCAAACGATAGTGGTATGTGACGGTCAACGATATTTACCATTGTGTGTTTAAAATGATATTCCTATCCCCGAATTATCATGAAAAAATCATAATAAACAAAAAACTGAAATTATTAACAGCATATGATGATCATGATCATATTTATATAATACTGATGATGGTCAAACTATATATGTATCTGTATATATGTGTGTAGATTTTAAAGACATTTAAAAAAAAGAAAATTTAAATTAAATTGTGTGAAATAAAATAAATCTCAAGGACTTCAATTGATATTTCCAAAAAACACTAAAATTATCAAAAGATCGCGTAACTTTCGAGTTTGTTATTGAATATGTATATGTAATATAATATTTATATATGTAGCTGTGTCTGTTTAAAGCGTCGACTTTGCATTAAAATAACTAAAGTGTCATTTTCTGTTATTTATTCGATGGCAAATCCTATTTCGAAATATCGTAAGTGGGTAATGTGCTTTTTTACTGCATTACTATTTACTACTGTGTTGACAGCATGCATCGCTATAATTTGAGAGTTGCGTATGTCTACATTTACTAAATCTTTTGTTACTATTTGATGATCTTTGTTTATTAGATCATACATACATTTCTAAGAAATAGGTCTGGAAGTGAAATAAAATTTTATTAAAACTATTAAATTAAGGTGTGGTAATTTACGAATTATCACAATCGATATTTCGGTAACCATATAAATCTAAAATTTGATTTCATAAAACTTGAATCAATATCTAGTAAATCAATATTTAATTTTGATCGCCAATAATAAATTCTTGGTTATTAGGGGTTTTACCTAATGGGTGATACTACCTGGTCCCGCGGCCTTATATGTTTTTTGAGAAGTCAGTTTTATGTTTATCACTAGTTTTTATGCCTGCCTTATGCTTGCAAAGCTTTGGTAAAATGTATACATATAAATAAAATTGGAGTATCTGTCTCAAATTTTGAAATAAATGACTGTTTTTGAGATTTTTACATCTGTTTTGAAGTAAATCTTCATAATGAAATGTTTTTAAATATTCGACTTCGCACTAGTTTCGTTGTGCATACTGTGTCTTAGATCGGGTACGTATTCATATAGTGTAACAGATATATTTTTTGGTAACCCAAACCTAATATGTCATGGTAGGCGGGGCTCTTTGCCAAAAAAACAACTTGTCAGGTTGTAATAAATTACAAAATTAAGGATGAAACACACCAAGCAGCAGCAGCGAGCAGCAAATTTAGATTTTGGCTTATTCGCTTATGTAATGATACAAAATCATAGTTTGCGTATAAATATAAGTATTTCCATTAAAGGACATTAAGTATTTTGTAATTATAATTGAAAAATTTAAATTTAAAGAAATTATATTGAATGAAGTTGCATCTGTCGCGGCATCAATAGGTTCGACACCAGCAGTTTCAATTTGCTGCTCTTTGCTGCTACTTATAGCCTCGAGTATCGAAAGACATCGGGCTCTCCCTGTCAAGATTCACATTGGGCAAACTTCTGTGGCCAGAAAGCGGTCTTAACGACCCAGGACCGCCCGTATCATTTTCTTCATAAACAAAAGACAGCTCATTAACAAATTTTGTTTCCCTTTCATTTATATCACGCTCAAGTTGCTCAATACTGGTTTTACTATCTTTCTGCTTTTCAATATCAACTTGCAATTGTTACTTCAGTCGTGAGATTTCTTTGTTTGGACGTTGGTTTACTGTCGCTTCCGAAATAGTTTCATTGATGGTTGGCTTATTTTGTAGTGTATAGTTTGTCTGGTCCTCTGTACCGGTGTTATCATACAAATGGTTGAGGTCATGGAGCTACTGTCAAATGTTTCCTGAAAATTACTAATTATTTTTGCTTTTGAACCGGCCAAATCAATTAAATTTAAATTATTTATTAGAACCACACTCTCATCGTTTCCATAGGATTCGTTTGGAAGTTCACGCGATTATATCGTAATGCGAAAAAATGTGTCTGATCGATTGGATCGCCCGTTCATATTTGTCTTTTCCGTGCGTTTGGCCGCATTGCCCTCAGCCAAATACTGCAATGTCGTTTCGAGCTAATTAACAATAATCTCATGGTTATCAATGATTTTAAGCTCAATCAATTTCCCATCCAGAAGATCATATGTTTTCCCATTGTATATTTCAAAATAGGTAATTCGTAATAGAAATTCTCTTTCCGGTGCCATCGATTCAATTTCATGGAAAACCTGGCGAATCGATAGAGGAATCACGATAATGTCTGTACCGGCGCAGATCATGGTAAGCGTTTTACTGGACGACGTTTTCCCATAAGCACATATGTGGCACCATTAATACCTTGTTGAAACACTTGAAACTTTTCTGGATATACCACCAAACTGTTCTGGATCTACCATTTCAGAACGAACAACTGATTTCAAAGCCCCGGTATCTCCGTGTAAAAGTGCATTGAGACTATGCAAATAAGCCAATAAGAGTGAAACTTTTGTAATCCGCTCAAGTTATGTGATTTTAACAGTGTTCGTGGGACATTTTCTCCCTTACACCAGCTTACGCCCCTTAAACTAGTGTAACTTAGTTTTCCATGGCAGCTATGCAAATCAAATAAGGCAAATGTGTTCTCTCCTCTTCTCGTAACTGCTTCAATTCATCGCGTTTTTTGCATCCTACGCCATCTTTTTACGTGCGCTGTGTACTTGGCAACGTTACTATGTTAATGGCTAATCTTGTTCTAGCTGTCTCATGTTCTAAAGCCAACGAGCATAATTAATTTATGATTTTACCTCTAGGATTGCTTTTCAAATGAAGGTTTTAACGCGTCCACTGTTAGTCCATTCAACACATCTGCAAGTGCATTACCGCAAGCTTGACGTGCCAACTTCGTTACCTCTTCTCTTTCTAGATCTTGCATGCCCTCATCTCGTAGTTGCCGCTGAAGCTGAATCATGCCTAATCCTCTTACGTTTGACTGTCTATATCTAAGTTCCAACTCAGACATAACCCGCTCATAAGTCCGTTCCGTTGTGGATACAGTTTGCAAGACATCTGCAGCTTGCCCTCAGATAGCCAAAATGAGTGCGTTATGGCACGCCCCTGCACACCAACAATTATGCTGTATTGCCTCTTGGAATTGGACTTTAAAATTCTCAAATGGGATCCCACCATCGAGTATCGGAGATTTTAAAATTCCTCTTGAACTTTCGCAACTGGTTCTGTGGAAAACGTTGTATGTGTTTCTTGAGCTAGCCATCGACTTTCACCTCTAGAGACTTTAACTCTTCTCTTTGTTCTATAATTTGAACTCTAACTCGGCGAACCATCCACCATTTTCGAATAATTTTGCGGCTTGTTAGTCTAATTTGGCGTCTTGCTCAGTGCGGAGGTGATAGCATTTTGCTCCTTACGACCTTGCAGCTTATTCGTCAATTGCTGGAATACCTTTAGGTGTTTAAGTTTGTAACCATTGCTGATATTTGTATACAGAGTGGAATTGCGCACTTCTGATAATGAATTCGTTTATAAAACAATCAACGTTTAAAGGCGCCTTTGTGGTTGATGTTATTTCTTGTGTTCGATCTTTCTGACTATTTTTTCGACCAATAAAATTGCTCAAAAATGACGATGTTAGCAATATGATTGGACAAAAAAATAGACAGAAAGATCGAACACAAGGAAGAACATCAACCGCATAAAGGCGCCTTAAGTTACAAATTTTATTTGCACCAACCCCTTATGACTTCTTCAACAATTCTGTATTTCACTATTCATCACCGTTCTCTGTTTCACTTTTGCAATTTACTTTTATTTTTCGCACTGTTCCTCTTTTAATTTTTAACTTGCACTGTTCACTGGTTCAATTACAACTGTGTCCGAGATTATGCCTTATGTTTTATTTTGCAATATGTGCTTGTGTGTATTGCAATTATACAGTATTTCAAATTTTACTGAGCAAAGCAACTAGGTATAAGTAGACATATAATTGTTTCTCCAGTTAAAAGTGTATCGGCTATCTCTGCTCGCGCCAGTGCAATAAAACAATCGCAAATAATAGGAATAAAAGACTACTTATACTGTTTAACGATGATGTTCCTTTTTTCCAAAAATATCGGCAACAAAAATATTTGAACTGTGGACAATAGAAATTATTGATATGTCTGATCAAAATATATTTGTTCGGCTCATCTTTTCGGTTCCTTCTTTTGAATTCCATAAAAAGCGACAGGTACAATAACAAAGGATCATGCTTATTTATATAAATATTACTCTGAGATTTTTAGGCACGCTGTCTTGTAACAAACATAACAACAAAAGTAACAACCAACCGCATAACAGAAACGGGTTTACCTTAACACTATGGTATAAAATTAGCTTTACATAATTTGCATAAATTCAGCACTATGCAATAATTAATATAAAAACTGTTAAGGACACATAAATTAATTTAACCATTGGTAATTACAAGTACATAGATTTAAGCTACTTGAAACACGAGATGTCTTAAAATATAAAAAAATGTCCCTTACCTGTCCAACATGTCGTTTAACTTCATCTGTTTTTTGGTCTCTCATTGGATTATCAAAACCGCATAAGCCAATTCTGTAATAAATTAAAAAAACAATTGAAATTCTTGAAATTCACTTTGGTTAGGTAATCAACGTGCGAGTCTTCTTTTTATTTTATTATATTATGTACTGTGTGCGACCTGCAAATTATTATTCCATGACATATTCACACAAAAATAAATCTGATGCTTATTTTACAATATATGAGCATCATCTTCTCCAAATGGTAAAAAAAATTGTTTTCGTTTTTTTTTTTGCAATATTTGTGAGAGTTAGTTTGTATTGGTATCCGGTATAACAATATACAAATATAGAGTTAGGAGAAGTTTTTGTAATTAATGTGCAACCATAAAAAAATGTTTCGTACAATTAGATAAATCATCCGTTGTCGCCGCCGTCTTATCGCCTATTCAATTTTTCAAGGAAGCTTTGTTCTCGATCAATCAAAATATTGCGATCATCAATCAATAAAATTATAATAAGTAGTTATTTTCAATTTTACCTTGCCCGAAATTGATTTAAAATAAATCAAAATGATTTTTTATTCTTTTTGTAATGTAATAAGAATGCTGCGTTCGATATGATCGCATCGTAGTCTTATAAACACATCAATTTGACGTAAATGGTATGAAATTAACATTTAGTTATCCGAAACGTATGATCAATGTATTTTCATTTCACATACTTATAGAACGAAATGTGTGATCTAAAGTAAAAAAAAATTATTGTTACATTTCACATCTTGTCTGTTGACGAAATATGCATTGTATTTGCAAATAAACCACTCAGCATAAAGTTCCCAAACCCTTTAGATGATAACGTTTGGTGGTGTAAAATTTATCCTCTCGATCATCAATTATTGTATCGTAATTGCATGTTCTAAAATAAGTCACACTACTAATGTACTAGTATCTTATCAAGTATTCTTATAACTACAAGTTACCATATATGGTAATTCACTTTGCAATCTGTTATGGGGCCGAACCACTTACAGCTCTTTCGCGGTTCGGTTTTCACGGCTGATTTACGTAGAACCATTTGCAAATAGTATAGCTCCATGCCAGCCTATAGTACTGGCATGGGTCGGCCCATGAGCCCTGCACTCTGACAGGGAGTCACAGTTGTGTCCATTTTTATTATCGATCGTAATCAGCTGGCGAAAAATCCCTTTTGCACTCTGCCTCTAGTAGGTTTCGAACCCAGTACCTCGTGATTCAAACGCCAAAGCTTTAACCACTGTACCGTGTGGTCGGTATATATCATTGTGTTGTAATATTCAGTCACAATGGCCTGATGAAATTATTGAATTTTTTCATGATCTTACCAGATCGATTTTGAATATTACTTCTGTTATGCCTGGTTGCACATAAAAATTACTAACGGCCGTTTAGATGTGCGCCAGTTAAATGTTTTATATGAAATCTGGTTTCGCAATCAGAAAAAACGTAACACAAACTTGATTAAATATACGAGTATTTTATTCCATGGAAATATTTCACGATTAGTTAAAAAATTATTCAATTAAAATTGGCCATTTAAATTGATTTGCGTTGGTTAAGCATGCGTTGATTTTTTTCTGATTGCGAAAACAGATTTCACATAAAACATTTAACTGGCTACAACTAACCGGCCGTTAGTAATTTTTCTATGCAACGGGGCATTAGAAAACTACCAAGAAAATTTAGCTTCAAAATAATTTTAATGAAAGCAAAATCAAAATGCGAGTTGATTGTTCAGTAATTCTAATATATTGTAATATTCTAATTTTAATATACCGTATTATGGCCTAAATGGCCTTTCGGCCCTAAACATGTTCGAAATCGCTTTGAATTTATTATTTAATTCAGTATTAAATTTGGGGAACAATATATATAAAATATAAAAATATTAATAATCCCTTTGGGATATGACACATACAATTTTAGCTGAGAAACAAGAAGATATAGATTTACACCTCAATTCGAGCGTTTAGACTTATAGGACTAATTTGCGCTACGCGGCCTACTTCAATTGTGTCGCAATGTGCGCCTTGCGTGAACAAAAGAATCTCTAAAGGCATGCTTAAACGTTTTGATAATTATCTGGAACTTAAATAGTTGCTTATAATACTATAGGTATACATATATCAAAAATATATTTAAAAAAATTAATTTAAATATTTTTTTATAGCAACAGTACATTAAAGTTTACGAATTCGATCTTGCACAGCAAAGCTGTAACTTAAATAATAAACTTAGAATGTCCAACCCTTTGAGTAAACATTTAGTGTTTCTTTGACTTTTCATATTATTTTGTTTCAATTTTTTTCGTTCAGATTATAACGGTAATTTTAGATTTTTCCAACATAAAACATGATCGTGACCCTATGGGGTAGATACTCGATCCGCTAGCAAGCAAGCAATTTGCTATCCAAAACCCTGACTACTCAATCAATTTCAAAATATATTTTCATAAAGTTTTTGTTTATTTTTGAGATATTACAGTAAAATTTACGGCTTCAAAAATTAAACAGCAAATTTTGTGTTGTTCTACTGTGCAATCGCACAAAAAAACAAAAATTTGATGAAAAATGTATTTTGAAATTTAAATTTCCTTTGTAAAATTGATTGAGTAGTCAGGATTTTGGCTAGCAAATTGCTTGCTTGTTAGCGGATCGAGTATCTACCCCAATATTTTACATTGAAAATAAGCGTGACATGGAAGACATTTACAATCCTTTGATTTTTATCTAAAGTCATGTTTGTTGGTTGTATTATAGAAATAAGCAAATTTTTACCAAAAAATTTTTTCAAGTAGCAAATAGAAAAATGAATGCTTGCAATACTTAAGAAAATAAAAATTTAAATTAATAATTAATATTAAACTAAGCAGTTCAACAAATTAACTCGTATTTGGAGCCATTTTGTGTTATATGCAAAAAAAAAATGTTCTCAAAATAAATTGACAATAATGGTCAATCAGATGTGTTCGAGTTGTATTATGTTGTTAAAATTATAAGAAGATGTGATATTGATAGGTAGCGATATCATATTGGCGGACCTGAAAGCGCCCGATATCTACAGATATATAGCTACATTTTAGATAGCCTTGATTTCGTTTTTATTTTGTATAGAAAATATTTTTTTCTAAAATTGTTTTATTTTTCTTTTGAGAATGAACTCGAAAAGGTTCCGAAAGCAAAAGAACTTATAAAGATAATTCTTAAAATTTGAGCTAAAAACTATTAATTAAACTTTATAATATACAAGCTCATTAAACAATTTAAATTATTTAATATCCAGGTTGAAATATGGAGATATTACGATTAAACAACCAAAGATATTTTCAAAATATAACTTCGCAACATGACCATAACGTCGTAAAATTATTAAAACAGAATTTAAATGAAAATAAATTACTGGCGAAATGTATTAATAAACAGCATTTTTTGCTGAATGCTAGTTTTATTATGTTTTGTTCTGCTCTCTCTTAAATAAAATTTTTAACTAAAATGAGTCAAAAATGTCCTCAAATTATTTTTAATTTTAGATATAAGTCAAATCGCATTTTAAGTTATGTAAAACAATTAAAATTATTTTTAAAAGCTAATCGAAATATTGTGGTAACTCGGGCGGACACAAACAACGTAACCGTTATAATATCGCGAAGTGAATATGTTACAAAAATAGAAAGTTTACTTAACAATAATATAACATATGTTGAATTGTCAAAAGATAATTCAGTTCAGAAAAAACTAGGAAAATGTTAACCAAATATAATGCGGTGATTCCAAAATTATATGGATTACCAAAAATTCACAAACGTGGTATTCCATATAGACCATAGTTTAATTAACGGTCCAACACATAGTTTATCGTCATTTTTGTGTAATATTTTACAATTTAGTGTTGGTAATACTAGTTCTAATATTCTAAATTCGGAAGATCTTAAACAAAAAATTCAGAATGTCATGCATTAACATTGTGAAAGAAAACTGGGGAAACAAAATTCAAAAACTATATTTACTAAAGTTCAATTTGTGTCAGCATTACAAATTGTTTTGACTAATTTTGATTTTTCTTTCGGCAATAAAATTTATAAACAAACTTTTGGTTCTGCTACGGGTTCTCCAATTAGTCTCATAATCGCAAATTTAATGATCGAATTTTTGGAAAAAATGGGTTTACATTCTTTGGATTTCATATTCGATATGTACACGATATTATAACGGTAATCCCTGGAGACAAAATTGAAATTTTTCTAGATGTATTTTTAACTGTTTCGATAATAGAATCAAATTTACTGTTGAAAAAGAAATTGGCCACAAAATTGCATTTTTAGATTTACTTTTAATTCATTAACCTGGTCTTGGCTTTTGATCTCTTACAAAATTAATACAATCAAAATTTTAACTCAAAAAATTCTAAAATTGTCCGATTCAAAATTTTAGATAAATAAAAACTAAAAAAAATAAAGAAATTATTACTAAATTCTAGAATAAATCCGGAAAATAATTTAACATTACCTTGCATAAAAAATCGTGTCGAAAAATTAAAACATAAATAAAAATTATAATTTCAAAATTATTGGTCGTTCAGCTAAATTCAAAATTAAAAGATCCGATCCCATTAAAGAAATAATCCAATCTTGTCTATCAAATAAATGTAATGATATATTGTCAATTCATACGATATAATTTGATTTTTTGCTATTACACATTTCTAATATTATTTAAAATGAAAACAATTATTTTCGATTTACGTGTTTAAAGTCAAATTTTATTTTGTAAAGTGTTTTTTCTGTAGATACGATGTCACGATTAAGGCCGGTTGCACACTTGAGCCATTTTTTTTACCAATGTGGGATATTTTTCAGCTTTCCGTTTTGGGTTCCGAAACTCAAACAAGAGAAACATTATAGATAAATCTCAGGTCTATAAAGCATTTTATTTGAGTGTTTTATTTTGACTTTGGAGATAAATAATTAGCCCATATAGCTCGGAAAATCAGCGATGCGACGATCTATGTTTTCACCATACAGATTTAAATAAAGAAATTAAATAAATCACCGCGTACCAGTGGCTTAAGCTAATCTCCACGAATTCGGTTTCGCTTATTTTGGCTTTGAATAATAAACCAAGAATCTGTGATCTCAAAACATAGGTCACTTCGCTTAAAAGACATAGCTCAAGTGTGCAACGGGCCTTATTGTCTAGCTAACATAAAAATATATAATTTCTAGTAGCTAACGATTTCTACAGAAAAATAGCTATACACTTCGTTTTTATTTTGAATAGAAAATATATATTTTTCTACATTTTTTGTTATTATTCTTTTGAGAATGGAACCGAAAAGGTTCTGAAAGCTAAAGAACTAATAAAGATAATTCTTATAATTTGAGCAAAAAACTGTTAATTAAACTTTAAGACACTTCAGCTAATCAAATTCATCTCATCGTATACAAAGTTACGAGCTGAATGTCTAAACATACATATTTCGGATAGTTGAGCAACATAAGGAATATTTAAAATATTTCTTTTAAGCACATTAAGAAACTTTTTTTAGTTATATCACCATAATCAACAATATTTTTTTTAAACAATTAAGCTTGCATTAAGCATTATATTTTTCTCCATCATCGTGTACAAATATTTTCCCAAGATTCAAGAAATAAGCTGCGAAAATAATCTAACAATAACAGAATGATTTCACTTTTATCAGTATGAGTTAATACTTTTTATAATAAGCACCCACAAACCAAGAGTGTATGTAATAACATTTCAAATTGAATGACATCTTAATAAAATAACTCTAATTCTATTGGCTGGATATAAACCTATGGTCAAAAAACGTAATGGAACCTTACCTTATCTTATGAATACCTTAAACACTTTTTATCTAGTCCTACGACGAAAAGCATTACATTATTTGTATAACAATCAAAACTAGAACGCTTTTTTATATTACAGAATAAACAAAGGTATGTATTTTAGATCTCCCTTTTAGTCTTTAGTAGGACCACCAGGAGATTTTTCATTTGAACTAAAAAATTAACACACAATTTATTTCTGATAACTCACGTCATCGTGGTATCTGTGAATTTTTGTTAAACTGCGTATTCGTATAAAGTCAGTCACAAAAGATTACATACACCACTAAAATTTACAAAATCGAGATATATGGAACGAACTAAATATTGTAATACTATTTAAATAATATATTTAAACAAAGAAAATTATAATTCGACAGAAAAAAATTTAAAAAAATGATAATTTTCAAGAAGTTCGTAAAATTTATATCACAAAAGTTCACGTGCAGTTAATACTTTTAGTATTAACTTTGCATTCGTCTTGAGTGTGAAATATTTCGCGTCTTTGGCATTAAAACATGGTGCGTTGAACGGAAGTGTCAATCGAAATACGAAATTTAATAATAAAGATACGGGAACAGAATAAGAGTTATAATGAAATATCTAAAATTATTGGTAAAAGTCGGATAACCATACAAACAATAGTGCAAAATTTTGATAGCAGAGGAAGTATCAAATAAACAACGATCTTGGTGTCCTGGCATCCCGTGCGTTAAGTGTATGTATGAAATGAACCCCCAGTTGAGATTCGGAGTGGCACTGGTAAGGATGTTCATCCCGAAACCGTTCGTAGAATTTTATGAAATGAAGTGTTTAATGGAAGAGTGTCAAGGAAAAAACCTAGTGAAAGAAGCTGGTGTCGAAATATTGGTATTTATAGAATGTAATATGGATCACCGAATGTCACATGAATGTAATATGGATCACCATTGCCTTCAAAATGGTTTCTATATAATGTGCCGAAACAACTTCATCCGCCTTCCCAGTTACTGGATCTGAATGTAATAGAGCATATCTGGTATGAACTGGAACAAAGGGTTCGACAATATAGGATTACCAATAGGGATTCATTAAAAAGTGCTCTTTCGAGCACATGGAGTGAAATTTCGTCGGCGGTTACTGAAAACCTGGTAATATCAATGTCCACAGGCGACTAAGCGTTGTTATTCAGTCTAATGGTGGCCCAACTAAATATTAATTTTAGTTCTAAAGTGTGTCTGAACATGGTATTTTTGGTTTTATTTACTGTATGTAGAGTTTTGTGATTTTTTTTCATTTTTTTTTGTGTTCAATAATAATTTTCTTTGTTTAAATATATTATTTAATCAATATTACAGTTCATTTCATTCAACCCGGACTTTTGTGCCTAAACGCACGCAAAAAAAAACAAGATATTTTTGATTGTATGTGACTTTACAGAAAATGAATAGTTTAAATTTTTACGTTTACATTGGATGAAATATCTCGTTTTTCTTCAACTAGCGACGACTTAAGAGCTTAAGTTACACGCTGCTTGTACCATTTCGGTTACTGCTACAATCACCATAATTGTATAGGCTTCTCGTCACAAACAAACAACTGACCTCCAAAATTTTTATGGTCGTACCGCTACCCTAAGTGGTCCAAACGGACCACAACTTAAGCTCAACTTATGTTTTCGCTGGTTGAAGCTTTAGACGTATCACTTCATGCGACGTGACTATGGATCTTCCTGGTTACTAGATTTTAAAATCAAAACTTACTAAATAATTTTGTGCAAAACTCTGAATGAAAATTTTTTAAATTTTATTTGGCTGCATTATTTTGAATTTTTTTTTTATTTATTTGTCACGTCAAAATTTCAAATGAAAGAAATTGTCATTTGAAGTTATAGCAGTCGCAAGCACTGATATATAACTCATGGATACGGTATACAACTAAATTACCATAGCAAACGACAACAAAATATGGTACAACTTTTTTTTATATTCCACTCGCTTGTATTATATACAACTCTTACTCGAAAATCGTATTAACGAAAATGTAAAATAAGAGCCGCACTGGAACCAAGACAATTCCGAAAATTATTCGAAGTCGTTTTCTTTTTCCTAATAAAGATAGGATAGACAGAAAAATATTCAAAATTGTTAATTTTTTAAATCATAATTTAATAAATAAAACACTGCTGCCTATTTTAAAAAAATATTTAAATATTTTTTTCGTATTTTTCCCTTGAAATATGAAGTACATATCTGTAATGAACAACATGCCAAAGCCAAAAACAAATTTAAAATTCGACATAAATGAAACGTAAATAAAAATAAATAAATATCGCATTGCATCCATTTTATCAAGTGTATGTCAACTGTTTTTTATGTAGTCTACTATACTAATTTGAATTTGATTTCCGAAAATTCGGATTTCTAGACAAGGAAGATACATTTTTGCTTTCTCTGTTGCACATTAGATACGATTTTTAGTTTTGTTTTTTATACCACAGTTTTTTATGTATACCGTATCCATGAGTTACATATCAGTGGTCGCAAGGAAATATTTATAAAGCAGCATACTAAGATTTAAAAAACAGCCCGCACGACTTTATTGAACAATTATTTTGTAAGTTTCGATTTAATGATCTAATAACCAAGAAGATGAGTAGTCACATCACTTGAAGTGATGCGACTAGGGGAATAGGGGCGTAAAAGTTCTCGTCAGTTTATTTTATGTAAGAACAAATGCATTTACTATCGGTTAATTGATAAAAACCTTATATTTTTAATACAAATGTAGGAGTAAACGACGATTAAGGCCTTCGGCATATGGTGTGGTAATTTCTTCACTCAACCAATAGTCTTCTATTTTACTCCCTTGATACAGAAAATAGAAGATTCTGTATAAAGGGAGTAAAATAAGAAAATAATTTACTTGTGAGTGTGACCTGACTAAGTATTAATCAGGTTATTTCATAGAAATTTTTATACATTACGTTCGAAACATATCTATTTTCACACTTAGACCTCAGAGTGCATGCCAAGAATCATTCTAAAGACTAACAAGCTCCAAACAAATTCTCTTCTATGTCTCATGCGATAAGATAACTGAACTGAAATGTAGTCATCGTATTCTTCGAAATGCTGAAGGCCAGAGGTTCAACTGGTACGTGTAAGTGTAGTTTAGATATGAAAAAGGTTTCTGCAATACTAACCAAATACACTTAGTTCGTAATGATACAAACATCATTATGAATATTCGTTAGAAATACGAAATCCATGTAAAATATGTTAAATTTTTGTTAATACCGATATACGAGATTATGTATTAATATCTAACACATAATTTTAAAAAATACAATAAAAAATAAAGAATAGTCCGTATAATGTATAAAAAACGACATGGGATGACTACTATAAATCCCAAAAATTATGACAGCACTTTTGGGATCTAAAATACGCTCCAACGAAAATAATAATCAGACGGCGTCTATATCTCTACAGGTTTGATTTTTATTAATTTATATTTTTGATTATTTTTTATTTTTGATTGTACAATGTTTAGTCTTTATGCAAAATCATTATTTAGACTGCTTTAGAAAATTTTAAAACCACCGAACAAATTAAATTTATTTCATACTGTAAACGAACAGTAGGATACAAACTACCTTGTTTATAAATAAGTTTGTGGTTAAACCCTAAAATTGCTTTATATCTGTCGAAAAAAATCTAGGCAAGTACTAAGTATATTAAAAATCTCAATTTCCGGCATATACATTTAAATGTAACAACTTAAAATAAATTTTTTGTCGGACATAATCTAATCTTGATTGTGCTTTGCTCGACCATTGTCTTTAACAACAATAATTAACTATTTACGTTCTGTAAGGCGTTGTCCAATTGTGACAAAACCATACCATATCGTAATATTTTTGAATGCTTAAACTATGTATCGAATGTATAGGTTTACTTTAAATAAAACAAAGAAATTGGAATTGATCACGCGTTATCTCGTGCTTTTAAAAAAAAGTAGAGAAAAGTAAAAGTTGGCGACCTTGTCGCGTGCAAAATAAAAAAACATCTTGGTATGGTATAGTTGTATGAAATATTTTTTGTTTTAATCACAAAGTATTTTTCATTAATCGAAAATCTATTATATTGTTACATACATATTATGTATGTACGTATATCATTATTGCCCGACGATAATATAAATTCGAACAAAGTTAAAATTGCATAATTATGTTCTGAATAAAATTTTATTTTAATCATTATTGATCGATCATGAATTTTTCAAATTTAACGAAAACCCTTAAGACATATGTAATAAGGGCATGCATACCTACATGATATAAAGTAGTTGTATCGAAAATCTGATAATGCATAACATGAATTGCATGAATTACATGAATTGCATAACAAGGAGTCTATGTGTACGTATACGATCATGAACTTATATGATGTGATGCTCGATATTTAAATATTCCTGAAACAGCATCATTTTATGCCTGTATACGAGTAGAACTAGCGAATTTACTCATAATCACTATGAGTAGAAAAGAATACTAAGACATTTGAAAATTCCATTACAAAATTATCAAATAATTACTTGTACTGCTCAAAAGTTATCGGTCAAATGGTGCCGAGCTTAAAGCTTCGGCACTTGGACCGGGAGATATTGGGTTAAAATCGCACCGGAAGCTGACCCTGTGTTGGAGTGCAGAACTCAGGCCGGCCTACCTTCCATGTCAGTGTACAGGTTGACATGAAGCTTGCAATGTGCAGGTGGTATACTGTAATTATGTAAATGGATGGTGCGTGCGTAAATGAAAAGGGAGGATTAATTGACCTTCAAAGGGCATTAAAACCACGGACAAGGATTGTTTGTCCAAAACTACTTATTTTCTGAAACGATTGGTGAAAAACTTTATATAATATTATAATTTAATAAGACAATCTTGAATAAAGAGGTAATATTTACGATATTTGTTAATTACATTTTGTGACATGCTATAAGAATACAATTTTTGTGTCTCATCCAGTATACTGGTATAAAAATATGTATATTTTATATACACAAAAAGACAGTAATATTGTGTGTATTGTATTATATGGCATGCGCTGGAGGAGTTTTAGCCTTCCCACACGGCATTGAGTACGAATAATAAATCTCAAGCAAATATTTTAAAAGGTAAATTATTTAAAGTTTCCACCAATATTGCAGAAATTTATTTTATGTTGAACTTTATTTATAATTGTTAACCGAATTTTATCCTACACTTTTTGGAGCATAAAAGCAAAATAGTTTCTATATGAAACATTCAGTGATTGAAATACTTTGAATTTTAATGAAATGGTGCATTTATGAGTTTTAAACCTCAAAATGCGTGGCGCTTTACTCATTCGGCTAATCAAAATTCTTCAATGCTTACAAAGTTGATATTTTACGATATCCAAATCGTTTAGACGTGTTTTCTAATAATTGCCACCATAGCGCTATTTTGTGAAATGATTACAATACCTATCGCATTCCTTTTTATTACCACGCTTATATTAGCTCACTCTGTGTGTCTGTTTGTATCGTCAAATTTTGTAATCAATTTTTCAACCACTTGCAAATTGCAATAGTCCAATTGAGCTGAAATTTTGCATGCAGGCTTAACTCCGATGACAAAACAAGGTTCTAACATTTTTGGACATTAAAAAATGACTAAAAAGTAGAAAATAAAATATATTTAAAAAAAACTTTTTACAAAACTACGCTTATATTTAAAGGCTCTAAAAAGTAGATATTATATTATCTGGCTTTGGAGCACTCCACGCTTATACTTTTAGTCATATTAATTTTAAATTTCTACTTGTTATAAATATACCTTGATAGGAGTAAGGAAGAAAAATTTTATTTTCTACTTTTCAAAGAATTTTATTATATTATCTACTTTTTAGACCCTTTAAATATAAGCGTGGTTTTTTAAAAAGTTTTTTTTAAATATATTTTTTGGATTGAAATTTGTTTGTTATTGGTTACTAGTGGCAGTGTGCCTAAAGGTGTTTTACACACTACTGCTAAAAGCAAACCGCATACTCGATGGTCCATAAATAAAAATTCAAACTAAAATTATTTTAGATGGAAAATGTAAAGCAAACATGATTCGATCTTTTGTCTCACGGAAATGCTACAGGAAGTCAGTAGAACAAATATTGTTATCATCCCGTTTCTAAAATGTTTCACCCTATAGATGCGAAAATAATTATTTATTAAGAGTCTCAAACTGTAAACAATATTGGCAAAATAAAAAAAATATACCTAAATATAAAATATGTCTTTTTTCTTAACTATAAGTGTGTTCGTTTCACAATTTCTTTCACAAAATTAAAGGTAATTTGTGCCTACTCCTATCTTTTCTTCAAATTAAACCAATTTATTTCTGATTCATTTAAACATTTTTTATAATATTTTATTTTAATGTTTACGTTTGTTTACATTAATTTAGGAGAGCTACCTTTTCAACTTTTAACAATAATTATGAAACACACAGTGATCAATCAAGCAGAATGGAGCGACTAAGGAGTCGCTTAGTTTTTAGTTGGCAATTGCGGTAGTAATCAAAATTCAGGAATTTTTCAAAAATATACTAATCAATATAATAATTAATTATTTCTTTTTCAAAGTTTTTCAATTAATCAATCACCCTTTTTTTTTTTTTGTATATCGTTTGCTTAGATCGACTAACACTTATAGCAGCTGTATATGACCAGGCAATGTATTTTTATCAATTATATTGTTATGTGTATCCAGTCGTAACTTTCGTTACCATCGGGAATCGAACCCGAGACCCTCTATACATAACACCCCAGAGTCGATGATTTGAGGCAAGCGTTTATTTCATCAGCAGCGGTCGATCTTGGAATGACTGGTATTGTTTGACGGAAATCGCCAGAAAGTAGAATCATTGCACCTCCAAAACATCTTGAGTTTCTACCCACTGTGTTACAGAGGGCGACCAATCAATCACCCTTGTATCATGCTGTATAAGATAGCGGAATTTTGACAGCGGAAAATAAGAGATTACGCTATTCGCCTCAAGTGGCAGCACTATCACTAAAGAGAATTTATTTTGTAATGTAATTACCAGCGGAAATTTTTTATTCATTATGTATATAATTTTCACTAAATAAAACATCTCAGCGGAATAAAATATTAGAAGTGATCCTTAAAATGGCAAATTAATTGATCTCCGAAGTAAAGGAACTCGGTATAAGAAATGTTGAAATTTAACAATATTCCGTCTTTCCGGCATTTCTTCAACTAGTAACCAATAATTTTGGTGGTTTTTCTAATAGCTTACCCTATACTAAGACTATATGGAAAATTTGGGGAAAATTCATGGACTAGAATTTTTTGATTTTCTGCGGCCATATAAGTTATTTTCACTTTCTGGCCAATATCTCAAAAACTTCCACTAGTAACCAATACTTTCGGTTAATTTTCTAATAGCATTGGTCATACTGAGACTATATGGAAAATTTGGGGACAATTCATGGACTAGAATTTTCACAAGAATTTTTTGATTTTCTGCGGCCATATAAGTTATTTTCAGTTTTCTATGTTAAAAGTGGGAATAATTTTGTGACTCATGCAGGGTATAATCTCAGATCAAACCATAGATTTTTGAAACATATTCTTAAGTTTAGATTAGATCTACGGAGAAACTTTATTAATATCGTTGCACCAATCATTTTTAACAATTTACCGTTGGATATACGTAAGTGCGGCAACTTCTCTAGTTTTTCAATATACCTTAAAGAATGGCTTCATCGAACTAAAAATGTTGACCATCTTTTTCAACTATTGGTTTAAAATATTATTGTTTTTATTGGTTTTAAAATTATATATGTTAAAATTAAATGGTGTAGTTTAAGAGGTTTTAATATATTCATGTGTAGTGAATTATTAATATGTAGTTATAATTAAAATTAAAATGTTTTAAATTTTGTAAATAGAATTCAAATATTTTTTTTGTGGTTTAGAATCAGGGGACCAGTCACGTGATCTATTTGATCCAATGGTTCTCTTATCTTACCTTCTTAATCTTGTTAGTTTTAATAATGTTGTACACACAATGTATTTTATTTATAATGATGTAATGATGTAGGTAATGAAATAAAATAACTAAAAAAAAATAACTAAGTTCCTTTATTTCGGAGATCAATTAATTTGCCATTTTAAGGATCACTTCTAATATTTTATTCCGCGGAGATGTTTTATTTAGTGAAAATTATATACATAATGAATAAAAAATTTCCGCTGGTAATTACATTACAAAATAAATTCTCTTTAGTGATAGTGCTGCCACTTGAGGCGAATAGCGTAATCTCTTATTTTCCGCTGTCAAAATTCCGCTATCTTATACAGCATGCTTGTATCCTCATTCTCAGAGAATTATATTCGAAACCATAATAATTCAGAAAGGGTACAGTATTTATTCGGAGGGCACTAATACTAGTCACTACCAATCAGTTCTGTGGTATACTTTCAATGCAGCTTGCGTTTGATTCTTATTAACTCTTTGCACTCGATTTATTTTCAAGGTTGTTGGGTGTCAACTTGTGTTTTTTTTAAATGAATTAAAATAATTTACAATGGTTGAATTGAATGTATTATATTTATTTCATTTATTACTTGTGTAAAATGTTTTAATTTTTGTAATCTTTTACAGTGTGGTACTTTTTAAAACAAAGTAGAGGTCTTTCGCATATTTCACAAAAGCAAACAGTTGTCTGTCTTCCGCCCTTAGCTTTTCTATTTGAACGGACCATACAATCGTAATGTTCCTTTGGTAAAATTCCACTACTGAATGCACATCATTTCACATAAATAATACACAAAAAATATTTATCCCTTTCGAGTTAAAAAAATAATTTTTTTTTTGATTTTATTTAACGGAAATTTACATACACATTTACAATTGTGTATACGAGCCGGACAATGGTTCAAAAAACAAAAACAAATTTACTGCAATGTGTTACAGTTTTTAGTATTATCGTCTATAAACTGATATGCGAGTTTAGAATAATTTAATATTGTCACTTCCAGAGTGACATACGAGTTTGTAGAGTAAATTTATATTGTCACTTCCAGCGTGACATACGAGTGCAAAAGATTAAATATCCAATTTCTTTTTTATTTTTTTATTCCGAATTTGTGAAGTGACCTATCTGTTTTAGGGTTTTTTTTATTAAAATAGTTAAAAAGTAAATGCTACAAATAAATGTCTTTTTATGTCTATTCCATATCATTATCAAATCTAATCAACATTTCTTAAACAATTTTTCGTTACAACATATAAAAAATGCAGTTTATTTATAGCATTTATTTCCAAATTCAGTTCATATTTTATACATATTTTAAATACCTTCTAATCACTTTACATGTATATGCAATTTATGCAGTAAATCGAGGTGAGGTTACCAAGACGTTGGAAGAATAGTTTCAAACTAACGAAATATTGAATTCTTTAAATTAATTGCAGTGACCAAACTACAAAAATTTTGAAATTACTTTGAACTTATGTACAGAGAAGTATAATTCACAATTCCTTAGCGATTTATTATTGTTTGCTACAAAATTTTTCATACCTTCTTAACCTAGATTTTTATTGTATTTGACGCATACATGCGATTCCTATATTAAATTTTGGGTTATTCTTGGTGATAGCCAGATATTGGGGTCGATTCCGGGATCGAAAATTTTATGTTATGTAATTTTATTTCTCCGCTTCCTATTGGAACATTCATTAAGAGAGCATTCATTAATGCCTACCGTACACCCCTTTATACATAACAAGATGGATGGATAGGAAAGGTTTATTCCAGAAATAGTAAGATAAATCAAGCATTGAATTATCGTCAAGTCTTTAGACGTAATCATATAGATTTAAATCCATAAAAAAAGATAGTGAACAAATTCTTATTGAAAAAGTAACCTGTTTTCACTGTGGCAAAATGGTAGGCTATAACGGTCGTTCCGAATAAAGAGCAAATTCGATGAGAAAATAGGGCTGTAATTTGGCATAGAATAGTTAATTCAACATATTGGATACAGGAGTGTAATTTGGCAAGACCTCACTATTTCAATATATTCATTGAATGTTCCGGCATTCCAGATTAACATTCTTTCACTGATGCCACTTTAGTTACTTGGTAGGCCATGAAGAGGAAGTAGTAGGCCAGATCAAATTTAGCTAATTCAATATGCCGCTTGGCTCTTCAGATTAACAAGTATGATGCTAATCTGGCCATTCGATGGACAATAATGTTGGTCAACTTTGGGCGAATTGTAGAGAAAGTCTGACAGGGGGTGTAATTTGGCATGGTTTCGTAATTACAATATAGTGAAAATTCAATCACTGCTGTTGTTGTACATTTGAACATGTATCGCTGCATTTTATTTGCCGCCGTACAACAACCATTGCACTGATGAATTCTTCAGTATGAATTGGTTGCTAGATCTGAAGAGCAGAGAGCAAAATGAGCAAAACACGAACACACACTGAACAAAAATTTTTGCGAAACAAAAAAAAACAAGTAATATATCGCAGCAACCATTAATTTATGGTTCCTGTGGCACTATTCTGGTAATTCCCCGGGAATAGGGAACTGGGGAAAGAATTTAAATATAAATACATATAAATTCTTTTTAAATAATTTTTTTCTGACATACTAAGGTAAAAAGTTAGTGACAATTTTTTTGAAAACAAAATAAAATTGGGAATAACTTTCCCTGATAATTTCGCTATGGAAAAATTATTCCCAATTTACAAATATTTACATGAAACTTTTTTTCTCAGTAGGCCAGAAAAAACTGATTTATAGATAAAAGCTATGTAAAATCTTTGCCCAGTTCCCTATTCCCGGGGAATCACCAGAATAGTGCCACGGTATACTAATGCTCACGCTAATTGCTCGTATTTCGTCACTTTCAAGTTTTTGTTGCAGAGCAGATATATGTAATGTCTTTTTGTATAATCACGACACTACCTCCTTGTGCATTATTATTAGCATGTACTTCTGAGTAAATTTTGTAGCCCCGTGTTTTTATATGACTTTGGGTAGTAAGGTGTGTTTCAAATAGTTGTAAATATTTCACGTTGTCGTTGCGATATACAATTGCAGTTCCATGTAAGAATTTTTAGACTATTTGCCATTTTTAATGCAAAGAGAGAACAGCTTTCGTCAAGGTAAGGATACAAAGCTACTTTTAGTGCAGTTTTTTATTTCTCGTGTTACGGCAATGTTTGCTCACAAACATAAAAGGAATAAGACTGCAATCTGTAATACAAGTGCTTATTTGTAAGATGAAAAATAAAGTTTTGAGCCGTGAAATTTGCCTAGCAACGTTTTAATTCGCATGAAAAATTACATTTTTCTATTATAATTTAAAATTTTATAAAAAAAAATAACTCAAACTGTACAAACCTAAATTGTGTCATGATTTACTTTTACTCCACGGGACACATTAATTTAATCAAAATGTTAAATATGTAAATAGTTATTAGACAAATTAGAAAACACTAAAAGAACTTTGGATTATCTCCATGTTTGTGAATAAAATATATATATATATATATATATATATATATATATATATATATATATATATATATATATATATATATATATATATATATATATATATCTATTAATTTTTAAATTTTGAAAAAATAAAAGTGTAGAAAGTGTAAAAATTTAACGAAATTAATAAAATTAATCACTTAAAGCCAATGTTATTCTATTTATTTTTAACCCTTGTCAGGCGGCATAGGTACAATTGTACCTTTTCTGTTTTTAAATACTAATAAGTCTTCTTGTAGAAGCCGGAGAGAGTTAAAGCTTTGTGAGATCTCTACATTTTAATAATGTGGAAATTCCAAATATTATCTTTATAAAAATTATGACTACAGTGACGATATTCATACAAAATATATGAAAGTACAATTGTACGCCTGCCGCCTTTCAGCGTAGTAAAATTATGCCGCCGGACGAGGGTTAAAATAATTATTTAAAACTAAAAGAATGCCTTTGACCGCGTCTTTACCATACTGAGTAACTTAGTAACTTCACTGTTAACATTTAGAAGCAAAACCAAAACACAACAAAAAATTATAAATCTTTGCGAGTTGCACAATTATTGTGCAGCTTTTGCACACAAATGAAAACTACTCGTAAGTGCAAAGAAAATGGTTTTGGGAAAAATATATGTAAAGAATGCGCGCTCAACATTCCTGAACAAAGTAAGATTAAATTAAAATCGTGACAAAATCTGATTAACAATAGTTTTATGATGACATTTTGGTTACATAATTATGTGGAATATAATCAAATTATGTAAAAGCAACAAATAAAATTACATAGATGATTACTGACCGGCACCCATTTGAAATTTTAATTGAATTTTTTTTGTAAAAATCATTTTATTATCGTATATATAGAAGTATAGTAAATTGCTCCTACATAGAAATTTGTAAGGTTTGTTTGTTTTGTCTACTTTGTTTTTAGTTTTTATAAGAGTTTTTTTTTGATTGTTAATGTACTAAAGATAATTTTAATTTATAAATATTTTTTTTTATAGAAATTTATCATTCTAGTTTATTAAAGTCAATTGTTAGATGCACTCTGGGCTATGAGTAAACTTTGAGTAGAACGTCGTTCGTTAAATGTCTGTGTTTGACTGAATGCGCATTTTTTACTGAATTGATAATCCGAAAGTGTCGAGTTTGTAACATCATCGATATAGTTACCCGAAAATAATGAAAGTACTACATCTAAACCGAAAGTTTTGTAAGGCCACGCAAGACCTGTTATTACAGTCTGCGCGAGAACTAATGGTGTTATCGTGGTTACTATTTGTTTCTATGCGAACAGTACAGGAACATCAAGAAACATAATTGGGTTAAAGAATCGAATAAGGCACGAAGCTAAGTTTACTAGAATGAAATTAAAAGGCATTTATATTCACAACATGTATATACCAATAGTCAAGGGCAGTTTTTCTATGTAATATTGGAAAATTCTCCTACAATCTGCAG
Organism: Nephrotoma flavescens; assembly: GCA_932526605.1. Classification (NCBI taxonomy): domain Eukaryota; kingdom Metazoa; phylum Arthropoda; class Insecta; order Diptera; family Tipulidae; genus Nephrotoma; species Nephrotoma flavescens. The sequence continues at coordinate 102,092,881 of OW052222.1, read as the reverse complement.
AGGTGAAGACAAATCATTTATTGTCACAACGTTCATTAGTAGTGATTTTATGAGAGCTGAAATATATTGGAAAGACATCGAAATCTACACTCACAGATACGATAAAGCAATTTTTTCACATTGTTGGTTGACGTTTAATTGGAGGGTGTAACGAATTCTAAAACAACTCAACTTATGAACTGTGTAACTAGAGCTTGTACCTGAGGAATGCCTAAAATAATGGTATATAAACACGAGCCGCCGAACTACTGGTGGAACGAATAAATATACAAGCTCTTCAAGGAAATCTAATTATTCTAAGTGACTAAATTTCTAAGATATTAAAGAAATAAAAACTATTTAAAAAATGAAAAAGCCATGAAAACACACCTTCGCATCCTGCTTCTGAACGACTTCAAGTTCAACATTTCATCGGTAATTAATTTCTTGTTCGGTATTTTACAGTAAATATTTATTTCTTGTAATTCTTACAAAATACATTTGACTTTAAGCTTTAGTAGATCGCAAAAAAATAATATTAATGCACGGTTGCACAGAAAGCGACCGGTTAATTGTGCGCCAGTTAAATATTTTATATGAAATCTGTTTTCGCAATCAGAAAAAACTCAGCGCAAACTTCATTAAATAAATGTTATTCAATGGAACTATTTAACAATTAGTTAAAAATTATGTCTCTGTTTTTTAAACTGAAGCTGGCGACTGTTTCGTTTATAAATTATTTCTTTTCTAATGCTATCACAACCTACTAGAAAAAGACGGGAAAGGTTCGGAGCCGAACTCCAAACCAAAATAGAATAGTAAAATAAAAAAAATCTATCAATTTTAAGGAGGGGGATTAGCAAAACCCTACATATCTCCGAACACCCTAAACACAGAAATGTCCAAATCAATAGGGATCATTCCCATGAATTGCTTAAACTTTTAGTGAAAAAATTAAGTTGATATCTACATCCGTTCTCAAGTTATCGTGCACACAGACGGACAGACGGCAAACCGAAACCATATAACATTTTAGCGCTCGCTCTTGCGAGCAAGCTTATACAAAGACTTAGGCCGTCTGTCTGTTGGCACTATCACAGCAAAAACTATACATACCAGAGAGCTCGGTTTGTGTATTGCTATACAGAATTTGCACACAGATAGATACTACTCTAAAAAGGTCACATTTAAAATTTGGGAACTCTAGGTCAAGTAGTTTTCGAGATGTTCAACTTTTTCTAAAAATAGAGGTCACACAGATGCGGCTGTCTACTATTTTTTTAAATTTTCAATTATTATTCTAGGCCAACTGACTAACTTTAATATATATATATTACTTTTATCTATAATAAAATGAGTGTTATTTCAAAACTAGTTTCTGTAATTTTTTGATTTGCTTAAGATTCTATTCATTTTTTGTCTATTGGGCTAATTTGTTGTATTAGCACCTTAGTTGTTTCAGAGATTTTACACCTCCGTCCGTCCGTCTATTGCATTTTTCCTATTTTGGCGAGCGCTTGTCGGACAATTTCAATTGTCCGCTTCTACTAGTTTTTAACAAAAATGCTTAAAAATACGAGCAGTACCTCTTTCTTCAATTTCGAACAAGCATCAAAAACCAATTATTTGGCGATAGAAATGAATTAGAATCTAGAATATCGAGTAGAATATCAGAATTTTTTAATCTAGCAGGCTTGAAAATGTTGTAAAATATGAAATAGTATCCAATTTATTCTAGAGAAGTGAGACATAAATTTCGATAAATTATCGAAAATGTCACCCCAGATTTCATATAAAATATTTAACTGGAGCACAACTAACCGGCCGTTAGTAATTTTTCTGTGCAACTGGACATAAGAAATATTGTTGAACTATACGATTAGATTTCTAAGACCATCTTAGCAAAGACTTTCTTGTGAAGGTTTTTTTTAAGACTAAAGTCTTTATTGAAATTCTGGAGGCAGTAGTCTTAAATAATATATTATAAACTCTCCAAAGACTTCTGTAGAGCTGTGAAAAACAAATTTTCACTATATTGTTTCAAATTTATGAACGAAAAGCAACAGTTCAATGCTAAATTGTGCAAAGAACTCAATTTTATGCTATATTATAATAATATAAAATAGTTTTGAATAATTTTTCTGTATTTAATAATCAAGTACATATAATTATTGTTTCTGTTTAAATGTCTAAATTATTAATTGGAAACTTCAAGCAACTTTTGTTTGTTTCTTATAGCAAAATTTTTAGTCAAAATAGTGACAGATTGGGGACAACATAACTTAAAAAAAATTGGAAATAAACCATTTTAACAAAATACAAAATTTTCAAAAATTTATTTTACCCTACAATGAACGTGTTGTGTATGTAGGTAGCGGCAGAAAAAAATAGTTCCACATTCCATTTTTTTCTTGACACTTCACTATAATATTTTTTTAACAGTAAAATTGTTGTAATGTGCGAAAAATATTTCTCATCGTATACTATTTTTTGAAGGTGTGTTAAAAATGTTGCTATAAAAAGTATTGAGTTTCATACTTTTATGGCAACCTTTTCCCCTCTTACTCATTATTTTGACAGTAAATTTACTGAATTTTTTTTCTCTCTCTAACTTAGTAAAGGATTTATATTTCTATCTCGTGTTAATTTGGAGTTCACACATAAGACCATACCTATTTGACTGATATTAACGAAGACAATTTTTAAAGACTACTGACAGATAAGACTAAGGCCCTTTTCCAATTACTTACTTATTTGAAACTTATTTATTTACTTTGTGTCATTTTAAATAGGTCGGTCACGTTATTCCAATTCATTGTATCGACTTATTTGTGACGTAATAACAAAAAACAAAACGCCATTTCTTTTGCATGGAAGAAATAAAATTTCTCGGCATGTGAGTCGTTGTCACTAGATTTGAAAATAAAAACGGCATGTATTACATTTAGTCAAGACAAAATTTTGGAGACATTTCTGTGCAGACGTACTTATTCAAATAAGTCACCTTGCGAGGTTACTTATTTGATTAAGTACGTCTACACAAATTAGTAACTAATTGGAAAAGGTCCTAAGTGGAGAATAAGAATTTAAAGTCTACAGTCCTCGTTAAGAGAAAAGTTTTCACTAAGACTGAAAATATGTACGTCTGTGACTGTACGTCAGAATCCGGGATCAATATTATAATTGCAATTACAATCAATTAGCAAAAGCAGTCAATCTACTGATACTCAATAAATATAGCTATCGATAAAATTATTCGCGTGGTTACAACAAAAATTTACAGAAAACGCACTATTATTATTACCACTTTACACCATTATAAATAAACAAGAATATAGTAAAGTTAACAATAAATTGGGTTATTTATAAAACAGAATAACGAAACAACGTTTACATGGTTATTAAGGACATGTAATAAAATGTATTATTGAAAATATATTACAAACACATTTAATCACATTTAAGTACCATAGGCGTTACATTTAAGTGCCCAAAAAACAATTTAGACTCTTTCGCGGCTGCTTATCTTGATGTTGTTTTGTTGTAAAACATATATGTATGTTGCAAAATGTAAAATAGTCTAATTTATATAATTTTAACAATCACTACATCAAAAAAACTAAAAATAATACACAATCCATTTTTTGCTACTTCTGCTCGTTTACTTCTTTCACTTTCAACCAGTACCTCGGTATCTTATGTAAAGGTGTATTATGTTATGTACGTAATGCACAATGGAGTGTAAACATTTAACGAGCCTTTTATGGGTTTGGGATAAAAAAAACTAAAATTGAAAAATTCTGGATCGTTTTAATTTAAATGGCTGTATAAAGTCTTATATTCACCATAAATTGAATTTGTAAATCGATTATAAATTAATCGATTGAAAATCTTAAGATTTTCATTTATACTTCTTTGATATGTACCTATATGTAGGATGTACCCAAAATATATTCAATTTGTCCTAAATTGCTTGACGGGTAATATTAGGGTATCAACTATAATCAAAGTTACGTTTATGTTGATCGTTAAGGGCCCGCATCAAATATGTAATTAACTTATACATCGATATGTTGTTTATGGTGAGAAGTTTATTATACAAAAAAATCTCATACACTAAAATTTATGCGCGCACAATGTTGATTCGAAAAGTGAAAGTGTTATCTTCAGACACACGCACTACTTATGACTTAATTTTAATTGGTTTTTTATGCGTTGTTCCCATGTTGAATGATAAAAGAAAGCTCTTACCACCCGAATATTTTTTTTTGGTAAGAATGTGACTGCAAAGCATTATTCAACACCCGTTTCCGGATAATTTGTATATATTTATATATATTTTCGACTTACCTCATACCGTCAAAACTATCATCGGATCCATTTATTGTCAGTACTGGAGCGCGTGCATAGGCTTTTGCAACACGCCGATTCCTTTCGAATACAATAACTTTGGCCCAGATTTCATCATCGATTTGTGTCCATTTATCTAATACTTCTTGAATGTGTTCCTAAAATAAAAAAATCAATATTATTTTATAAATACTAGGTATAATATACAATTTATCATTTTCATTTCTGCCTCAATAAGGCTGCCCGACCGTAACTGTATCAAAAAGTTTTATTGCATGTAATGGATGAATAACTTTCTAAATGTTAATTTCATTTAACCTTTTTCAGATTTTTATTTAAAATTTTCGCAATCTCTCTAGAGATTAGTAATTAATGCACGTGATCTCGAATTCGAATTTCCATTAAATTAATCAACCGGAAAGGAATGAAGTTACATAATGAAATGAACATAATTGTATAATTACAGTACCCTTGTAACCCGAAAATGCTTATGTATGCATGTAGTTCAATATTGTGTAAAACGGTATTTAAAAATAAGTAAACTGTATTTGAGCAGCAGGTGATATCGATCGATCCGTCGCGTGGTCTTTACGATTACACATTACATTTTCCTATTATTTGTTTTTATAGGAAATTGTCATGAATAAAATTAAAATCTAAATTCGTGCCGTTACAAATAATAATAATTAATTAATTTGGAATTAGGAATTATTCGAGCGCTGTACATTTCGAAAGCTAAATGTGCAATATTAATAGCATTTTTATTTTTGCAATAGTAAAATATAGCCGTGTTGCACTGCAAGGCGAGAGTAATTAAATATGATGGAATCGGAATGTCATTATTTATTGATTTTATTTATAGATTTTATTTCAAGCGGCTTCATAGTAAAAATCAAAACAAACGTTTAGAATACGCAGTGACTAGCTAATGGTTATTCTTAAAATTTTAACAAGCTGGTTTTATTGCAATCAAAGGTTATAATTTAATTGCATTTTGAAGGTCATTTAGTAAATACGGATGCAACTACAAAATAGTCTTGGGGCTGACACTAATAACCATTGAAAAATTTACTAATTCAGTGTTTATCTGGTTGGTATTGATTGCACCTACAAAATAAAACGATGCGTTATACTAAATCCGGAGTGATTCAGTGCAGTTATTTAATAAGGTCTATGTTTTTCATTTAATCTATAACGACGTTGAATGTATAATATAATGTATAATAAAACGGCCCTATATTTCGGTATAAGCCGACGACAATCGAAATGAAAGTCATTTATGGATCGACTTGAATTACTTTTCCGTGTGGTGTGCGATAAATAACCTCGAGTTGAATGTGAACAAATCCCAATCTTTTTGCCTCCCTAAGTTGATCTTTTAAATTAATTAACAAACTTTGGGTAAGCGCCGACTCATTGCAGATATTGTTTTTATCCACTAATTGCTGTCTGGCAAAGCCGAGTCCTCTGTGGTTCTAAAAAAATGAATATAAAACTAAATTATCGCTTCCTGAAAACGGTTCCTATATTTTAAGAGTTACATTCCACAGAACTTATTATAGCCAGAATGAGCAAATGAGCAGAATGCTATATGCTATTTTGACTGTAAGACCAAGTACTTAACAAATGTCAGGGATAACACCGGGCCTATTCCTACCGCCTGTTTACACTCTAAGGAAACTTAACAAGTATTTTTCATTAAAGCAATTTAATTAAATTACATTTGGTTGATAATAATCGCACGACAACTAACGATAGCGATACATTTTATAAAATGCGCCCCATTATCGAAGCGGTTCGTAAACGATACAATGAAATGCCAATCGAACAATTGGTTTCCATTGACGAACAAATGATATCTTTTAAAGGTTATTTGGTCTTTAAACAGCATATCAAAGGGAAACCTAACCCATGGGGATTAAAAGTGTTCATGATATGTGGCAAGTCAGGTTACCCATATGACTTAATTCTGTATCAGAGGGTAGTTCAACAGAAATAGACGCTTTTGACCGCACAAATTTAGGCTTTTTGGTGCTATCGTTGGCAGCACCTAAGCCTAAAATTGCTGCCATCATCAATTCAACGGTTGACCACAACAGTTCACTCACTGCCTATACTTCGATAATTTTTTCTCGACTTACCAGTTGTTTGAAATATTAATTTCTAAACAAATAAACGCAGCAGGAACTGTTAGAATAAACCGATTCAATAAACCAAATTTTAGTTCTGACGTGGCTATGAAAAAAAGGATGAGGATCTTCTGAGCAGTTGGCCAGTCGTAATGGTGATATAGCATTGATAAAATGGCAGGGTATTTAGCGTCAAATTTTATTGGAATAGAGAACGAAACTGAAGTTGAGCGATGGGATAAAAGAAACAAAATTTATGTAAAGATTGTGCTACCAGAAATAGTTCACCGATACAACGACAGTATGGGCGGCGTCGATCTATTGACTAGTACACGAGCTACTACAGGATATTAGATAAAATCAAGCAAATGGACTCTTCAAGTTATTTTTCATTTTGTAGATGTAGCAGTATGCGCGAGCTTTATTGAATATAAGAAAAATTGTGCACTTTAAGTACCAACTTTAGATGGAATAAAAAAAATAACAGGAATAAAATAAGAAACGAAGACACAAAATTATTATTCCAATTTGACTTTTCGGCTATGATTACTTAAAATATTAAGTTCATTCGTATATTTCTTGTAATATTTTTATGATATATATCCTAAAATCTTGAGTGAAACTACTATAGTTTTAAGTATAAACGTATTATATGTCAACAAATATATGTGTTTAAAATTATAAAAAATATTTATATGCGGTTTAAATTACCGCAGGTTAGGTTTAGAAAACTACAATTCTATAGGGTAGTGAAAACTATTTTTGATTTTATACTCATATTAGTATATGTGTACTAGAATATTTTATAAATAGAAAAGATAAAATACACGATTAATTCCAAAGTCCCATACATAAATAAAATAAAGTCCCATACATAAATATGCATGATATTACATGCAACGCACAAAAATTTGTTTAAGTTTTATTGTTGTAATTGTTAAGTTTTTTATTTCTGGACGAAAATTTTTGGTCGTCAATTCTTTTTAAGTGACAGCAAAATTGAACGAAAATAAAACACAATTTCTGTTATAGTTTTTATTTTTCTTATTCTGAGTATGGTCGAATACATATAAATCCTATCTCTCTCTCTTTCTCTTACGTTATTCTTTTTATTTTTTTATTCTATCTATAGTTCCCACTTTATAATATATACCCGCCAAAGACGTTTTAAAATTTGTGGACTTCAAATTACAATTATGATCATATTTAACAAAAATTGAAGTCCCCGCCAGAGACAGAAAACGTTCTGCTGATAATCTTGATACCAGACGCTCAAAAGAAAATCGTCCTCAACAGGATGTTAAGTACGATAGAATGGGTCATTTACCCATATTTGAGTCATCCCATTCAGCGTTTAGATGCAAAAATCTCAGCTGCAATGGTAGGTCTCGTGTCTTCTTTAACAAATATCACGTACATTTTTGTTTAAACTAAAAAAAAACAATTGCTTTTTTGATTTCCATACAAAGTAGTATTCGAAAACATAATAGCACGAATAAATGTATTTTAATTTTTCCCTATTTTATTACTATTATTATTATATTATTTGTACCTGGTAGTCCTAACCAAACGCCTGAAGAAAAAAGCTGTAACAATTTTTATCATTAAAAATGAATTAATTTTGGGATTCATTATATCCGAATGAAACCAGGCTGTTTCCCAACCGAAATTCTTTCAATTCAGGTTGTAGAGCTGGGCTAGGTAAGATTCTAATAATCTAAGGCCGGAATTACACTACAAAAGATCTTTGACAAAGGTATTTTATAAAATATTTGTATTAATTTTTTTTAACAATTTTGTTTTTGATCAAATAATTTTTGAAAATTGCACTTCATAAAAGATTTTATAAAAATTTTCCTCAAACTTCGGTAAAAAATGAAACAACAACGAGCAGCGTGTGCAGCAACATAAGGCGCTTTTATGAAAAATCCTGGGTGAAATCCTGGGTATCGAGACTGGACTTAAAAGGTCTCCATCAAAATTTATTAAAGGAGCTACAGACCTGACGACATGACCTGCTACATAAAATATTTAAGGATGGATGACAATTCATTTAATTTTATTGTTCACAAAATTTCGCCGTTAATTAAACGACAAGAAACACACTTATACAATTCAGTAAGTGTTTAGGATAGATAATGGTCACATCTCGTGACAAAATTCATTCGCCTCGTATTCTTGAATTAATATTTTTGTGGATTTTGCTGTTCAATTGTATTTGGTCGCCATTTTTAATAAAGAAATGTCAAAAATAATTTAACAAATTTACCTGCATGAGGCTCAATTTGATAAAAACGTTTTAAAAAAGTGCTAGTTTTATAAAACATGTACAATATTACACTATTAAAGAAAATTGATTAAATTGTTTTATAAAACACCTTTGTCAGAGATCTTTTATAGTGTAATTCCGGCCTAAGTTCAACTTGTGTATTGGAATTTTAACGTGTCTTTTTGTTGGTCTAACAATTCGACCATTCTGAATGGAACTCGCAATTCAAAGGAAAATAAATGATCAAAAATTATAACTCAAAAATGATTTATTTTCTCTATTTCTCTATGTGAGTTTTTCATGACATTTTTTTTTGTTGTGTAAAAATAATTAATTGTGTAAAAACAGGACTATTTTATTTTTGTCGACCGTGTTATTTCAAAATCGTGCAAAAAACTCCGTGGAGGAATAGGTTTGGGTGGATGTGTAAATATTCAAGACTTTTTTTGTAGACTGATTTAAAGGGATGAGACCTCATATGTGTTACGACATGGCAAAGGGAACATGGTTTTTTATTTTTATTTGTATTTTATTTGTTGACTGTTTTTAGATTACTTACTGCTGGCACTATTTTTTCTAAAATAATTTATCTGGCTCAACATTATTTCCCGAAACATGTTCGCAATTGCACGGGAACGCCAGATACGAATATCGATTTATTTGAGTTCTAAATCCTATTCAACGACTTGCTCATGCACGAATTATGTAAAAAGTTTTCCGCGTGGTCCTATTCTAATCCTTTGACTGAGATGTGCGGAATTGTTGCGTAATCTATTTCTAGACAGTATAGAAAATTTTAGTTTTGGTGAGGCTGAGTTTGGCTAGGTCGTTTCTGAACGGGTTGTCTTGACGGGTAAGTGGAGGAATAGGATAACTAATTGGCCGATTATTTTCAGATTTATTTTGTAGAAAAATCCAGAACTTCATCTGGGATATATGTTGGAGCCCCAGTTCAGCTCACCATACCAGACCCGAACATAATTAGCTAAGAAAGTGTTTAATACGATCGAATTCCAGAACTTCTCTAAATTCCATTTTTAAATTCATATAAAATTCTGCTTAGCTGATTTGACAATAATTGGTTGGGATATGGCCAGGTTCCATTCAGAATGGTTGAATTTTCGAATTTCTTCAAGAAAACATGATACAATCCCAAAGTTGACCCTTGTTTGTTAGAATCCTAGCCCAGCTCTACAATCTGAATTGGAAGAATTTTGGTTGGAAAACGGCCTGGTTTCATTCATTATAGCCGAATTTCAAAATTTCGTCATATTCGGCTTTGTACCCCGTATTTGATCATCATTGGCCTAGTTCCATTGCTAGAGTGCCAATCCAATTCTGCATAACAAATTTGACAGGTATTGGTTGCGGAATAGTAAACGAATATTCTTTGGTTACCAAAACTAATAAAATGTTTGAAACTTTTGCGAAATAAATTAAATTTGTTTGAAATATCCAATCCGGAAGTTAATCTGGCATTGAATAACATTGATACCATTGCCTTTGGGATACCTCACATATTTTTTTTTTTTTTTGAAAGATATTTCATGGTTGTTAATTCAAGGATTAAATACTAATGGATTTTAGAGTAAGCTTTAATATAATTTATATAAGTATGTAAATTACATACTAAATTACAGGAGGATTAAATTATTAAATGTTTATATTATTTAAATGTTTATATTTTATTAAATTATTATATTATTTAAATGTTTATATTTTTATTAAATTTCAGAAAATCTAGAGATACGTGTGAAATATTATTTCTTTGAAATATTAATTGTTGATTGTGTAGATTAGAACTGTGTTGTCATTGTATTAATAACTATCGACTTTATCTAGGTGGCTGTAACTGGGCCAATTCAATCAATCAATTTTGTTTAGGAAACGGAAAGTATTAATTTAGAATTAAATTTCCAGATGTACGTGAAATAATATAGTTTTTTTCTCAGGTTGCTGACAAGCAATTGTTGAAGACCAATAACATCGTTATCCATTAAATGTGTTAAGCCTTTATCCTTCCTCTAATAGATTAGAATTGTGTTGTGCGCTACGATCGCTAGGTGTCTAAAACCGGGTCGTTCCGTCCAAAAAAAAAAATTACCCTCCTATTACTTCCTATTGTTATATGTAAACAGACTGTAGGAAAAGGCCCGGCGTTATCTGGGACACTTGTCAAGTACTTGGTCTCTACAGTCCAATCAATCAATCAAATCAAGTATGCAGAATTGTATGGGGATTTAAAAATAGGTTCTAGAGAAAGTTCTGGAATTCGGGCATGCTAGGCAATTATTTAACTACATAATTATTTTCGAATCTGGTTTGTTGAGCTGAATCGAGAATACAACATAAATCTTGGATGAAGTTCTGGATTTTTCTACAAAATAAATTTTAAAATAATCAGCCAAATAATTATCAAGTACCTATTCAAGTTCCTATGCTTAGCCTTAACCCGCTAAGAGATGACTCAGTCAAATTCACCTTCCCCGAAACTAAAATTTGCTAGAATTTTAATTCAGCACAATTCGTACCCAAAAATTACTTTATGCATCTTCCGCAGTATATATACCGTTTAAACAGGAGATTACTGAGACAATTATGAGGTGGCGGCACGAACGGAAGATACAACCAATCAATCGATATTCGTGTCTGGAGTCCCCATGCAATTTCTTCTATTATTGGTTTGAGTCTCTTTAGGAGTAGTTTCTCGATTATTTCTAAAATTATTAGGAGTAAGGAAATCTGCTTATACGAATTTGTGTCATCAAGTGCATTGTTTGATTTACGTATCATGCGACTTTCCATTGATTTGGAACGTGTTAAAGTCTGAACACTTTTTTTAATCATTTGAAATTAAGTAATTAAGTCATATTCTGTAGATTTCTTTGCATTTAGGTTAATGATAAATTGTTGATAAATTGCAGTTATCCATGTTATTTACTGGTGGTATGTTTTGCTCTGCAGTTTGTCTAGGTAGAGACAACGAGGAACGTGTTCTCGAGGTGAAATGATCAAAATTTCGAATGATCAACCAAATAAATATCATAGAAAATCTTAATTTCCGTTTAATTTTCCAAAATTGATGTCGGCTAATTTAGCTGGCACTAATACCTGACGATATTGGCGGAAATAAAAGACTTTGCGTTGTATAGTCGTATACGTTCTGTGTAATTCATAATGAATAATAATTTTTCGGGTCCGTATCTATGTATATTCACAATATTTTAATTCTCAACACAAGCCACATCTGATTAAAACATTAATGTAATTGAAACTGACGTACCGCATCTACATTAAATAATGATACGTTAGTTCAGTTCTCAGTTCTTATGATCAATATAGAACACAATAATCATCATCAATCATAATTTATGTACATCGTATAAGTACGAGTAATTCAAAAAGGAACTTTTCTCAGACGATCATATTTGTAAATTATAAAACATAGTTATCTAATTTTCAACAAAATGATTAAAATTAAATTATGTAACTTTTTGTTATTTTTAATGTATGGCTGTGTACCTATCTACATCTATCCAGTAGATTTTATTTTAATCTTATTTAATCTTTAGATCAATTTTTATAATTTCTCAATATGCGATGAAGATAAAATGTATATTCTTGTTTATCGTTGTCTTATGTTAACGCTTAAGTATATCTAAAAAAAAATATATTGTGGTACATAACGCGCAGTTAGTTAGGCAGATAGTTAAGAAAGTTATATTCATCTAAATTTTGTTTTATTTAATCATCAACCTTCTTTAATGATCAATAATTGAATGACATTCTCTATTTGTTTCGTTTTTTCTATAAGTCTACGGACGTATCATAAGAAACCACACCTTAACATACTATTTCTTTTTGTTGTGTGCTTGTATTTTTAGCAAGGTACAAGATTAATTTAACTATACATATAATGTGTGATTGCTTCTTATTCGCTGACTATTATTTTATCGACTTTATCGACGGATGATGATAACGAAGCTGATGCTCAAGTAGATTGAAAAAAAAAACAATCCGTTTCTTTAATAACGAGGAATTTGAAATATAAGTTTGGGTTATGTTCAAATTGATAAATTATAGTTATTTGCACCGAAGAGTATTCTTATCAGCAATGATGGTATGGAAAGAAAATATGTTTTTAAGAAACCAATTAATTTAAATTTCAAAATTTATGAAACTATAAGAAGATAAAACATAATAAGAAATACCAAAATAAAAACATAATAAATTGGTAATTGTTGTTTTATGATATGATTAATGGTCCAGTTGTTCGGTTTTTTTATTTATATGCAACGGAATCATTTAAATAAAAATTGTAACACAGATATACGTCAACTTAAAGTGATCTACGTAACTTATTTCGCTAATCCAAAGTATATACAGGGTGATTAAACGATTTTTCCCTTCTAGTTATTTTATAGACTATGGAACAAAGAAATACAAATTAGTTTTGCATCGAGTATAAAATAAAAAGTAAAATTTTCTCCTCGAATGCTTAAATAAAAGAATTAGACCGTAACATGAAATAAACAACAACCACAACAATAATAATAGTTGGAAATATATTCGATTGTAACTAGAAAAATAAATCAAACTGAACAACAATACAAAAAAGTGAAAGGGATTTTCATTGCATCTAAGATTCTACATCTATTGATTAGAAAATAGTCTACACATACGAAGACATCGCGTGCCAACTATATGATTATGTATTTTATCAAATTCAATGTCACGTATAAAAATAGAAATTGTATTTAACGCGATCGTGTACGAGGAATTTTTGCTCAATATTTTTATAATAGTGCTACCGTAACACGTCTACAAATGATATTGATTGATGATTGGTTTTTAACAGCAAAACTTTATCAAATTAATTAACAAATTAATAATATTCATTTAGTACGCTATGTTATATGTAATAACATAAAACATGTACATAAATTAAATCATTTAAATGTTGATTGTTTGTTACGTTTAATTTAAATGAAACGATTATACATATACGACCATATCTAATCAATTTTAAATCTGTACACCAAACGAGTCGAATGATTATTACGAAACCAATATACTAAAAATTGTACAATCATGAACGAATAGAAATACATACAGAATTTGTAGTGTGAAATATTGTAAAAAAATGGAGAATTTACAATTTCAACAGGAGACTCGAAAATCGAAAAATTGTATGCCAATATAGGTGAGAATTTAAGATGGTGAATTCCAACATGTATAAGAAGTTAGCCCGAAATTTCCATCCCGAAAAGTTTTTTTTTTCATAAAGTGTGTGTCTTTGCTGAATCACATAGTAATAATTCCATTCCGAAAATTTTATTGTTAAATTAACGAAAAAACTAAACAGTCCGAGAACATCCCGAAAACATAAATGTGCCAATGTGCATAGGACTTATATTCAGGCGCCCGTTCGAAAATCAAGAGGATTGATGGTAAATATTGATCATCCTGAAAACCACTTTCTATTCATTCTTCGCATTCTTCGTGATTTTCGATGCAAATCGTGATTTTCGAACGGGCGCCTGAATATAATTTTTAGGTATATTGGCACACCTAATTCCAAATGCCAATGCAAGGGGTCATCTCTGAATTTGCCACTAGGAAATTTGGTAACGAACATATTTTAAACTGAAGAATGGATAGAAAGTAATTTTCGGTATCATCAATAAAGTAGATTTAATTTATTAATAGATTATTAATAGAACAATAATATAATTAATTTTATGATTTTCTCGGGCTGTTTATTTTTTTTTCTTTGATTTAACAATAAAATTTTCGGGATGGAATTATTTTTATGCGATTTAGCAAGGACACGCACTTTATAAAAAAAAAAACCTTTTCAGGATGGAAATTTCGGGTCAACTTCTTATACATAACTCCAACCGGAAATCTATAAAATAATTAAAACTTTTGTGTCTGCGTTCAAAACTGATATAACAGATCAAAGAAGATATATTTGAAGAAAATTGATATATGTATGTTAAGAATTTAAGAATTAAAGACTAATTAAAAAAAATAATGAATGTAATCATAATAATATTAAATTAATTAAAATTATTATTACCCCAAGTAAGAGTTTTATTTAACACTAAATTCCTTAAATATGTTTTGGAAAATGGAATTAACGAATTACAGCACAGCCTCCTAAATATAAGAGCCGTAAGAATACGCAATTTTTTTCTATGGTTAAAGCCCATAGATAGAGGAGAAGCTTTTTGTACTTTTTCATATCAACCCGTGTATTTTAATATTTTTTTAGAAGCTTTTTGGATATAAAAACATAAATGCTTCGTTTGAATTTTCAATGTGAATGGTTAACCCAATATTCAGGAAAAGCATATTTTAGAATTGAGTCATATTATGTCGAGTTAACGCAAACACATTTAAATTAGTATAACACAAATTTTTTTTGTAGAAACAAGAATTTGTTTATATGTACAGAAAATAAGAAATTTGTATAGAGTGAGTGTTCCATCAAAAATTTCAGCATTATTTTTAGAAAACAAACGTTCGTTAAAAAATGATTTTGGAGTAACCATGTAATATGGGTGTTAGTGTGTTTTGGATTCTATTTGCACATTGTTGATGAACAAACTTCGAAAACTGTTTTCTCGTTACTTCTTAAAAATTTGATTTTTCATCGCAACAAATTCGCAGCCTATACTGTTTCATCCTGTAGTATAAACAAAACAGAGTTTTTGGCAATTACTAAACCAATCAAAAGATGTCGCTAAATAGGTATAAATTAAAGCTAAGTATTAAAACCAAAATGTTTGTTTAGAAAATTTGACAATTTGTTATGTATACTGCCTGGTTCAATATTATGAAGATCTCCAGTAACTGAGAATAACCCAACACGAGCGAATTGGATTGAAACAAAAAAAGAAAAAAATTGGAAAATTGTGACATGTTTCTATTATTGTTTTACAGCGCACAGCAACTATGATGGTGAATATTTTACGACGGAAAGTTTTATTTACGCCAACCGTATTATAAATAAAAATTATAATTGTTTTGAGTTTTATTAATTATGTTATATTATTATCTTAAAGATTTCGCGCTTCACTTAATAATGGTTTATTTTGTAAATAGTTGTTTACTTATTTTATTCTTTTCTGTAATTTCAAGTAAATTTGTTTTAGAGACATCTGTAAATGGATTTTGAAATTACGGAAAGCTCGATTTTGCAATCGCATTTGAAGTTTTTTACGTTTGGCTGTTGTTTGTAATAATATTTAATTAATGGCGTTTTCTTTTTATAAAAAACTGACAAAAAATTTTGATATACATCAAAATTTTTTGATGTAAATCACATTTTCGCGTTCTTTTGGTGGAAAAAATAGCAAAAAAATTTGATGTACACCAAAAAATGGAAATGTAGATTTTTACTTCCATTTTAACTACCACATATTTATATACATATAATACGTCAATCGTAAATATTGTCAAATATGTCAAACGCGTCATTTGAAATTTTTTCAAAAAGGTTTGTTATTGTTTTTGGCATCCCTTTCGGGTTTAGGCACACTACGATAAAAACACATCAAATTTTTTCGTGTTCTTTTTAACTATCGGAAATTTGATTTATCTACATCAAAAACGTAAAAGAATTTGCTATGAGAAAATCAACGATGTCAACGATATTGTATACATTTCCATATTTTGATGAAAATTTTTTATTATATGAATAATAATTATTAGTTCTACATTGGGATTCATAAAATTTCGTTTCAGTTCACGTTTTATCTCTCTAATTTTGTTATAATGTGATCGTTTAGATTATTAAATCCATCGTTCATCACGAAAATTCCGATGTGCATGTAACCAGAATTTACTAAAGATGTTAAATTTTTATAAAACTAAATTTTAAATTGGATGTAAAAGTTATCTGCGGCAGCAGCCATTATTACCTTACCTTACTAACCTACACAACTAAACGGAAAGCTCATTTTTATAGAAAATTAATAAATTTATGCTTCGCTTTAGTTTAAATTTAATAATTACACAACACTATGATGGCTGATTTTCAAATATGTATGTGTTCTTTGAATAATTTATTAAAACCCTAAAATTAAAATTTGGGTGATTTGTTTAATTTTTTATTCATAAATTTATTAGAATTTAATTTGAATTATAAGATGGAAGATTTCCAAGAATCACAACAATCAGTTTCGAACTTAATGAGATTATTGATTTGAAAACATCAGTCATCTCATCAGGCCGCGGCGACAGACGTTGATATTTTACATAGGAATATTGTCTATATATAGAACAATACCATTTCTTTATATGTAGCACTAGCGAATTACTACCTAGTCTACGGAATTCGATTCTTTCATATTCTCCACCTGTACTTCATTTTTACCAATTAACTTTTCGTTGTGTACGAATTACTTTTATATTTTACGTTGTTGTTGTTTTATTGTAATGGTTTTGTTGTGATTGTTCCGTACATTGGTCTATTTCAGTATATCTCGAATAATTTATCCGAGATCCAGCGTTAAAGGAAAGAAAAAGTATGGGGTAGTTGGGAAGTTGATTGTGTCTAAGTAAGTATGAATTATCATAGTCGTTGTCACACAGATTTGACGCCAAATGGAAGAATTTCCTACATCTCAGCATTAGTACTTTTTGGTTGCTATTTTCTTTGTTTTATTAATATGTGTGTATAAAAAAAATTGTGTTAGAACACAATTTTTTTTGTATGTATACTATCCGTGTGAGCTGCTTTGCTAAAATAGCAACGAATTCTTTAGTCGAAACGTACACTAAGCGAATTTAAGCTATTAATATAAGATACAATTTAATTGTTTACTACCAATCCAAACGCATTGAGAAAAGGCGAACTTAAGAAAGGAACAGGAATCATTTTATTAAGAAAGGAACAGGAATCATTTCATTTTAACAGGAATCAATATTCACCTTAATACAATAGGGAAAATCCTCTTTACTAATTTCAAACTAACCATATTAGACCAGTGAATTGCGATTAGAGTTAATTAAGTGCTGATTAAAATCATTAGCTTTGAATTAAGTACTTTTGCAA
Organism: Nephrotoma flavescens; assembly: GCA_932526605.1. NCBI lineage: Eukaryota > Metazoa > Arthropoda > Insecta > Diptera > Tipulidae > Nephrotoma > Nephrotoma flavescens. The sequence goes on along the minus strand of OW052222.1, from coordinate 102,075,090 downwards.
CTACCGTTGCGTACGTTACGCCTAAATTTCGTAGCGCTGCAAATTAAACCAACCACTCTATTACGAGATTGCTTATAAACTATATAAGATCGAAAATTAGGGTACATTTTCCAAACACGATATTTTAAAAACTAACTACAAAGTGTATTTATTACGCAACCCATGTAGAGATCTAGGTGTAATATAAATTAATAGTCTAATAAAATCTAATTTAGCGTGCGAAGTGTTTTTAACTAACTTGTTATTTAACGTTTTTAAGTTGTTAGTAATATCTTTACTGCAGTTTCACAATATATCTTACATCATTCTTTAAAATCAGACTTTTTTGTTAAGGATGCTTTGTTGATAGATTAGCTATTTTTAGATATGATGTGATATTGGGTGGCGTATCTAATGTGTAAGTAATTGCAGCAGAGAAACTTTGAAATTTAAAAATAAAATTTTCCTTACCATTTTGGAACCGGAACACAAAAAATTAATAATTTCTATCGAGAATTATTAAATCATTCAACGAAAACATAGTATTTTCGAAATGCAGAAAAATTTAGTGTTTTTCGTAGAAAAATTTTCATCAAATTTATTAAAAAATTACTGTCAAAGTGTTCTAGAAACCATGTACATTTCCATTAAAAACACAATGATGGAATTTGTGGTAATCCAGAAAAGAAACAATTCCATTTAACAACCAAATCGGTCGAATTAATGATTTACTGAAATAAAGTGTCGTAGAAACCAACAAACATGGCACGTCTGATTACATATTTCTGTCAGGTTTATTAATCGCGATCCAAAAATCTTAGCGGCTAAATTTGTGCTACTCCAGAGTTTGCTTAATTCCATTAAATGGAACCAAAAACGGTTGGTACAAATACTACTTCGACTGATAAGATTGACAAGATATATGAAACGATCAGAATTACCTCCAGTTATTTTGATACGTAGGCTCCATAATGTTAGACGAAACTCTATTAAATTTAAGAAATCATTATCAACAAGATTTTATTGGTTGCCTAAATGTACAAACTAATCACCGATATATTTCTATGTAGAGGGATTTTAGAAAAGAGGGGTGTCTAGTTTTAAAATAGAACATGAGAAATATTTGTAATAATATTGTCATTTTAAAATGTATGTGATTTATAAAATAAACGATTAAAATAATTTTAAAAACCAATGTCTTAAGTTTTCAATAACTTTTCAAGAATGAGTTGAAAACATTAAGAGCCAATAATTCAAAAACTAATTGTCATGGAGAAAATAACTGTAATTTTTTCTAAATCGACAGTAGAATCCGATAGAAAACTGAAAACGAAAAATGTAAAGCGAAACATTGGTACAAAACTGTGATAATTAAAAAATGTGATTAAAATTTGTTCTCCATTTTATTAAAAGTACGGTACACTTAAAGAAAAACATAGCAGCAAGCAAGCTTTGAAATAAAATTTGTCAGTTTAGCACAGAACTAAAACCATCCAACGTATTTTAGATTAATACTAAAGTGACGGACATTAATCTTTTATAAAGCAGCCCCCCTATTCCTGAATACGATACGAAAACGAAAATGCAGAATTCATATTTGAATTGAATCAGATTCATACGATTCTTATTTAAAATTGAATAGGAATGTTATACTTTCGTTTTCGTATCGTATTCAGGAATAGGGCTGCAGGACACAACACCACACTAGCAAATTTTAAGTATGAAGTTTTTTTCATGGAATAAATCCAGTTATTCCAAATTTCCAACCATTCTTGGACTATAGGTACTGTGACACTGGAGTCGATTTTGTTCAAAATTCGACAGACGAAACGTGTCGTTTTCGTATACGTATAAGGAGTATAGTATACGATTTTATATTAGTGTGCGTAATTTTTCTGTGGTAATGTTTGTTTGTTTTCCGCGAATTTAAGCATAAAATTATTAATCGGTACAAATCCTCAGTTTTTTGCTGCTTATGTCCTTTTGTCGTCTCACTTTTTTGTCATCTCACCGAGTTTTTGAGTGGCGAGTTAACACGTTCGCGAGAATGACTGCTATACCAGTCATACAACTGTTTCGTTTTTTAACACGTTCGCGCAAACATCTTTCAGTTTTTAAGGAATAACTCGATATATTTTTCAATTCTAGCAATACATTCCTTTTCGCGACGAAATATCATTGCAATTATAAAAGTTATCAAATGTGTTCTTGAGTAGCACCCACATTTAGAAAGTGTGCGTCCATGTGTTAAAAAAAAATTTTAACTGCATATATTTTAATTTTTTTTTTCGGTGCGATGTCGAATGAATGTTTTGTTTTCGCAAAAACACAGAATTAGAAATTATTTTAAAACTAAAATTAAATAATTAAATAAATTTAATTTTATTTAAAGCATATTTTTCATTGCATTTACAAATTTTAAATTATAAATGGAAATGATATCTAGAAATGTCATATCTACTACAATATATAATTGCGGTTATTTCGTCTACTTGTCGAATTTTGAACAAAATCGACACCACTGTATTTTTTTGATACGGTTTACCGACTAAAATTTCAAAATTCATATTATGATATCTAGTTTGTATTCTTTATCAAGAAATACAATATTTGTGTTAATCAACTTACTTTATACAGTATTGGTCCGGATTTTAAGTTTACAAGGTCGCGAGAATGCAATATAATAAGAATAAATGCAAACCGGATACAAAAAAAAAATAAATAGCTACTAATAATATGTAACAAACCAAACCAAGATATTTCTGGCAACATAACAGGTTCGAATTTAATTAAATTTTATTCTACCTGTTTGCCGATCGACTCGTTTATATATATTTCAACCATCGGGCACTGGTCATGTGTCAATATTTTTTGGAACAATTTTTCGATTTGACATTTATTCATAATCGAATGTCAATTGATTCTTTTATTTGGTAACCAAATTGCAATGTTTAAAATTATATGTTATAATCTTGGGGCATAGGTCAATATTCTAAATGTTCACTTAACGCAGGTAATCATACAAATGTTGAGATTACAAACGAAAAATACGTCTTAAGCAAATTTCGATATTCTTGCTATTCGCGATATCATGAATCAATATCGTTGTCCTATTATTAATGGTTGAAAAGTCTTCTGGCTTTTTCTTGTTTAAGATTTTTTTTTGTGCTTTATCTTAATAATATTATAAATCGGAGATGTGTGAAAAAATTATGTCAGTGAAGTTAATAAAGGTTGTGACAATATTTCTACTTGTGAAATGATTTTTCTGGTATATTGCCATTCAACTTTATCTACAACTTATCGTGCAGTTTAAATGCGTGTTTCTTTTCAATAGATAAGTGTAGCTTAAAATTAAATTTAACCAAAGAATTTAACAATTTAACGTATTTTATACCATAGACTTTGGTTTAACCCCATACAAACACGAGTAGTGGCGAAAGTAGGTCAATCTATTTAGTTTCTTTTTAATATTATAATTTAGTTTTTTGTTCATAACCAAATATCAAAAACCTAATTAATATTTATAAGCACGTATAAGTCAACTGTTATCTTGTGACGATTTGTAATTGTATTTCGTTTAACATTCAATTCAAATTTTTCTAAGTTGGAAAATTCTAAACTAAACTTAATAAACGTTTACTTGCAGCCCAAAAGCAGGAAATAGAAACAAGATCACACAATTTGTAATCATAAAATCATGTTACAATGAGTAAAATAAATGTTTTTTGAATGCTAAAATCTTAACAAACTGATGATTCAAGTTTGATTTATATGTTGTGGTTATCCAAATGGAAAAACGGATGAGAATGAATTTATAATGAGAAAAATGACATTTTTATTACATCCTCGATAGATTAAAATTTACATAATCCGCATCAATGTTGTAGGGTCAATCAATTTCATTTATCTAAGATGAGTATTAACGATTTTGATGAATATACACGACACAAATTTATAAGAAAGCGCATTGCGTTATTTATTTGATCGCGGAAATAGCTCGCATCCACTGCATAAAATATGATCTCTAAAGAATAAAGGAAAGAGATAAAGATTATTAAATTATTGCTCAATCGAACTAACCCCCCGATAAGACTACTAAGTCTATGATAAGACTACTAAGTACAATAAATGCACTATAGTCAGCATTAAATTACAAAATTCCTTTCTGGAGTTTTTCCTCTGAAAGATGAGCAACGTTCTGGTTGAAATGAACTTGAAGACGACCAAGTGAAAACATCGACATACAACTGTTTAAGAGATTCCAAAGAGGTTTATGTATCGCACGCAATTAAAAAGTCTAATCCAACTATATACAAATTTGATTTGGGTTCTGCAAAACTTCACCAATGATGATGACATGGAATCGCACTGGTTTAGTTTTTCCTGATAAGGACTATGTTAAAACGTTACCGAACAAAACGGAAAATACATTTTCATTACCAACCTGTTAAAACTCATGGAAATAAAGTAACCGAGTAAATAATCTGGGAGCCCTATTCTTGAAATCGGTGGAAAATTTCGTAATCGGAATACAATTTGCAATGCAATTCTTTATATTACTTATATTTTTCGCTGGCTACTTTAATTATTTTTTTAAATTTCCTACATTTTTTAAATTAAGAGATATAATTTTTCCCCCTACCGGGAAAAATTTCGATTGGGTAAATAGATACAAATTTGAAAAAATGATTAGAGTAGCCGGCGAAACATTTTGCTATGAAATTCTTTATATTACTAAAATTTTTCACCAGCTACTTTAATCAGTTTTTCAAATTTGTACGCAAGTTTTCTATTGTTTATTTACCTACTAAGCGAAATATTCCGTATCGATTTACCCAGTCGGAATTTTCCCTTAGTAGGGGGAAAATTATGTTCTTAATTTTGAAAAAAATAACAAATTTGAAAAAATGATTAAAGTAGCCGCCGAAAAATTTTAGTAATATAAAGAATTTCATTGTAAATTGTACCCCGATTACGAAAACTTCCACCGATTTCAAGAATAGGGCCTCTGATGTGATATATTCTTGAATGCCTGAAAAATTTATTCTCTCATTGTTTCTTGTAAAGTGAATCGATCTTCAAGATTATTTTTAGACGTGTAGAAATTAAAGTTCAAACCGTAAAAGTTGGCTAATTACAGATTTCAATTCAGAGTTCCTGGTTAGCGAGTAATTGATTTAGAGAAATTAATAAATCTTAGATTGCATAGCTCCCACTTTTAACGTGATATTTTTTATGCCACTAAAAATGGGAATGTGGCATTTGTAAGGAACAAATAACCCAGTCCTTATTAAAATCGCCTGCACCTTGTGAAAACGAATTCTAGTGTAAAGAATATTTTCAATTTATTGTGTAGAACTATATGTAGCACCTCTATTTCTCCACGTTAGATATTGGATATGGAAATTTAGAGAGTACTGCCGGTCGGGTTAGTAGACGTGTTGTAGCTACAACACCAATATACCGGTGTTGAAATTATTTTTCTTTTACTACAAACGCACATAGATCTCCAACACACCATACCTCATTTCTAAAGCGAAAAATTAGACCAAGAAGGTCTAATTTATCGCTTTCGTCTTGTTGAAAATTTAATCTTTAAATTTATTTGAATCTGCTAATTATTTGTTGTTTCTTGAAAAAGCTCAACTAATTTTAGTTTATGAAATTTCATCATCAATCTACCTGGATTGTCTAGATGCCGAAGTTTGATGAAATAAACCTTTTTTATGAAAACTTATCATTTCCGATACAATTTTCAAAAATGATGTGAACAAAGTTGTTTGAATTTAATGTGTTTGTATACTAATTTGTAAAGCTCGAAGAACTTCTATTCTTATCAGAGATCTGAAGAAATTTATAATTGAATAATAAAAAGTTTTTTAATGTCATTTTTGATACTATTATTAACAGCATAACGATCTCCTAGCGAAACTATTCAGAAGAAACCCCAAAAATGGAAAACTATTATATTTAAAAGTTAAACAAACCCAAATTTATTTGAAACTTATCAAATTCTCAATTCAGGCCAATACAATTTTTTATCTATTTTCGGAGATTTGGAAAAGGTTCTACTATTTGAGTAGGGCTAATGGTAAGATTTTGCAGAAAAAGATTTGATAATTTTCCAGTGAAGGAATGGATAATTTTCTAATCTGGCCCAATAACAAGCCTTCATTAGAGATTTGAGCAAGGTTCTAATATATAGATAGGGCCGGGTTAACCCACTAATCAGCTTATGTGCCTTAGGCAGTTATTCTTCTACTAAAAACTCTCCTGTTTTTTATTAAAATTAAAATTAAAAATAGTTGCGTAAGTAGTCACTAATTCAACGAAAATCCACGTTTCTATGGAATCCAACTCGATTTCAACTTAAGTTTCAATCGACATAGAAACATGATAAATAATGGTTTCAATACTTGTCGATTGAGTGCAGTGCAACGTTACCGCCACCGTAATAAATATCAACGGAACGCCCCTAATTTTTATGTTACCGTATATCTTCGATTCTAAGGCGCACTTTTTACCTAATTTTAATACCTCAAACAGATTGACGTCGAAAAACATCGGCGCTAAATTTAAAATTAATGCATTTCCATAAGAGCGAACAGATAGAGCGTCGACAATCGACGTCAAAATATAAAAATTTATATTTTTTTGGCCGTTGAGTGACATTTAGTAATAAAAACAACAAAACACATTTTTTAATGAAATGAATGAGGTGATAATACATAACTAAATTTTGTAAAGAAGTGATTTGTTTTAAATACTCAATTTTTACAATTTTCAGGATACATTTAATGAGAAAATTATCTTTTAATAAATTTTCCATTGTGAATAACATCATTGCCATTTTCATTAGCATTATTGTATTTTCATAAATATCCATTTCTTCTATTTTGTTGGTGTGTTTATTTATCCATAAACAAAAAGATTTAATATATTATTAGTATTTTAAGTCTGTTTACAAATGACAGAAATGTCAAAAAACGGCGTCTATCTGTTTGACAAAAAAGATTTGAACTTTGAGCGCCGAAGTTCGGCGTTGTGCGCCGCTATTCTGTTTAAGGTATAAGGTTTCGGAAAATGGGGTGCGTCTTAAAATCGAGGGCGCCTTAGAATCGCAAGTTTTCTCGTATATTTCATTCATCGCATTTTTTTCAAAAATTCGTGTCAGTAATGCGCTCGATTGCTCAGAGGACGACGCATTGTCGGGGGATGAAACTTCTTAACCATCTGATACTTCTGAGATATCTATTTCGTCAGATAGTTCAGAAAACTCCGACTTTCTTGAATTTATTTAACCCAAAATACGAGCTTGTGTTTTATACCTAGGTTTAAATTAATAGTACCTACTTACCTATATGTAATAATAAACTGAATTAAATATAGGTAACTGCCAAAATAAAAACGAAATACTTGAAGATTAACTACCAAGGTATTTTGTTTTCGTTAGTAGCATGCGTCTTACAATCGACATATTAAAAAAAAATTCTATTAGTCGCGCTCAAATTAAGGTGCGTTTTGCATTCGAGGGCGCCTTAGAATCGAAGATATACGGTATTTGTGGCTTATTGTAAATTATTAAAAGGAACCACGGCGATGGATTGAGCCAGGACGTTGTATGATGCAAGATTGTACGTCTAAACAATGAGGGACATTTTGTAAAAAAGGAGTTTCTAAACGATAGATCCGAAATAACAAGTCATTTTCAGGATTTGGGTAAGTTTTTACTGTACATATATGCAAGATAGGACTAACGGTAAGATTTTGTACAAAAATTTTCTAAACGGTGGATTTGAAAGTTTGTTATTATTAATTTTCCACTGGAAGAATGGGTAATTTCCTACTCTGGACCAATAACCAGCAATTATCAAAGATGGGCAAAGTTCCACTATGTATAGGTAGGTTAATATTATAAATCCCTCTTTCAAAAAAATTTGTTTCTGTAAAATGCATCATTCTAGGAATGAATGAGTCGTGACTGTAAAGTGGAATCTTCTCGTGGTACCATCTTCGTTTTTTGATAATTCAAATAAACAATTGGTGCTGTTTACGCGAAGTTAACATTGCATCGCAACACTACAACATCTCACGTTTAGACGAAATACGAAAATTGTTGTTACTTATCTATGTGTGTACATTATTTTGATTTCGTATTGAATTTTTCCAGTCTACTTGTAAATTTATTTTTTGTGGGCAGTATTGACTGGTAAAAATACAAATTTGAAATAAAAGCAGTTTACAAAAAACAAAAATCGAACCCCAAAAAATTGTTATTGTTTTGTCTTTGAATTTGTGAATTGCAACTCGTTGCTCACCTAAAAAATTATGTTGAAAAAGTGCAACAAGAAAATTTCCCCTCCAATTAATTTATAAGTAAAACTAGGAAATGTTGTGTTGCAGTTGTAACTCGTGTAAACAGCACCATTAACTTTGACACGTCTTGTCTGGAATTGACAAAACAATATAAATGTTTAGATATTGGTTAGCCTGCTATGTATTTAAAAAAAAAATTTTTAGTTTTAACTACTGCTGCCAATTTTTGAAAATAATTAAAACAAAAGTGACTTAACCCGTAATGGACTAATGCAGCCATATAAGCGCATGCAATTTCTACTTATTGGATCCAATACGGATGTTATATTTACTAGTAACGCGTTAAATGTTGTGCCATGTCCTATATCAGAATTTGTTTCTGATTTTTTACCTATGTTCTGTTATCTTTTAAGGTTTTTGTGTACGTGCACTTTTGTGTTATTCGCATTCAGAATTTATTCTTCTATTTTCATTTAAAATATTTTATTTAAAAATATTTAAATTCTAACCCCTAAGTTGAATATGCTAAAAAATCAAATTCTTTTACTCAAAAGCATATTCAGGATCACGTCCAACCGGAGCGTCTACTGCGGAGAACTAGAGTCCTAGACGCCCACCCGGCTATAAGAAAACATATTTCTCTTCGTATGAAAAATAGATTGGACCTATGGAACTATTCTGGCAATTCCCCGGGAATAGGGAATTGGGGAAAGATTTTATATGTAATTTCAGTTCAAATATTTTTTTTCTGAGTTACTGAGGTAAAAAGCTAGTGTTAATTGTTTTTCAAAACAAATTAAATTGGGAATAAGTTTCACTACCAATTTAGGTATGGAAAAATTATTCCCAATTTATAAATATTTACATGAAACTTTTTTCGTCAGTAGGCCGGAAAAAATAGATTTGAACAGAAATTACATATAAAATCTTTCCCCAATTCCCTATTCCCGGGGAATTACCAGAATAGTGCCACTGGTGGGAAGTAAACTTGAAATACTTTCGTAAGCCGTCGTTCAATGACCATCGCTAATTAAATAAAATACTACATTGGATCTATACTATATACACAAATAATTATATTATTTGTGTATATAGTATAGAGCTAATTTTATTATTAGCATAAATTATATATACAATTCGCATATGCTGTACTTAGTTGGTGATTTATGTATAGTTGCCTTAAGTCTCCCTTAGAACTGGCCGTTTAAATTTCAAATTTATGAGATAGTATAATCTAGTTCATAATGTTATAATAATAATTAAATAAAACAAGTTAACACATAGTTTTCTTTTCGAAATACTCCTCCATTTCACTATACATAGTGAATTTTTTGTCGCGTAATTTATTCAAATTTCGATTCCCAAAATTATGCAGCATCCCTGCAGGTGTTTATACAGTAATTGCAAAAAAATTAACGGAAATGAGGTTACTCAAATTCTTTGTAAAAATCCTCGATAAAATTTCTTTGTTCAATTAAAAAAGCAAAAAAAAAGAAATTATTGAATTTAAATTATATTGGAGATGGCAAAATTGTATACATAAAAGGAATATATGTAATTTGTTTCATCGTGTATCGTTGGTTCTTTCTATAGTTGATACAGGTAAAACCTTCAATTATATAAATTGTTTATATTTTGTTTCTGTTTTTGTTCAAAACAACTTTAAAAAAATGTGTTTTCTTTAGTTCTAACGTTTTATTGTTTATTACCAAAAATGCATTTATTATTTTATTTGCCATCATGATGAGATCATCTGAAAGGCAGGTGGGTTCAAAATTATTGAATAAAACTAAGAAGTTCGTAAAATAAAAACAAGTAGAACTACATTTTGCATGCGAATTTAAAACACTTGTGTAGTGTCCAAATCTAAATACATAACTCACAAACATATCAGTGCTTTGTTAAAAATGGATCACGCGAAGAAATTGTTCTGTTAAATCACTTAAAAAAAGTTTATGTGGTCTGGTAAGCTTCAAAATACAAGTTTTTAGATTACGTGACTCAAACTCATTCTTATATCTCAAAGATAAATTAATTTTTAAACGTCCATACAAGTTTTTCAAAATAAACTAAATTTATTTAGATTGAAATAGAATTATGCATAGCACATAAGAAAACATTTAAGTCCTACTACCACTAACCGCGATATTTTATTTGGTGTTAACATAAAATAACGGAATGTAAGTTATTGCTGGTATATGATGAGATTCGTGATGTAGAACCAAAAGGGATTATATCATGGGGTGAAATGAAAAAGTGGATTTTATAAATACCTGACCAGCCTTTTTATGCACTTAACAACAAATGCAAAAAGAAGTTTAATAAACGAATAAAGTTTAAATATATCAGTTTTAATTTAACACCTCGACTGCATGGAAATTTATTGGAAGAAATAATTAAATTTCCGCACTCTCAAATTTGTATAAAATTCGATGATTTATCGTTTCAATTCCAGTCAAAATTACGTTTTTTGCTAATTAGAGATGCGAGGCAAATTTATTATGCACCCACACCAAACAAATCTTTTGTAATTTGATGTAGAAGAGGCTAATATATATAAAAACTATAGTAATTTTCACTTTCACCATTAAATAAACGTATGTATATCAAAGCAGATGCAGATGAAACTTTTGAATATTGTATAATTAAGTTGTTGGTGCGAATTTTTTTATAAATACACACATATCTGGTTTTTGTTAATAAATTTTTTGTATTAGTAGATGTGTCGTTTTGAAATAATACTTGTGTATTCTTCATAAATGTGTCTATACACATATAGGAGTAAAATAGAGATCTATTGCAATTATGTAAATAACATTACTCACTTACAACCTTTAAAAGTTAAAATTGAAAACTAAAATTTTTTATGGAACTATGGTATTACTGCAATACCCACTACATATGTAAATAAATTATGTTCAGTTAATCTATCTATTGATGAGTGTTGACATACTTTTATATGATATTACATTATACATATCCATATTATATTAAAAGTTCAATGATAGATAAAAATTGTCTTAATCATTTGACAATAATTAACATTAATTTGCAAACACACGAAGACCGTTTTTAAAATATCTATTGAAAGTAAAATGTCGATGACCAACCTCAGACATCATTCCAGTATATTTCTGGGTCTTATATTCGTGAATAAACAAAATAATAATTTAAAAGCGAATTTGCGAGGAACGCCATTAAACAATGTTATAAATTGTTGAGATTCTGATTTTTTTTTTATAAATATTTATACAAAAAATAACAGGTAAATTAAAATAATGACTTTTTGGTAAAATTTGTTATAAATTATAACAAAATACGTGTGATACTAGCCTGGCGGCAGTAAAAAGATTGCTGCCAAGCTTCTCAAATTGTAATTATCGAATTATTTTTTATTTTGATTTTATAGTTTATCATTTATGGAATCTGAATTAGAGTCCTCATTCGGGCACGAAAATCTTGATACACGAGTATGCCTACGTAACTCGTTGTTATAATATGACTCAAATTCCGGCTGGCATCCCTGTGATATAAGACGTAAATTCATTCAAATGCCTGGACCACAAAGTGGGCTCCATGATAAATTTATGAAACTTGTTGATCTTGTTGATCTTGCTCTTTTACAAGTGAATCCGATGAGAATAACCTGTAGCCCTATTTAGTATTACCCTAAAGTGGCACCCCTATGCGATTTAAGACGCAATTTCGCTCAAACAACGATGTCTGGATCACTAAGTGAGATCGATGATAAATTTATGAAACTTGTTGATTGAGTCAGTTAGTACTATTATCTGGCTCTCTTACAAGTGAGAATAATCTGTAAGCTTGTTTATTACCTCGCCTATACGATTTTCTCGTTTATAAGGTTAAAAATAAGAATATTTTGTATATGTATGTATTTAAAAAATATTTATTTAAATTGAGAATAATGTTATTTCATTTAAAAACAAACTGTCAATTGCACTTTTATAATATGGTTTACTTTAATTCAATTAAATATTATTTAACTATTTATGTATTTAAGTTCAAGTTTTTAGCATTAGATGACAAAATTAAAAATTTTATTTAAACAAGCGTTGATATTGTGTCGCCTAAATTTCTACATTTCACAAACACATGTAAACAAGTCAGTGACAATCACGAGAGCCGGAAATCACTTATTGCGAAAACTTTTTAGAGACGGATAAAAATCTAAAAATATCTCCGTCAAATTAATTTCGAAGTTATTTTAACCTTTAAGACGAAAAACCCCGAGCGCAAACAATTTTTTACAAATTTTTGTACATATGTACATACCCATACATATGAAATGTCAAAAATGCATTTTGATTAACCAGACACGTGTAGGTATGTATGTACATATAAATAATCTTAACTATTATTATAATTGTATGCGTACATAGTTGCACATAAATACATATACATAGCAATATTTATGTGCAACTAAATACGCATACAATTATAATAATAATTAAGGTTATGACATACATACCTACGCGTCTTGGCTGGTTAATCAAAATCTATTTTTGGCATTTGATATGTATATGGATATGCACAAATTGCTAATTGCCCCTTAAACTATGCAATTTTTGTTCTCAAGGTTTCAAAAATAAAAATTTGTACTAAGCAGCGAATTTTCGTCCGCGTCTCGAAATTTTTCGCCTTGAAGGTTAAAAAAACTTCGAAATTAATTTGACGGGGATATTTTTAGATTTTTTATACGTACGCAAAATTAAAAAAAATTACTTTAAAAGAGAAATAGCTACCTTGTATTTGAAATGAAGCAAAATAAATCGGTGTCGGTCGAAGACTTAGCACAAAAATTTGGTTGTGGCAGAACACAAATTTACACCGTTTTAAAAAATAAAGAAACCATAGCACAAAGGCAAGAATTTCCCGATTTTTGGTACAATTCTTCAAAAAACAAGCCCTCAAAATAGCTAAATCAACGAGATTGGACAATTTTAAAGTATCGAACTATTGGCTCCGGAGTTTTAGAAATCAAAAAGATTTGGGATTTCGTTCAATGTTAGTTTCGGTGAAGTGAATGATGTTAATAAACATCATGTTGCTGAATGGAAAGAAAAATTGCCGAGTATTACGGCAGGATATATGAATTAAAAATATAGCCAATTGTGATGAAACACCAATGCCAATTGTGCCTAATAAGACATTGCAAAGAATTACTGTCTTGCTAACCGTATTCAGCGATGGTAAAACCTTTACTTTTTTGTGATAGGAAAAAGCCAAAAGCCAAAAAGTTTTAAAAATTTGGATAAACGATCTCACACAGTATTTAATTAAATTAAATGAAGCCATGGCAAAACAAAATAGACAAATTTTATTGTTTCTCGATAATGATGCCTGTCATCCGGAAATCTTGCTTACAAATGTGAAACTAGTTTTTTTGCCACCTAGCACGATTCTACAGCCTCTAGATAATAGGGTAATCAATAATTTAAAGATTAATTATCGAAAGCTCATGGTGGAAAAACTTCTTTTGAAAATGGACAAGTGCCAGAAAGTTTCAGATCTTACCAAACATATTACACTTTTAGATGCCGTATATTTTTTAAAACAAATGCGTTGCGAATTGTGGATTTTCGGTAATAGGTGCACTCGAAGAAATGGATGATGTTTCTGAACCATTAGCAGAAATCGATAGTTTAATTAAAACTATTTATGGGAATGGAATATGCTCAGTTGAATCTTTTATCAACAAAGACGAAGAGGTTCACACTGAAATTGACAAAATGGGTCTGAGGATTAGATTATACAAATTTGTGAGGTTCCTGATAACGATGAAGAAGAAGACGAAGACGAAGAATAAACTCATTGTGCACAATTGCAATGGCCGTTAATGCCTTTGAAACCACCAAAGAATACGCTTTAAATGCTGGAAATAACGCTATTTATGATTTAACTGAACAAATTCATTTTAAACTGGTAAGCTGTTGCGAAAGAAAAACCCGAATGATGCAACCAACGTTGGACGATTGGAAATTTGTATTATGCTAAGTGAAAACGCAGACGTCGAAACGAATTAAGTAGATGTACCTTTGAATATGAGTTCGAAATGGAGTTAAACAAATTATTCTTGGTTATGATTTTATTTTTATATATTGTTTAATAAACATGTACTAAATATTTTATAATATTTTTTGTGATACAATGTATGTACATACATGCAAAATTCTATATGTACTGTACATACATAATACATGTTATGTATGTAGAAAAATGAATGTGACATGAATTTTTTTGAAATAAAGTTTGCGAGCATTTTCTTTTGTTTTGCAAATCAAAATATGTAAATTTAAATTTCAAAACTTAAAATTTGTTTTTTAAAAACAAATAAAAAAAAAAGTTGCGAAACACGGAAAAATCCTGAAAGCCGGAAAAACCATTGGTCCCGTCAGACTCCGGCTTAAAGGATTTTCAACATTGTTTTGCTGGTTTAGGACAAGCGCAATTAAAAACTTCATATCGGTATTATGAAGCGTAAACTTTTTATTAAGTTTGTCTTAATTTTTTAATTTTTATTATTAGGACAAACTTAGTACAAAGTTCTCGAATACAACTATCGATTATGATGTGTAACATTATTGTAAAGTTTAATTTTCAACAGAAAATTTCTCTGGTTCAAATCATTTTCGGGCGTTTGCGATCTTCATAAATACATATTATAAGCGAAATTTAAATTTATTAAATTTCATAAAAATATTTTTTCAGTGTTGAGTTTTAATTAGTGAATACCGAAACAAATAAATATTGAACACATAATAAATGTAACATACATAATATATTTCCATGTCCACCACTTTTTTTTTAAATCTAAGAATTAGTAAACCAGCTTTATGTGCACTGTCCGCGCCATTCGTTTTTGTGTTAGCCAGTAGTGTACTTTTTCTGTATCGTATACTTTATTTAATGAAATTTCGATGAAATTGTGAATTTTTCTTCGATATGAGCCGATGACTTTGAAAATATTTAAAGTCGTACAGGTATGTAGCGTACGCGTAGCGCTTTAACATGAATAATAAACGGCGTATAACAATTTAATTTAATTTATATTATTATTCATTATTTTATTATTTTTAATATTTTATTATATTATTATTATTATTTTACAAACACACCAGAGTTCAAGAGAGGGTTGTAGCTACAACATTTTTGATTAAACGGTCTCTTTATTTGCAACTCGCATTTTTCTCTATTAAGGGTATATTTGTTAATTTAACCCGATCAAGCAGGCTTGCCCTGGGTATTGTACACCGAGCACAGGTCGTGCAGTGTCAAATGATCCAGTGTGCATACAGGAACAATTTGTTTTTTAACTTTACATACTCTTCGTACACTGGCATTCTGTTCAGAGTAAAATTTGAAGAACCGAGTATGCGCGGTGTGTAAGCACAATTCACAAATAAAACACAGTGTGCAGAGTAAAATTACTAAGGTTGAATAAAAAAACAGAGTATTTTTTCCCCGCGCACTGCTTGCTAAGGTTGAATTAAAAAAAATAGGCCCTAAATAAACTGCTAAAAGCCTTTTTCAAAAGAATGCTGTATTCGATATTTCTTTCTAATTGAACAAGTGTGTATATTTGTAGTATTTAACTGACATGAATGTTGATAGATCGTGGAGTGTTTTTAATGATTAATAATGCGTAAGGTATGTAGAATATATAACAATACTGAGTTCAAAATTAATAATTGGCGATGGACTAAGAATTATTAGATCATCATGTTTAAATACATGCTGTCGAATAATTACGAATATTTGTGTCGTTTAGAAGCAAACTGATGTCTATTTAGGTGCCACTAAATCGGTTTATTCCTTCAAAAATAATACATGAAAACCGTATTTGGACGCAAACCGATTCAATTCCAAGTACCTTAAACCGTGTGCCAAATTTAAGGTAAATCGTTTACTATGGTAAAAACACAGATTTTTCGATCAATTTGCCATAGATCAATTTGCCATAGACTTTTACTTCAGGTTCGGCACACAGCCTTATGCCGTAGACAGACTGACTACTATTTCATAACTATAATTACGAAATCATGATTTCTTAAATGAGAACTCAAGACACACTACAATTTATTTTGGTCTTCTCGTTTAGTTTTCAACAGCAATGGAGTAGGCATTGACAAAAATGTCAATATTGGCATTTATTTGACTTTTAAATTGTCAGAAATGACTTTTCTATTGACAGAACAGAAGAAAATTTGTTCCCGCCAACCAAATATTTCAATGACAAACAAAACTGAAAGGAAACTAGATTTGCTTGGTACACTATTAGTGTCCAGAATCTCCATTGTTGATACATTCGGCGTTGTGAGTACTAAAATACATCGAAATGAGAAAAAATATTTCATTTCGAAACTGACTTCAAATTTAGTTTGAAACTATGGTTAAACATAACACACTAGTCCGAAATGATGATTTATAGTTAATCATAATTACGAAACTAACAGTGTGTCTATGACATTAGACAAAATCAATCTATTCCATACGTTGTTGCAAATCGTGCCTATTCCTTTGCATTTGTATGTTTAAGGAAAACTGAGTAGTAAACAAAGCCTATTCCAGAAAACGCACCAATTTTGATTTATTGATATTTTTTGTCTTGTTCTATTTCTTGTAGCGATTTGTTGTGATAAAGAGCCGATAGACAGCCGATAAACAGTGATTGAAACCTCATTTAAACTTTGTCTCACTAACGAAATGTAGATTAATTCAATCAATAAACCTTCCTCATCGATTACAATAATATTATTAGATAATATTTATTCATAATCATTATAAAACGGTTTCTGGACAAATCGTCTGTAAATTAGTGTGTGTTGCAATCTTTTCACTTCTATTTTTCGTGAATTGAATAAATAACTGTATTTTACTGTAAGTGTAATATACATATACTGCAACAGTAAATATATCCATTTTTTTCGATTTATTTTAGTGAGCAGGCCCTAGATTCTGATCAAGTGACAAATGACAATTTTTTGTGACATTGTTCTAAACATTCTGCTGCAATTTTGCGACAATATTTGTGAATACTAAATCGCGATTCGTATGGATTAACTTTTCCGAAATGACACCAAAAATAAGCTGACAATTTTCATAATATTGTCTTTGTGTAATATTGTCTGTGTGTTTTAATTAGTTTAAATGCCGGACAAAAAGTTAAAAATATTTCGTGTTAACTTTTTTCTAAGTTTTCAACTTTTTTTCTGTTTCAATTGGTTAAAATTTTGACAGTAACATGGTTGCTTATTTTACGTGTAATTATGAACGTATATAGCAAATTTAAATATGAAAATATGTAAAATAAATACTATTTAAATGTACTTACATTAGCTAATTATGGTCAGTTTACGTCTAAATCATTACGATTTTTCTCAAAATTTGTGCATGACAAATTTCTGTTTACAAACAAATATTTTTGTCAGCCAAATGTTTTCCACATAAAAATTTTATCAGCTCTTGAAGCAGATAAAAAATTTGACATTTTTATTCACTTCAATTTTTAACTTTTTATGCGGCATTTAAACTAATTGAAACACACTCTTATAAGTTTTCATACAAAATATGTGTGAGTATTTATAATTTTAAAAAGCTCATAATATATTTGATATAACGTAAAAATGCAGCTGCTGTAAACTTTTGTAAATGTCATAATCATTTTATCCGAATCATAAATTTTCATTGACTTCAATTTGTACCAATAAGCAAATGTGGCGACAATTTGTCATTTTGTCGGAATCTACCCCCCAGTGGCACTATTCTGGTTTTCCCTGGGAGTAGGGAATTGGAAAAAATATTTTCATAGCATTTTTGTCAAAATTATATTTTTCTGGCCTACTAAGGGAACAAGTTTGGTGTTAACATTTTCGAAACAAAGATAAATGGGAAAATATTTTTCCCAATAAAAATTTTATGGAACAAAAGTTTCCCAATTAACTTTGTTTTGAAAATTTTTGCACTAACCTTATTCCTTTAGTAGGCCAGAAAAATATAATTTAGACCAAAATGCTATGAAAATATTTTTCCCAATTCCCTATTCCCAGGGAAAGACAGAATAGGGCCACAGTGGCCCTATTCTGGTTTTCCTGGGGAATTGGGAATTAGTGACGTATTTCTAGCAGTTGGGAGTATTTTATTCCCCAAAGTGTATTCTGGCGTTTGGGAATTTTTTTTATTGGGAAAAAATAATTCCAGTTTATAGCAGTTTTGCCGTTAATTTTTCCCCATTATTTTTTAGGGAATTTTAATTCGTACTTTTTTGAATTTTTAACATTATTTTTTCTAATAAATATATATTTAAAAATAAATTAAATTTATAATAAGATCGCAACATGCGTTTTAGTTTATAAAAATCAAAATAAAAAATTGTTTCCCCAAAAACTATTCCCAGTCTACCAGTGGCACTATTCTGGTTTTCCCTGGGAATAGGGAATTGGGAAAAATATTTTCATAGTATTTTTGTCTAAATTATATTTTTCTGGCCTACTGAGAAAACAAGTTTGGTGTAAATATTTTCGAAACAAAGTTAAATGGGAAAATATTTTTCCCTATAAAAATTTTGTGGAACAAAAGTTTCCCAATACACTTTGTTTTGAAATTTTTTACCAAACTTATTTTCTCGATAGGCCAGAAAAACACAATTTAGACAAAAATACTATGAAAATATTTTCCCCAATTCCCTATTCCCAGGGAAAACCAGAATAGTGCCACAGAATATACATTTTAGAACGGGAAATAAATATTTTGGAATTATTGCATTTTTTAATTACAGCAAAATATTTTCCCAATTCTCTGGGAAAGCCAGAATAGGGCCACAGGTGTATTAATCGATAAGTTTTCTTTAATACAAAAATAGTAACTTGATTAACTTATTGTTTCACCAAAATCTTTGTTTTGTTATAATTATGTGCACATATAAAGAAAAACATGGGACTTTTAGAATATCCAATCAACACCCCAATTAAAGCTAGGAAAACAGCAATCAACAAATTAAAATGGAAAAGTGAACTGTGTTCGTTTCAGATATTCTGCTACAAAGCTTCCTCGAATGGTAAAGAGCCGTAAAAGCTTCAAAACAGTTTGCAAATTTTTTTTCCTAAATGTATTAAATGTTGGCAACGCGCGTGTTCAACAAATTTTTAAATTCCATGCTAAGACGGGACAAATGCCAGTGGAAAATGGGTGGGGAGCGATAGAGTCGGCATTAAATAAGAAGGTCGGAACGAAAAAATTATTAATTTTATTAAATCAATTAAGACCTTGGAACTGCATTATTAGCGAGGTACCATTGCGAGACAACAATATCTCAGCGGCGACTTTTCGATCGCGAAGTTGTATAAAATGTTCATGGAAGTTAATCCGGGCCTTTCTGCCAAAGCGTTTTGTTTCCGGATGGTAATTACGACGAAATTTAATATAAGTTTTAAGCAACCCTCAACCGATATGTGGTCAACTTGTTTACAATTAAAATAAAATTTAAAAATAGCACGAGATTCAGCAAAAAAGCAGCTGCATACAACGAAGCTTCGAATACACAAATTACATGGTAAAGCATCCTTCAAGATGCTAGATTTCTATTAACGGGACAGGGCACTCAAAACTAGCACAAAATAATGTTTTCTTGTACCATTGCATGGAAAACGTTCACCAAAAAAGATCTAACGAAATTTCATCTTGTGTCTATCACCGCCTCTGTATTATATGGACCTTCAAAATATAAGTAACATCAGATTAATGTCTGATGCATGTCCTGGTCAGAATAAGAACAGAACAATGATTGGCATGCTGTTTTACTGGCCGGGATCACTAGCACCCAGAAATGTAAAGCGAGTGGAACTAATATTTCCGATTGCCAGTCATTCTTTCATTCCACCGCGGACCGCGTGTTTGCACAGCACGAAAAAAAAATACAAACTAAACAGTTTGCCTAGTTGGGCTTGCCTAGTTCTTGATTTTAAACTGAGGTAGGTCAATCACCTAACACCATCCGGAACATGTCGCTTTAAATTTATGAAGCCAAAAAAAAATGATTCTAATCAGGAAACAGAATGGTAGCTAGATCGGTTTAGAAAAGAGGTATAAAGAAATCAGATCAATGCGACCAGCCACGATTCAACCAGGAATGACCGTAAAAAAACAGAAGCTGACAGATGTTGTCAGGCTTTTATAAAAACATTTTGGGGTTTAATGGAA
The DNA here is from genome assembly GCA_932526605.1 of Nephrotoma flavescens. Taxonomy (NCBI): domain Eukaryota; kingdom Metazoa; phylum Arthropoda; class Insecta; order Diptera; family Tipulidae; genus Nephrotoma; species Nephrotoma flavescens. The sequence goes on along the minus strand of OW052222.1, from coordinate 102,054,573 downwards.
AGTAATCCAGCTTTAATTGTTTACCAAGACGTAATGCAAAGTGAGCCAATTATCACTGATCGAAATAAAGATTCAATTTGTGAGGAGAATCTGAAGGTCGAGGATCTTCGAATCTAACTATTAGAGTTTATTTATTTTATATTGAAATTACTTTTATTTATTTTTTTAAAATTATGTTGTGAATTTTATCTGTGAAAAAATTACTTTAAGAGGAAAGAATTACCAAAAATTATCATTTACTTTAACAATATTAGCTGATTCGACTTCTTCGATATGAGCCTTCAGTTAAAATATGTTTCTATTCTGGTTAGCTCCTTGGCATGAAATAGTTGTTGAATTTCGAATTGAATGCAAATTCCTTATTTGATAGACGATAGCTTGTGAATATTGATGGTTAAAAAAATATTAGATTTTCTGTCTAAATGATTGTTAAAAATTCTACATATTTATAAAACCAGAAAAAACAATGACCTCTGACACGAAACTACTATACAGCTAATGGTGGAAAGCGATTTAGTTTCCATTTAAATTATGACAAGCTAATTTATCATTGACGGGGTCATTTTTTCCAAAATGTGAACAAGTCCAAATATTTTCGTAACCGAATGATTACACATGGCAACTTTCGTTTAGCTCGAATTAACAGGAAAACACCTGATGGACCATATGAAAGTTCTGGTTCAGCCTTATTTAAAAAGAAAATCCATAAACATTTCGTCAATTTGTGGATTTAGGGAATAACCTCAACATTTATGTGAGTTTCTTTTTTGAAACCAATTGCTATACGTTTACTTATGCAAATAGTACTACAAAAAATAAATAAACATATTTTGATCTTGATCTTAATTTCAGTATCTATCATACAATATAGGTATTGTTCTAATTAAAACTCGTTGAATCCATTAAGATCAAATAAATCTATATTCGCGATTTTAATTTATATACATGACGTATAACGGTGTATATCGAAAATAAGATGATCACGATCTACGGTTGCTTGTACAAATTACAACTATTCATTCTTATAAATGAAATTGAAATTATTTTTTTTTTATAATCCATTTGTTGTTGTTAACAAACTATACTGCTCGAATAAGAAAAAAGTAGAATGTGAAGGCTGAAAGAAGGGTGATCGTTTTATGTACAATTTATTCATATGTATGTATACGAACATATTTATATAGTTGTGTGAGTTTTTTTAAATATAGCTGTGTACTAATATACCTACCTCTCTCAATACAGGTAAACGCCACAATAACAGCATAATTTACGATTAACTTCATGGCTATTCACGAATTACTTATGTATTTACTAGTAAAAAATGAAAATTTCTAATTTTCTAATATCAACAATTTATGAATATAATGTATGCAAAAGTAAAAGTTTCGTGTTGCTTTTTGCACTTTGTTTCGACATTAGACGTGTAATACACTTTAAGATATGTAGTAATTTAATAATTTAATAATCTGTTCCAGCCGTTACGTAAAATCAACGGATTGTTCGGTCAAAATTTTTTTTACATCGTATAATAAAATTTATTATAATTTGGGTTCGACACTGTAAATATTTTGTTTTAATGTCTATAGCTAGCCGACCAATTGTCCGGTAATTGGCATCCAGTCGATATTTATAACATTTAAATTATCGATGTCGTATTTTGTATAATCATTATTTTTAAACACTTAAAAAATCAAACATCTTTTAAATTTTCACTTTGCGATAGAGGCAATCATTTTATTTAATTAAAGCGTATTTTGGGAAGCTTTTTCGCATAAACAAAGAAAAATCTGTATTGTTTCCAATAATTGCTATGCTAATAGAGCATGATCTATATTGCAATAATTTCAACCACATATACTCGTATAAAACCAGTTGTTTATTCCATTCTTTGTTTGCACTGCCATGAATGTAGGTATTTACTTTTATTTCCATGAGTGTATAAGTGTATATGTTTCTTTTTTAAACACTCGCACCATTTGACATTTAAATGTGACATTTTAGTTAATAACATTTTAAGACATGACGTCACATCGATCTTAAAAACCTGATTCAAAAGTGTATTGCAAAAGAAAAATTTTAATTAGGGTATTGTGTGCAGTTCACAATCTGTATATACACCAGCACTTATATAAGCATGCCTGCAAATTACAAATTTGTAACCCTGTATTACAGTAAAATTACAAAAAATAATACTAAGGTTATATAAGTCTATTGCTGTTTCGTTCAACAATGTTTAATCAAGCAAAATTTAAATATTTATGTAATATACTTGTTTGACATTTTCTTGTGTTGGCTATACAAGAAGAAACTTATTTTTGAAGGTTAAATTTGATTTGATGATCATTTGAATATATTTAGAATAAGCATTTTTGATGACTGTTTGGATTATTGTTTTTATGGGATGCTTACATATTAATTTGTGTCCGTATATATTTGGTTTAAGACATTTTAGATTTATTCGACAAGGATAAAGATTATAAATTGAATATTTTGAATTTATTGGTATATTATGTATATTTAGTGAAAGCCATAGCTATAAGGCAAATTTGGTTTACCAATCTATTTAGTGCACGTTGCCAGGCCGTGGAGTAAACCTGTTTTAAAGCAACTTATTTTGTGGAAATTTGTTAACACAGAACCAGTATCGCAAAGCATATCGATAGATTGATGGTAATCCATTACTGAGAAATTATGAAATTAAATTAAAAATATTTTCGGTGATTAGGTAACCCAAACGAAAGAAACAATATACAAGCTTCCGATATTCCCGTGCCGTAACCATAAATGGGTGAGGTTTTAGTATACAACGTAGTATATGAAATTATAATTTAAAACAATGTCGTTGTTCCGACTACTATTTTGACGTCAATATTGGTCTGGCAAAAGACCACTTCCTAGTATTAGCATCGTGATTTGTAAAACTATTTATTGAATTGAAATATCCCAGCCGCAAGATGTTCATAATGAAATGAAAATCTTCAAAACCGACATTAATTTGGGAAAAAATTCAGAAAATTCGATTAAATAAAAAATACGTGAAAACTTCGAAAATTTCTAAACGTTTAACGGTTGTGTTGTCACTCATTTGATACTGTTTGAAGATGGTTAACGGATCGTGGTTCACTACCCCTGGAAAATGCCATTTTTAATTATAAAACATAAATGCGAAATCTAAAAATTTGTAAAATGTAAACGTTTGAAGTTCGAAATTGAGCAATTGAATCATTACCTGCCGAAAAGGTGACCCCTGGTAGAGTTATCCGGCCAAATTTCATGTAGGGAACTTGAGGAAATGCAAGTTCAACTGTTATATCTGGTTACTTTAAACGGTTCGTCGACGGTTAACTCTTGCAAAATAGCTAGGCCAAGTTTGATATGGGCAGCTCGCAAAATTTCAGGCAACTAAAATTCAGAGATGCAAAAATGCAATTTTTTTTAAATTTATGTTTAAAGTGTTAAATGAACAACATATTATGTTCAAAATTGTATTTATCTATTTTCCCCATAGAATTATATACTATAGAATGGGTGTAAAGATTTTACCCATATAAAATTTGCTATTTCATGTGTCACAAGTCAGAGCAGGACGGTTATATAAAAAAACGCATATGGCTTACTAATATCACAAAATAAAAACCTACCAAACCAGTTTTTGTTTTTGTACGAAGTGACGACTTAATTTTGTGCTTTTAAAACTATTAATTAGAACACTTAATGTATTAAGTCTTTTAATTTTAATTTAATTTTTTTTAAATTATATTTGTTGTAATAATAAAAATACTACAAAATAGTTAGTGGTTTATGTAGTAGTGCATCATTTGATAATAAAAAATAGAAACTTTTAATTTGTGGTAAATGTATCGTTAATTTAAGTTATAAATCAGAGAAAATTAAGAAAACAATTTTGGTTGTTGGGGTTCTAATTTTGTTTTTATAAGTCCTATCACCAGGGCCGTATTTTTTATTTTAGTTTAATAAAACGGCGGATATTTGATGCGCTACGTGCTTTACTTTTCATAAATCGAATCGAAAGCAATTGGCTTGGGTGCAGCACGACTTCATGCCACAAACATGTCACAAAAATCGGCCATTCCCACCTTGTTCATTGACGTGTCAATGAGTGTCCTAAGACGTTTATTCAGCTTCTATAAATGATGCTGACGATATTATTGGGGCTAATTTTGAAGTTTCTTCTCATGTTGAATAATATTCAATCTATGCGTTGAGCTTGTTAAGTGATGTGTCCTAATTAAAAATAATAAAGACCATGACCTATACATTCTCAGAAAAGGAATGTGAATGTGAAATAAATAAGTGTACCTAGTTGTTTTTTAATTATTATTTATTATTTACATACTATTATGTTTAAATACAAACGATTAATGTACTTATATTAGAGGAGTAAAAATGTAATTCAATTTAAATAATTTTTTAATTTTAATTTCCTAACTTCATTGCATTCATTGCAAAAAAATGTTAAATATGATCCTGTTGATTTATATGCTTTCTCTTTTACCCTCCGAATTTGACTCACTTGACAGTTGCTTATACATTCGTTCTATATATTCTAATCTATGATTTTCCCTGTAAGTTTTTATGCTGGAAACAGACGTGCAAAACTTACACATGCGAAAACGCAACCACATGAGTTTTCAATACACAATGTACAATTTGTTTTAGAATTTCTGCCAAAAAATTACACTAGTGTACATGCATTAAAACAGAATACACTAGTGTACATGCATTAAAACACATGAATTACGCATGTCATGCAGAATTCTGCACGTCTTCTCTATTTCTAATTTGACTGTGCATCCGTCAAAAATCTTCGCAAACTTTATGCTACATTTTTGTTGATTTTCACTTAAGACACTAAATTTTGTCAAGATGGAGGAAAAAATCATAGGATATATAAAAAAAACATGTATACGATAAAAGACATTTCAATCACAAAAATGTTTATCTGCGTGACAAAAAGTTTCATGAGTTTAATAAAGACAGATTTGTTAATACACAAAATATACAGAAAAAATCACAACACTCATAGCTTACATAAAAAATGCCGCAAACAATTGTCAAAAAATTATGCTCATGTGTTTTACGTGCAGATCTGTATGCGGCGCTGCATGCGGAAAATCTGCACATCTGTTTTCAGCATAATTCATGATAGTTTTTTGTTGTTGTGTAGTCAACACTGCTGCGGTGCGTTTTTTAAGAAATAAAGACAACTTGTGAAATGACGCATGTTATGCGAAATGGATGTGTTTTATTTCAAATAAAGTAGTGGATTCTAAATTCTCAGCATGCGAAATTTTTCACGTCTGTTTCCAGCATTAAACGTTTTTAGTACTTTATTTTACTATCCTTAATTATTAGGCTCGTAGTAAATATAAGAAAAATTTGAAACGATTTAGACCAGAGTCGAATACATCATATATTTTTGACCAATCCAACCTAAGTTTCGTATACACTAAACTGCGACCTAACCGAGTTAGGTAAGTAGCGTTTACGTTATGCGACCTAAACAGTTTACGCCATATATACAACACATGCTGGCGTAAATGAACTAAATGGCGATCATCATTTTTCACTTTACAATTTACTTATATACAGAGAGAGAGAGAGATGAGTCATGTAGTTGTGCTAAGAATCGAAGTTAAGGTTTTGAACGATCTGGAATGTCTTAGGTTCATCTGGGACCCTAATCTGACAATTTCCTGGCAATGAAAAATTGGCAAATCACATATTTTTATCTGAATCAGTTTTTTTCTGGCCTATTGAACACAAGGTTTTGTGTTCAATTTTAGAAATTATGATTATGTTTTCCATATCAAAAACAGGACAAGGCTAGTTTACTCCTTATTTTGTTTCCTACAACAATTTTCCTTTCTGTTTAACTCAGTAACTAGAAAAAATTATTTAAAGAAAAATATTATTTAATAATTTCCCGATTCTCTGTTCTCAAATGGGGAATGCTGATTTCACTATTCTGCGACTATTCTGCATTCTAGGACCTCTCCCTCTCTCTCTAGCTTTCACATCTCATGAAGGGATTTTGCCGCCTGTACATCGTAACATGCGCAGATCTACGCATTCTAAAGCCCAAAGTAAATACCAAAAATAACTAAATTTCATTTAGTTTTTATTTATCCTATGACTTTCATGAGTAAAATAAAATTGGCACAATATAAAGCAAAATACGCTAATTTTGAAACTGGCAACAATTTTTTAATTTCTAGAAACGTAAAAAATATAAAATAATGTAAAAATTTTGTACAATATGAAAACTTCAAGTCGAGTTGAAAAAAATGAGAAAGTACGTCAGACGTAATTAGATAGTTCAAGATGATGCAGAAAATAAGTTTAAACTTAAAACAGTAAAATATTTGAATTTTTTCAGGTGGTATTTTGCAACAAAAATATTTTAAACTTCTTCTTTTTTCCAAATCGAATAAAACTAAATTCTATGAACAAAAAGATCTTTGGAATATGGTGTGTGCATTTGTTGCTTATAGAGGTTTGCAGCCATTCTTCTTGTAAAGCATATCGGCAAGCTCTTGCTAATTTGTTGGTTATCTTGTCTGACTTCGCCATTGTAATTTACCACAGACGTCTTCTTTTAGGTATATATCTACACTAGGTAGGATTCTTGATTAAATCAAAGGAATGGTGTACGGAAATCGGCTTGTGTTTAGAGCTGTATGAGTATGTAAACCATTGTTCATTAGTCTATTTATGAAAAAAATAAAAAACCATAAAATTTCTTTCACATAATGAACAAAGTATGGGGTTTTACAATCTCACGGAATTTCCGTTCGCGATCTTCTCTATATGGCATGCAATTGTTTTAGTCGTCCAGGTTCTTAACACCGATTTACAGAACTCACAATTTGTATCTCACTGAAAATGCTTGTTCTTTCACACCATAGTAAATACAATAGCCAAAGTTAAGTGGGAACCTGTCAGGAATAAAAACTTAACTTAATAAAAAAATAAGAATGTGATAAATGGTATTTCAGTGTTATTACCCAGCCAAACTTAATTTTTATGTAAGAAACCCAACGAAACCTTCGTTAAATTTTAGCTGTCACTTAAGAAAAAAATAGTGCGCGCTATTTCTCGCTCGAAAATAAGAAAATCTTAAAAATACGATTTGTTGTTGTGTTTTATATTACCCTAAAATGTAGCTCAGCATTGCGGCTATGTACTGGTACACTACTATACATAACGTTCTCGCCATGCTGAAATATTATACAGCGGAACGTTTATTATATGAATCTGTATATATAAAACAGAAAACGAGTGTAATAAGTAAAAGTGCACTTATATAAAATAATTGTAATTTTATATATTTACAAGGACGTTCACAATTATATTAATTGGTTTTTTTAGTGTACGTGTATTTGTATTCGAGTGTAGTTGAAAGATTTTATAATGTCATGATGCAAGAATATGACTTTTGACTTCACTTCTTTAGCGCCGCCTGTTTTAAAAAATTCACACAGTATATATGGCTAAGTAAAAAGTACCAAACTACTACCTTCCATCCACAGTTCGCTTCTAATAATAATAAAAATTCCAAATGTATTTTATGCGTTTGGAATAAATAACGAACGAAATTATTAAAATTTAGTTTATATTAGCCAGTATTTATTTTAACCAACCACATATGTTTTATGCTCGAAGACGTTATTTTATAAAAACAAAACAGGTGGAAAATTTCAATGCCTAAGATAGCGTTTCTCTTTTAAAAACCAAAATAAAATGCAATTTTGCAATTAGATATAATACTAGTAATAATACGCAGACGCATATTGTTATAATAATGTATACCACACAATAAACACCAAAGCAAAAGAAAAAGTGTAGTAGTAAAGTAGTTTTTACCACTACACAATTTATATTTGTTCAGTGTCTTACTTAAGAAACACAATTTTCTGGTTTTTCAATGTTTTGTACAAAAATGAAAGTTGTTTCAGCATGGTGTGTACAGTGTTGTACTTACAAGTAAATGCTGTGATATAACAGACAATAGTTTGTTTATTTTATAAAATAGATATCTAGTATCTCCTAGCCAGGTACAAGTAGGTACGTAATACATTAAACGATATGAAAAAATGTGGTTCCGGTTTGAGACATATTACCAAAATTAGAGCCTAGAATTTAAACAAATATATTTAATGTACTTGGTAGTTTCACCTCGTACAAAACAATGGCCTGGCTATCATCCAAAATAACTAATATTTCTCAAAGAAATCGTATGTATCCATACAATACCTACAATAACCCGAGATTATGAAGTGTCTAACAAACACTAATGAATTTAATATAATTCGCTAAGTCAACTGGTGTTTACTTCATGTACACGTACTTAGATGAAGTATTCAACTCAATTTTGGTCGAAATTAAGCGACCAAACTATTGTTAATTTCACCTCGTACATTTTTCCTTGTCAGCTTTACTCATTTTTTTTAAATTTCTTTATAAAATCGTAAATAGCTCTATTCTGCAAAGTTTAAACAGTTTTATTAAAAAACTTAAAATTAATTAAAGTTCATGGATTTCAGTATTATAATAGTTTTAGGAGCAAGTATTAAATTGATCCTTCAATTTTTCGTTGTTTTATTATTCCACGAAGATCTGCGCAGGATATATAAAATTAATTTTAATTTTCTAGTTCTTCGGCCGAAAGCAGTACTTTATTTTTGCAAAAATTGAAAGTAAAATACATCGTTATTGCATAGTACTAACTATCGGTTCATAATAGCGTATTGTACTTCCACGAGACTACGGGCGAATAATGAAAAGCAGTTATTTTTTGACGAAGTAACTCTCAAATCTCTTTATTTAAAATGGTTTTCTATTTTTTAATTAAGATTTTTGAATCGCTTAGTGACACTGTTTTCTGTACCGATTAAATAAGGATTGCATGATCATCTGTTAGTACTGCAACAATCTAGGATGCAACGGTATGTGAAGCTCATTTTTCGCTAAACTAGTCAGAACTCACACAGAGGAACACTGGATGAAACAGCTTTTAATGTGCGTTAGATCCTTTTGCGTTGATCCAAATTTAAACTCCGTTCATTTCTTAAAAATCATGTCACTTAAAGTTTTTATTATTTGTGAATATTCTCGGAACCACGGTCCCAAAACATTTAAAAGTGACTTAATAGTCGTGGATTTCAAAAATTTTTAAATTATAAATTCTGACCGTCTTATTATTTAATTTGTCCTCCACAGATACAATATCTCAAAAACTCGATAGTGTCGTACAAAACTGGCGCTTTCCCAACTAGTAAACATATTACATGCTCAGTCACACTCACTACTGCCCACACAATTTGCAGTCGTGTGATCCCGTCTAGCACAGTGTTAGCTGGACTGAATAAACCATTCAGATAAGAGCAATCTTCATTTAAATTAGATCTTTATATATTGTGTTAATAAAACATTGAAAAACTGTAGAAACCTATGTTCAAAGGTCCAAAGGACTTTTAAAATCGCAAATGGTCCCGATGCTGGGACAAGCAATATAATTGGAAATGCCAATTTATTCATTGAGGTGTTAAAACTAAGGAAAATTATGCATTTTTCGAATGATTTGTTATTCGAATGACTAAACTAAAATTATAGTTTGATTAGAAGCAAAATTTCTGGAAGTCATTTAGAATTATTTTCGAACAACAGTGTTCTGCTGATAAGGTATATTTAATTTAAATAGTTCATAAGTTCACATATACAAGAAAGATTATTAAATAATTTAAAAGGATTTTTGGCTTTTAGAAAAGTGAATTAATGCTGCCTGAACGTTATCGTTACCAAGCGGGTCTAATTTTATTTGCACGTATAGTTTTCAGTATCTTGTATCGTTATAAGGGATCCAAGGTTCATTACCGATTTGCCAATATGTATTACTTTGTAAAGAAATATCGCGACGTTAAACGAGAAGCGAATAATATTTTTTACCCAAATTATATGTTTATTTCGTGCTGCGATGATTGTAATTAGAAACTGGTTCTTACTAAAACCGGAGTGTACTTTTATCGGAAGGTATAAATTTTTAAGAACCTTAGGTTTAAATAATGGATTACATATTTTTGAAAATGCTATTCAGAGAAATAAATATATGTTTAGTCTTTTTTGTTTGGCGATTCGAACTGTATGGAAATCAACTTCCAGCCCAAAATTGGTTAGTTATTATTATGTGATTTGTCTAAAAAAATTTGAAAAAATTGATCTAAATGTGACGTAATATACAAAATATTTGACAATGAAACATTAATCGTGCAAATGTTAAATAAGAAAAACACAAAAATATCATTTTGCGACGTATCGTTAGATCATCAATTAAATTAACATTATACAAAATGTATAATCGTCGATAAGATACGCGATCGTAAACAACCGGAAATTTGAACAATTTATTGAATGCATTTAATTAACATGATCATCGATTTTAGCTGCAAGAATGAAATAACTGCAATAAATCGCATATAGATAATCTACAACCTAGACAAATCAATTCCAAATGACAAATTATATTCAGTTAATTAATATTTTTGTTCACTTCTTTCCGCACAGTTTTTTTTATTTTGCACCATCACGTCGTTATTTTAGTCATAAGGCGCAAAAATTTGTATAACGGCTTTCGGTGTAAAAACAAAGCAAGACAACATTGAGATGAGAATATGTTTCTTTTCATCATACTCGTAATAAATACATAACTTATAGAATGGAAAGTGATAAATAAAAAAAAAAAATTAACTTTAGAATTAAGAAATAAATAATAATATTACCTAAGAGAAAACACAAAATATAAAGTTAAGAAAAAAAATTGAAGACTTTAATAACAAAGTAAAATTATAGTTTATACTATTTTATTACAAAGAAGAAATAGGTAACTAAACCGTTCAACGGGTTTTTCATCTTGTTGTTTTTTCCTCTTCGTAAAACTTGTAGTTTCATTTAAGTTCTTTATTGTGGTATTCAATTCAACATACATATACGAGTACTTAATTGAATATTAATTTACTTTATGTATTAACCTGACGATGATTAAAAAAAATTCGACTATAACTATAATTTTTTATATAGTAATTTCAATACTTAGATGATTTCGAATCGCATAAAACATAATTATACTACAGTGTGTGTGTGTATATATGGTAAACAAAATCGAGAGTAAAATTAAATCCATTCACTTATTATTATTTACAAATATTTAGTTAATTTATACCAAAGTATATTGCGCGCGCATCTTCACTTTCACTTTTTGGTGAAGGTTTCATGTAATATAGATCTTCAAACTGCACTTTTAAAATGGTTAATATATTTGTATTCAAATCTGTTTAGTGTGTGTCAGTATCCAAAATTGATTGTCTTTACTGTATTAATACACTTTGGGATTCGATTTGCTCATATTTGATTGCATTTTCCGTGCGGTGGTTCGTAGAAAACCATCCGGTTGGAAAGCTAAGAAGGTACACTAAAGTGGACTAGAAAATGTAAGTACATTTGAAAATTCTAGCCCAGAAAGTAAGAGTTTTTTATGCTCTTTAAAAAAATTAAAAAAACTGAACCTTATACAAATGAACTTTGTGACAATACTTTAGTTATATAAGTAATAGTATATTATGCACCAAGGTTGAGAAGTATGCTATTATAGCCCGAGCGCGTTTATAACCCGAGACGCGGAGCTTCGAAGGTTATAGTAAGCGAGGACTATAATAGCACATACTATTTTTTCCACTACTAGTCGTAGAAGGCACACCAACCATTATGGTTTTTTGTTGATAAGAAAATTAATTTGATAAGTGAAACACTTGCTCTTTAATAATATTAACTATGCCGAAGTAGCCCGATTTCTTTATTGAATTGTAGTAAGCGTAAATTTAAAATGACACTGCATTATGTTTTGTTATTTGAAGTTTTAATTTTGTTGGTCAAATTGGCATTCAACTAAAAAAAAATGAAGAATGATGATTTAATCGGCACGCCACCTGAAATATGTGAGATAGTCGAAAATATAACAGTCTATAACAGTTTATTACACTAATTTATACGTTTATGTATTTTTATACGTGGTATCTTGTAAATTTTATTTGAATTTTTTTATTTTAATCAAAATCTACTTTATCAATATGGAGACTTTCTTCAATCATTATGATATGATGCTAGAAATACAAGAAAAAAATATTTTCATTATTTTTTCATTTGTCATTTAAGACGTTTTTGTCCTTGCGAAATTTGCCGAAACCTTACGGTCGGTTGTAAAAATTGAAAAAATGAGATTACATAAAATTTAATTGGATCGATGAATTTACATTTAATCAATTAGTGTCTATTGTGAAGGATGCCTTCAGTATAGTAACTACGACAAAACTAACTTTTCATTGTATAAACATAGGAAAATGTGTTTTATGGCTATTTGCCAAGTGTTAAAATAACATTTTATTTTGTAAGTAGTGAAGTGGGGCACAACAGGATTGTCCCATCTCTTCAAACAAAACAAATTTAGTTTTAATTCGTCTGTCATACAAGGGTTTTTGTACAAACAAACATTAACTATATCTATTTTAAGTATAAGGTTTTGACTTATTAATTTTGTTAAAAACAAAACATGTTTTTCTAAAATGGAATTAGCTAACAGCTTACAGTTTCATACCTAAGCTCGCCAAAGCTCAACGATAACTTTCGTATCCAGTGACGAAAGTTATTCCACGCGTATTAATTCCATCGGCCTTATTTTTCAAATACGCTCACAAGCGCATGCACTTGTTTGAAACTTAAGCTAAGTAATGAGCAATGAAATGTATCTGGCATTACAAGCAGCCATAAAATTTAACATTTTCCCTAATGTTGTTCGGCATTTTATGTCTTTATAAAAATGATGTATTATTAGCGAGAATTAGGCTATCCTCACTAGTTTGATTTTACATTTTTAATGAGGTCGTTTGTGCTACAGCAAAATTATTTTTCAGTTAATTGTTGCTTAAAGCAAAATAGAATCAGATTTAAAAACATTATATTAAAGATTTATATTAGATTTATAATAATAGAAACTACAACGACTCTCAATAACAATTTTTTGTAAAGATTTAAAAATCTTAAAAATGTTTCCTCTTAGAAATATCCGAGTAAAAATGAGTTCTACAAAATCATTTAATAACGAAGAAATGGGACAAGAACAATTTTTAAAGAAATAAGGTAACTCAAATAGAGCAATTTCCGGCAGAACAGACAGAAGTGCAAAGGTTATTAATAATTTTCTTTGAAATATAGAGGAACTGTAATAATTTCAAAGGAACAGTAGCGCGTGCAACAACTCACGGAAGTACGGTGAGTTGGGAAAATTTTTGAAATTTTTTTGTCTTGAGTGACAAATAAATTAATTTTTCAAATAAATTTAACTTGGATGGGGGCCGGATGAACCCAGGTTTTATTTTCACAACTTGAAAATGAAGTAATCATCTTATCTAGGCGCCAAATAAGGTGCACACACTGGTCAAAAGTACTTAAACATGTTGAAATTGCAGAACATAAAGTTTCAAGAAGTTATAGAGATTGAAACTTTTAATAATTGAAAAATCAAAAGTATATTAAGTTTATATGATACCCGCCCGTGTGCATTTTTAGCATTCAGAGGTGTTGGTAATTTTGAACCAAGAATTTGTTTTCGAAAAAAAAGAAAATTATTAAGTTTTAACGATAATTAATCGGTTATGTTTTTTGTTATACCAACCAATTTTCGAAAAGAAATAGTGTTACTAAAGTTTTATACATATTTCAATTAAATATTTTATTTATTGTAAAGGTTTTCTACTTTTAATTTATTTTATGCATTTCTTTAAATCTGTTTGTTTAGGAGGACGATGTACCGACAATTCATAATGTAAAAGGATATATAGATACATGTAAATTACTATTTGACCAAAAAATTGTTGAAATTATATAAAATATAAAATTATTTCACATTCCCGTGACGGGGTTTCAAAATACACAATTAATAATAAGAACAATATTAAATAGATTCTAATCTTTAGGTGAGTCAAACCAGTGCACCTAGAATACTACAGGCAAAGAATTTCTAATAATTCTAATTTATTCCTATCCAATTCCTTGCTACATGCCACACAATTCTTTGCTACATGTCCTTAAATTTATGTCTACAGTTTATTCTTTGAACTGTAGACGGCAGTCTTGTTCATAAAAAGAAAAAACGAAAACAAATAGACTTTTTTTATAAGAGTACTAAAAATAAGGTTATGTCTTCTCGTAAATTACACGAAATGTGTACACATTTGATGCGTGTTTACATATTTAACATAATTTAGAAATTAGAATGCGTAATTTTATAATAATATTATGAGTTATTAAAAAAAAATCTTGTTGTTGTTTGTTTACAATTTTTTTTCTTATCAATATGACAGCTTAAACACAATAAAAATCAAAACAATCTTTTTAATTTTAGTGCTGCCTATAATAGCCAAAGAAAGAACGGACGACATAAATTGACGTCATATGGCCTGCAGTACTCTAGGTGCACTGGTCAAACTAAACACACTTCTAAAATATCATGGTGTATATCATCGTGTTGTGTAATAAATGCAAGCAAATGATTTTACCACAAATATATGCAACTACTCCCACAGCCATCTATGATTTTAAGGAACCGTAGTATTAAAATGAGAGCTTTAAATAGTGGGGGAGCTTTTATTGAGTTACTATAAGAAACCGTGGCAATTGGAAAAATTAATTTTATATTTTTAATAAAATTATCAAAAAATCAGCCATCATAGTGTAGTACATAATACATATTTAATTATTAAGTTTAAACTAAAGCGGAACATAAATTTATTAATTTTATAAATGAGCATTTCCGTTTAGTTGTTTAGGTTAGTAAAGTATGTTAATAGAGGGTGCTGCAGCAGATTCCTTACATCCAATTTAAAATTTAGTTTTATAAACATTTAACTTGTTTAGTAAATTCTGGCTCCATGCACATCAGAATTTTCGAGATGAACGATTAATCCATCCATAGCAGAATTTTCGAGATGTTTAATTAAACGTTTAATTTTATTTCAATCCAATTCGCTCATGTTGCGTCATTCTCAGTTGGCGATCTTCTGATTAATAAAATTAATTGTTAAACCTACGAACTCTCAGTCGGCATCAAGCATCCTCAATAAACCCGCATATCAATAAATTAACGGAAGGTACCCTTGACGGATGTCAATGTCGCGGCAAATCGAGCATTTCTGCAACTGAGCCTAGATATCACTGGATTAATGCTCACATATGATACAAGATGCATGCAAATTTAAATATTATTTATGTTTACTCGTATTTGTTGTGTACAGTACTCGAGCGTTAAATGAATTCGTCTCTAATCGTGGATCGAATTTTGTAGAAGCCGACAAACAATGCGAATAGTATTAACTTTCAAGAATGTTTTGAAAAATTGTTCAATTTTTTATCGCTTTTGTTTTCTAAATTTATATTTAGCGACATCTTTAGATTGGTTTAGTAATTGCGAAAAGCTCTATAAAATAACTATGTTTTTATTTTATGAAGATCTGTTTTGTTTTTACTAAGGATGAAACAATATAGCCCGCGAATTTGTTGCGGTGAAAAATGAAATTTTTATCAAATAACGAAAAAAAAAACAATTTTGGAAGTTTGTTCATCAACAATGTTGAAATATAATCCAAAATTCAATAACATTGTTATTACATACTTCAAAAGTTCTTATTTTCTTTACATACACATATAAATAAATTCTTGTTTCTACAAAAAAAAAATTGTGTTCGACTAATTTAAATATTTTTGCGTTAACTCGACTTAACATATAAGATTCAATTTTAAAATATGTTTTTCCTGTATATTGAACATTGAAACAAAGTATTTATGTGTTTATATACAAAAAAGCTTTCACAAAAATATTAAAATACACTGATTGGTTTGAAAAAGATCAAAAAGCTCACGAAAAAAATGACGGAATCTTACGGCTCTTATATTTAGGAGGCTCTGCTACTACATTCGAAATTTTTTTGCAGTTGCTTACTATGGTTAAACAAAAATGTGTCGTTTTGGTCTCGCTCGAGTTAAACTATCCTTTAGAATTAAAGAAATAATCTATAAATGATCTAAAAGCATTCTGCAGTTATTTTTATGCATTCTATATTCAATAAGTATGTAATACTCTCAGGTCTTACATACAATAAGTATACGCGTATATAACAAACCGTTAAAGTGCCCAATCAAAAATTTAATAAAAATTAGATTCCATATGTGACTTGATTATAAATTTATAAAATGTCTTTGAATTTTATCGTATTACAAGAACGTATCATATAAATTTAAATGTAGTGATTTTTTTGTGGGTACACACGGTTATAATAGTATATGAGTTCTTAACGGTAATAAAAAAAAATACTTTAATTCTCATTTAAGGCGTTATTATAATATAATTTTACTTTAAGTAGGGGACGATGACACTTCTTATATGTCATATAAAAGTATTACAAATACATTTGTCTAAATGTGGTGTGGTAGACATTTTTAACACGACTTAAATTTTATTTAAAATGTTAAATTTGTCATTGTTTTTATTCTCAAAGTAGGAAGAATTCGTATATAAAAGCTGTATTATGAGTATGGCCGTAACGAAAAAATTCCCTCTTTTCAAAATGGTGTATCATTTAATCATTAATGGATCACCACACGTGCAGAGTTAATTTAATTGAAACACTAAACGACCACCTCTTCAACTCAGCTACGACCAATAGTCTAGTACATAATTTATTACATTATATCAACAAAAAATGTTTATTGTATTAATTGTTGGCGTTATAGAATAAATTGCACTTACTTTCAAGTATTTAAAATATTGAATTAGAGAATTTTACATAAAAAATATAAAAAGCGGAGACTTATCTTAAACGAATTGGATTGGAATAAATGACGGCTTAGTGAGTATTTCATTCAATTTAATTGATTAAATTAACATTGATATGTTGGGTAGTTGGAAATAAAATATATACTTTCTTCATCAACATTACATTTTAGTTATAGGCAAAAGTGATACTTTCGAATGATAATATCGATCGACATTTTTCCGTTATTAATCAATGATAAACTGATTCAATTTATGGCGAGATTTTCTTATTTAAAACAAAATATTTAGTATTACAAGTTGTTTAGTATCAACAGAATCAAATGAACAACAATGACAGCAAAAGTATTGTATTAGTAAATAAATAGAATGAGGAAATAGATACTTTATGATTCTTTGAAAAGTATTCAATTAATATTTTGATCTTATGTCATAGACATACTATTATTTTCGTAATTATGATTAACTCGAAATAGTGTGTCATGATTATCCAGATAGTTTCAAAGTAAATTTGAACTCAGTTTCGAAATGATATATTTTTCTCTTTTCGATGCATTTTAGTGCTCATAACGCCGAATGCATCAAAAATTCCGCAGATTCCGGACACTAATTGTTTACCTAGCAAATCTAGTTTCCTTTGAGATTATTTTTGTCATGGAGATATTTGGTTGGCGGGAACAATTTTGTTTTCTGTTCTGTCAATATAAAAGTCATTTCTGACAATTTAATGGGAAATTCTATTTACTTTTCCAAATCAATGTGAAATTTATGATTCAAATAGAACAAAAAATCAAAATTGATGTGGTTTTATGTATGTATTGGAGATATTAAATAGGGTTTTGAAGTTTAGAAATGGCACGTTAAATCGATATCAATTGTGCACTCCACTATACGAAATTATAAGTATATCGTTCCGAACGAATAATCGTCACATATCAATGAACGATTAAAATATATTTCAATTAAATTTAAAACACATGCTTTAATTTGTTAGTAATTTAACACACCAATTGACAAAAATTGACGTTTCATTTTGTATTGGTATTTCTCCATCAAAAAAAAAATTTACGGAAAAATTTACATTTAAAAAAAAAATGATTTTTTCTGCCAAATAGAACAAAATTTTTGATGTACATCAATTTTTTTTGCCGGATTTTTGTAAATAGAATTTCACATAAAAGTCAGTTAAATGTCAATCTTGACATTTTTACCAATGCCTACGCCATTACTATTTAAACCAAATTAGAAGACAAAAGAAGTTATAGTGTGTCTTGAGTTCTCATCTCGCAAACCATAGTTAGTTATGAAACTAGATAATGTGTATTATTATACCATAGACACGTATCTGGTTTCGTAATTAGGATTATGAAACTCTGGTTTGCGAGATGAGAATTCAAGACACACGACATTTTCGTTTGTCTCTCGTTTGGTTTTACATTTATAATAATGGAGTAGGCATTGACAAAAATGTCAAGATTGACATTTACCTAACTTTTAAATTGTCAGAAATGATGTTGACAGAAAAACAAAATGTATTCTCGCCAACCAAATATCTCAATGACAAATAGAAAGTTCAAAGGTTTGCTTGGTAAACTATTAGTGTCCGGAATCTTCATTTTTGGTGTATTCGGCGTTGGGAGCACAAAAATGCCTAAGGATGAGAAAAAATATCTCATTCCGAAACTAACTTTCAAACTTCACTATTTCATTTTCCTTCGAAATATATTTTTGACTTGGACATAAAAGGAAAATTAATTAAATTTAATTTAAATATGTACCAGCATATTTGAAAGTTGAGTATAGTTCTGTTCATAAAATAAGTAGCAGCTCGACAAAAAAATTCTAACACAATATCAGTAATTGTATGCAATATAATAGACATAAACTTTATCATCACACGAATGTAACTCAAACGATGTACGAGTAAAATTGGTACTATCGATAAATAATCTTTCCATTCAATATTCAGAATGAATAAATTATAGGACACATTTTTATTTTAATGAAAATCACGACTGTTATGAAAAAAATTCAAGGTTTATGCGAATATTGCAATTGACTTTATTCGAATTTTTAATGAAGCAAACAAGATTTTTTTTTATTATTTTATATACTGAATAAGATCACGTAACTTATAGTTATTATGTTATAATATAATATTTGCATTATCTTGTATAAGTAATCAATATTTACAAGTGGCTTATGCGAGATGGACGTATGACATATAACAAGTTCAATAGCATAGTTCTCACCTTATATAGCTTATCCTTTTGATACCAAATATCTTCCTCATCCTCTTGCTGTTGATAGGCCTGTTCTAAATTTAAATCGTCTCGCGAACGAGATAATATTTTACGACGTGATACCATTTCACGTGGAAATGTTTCAAGTGGGCCCAAACTAGAAATAGAATAAAACACATAATAAAATAATTAATATATCCGTAAAGAATGAAAAAAGAATATGACACAATTTATTGAAATAACAATAAAATTGATAATAAATATTATTATTCTTCCAATCGAATTTTAAAACAATTAACAAAACTAATATTTCAAAATGTATTCATATGTATTAGATTTAGGCCAAATCACAAACGGTATATTGTATCAAACTCATCCAATTTATAATTATTTTAACGTTCAATGATCAAAGAGGCCTTTTAATAGAACCATTGTTATAAATAAAAATAAATACAGACATTAACAGTTTTGTTTTGTAATGCATGTGAAGCCGAGAGGTTACTAAAAATTAAAATTAAATCAAAATGATTTCTATAATATATCATCTTACCATTCACGAAAAAGAAAAACCCCGTCAAATCTATAAAACGCTAACATAACAGGTGTGACTAAATTTCTCGTGCAGTAATAAATCCGGATATACAATACTTGTATTTACAGTATGTGTGTAGCATACTCAAATGTACATGGATGTTTATAAAAAAAATATTCAATATTCATACTCATATATATATGTATATATAGTATTTAATATAATTAGGAATTTATATGAAAATATTACAAATATTCGAAAGAAAAAGGAATAAATATAACTTAAGTTCATTGATACCATATTTGATTTTGTGTGTCTCATGTACACTTTTTCAATAAATGTTTATTATTTATGTACACATTATTCATTCCGTTATTTCAATAAAATTCACCGGAAATTAAGTACCTACAAATATGAAAAATGTCATCGCGACAAAAATTTATAAATAAAAAATTTTTTCGTGGTAAAAAGTAAGCAGCAGCCAATCAAGGGCTCGCTATAAAAGAGACTAGAATAGGCAACAATGTATAAGAATTTTGTTTAACCTCACTTGCTTCATTTTAAAAATAAAATATTATTCGCTAGATGTCAGATGCTTCGCTGTAACTCGTGAATTATATGTAAATAAATTATTATAAATCCAATTGCATACTCTCTATATTTATTTAGTTCATACTCTAACTTTAGCGATATAAAAACATGTACGAGTATATAAACGATTGTCAATTTTCGTACATTATACAGGGTGTTTGGTGCTTGAATCGACACATTTTTTTGGCAGATTGGGGGGGGGGGGGCTCTTTTGGAAACTTTCATCCCATAGTAGTGATGTCATAAGTGTCACGGTTACCGAGATATGATATTTATAAGTTTGTTTTTAAATTACTCTCGTCTTCAAATGGTCATGAACTTTTAATGAGAAAAATCACTTATGGACTTGCAAATCCTAGAAAATGTGTATGAAACACATAACACTGACAAAATAGTATCTCAAAATGAATTATTTCTATGACATGTACCATTGGAAAGGGCATAAACTAGAGAATTTTTAAAACAAAGCTAATTCCAAAATAACAGACAGAAGGTAACATTTTTCATACTTTTACCCAGTTTTTAGGATTTGGAAGCCCATAAGTCAGTTTGCTTAAACCAATTGTATTTAACCACTTGCGTGATTTGCCCAAACGTGACTCGGGCGCGTAGTTCGATTGTTATTTGATTTGCTTGCCCGAGTCTTGCTCGTCTTTAGATATATCGTTTTAAGATACATCATACAAAAAAATTATTTAGTAAAATTTATTTAGTATAAAATTGCATTGCAGATTACATAAAAGTTATTTCGTGCCTTTACGACTACAAACACAAAAGTTATGACCATTTGAATACATGATGTTGGATAATTTAAAAACAAACTTAAAAATATCATATCTCAGGAACCGTGACAGTTAAGACTTCAGTTCTATGGGATGAAAGCTTCCAAATGAGCCCCCCAATCTGCCTAAAAATTTGGTTGGGTCACGCGCCAAACACCCTGTATAACAAAATAAATAAAACAATATCGCTTGATCATCTATTATGTAAAGTTAAAAAAAAATATTATTCAAGTCACACTTAAGACAAAGTCAACAGAATTATTATAAAAATTCTTATAGTTATAACCGTAGAGACATGTCTTGTCCAATTCAACTAAAAGTACAATTTGTTTGTGTGTACTAAAATGTCTCTTTCTCTATCCAAATAAAAATAGCACAAATAGATAGAGTTCGCGACGTACTCTCAAAAGCAGCCGGCTTTTATTCTACAAGTTATATACCATCACCGCGATCAGATTTCGATCGTTTATTGAACTTGTTTTTTTTTTTTTTTTGAAAGTAACAAATCTATGTTTTTTTCACGGGTAGGTTGATATATTCTCAAAAATATTATTCTAAAGTAATTTAAAATATTCTTTATATGGTTTTGCCATGTACGCCTACGTACGTACATTAGTAATGCGGTTTTAGTTACCAAATGTTAAATTTTTGAATTTTTAGTTATACATACTTATTTACTGTTATGGCAAAAGCAGAAAATATTTATGTACAATAAAACGTCGTATGCAAATTTGTTCCAAGGATATTCTATTCTGCGCAAACCAAATGAATAATAAATTGTAATCTTCTTGCAAATTGATGATTGATTCATGTTCTCAGCTAACAAACTATCTATGAATATACGTCTTTCTGTTTTCTTACTTCTTTCGTTGATCTTCTTCAACAGATATACTTTAGAAGTGAATTTTTTTGACATAACATCATAACATTATTGAACATCATATATTGACATAAGAACAGATGCCTTCCCTTTTGTTGTAATGATCTATTTCTATTTGATGTGGGACATTAGGCCATTGATCTAACGATAGCTCCTATATTCTGCTATAATTGTTTGCAATATTGTTATTTTAACTGATCGAATATCATATGTCTAATTCAAAATGATTTAAAGGGCCTATATTTTCAAGACTGTATTCCGTTCCACGTCTTAAGGATCCTCACAGATTTAATGTGCAATTCTCCGAAAACAGTCTCTCTGTCATATTTAAAATTGAATAGCGGTCGTTTGTACAATAGTTCTTGTGCTGAAGGTCACGGTATTTCTTTTAATTCGTAATGACTATATCGCCACCTGAATATCAGATTGGTGCGCGAAATTTGAATTTTGGATACCCTTTCAGAATCTGCAACCCGTTCTTTAAAATTGCTTACGTTTTCTGAGATATTGAGAACTTATTTGTTCCATATTCACATTTTTACCAAATTGTTCTTTTTTCTCTGGTTTCCTACCCAATTTTTTGGCATACAGAACCAAATTTTAGTGTAATTTATTTGATGGAACTATAACGCTTTTATGTAACGGTTTTCACAATTAAAACTACTATTCATTTCGCACGTTATAATTATTAATTTATTATTATACATCACATATAATTTATTTAAGTGATGATACGTAGTGTGGCATCGTGATGTGGCGGCAGCAACTTGGTAGTCCGACTGTTTCGACGTTGTATGCTGATGGATTTTGGACTACTGATGAAAAAATTAATTTTAATTTTAAATAGGTTTTGGTTTCGTCTTTTTGTGTCGTTTTATATTTGTGTGTATTGTGCATCATGTTGATTACGCTAAAGCAACCGGGTGGCTATTTGGCGATGAGTCAAAAATTGCGTTGGGCGACAATTTATATTTTTGGTCGCCACAGAACAAATAATGTTACAATTAGTTTGTGTCAAATGGCCAAGCAAACAATTGGAACGAGAAACCTAACAATACCGTTTATTGCATATCATATCATTTTTTACAAATATCATATTATTACCAAGGGGAGCTCCTTGATTGACTTTCGTCAGAGCAATATGGTGGGCAGTCTCCTTTTCTTAGTCGTTAGGAAACTGAAATCTTGTATTTAGAATCTTTTTCATATCATATTAAAAATAAGTAAAATTTATTTAAAAAGAAGTTGATGAAAATAGTCAAATAAAAGAATGAATTTCCAGAAAACGCAAATTGCTTCTTGTTGTAACTCTAAATTTAACCGATTACATAAAATATTCAAAATATGTATTTTGTTAACTAATTGTTTTTCTTGTAATGTTACCTTAAAAGTGTTGTTTACTAAACTAAGGGTAAGTTGTGCAGGCACAATAAACATCTGTGAGAACATTTTCTTCTAGAGTTTTCTGATACCCCTTTTTCTACCAAAACAGAAAAAAATTGGCCTAATTAAAGTCCAAACCACACAAATGTGTGAATGAAAAAATGTAGTATGTTTGGCTTTTTTGATAAAAAATTTTGCTTGATTTGAAGGGACAACCAACACAATTGTGTGTATAGTTATAGTGTTTTTTCGGCCTAAAATAATTTTGAAAGGAATACACAAATGTGTAGTTGCTTCAAAACACAAGCAGGAATGGGGATATTCAATAGCCATTATGGAAAAATCGTGTTAAAATTTCTTTTAATATTTTGTTATTACCGTTTAAATTTGGAGAAGTTGGGCAAGCTCGATCGGAATATACAACAACAATAGACATAAATTTTTCATAATAATAAAGTACTTGAAAAGTAATAAAGTACTTACTTATAAATCCCTAATCTTGTGCCTAGTTTTGTTTGATTTTAAATATTTTCAGTTTTACTTTTAAAAAAATTTAAATAAAAAAGGATTACGCATAAATTCGGCAAAAAACTGCCGCTAGAGGACCAAAGATAGTAATATTTTATATTATATTATAAGTAGACTCAATGAAACTTTAGAAAAGTTAGGTTCAACAATAAATTTAATTTAGTAAAGAACGCTCTTAAACATAAAAGTGAGTTTTTTCGCAACTAGAGTAAATGGCGTATGGAACAAAATAACTTTAGTTTGACGATATATCATTTTCAAATCAAATTATTTTTTTCAAACATAGTTTTTCAAATAAAATTAATATGTTTGCAAATCATATTAAAATATATTATTAATCTAAAAGAACAAAAATAAAGAAATTCAAATCAAATTAATTGCTAATATTTTCATTTAGTCGTTTAAATTTATGTGTGTATAAGAAATTTTAAAAGTTCAACACTGGAGTCACAATTAGGGGTGAAGAAATGCAATCGGAATTATTTTCCAATAAAAAAAAATAGTCTGTGGTAAACTGAAGGAACTTTTGTCTACTTTTGATGCTGGCTTCATTTTAATTTATTTTACATTTATATCTTCTTTTTAATTTCAAATTTTCGCAACCAAAAAACGTACAGATTACTTTAAAGCTGTCATCCAACTTTCCCAATAATAGTCAGGAAGAAAAAATGCTTTACTAAAAAATTTTTTGGTAGTACAAACGTAGTAAAACCTCGAGGTTTTTGCAGTTTTGCCACCCATTATATCGTTTCAGTAAGGAACAAGATTTTTAAAAAATTTATTTATTTTGATACCTGTTTTTAAAGTTTTTTACCAAATTTTATAATTGTTTAATTTATAACTTAAGTTGGAATACTTTTGGGGTATGTACGTATTTATTTTTAAAATTGTAGTTTTACATTTAGCCGTCGTTTTGAGTGTAAAATAATATTAAAAATAATAAAAAATAAAAATAAATCTAAAATAATATTACAGAGACGTCTAAATAGAAATGCGGGTGCCAACTATTGGCGGGTGCCAATAGTTGTTTCACTAACCAGGAGCAACACACAATGATGATGTTTCATTCTGTTTAGAATTAGTGATCATATCAGAATAACAAGCCAGCCGAGTATTATTTTGATTATTAAATGAGCCACAACCGCACGCAACGTGTGTGGTACCCGTTAAATTTGGATGATATGTTCTTTTTATTAGTATACAGAGTGTCCGTTTGGGATGCTAATCCATTAAGGAGTGATTCCTTGGTCCATTCTGTGAAAAAATCATATTGGAGGTGGGGGGTCAGTTTTTGATATCCTTTGAGATACAGGGTGTTTAATAAATTTGGTTCAGAAAAAAGTACACACAAATATTAAACTGTAACTTCCAAAATATTTATCGGAGGGAAACCAACTTAGTCTTATTTGACAGGTAATTGTATATTCTTATTTATATAAGTCGTTATCTTGCATCTGTATCCGTTTGAGAGCAATGATGCTTACAAAATATTTTTTTTTATAAAATTCCAATAAACGTGACATAGGTTTTTACGTGCATATTTATGTTGTAGCGTTATTATTGTAACCATTTTTTTTTTATCAGTAAAACAATAGGCGATGATTATCAATTCCTTTATTTAAATGTTAAAAAACCAAAATTAATATTTGTTAATATAAATTTTTTAATTAACATAAATGAAATGGTTTATTTGTGATAAAACTTCCCGATCCTAAAATAGCTAAACATTACGGCTTACCGAGAAATCATAAAATTAGTGCCGCGACATCGAGAGATAACATGGCGGCAAAATTGTTGGTTCTGGA
Source organism: Nephrotoma flavescens (assembly GCA_932526605.1). Taxonomy (NCBI): domain Eukaryota; kingdom Metazoa; phylum Arthropoda; class Insecta; order Diptera; family Tipulidae; genus Nephrotoma; species Nephrotoma flavescens. The sequence continues at coordinate 102,028,932 of OW052222.1, read as the reverse complement.
GTTTTAACAATATTAGACTATATAACATTTTACGATATTTGCTAACTTCTGCAATACTTTTAAATAAATCAACAATAGCAAATAGTCACCTGGAATTAGATGCGTTGTTTGTAAAATATAATTTCTAAATAATGAAAAATAATAAAGGATATTTTTTTGGAGGTTCACAATTTTAAAATAAAATAGAACAAAAAAAAACTTTTTGAATATCAGTGAAACTAGCTTTATTTGATACAAAATTTTATGACGCAACTAGTGCATAGATGACGCAATCTGGATATCCAATTTTCACACACTTTTCTCTGTTTTATCGACATAGTTAAATGACATAACATATCTCCAAAGAAAATAATCTAATGGTGTTAGATCACACGATCTTGGTGGCCAATTAACAGGACCATTACGTGAGATTTGTCTTTCATCAAATGTTTCTTTGAGTAAATTAATTGTATCCCGCTCTATGTGGCATGTGGCACCGTCCTGTTGGAACCACATATCAGCAATATTTATGTCAGCCAATTGGAATACGAAAAACTTGGAAATCATGTCTATATACCGCCGGTCTATAAAGCGCACGAAACAGTGATTTTCTCTGGATGTAATGGAGTTTCGACAAAGGCTTGTACATTATCTTCACTCCAAATCTGACAATTCTGTTTATTATCGTACCCATTCAACCAGAAGTGAGCTTAATTGCTGAACAAAATTTTGTTTGGAAAATCTACATCAATGATCAAATCTTTAGACAAAAAACTTCTAGAATTTCGAAGCATTGCTCTGGCGTGTCTATTCATTATGAAATGGCAAATCAAACTAATGAGAAAGCCAATATGTCAGCTGTCAAATCGGTTGTCAAACAAAACAATGATGCCAACTTAAAGATGTGAACCTCTAAAAAAAACACTCTTTACATAATACAGGTCGACTACTTGGTAAAGTTATGATGTTATTCCATCATTAAATCAAAAAATCATCAAAAAAAATATCGTTCAGACTGCGTACATGACATCGGGAGTTAGTTCGGAAAAATACCATGGTATCACACAAAATGTATTAAAACATCAACAAAGTTAAAAATATCTCAACTCGATTATGGAACTAGTAGGCAGGGCATAAAGCATTTCACGCAATTTGAGTGGTTTTGGGTTCAGGAGCGAGTATGATGCTTTTTATTTCCGATAGAATGTACGCAGCATTGAGTTACACAATAACAGTGCCAATTTAAGTACATATACCAGAAAAATAATTGCCATACTGAGATCGTATTATTTCTCATAGGCATCCGGATACAAAAATTATTAACCTGGACAGCAAAGTGGTTAACTGCCAATTATTCTTGCACTAACTAAAAACGGTATGCGCAAATTTATTTCGCGGACAGAATAAACTCAGTGCATTCTCACTGCCAGGAAGTAAAATAGAAGATTATAGTTCGAGTGGCGAAGTTTCCACCAGAGGCCGAAGGCCAACATTCAAGAAAATCATATCAAAAACTTATTTTTGTAAATATATTTTGGACCAACATACATATTTGTGCATACCACTTAAATCGTTTTCGTTCGTAAATAATTAATGTTATCAAAAACAAATAATTAATATGTTATATATATGTTACCAAATTATAATGCTTTTTTCAAAAAGAATTCCGATTTAACTAAGATGCGTTAAAATCCGGAAGACATTTTTACATACTCAATTGTGTACTTATATTGAAGCAAAAAAACTCGGTAAATTCGCAAAATCGAAAAATGATATGTTTTTGTACGGGATTTTGCACGTATTCGATCCAGATGGTCTTTTAGAAGAGAAAAATTGCAAAATCTTAGTGGAAAACTCGGAAACTTCTGGAAAGACCCGAAAGAAATTGATTTTTTTCTAGCGCAGCAGTTGAGAACGGCTGAACCGATTTGTTTTTACGAAAGAAATTTTTGGGAAAATCCACCGCAACAGTCAAAAATTTTGGATAATCGAGAAATAATGTTTTTGTACGGGATTTTGCACGAATCCGATCCAGATGGTATTTTAAAAATTTAATTTTGGGTGGGTGCACTTTGAGAATAGACAACGTGTCTATTTTACGAAAGCCAATACAGCACAACGAGCAGAACGATCACCAGCTACAACATTCCTGAATTTATTCGAAATTTGTCAAAGCGATCCGTTCGCACGAACTTTGCTTTACTGGGAAATGCCATAAACCAGTCGACGAAGAAGTTTCAACGACGAAAGAAAGGTCAACCTGTTGTAGGATACGTCGATGTGTATTCGACTGATGCGCTTGGCCGTGTGTACACCGTTCATTCACAAGACGAATGCTTCTATTTTCGGTTGTTTTTGTTCCATGTTCATGGTCCTACTTCATTCGAATCGCTTCGTAAAGGGTTTTCCAATAAGAGTGATACGATTTCTTTCAAAAAAAACATACTAATTGTTAAGGAAATTGAAATGTTTTTTATGTAATGTGAAGTACAATCGATACAATTAAGTTCTGAATAAAACGTCATTCAAATGGCCTCCACGACTTCTTCTGCAGGAACGAATTCGATGAACCCAATTTTCGAGCACTTTTTCCACTAAACAAGTCGTATGTCGTGAATAGCACGTTTAATATTGACTTATAAAGCTTGAAGAGAGTTTGGTTTATTGCTAAAGACCAATGACTTCAAATAACCCTACAAGAAATAGTCTAATGGTGTTAAATCACAACCTCTAGGAGGCCATTCAATATCACAATTTCTTGAAATAATCGAATCTCCAAACTTTTCTCGCAATAATTCAATTGTTGCACTTGTTGTGTGGCACGTAGCCCCGTCTTGTTAGAACCAAATGTTGTCTAGATCAACTTCTTCCAATTTCGGCCATAAAAAGTTGGTTATCTTCGATCTATACCGATCTCCATTGACAGTAACGGTGTTACCAGCTTCATTTCTAAAAAAATACGAACCGATGATTCCACCAGACGGAAAACCACACCAAACTGTCAATTTAGGTGAATGTAGTTTTCATGAATAATTTGTTGATTTTCTTCGCACCAGAATTGACAGTTTTGTTTATTTACCGCACCACTCAGATGAAAGTGAGCCTCATCGTAGAAGATGATTTTCTTAAAAAAATCGTTATCGTTTTCAAGTTGTTCCAAGTCAAAATCAGAAAATTCACGACGTTTACGGTGGTCAAATGGCTTCAGTTCTTGAGTGAGAACAATTTTATACGGATGCAAACCCAAATCCTTTCTCAAAATACGCCAGGTTGTGTTTTGAGACAGTCCCAATTCTTGAGAACATCTTGGAATCGACAAATTGCGGTTTTCAGCAACACTTGCCTGAACGGCAGCAATATTTGCATTACTTCGAGCGTTTCTTTGTCTTATTGGCACTTGAGCATGTACGCTCAAAATGTACGCAAAATGTACGCGCAAAATGTACAAAAGAAAATGTGCACACACAATTTTCAACAATTCGACGAATAGCGAGCACAAACGAATGTCACGCTTTTGAATGCACAGCCGTCGTATCATCGGGAATTGCAGCCACGAGATGACACATTCTGCATTGAAGTTGCCAATGAATCTCTACACGAATGACAAGTCAGAGTGTACTCAATTGCCAAGAACTCGGCGATTGCCAAGGTATTGCAAGAATGCAAAATCATCATCTCGGACGAGTGCACAATGGGACATAAACGATCATTGGAAACGTTCAACCGCGAACAATGAAGGATTTAACGAACTGACTCAAGACGTTTTGGTGGAACTATGTTTCTGCTGGCCGGCGATTTTCGTCAAAAACTACCTGTCATTCCGAGATCAACAGCTGTAGATGAATCCAACGCATGTCTGAAATCGTCAAGTTTGTGGCACCATGTGAAAAAGTTGCAGTTCACCACGAGTCGCGTTACAGAACGACTCACCAACTGGTGATTTTGATGTTGATATTTTGACAGGATTGATTTCGTTTCCCTCGAAATTTAGCATGTTCACGACGTCGAAGGAAGAGCTTATCACGAAAGTGTTTCCGGACATCCGCCAAAATTATTTGAATCACGATTAGCTCAGCGAACGAGCGATTTTTACAGCGAAGAACAAGGATGTTGACACTGTGAATTTCTTGATTCAAAACCAAATCGCTGGGGAGATGGAATGTTACAAATCTGTTGACTGTGTGACCAATACTAATTCAGATAATAAATTGTTAGAATTTAATTTGAATTATAGATGGAAGATCTGCAAGAATCGCAACAATCAGTTTCGAACTTAATGAGATTATTGATTTGAAAAAATCAGTCATCTCATCAGGCCGCGGCGACTGACGTTGATATTTTTTACATAGGAATATTGTCTATATATAGAACAATACCATGTAGTTGTACTACTAGCGAATTACTGCATAATTACTGCATTTCGTACGCTATGCAGTAATTCGCTAGTAGTACAACTACATGGTATTGTTCTATATATAGACAATATTCCTATGTAAAAATTATCAACGTCAGTCGCCGCGGCCTGATGAGATGACTGATTTTTTCAAATCAATAATCTCATTAAGTTCGAAACTGATTGTTGCGATTCTTGCAGATCTTCCATCTATAATTCAAATTAAATTCTAATTTATCCGCGATCCAGCGTTAAAGGAAAGAAAAAAGTATGGAGTGGTTCGGAAGTTGATTGTGTATAAATAAATTGTTAACGAATATTTATTTAAAATCATTTCCATCAATATATTAGATTTTCCGATAACTGAAACCATGATTGCACCGCACCGCATCCAAAATATTCTAATCGCGGTTTTGTGTTTTAAAAATTCTAATCGGGGTTCAGTATTTTTAGCGACTGTTCTAGATCAGCGGCCAGTTTTATCATAACAAAAAAATTTTAATTAAACCGTCAAGGCTATGTGAAGACCATCTTGTGTCGACCTCCATTATTAATAAAAGCTCTTTCATAATTCGAATGTCTGAGTTCTTTTATAACTTCATTGGGCTTCGCTTTGGTTAATTTTATTATTTCGTCTGATATAGTCTTTCGGTATGCCAAAAGAGAAAATCAAAAAACAAAACAAACCAGAGCCACCTAGATATAAGATTTTAATACATTAATATTTTAATTGTTGATTATAAATAATACATAATTACAAAACCAACATATTTAGACAGCGGTCCAATTCGTGATTTATTTTGTGGAGACTGACTTATTTGAAAGTCTACAAAAGCCTCCTGTCGAATAGACTTATTGGAAACTTGTTAGAATTATTTTGATAAATTACCAGTTTGGGTGCAAGCCTTGCATAAAAGTCAAACAAGTTTACAATAAGTCTAGCCGACAGGAAGCTTGTTGTAGACTTTAAATAAGTCAGTCTTCACAAAATAAGTCACGAATTGGGCCGCATTCTTAGTAACATATTCATGTGAAAATCTTCAACAGAGCTTTTAATTTGATTGATGAATTTACACGCGGCTTCTGCTAGTCGTGTAGTTTGTTGCTTTAATTTTAAGTGACTCGTTTACTATAAATTCAGTCCTTGGCCAAAATATGTATTATGGTAACTACCGTATTTACATACATCAAATTCCAATCCAAAGGCACTTCCAAATACAACACGTCTCAAAACTAAAATTTTAATCGTTTCTATTGCTTCAAGTCACTTATTGGTGTACACACTGGTTAACTTTTCATCCAACTTTACCTTTTACTAACTCACACAACTAAACGAAAAGTTCAATTCTATAGAAAAACATATAAATTATGACTCTCTTTAGTTCATTTTCATTACTTAAATACTCAATACAAATGGGTGATTTTCAAATATGTGTTTTTCGAATATGTTCTTAATCGTATGAAATATAAATTTTAATTACTCAATTAAATTTTCATTCAAAAATATTAATTCAAAAATTGGTTATTTTACATTGTTTCTTATGCAAACATAAAAACACTTTGCCCTGTAAATAAAATGCATTATTTAATATCACGGCTCTTTAAAATCGTAGATGGCTCTGAACTAACAAAATAAAAATCTATCAAAATAATTTTTTTTTTAACATAACGAAATGGTCCACTTAAAAAATGAAGTCGACGTAGACGCATTATTGACGCGTCGACGCACATCCCTGATATATATATATATATATATATATATATATATATATATATATATATATATATATATATATATATATATATATATATATATATATATATATATATATATACAATATATATATATATATATATATATATATATATATATATATATATATATATATATATATATATATATATATATATATATATATATATATATATATATATATATATATATATATAATATATAATATGTATATATATAATATATGTAATATATATGTAATATATATATATATATATATATATATATATATATATATATTAATATATATATATATATATATATATATATATATATATATATATATATATATATATATATATATATATATATATATATATATATATATATATATATATATATATATATATATATATATATATATATATATATATATATATATATATATATATATATATATATATATATATTCCTTTGAAATTTTGTGAAATGAACACCATCCCATGTGTGATAATTAAAAAATTTCATGAATTTGACTTGAACATTTTAGTTTTTACTGCCATTCAATGATTTATCATGAGCGAACATATTTAAAACGTCATTTATTAAACGTTATTCTTATACATCATCGGAGATTATTACTATTAATAAAAATATAAATAAGTACCTACATTTACTATATTATAGCGTTATAGCAAAGACTATAAAATATACATAACAAAAATGTCTTATTGTTTAAAAAAAAATGAAACAGTTTTCAAGGATTAAATGTATTATGATTATAAATAGATACTAAATAACAATAGTATATTACAAAATAGTTTCTATTAAAAAAAAACTATTATTATTGCATTTTATACATTTTTTTATTGTTATAAATTTCACTAGTAGATTGGCTTAAGATAAATACATATTTTTAAGATACGTAAAACTCTTATTTTCGTAATTTAATTTATTGTAATTAAAGATTACGCCTATGAAAATAAAGTGATAGAAAGTAATTACTTTCATTGTTTGTATATGGATCAAAAAACAAAAAAAAATGGTTTATGGCCGTTGGTTACACACATGCACATTTACATTATACTCGTACATACGTAAATAAACGAGTATATAATTTTTGATTTATTTTATTAAACTTTCTTAATAAAATTTAAATGAGATAAATTTAGGTAATATTACTACTTTACGGAATATTTTGTTTATAGCAAGAAAGGCATGTAACATACTAGTAGTGTGCAATTCTTAAAAAAGGATTTATTTAAATCGTTAACGATTTTTCATTATAGAAACGTTTGTTTTCACGTTGCTTAAATTAATTTCTGGAGTAAATAGATATCAAAAATGTGTACAAGTTAATTCATAAAATAAGCTACAAAGCTATCAGAAGGCTGTAGTCTTTAATGTTAGGTTTATTCATAACATATGAAATTCAATAACCTTTCTACGGCATATTTCGCCCAAAACTGGGCTTTTCAAATGACTTGCACAATATTATGGTTACACTTTACATTTTTTGCATTATATACTCGTAGACCAATTCTAATTCAAAAACTCTATCATTTAAATTTAATACTTCTAGTTTTTTCTTCAATTGTCTGTTACTACTACATACTAAGTATTTTTATTAAAATATATATATATATATATATATATATATATATATATATATATATATATATATATATATATATATATATATATATATATATATATATATATATATATATATATATATATATATATATATATATATATATATATATATATATATATATATATATATATATATATATATATATATATATATATATATATATATATATATATATATATATATATATATATATTCTGCGTGCATGTTTATGTACATATATGTATACAACTAAATTGTTTTTTGTAAATGTCAATACATACATTGATAAAGAAATATTAAAAGTGAAAGGGGTTCCGTCTCCGTAAGAAAACTGATATGTAATATGTTCATATTTTATTGTATAGGTGTTCAATTTCGTGGGACTTAAATACATACAAATTGAAATTGTTCGTTTGCGTAATTTCTGGTTATACAAGTTTTTCATCTACCAAAAACTTCTTAAATGGCAAAAAATATATTATCTGGTTTAAAAAAACTAATACTAATTGATTAATTGAAATTAACAAACACGAATTGAAAAGACTACATATAAATTTACCAGTATGTTAAGAAAAAGTTGACCGCGTTTTCTCCTTTCCAACATACGAACAAAAAAAAATTTAAAACACAATAATACAAATAACGTTAGTTTTTTAATGCTCACCTCAAAAATTAAAAAAAATAAGATTTTTTGAGAAAAATAAAAATTTAAGTGCAAAGAAATATTCCAAAATATACAGCGAAATATTTTCTGTTGTCCTCAATCACACATTGAATTATCTGTATTACAGTACAAAAACACTTTAAATATTCACTTTCCTAATGCATTCTCTTTGAAAATGTCACACTAGTAGCTTATTTTTATATTATATGTTTTATTATATGATTATCGGTAATCCTTGTTAATCTGAATTTGCATATTATTTCTAATTATTATTACACTGTTAAATATATATTCACTTTTCTCACTTTATCCAATGAAGAAGTTTGATCACAGCACGGGTTGAAAATCTACACACAAAAGTTTTCCTTCCTTTCTAATTTTTAAAAAAGTGGTTTAATTTAATTTTGAATTTAATTTTTTCACATATACTTTACTAAATAAAAACAGAAAACAAAAAAAAAAAAAAAAAACAAAAAACAGAAGAAAAAACGTTTTGCTGTGCACCCAACAACTTTCGCGAGCGAACTAACGTTAAACAAGTAGGAGGAGGTCGTTCATTCCTACCATTGCGACCGTATATACTAATAAACTTTTAAATGTAGTATATAAGAAAATGTAAAAGAAAACGAAATATAAACACAGAAACTTTTATAACACAAAATCAAAGAAAACATTAAAATAAAATGAACGAGTACATAAGATGTTTGCGTAAGTGGGCTTCTCAAAAGAGAACGCAAGAAACACACAAAAGTTGTTAGTTTTTTTCATGACGTCTTTTTGCTTTGAACAAGACGGTTCGCATCATTAATATAAATTTTTTAGCTCGGTAAATGTTTTGTCGATGCTAGTCCCCTTAATGAATGTCTATCATATACCATAATATAATATATAAAGAGAAATACGATGACGTCATAAACACAGAATTCTTACTTCTTTTATTGGTATGTTAACCTTCAATTAACGAAGATGACGGGAAGTAATTTTCACTTTCATTATATAGCTTGTAATCTTTTAAATAGATTTGATTAAAATAATAATAATCGAAATTTTTGATGGTCTTGACACACATTATTATTTATGCGTGTATGTAAATAAAAAAATTTTGTCTTAAGTCCACACATAAAACTCGCTTGATGACACCCGCGTTTATAATTTAACATGCTAATTCGTGAAGCGGATTCATATGTAATTCATATGACATCATATATGCATTGTCACGTGATCATATAGTGCGGGAATTTTTATTACAAATAAAAACTAATTTTTGTAATTGAATCACTGCGAAGAGTGAGCGACCCTGAAATTGTTGCTAAACTAAAAAGTAATTATTGGTGTTGAGAATTTAATATGCGCGAGTTAAGTAAAATTGTTTCTTAAACTGTCAATAAATAGTTTGATGTAAGGTCATACATATATATCGTATAGGTATGCTGATTTGAGTTGGTGATTTTATTTAAGTATTTCCTGGCGATTTAAAAATTGTATGATATGAGGCTAATGATGATGAGTTGCAAGGTGATTTCATGCTTGTGAAGGAAAATAGAAGAAAATCATCTCGTAAATTTATATGCATTTGTGTATGCTTTTGTTGATATATACGTTTGTACAATTTTTATAAAGTGTAACGAGTACATATTAATATTTCTTTATAACCATGTATCACAAAATGTTTGATTATAACAAATACGTATATAGGGAACTCATTATCGGATTCATGTACGGATTCATTTTCTCATGTACAGATTCTTAATGTTATATGTTGCTCCACATATCGCCGTGCGTATCGGAGGCACTCTTCTTCAACGGCTATTGCACATGGGCTAGATTTTAAAAGAATCTTGCAACTTCCACAAATCGACGTTATTACCAAAAATTTTAATATACAATAGTTAAGCCATTAAATATGTTTCCCGTTGACGGTGGTCCCACCGAAACCCCACGAGATTGGAACGGAGAATGGCACCTTTAACTCGCGAGTTATCAGGAGTAATATTGCCTCATACTCACCTTTAACTCGCGAGTTATCAGGAGTAATATTGCCTCATACTTAGATGAGCACGCACAGACAAAGGATCTTGAATTAGAAAAGCAAAACATCAAATTTACAGGCGAGACTCTCTCACAAATCTGGAGTAGCGTATAATTTTTGATAACTAACATTTACTGAATGAATAAATTAAGAACCAGATAAATCGGAAATCCCACAAAATAATATTTTGTTCAGAAATTCCGAATGGTTCTCTAAACATATTCAAACGAGTCAATGTTTGCAAAAGATTTGTACTACCACCAATTCAACTTATTGAAACCAATATTGCAATAAAAACGGAAACCGTTAGGAAAAGTGGTGAAACATCACATTTTTCACCCATTGTTTTTATTAAACAATTTACGTTTATCGTCTTTAATTGAAGAACCACCAAAATCATTGCCGTATGATTATTATTGTCCTTCAGTTCAAATTGTTCTGAAAGATAAAATATGCTCAAACATCATGGCAAAAGTATCCACCAACGTCATCGATAATCTCTAAACAAAATAATGTCAGTGCATGTTGCAGCGCCAAGATAACGTGAGCTGTCATTGCCTTGCAGGAAGGTTATGAAGACGCAGAATGGATTGATGAAGAAAACATTGATTTGACAATGGATGAATATTTTAGTTCTCCCTGGGACGCTGATAAGGTATGCAAGAAATATATAAAACAAAACACTGTTTTTAATTGCTTGGTTTTTATTTAAGATTGGATTCTTGAAGGTTTGTTTAGTTGAGCAAAAAAATTTTTTAAAACTATTTAAAGAATTTTAACTTTTGTTACGTTAATCTCCGGAGGGGGAGGGGACGGGTTAAAAAACTTAATAAATTGGGGTAGTGCTTTATATAAATTAAAATGTTAATCAAGTCTCCGAAAGAGATTAAAATTATATATAGTCTTCACTGCTAGTCACGTGAACACATCTACGAGTATGATGGTAAAGTTCTTGCCAGACCCATCGCAAGTAACAAAATTTGATATTCATAAACGAAATTAACTTGAGATCGCTATATTTGTAGCAAGGTTTCACTATTCATACAGCAACGAACAGTGGAGTCTTTTTCAGTTTTATCGTAGAATCTAGATTTTTTATTAACATGATTCAATTTTTATTTATTTATTTATTTTATTTATTTATTTATTTAAAGAAATCTATTTTGTAATTTACATGTATGATTTCAGATTTTATACAATAGTTAAAACAGTAATTTCAAACAAAAAACTTAAAAAAAAGAAAATAGAAAATATAAACCAAATTTTAGTTTGACAAATAAAAATTTAAAAAATAGTCCTTCAATATATTTTTAAAGTTGTTCTTTGATAAATTAAAATCAAATAGGTCGTCAATTAAGTTGAACGATTTAGTCATCCTATTAATGGGGTTGTTTTCTCCATAGTTAGTAGAATGGTGTTCAAGTGCTAAAAATTCTTGGTTTCGAAATGTTCTGCATGACACGTGAATTGATATGTTTTCCAAGATGTAAGCTGAATCAACGTGACCAAGCAAAACGTTACCAATAAAAGCCGCGCCCAAGAGAAGTCGTCTATTTTCAAGCGTGCATATTTTGTATTCCGTGCATCTTGTTGGGTATGGAGGTAAGCGAGCCACATTTTTATGGAATGGTAAGTTGTGGTCGAAATCCCAGTCACTTTTCTTTAACAAAAAAATCAGGAACTTCTTTTGAATGCGTTCAATTCTTTTTATGTGCACAGCATAGTATGGATTCCAGACCGTTACAGCGTATTCCAGTTGAGATCGAACATAAGCGAAATATAATGAGCTTAAGGTTTGAATATCTTAAAATTCACCTGTCCACCTTTTAACAAATCCGAACATGGCATTCGCTTTCGCAATACAATTTTCAATATGCCTATTGAAACTGGCGTTTTCGACAAATGTAACACCTAAGTCTATAATCTCATTGACTCTTTGCAGTACTTCGTTGTTGACTTTGTATGAAGTAATAACCGAATTTCTTTTACGATGAAAAGACATTATTTTCCATTTCTTAGCATTTAAGTATAGAGAGTTTCGATCACACCACTCACTTAATCTATCTAAGTCTTCTTGAAGTTCTCCGTATCTAACAAACCATTAATAAAAATATGAGCACGTCTGAGTTTTTGATTATCTCGGATATTCGGTCTATGAAAACCATAAAAATCCAAGGTCCAAGGTGTGATCCTTGTGGAACACCAGATGTAACTTTAATAACGTTTGATTTTTCACTTCCCATTATTACAAATTGTCGCCGGTTTGATAGATATGACTTAAACCAATTTATGTAATCGAGAGAAAACCCAAAATCGAATAAACTCTGGAGTGCTTTATGATGACAGATAGAATCAAATGCTTTACTGAAATCCGTGTACGCTACATCAACTTGGCGGTGCTTTTCTATCTCGTTAATTAGTTTACTGGTGAATTCAACCAGATTAGTCGATGTGGATCGGCCAGGCATAAACCCATGCTGGTTTATTGATATATGACGTGCAATTGTGGATTTAAAGCTGTTGCATAATACTAACTCAAATAATTTCGGAATTGATGATGTAGTTGATATTCCTCTGTAGCATGTGATATCATCACGCTTACCCGATTTAAAAATTGGAGTAATTTTTGAAATTTTCCATTTTTCGGGAAACACGCCGGTGCTTAAGGAATGATTGAATAGACAGCATAATGGAATTATTAGAGTTTCAGCGTACTCCTTCAGAATAGAAGAGGGTATATCGTCAAGACCGCAACCATCTCCAAACCCCCTTAAAGCCGATAAAATGTTGCCCTCAAAAATAATAGGAGGAGTTATTGATGTGTTGTTGTTCCTGGGTTGTTCGTACAATCCACTAGTAACGCTTGGTCTATAGACTGATTGAAAGAACGATGCAAACATGTCAGCTATATCTTTTGCGTTTGAAGAGCTGGTATTGTTGTAGGTCATATTAGCAGGATATCCTTCAATTTCGCGTTTATTCCTAAAGTATTTCCAAAATTGTTTTGGATTTACTTTGATTTTGTCTTGAATTTGATCAAGATACGACCTGTATTTTGATTTGAAATAAATTTCAAATTCGTTACTATGTTGTAGAAACATAGTTTTGTCCGCTTCTAACCCGCTTTTTAACATTTAGGCGTACGCTTTGGACTTCCGATTTTTTAAGTTAACTAGTCTATCATCGAACCAGTGGGGATGAGAATTTTGTGGTTTACAGCACATAGGTACATAAAGTTCGAAGCCTTGAAGCATAATGTCATTAAATTTGTCCACATTTTCGTTAATATCATTGGAATTGAGAGTTATTTGCCAGTTGATGGATTCAAGGTAACTTTGTAGCCCCACGCGGTTAGTTTTTTTAAAGTTGTATTTGATTGGTTGTAGGTGTTCTGATCTCGCCATTTTAGTTAAGTCAAATGCAATATCCAAAGATTTGTGATTGACATCATTTATGACAAAAGGTAGTAGGGATTCAGAAATTTTAAAGGTGTCAATGTCGTTGCTGAAGACAAGATCCAATAATCTATCACGATTATTAGCAATGGTGTTTATTTGGTTCAAATTATAACCAAGCATGGCGTCCTCAAATAAAGATTCCGCATCTGTTGTTATATTGCATGGTAATTACAGTTAAGTTCCGGGTCCAAATTCCAAGTTATATTTGGTAGATTAAAATCACCAAGCACAAGAACTAAATCTGACGAGTTCGTTGTATTAATAACTTCATCAATCGCATCGATGCAAGTTGCATAATGATCACTATTTGATTGAGGTGGTATATATGCTGCGTAGATGATTAGATTGGTTTGGTTGATTTTGATGTTTACACCAATTTGTTCAACTCTCGATGGCGCTAAAGTTACTGGAGCATTCCAGAGTTTAGAATGTACTGCTATCAGTACGCCACAACCCGATTTCTTTGAACTAGTTTCAGGAGACCGATCGCATCTATAAACAACGTAATCATGACCAAAAAATTCGGTGCTCCTTATGCCGGGTTTTAATGAAGTTTCACAAATTACATAAATGAGGTAGTTTGATTTTAAAACGAAGTTGTAGAATTTGGATGCTTTTGATGCCATTTTGTTTACGTTTTGATAGTAAATTGCATATTTTTCGTAGACCAATCTTTTCTTGTATTTTATGGGTTGATTTACCTTTTGAGTAATAGTATAAGTTCGAGCTTTCATTAAAAGTGAGTGTATTCTATCATTAGCCACCGGTGAAAAATATTTAAACGATTGTGTGTGTCTAGAGATTGCAACTATGACATGCGGTACACTATTGAACAGCTCGAGAGGTTGAGAATTGGTTCTTATACATATTACATTAGGTGAGGTTAAACCTTGTGCTTCATGGATAGTCAAGACTTTACTGGTTTCTGGTATCTTAAGCTTGGAGATTAGTTGTTTATCAGCTCTGGTAAAAGTTAGATAGAAAGCGTTCTCTAACACAGGTAATGACGCTAACGTTGGTAACAGGTTTATAAATTCGGTAGAAGTTTCAACTGTGTTCATACTAGTGATGTTAGGGTAGTATTCTTTGAGAGCAGAAGTAACATCAGCTGGACATCTATACGTTACATTCAAGTATTCAGTCTTTGATACGAAAGCACTTGCATCGGAAAATTGCATATTGACATGATATAATCTGTCAATATATGGTATTTGGTTTTTATCACCCAGAAGATATAATTTAGAACATTTACATTTGATAACCACAAGTCCTATATATCCAGCATGCACCATCATGTACTCATCGATAAAAACTGTATCGTAGGTCCGGTTACCATTTATTAGATACGAGGCAATCGTTTTGTAGTTTAATTTGATGTTATTAAAAACACTGTTTTCATGCTCGCAACGAGATGTCACCTTTAGTTTAATATCAGCAAGTCCTTCTTTTGTAGCACATAGAACAAGATCAGTGCCCAGATTATGGTTGTTTATAATCCAGGTTGATTTACCACATCCAGGTACACCTTGAATATTTGTAATGTCCGGCATCTTTATGTTTGTTTTAAGGTAGATATTGTTTAACGAGTTGTTTGTTTTAAGGTAGATATTGTTTACAAGGTATGGCTGATAGAATACCAATCGTATAACTTATTATAAGTATAACTTAGAGAACCAGTCTTGTTGTGCTAAATACAATCTTTTAAATATAGGTTTCACCAAATAGAGTTAAAACCACTCACTTATTTGCAATTGGATTTTAAACAACACTTTTTTAATCGATTAATAATTTTTTTAATAATACACAATTCTATGACATTTTTGATCAGTGCTGGGAAAACAAGTATATAATTTACCATTCCTACCATTCATCCATCCATCTACCATTCATTATTTAAATTCTGAGAAAGTAAATTTTATGTTCTCATAAACATCGTTTCATTAAGATTTTTCGACCTTTTTCGGAGATCTACTGGTGTGACGATATGTAGAGGTATAAGGGTTCTAAGTATATTGGCCCTATACGATTTAGTTGGATTTTCAGAGTCTCTTGCACATCAGCGTCTCTGCACTTCAAGCACTTGTATCAAGGGTAACTATTTTAGGCTTGAGAATTAGTTGAAGAATAAGGCTTGCTATTCTAAATATAACTAACAAATCAGTAGAAGACAATGTTCTTCGTAGATTGTGTGTTTCAATTTTTGTTGATGATCTAACTAAAGTATTGTTATAGTTAACCTCTGAAATATTTTTGAATTGTGGTATCAAATTCTGATATATTCGTAGGTATATTTCATCAATATTTATTAGGAAACAGTACGCAGTGAAAAAGTAGTTTTAATCTTGAAATGATATCTAGTTAGTTTTTAAATATGACTTTCTACACCTATATGTGTATCTAGTTGAGTTAATTCTAGTCATAAATAAAATTTACAGATACTTGTCTAAAAAATAATTAAAAATTTTTAGCAGAAGCTGTAGCTGAAATAGAATAAACCATCTGTAACTTTTAATAGGATTTAATATTTTAAAAGATAAGTAAAATAATTACAAATGGTAGAATCCAATCAGGTTAAAGTCATTTTCGCTAAAAACACTCTAAAAATAAAATTTAAAAAACGACTTCACTATACTGTACTAAATTGTGAAAACAATGGGCCTATTTTTTAATTCATCCCGAGCAGGCAGTGCGCTGTCTAAAAGTAATTCGTATTTTTTTATTCAACCTGGGTAATTTTACTCGGTACACTGCGTTTTTATTTGTGAACTGTGCTTACTCGGTTCTTCAAATTTTACTCTGAAATTAATGTCAGTGTACGAAGAGTGTGCAACACTCTTCTACAAAAAAACAATTTATTACTCTATGCACACCGGATAATTTTACCCAGTAAAACCTTTGCTCGGTGTACACTACCCGGGGTAAGCCTGCTTGCTCGGATTGAATTAAAAAATAGACCCAATAATATAAATTAAAATGTAAATATTACAAAATTTAATTTCTAATTTGAATTTATACATTCTGTAGTTAGTAGTAACTAAATAAAAATTACGCTAACTTAGTTGTTAGTGGTGAACCCGAAGTTCCAAGCCCAATTCTACCTAAGAACCAACGAATATACAAATTAGAACATTAAACCATATTCTGTTTGCGCAGTAATTGAATTGTAAAAACTGTTTAATTTCTTTCTGTTATTATCCAAATTATAGATTTGAAAACCTTTACACAATACGTATATCCCTTTTCCAGCCTGCCATCACAATTGTGTGAGTAACGCAACAGAATCATGTCAAAAATTTATTTTTGTTTGTATTTTGAACCAACATACCTAACTATAATAATATAGTAAAATAATTAATATGTTATCAAACTATAATGTTTTTTCAAAAATAATTCCGATTTAACTAAGATCCGTTAAAATTCGGAAGACATTACAACCTGTCATTTTATACACACACATTTGTGTGGGTTTTACTTAAATTGCAGCAAAAAATTGTTTGTCTGACAGGAAAAGGGATAATAAAATTTATTTGTTTCATTTTAGTGAGGTTTTTTTCCAATGCTTCTAGTATTAAAATTTATTAAAATGCGTTTATAAAAGTAGGGTTCGTTTCTTTCTCGAATCGACCAGCTCTTTTGAAAAAATTTCTGTTTTCCATTTGAATTCCGACTTTTCGATCCTAATTATTTTAAAACTATAAAAAACCATAACAAAGTTAATCTTATAATAAAAATTGAAAACGCAGCAAAATGAATTCTTGTTTATAACTTTATGTCAAAATAAATGACAATTGGTATATTTCAGTTTCTGTAAAAGTTTGCTTTATAGCTGCGTTTTTTTTAAAACAATCGAGTAGAGTTCGCGATAGCTATTTTTCAAATTTATAAAATTCAAAATTAAAAATTTAATTTTTTTAAATTAAATAATTTAGATTTAATAGGAATCTATGTATAACCAAGAAAATCCATCATAAAAGTTCTATGGTTTTCTTGTAATATCGTTGTTCTGGATAGTTCTGAACTACTCCGTTATTATACAGAACTATACAGAACACCGATATTACAAGAAAGCCATACAGCTTTTATGGTGGATTTTTTTGGTTTTATATTCATGATTCCTATTAAATCTAAATTATTTAATTTAAAAATAATTAAATTTTTAATTTTAAATTGGACAAATTTGAAAATAGCTATCGCGAACTCTACTCGATTGTTTTAAAAAAAACGCAGCTTATGTATGAATTTATTTTTAATTTGAATGGTACAGCGACAATACGGGTAGTACCGGAATTTAGAATAGATAATTTCCCATTCAGCGCTCAATACTCCATCCCAAATAGCGAATATAAGAATACATTAATTTACGATTTACGGTATATCATCGTAAACATTTAATCATAAGGCCAATTAATTGTAAGGTCAGTTAATCGTAAGATCAATTAGTCGTAACGCCAGTGAGTCATAAGGTCAGTTAATCATAAAACCAATTATTCTGAAGAGAGAGCTTTTTATTATCGGTATTTTAGAGTCCGAAATTTTTTTTTCGAGTGTATCATTTTCGACAATCTATGCCAATCTCAAAAAAAAAACAAATATGCTAATCGAATTTTGAGAACTTACTTATTGTGATAAGGTTTAATTCAAATATTGAATCAATTTTATTTATATTGATTAAAAGCAGGTAGTTGAGAAGAATCGCCGGTTGAATGGCCGAAAAACATTATAATACAATATAAATGTTGAAATTTGTTTTGACTAAAAATTAAGATCCGAAAACAAAACATTCGATAATATTTTGATCGTAAAAAATATTATCGCAAACCAACCGCATGCAAAAAAGGATTGAAAAAGTAAACCAAATTTTTGAATCCCATCAAATAAGCTCCTCCGAAATATTTAAAAGACAAAAGCTCAATTTTCCGGGAAAAGGAGCAAGTCAATTCAAATTAAAATTTGAAAGTTTGAGGAGAAATTTTTCAACAGATAAATCTGAACGGCAGGAAATGGGTGCTGCCGGTAAACTTGAAATAATTTATGACACAGAAATGTCAGTGTAATGTCAGTATAATGCAATAGAAACAAATTGACCGTACCGCAAGACCATCTATTAGATATATGTGACCATATGATGCATATGGATTCCGACATTCTTAATAGTGTGCTAAGCGATTCAAGAAATACGAAAACTCATCTTTGCATATTGTTTTAAATTGATCTTCATTTTTCATTTTCATTCAATCCATAGTACATCGCAGGTTCGATGTACCTCGTGTGAGGCTTAGCAATCAAAGATAGCCCCTCAAAAAGGATCGACGTAAAAGTGTAAATATGTTTGACAAACTGTATATCTTCTGGCACCTATCCAGTCTCCTTCTACCGATGACGAATCTCTTCTTTTTCATAAACATATGAATGTGAAAAACTGGATGAACATTCAGAAATTAATTAAATTGATTGGAAATTACAAAATATATTATTGTGATAATGAAAATGAATTTTAGAATTCTAAGTAATTTAATAAGAGTCTGAATATTTTACTGGTTTAACAATTTAATTTTATACTACTTTCTGTTCACAACTAGTTGGTTCCGAATCTTTAATACCACGAAGAGCATTCCATATAGATTTTCCAAACACTATAAACTGTTTACGATAAAACGACCTTCACCCATTGTTGACATATCGTCGTTTTTTGCTGCCCTAAAATTTATATAATTTTTAATAAAATATATTTTCAATTACTATTTTTATACAATTTGAGTTTAAGCAAAGGTTATGTATTAAATCGCCTGAAAAGTTCCCGGTCTGATACATAGAAAACCCATATGATTTTTAAATTCTATACCATCCTTCAAATGATACCTGTTAAAATTTCATGACATTTTGATCACCAAATTTACACGTTGTACAGTAGTTTTAGTGGTGCTACATGGGAAAAAAGAATTTCATATGTTGTTTAAACACTGTTTTTTGATGGGGAAAAATACTGTTCAAGCAAAGCAGTGACTTGATAAGGGTTATCCAGACTCTGCACCAGAAAAATCAATCATCATTGGCCGGTTTGCTGAATTTAAACGTGGTCGTACAACCACCGATGATGCACCACGTTTGGGACGCCCAAATGAGGCTATGACACCAGAAAACATAAAAAAATTGTTTTGAGAGGCCGTAAAGCGAAGTAGCGTGAAATAGCTGACATTGTAAAGATATCATTGGAACGTGTTGGTCATATTTTGCCTGAACATTTGTCCATGAGAAAGGGGTGGTCGAAGTGGACACAATGGATCATAAACGATAATGTGTCGATGATTCCGTGCGCTGTTTGGAGCTGTTTAAGCGCAATAAAAAGGTTTTTTGTGCGGTATGTGACACTGTATGAAACATGGATCCACCACAATACACCAGAGCCAAATCGGCAGTCAGCTGAATGGCAAGAGACCGGTGAACCTCGTCCAAAGCGACCAAAAGTATTTTGGGATGCACATTCGTTGACTACCTTGAGAAAGGAGAAAAGATCAATAGTGAATATTATATCGGATTATTGGTGCGTTTGAAGAAAGAAATCACTAAAAAAAACCAAATGTCAAAGAAAAAATTGTGCTTTCACAAAGACCACGTCACAAGTCGATCGCAACAATGGCAAAATTGGACGAATTGTACATTGAACTGATTCCGCATTCACCATATTCGCCTCACCAGATTCGTCACCCAGTGATTATTACTTGATTAAATGGGTCCAGTGAAGAAGTGATTACCGAATCTTATTTTGATGACAAAGATAAATCGTTATACAAAAAGGCAACGAAATGTTCGAGAGGCGTTGGACTGATCGTATCGCTCTGTTTTCTTTGTTAAATCGGGAACTTTTCAGGCGATGTTACATATTTAAAATAGAAAAATGTATTCGATTAAAATTTTATTTTTAATTACCAAATAAAAGTAAACGAAATTTTAGTACAAATAATAAGCACTATTTATTCCATATAAATTTGTATCTTGGCATCGGTGTCCGCATTTTTAATTATTTATTACATCGCCTGAAATGTTCCCGGTCTGACAGATAGATGGTGCCACAAATACCATATGATTTTTTAAATTCTACCAACCTTCAAATGATATCTGTAAAAATTTCATGACATTTCGATCATTACGTTTACAAATTACCCTTCAAACAAAAAAATGTATACACCCAATTCTTTACGGAAGCGTAAACTTTGCGAACGGTCTTTTTCATCGAATACCAACACACTGGCAATATTTTCTATTTATTTTACTTGATTTCGTTTTATGTTAGCTATATTCGTAGTCGTACGTTATACACCATTTTGTAATTATTTGATAAAATTAATTTTAATAGTGAAATAGTATTCTTTTAAATATTTTTATTAAAATTAGTGTAAATAGGAAAAAAAATATTTATATTACAATAAATATATACATATATGTATCTGAATTATATCTGTGAAAAAACGCATTTCTCTGTCTTTTAATTTAAACCAAAAATAAATTTGTTTACCTAGAAAAGTGAAACTGTTCGCAAAATTTACCTAGAACCGAAAAGAAAACAGTGTGAAAATGTATACAAATTCAATTCGCGCTAACCGGTGGTTAACATCACTCCAAATCGAGGAAAATGCGAAGACATATTTATGTTACTAATACATACATAAGTCTTCACCAAATTGTTTCACTTTTCTTTGGACAAACCGTTTACTTTTAAAACTTTTTCAGTTCGCAAATGCGGTGCGCTTGCGAAGACTTTAGTATAGTGAGGTCCGTACGTTTACCTTGCGCTATGTTTGAAGGGTACAGTTGTTTTGGTGACACTGCTTTTGTTAGTTTCAGAACAATGGAAAACAAATTTCGTGTGTTGATTCAAAACTGTTTGATGTGGAAAATTACCGTTCAAGCAAAGCATGCTGAAATGCTGGTATGCTCAATTTAACCCCTGAGATATACTCGACGCGACCGACGTGACTAACAAAAAATAAAAAGTTGAAATATATGAGTTTGTACCAAAGCGATTATACTCGACGCGACTCAGAAGTAACAAAAAAAAAGTTGATTCAACTTTAACATTTTGTTGTTGTACAATAAAAAGTGACATCTTACGGAAATTTTTTAATAAACATTCTACTACAATTTTTTTCTATTCATGCCATTTTTGCTTGTCAAAATAACATTCGATTACCAAAATTCAAATTAGAAATGAGTTTTAAGGAAAAATTAATATCTCTAGTGAAAAAAAAATTAATATCTCTAGTGCAAATTAATATCTCTAGTGCAAATTATTCATTATACGAGTTTTATGATTTAGCGATAATAGAAACACTACTAAAATCAGCTTACATCAAAATGTATGTCAAAATGTCAAAAACGCGATTCGAAATTATTGAGTTTATCTTGCGTGTAAAAGTAAAACTTTTTTGACATAAAGCAACGTCTGAGTAACGTCGAGTATATCTCTAGCATAAACGTGGTCGTACAACCACCGATGATGCAACACGCTCTGGACGCCCAAATGAGGCTGTGACTCCACAAAACATAAAAAAATCCAAGAAATTGTTTTGAAAGACCATAAAGTGAAGTTGCGTGAGATATCTGACATTGTAAAGATATTTTTTTAGACATGTTGGTCATATGTTGCACAAACATTTGTCAATGTGTTTGAAGTGGGTATCGCGTTTGCTCACAACGGACAACACGTCGATGATTCCGTGCGCCACAAAAAAGGCATCGAAATGTTAGATAGGCGTTGGACTGATTCTATTGCTCTAGAAGATAGGCCGGGAACTTTTCAGTCGATGTTATACTGACATTTTAAAATTGTTCGTCCGTTTTTTCTGCCTTCGTCAACAAAACTGACAACGATTAAAAATTCGTTCATGATCGAACAATAATAATTGGTCGAAAACGGATTGCCCGATAAGGGAAACTTTCATTTGTTTTGCGTTTATATATACGTTTTCGTTTATGTTTTTCATGTATTTGAATTCACGAGAACCAATCGTTCGAAAACGTTTGTTTATTCGAATTAACAAATAGGAGCCCTGGGGCCGTATTCTTGAAATCAGTGAAAATTTACCCAATCGGTATACAATTTGGTTTGAAATTCTTTAGAATTTTTCGCCGGTTACTTTAACCATTTTTTTTAATTTCTTCGCCTTTTTTAAATTAAGAAACATAATTTTTCTCCCTACTAATGGAAAAGTTCCGACTGGATAAATCGATGCGGAATTATTCCCTTAGTAAGGAGACGAATATTAGTAAACTTGAAAAGACGATTAAAGTAGCCGGCGAAAAATTCGGAATATATATAAAATTTCAAAGCAAATTGTATTCCGATTGGGGAATTTCCACCGATTTCAAGAAAACGGTCCTAGCAGTGCACTTTTGTTATCGTAAACTTTATTTAATGAAATTTTGATTTTTTGACGAAATGGACTTTTATTCGATGTGAGCCCGAGGATCTTGAAAATATTTAAAGTCATAAACTGCGTAAAGCTTAAACGGCGTTTGATAATTTAATTTAATTTATATATATTTAATATTTTATAATTTTTAATGTTTTATTATATTTTTATTATTTTAAAAATACATGAGAGTTCAAGGGAAGATTATAGCTATAACATTTTGATCAAACGATCTCTTAATTTGCCATGATTGTATTTACTTTGCTGTTCGTGGCATGGAAGATGGGTCGACGCTAAATTAAGCGCTCCAGAAGAGCGTCATAGTTTTATGTTTTAATCACAGATCGTGTAATCAGACGAGAATTGATTACCATTTTAACGTTGTGCACTTTGTGGAATTCGTGTGATATATTGTGTGGTTCATGTGTGTTTGCTTTCGGTATATTTTCAAATTGTGATCCTAAATAATATTCAATATTGTTAAATATAGTTAATTCACGGATTTATATACCTCGATTTCGAGTCGGAATTTTATAATTGTTTAACAAACCCTTCTTATAATGAACACTCGGATAATATGAACGATTTTTTAGTCCCTTCGATTTACATAAGCAATTTTTTCTTCCTTCCACTACATATAATGAACTTCGCTAGGCAGTTCGTTTTTGATCAATTGGTATAAGTACTCGGATATTTCTACCTAACTCGAAATAATGCTACTGAAGTTAGCAGAAAAATTCAGCAGAAAAGAACAGCTCTCACATATCCTCTCGCATGATTCGGGGGTTTATAGTGTTTTTTTGCATAATTTGAATCGAGTTAAGTTGAAAATGCTACTCGGAAATATTGCCGTTGTCCTTTATAACGCCACACAAAACACTGTAGAAAATTCGAGCACAACTTGTGGAAAGTTTCTTTTCGAAAGTCCCTTTAGGCCTGTTTACTATATAACGTTTTTAGTATTGAAGTGTTTGTGAACAAGTAGAGTGAATTAAAATTAAAAACTAAATTTGAAGTTGTAAATACAATTCGGGGATTCCCAATTTATTCTTTTTTCTTAATTTGAGTCCAGTAAAGTTGAAAGTGCAGCAGTAAGAGAAAATGCTTCGTGCGATAAACTAGTGTGTTTTCTAAAAGTGTTATTTGCTCTGCGATTAATAGTTTTTAATTAAAAAATGGGTAAAAAATAACAGTTTTAACATTAAATGAAAAAAATGAAATTTTTGAACAATTTCTAAAAGAACATGTGTTACAAATTTATCAAAAAAATATAATGTTGCTAAGTCTAATATTCGTGCAATTAACAAAGAAAGTGATACTCGTACAACTTTAAACGCGGTGAACAACACCTGTATGTGGCTTGGTAAGAGACGAACCCTTAAAATGTCAGGATATCCTAAAATGGAGAAGAAATTATATCGTTGGTTTCATCAGCCGCACGATAAAAATTTGCTTAAAGAAAACGCTAAGCTTTTACATGGACAAATAAAAGAAAATGAAAGCACTTTCCATGCAAGTGATGGGTGGCGACAACGTTTTAAAATTCGTTTTGGAGTGCGCTTGCCTAAAATTACTGGAGTTAAGTTGTCCTCTCAACCTGAACTTGGTCTGTCTGTAAACCAAATTTACAATGCAGGTGAAACAGGCTTGAACTGAAAACTTTTACTAGAAAAGACTTTTGCTTCATCATTAGAAAAGAAAGCGCCTATGAAAAACGAAAAACAACGCATTACTTTTCTAGCATGTGCTATACAAATGGACTCCATAAATTACGGCCATTGGTAATTAGAAAAACTAAAAATCCACGATCATTTAAAAATTTAAACTTTTTTGTGCGCTAGAAGCATTCAAAAACTGCGTGGATGACAGCTGCAATATTTAAAGACTGGTTTAAACCTGAATTAAACAAGAGCACAATGTTTCATTTATAATATATTTAGTGGTATACATATTTTAATATAGCTGGCTATTTGTACATTTTATCAAAACAAAACACTGTAAACTTGTGAAAATCCAAATTTCATATGAAAAAAATCAACTCCCGCAAACATGAACCTGCTTGAGTTTTATTTTGCTCACGTTATCGCGAGTCTACTGTAATTTACAGTGGTAGAACTGAACGTATTATTTTTATTTCATTTATTACTATTATTTCATAATAGTAATAAATGAAATTAATAGTTTTAATTTTTGTAATCTTTTACAGTGTGGTACTTCAGTAAATTTATTTTGTCACTTCCAGAGTGTATACGAGTGCAAATGGTTAAGAAAAACATTTTGAATATTACTGAAACTAGGTTTATTGGATAGATAATTTTATGCCGTGGCTGGGGCGTAGATGACGCAATCTGGGTGTCCAATTTTCCCACACTTTTCGCAGCAATTGCGGCCATATCTCCAAGTGTGTCAAGTGTTCAATCGTCTCTGGTTTATCGGCGTAGTAAGTGGCTTAACATATCCATAGAAAATAATCTGACCTCGATGGCCAATTAGCGGGACCATTACGTGAAATTAATCTTTCATTAAGTGTTTCTTTGAGTAAATTAATTGTATCACGCGCTGTGTGGTATGTGGCACCGTAAAATTGGAATCACATATCAACATATTTATACCAGTCAATTGTGGTACAAAAAAGTTAAAAATCATGTCTCTATACCGTTCACCGTTGACTGTAATATTATGGCCATTATCGTTTTTGAATACATATGGACCAATATGATTCTGCCGGCCCATAAAGCGCACCAAAGAGCGATTTCCGATGAACGTAATGGTATTTCGGCAAAGGCTTGTCGATTATCGTCACTCTAAATCCGACAATTCTGTTTATTAACCTATACCCATTCAACCAAAAGTGAGACAAAATTTTGTTGGGAAAATCAACATCAATGATAAAATCTTTTGATAAAAAATTTCAACAATTTGCAAGCGTTGCTCTAGCGTGAGTCTATTGATTATAAAATGGCAATTTAAACTAATGACAAAGCAAATGTCGGCTGTCAAATCGGTTGTCAAACAAAACACCCTACAACAAAAAAAATTAATACCAGCGAAACTATAAAATACTTTTCCATAAAAACCAGCATCTATGTTTGTTCAGGAACTCCCAGAGTACCAAAAATTTACTGTAATAACTTTAACACTCTGAGAGTTCCTAGACGAACATATAGATGCTGATTTATATGAAAAAATATTTTGTAGTTTAGTTTGCCTTAAACACTTTTTTATTGTCTATAAAGAAAATATTTGTTTGTTCATATTTGCTTTGACAGTGAACTCGAACTGAGTTCGAAAGCTCAGCGTTCAAGTAATAAATAAAAAGCCCAAAACAAATAAACAAAATTATCTTCGTTGTGTTTGAATTTGTTTTGGTTTGTTATTTCAGTTAATAATTCTATAGTTGTATTTGTTAAATTGCTCTTAGTTAGTGCTACAATCACCAAAATTTTATAGGCTTCTCGTCAAAAATAAACAACTGACCTCTAAAATTTTGGTAGTCGTACCGCTCTCCTAAGTGGTCCAAAATGGAGCACAACTTAAGAACTTAAGTCTGACTGGTTGAGGCATTATCCATTTGATGAGGAATTTTTCAACATAGTATGACGTGAAAAAATTGATGAGTAGATATTCATTTATTTTCACGTAAATTAAAATTACACGTATTATAATTATGTAATTTGAATTTGTACCAAAAGTAAAATATTCATAATTAAATAGAAATAGATAAAGCAATTTTCTAAATATATAATCATGTGTCTTAAGTTGCACGAAAATTAAAAACAAATCTTGCCTTTTCTTTACTTTTATTTTTCAGCCAACAGAATTAAATTGCACTTGTGAAATTTTTGAAAACACTCGCGATAAGATAATAAAGCGAACGAACAAAAATCATTTATATTAATTTTGCTGCAAATAAATACTGATACGATTCTACACACCACTCCACAAGTGGTTTTCTCCTTGTTATGCTCTAATCATAAATATTATAAGGAGATATGTCTTAAGATTATCAAATGTCTTACAGTATCTTTTTATGCAAGTTACATGCATTTTTTTCTATTTTCATTATATTCCATCTCGAGATTATGTTGTTTGTAAATTTTCCTAGATCTTGAAAAGGTTAGAAGTTGAAAAGTGAATGCGCTTCTTCTAAGCACTCATAGTTGCAGGAAAAATTTGCAAAATTCATATCACATGACTGTGCCTAGCAACAAAGTGTATTGCTAGTATTGCATTCTCCAAGATAATGAAATCTTACTGTCATTGTAGAAACGAACAATAATACTTAAATGTCATAAGACAATAAACTTTTAAAATGCAATTAAATTATGCTATTTTTTTTATTAAAATCGAATGTTATGTGCATTACCATAATAGAACTGTAACTCTAAATACAATATTTTTAATAACGGCTTATTACTGGTATTATATAGTCTTTGTGTTGTCTTGTCAGAGTACGTATGCAAAAATATTAATAGTTAAGATATCATAGTGAACCGAAAAATTCACAATTGATCTTGAGGGACGGAACAGTAAATGGAGTAAATGGAACAACGCGGATCGATAAAGTGTATTATTTAATTAACTATTTATAAATGGTGCCTACAGTGATTACAATCGGCAAATTACGGCAAATTACGGCACATAGGCTCGACTACAAAAGTTTATATATAAAGCTTTCTTAAATGAATCTCTCGACAAGTGATAATCTAAAGCTTCGTAGACCTTGTTAAATACTCGCGATGTCCTCGGAATTGGATCAGAAAGACCGTAGTTCGTTAGCGCTCGGTCGATGAATAAAGCTCCATCACGTTGACGCATCCGACGTTCGGGAGCATAAAAGTTGGTAGGTGCTAATAACTCGATACAATCGGCACGGGAATTAATGATATCACGCACAAACAGCGCGGAAGCTACATCACGGCGGTTATCTAGACGTTTCAGTTTCAAAAGATTGCATCGATTCTAAAAAGGCGGAAGAACGTAATCCACGGCACACATGGATGGTAAACGCCATAGCGCGAACAAAACAATCTGTTTCTGGATACTCTCAATCCTCTAAGAATGACAGTGGTAGGAGGGTGACAAGAGATGCATATTCCAAAATAGATCGAACATAGCAGACGTATAATGATGTTAAAGTTAACGGGTCACTAAAGTCCTTGCAGTTTCGTTTATTCAAACCAAGCATAATGAACGACTTTGAAATAATGGCGTTAACATCCCTTGTAAATGTAGCATCAGATTCAAAGATCACGCCAAGATCCGAAATAAACCCAACCCGATCAATGGTTTCATTGTACAGTTGATATTGATAAAAAAAACAGGCGAGCGGATACGGAAGAAAGAAAGAGTTTTGCATTTACTCACGTTTAAAGGGAGTATGTTGTTAATTGACCAACTGCAAAAGCGGTTTAAGTCATCTTGTAACAATTTGCAGTCTAACACGCTAGAGACCCGCGCGAAAATCTTCATGTCGTCCGCAAAGAGCAGGCAGTTGGCAACCTTAAAACATTTAACAACTTCGTTAATAAATAATGAAAATAGCAGTGGGCCGATATAACTACCCTGTGGCACGCCGGATGGCAGCGATTTGAGAGGTAAGAATGCAACCAGTCGATGAAAATGAAATGACAATCGAGACTCTCCAACTTGCTAATAAGAATAGAGTGATAAAATCACATCGAAAGCCTTTCCGAAGTCGGTATAGACAACGTCTAGCTGCTGCTTGGAATTTAGACTGTCAAATAAATGACCATAAAAAAACGACAAGTTAGACACGGTAGGTCTACGGGATAAAATGCATGCTGAAAAGGAGAAACAAGTCTCTTGGTATAGAAGTGCAATACTCTGTGAACCATGGACTCAAACAATTTGGTTAAGACAGAGAAGATGGCGATCGCACGATAATTACTAACCTCGCTTCTATTACACGCCTTGAAAATTGGATGAACACATGATATTTTCCAGGGGTTCGGAAAAAAACCACGACGAAAGCTTTCGTCAAACAAGAAGGCAATTGCAGGGGCCAGACGTACAGCACAACGTTTGAATAGGATCGGTGGAAGACCATCATAACCCGCAGTAAATTTGAAATTATCAAATACAATGGAGGTGGGAGTAGTATGGAGGTGGGAACCGGTGTCTGTCGACCGAAGCGGCTTATAGGCCGATACAAAGAATTTTGCAAACAATTTGCAAATATCAAATGGCTGACTAGCGGTGGAGGTCTGGTAAGACATATTCGACGGAAAATCAACTACCTTTTTCTTACTGTTAATGAAGTTCCAAAATTTTTAGAAATTAGATGTCAAACCTTGCTCGATTTGCACTACGTAATTATTGTAAAGGAACCAATTGAGGGTCTTAAATTCCTTGCGGGTTTTGACAAAATCGGGATAGTAATCTACACCGTAAAGCCCGTACAGGACGTGTTTCTCGATATCACTTCCCAGAAGCTCATTAAATCTGTGACCTGTATCGTTCAAATCCGCACCGTGCTGTTAAAAGTTCCAATCGGTAGTGCTGAGAAATTCATTCAAGGATGCACAGTCGGCCATTTTAAATTTAAGTAAGAATCACTACAAAAACAATTAATTGTACATTTAGTATAAACATATTTATCATAATTGGTGTGTGATAAATGCTCTCACGTCCAGTGAAGTCCAAGCACGGAGCAACATCGGCATGCAAGACATCGTTGGAAAATAGCAGGTCCAGGAATTTCTCTCGACTGTTGCTGAAACGGTTAAGCAGCGTTGTTGATATGGAAGCGAAGTAATCGATGATAGTCAATGCTTTCTTATCAGTTGAAGATGAAGTGAACTCACCCTCGACATCGTTCCAAAATATATAGGGTAAGTTAAAGTCGCCCACAATGATAATTTGGTCACCAGGGCGAACTGAAAGTATAACGGCTGAGTCGATGCAATTGATAAACGTGTTGTAGACATCCCAGTCAGATCCGTAAGAAATGTAAACGGCGACGGCAACAATCGAAGTATTGTAAGCTTGTCTGATGCGAACAGCAATGACTTCAAGGTATGGATGGCAGGCGATCACTTCCTTAGAGGCTGAATTCTTTATAGCAATTAAAACACCACCGCCTCTACAACTGGTGTCAAAATCATATCTGTCCTTTCTATGAACTGACATAGTCAGATGGAGAGTACTCTTCGGATAACATATATTGATCATAAGCCAGGTCTCGCTGATTATTATAACACCAAAATCGTTGTCAAGTATGCCTAAGCGGAAATCAATGGTATTTACCTCGGATACTGGAGGCATCGTGATAGTAGATCGAAGTGAATACGTTGATGGTATTAGATGAAGCGACGGTCGTTGATAAATTAAACTGATTGGTTAACGCAATAGTTACTTTGGCTGTTGAAACAAGGCCACGGTCCGGTTTTTTGATATGCGTGAATAATTTGTAAATGGACGGATTATAGCACCAGCAGGGGAAACATCAGAGTTGTTAAGCAGGTCAAAATCAGCCTCCTTCAAACCAATTTTAAATAAAACGAACGTTAGTGGCTGAACTGTCCAAAACTCGGTCTTTGGGTAATAATAGCCTACAATTTACGTCCCGTGGCGAAGAATTTTCAAGTTTATCGCACACAAAGCTAACGATCTGATCGGTTGAGACAGGTAGATCGATACGACTGATATACAAATACTTTTTAACATGCACTGAGACAGTTTTGATAGAGTTGATGGGAGGCCCCGACCCTACAATAACTTGCGACGGCTGGATACATCATGGGTATTGGAGCTAGACTTGACCACTTTAGCGGATTTTGTCAGGTTGGAATTATCATCAGCAAGTTTATTTGTCAATGCGTTGATTAATTTCCGGTTTTCAGCCACATCCGATTCAATTTTCCTTAAGTCCAAATTGTCAGCGGCTTTGTCGACTATCACATCAATTTTCCTCAAAATCTTGGACATGTGATTGTTCGTGATCAAGGATATGCAGCAGTTGCCGAAAAAGCAAATGCCGGTGTATTTTTTAATTGAGTTGATCGCAACACGGTCAAGCCCACTACAATCGTAACAAAATTGGCAATCACAAAGATTGGATGAAACGATGTCCGTAAAATTAAAATACAACATAAAAAGTGAATTTTTTTTACTTATTATTCTTTAATAGTTATTTTAAAACCAAACGATCTGACTGAAAGCTTACTTTAATAAGCTTATTTGAAGATTCACTTTTTTTATTATATTTGGGGTAATTCTGATTAAATCGAATATCTTGAAATTAAGTTTATTTACTTATATAGAAATAAGTTTACTAGTGTGGCTTGAAAAATTATCATTGGAAAAATATAAAATAAAATAAATCCGTTTTAGATTTGTAAATTAACAATAATATGTATAAAAATAATAGTAAAAATAATAAAATCACTTGGGGCATGAAACTGCCTTAGTCTACTTTTAAAGTTATCATTAGTTAATTTTATTGAAGCTCTTACACATCATGTTCACTGGTTCATTATCGCCATAGTTTTATCTAGGGTGTTCCCTTGGTTGTCTACTAGGAGACTTTATTATAATTGAATTTAGTACTTGGAAGGTATGATACCTCTATTTTCTAGCGTTGCCATGTTGTAAGCATTTACATATGATGGTTGTCACTGTATGTTTTGCGTAGTATGGTAGATTAAGGCCATAAACCCATACGTCTTTCCAGGTCAAGTACCCTATACACCTCTTTTAAATCTTCTCAATACATTGGACATGTTCTTCGTAGAAGGGAAACTACACATTTACAGCATATTCCAGCTGAGACCAAACGCAAGCACAATACAGGATCTTAACTGTCTCGAAATTAAAAGTGTCATCCATCCCTTGTTTGGTAAAACCAAGCATGAAGTTCGCTCTAGTTATGCACAGCTCAATGTGCTCATGATTTCAACGAAAGTAACCCCTGGCCTGTAAAATTGGAAAGCCTTCAGTGGTTAGGGAGGTTTGACCATCAACATGTAGTACCTACAGCCATTATACATTTTTTATCGAAGTTAGTGTCCAACATATATCTAAGATTATCAAAGCGTGGTTAAGACTAATCCGAAAAATTTCAGTCAGCCGCAGTCATCCCATTATACCACAATCTCCATTCTTTATATAGCCAGCTGATTGCAACTCCATTGATTTTTTTTTCTACCATCAATTTCCCCTATAATAACGATCAATTTTGACATTTTATCATTGGAACCTGGGGCTCTATTCTTGAACTATTACGAAAATTTTTGGTACCGAGTTAGTGTCAAAGTATAACGAAAATCTTAAAATGGTATTCTTGAAATTGGAATCCGAAAAATTTCGCAACGGAACGTAACTAAAATTTACGTAATGGTTTTTTCGTTCCTTATTTCATTTTCGTAATATAATTATTTAGATTTTTTAAATATTCGCAGTTAAAACGCAATGATTTCACACAGTTTGCTATCACAAATTATTTATTTAGAGATTTAATGGACATTTTGTTGCCTAGGTAGTAAAAAAGGTGATCATGATCATTTGGAAAATTTGGATTCATTTTTTAGAATTACCTGGTTTTAATTTTTTGTTTAAATGCAACTCTGTTCGATGTCCAAAATAATATTGTGTTCGCGATAATACACTGTGCTAGTTGAAAAATGTGACAAGCTGGGCACCCAAGGGGTAAACTTAATTCGAATACGCTAAATTCAATGGTGCTAGTCCCATTTCAAAGTTAGTCCCCATTTTTGAGATATCGTTTTCGATATGTTTTGGCTCTGAGTCAAAATATACTCTCATTTTAACGTTGATAGCTCTTGAACCATTAAGATTTTTGTTATACTTTCTTCAACAAAATTGTTGCGCAAACCAAGAAAAACAACTTTGCCGAACATATCAAGACCGAAAAACCACATCTACATTTTTTTTGATTTTCATTTCGACGAAAAACACATTTTTGATCACTTTTTATCATTTTGGTGAATTTAAACCGATTAAAATCGATCGAATAAACATCGCATCGACAAATATAGATTCAATAGAAACTATTTAAAAGAAAATTAAATCGAAGGTGATTTTTTCTACAAAAAATTTCCAAAAAAATTAACATTTTTCTTCTCTTTTACAAAAGAATGGCTTGCAGTGATATTTGATGGTTGATATATTGAAGCACGTGTTTCTCCGGTTTCAGCAGATTTAAATGTTGTTGGTAAATATTCTTCAGTTGAGTTTGATCTTTCCGGAGATTCAATGGTACTATTGAATTCAGCGTACTCGAATTAGGTTTACTCCCTGGGTGCCCAGCTTGTCACAAAAAAAAAGTTTGCGATTCAAGCACAGTGTAATAAACATTCTGTTTTTTCCTTTATATTTTATTTATTAAAACAAAAGACATTTTTGTTTACCCGCCTCTCTATCCTTAAAAATATCGGAATATCTACAATTGGTAATTTGGGATGAGTTTTTTTTTAGGTTTGACCACTTTTATCTTCTGTTTACTACTACTAGTTTATATTTGGGAAACATTGATAATATACCGTGTTGTGTTCAATAAATTTTTACGTTATTTTAGATTTTTGTGTTTACTATGGATAGTGGAAGACGAGGTGGATGCCACATCACGTTGGGCCAAATTTTAATCAATTTTTTTTCAATTAATCCGAAATTGAATAGTGGAAAGTTCGATAATAGTTTTTCATTTAAAGATGCTACTGCTTTGTAGAAAACTATTGTAGAACAATTAAATTCAGTGCCATGAGCTCGTAAAGAATGGAAAAACTGGACAAAGGTACGCATGAAATTACTCGAAACAGCTTTTTAAATAGCTTATCCGGCAATTCAAAACAGTCGACCAACTGGTTTGATTGCCAAATATCACCAAAATTCCTCTCTGCTTGTTCCAGCTCAGAATATTGAAAAATACATTCTAAATGGTCAGTTCCAGTCATTATTAAATGTAAGACTTAAACAAGACACGATAACCACAATAATTTATATTATAAAATAAAATATTAAAAATTTAAAATTTAATAATAAAATATTTAAAATTTTATAATATTAAACACAAAAATACATACAATAATTTAAAAAAACGTCCGTTTCGCTTAAGGTTTTCAATTGGGATGACATTTTTAATCACCTCATTACGAAATGTCATTCTTTTTTATTCAACTCTTTCTTATTTTCGTAATGGTGTCAAGAATACCAATTTATGATTTCTCCATTACGATTACGAAAATTTTAGGTACCGAAAATTTTCGTAACAGTTCAACAATAGAGCCCCTGATCTATATATTTACAGTGGAAGAAAGATTTATTAAAATTAATACTTTATTCCGCGCGCTAAAACTGTGATCGCACTAACGGTAACTAAACGAGATATTGTGCGATTTGTTACATTGCAGGTTCAAAATTACACTTCACTCGCCGCTTCACTCGTTTGACTTGGTATCTTCTTAGATGTGGCACAGGCCTTCGATAAGGTATGGCACAGAGGTTTACTCTTTAAACTACATAGAGATTTACCAAAACAATATTATATGAGTTTAAAAACATACATAGAGAATCGCCACTTTTCTTTTTCTTTTTAAAAAAAAAACTGGTTTGGCTTGTTTAAATCTTGATATCCTTTAAATGGTAGGTGTGTTTTGTTATTTTGATCAGCTAATTTATAATTAAGATTCCCACTGCTTTTATGAAAGGAAAAGCAAACTTACCCACGAATTTTTTTGTAGCATCACTTATGGGGTACTGCTTCACATATACACTCTGTCCTATATTTAAAGTTCTCCAGCGGGTTCCTAAATTATATCGATAAGAATACGTATTGTAAGCGGCGGCTAAATATCTCTTTACTTCTGCGTGTCTATTTGATATTTCAGTCTAGTCTAAACAACATACACTCGTAAGGTTTAATTCGTTTAAAAGCTTGTATTCATTACCATGTAATATTTTATGATAACCATACATTAGAAAATGTGATGAATATCAAATTGACTCGTGTATGTATAGAGTTACAAAGAGCGCTCGCAATTTGGGGAAGATGCTTGTTATAAGTCGAATGTTTATTGTGTACGTAGGCCCTGATTGCAGCAACGATTGATCTATTCACACGCTCTGGAGCGCTGCTCTGAGGTGAATAGTATAAGGTTTTTCTTGCATGAACCTTTGAAATTCGATTCCAACGAATTGTACGCCGTTGTCACAACATTAATTTCCGTAGTGGTGGCCTAGAATTAGCATTTGTCGCTTTTTTTGTTTACAAATGTCACATTTAACAATATAATTATGAACTTCTTCAGCCATTTTAGGCCAGTAGTACAACCGACGAAGCTGATCTAAGGTTCTTTTAATTTCACCATATGATCCATCAGGGTTGTTGCGTGTTCTTGGTGAATTAGTAAACTAGATTGTGAAGCTGGTACCCACAATTTCCAAGCAGGTAAGTCCGTTAGCGAAGTATCTCTCTTATTCTCAATCCTGAATAATATATTACTTTGTTTTACACAAAGGTTCGGATACTTTTCAGGACAGGCCTCGATTGGGATTCGTAATTGTTGGTATGCCTCGCCAACAGTACCATTATCAAATTAATTTCTTTGTGCCGCATTTAATTTCCGTGATATGAAGGGTTCTCACTATACCATCGACATCCAATTGAAAAAGTACACTGCCAATCCCTTGAGTACTGGCATCACTTCGAATGATGAATGGTTTATCGAATTCAGGATTATGAAGGACAGGAGCGCTGATAAGTAGATTTTTAAGATTCTCGAATGCGAGATTAGCTTTTTCATTCCACTTGAACTTGGTGGTGGGGGCTGTTACGCCTGCGAAATTTGGTAAAAAGCGACGATACCAACCCGCCATCCCCAACAACTATCGCGTTTGCTTTACAGTATTAGGTGCTGGAAAATACTTAATTGCATCCACTGTTGCAGGAACCGTTCTCAATCTACGATGTCCGATTATGTACCCCAAATATTTGGTCTCCTTTAACAAAAAATGACTTTTTTCAATGTTAAGGGTAGTTCGGCCCTTGACAATAATTCCGCTATACCGTCTTGAGAAGCTCCAGGTGCTCGACAAACCCGCCGAGACTGTAAGTAAATCATCTAGATATACAAAAACGTTTTCTCCAAGTTGGTGGAGTATCACTCGATCCATCAGTCTGCTCATGGTTTGGGGAGCATTACACATCCCAAACGGCATGACCTAGAACTCACAGAGAGAAATTTGTCAAAAGGCATCATCCTTGCAAAACCTAACTCAATCATAATATCTATTTCTCGGAAAATTAAATCCTGTTTCACCGCAGATACAGGAAAGTGACGCTGCTTATTGGTGCCGCATCACCCACACCTATAGCATGTCCAACTAGTTTAGTTCTTCCCAGCCCTTTAGATGCATATGCAGGAAATAAACCAACTGTTCGTACTAATTGTATTTTTTGGTTTGAGTTAAGAAGATGTTGGTCATTAGAAATGTCTATCTTGGTATAAATTTCAGAAACTATATCCGGAGCTATGGTGAATTGAGACCAAAAATCAATCCCAAAGATATTTCTGATCTAAGCGTGGACACAATACAAAAGTTAAGATTTTTCGTTTAATTTGCGAACGTCACAGGAAGAGCCACAATTCTCACAATGGCATTCGAGGTTCCATCGGCTGTTGAAATTTATTGCACAGAAAAGGTTGCACAGAAAAATGACTAACCGCAGGTTAGTTGTGATAGTAACTTTGCTAGCGTCGAAAACTTTAAATACCTCGGGTCACTTATAACCTCCTTGAATGTTATGCAGGCAGAAATAAAAGCCCGAATCGCTGCCGGCCAACGAGTTTTCTACGCCCAATCAAAATTATTTATTATCAAAACACCTATCGCAGTCGTGCAAGCTCGCACTTTATAAAGCACTCATAAGAGAGCTGGACCAGGACCTCTAACGACTGTAGATTATTATCTACCTTCGAAAGAAAGGTCATCCGTTCAATTTTTGGTCCTATTAAAGTTGCGAACAATGAATATCGGGTTCGCATGAACCACGAAATAAAGCAACTTCTCGGAGGTAGCGATATTATCGGCTTCATCTCATCTAATTGAGTTAGATGGCTCGGCCACGTTGCAATGTCTCCACAACAACAAATGATTTTCAAAGTGTTCCATCAACACCCAGCCGGAGTGCGTTGTAGAGGAAGACCGCACTGCGCTGGCGTGACGACGTCGAACAAGACCTACTCGCATTAGGATGTCGAAATTGGAGGACGAGAGCGATGGATCGAGGCGGATGGAGGACCATAGTGCGGGCGGAAAAATCCCTTCATGGGATGTAAATGCTAGAGAGAGGTTAGTTGTGCACCAGTTAAATGTTTTATATGAAATATGTTTTCGCAGTCAGAAAGTAATCATCGCAAACTGGATTAAATATATTTTATCCCGTGGAAATATTTAGCTTGTGTATAAATATTTAAATGGCTAATTTTGATTGAATGATTTTTTAGCTAATCGTTAAATATTTCCATGAAATAAATTCCTCTCTCTCTCTCTCTGGCACTACCCATCAAGGGATTTGGCCGCCTCAAATCAGGTTTCATAATCATATTTTCATTTCGGATAATGAGTGATTAATTCATTGATCCTAACCCAGCCGTGAAATTTTTTCCTTGTCACCACCGGGAATCGAACCCGGGACCTCCGGTCGCTGGAGCAAGCATGTTCACCACTTTGCCACCGGGGCGGCGAAATAGTATATTGTAAATGAAACAAATATAGTATATTGTATAATTAGGAGGAAAAGTACTGCATTCCCGGACGATAGTGGAAATTGGCAACCACGGGAGTTCGGGAATGCACTTTTCCTCCGAATTGTACATACTATTTTTTCTCCGATCGGACTTTAAAACGAATATAAACCCAAAATAATTTTTAGTACTATTCATTAATTATCATATTAAGAAATCAAAACAAAGTAAAAAATTGAAAATAACAAAAAATTATTTTTTTTTTTTTTTTTACGTTGTTGTTGTTTTATTGTATGGTTTTGTTGTGATTGTTCCGTACATTGGTCTATTTCAGTATATCTCGAATTAAATACACATTCGTAGGAAATTCTTCCATTTGGCGTCAAATCTGTATGACAAATTCTAATAAAATTATTGCTTAGTTAGCCACGACATCATAAGAAAAATAAATACATTTTGTTTTTTTTTCAAAAGTTGTCAAGTTTGTGTACCTATTTGATTTATAAAAAACGTGTGAACAAAATTTAAGGGATATGGACAGTGAAAGCGAATTATCCTTATCTTGTACCCCGCCGGATATAGTGGAAGCAGCTAATTCAGCTACATGTGATTTACTCCCGCAAAAATCGAATGAAAAATATGAAAATGCTTATAAACGCTTATGGATTATCGTCAATCTAAACACATCAAATCATTTTCGGAAAACGTCATTCTGGCGTATTTCGCTGATTTATCTACAAAATTGAAATCATCTACATTAAGCTCGAAACAGAACAAAAGCGAAGGCGGCGAACGAAATCGCCTGTCATATTACAAAACATGGAAAACATATAATACAAACACAACCATCGACGCAGGCGACGACGATTTTTTCGTTGAAATAAATTTAGAGTCTATTTCTATTTTTATCGCCGACGAAACAATGTTGCCAACTGTTTTTTATATATATCTCAGTTGGTATCATTTAACCGTCATATTATTTATCAATTTTTTCAATCAACGCCACAACGTCATTTGTCAAAACACAGAAGGATATGCAGTTTGTGGATGTTTTTTATCGCATAAACTAACGCTTTAGTTCTGTTAGCTACAGCGATATTGCAACGATATTTTTTATTTATTCGTCGACGCTCGTCGTCGTCGCTCTTGTTCTGTTTCTAGCTTTATGGTCAAACTACTCAATGATCAGGTCGATGCTAGTGGTTAAAAATAATGTGGATATGGCAAAATACCAAAAATTACGTGTCTTCTTGAAACATAAATCCGACGGATATAAAGCGAAGAAATCTAAAATATTAGCTATGGAATATGTTCAACAATTCATTTTGGAAGCTTCAGATGATTCGTTCCTAGTTACTAAAGTAAGCATGTAGGTATTTAAAACGATTATTATTTGTATTTACACATTAAATTCAAATATGTTTTCGAATAAAATACAATTCACACTGCAATATTTTTTTGTATGTAATATTATGATTGTTTTTTGTAGGTTGCGTTAATTTTTGGAATCGCTGATGCTTGTCGACGGGATGAACTAGCCCGTATGGAAATTACTGACATTAGTGATTTGGGATCTAAACTTTTAGTTAAAACCCGAATAACAAGACAAATAAACCACGATCATTTATCGTAAACGAAACTTATTTGGAATATTACAGAAAATATATAGCTTCGCTTCCAAAAGATTTAAATTCTTTGCGTTTTTTTTTAAATACAAAATGATAAAGGTTTCAAACAAGTAGTTGGCATACATCAGTTTGGTAAAATGCCACAAATTGTTGCTACTTTTTTAAAATTGCCAGACGCAAAACAATACAGAGGGCACTGTTCCCGCCGTTCATCTGCGACAATTTTAGTTGATAATGGCGCAGATTTAACATGCTTAAAAAGATTTGGAAGATGGAAGTCATCGACTGTTGCTATATATATATCGATGAATCCATTATCAATAAAATTGAAGTTGCTCATAAGATTTTCCATACAACGGATAATGAAACAGCCGATGCAAATAATGTTAATGATTTTAATAGCAATATATCAACAACAATGCTGGGATGCGATACTACTAATCCACCAATGTTCAATAATTGTACTAATTTTACGATAACCGTTAATATTACAAATAAGTAAAGTTAAACTCCTATACCTAACACATAATTAGTTTGGCATAGATTTATCAAATAAAAATTGATTATTATGTATACTGTTAAATTAAAATAAATAAATGCGCTTGGCCTTATAAGTGTACTTTCTTCTAAACAACTAAAAAACCATACGGGAGGGAATATATTCCCGGCCTAGGCCAGAAAAAATATACTCGTACTATTATTACTGTTGCTTAGCAACAAATACAACATACGGGAATCATTAGCTTTTCGTTTCGAAAAAACAACGGAAAGATATATTTTTTCCTACGATCGGAGAAAAATATATTTAATCAAGTTTGCGATTTTTTTTTCTGACTGCGAAAACATATTTCATATAAAACATTTAACTGGCGCACAACTAACCTGCCGTTAGTCATTTTTCTGTGCAACCGGGCATAAAAGTCCCAACATAGTGTCCGTCCTTTAATAGTTATTTCAGCGTAAGGTCGTTATATTTATATTCACATATAGAGGAAAGTAGACAGGCGCGATTAAACAATTAAGGATCTTTCCAATACATTTTAATTCGAGTAAAACGAGAGCCAATAATATTATAGCAATTATTTTGTGCGGAATCGAGTTGTGTAAACTGTGAGACAGGAGATTTATCTATTTCTTGGTTGACGCAGAATTGGGGATTTGCGCCCGCTCCGAAAGTGGTTCCCAATTTTTTCGCACGTTCGGCTGGCCATTTCCTTCCTTATTACTTAAACAATTAGTGTGGGTGCTAGCTGTAAACCCAGCCAACCCACATTTCATACAGAACTTATAGGTGTGGTCTATTTTGCAATCGGAAAATCTATGAACCTTGCAATCGGAAAATTTATATATTTACAGTGGAAGAAAGATTTATTAAAATTACTATTTTATTTAGCTCGTTAAAGGTGTGATCACACCGACGGTAACTAGACGAGATATTGTGCGATTCGTTACAACTACCTGAAGAAATACGCCATTTATATTATAGTCTTATGTAACACGGGTAGCTTTTCGGTGAAATTATAGATTTGCACTTTTCAATATTGGGACCAAGAGAATTAAAGTCTTACCATATCGCTAGGTTGTCAATGTTTTCATGTAATTTATTGGCATCGTCAACTGACTCGTTGGATCTGTAGATTTTGAGTCATCTGCGAACATCAGGACTTCAGGGTTGGTGTTTGACCGTCGAGGAGAATAGTCGAATATACCAAATTAAACTAAATTAAATTAAGTAAATATTTTATTATTTTATTTTAATTATTTTACGAGGAGATAATTTTAAATTAATTTAATTTTTTGTAATTAATTATTGTTCCAAATACACAAGTGAAGTGAAAATTTTAATTGTGATCTATTCATCTTCACCGCATGAAGTTTTATACAGGTCCACCACATTTTGCAAAAAGTGTACGAGCGCACGTAAATACTTTGTTTCCAAGGCAGTGGATTGGCCGCGGAGGATCTATACAGTGGCCACCAAGATCAGAAGGTCTAAATCTATTCGATTTTTACTTCTGGGGCCATTTAAAAACGTTTAAATTTATTCTCCATTTATTCTCCAATTTTCGTTGAAGCAGCACTAACACAAACAAAAATGAAATAAAAAAATATCAAGGCCATTTTTGACATGTAAATTTTAGTTTAAATTTTATTTTCGAGAGAGCAAAATTAAACAATACAAAAAATTTTATGTTTAAATATAAAATAAGGTTTTAACCCTTTGCACTCGATTTATTTGCAAAGTTGTTGGGTGTCAACTTGTATTATTTTTAGATAAATGAATTAAAATAATTTATAGTTAGTAATATTTACGTATTATATTTATTTCATTTATTACTTTTATAACATGTTTTAATTTTTGAAATCTTTTAAAGTGTGGTACTTTTTTCCGGACATCGGAAATAAAAAGCATCATACTCACTCCCGAACTCAAAACCAAACAAATTTCGTGAAATGCTTTATGCCCCGCCTACTAGTTCCATACTCGAGTTGAAATATTTTTAATTTTGTTGTTGTTTTAATACATTTTGTGTGATACTATGGTATTTTTTCCGAATTAACTCCCGATGTCATGTACGATGTCATGTACGAGAGTAAAATAGTATTGTCACCTCAAGCGTGACATACGAGTTTTGGAGTAAATTTATATTGTCACATCCAGTGTGACATATGAGTGCAAAGGGTTAAAGTAGTAATAAAAAAAATTCCAATACATTTTTGGCATGTGTTTATTAATTATTATTTTTCGAGTGTGTTTTATAGTCATAACAAAAACAATAAAAATTTCGAGCAAGTACATTTTTTACTTGTATATATTATAAGTAAATAATTAATTATTTTTATTTATAATATAAATAATATATAAATTTATAATTAATTATTTTTATTTATAATATTATGTGTACATGTATCAACATATATTTGTGTTAATATTTTCGATAAATTATATTGCTACTTGGTTTAATTCTTTCGCCGTAATTGTTTTCTCGTTTCCTTCCCCTTCACCAATAAACTGTTCTTAAACGGGGAAAAATATTAATGTACTACATTTCTTCCGAAAATATGACGTATTAGTCGGAAAAAGTTCAACATTTTGGATTTCGTGTGTTGGTGAAAATAAAATAATGTACACAAAATATAAAAATCATTGTTGTTTGTGACGCCATTTACTAAACGGCACTGTGGTGAAAAGTGTATTATTTTAAATTAAATTATTTAATTAAAAAAACCGTTAAAAAATATAATCGCGCCATAATAACTATTTAAAACTCGTAATCCCTGCCCCTGTCAAACCACGTGCGCACTCACACATGCACAAGGTTTTGTTTACTCAAATAGACCTGTTTACTTATCTGTCAAATATAAATGTCAAAATTATCTATAGGACAAACATTCTTGAAATTAGTGTCGTAGTCGCTGCATTTTTAAAAATATTTTCAATTAAAATGAAAAATATAATTTGTTGTTGCATTTTATTTTGTAATTTATATTGTACTAATTACAATGATCTGTTCAATGCCATTAAAGTGTTGTGTGGTGAATTGCTCTATGCGAGGTGATAGAGATGATGGAATCAGTTTTTTAGGTTCCCATTG
Organism: Nephrotoma flavescens; assembly: GCA_932526605.1. Taxonomy (NCBI): domain Eukaryota; kingdom Metazoa; phylum Arthropoda; class Insecta; order Diptera; family Tipulidae; genus Nephrotoma; species Nephrotoma flavescens. The sequence goes on along the minus strand of OW052222.1, from coordinate 101,985,681 downwards.
ATTCCAACACAACGCTTAAAATATAAAGAATTCGCAGAAGAAAGGCAACTAGCTTTGTTAAAGGCGATAATTAGGAAAGACCTTAAGCGCATATCGTTGAAATTTTCCACCATTTGCTCGAAACATTTTTTAAAAGATAAAATGAATGTTGACTGGGTCCCTTCTGTTGATTTAAGCCATAAAAACAAAATAGTTTCGACAGTACGGTATGAACGGGCGAATAAAAGGGCATACCAGAAGGTTGAAACAGATGGCCGTTACACAGCAAAATGACTAACGGCCGGTTAATTATGCGCCAGTCAAATGTTTTATATGAAATCTGTTTTTGCAGTCAGAAAAAAACCAACGCCAACTTCATTAAAAATATGTATTTTATTCCATGGAAATAATTGGCCTGCGTTTAAAAATATTTAAATGGCCTATTTTGATTGGATAACTTTTTAACAAATCGTTAAATATTTCCATGGAATAAAATATTTTTTATCAAGTTTGTGTTGACTTTTTTCTGATTGCGGCAACAGATTTCATATAAAACATTTAACTGGAGCGCAACTAGTCATTTTTCTGTGCAACCGGGCATATATCACATATAAAATAATTAATATTCATAATTTAAAATTTAATTAAATTTAATTTAATTAAAATAAAAAGGCAAAATTCGCAAACGTTACGGTGTAAATAGTTTGTGTGGCCTACAGAAAATGTTTCACCTGGCAAATGTTTTTAAGTAAACAGGTCAATTCATCACTGGAGTTCAACTTTTAGCGACAACATTCATAGGAAATATTTAAATAACACTTTTGCTGACAAAAGTCAGTTATGATTTCATCAAAATTTCAGAAAAATTCTGCACTTTGGAAATAAAAATACTTGGGATGTACCTACTACGTCTGGTTGTTTATGAAATGATATAGTTTTGAATTATTTGTTCGAAACGACATTTAAATACATTTTTTAGAATTATTCAGGTGTCGAAGGTAGTACACAATAGCACGTAAGTTATAGACTATACCTGTCCTACACAAAACTATCTTTAGGTAAAGTAATTAAAACCATGACCATACTTTCTAAACTATTTATAAGTTATAAAATACAACATTCCGTAGCACGTATATGAGCGGAAAGGTCATCATGAAAAGTCAACATAAACCAATCTGACAAATGCTTGAAATTTTAAAAATCATTCAAAACTAGTATACCTACACCAAGAAAAGATTGTACAAACAGTTAGGATTGGGTTTATGAAAGAACATGATTTTCCTCGTTCGATGTTTTCCAGGATTATATTTTATAAAAAAGATTATTGAATCGTACTCGTAGTTAAATGCCATCTTCAAATTTCACGTATATGTATATTTACAACAAAATATTTAATCCGAATTTCATGGATTTACAGTTTGGTAACTCAGAAGTTTGTCTATTGTAAATTTTTAAGAAACAAATGAATCTCTTCAACCTTGTAAGTTAAAAATGTCTAGAAATATGTTATATCACAAGAGAAAGGAAGGTTAAGGTGTTATATTAAATTTAGTTCGAGGTAATTTATACGAAGAGCATCACACCGGAGTAATTGACTAGTTTTTAACTAAATTCAGTGTATTAGTGTTATATTTCTTGGAACAAGTCGAATAAATTCTTTGGATAAAATGAGTCAATCTTGTTGGGTTTTTCGATCATTGTACTTGCATGTGACGCAAGACAAAAATATTCAAAAAGTTCGTCATCATTTTTTATTTGATCGTTTTTGGTATAAATTGCTTAGTTGTCATGAATGTCGTCACTTATTGAAATTGTTCAAATGTTGACCTCATATAGATTTATTGCAATGCATACAGGGTGTAACTTTAACATTTGGGAAATGATATTAGTGCCACATTTTTATTATTCTTCAATAGTTCAATCTGTCCGATGATTGGTGTAAAATAATTTACTGCAACTAAAGAGGCACTAACATCAAATTGCACTTTATATAATATATAATAGAAAATATGTTGCACCGAAAGCGATTTTGCCCTTCCAGTAATAGTAGGAACTTTAAATTTGTTTTGTTTAAGAATTTTTTCGGCTTTTCGGACAAAATATTATTTTAATGGACACCCATACGATGTTTACGACTATTTTAGTCGCAGAAACAAAGAGGCCATTTATTAACAATATTTCTACCACAAAAGTAGAAAAAATGCGCTCCCCTCCCCCAATAGTGAAAAAGAATGTTGTTCAAGTGACCTTCTTTGTTAGTTCGGCAGGGTGTCAATCTTTAGCCAAAATTTTGAATATTTTTTTCGGATAATGATGGTTCAATTAGTGATATTTGCTCGATGATGCTGTCTTTGAGGTCTTGAACAGTTTGTAGATTATAAGCTTTACTCTTCAAGAAACCCAATAAGAAGAAGTCCAATAGTATTAAATCGCATGACCTTGGTGGTCAATTCACGCCTGTTCTTCGAGAAATTATTCGATTATTAAACTTCTCTTTCAAAAGATCGACTGATTCCATTGCTGTGTGACATGTTGCATTGTCCTGTTGAAACCACATACAAAAAGTTCCTAATCATCTATCGATATGAAGCACCCTTCACAAAATATGGAACAATTACGCCCCCACACCATACAGTAACTTTTTTTTGGTTTCATTGTCTATTCAAACAATTCTCTAACAATTCATCTTGCCGATATAATGCATGGTCATTCGGCTTTAATTCTTGTGTCAACAAGAACATGAAGGTCTTTGTGTAAAATATTGAAATAAGTTGTTGGTTTGGGGTTTAATTGCTTTGAACGGTGGCAAATTGATGCCCTCGGTTCTTCAGCAACACTGGTGCTAACAGCAGCAAAATTTTCACTTGAAGGACCACTACGATGACAAATTGTGCTTCTCTGAACTTGAACTGTACCAGTTTCTTCAAATTTATCAATGATAAGTTTAATAGCACGGTTTGTCGGAGCACTTTCTGTACTGTATTTGTGAGCACTTTCTGTACTGTAACGAATATTTCTTCCCACTTCTGAATATTTTTTACCATATTTAAAATAAGTTTTAATTATGAAAACACGTTGTTCAATCGTATATCTCTCAATTTTAACTAACTGGAATGTGTGTAGTTGTCGTCTGTCAAATATCATATGATACTCTAGTACAAAAATATAAATGGCGGAATATTTAAACCTTTAGTAATATCATAGATAATTTAAAAAATATACTTTATCCTTTGTTTATGCAAATTACCTGAACTGCGTCAGTATATTTTAAACATTAAGTATTCAACTTGAACACGATTAAAATTTTACTGTTAACTTTCCAAAGGAAACATGTAGAACAATTCCAAAAGAATCATTCAGTTTTGAAACTCTTTAAACATTTATTATTTAACCGCTAGCCAAACGAACATGGACGGTAGCCCGAGTCATTGATCATCATATGAATTGTGGTTTATTTTGACATAAACTCATCAAACGGGTTTAAGTGATGACCCAACAATAGCTGCGTTTTTTTTTTTGAAAATGCTGCTCTAGACCGCGATAAATAATTTTTTCAATTTTTTAAACAATTTTTATAATATTAAAATATTTGTGCTTCATATTCACTGTATCGAATCCTAAACAATAAAGTTTATATATGCTTGTTCTCAACAACTCTGTACAACCCTTCATTTTAAGTAGAGTACAACAGAGTTTATCAAAAAACTTAGGGTAGGTTTCGATCGAAAAATCGATTGCTTTTGTACAAAGAATTTCACGCGGACAGTATTCATAGACAAAAAAATTATGTCTCGACACAAAACTTCTAATCTACACATATAAAAAACACAACGCCAAAAACAACCAAGTTGTGCTAATGACGACTTTTCATGTTGGTTTTTTCACATCGGCAGCTCCATTCTGGTTTTGCTATAGGAAAAGGAATTAGGAAAAATATTTTCATAGCGTTTTTGTCAAAAATATCATTTTCTGGCCTACTGAGAAATCATGTTCGGTAGGAAAAATATGCCCAATTTAATTTTGTTTTTGAAAAAATTTACACTGTTTACCTGTACTGAAAAAAATTTGTCAAAATTTTGTGACAAAAATACTATGAAAATATTTTTCCTAATTCCTTTTCCTATAGGAAAACCAGAATCGAGCTGTAGTACAACAGCAAATATAAAATTTCCTAGGGAACATGTAATATGTACAATACGGCCCTTTTAATTTAGGATACTTCTGTGGCAGCCATTTTTAAAATTTGAATTGGCATATTTAGCGTTCGTTATTTTTCAGTTACAAAAATTATTATTTTAATATATAAAAAGACGGGAAAGGTTCGGAGCCGAACCCTATAAGCATTTTTGTTGCCTATAAAATAAAAGAAAATAGTTTTTCCACAAAAAAATCACAAACCACCACACCTAAACATTATTACCACCCTCACCCACCATCCAAAACCCCCAAAACCTATCTCACCCGCACCACCCTATACCGCACCACCCTATACCGCACCACCCTATACCGCACCACCCATATTATCACCCTTTAACACCTCCACACCTCCATACCCACTTCCACACACACACAAACCACCACACAAACCCTCATCCACCAAATCCCAAATTCCTACACCAAACGAAAACACCTCATCCCACCCCCTCCACCTCCCATACCACCACTCCTACCACCCCCCATAACCACACCACCCACACAAAACCACATCCAAACGAGATATATTTTGATTCCACATTTACATGCTCTATGAAACCAAAATAGAATAGAAAATGAAAAAAAAAATCTAACAATTTTAAGGAGGGGGGTTAACAAAACCCTACTTACCTCCGAACACCCTAAACACAGAAATGTCCAAATCAATAGGGATCATTCCCAAGAATTGCTTGAACTTTTAGTGAAAAAATTAAGTTGATATCTTCATTCGTTCTCAAGTTATCGTGCACACAGACGGACAGACGGACAGACGGCAAACCGAAACCATATAGCATTTTTTTTAACAAAAATGCTTAAAAAGCGTTGGTGCGTATGTATGACGGACAATCACGCCTGAACCGCTGAAGCTATCTAATTTATATTCACACCATATGTTCGTGTGGTGCTCCGGATGGTTTTTATTTGTGCTAGACCCCCTAAGTGGGGGTCGCTTTTTTCGAACTTCTTATTTATGGACCGACCTGGCTCAAATTCACACCATATAATATTTAAATAAAATCAAAGTCTTTGTCCGTTCCACACGAGATTTTTGGTTTTTTGATTATTTTTTCAAGGCCAACTAGTCGTAATAGATAATGTATATATGTATGTGTGTTTTATTTTATTTTGTTCTGCTCTCTCGAAAATAAAATTTAAACTAAAATGAGTGAAAAATGTTCATGAAATATTTTTTATTTCATTTATGTTTGTGTTAGTGTGGTTGCACCAAAAATTTGTTTAAGTCGCAATTAAAACCCGTATCATAGTTGAACGGACCAAATTTGGACCCGATAGGTGTCGCTGAAGTGGAGATATTTACGAACATTATATAGAAACGTTGGTGCATATGTGCGACCGACCATCACGGCTGAACCGCTAAAGCTATCCAACTTATATTGACACCAGATGTTCGTGTGGTGCTTCGAATCGCTTTTGTCTGTGTTAGACAGACCCCTCTAGGTAGGGGGAGGGGGTTGATTTTTTCGAAAATTTGTTTTTATGGACCGATTAGGTTCCATACAATATTTAATTAAAAAGAAAGTCTTTGGCAAAATTTGGACCCGATTGGTGACGCTGAAGGAGATATTTACGAAAATGTAGTTTTGCCGGTATATAATTTTCATTTCAACAATATTAAATTTAAATGTAACCACAAAAAACCCATAGGTGGTGTTGGTTGTCTTTAAGGCATTTTTATGAGTTATTTTGTTTTTCATATTTAGTATATGATATATATATATATACATACATATTCAGTATTTTCAAGGTTACAATCATCTTACAATAACTAAAACTATGTTCCTTGGTTAAAAAAAAAACAAAAGTGTTTAACAAATGTGTTTATTAAGTGTAAGTGTATTTCGCCAAGTGCCTGCTGCAAATAATGTTAAAAGTAAAACTATAGATCGTAGTAACCTTAAATATATTACAAAATGGTGTTTGTTGAAAAAACAAAATCAAAATGGTTTTTTATTTGCCATTTCAGTATTAGATATTTCATTGTGCTGTACAATTGTTTAGAAATCATAAACTTTTAATCAATTTTAAATAGGTGAATTTACGATACGAAATTTCAAAACAATATTGATTATCTAAAATATAAATAACAATACTTTTAAAGTGATCGTGAAGTGGTAAGTAATATTTATAGTGATATTCATGTAATAAATAACACAATTCGATTAAAGGTACAAATAACATAACCAACGAAAATTTTCCTTTTTAGCATACTTAGACCCGAAAAGCATACTTTTTAGCATACAGACCCCCCAAATTGAAGTGAAATAATACCGCGATAAATGCCTGGACGAAAACATTCAAAAATTGGTCGTAGTTACCTACAAATTCGCAATAGGCAACGAATAAGAACGAATTTAACACCACAACTACAAGAAGCGACAAGAGGATGCACGATTGCTCATTTCAATCACCCGCGCATTATAAAGTGTTGCACACAGAATAAGACGTCTTGCACAAATGAGAATTACAACTCAAAGACTACGCAATCGGGTGACGGATCCAAAGATAAGTTTGGTGCAATTGAATAATCGAGTACGCATGCAAGCAACAAGAGCACTAACACTGCCATCATTCAGTCGCATCGTATTTGAATGTGATCTAGCTAGCGACACACTCAGAAAAAAATATGATAAATACATGATTGCATTACCATAATATCATCATTTATGCCACGCTCTGGAATTTAAAAATGAAACCGATGGAATGTATTGTTCATCAGGCAAAGTGGTTTTATCTACATTGAACCCACCACCAGAGCCATTGAAAACGCTAATGAATGGCAATACCACAGAGTCCAAATTATTTTTGAAAAAAATAAGGAAATTTAATAGTAGTTTTCTAATGACTTCCTTCGCTGCCAATATCATTACTAATACGGATGGACAAGGACCCACATATCAAAACAAACCTTGGAATATAATAATTATTTTAGGCAGAACAACGTTTGCCGGGTCAGCTAGTTATTATTAATAAAAAATTGTCAATAATACGATGAAATTTAAAGTGTAATTGTGATTATTTTAATTGTGATAAAACGATTTGTTTGTTTGTTTGTTTGTTGAAGCTGGTGTTTTGGACAGATTTTTTATAATTCCTGCCTTATATTCATAAAAGCAATTATTTATTTCTTAAAAATTTTTAATTTTAAAGCAAATAAATCTTCATTTTAGCATGTTTAGTTCAGATATTGATTATGAAATCGAATACCTCTATATCGAAGACGAGGTATTGGAGCAACCAGTCGACATCACCGAATTTCATAATTTCGAAAATACATCGATTGATCTAACTAGAACGAGTTTATCAATACAAAAAAACATAGCTAAATAACAAGTGCGTTACATGGAAGGCTGTATGAGTTCAAAAGTGCGCTTCTTCATTGCGTTTACGAAAGAACTCTATTGTTTGACTGCACCATTCCAAGAAAAGAGTGTGCACCCTATATATTAGTTAACAAATTGTGGGAGGAAGTGTACCATGAAATGCGTATAAAGTATAAACAACATTGAATCGGATTTGCTACAAAAATTTTAAATGTAAACCGGCTAGTGAATCGGGTATCACGAATGGAAATCCAGAGCCTATAAACGTATAGAAAAACTTCGAAGGCTAGATATAGTTTTACGAGCGTATGTATTAATTACACAATAAAATAATATAATCAAATAGCTATACAGCAAATATTTTTTTAATTTTTTAGTCACAAAAGCAGCTTGAATGCGCAGTAACACCTGAATCGAGAGCCTCATCACCTAAGAAATAAAACGGCAAAACTGGACCACTCTCACATGTCTCACCATCTTTCGGTGCATTTATGCTATTGGATGCCAATCGTTTACCAATTTGGGAATCTTTAAAAACTCTTCCGACGCTTTGACGGCCTATCATTACAAAACAATACCGATAATAACACACAGATAGCAATATAATGCTAAAAAACTGTTTATAGTTGTGGTTTCCGCACCAGAATATGGTGGTGCCTAACAAATCCATACCAAGTAATAAGGGCCCGTCTGCAGGATTCCTACAAAGGAACTTGGGATTGTATAAAACAAACTTGGAGGCACGAAAGAATGTCAGGTTTTAATAAAGGTCTGGTGACATATTTGGCTCACGTATGTTACACCAAATATTATGTTAGTTATGTTAATTTATGAAAAATTTACTGTGTGATAAAAAGAACGCATAAGACAAAACCAAATCGCCGTAATAAAAAAAAAACGTAATATAAGTCAAACAATGAAAATGAAATGTCTGAATTTATGTTTAATAAAAAACGTTATCCTTTCTATTTGCTGGCCAAATTAATTAATTTATTTTAATATTAGATATATTTTGGTGTGTAATTGCAAATTGGTTAAAGTTCTTGTTCTAATTATTTTTTTTTGAAATTTCCCCTGTATTTTCCCTATATTTTATGTCGGTCTCGAACACCAGATTTCAAAAAATGCAGCAAGTATTCGATACTTGAATCGCAAAAATAGGTGTATTGAACAAAAATTTCAATTAGGATGTGTAATCCTGTCCAATTTTATATTTTTTTTTTGAAAATAAAATCCAATTGATAAAATAAACAGTGCAATTTTTTAATAATTGTTTACATTAATTTCAATGTCATTGAAATCATAACTGTTTTTATCTAAAGTAGTTATTTCCGTTCAAATATTTGAAAATTGATGTGACCAACATTCACTGATAGTGTTCATTGTCTTTTTTCTCATAAATGTGTTTTGCCAAATATTTGCAAAAAATAAAACGTTCTTAGTGTAACTGTTGCTTAGAGTTGACCAATTTCATCGCAAAATTACTGTTACACCAAATGTATGGAAAAGCTTAAATATAAGGTTTTCCAATAAGATATGATTTCTTTAAAAAAAACACACTAATTTTTAAGGAAATTGAAATGTTTTTTATTTAATGTGAAGTACAATCGATACAATTAAGTTCTGAATAAAACGTCATTCAAATGGCCTACACGACTTCTTCTGCTGGAACGAATTCGATGAACCCAATTTTCGAGCACTTTTTCCACTAAATCAAGTCGTATGTCATGAATAGCACGTTTAATATTGACTTATAAAGCTTGAAGAGAGTTTGGTTTATTGCTAAAGACCAATGACTTCAAATAACCAACCAATAAATAGTCTAATGGTGTTAAATCACAACCTCTTGGAGGCCATTCAATATCACAATTTCTTGAAATAATCGAATCTCAAAACTTTACTCACAATAATTCAATTGTTGCACTTGATGTGTCGCACGTAGGCCCGTCTTGTTGGAACCAAATATTGTCTAGATCAACTTCTTCCAATTTTGGCCATAAAAAGTTGGTTATCATCGATATATACCGATCTCCATTGACAGTAACGGTGTTACCAGCTTCATTTCGAAAAAATTACGGACCAATGATTCCACCAGACCAAAAACCACACCAAACTATCAATGTGGATTTTCTTCGCATCAGAATCGACAGTTTTGTTTATTTACCGGACCACTCAGAGCCTTATCGGAGAAGATGATTTTCTTAAAAAAATCGTTATCGTTTTCAAGTTGTTCCAAGTCAAAATCAGCAAATTCACGACGTTTACGGTGGTCCAATGGCTTCAGTTCTTGAGTGAGAACATTTTTATACGGATGCAAACCCAAATTCTTTCTCAAAATCCGCCAGGTGTGTTTTTGGACAGTCCCCATTCTTGAGAACTCTTGGAATCGACAAATTGCGGTCTTCAGCAACACTTGCCTGAACGGCAGCAATATTTGCATTACTTCGAGCGTTTCTTTGTCGTATTGGCACTTGAACATTATGCAAAGAAAATGTACGCTTCAACAATTCGACGAAAAGCGAGCACACTTGGACGATTACTACGACTATAAAATGGCAAAAGCGCACGAAAAGTTGCAATTGGAGAACGATTATTTTGATAATAAAACTGAATAATTTGTAAACGTTGTTCTTGCGTATATCTCACCATGATGAAATTGTAAACATTGAATTGAATACAATGAAACAAAAAATGACAGATCATGACATATTACAAATGGCCGAAATGTCACTTAAAAATCATATCATTCCTATTGGAAAACCCTTTATGAAGTGTTGTTGTGCATCACAGTTTACATACTTACAAGTTACAATCTTCAGTTAATCTACACGACACTTAAATTTACTTGTTGTTTTATTAATTTACACTCAGGTTACAAGGAATTTTTAATTTTATTTTAAGCACAAGTAAAATTTTATTTATTAGAACTTTTATTATGCATACGAATTTTGCATAAATTTTAGCACTTCTGAATTTGACTTATTTAGCACTTCTGAATTTGGCTTAACTAATTCTTGTTTTTTTATGCATTATCAATCTGTTGGTGTAAATGATTTATCCATCATAAAGCTAAGTCAATACACAAAAGCAACGTTTACGTATAAGAAGGAGAAATTAATACAATGGATGCCTTCAGATCCCCTATCATGATTAGTAAAATCATCGCTAATTTGATTTAAACATTTCATAGTGCTAAACATTTTTATAGCGATGGCCGCGATGTTCCTCAACAGGGTCCCAACTGTTGTTACAAGTATTTATACAAAAATATCCATACAATAAAATGATATATCAGACCTGCACAAGCTGTAATGAATTTGTGCGACCATCCACCGATTAGTTAGTTCGCCCGAGATGAAACATTTAGCTTCCAAGGAATCGGCTTTAGTATTTGCCGATATAGCAGCAGCTTGTTGTGAATTGTAAGCTCAGAGCTTCTACCTATGAGCCGATACTTTTGTCTGAGCTTAATGTTAAGTTCTTCTTTTTTCTTTTTGGTATGCTCTCTCCACTTGGCACCGGCCGTGAGTTAATTTCTATCAGTAGAGGGGACGCCTTTTGATATATAAAGTTAAAATGCTTGGATTTCGTCTCATTAAGCTTGATTCTCTAGCGCTTAGTCCAGTTACAAACCGCATTGGTAATTTTCTGGAGTTTGCTTGTTGCATCAGCAACCTTACTTCCAATCGCCATGATTATTGTGTCATCTGCAAAGGTGGCTATAGTTCCTTCATTTGTTGTTGGAATATTCCTTGTATATAATAAATAAAGGATTGGTTCTAAGACACGCCCCTACGGGACACCGGCAGAAATTTTCTTTAGTTCGGAGTATTCATCCTCATATTTCACACGAAAATGTCTATTGGATAAATAAGATCTTGGTATGGCAAGATCTTCTATAGAATTGCCTCGGCAGATCTATATGCAGCTTGAATTCCAGTCCACTATGCCAGACTTTATCGAATGCTTGGGCGACGTCCAGAAATATGCTGAAGCATACTTTTTTATGTTCTAACGTTCTTTCAATAATGTTGGCGATTCTTTGCACCTGTTCAATTGTAGAATGCTTTTCTCTGAGTCCAAATTGATTTGGAGGAATTAGTTGTTGGTCCTCAATTATTGGTTTAAGTCTTTTCAGTAATAATTTTTCAGTGTTTTGACATAATTGGCAGCAATGAAATTGGCCTGTATGATGACGTTAGGAGGTTTATCAGGTTTTGTGATTACTTCTGCTACTTTCCATTGCCACGGAACATATTTTAACCGAAAGCTTGCATTGATTATGTGTAATAGATTACGAAATCCTTTATCTGGTAGAGCCTTGATTATTTTGCATGTAATCAAGTCATACCCTGGGGCTTTTTTTAATATTCATGTCGCTTTTTACTTCTTATTTTAATTATTTGAGAGCTACTGGGCCCATATCAAAATCATCTAGCTTGTGAATTGATATTATATTTTCATAGGCCGTTTGTCTTGGTGGTGGTTGGAAGGTATCCTCGAGATACATTCCAAACAGATCAGCCTTCTCTTTACTACCTCTTGCCCAGGCTCCATCCTCCTTTTTAAGTGGTGACACTTGCAGTTTGGGTCTTTTGAGTCCCTTCGTCGCTTTTTACAGTGAATAATCAGAAATTTTCATCGGTTAGGCTAACTAGATATCTGATGCATTTTTAACGTCATTAAGAAGAGATTTGAGACTGCTATACCTAAATTATTCAGCATTGTTTTGTTCTCCGGTGTTCTAGTTATTTGCCAGGTTTTACGTGCCCGTCGTTTTTCTCTATTCTCTTCTGAAAATTGATTTTTCCTCCATTTCTTCACGAAAGAGATCCCAGTTTATTTTTGAATTTGTTAGTTACCATTTCACTGACTGTCATGATAGTCGGGGAATAATTACTGTCTTCAATGTGAATGTGGTTCTGGGATATACCTCTTGCTTCATAAAAGTCTATTAGGTCTATTTTCGTTCCGTCACTGAGCCAGTAGGTTGGGAAACTGCCAGAGTAAAATTCACATTTTGATATCTACCCTGATTGAAGCAATTCTTTAATTTTTGACGTCGTAAGTCTAGATCCTCAATAAATGTTTTCGCATTAAAGTTACCTCCGATAATAAAATCACGTCCAAGCGATTTAAATAGTTTAAGGTAGTCCACTCTTTTCAAGATATGCCAGGGAAGACTATATATTGCCGAGACAGTAAGCTGTCTGTGTTTAATTTGGATTCTTACAGTAGTGACTTGCATCGTTTCTTCTTCGATATTTGATTCTAAATGATGTTTTATATTTTCTTTTAGTAGCAATGCCGAGCCACCTCTTGCTCTTTCCGCTGTGTATGAATGGAGTGATATAAGTTATAACCCCGTATTTTAACAAACGAAGATTTAACTAAATAGCTTTCAGATTTTAAGAAAATGTCGAACTTTTCTGATTTTTAAAATATTTCTATTTCTAGAATATGTTGCATAATCCCATTCGCATTCCAGATTGCTATTTTGAAAGTTGTGTTCTTATACTTAACATTTTTTGTTGGATTGCGTTGTGGGAGTTGCATTTTCTTCGTTGTCCAAGGATCATGTTGTTCAGATTACTTTGGCCATCTAATCGCTTGCTTTGTAGTAGCTGCAATGCTGTTCACAATTTTTTCCATAATTTGGTTATTTTCGAAGCCCATATTGAACCCAAACTTTTCCCTACCTGGGCAAATGATCTTCTTTGCCCTGTGTTGCTTGGTTGTGGGTTTTGATCCATCTGATTTGTTATTTGAACCATGCGTGTATGGTGTAATATATTAATATTGTTTCATTTAAGTGAAGTTTAAAAGTAGTTATTGCATACACTAATCAAGCGTTCCTAAATAAACAAGTTTGATTTTATTATTTAAAGAGAGATGAGAGTGAGAGACCAATATAACAATTCATAATTAAACCGAGTAGATGCGTAACCTCCAACAAATGTGCCTTATATAATTCTAATCAAATAATTAATTCTTCAAGTTTGCGTATAACCAGTTTGATATCAAATATTGTTTGGCCAAATTGATAAAATTTTGAATTTTATAAAAGGTATTTTTGGTAAATGCCATAGATGTGACGAAATTTCAATAAAATTTTACTGTAGGATTTAAACATTCCCAAATAAATTTAGAGTACAGTTCTATTTTAGTAATCAGCATAGTGTTTAGGATTAGTATAAGTAGTACATCGATATATTATGAAGAGCCTAATAAGTTATAAAGAGGTTTCTGCAAAAACCACATTTTATTTGGTCATTGCTTTTATAAAACATACGCACCAACAACATTGACTAACAAAGAAGATGATTCCATGAATATTAGCAATTAAAAGGAATGAGTAATAAAAATGTCACTCCTCATACCAATTTATAATTATATTTGTATTTAGAGAAATTCTTGGAAAATTTTCGTTTTTTCATCGAATTTATAAAGAACTTTAGATCTATCATTGTTTTTTTTTCCTATTTTCAGGTAACTGGATAATATGTAAGTATCTAACTACATATCAACATATGGTTTTCTTTCTTCTTTTCTTACAATTCACAATTTTCTTATAAAAAAATTTCGCCCGGATACTATTAAATTAATATTTCGTTGAAAATGCTTATTTTTAATTTCCACAAAATTACTTGTGTTGTCGTATGTATTATGATGATAAAAAACAAAAAACAGTTTTAGCGACATTTTAATTTAACTATACCATACATCATTTTTAATTTGATGAAAGTGGATTAGCATGCCATTCGTGTTTATGTACGAGTATTCGATGTATGGTAATAATTTTAGTGGAAGCACGTATTTCTTTCTATATGTAGTATATGCACGTAAACTTTTTAAATACATAATTATCTAGAAATATTTTTGAGCTGTTTCAGAATTCAATTGGTACATGATTATATACAATTATAATTGTAAAAGTAGTGCACAACTCAAAGACGAATAAATTATTTACGTCATCAAAGCAATGTTGGGTGTATTGAAGATTTTGTTACACTCCCATGGGATATGGGTTAACGGAAGAAGTTAACTTCTTTTCGTTTATTCGTTATTTTCATTCTTTAAAATCCTAAAGTAATACATTTTGCATCCTAAAAATCCTAAATAATCCTGGTTTGGTGTAACAAAATCTGCTAGTTGTTTCGTAATGGCACACAGGGGGCTTTGGCTGTAACTGTGTGCGCCTCGGCAATTCTAGTGTTGGAAGGTATAACCTGACCAATTAAAGCAATGGATACAATGGAAAAAGGAGAAAAACCCCAGGTGGTACACCAACTACTCAGTGAGCTAATCCACCCTCTAACGAGGCTAGCTCAATTGGTTCTGGGGTGAGCCAATCATTGCTCCTGTAACGATTGTACTAAATAATATTTTTCGCCTTGTAAAAAACATAACAGCAACCGTAGATTGGAACAATATAGCTTGACGCTGTGTGACTCTGTTAACCTACAAATTGATATAGCCAAAAATAGCTTTTATTCTCAAAAGTTTAACAACAATGGTAGTGATGCTCGTAAAAATTGGAAAACAGTTAACGAAATAATTAACGGCAAGCCTGATCCAGTTGAAATTAGAGAAATTGTTAATCAAAAAGGCTGCAAAATATCTGGTCCAGTACAGATCGCTAATGAATTTAACGAGTTCTTTACGAGTGTTGCTGATGCTAATGCTACCAGTCTCCTCTTGGATGAAGTTGACAAAAATAGATTAATATGTCAATATTACCAATCTATAGATAGTTGCGTTTTTTCGGAAACTTCATCTGAAAAAGTGTATTTTAAAATTCTTTCCCTAAAAATTAATTCCACTCCTGGTTTGGATGGATTTTCAAATAATGTTGTTAAAAAAATGTTCTGGATTTTAGTTGATGTTTTATCTTTTATTTTCGATTTAAGCTTGGTAACTGGGATTTTCCCTACATCGTTAAAGCCTTAGTTGTTCCGATCTTTAAAAATAATGATAAAACAAGTATGAACAATTATAGACCAATCTCTCTACTTTCGATCTTCCCGAAAATATTTGAAAAAGCCATAAAAAGTAGAATTGTTTTCTTATAGGAAAAATAAAAATACTGAACAAGCTATCGTGTCCTTCCTAGAACAAGTAACTGGACATATTGATAAAGGGTCCAAAGTATCTACTCTATTTATAGATTTAACAAAGGCTTTTGACAGAGTTCAACATAGCACATTGTTAAAAAAGCTATATTGTTGTGGATTCAGGGGGATAACCCGGGATTGGTTGTTCTCGTACTTGAATAGGCGAACGCAATTGGTTAGAGTAAATCGACAATTAAGTGAAGAGTTACCGATAAATGTGGGAGTGCCACAGGGTTCTGTCTTAGGACCTTTATTATTTTTAGTGTATGTAAACGGTATCTTTCGACAAAAATTTTGGGGGTCTCCAACTGCTTTTGCTGATGATTTCTCGTTTACATATGCTAGTCCAAGTTTTCAAGATAATATCATACTCATAGATCATGATTTAAACAGTTTGTCTATTGGTTGGAAGCACATAATTTTGTTTTGAGTCACAGACCGAAATTATTACATTTTAGGGATACCCCATCGTCGTATCTTGAGACAACGTATCATACTTTCGAATACGTAGTGAACACAGTTGATGAATTTCGATATCTTCGACACAAGGGCTGAAAACTAGACTGTCATTGGTATCCAGAAAAATGTATGTTTTACGGCTATTTTGTCCGCAATATTTACTTAGGACGATTTACTTTGCATTAGCGGACTCAATACTGCAATATGGTTTATCATGTTGAGGTAGTGCTTGCAATGCTACACTACCTATCTACGTGCAACAAAAGCAGTTAATCAGAATAATGTGCCTCAAACCATCTTTTTCGCCTTCGTGGCCATTATTTGAAAATTCCTCGACGTCACATATACATCTTCAAGGTGCTTAGAATATTCTATGTTAAAAGTGGGAATAATTTTGTAACTCATGCAGGGTATATTCTCAGATCAAACCATACCTTTTTGAAACATATTCTTAAGTTTAGATTAGATCTACGGAAATACTTTATTAATATCGTTGCACCAATCATTTTTAACAATTTACCGTTGGATATTCGTAAGTGCGGCAACTACTCTAGTTTTTCAATATACCTTAAAGAATGGCTTCATCAAACTAAAAATATTGACCATCTTCTTAGTTTAAAATATTATTGTTCTTAAAATATATATATATATATATATATATATATATATATATATATATATATATATATATATATATATATATATATATATATATATATATATATATATATATATATATATATATATATATATATATATATATATATATATATATATATATATATATATATATATATATAAGTTAACGATAAGGAACATCCGGCCTGGTTATAAAAATGCTGAATCTTTACAACGTGCCTTTAGATTTGCAACGTGCCACTTAATTCACATCAGCGAAACATGAAGATACACGAGTATCCGGCATAATTACAAGAAATTAGATTATTTTATTTTGCTTACTATAAATTTATTAATATAAAAAATTATTAACATAAAAAATTTGCTTACTGCAAATTTTTGAATATAGAAATTTTTGTTAGATTTAAGTTTTTAGTTTTAGTTTGGAATTTTAACAATAAAGATTAAAATAAATTTCATTTTTTTTAATCGTTCCGAATTAAAATTCGTAACTGGCGCCGAAACAGGGACCAGCCATATCATAGTTTATAAAAACTCGTGCCAGTAGTGAAAGGGAACTAGTGAATCACATTAACGAAACTGTAGTGGTCTAAGAGTGAATAAGTTATGCGTATAAAGTTATTACCACGAGAACATAACATAATACGCTAAATCCGTACCACAAGTAGGTGCTCCGCAACATTCAACGCAGAACTCCAAACGGGAAATTACGGCTTATTCCTGTAAAACTACACAGAAGACACACCGACGCCTGAACCCTAAAATACTCAAATCTAAGAAACTCAAATCTTTAGACAGAAAAACAGGAAATGCAAATCCTGATAATCCTACACTAGCAACAAAAATTTTAATTTAACTTTTAACGCTCAATAAACAAAAATTAATATAAACCTCAATAATAATAAGTCGAACGAAAATCGTAATAAAACCATAATAATAATTCTAACTTAATTTAATTATAATAATTTTTTCCGATAAAATCTAATTTAAAAATCTAATATTTCCAAAACGTAATTCTAAAAGATTAAATTTAACAACACAAAATAATTGTGATAAAAAGTGTTAATAACCTCAATAATAATCTTAATAAAAATCCTAACTATAACATCAGTTGATAATAACAAAAGTGTAACAATCTCAGTTTAAAAAAAAAAAAAAAAATGTCGCAAACACAAATCGAACAATTGGTTGAACAAATAAAGCAATTGACGGGAGCTGTTAATGCTCAAATTGAACTCACTCGAAAAATCGAACAGAGGTTATTGAAGCTACAGAATCCGGTAGTTCCCAAAACCGAAGCACTAATATTACCGAGAACTGAACAAGATCTAGCTGAAATTAGTAGACTCCCAGATTGCGTGAAGGAGTTACAAACATTTGACGGCAACCCCACTCAATATATATCGTGGATCCACAATGTGGAAAACATATTGAAAGATTACGATATAGTACGCAACAAACCGATATACAGAGCAATACTTCAAAGTATCAGGCAAAAGATCAGAGGGAATGCCGATGCTGCTCTGATATCATACAACATCTTTAGTGACGATTGGGCTTCAATCAAAAAATGCCTGTCTCTCCATTATGCGGATAAGAGAGACCTCAGGACATTGGAACACCAACTTAATAACATCACTCACAGAAATATGAGCATAGACGAATTCTATGCGAACATTAACCACCAATTCTCGCTGATCGTCAATAAAATTAAAACTGAAGAATACTCTTCCGATACGATAGAAGTTTTAATAGAAACATACAGAAATCGGGCCTTAGACGTTTTTATTCGTGGATTAAATGGAGAACTATCCAAAATGTTAATCATTCAACGACCTCAGACGCTGCCAGAGGCATATGCTTCGTGCCTGGAGTTTCAAAATTTGAACTTTAGGAATTTAGTTATACACAAAAGGAATATTAACAATTCAATAATAGCTCCAATAAATCAATTAACTTCTACAAACCAGCAAAACATACAAAAGAAGCCTATGTATATTCCAACACCGCAACAAAATATGACCACGCCGCAACGAAATATTGCTTACAACATACAACACCACAATAATAGGATGCCACCCCCGCGGCCAGTTGAACCGAAACCACCGACACCGACGGAATTAGGATCATCTATCAACTCGAGGCAGGTGAACTATCAAAATCGCCCAGTAAACGCTAACTACCAGACAACATTCAAACGCGAAGCGTCATACCAGAACGAGCCACGAAAAAATCAAAGAGTTTATCACATTGAAAATGTCGATGAAGAAGAACAACTGTACAATCAATTAATCAACGAGAATTCAGACATCAATTTATCCGAAGCGGAACAGGAAGAAGAAGACAACTCTGAAGTAAATTTTATGATAGCAGCCTCTCTAGCGTACCATACCTAGAGTACAAAACGAGAGATAACAACATTCTCAAGTTCCTCATAGACACAGGAGCAAATAAAAACTTCATAAAACCAGAATTGGCTGTAAATTCGATTCCCGCAGAGGCGCAATTCAACATCAGATCAGCTGGTGGAACGTTTTTAATAAAAGAAAAGATTGTGGGCCAATTGTTTAAAAGTGTTGGAATTAAGAGAAGTATAGAATTTTTCGTATTGCCCGGACTCAAATCATTTGATGGAATAATCGGGGACGACACTTTAAAGGAACTAGGAGCCATCATCGATAGAAAAAACAACGTCTTACTCTTAACACCTAACATAAAGATACCACTAAAAGAGAAAATATCAGCTCAAGTAAATAACCTGGAAATAAGAGACGACCATCTGTCACGCAAATTAAAACAAAACCTTCAAAGGATCTTATCAAAATTCAAAACGTTATTCGGACCTGTCAATAATGCTGAACCAATTGACACCGATATAAAAGCCGAAATTAAGACGAATACTGAAGAACCTATCTATGCTAAATCGTATCCCTACCCCGTTAGCATGAGGAGTGAAGTCGAGAAACAAATTGACCAACTATTAAAAGATGGAATCATAAGACCCTCCAAAAGCCCATACAACTCCCCAATATGGGTAGTAGAGAAAAAACTGGACGCTTCAGGCATCAAGAAATATAGGATGGTCATCGATTACAAGAGACTGAATGCCGTAACAATATCAGACGCGTATCCGATTCCTGATATCTCGAACACCCTGGCAAATCTGGGCAATTCCAAGTTTTTTACGACAATTGACCTCACGTCTGGATTCCATCAAATCCGGATGAAGGAAGCTGACATACCTAAAACATCATTCTCAACTATGAATGGTAAATACGAATTTCTAAGACTTCCCTTCGGTTTGAAGAATGCTCCTGCCATTTTTCAACGAATGATTGACAACGTCCTGAAGGAGTTTATTGGAAGGATATGTTACGTCTATATAGATGATATCATCATTTTCGGAGGAAACACCGAGGAAGAACATCTGGCTAATATCGACCAAGTACTCTCAAAATTGGAAAAGGCCAACCTGCGAGTTAACCTGGACAAGACAGAATTCCTAAAACATGAAACGGAATTCCTTGGCTACGTTATAACAAACAAGGGCATTAGACCAGATGAAAAAAAGATTCTTCCATTCGGAAAATTAAAAGCCCAGAAAACTTAAAAGACCTAAAATCATTCCTGGGACTCACCTCTTATTACAGGCGTTTTATAAAAGATTACGCTAAAATCGCCAAACCGTTGACAAATATCACCAGAAGGGAAAAACGCGCAAATTGCGGCAAGTCAATCAAAAAAGGTGAAAATCACTCTCACCGAGGAAGAAAATCGCGCATTTCAACAAATTAAGGATTTATTGTCATCCACGGAAATACTGATCTTTCCCAAGTTCGAAAATCCTTTCATTTTGACAACAGATGCCTCGAATACAGCGATTGGCGCTGTACTATCTCAGGGCGAGATTGGTAAAGACAGACCAATCACCTTCATCTCCAGATCGCTGAACAAGACAGAGGAAAACTATGCAGTTAATGAAAAGGAAATGCTCGCCATTATTTGGGCTTTGGACAGCCTACGAAATTACTTATATGGCGCGAAAAAAATCAGGATTGTCACAGATCATCAACCTTTGACATTCTCCTTAAGTAATAAAAACCATAATGCTAAACTAAAAAGATGGAAGTCAAGACTTGAAGAATATAACTACGAGCTAATCTATAAACCGGGTTATACCAACAAAATTGCAGATGCCCTATCCCGACTAGAGATAGAGACCAATATTCTATCAACAGACGGCACAGTTCATAGCGCGGACCAAGATAGTTCAGATTTAATTCCATACTGCGACGCACCGATAAACGTTTTTAGAAACCAACTTATTTTTACGGAGAATAAGAATGTTTACGCCTATGAAGAACCACACCCGAATTACCACAGGCATTTCATTGGTTTACAAGGGATAACTAAGGAGGCCCTGATGAACACACTTAAGGAAAGGCTAAACCCTACAATAATTAATGGCGTGAAGATTCCGGAACAATACACTCAAATTTTGCAAGAGTTATATACAGAACATTTCGCTGGATTCAAAATCCGCCTAACACAAAGGGTCGTGCAAGACATCAAGAATGAGGAGAATAAATTCAGGATTATTCAAGAAGAGCATAAAAGAGCGCACCGTAACTGGAAGGAGAATAAGCAACAAATTCTGGAAAAATATTATTTCCCACACTTGGCTAACTTGATAAAAAAGTACACTCAAACATGTGAGATTTGCCACACCAATAAATATGATCGCCACCCGGAAAAGGTTAAACTTCAACCTACGCCAATACCGACCTACCCAACGGAGATTATCCACATAGACATTATTGACATCAAAAAGGAAAAGTTCATCACATGTATAGACAAGTTCTCTAAATTCACGAAGCTCTTCCATATTAAGGACAGATCAGCTCCGCATATAAGAGATAAAATCATCAAAATTTTGCACTACTTCACGACACCCAAAATAATGGTGATGGACAATGAGTCAAGTTTTATCAGTCCTATGGTATCGGATTATATCAAGACGCTCGGAATACAAATTTATCTTACGCCATCCCAAAAAAGCGAGGTAAATGGAACAGCAGAGAGAGTCCATTCGACAATCATAGAAATAATAAGATGTCTACAAAATGAACTTAAGGATCTCCTCACAAAAGAGCAAGTAAACATCGCTGTGGATCGATACAATAATACGATTCATTCAGTCACTGGAAGAAAACCCAGCGATGTATTCTTTGGACGAGCCAATCGCATCAATCTCCAAAATATGTTGAACTATAAGGATAAGCTCCTGTCTTTGGACAACAACAACATCCCTGAACATCTACGAATACAATCACCCGCTTGTAACACTCAAGCAGGGAACCGGAAGAATTATCAATGGGAAATTCAAGCTGATTCACATCATCAACTTGACCAGCTATGAAGAAATAATAGATAGAATTTCACCTGAAATCAACCGCATTGATCGAGACAGCAACCTTAAACCCCAACTGATTCACCAAGTTGAACAAATTAACCAATTATTATCGGAACTCAAAGGTCAGAATATACGAACCAGACGATCAATCGACTGGATTGGGACAGCATGGAAATGGATTGCGGGTTCACCAGATGCTACAGACTGGGACAAACTTGTCAGCAGTTAAAATGAAATAATCAACAATAATAATGAGCAATATCAAATTAATACCGCTTTGATGAACACTGCAGAAAAAATTCTTAATGAATACAACAAAATTGTCGACTCACTACACGAAGACTCTGAAGCCGTATACATACGACGGATGGATATCCGGGATTTTTCTATCCCATTGTTTTAACCAATTACATCACGTAAATTATACAACAGACACGCCTGTTTTCATACAAAAGAGTTGAAAAAAATTGAAAAAAAATCTCGGATGTAAAAATCCCGGATTTCCATCCGACGTATGTATACGGCTTCAAGGACGAATCCAACAAATATTATTCAACAGGCTCACTATTGTCAAAGAAGAAATCAAGGAAATAATTCGAGCCGCTCACGATCGTGTATTTTAGCGAAAAATAATTTTGACTATTTTTCTTCTTCCACAATTTAGTAGCGGGGACGTTACAGCGGTAAGTGCTGAGGTTGGCTGTGAAAAACTATGGCTAGCCTCAGCCTATATGGATCGCGAGAAGGAGGTTCCATCGGATAACCTGGGGGAACTGATCCGAGAAGCAGATGAAATAAAGGTAGGTGTTCACTCGGATGTGATGTAAACGCGCATCACACAATATGGGGAAGCACAGACATCAACGAGAGGGGTGAGTTATTTTTTGATTACTTATTAAATACCAACCTTTTAGTCTGCAATATTGGACGAGAAGCGATATTTATTGTTAAAAAACGACAGGAGGTTTTAGATGGGACCTTTGCGTCAGAAACAATCTTTCATATGATCAGAGGGTGGAGAGTGGCGAAGGAGCACTCATTCTCTGATCATCGATATGTAACTTATAGCCTCAACATTAAACCTGTTACCCGGAAAACCTTTAGAAATCCCAGAAGGACAAACTGGAACAAATATGGGGAGATGTTGCAGGAATTATTGCCGCCAGAGGTCCCTGGGCCTCCGGCGACGGTAGAAGAATTGGATTGCATGGTTGATATTTTCACAAAAGCATACAATCTTTCATTTAATGCTGCATGCCCCCTAATAAAGCCGAGGGGCAGGCAGAAACCGATATGGTGGACCAATGAGTTGGGAACCTATCGGAAAGTGTGTAGGACAGCTTTTAATAAAGCTAAGAACACAAGAGAAGGTCGAGATTGGGACTCCTATAAGGAGGACCTAAGAAAGTACATAAAAGAATTGAGGAAGGCACAAAGGGACTCTTGGAGACTCTTCTGTTGTAGGATGGAGGAGGTCTCTGAGACTTCTCGCCTTAGGAAAATTCTAGCTAGTAACCCAACCAGTCCTGGACGGGTCAAGGACAGCTTCAAGTGCGGAATCTTTGGAACTCCGCATCGAGACACATTTCCAAGGAAGCTTTGATGTCTCGATGGAGCAGGAAGCTCATCGAGTAACACCTTCAATAGAGATGGAGGGAATCGTGAATAGTGAGAGAATCCGGTGGGCGCTGAATGGTTTTAAGCCTTATAAATCGGCAGGCCCGGATCGGATTATTCCAGCAGAAATCCAAAAGAACTCGGCAGTGATCATCCCCTGGCTGGAGGGGATTTTCAGGGGATGTCTGAAACTGGTCTATATTCCTGGGAAATGGACAGAGGTCAGGGTGGTCTTGATCCCGAAATTGGGAAAAAGCTCACATGCCTATCCAAAGGACCTGAGGCCTATAACTCTATCATCCTTTCTTTTGAAAACCTTGGAAAGGTTGGTAGATATAGGTATTCGATCGAAAATTGAGCCCAGTAGTTGGGCAATGTCGCAGCATGCGTATTGTAAGGGAAAGTCGGTAGACACAGCTCTACACGATCTGGTGCGCATGGTTGAGAAGTCAATTTACTCGCAAGAGTTCTGTATGGCAGCATTTCTCGACATTGAGGGTACCTTTAATAATGTAAAAGCGGAGGCGATCATGGAAGGATTGTCATTTTTGAACGTGGACTACCCCATAATTAGGTTGATAAATCGGATGCTGGTAAGCAGGATTATTACCTCGAAACTGGGGGAGGCCACCATTAGAAGGCGGGTGGTTAGAGGAACCCCGCAAGGAGGCGTAATGTCCCCCTTTCTTTGGAGTGTTGTGATGAATAGATTGCTCTTAGAACTGGAGAGAGAGGGGATAGGGGTTGTAGCGTATGCGGATGATGTAGCGATAGCTGTCTCAGGCAAATATCTGGACACGATTAGGGATGTTATACAGAATGCACTACTGATCGTTACGAAATGGGCCAGCAAATGTGGGCTAGGGATCAACCCTTCCAAGACAGAGCTGGTACTATTCATTAAGAAATATAAAATTCCGGTAGTTAGCCCTCCTACCGTGAATGGCATTAGACTAGCTTTTGCTGACAGAGCGAGATTTTTGCGCATAATCTTGGACAGTAAGCTCAGCTGGAAGCCTAACATTGTAGAAAGGGTGAATAAGGCTAACGTAGCCATTTACTCGTGTAGGAACGCCATAGGTAAGAGATGGGTACACTGGCTCTATACCGCAGTGGTAAGACCTGTGACAAATCAATTGGGATCATTATGAGGCATTCGATGGTATATTTAGTGATGATCGGGCTATAAATAATCATAATACGATATCTTCCATGGAAAGTGAAGATTGCACCAATGAAGTTTCAAATAATTTAGTTTAAGCGGCTTTGTCTTCAGGTTGAAGTCGAAAACGGGCATTATCTGATTATCAACAGCAACAGCTTGATATTGAAAGAGCTTGACTATTAATAATGGACTGGCTGATTGACAACATAGAAAAAAACACCAAAGCGCATGAAGATCCTACTGTTTTACTATAACAAATTATTAATATTGATAAGTACCGTAAAAATGGTAATCCATATTTTAAAACTGAACAATGCACAACCAAAAAGTTGGTGAGTACACCGACAGCAACAATTCCAAAAATTAAAAAGTGTTCATACAAAGAAATATTTGAAAAAGAAAAATAACATCATAAATCTGAGCAACGACATTCAATATGACCATAATAAGATGATAAAACCTAGTGCACCCACGATAACAGGATTACCAAAAATTCATAAGGCCAATATATCGATCAGACCTCTCATAAATTTTACATCCGCACCATCGTTTAAAATCACCAAGCATCTCAATTGCTGGCTACAACATAATATTGTCCCACAACTACTGTCATTAATAACACAGAACTGGTAGAGAAAATCCGATCAGTACACATTCCAATTGGTACAAAACTGGCGTCGTTTGACACGAATATGTATACAAACATCCCGATAAATAAGGCATCGCAAATAACCGCAGACATATGATTAGAGGTCAATGAGTTATAGGGTTATATATAGTCAATGTATTAAAAGTGATAACAAAACAAAACTATTTCCAACACGAGAACATATTTTACAGCAAAACAGAAGGATTACCAATGGGGAGCCCGTTATCAGGAACATTGGCCAACATATTTCTAAACCATTTAGAAACTAAATACATCCTAAACAGCATAAATAAACATGTGAAACAAATCGTTTATTGGCACCGGTGTGTGTGTGTGTGATGACAAAAATTCTAAAGTAATACATTATACATTTATTATGTATAATTAACAATATTGCGTTTATTAATGAATGTGTACTTTAAAGATTTTAGCAAAATTTATTTATTGAGAAATGCAATAATTTTACCTTTCATAAATTGTACACGTACAATTTTGTTGTTTGTCAATTTTCTTCCCTACTCTATTTAGTATTCAGTTTGATTTTATGCATTATTCTACATGTACTGCTTTAGCTAAAATATGAAAACCTATAGTTATTGAACTTCAAACAACTAAACTAAACATAAAATTAACGTATATTTTGCTCGTAAGTTGTGGTAAGAGGTAACCATGAAATGGAATGTTATATTTGCGTTTTTGTGTTGTGTAAATATTTTAAAAGTTTAAAATAAAATGTACAAAAATAAATAAATCGAAAAATTATTAACATTGCATTAAGGTAATGGACATCAGTTTAACTTTCAATTTTACGGTTAATTTTTTGTTTAGTTTAAAAAAATTCATTCATTTGTTCGAAATATGTTGTTGTGGAAGTTATATACCTAGACAGAAAAAAAAATAAATTAATAAACTTAATAAAATGTTCGGAGTGGTAACTTCAACAGATGATTAAGAACATTAAAACTCAAGTTAAATTCATTATAGTTCAAAAAATGTGAAAATCCAGGCAGACACAAAAAAAAGTTTTCAATTTTCTGCGAAAAAACGTGATGGTTAGCTTTAGCCTTACTTTTTTTCAACGGATAAAATTTATAGTCACGGATTCCGAATGTTTCGTTTAATTTTGATTATCAATGTAATTGTGTGTCCAGATATTCAGGCAGACATGAAAACACTTTGTTTGCTCTACTGAGGAAGTTTCTAAAGATCGTGTTATGTTATTCCGAATTTTTGACAATATTTTAATTTAGAACTTGGTTTAGTTTATTAATTTGTTATCTAATTCTTGTAGAAAAACAGAGGATTGTCCCTGGATGCAAAAATGTGAGCGGCGCTCTAGTACTAAGGCTATATGATATTCGATGGCTGTCATAAGTAATATGCTACCATTTTATTTCTGCTCTATATCCCTACTCTGCTAAACAAGTTTAAAAAAAATATTTAGAGAGTATCTTCTCAGTCCACCTTCCACAGCTTCTGTGACATTCAAAATGTAATATTTTAATATTTTCTAGCTATATCGAAGTAACAAGCTTACAAGCTAAATCAAGCTAAGGAATATTCTTAAAGATCTCCTAAAAATTATTTGTTTCTTTTGCTTTACCAAATTGTACGGAGAAAATTGGACATAGGACCAAGTGAGTATAGGTTATTGTTATTAATGTTGTCCATTCATCTTTAGCATGTACTCATCTATACTGGGGCCGAGAACCAATTTAACATTAAACTCAGCTGATTTTTGAATGATTTCTTGCTGTTAATGTCTAGGACTCAAAATTAATACCAAATTTTACCTATCAATGAATTGGTCTTATTAATGACTTGTAGATGTTCAGTTTTAACTGGCGGGAAACGTTAAAAGAGTAATGCCCCTAGCACAGAAAACTGGGTAGCTTAGTGGCCAGTTATTTCGGCGCTATAAAAATGAAAATTGGCTTCACAAGCAGAAACAACTCATAGTACAATCATAATCAAATTAATCTAGAAATATTTAGTTGCAAAGAGCAAAGAAAATAAGAGTTACGAGGTATACGCATGTGTATTTGATAGTTTTGTTACTAAGGCAATTCATATCGAAACAATAAGCGATCTTACAGCAAATGGAACGCAACTTACACCCGTTTCATAGACAGACGAGGAAAACTCTCCCACATCTTTAGTGATAATGGCACGGATTTTGTTCTGGACCACCTAATTTTAAAGATCAACGGTGTGATATTGGCTATTACTGTGGTTAATTATATCGGACATGGTGGTAAAAGAAAATCAAGAGTATGTGAATGTTTCTTCAAAGTTTCCCTACTTGACCGTTGTGGTAACTTGCTTCGCATGTAGATGCGTGTTATGCGTTAAATGTAGATTTTCAGTACAAATTTCAATTTCCATTTAGTTGCACTTTTAAGTTATAACAATTAAGTATGTTTTTAATACATAACAATATAGAATCTCCAAAGCACAGCAATTGACCGTTGTGAACCATTCTTTGTTACAATTTATGCATACATCAAGGTAATTATTTGCATAAGGTATGTGGATATTCAACGAACTTGATATTGAAACTTTACTTTTATTTTCAGTGAAGACATTTCATCATAAAAGTGTATAGCATATGTAATTGTATAGTAATAAATTTTACACTCTTTTTGGGTAAATAATGTATGGTTGTAGATTGCAGTGGTAAAATTATTGCAAGTTAAACAAGAAAAAACTCATCAATTCGTTGTGGATGAGTAGTACATGCGACCATAAATTTATCAATCCAAACTCATGCCGCCTATTTGGATAGCAAAGACTAAAGAGTAAAGAAGCGGGCGCGAACTGAAATGAGAAAATTAAAAATAACAAATCATAGTATCAACACAGCACAGCGTACACACAAGACAAGTTAAAAAATTGGATTGAAAATTTAATTTATTTATATAAAATTTTTCTCGTAGACGTTAAGTTTTGTTTATAATTGAAGTAGAATTTATTATAAATAATAATAATAAAATGCAATATCACTTTTTATTATTATTTCTTGATGATAGTTTTAGAGTTATTTACATATAATAAATTGCAATATACTGTTCTGCTGAAAATTGAAAAATTTATTATCGAGACCTTGAATTGTGTGCGCTTATTATATTAGTTTATTTACAATATCTGGCTAGAAATCGAAACATTTCGCCTGCGCCTTTCAAAATTGTAAATCTTGCAGTGAAAATACATCAGTGCATATATCTAATACCTGACCGATTTTACAGAACCAGTAGAAGTAAAATGATGACATCTTAATTGTGCAATTAAAATATTCGTCCAGTACATTTATACAACGAAGTTATCTGAAAATCGATAGTTCAGTCAATTATAATATTATCCAGTATGAAATTGATCCATACCATTTAGTGCGTTACTGTTTTACACAAACATCATTCCAATTCTTCCTTTTTCGATTTTCGCTTTATTAATAATTAGACTTTTATTTAACTTGTTTTGAACCGATAGAAAGACTGTCTTGTCTACCTGTCCAACTATGAGATTGAATCATATTAATTTATTTATTAAATATCACTTTGTCAACCAATGTGGTTCGGCGGCATTTGGTTCGAGAAGTGTAGGGTTGAATTCCATTGGCCCGTTCCACACTTTACTTCTTTTTACCACTTTAACCGTCTACCTATAAAATCGGTTTTAATTGCCTGTCATTTTTCAACAAAAAATTTTTCGGTGAATCAGCTCTAACATAAATAGAAATGCAATAAAAAAAATTTAAGACCATTTTTGAAATGTAGATAAATTTTATTTTCGAGAGAGCAGAATAAAACTGTCTGGGGGACGAAATTAAATTGTCTGGGGGGGGGGGCGAAGTTCTAGATTCATACCTGCTCACCGGTGCTCGCTGGGTAGCTCTAAATGAATCAGGCGGTGTAGTGGAGACGAGCAGGGGAAATCCTCTTTATAGTCATGGACACTACATGTCAGGGAGAGCCATTTGCGCCTCAAAACCAATACAAAACTAGCGTCTGTTTTCCAGGTTAGGAGCGGCTGAAGCGGGCGTCTGTCTTGTATCAAGCGGCTCGCTATATAAATGTGATCAAGGTAGGACTGGATGCCTTAAGATTCTCACCAGTACGTGACCCACACACGTAACAAGCGGATTGAGCGGAAGGCCAACAACCTTCCCTCATAAAAACAGTTAAGTTATGAACCCTAATCAAAGGCCTCGGATTACCATATCGGATTCATTACAAACTCGACCGCGGAAATTGTACACGGACAAAGCTTTAAAAATGAGAACATGGAACGTGCTGAGCCTCTTAAGAGCTGGAAATCTCCAGAACCTATCGAACCAAGTAAAGAGTTACACTTAGACGTTATTGCATTACAAGAGCTTAGATGGGCTGGGAGTGGGATCCATGACACCACCAATGGTTACACTCTTCATTACAGCGGCCATCAGGACAGAGGTCAATTTGGAGTTGGTTTCCTCATCCATCGGCGCGTGATGCATCATATCATCGATTTTCGCCCTATCAACATGCGGATATGCACGGTCAGACTTCGCACTAAGAGATTTAACATCACGATCGTTAATGCGCATGCACCCCACCGAAGATAAATCAGATGACATCAAAGATCTTTTCTATGTCGAGCTGGAGGATGTCATCAATAACATACCGCACCACGACATTAAAACCATCGTGGCGACTTTAATGCAAAAATCGGTAGGAGTGCAAAAATACATCGCACGTCGGTCCTAACAGCCTGCATCTAACTAGTAATAACAATGACCAACGCGTCACCGACCAGGCAATAACGTACAACTTAGTTGTATCAAGTACGTTTTTCCCACATAAAAGAATCCACAAAGTTACGTGGAGATCGAATGATGGAAGAACGGAAAACCAAATCGATCACGTCATGGATGTCTAAGAGACACTCCACCAGCATATCTGACGTTAGATCTTACAGAGGTGCAGACATGGACAGCGATCATATGCTTGTCATATTTAAATATAAGTGCAAACTGTCATCTACGTTTAACAGACAAGCACAAAAAACCGTTCGATAGAATATCGATGCTCTAAAAGACCAAGCGTCACTGCAGAGTTACCAATCAGCTGTCACTAATTATTTAGATCGGCCCCATAACAATGAAGAAGCTCCTCCTAACATCCAGGAGCAGTGGCACGTTATACAGTCAGCCATAACCACCGCGGCGCAAAACACTATCGGAAGAAGACCTCCAAGGCCCCGCAATGATTGGTTCGATTACCGATGCCGTAGGGCCGTCAAAAATAAACGAACGCTTCGTGAAAAATTGTTGGCTCGCAACTCTAGAAGCACTCTAGCAGAATATCTCCGCGCTAGGAAAGCCACGACTAACAACCTTCGACAAAAAACCGCGAAAATATGAGATTATGCATTGAAAACATCAGCTTCCAAGTGGAACTAGGAAACTCAAGGGACTGCTTTGCAAACGCCAGGAATCTCACTAAAGACTTCCACCCAAGAAGTACAGCCATCAAAGACGGGAATGGAGAATTGAGAACAAACGTGGCTGATGTTCTCTCAGTATGGCAAACCTACTTTCAAAATCTACTAAATCAGAATGACGAAGTGACCCCATTAGAGTAATAGCTCTTCCAAGTGAACAGGTCTTTGTCGAATATCCCACAGTGGAAGAAGTAGACGCAGCGATTAGTCGATTGAAAAACGGAAAGGCACTCGGTCTCAAAAGAATCCCCGCAGAATTGATTAAACTCAGAGGCGCTTCTCTTGAAACAAGTTTATTCGATCTCATCCTTTGTATTTGGGACCAAGAAGAGCTGCCTGAGAATTGGAAGACCGCGCTATGTCCGTTGCATAAAAAAGGCGACCGTCTCATCCCTCAGACTCATCCCTTTCGCCGAAAACATCATTGGCGACTATCAATGTGGTTTTCGACCCAACCGATCAACCACAGACCAGTGTTTCACCATGAGGATGATCTAGGAAAAATGTTGGGAGTACAACATAACCATACAACAACTATATACAGACTTCCAACAGACATATGACAGTATAAACCGCGACAACCTATCCCAGAGAAACTCGTTTCTCTGTGTAAATTAACAACGTCTGGGTCTATATGTAGAATAGTAATTGAAGGAACTGTGTCAGACTCCTTTGAAATAACATCTGGCGTTCAACAGGGTGATGCACTCGCGCCTTTGCTGTTCAACTTGGCGCTTGAGTACGTAGTGAGGAAAAGCAACATCGAAACTTCGTGCTGCATATTTAATAAATCCGGTCAAATCCCTGGATATGCAGATGATATCGTGCTTCTTAGCCGAAGACCTAGCGATATCAAAAACAGCTTCATACCGCTCGATCGCTGCGCAAGAAGACTTGGTTTGGAAGTGAACAGCAGTAAAACCAAACGAGTCGAAAACTTTAAATACCTGACATCACTGAATGAAATGCAGACAGAAATAAAAGCCCGAATCGCCGCCGGACAACGAGTTGTCTATGCCCAATCAAGATTATTGCGATCAAAACATCTATCGCAGTCGTGCAAGCTCGCAGCAAGCGACAATGACCTCTAATGATTGTAGATTGTTATCTACCTTCAAAAGGAAGGTCATCCGTTCAATTTTTGGTCCAATTAAAGTTGCGAACAACGAATATCGGAATCGTATGACTCACGAAATAAAGCAACTCATCGGGGGCAGCGATATCATCGGATTCATTAAATCCAATCGAGTGAGATGGCTCGGCCACGTTACAAGGCCCCACAACAACGGATGATTAATAAAGTGTTTCACCAACAATCAGTCGGAGTGCGTCGTAGAGGAAGACCCCGACTATGCTAGCGTGACGACATCAAACAAGATCTACAAGCATTAGGATGTCGAAACTGGAGGACGAGAGCAATGGATCGAGATGGATGGAGCGCCATTGTGCAGGCGGCGAAATCCTTTCATGGGATGTGAAAGCCAGAGAGAGAGAATAAAACAATACAAAAATGTTTGTGTTTAAATATAAAATAAGGTTTTAAATTAGCAATAAAAAGTAGTACTTCAAAGAAGTAGAGTATGGAATGGGCCATTGGATGTGTTTATATATGGACTTTTTCAACCAATTTTTCGGCGTTAAAATACCACGTCGTTTAGATAAGGCATTCAACTGGATTTTTTTGTCAAAACCTTTATATATGTTCTCCAAAATTGAAAATTAAAACTAAAAACAAAACATGAAAACATTGGGTCCTTGAGTTTATATTTACTAATTTATTTTTGGTTTGTGTTAGTGAAAAAAATCCAAGAAACCACCATAATTTAGGCTGACAAAAAAATCCAAAAACATTTTGTCTGAAAACACCGACGTGAAGTTTAAATCATTTTTCAAAAGTGTATTTACACAATTTAATCAAAAGTGTTCAAAAATAAATAAAAGAAGGAGGGACAAAAAATAGGCAATAAAAATTAATCTACTAACTGTTAGTCATACGGAAATAATAATTTCTAACCACATAGACCTATGCATAATTTAACTTTACATTATATATCAAAATATTTAAATACGTTTAGATTATTTAAAAATATTTGCTTATCATGATATTTAATTTTAA
This sequence comes from Nephrotoma flavescens, assembly GCA_932526605.1. Classification (NCBI taxonomy): domain Eukaryota; kingdom Metazoa; phylum Arthropoda; class Insecta; order Diptera; family Tipulidae; genus Nephrotoma; species Nephrotoma flavescens. The sequence goes on along the minus strand of OW052222.1, from coordinate 101,952,517 downwards.
AAAATCTATAAAATAATTTTTTAAGCAAAAATTCAACCCTGCTACATTTTCTTCTGTGTTACTATATGGTTCCTCTGGTATACAAATAACTATCGGTTTTTGTTCCGATTTTTTGGTTGCTCTTTGTTACCATTGGATAATTATTTTATTATTATTATTTCCGTATGATTAACAGTTAGTAGATTAATTTTTATTGCCTATTTTTTGTCCTTCCTTCTTTTTATTTATTTTTTGCTTTTTTCTGCTATATATAACAAATCCTTACTTTTACATTACATACTTCTGATGATAACCAAACAAGTCGAAATCGATCGAGTGATTTTTTAAACTTTTGGAACAAATTTTTTAATTAAAATATTCAAAAATCTAATTTTGCGAAATAAAAAACAAGTGTTTAATAAAATGTATTTATGATAGTAAAGGTATTTGAGAGCTTCGGAATAAAGCGAATAGATGAGTTATAAATCAATGAAAAATAGAGAATCAATAGGTATTCAAAAAACGTTAAATTCATTGAGGGGGCTCAACGCTATATATTCTTAAACAAATGCTGTGTGGAAAATCACAATGTAATTAATGCGGAAAACCCAGTGGACCATTATGGTGAGTTAATGGCAAATAATCGATTTCTTAGGAAAACGTAAAACCTTCATGAGCGGTTTATTTTTCAGATTCCTCATTTGACAACAATGCCTTTCATGAACTTAAGATTAGCTTCAATTTTATAAAATATACGGATTAGATTTGGTGTAAACAGGAAAGTTTCCTATGCATGACAGCTGATTTTGCTCCAAAATTCACAACGAATAAAAAGCCTATCACAGAAAATTCAATAAACATGGGAGACACCATACCCTGGCATAACCAAAATAAACGACAATTAACGGAATTAAGAAAGGACAGTGAGGAAAACCTACGGTAGTGCCCTTGACTGGTAGTAGTTGGTGCTATACATAGGTGATTTTTTAGATCCTCTTCGGAATGTGTAAAATAAGTTTAATTGTGTGAATTTTTTTCTAAACAAAATTTTTTAACACCCTATTCGTGTCGAAAGATACGTAAAGTTTTCTACTTTTATAGAATTTCTCATTCATCTAATTTGAGCCGTATTATTGGTCAGAAATTTTAGTTCCATCTGCAACTTTTATAATAACTCTTGTTGATATTGCAAACGAAGCATTCCAGACTAGACGAAAATATTCATAAATACACATACAGTTACGTGATAATATTGTTATACGAGACTGTAAGGTGCAAAAAAGTGTTTCACTAGATATATTGATTAAATATTTACATTTTAGACGTGTAAACAAATACAGATTCTAGTTATTTCAAGCATGGTAACACCTATTTAATGTAAATAATTTAACCGATCAGCTACAATAAAAACTATTTTCGAAAATATGTAATAGGAAAGTGTTAAGTTACAGCTAAACTCTAGTTCAAATCACCAACCACATGCTGTATATGGAATTTAAACGCGATATGAGCATATTGAATATGAATATTATCAATGGTCTTTGGAATGAACATGATTTATTCAGTATTTTAAGGCTGTTATACCTCTTCCTAAATTACAGCAATTAAGTGCTAAATCCCCGTCGTGATATTAAAGATAGTTCATAAAAAAGTAGAACCATTTTTAGACAAATAAAATGACGAAACTAGTAGCCTCATCCCTTATCGAACAACTAAACTTACTGAACAACCTATACTTGGTGATTTTTAAAGCTGGCAAGTTTCACCTTAACTTTCAAATATCTCGGCAAATAAGCAATCTACGAAAGGTACATACATTAGTGATAAAATTAGTGCCTCTCCTCCCCTTCTTGTAGGTGGGGTGGGGGTAACTTTGAAATTTAAATATAAACTGTTTTTTATTGCAGATTCGGATTCTACGGTTTAAAGTATGGAAGATTTCTTTGAAACATTTTTTTCGATTCATGATAGATGACAGTGTTATAACGATATTAAATTAACATATGCATATACGATTCTGCAATACGTTTGAATTAAAATTAACACATTTTCAATGTAAATATTTGTATTAGTCTTAAACAAATTGTATTTCTTAAATTACGAAAATTTATTTTATTTTAAAATAAAATTTATTAAATAAAAAAAAATTTGAATAAATTTTTTTTAATGTTTCAAAGAAAACCTACGCAGTTCTACCCGTAGAATCCGAATGTGCAATAAAAAATAGGGGTTCCTCTTTTAATTTCACAGTTACCCCCCACCCGACCTACAAGAAGCGGGGGAGGAGTACTAATTTTAGCACTAATGTATGTCCCACGGAATGATTAAATTTGTATAATGGACATTTTTTTCAGAGAGTGCTTAATTTCCGAGGTTTTTGAAAGATTCAGCTTAATCACCCAGTATGCCGTTTTAATGTATTGATAATCTGTCTAGGTACTCGTATATGTATGCATGTATACTCAATCAGTTGCCCTATTCTGGAAATTCCCCGGGAGTAGGGAATAATTTCTTTTTGTAGCAGCCCCAATTCTCCGTTTCCCAAAAGTTAATTCTGGTGATTGAGGAATAAATTTACGGGCAAATAATTTAATTATTCGCGATCGACACGCGATCGCAATAAAACAAGAAAACAAATGTTTAAAAATAGTTTACTACGTTTAATTGGTTTTTATTGATATATAAATCGAATTTTACTTAAAAAATAAATTTTGTTTATTAATGTAAAAAATTGGATATTGACATTTTCCAATTGATACTACCAGTTTTCACTATAGATTAACAATCATAATATTGCTATAAGTAAATAACGGGTGATTTTTTAAGAGCTTGAGAACTTTTTTTTTAAAAAAAACGCATAAAATTTGCAAAATCTCATCGGTTCTTTATTTGAAACGTTAGATTGGTCCATGACATTTACTTTTTGAAGATAATTTCATTTAAATGTTGACCGCGGCTGCGTCTTAGGTGGTCCATTCGGAAAGTCCAATTTTGGGCAACTTTTTCGAGCATTTCGGCCGGAATAGCCCGAATTTCTTCGGAAATGTTGTCTTCCAAAACTGGAATAGTTGCTGGCTTATTTCTGTAGACTTTAGACTTGACGTAGCCCCACAAAAAATAGTCTAAAGGCGTCAAATCGCATGATCTTGGTGGCCAACTTACCGGGCCATTTCTTGAGATGAATTGTTCTCCGAAGTTTTCCCTCAAAATGGCCATAGAATCGCGAGCTGTGTGGCATGTAGCGCCATCTTGTTGAAACCACATGTCAACTAAGTTCAGTTCTTCCATTTTTGGCAACAAAAAGTTTGTTAGCATCGAACGATAGCGATCGCCATTCACCGTAACGTTGCGTCCAACAGCATCTTTGAAAAAATACGGTCCAATGATTCCACCAGCGTACAAACCACACCAAACAGTGCATTTTTCGGGATGCATGGGCAGTTCTTGAACGGCTTCTGGTTGCTCTTCACTCCAAATGCGGCAATTTTGCTTATTTACGTAGCCATTCAACCAGAAATGAGCCTCATCGCTGAACAAAATTTGTCGATAAAAAAGCGGATTTTCTGCCAACTTTTCTAGGGCCCATTCACTGTTAGTAAGTCTATTCATTATGAAATGTCAAAGCATACTGAGCATCTTTCTCTTTGACACCTTGTCTGAAATCCCGCGTGATCTGTCAAATACTAATGCATGAAAATCCTAACCACAAAAAAATCACCCAATACAATAAATTTCCGTTAAATTCTATTCCAAGTTAATTCTTTCGTAATATATGTATGGAATAATAAACGTCAAAACTGCTATAATGGGGTATAATTTTTTCCCAAAACAAATTGTTCCCAAAGCCAGAATACACTTTTGGGAAAAAGGGAATAACACTGATACAAAATTTAAAATTTGCATTCCCTGGGAATTACCAGAAAAGGGCCACAAGGAAGTTTCCTTCTTTATTTTTTATTTTACATTTTATATTATCTTTAATGATTTAGAGCATTTTATTTATGTGATTTTCTATTTGCCAAAAACCAATTATTTTTATGTACAACAATTATAAAATTTTCGTAAATTTTTTTTAAACAGTTAAAGAAACATCAATTGGTGTGTAATTTACCACAAAATAAATTAAAGACAAATAACACAATTCAACACAAATAAATTAAAGCACGTGTTTTAAATTTAATTGAAATATATATGAAATATAAATATACGTTAATCCTTCATTAATAAATATGTGAAGATTATTCGTTCGGAAATATATACATACATAAAATTACGTATAGTAGAGTTCACAACTGATGATGAATTGATATTTCTTAACTTCAAATAAACATAATAAGGTCATGTTTAATATCTCCAATACATAAATAAAACACATGATTTTTTTTGTTCTATTTGAACCATAAAAATCACAACGATTTGAAAAAGTAAATATATAAGGACATTAGTTTTTGAGTCGGCGTCGGCGTTACACAATTATTTGTCAATAAAAAAAAAACAAATATCTTTTTGTGTGCGTAAATCAAAACATTTTACTAAACACTTATTTTTTATTTAGCAAAAATTAAATTTTTGAATATTTTAATGAAATTTTGGCCAAAAAGTTTAAAAAATCACTCGACTTGCTAGGTGATGATGATCAGTAGTATCCACTGATTTGTAAAAATATAAATTTAGTTATATATAGTACAAAAAGGCAAAAAAAAGAAATAAACGAAGGAGAAACAAAAGTAGGCAATAAAAATTAATCTATAGATCGTCCCAACCATCTGTTGTTTATACGGAAATTTTAAAGAGAATTTAAAAAAAAAATCCCTACAAACAACAAATGGTTGGGATGACCAATAGATAAATGTTTATTCCCTATTTTTTGTTTGTCCATTTATTTTTATTTTTTGCCTTTTCCTTTAAATATACAACTAAATTTTTATTTTTACAAATCAGCAGATACTCCTGATTATGATGTGATTTTTTAAATTTTTTGGACAAATTTTTTAATTAAAATATTCAAAAATTTAATTTTTGCGAAATAAGAAACAAGTGTTTAGTAAATTAATGTGTTTATTATTGTTAGTGTGTTTCGATAAGTGCCTACAGCAAATAGTGTTAAAAGTATGTGTACATAAACTTTTTTTTTTTAATTTAGTTTTATTTGTTTGGCTTGAGCGAAAGTCAGTCACATCATCAACATACACAGTTTTATTGAACTATTCTCCTAATTTTTTTTTTTTTTTTTTTTTTTTTTTTTATATATAAATTGCTTTATTTCACTTAAAAAAAATATATTTCTTTTAACTCACTAATATCATTTTTTCTTAAGATATCTTCTAATTTTTATTTTTAATTATATTATATTTTTCTCTTATATTTCTATATTTAATACACTTTTCTATAATATGTCTACACAAGTTTTCTTCTACTTGTTTTATAGGATATAAATAATTTTTATCTAAAGTATGATTCGTTTTGATTCTCGTTATCAACCTAGCATTAACATTAATTTTTTTTTATGAAACCATGGTTTTTTTATTATTTTTTCATTTATATTAATTCTATGCTGTTTCCCTTTTATTAACGTACGTTCTAAAAACATTGTGTTCCATTCTTCATATAATTTATTAATTATATTTTCTTTTATTGACATGTAAACTGCTATTGCGTTATCATTTTTACAGTCTTTTTTGCTGATTCATCTGCCTTATCATTTCCACTTATGTTAATATGACTTGCTACCCATATAATTTGTATTTTTAAATTTTCTTTATATATTATTTCTGCAATTCTATTTCCATAGTAATCATCTTCTTTTATTTTAATTAAAGCTTGGCACGAGCTTAGAGAATCTGTTATAATTGTCAAAACTTTTAATTTGTCTATTATTGCATTTTTATAGCAATCATTTCTATATTTTTAATTAAAAAATTTTCTATTTTCTTAAATTCCATAATCTCATTTTTATATTCACTATAAATTCATATACGAATTCCTATATCGAAATAGATCTATTATTGCGCCATCCGTATAAATTCTATTAATTCCCGCATAATCATTAATAAACATTTTTGTAATTATTTCTAATAGATCTTTTATCATTTTCATTTTTTTTTTAAATTTTTCATGCAATTTAATATTAATTGTTAGATTTTCGCTTAAATTTTCATTTTTTTCATACTCTATTATTTTTGTAATTTTTTCAAATTCTACTTTATATTTTCTTCATTTAAATTGTTATTCTTAATATGTTCTACAATATTATTATTTAATTGAATTTTTTTTCAATATAATTATATTTAAACAACTCTATTTTCTTTTCTATTGGTATTTCCCCGGCTTCCGTTATGACTGCTGTTGTAGGCGTGCTGTTTTCAAGATCTAAACTTATTCTCAACGCATTATTTACAATTATTTGTAATTTTTCTATATATCCCTTGTTTTTTATCGTCATAACATTATACCTTATTCTACTTTCAATTAGGCTTTTATAAGCATTTAAAATTGTTTCTGGATGAGCTCCTCCTCTTTTATTTGAAAATACTTTAAAAACATTTACAGCACATTTTTATCTGACAAACTCTTTAATACTTCATTTGTTTTATTATTTAAATTTTCAATATTATTACTGGTAATTACAAAAAGAAAATCATCCGCATATTGAAATATTTCTACGTTATCCTCCTTTAGTTGATGAATAATTCAAGTGTATATGTTGAAAAGATCTGGACTGAGCGGATCACCCTGTGGTATACTATTACTTGTTACTTTAACTACTTTGTTATTATTTTCTTCAAAAATTATATTTCTATTTATCAAACTAGTATTATAAATTGGACTAACGTATTTCTCTGGAATTTTAATGTCCTCATTATTTTTATTAAAATATTTGTATTTACTTTATCGAAAGCTTTTTCTATGTCTGTTGATACTATAATCGATTCTTTTTTATTTTTTTTATTTTTTTTTTTCTAATATTCCTATTAATTTATTTAAATAATCAACCGATGATAAACCTTCTAAAGCCGAAACATAATTGTTCAAAAAAATTATTTTTTCCAATTGTCCCATAACCTTTTTTTTAATTGATTTATTAACAATTTTTAATAAAGACGACATTAAATTTATTCCCCTATAGTTATTAATATCATTTACATCTTTATTAGCTTTTGGTATAAGAATTATTTTAATTAGTTTCCACTTTTCTGGATATTCATTATTTTTCCACATATTATTTAAATGTTTATTTATCACCTTAATATGATTGTCACTTAAATTTTTTAATATTTCATTTGTTATCTTATTTATGCCTGGCACCGTATTCCTGTTTTTTTATTATTTCTTTTATTTCTTTAAAATTAAATTCTTCTTTCCTTTCTACATTTCTAATTATCTTTTTCTTTTATTTTCGATTCAACTATGTTTTTTTCCATAAATCTTTGTATATTATTCATATTTAAAAATAAATGATTTTTTTTCTTGCTTTTTATTATTAAATATATTTATTCTCCTCCATATTTCCCTTATACTTAAATCAGGTTTCATTTCTCCAATGAATTTATTCCAATTTTTTCATTTTTTATTAATACATTTAATTTATTCGTAATTAGTTTTAATTCTTCTTCACAATATTTATTTTGTCTGTTTCTATTATTACACTTTAACTTTTCTTTCTTAATATTCCACATATTCTGTATTTCCTTATTCCACCAATATTTATAAACATATTTATTATTAGAATCACATATTATTATATTTCTGTTAATTATATTAGTCATAATTTCTTCGTACTCTTCTATATTATCAGTATGTTCTGGATTAATTAAATTAATTTCACTTATTATATTTTTAAATTTTATTATTTTTTTTATTATTTTCTACATTAAAACCTTTTAATTTTTATAATATACGGCAAATGATCTGTACCACCAATTTTAACTAAATCAACACTAGATATTATTTTACTAAATATGTCAGTACTAATTATACTTATTTTACTGCTGACATATTTCCATTCACTCCAACTCTTGTAATTTTCCCATCGTTGATTATTATAAGATTTGATTTATTGATAATTTTAGCAATATATATTCCTCTTCTGTTTTCTTTGCTATTTTCTTCCTATAAAGAATGATGTCCATTGCTGTCTCCCATTATAATTAAATAGGAGCCGCATACAAATTTAATAAAGTAATTATTTTATTATGTTTATCTATTATATCATTTTTATTACTTCAATTGATTCATATTTTTGATTTTTGATTTCATTAAGTATATTTCTTTTAATAAAACACCCAACAGCACCATAACCATCATTTCTATTTTTTAAGATATTATTATAGTTTTCAATTTTAATCTTTTCATTTTTGTTTAGCCGTGTTTCATTGAGACTTATTATGTCAATACTATTTTCACAAATATATTTCTCTAATTCATTTTGTTCCTTTTTATACTTCTTATATTTAAATGTAATATATTTTTTGTATTACTCATCATTTAAATTATTAACTCTTTTTTTATCCGTTTTTATTATATTATCCTCAATATATTTATCCATCTCCATCACACTTTCTAATATTTCTGTAATACCAAATCCGTGTCTGGTTCCTTGTAAATTTAAATATCCCTGTGTCAATCTTTGTATTTTTTATTAATTGTATTAATGTTTCCTATATAAATTTTTATATCATTCATATTAGTTTTTATTATTTCATTCTCCCTTAATAAACCTATTTGAAATTCTTCAAACTCTCTTTTTATATTTTATATTTCACTATACTCACTACTTTTATTTAAATATGGAAAGTTTGTTCATTATATTAATATTATTTGTTTATTAATAATTTAATAACTTCATTATATGTCATTTTTTTTGTTATCATTAAGTATTTTTTCTTTTTCTTAAACTCTTCACATATCATACTATTGGTTATGTGGTTTTTCCACAGTAATAACAAATTATTTTATTTTTACAAGTGAGTTTTGTATGATTTTCTTCCGTGCATAAAATACATTTTTCCTTTCCATTACATTTTTTTTTGTATGTCCATAGATAAGACATTTTTTGCACATTAGAGGTTTTGGTATATAATAATATACTTTTTTCTCCGGTCTTGTGATGTCGTGGCTAACTAAGCAATAATTTTATGTTATTTTCGATTTTTTATTTTGTTTTGATTTCTTAATACGATAATTAATGAATAATACTAAAAATTATTTTGGGTTTATATTCGTTTTAAAGTCCGATCGGAGAAAAAATGGTATGTACAATTCGGAGGAAAAGTGCATTCCCTTAATCGCCATAGTGTCTTCCTCTTTATTTTCACTCGCATTCCATCTCCTAATTCTTTCTATTTTAATTATTTTGCAATTCCTTTTTATATTTTCTCTTATTACTTCCTCTTTCATATTTATTAGAACTTTCTTAATAAAACCTATTGATTCGATCATGAAATTTGGTATATAACATTTGACCTTATATAACATATGTAAATCAATGCTATTTAAAATTTTATTCGCGGTTTCTAGTTCTTGAGTTCTGACTTTAAGTTCATTTTTATCATATTGTTTGATTTCCACTATTTTACCAAAATTTAATTTGGTAAAAAAATGATGTAATACGGCCCTTTTTCGAAAATGATATAATACAGCCCTCTATCACCAGGCATGTATTTATTTAATTTATGTTTATTATATTCATTTTTTTTCAATTCTTGAATTGTATCATTTTATTTCTTTCGCTTTCTTTATTTATTGTTAATTATTTTTATTTTTTGGATAATATGTAAATTTTTCTAATATTGAATTATTATTGTTTAATTTTTTATTTTGATCTATTATTATGTCATTACCCACTATATTTTCTTCTGTATTCTTTTCCATTGATATATCATTATCACTTTGATTATATTGTTCAATTTTGTCCATGTCAATTTTCATTTTTTTATACGTAGTTTCATTATTTTTTTATTAAAACTCATTTTATTTTTTTTTTCTAGAGTTACTCTACTTTTATAAATTTGTTCTACCAGTCTATTTTTATTTATATTACTTTTTTTGCTTATTTAATTTATCCTTACCCATATTTTATTTAACTACATATTATAATTTTTTTTTCTAACATATTTTTTATTAATTAATTATATTTATTATTATTAAATAAGTCCTTCTTAAATTTTTATCTCTTTAACTAAATTATTATATTCCAAAATTACTATTATATTTATTATTCTTATTTTTATTCTTATTTATTTTTTATTTCAGCTTAACAGATTTTTCAACAAAAAAAAAACTGAAAACCTACTTTTAATATTCTTCAAATAAATTTTATTATAATTTCTAGTCTTGTTTATTTTAATTAAATTTGTTATTTATTCATTATTTACATTTTTAACAAAAGACTGATATTTGAATTTCAGCTTAACATATTTTTCGATTAAGATAAAAATGAAAGCCTACTTATATAAATATTATGTTTATTGTCATAAATAAGCACCACTTTTGCCTAGTATCAGGGAGTGTTACTAATTCACGTAATTTCGTTAAAATCCGTTACTTCGTTATCTCAAAGTATATTAATATCTTGTTTCTCGTTTTTTAATATTTTGTCAAATACCAAAAATTTGTATTCCAAATAGACTATTTAACTTTCACGTGACACTCGAAATTCAACAAAGATTTGCAATACAATGCGACAATGGCAAAACACAGCGTTTTTTGAATTAATTCTTACAGTAAAAAATGTTATAATTTTTTTTTTTATTAAAACATTATATTTGAATATGCCGCCCCGGTGGCAAAGTGGTCAGCATGCTTGCTCCAGCGACCGGAGGTCCCGGGTTCGATTCCTGGTGGTGAAAAAATTTCACGGCTGGTTTAGGATCAATGAATTAATCACTCATTATCCGAAATGAAAATATGATTATGAAACCTCATTTGAGGCGGCCAAATCCCTTGATGGGATATAGTGCCAGAGAGAGAGAGATTATATTTGAATTCCACTCTTAAAAATTTATTATAATTTCAAAATGGCTGAAGTATATATTTTCTCAATTTTTCACAATTTTAATTTTCGCCTTGTTTAAACAAAAATGTTTGCACTAGGGAATCCAAGTCGGTTCTACCCGACTTCGTGTAGTTGGGCAATTACTCACCCCCAGAGACACCCGAAACCATCGGGCATCGCCGCAAACAACCGAAACCGACAACCCTCCTATGCATCTGAACGAAAATGGAAAAAACATAAACGTATGTACTACGGAATCCCGACTAGGGAGTCCAATTACCCGAATTTCGGGTACCCGACTTTCGGTTCCGTTTATTTACCATTACCCCACCGGTTTCTACAAACAAACGTTTCTATTTTTTCCATTTTCGTTAAGATGCATAGGAGGGTAGTCGGTTTCGGTTGTTTGCAGCATTTCCCGAAGGTTTCGGGTGTCTCTGGGGGGGGGGGGGGGTAAGTAATTGCTCAACTACACGAATTCGGGTAGAACCGACTTGGATTCCCTAGTTTGCACCAAACTTACTAAAAAATTTACGATGAATAAAACAATTATATTATTTTTTTTAACACAATATTAAAATTGCACTGTTGAAAATTTATAATATAATTTCAAAATGACCAAAAATGATTGTTTTATTTTATGAAATATGTTAATCAAAATTATAAAATCCTTATCAAATATTCACCTATATATTCGTATTTACTTCAAGTATATATTTGCTCGATTTTCCGCAGTTTTAATTTTCACTTTGTTTAAACGAAATGTTTGTACTCAAAATTTAGTAATTTTTAAGCACATGTATCTTGTTCAACCACCATATTGTCAAAAAAAATTTTATGTTTTTTTCCGTTTTTAAATTAAAAAATTAAAATTAATAATAAATCTTAAGGCATATTATTTTTTTAACCAAATTCAAATCAAAATTAGCAAAGCACATTTTATAAATGATTATTATACACAAATTTTATTATAATTCAAAAATATTGAAACCTCCTTGTCTCAAATCACTAAGCTGAATGTACATAAACTTTAATGTTAAATTCTTTGAACTTTTCGAGAAAAGCTACCCGGTTTCTGTCTGCGGAAGAACATCAAGAAAATTTATCGATTTTTGTTTTTTTTTATTCTTTTTTTAGAAAAAAGAAAGTATTAACTGTCCAGTGGATTTAATGTCTTTTGAAGGTCAATTCAACTTTCATTCACGCACAGACCACCCATTCACACAATTACAGTATACCACCTGCACATTGCAAGCTCCATGTCAACCTGTACACTGATATGGGCATGGTGGATCGGCGTTGATTCTGCACTCCGAGGGCTTAGTTGTGTTTATTAACATCACCGATCGATCGTAATCGATGAGTGAAATTCTCTTTACATCCAGCCTCTGGTGGGATTCGAACTCAGTACTTCACGGTCGAAGTGCTGAAGCTTTAACCACTGCACCACTTGTCCGGTATTTGGATTGGTGAAAAGAAAGACAAAAAATTGTTTTTTATAAATGACTGGTTTATCATTTCAACTTGTTAGCATCGGTATAATAAAATACACTTGGGTGCAAAAAAATCGCACATTGCTCAATTTTCCACAAAAGTTCAAAAATATCAAAAAAAAAGTCCAAGTTTCGTTTAATTTTTGTTAATGCAGATTCAAAGTATTTTAATACCTATCCAGTGGTACCTTTTTTGTACGTGTGCCAGCCAACAAAGTGATTTTTTGTCATATGCATATAGCAGGCTTTCGAATTAAATTCTAAAAATAGTTCAACTAAATCAATACAATAGCATGCCATGAAATATCTCGCTCGGAATTGTGATCATTCGCATATCGACGCTTAGCCTAAACGATCCTCTATTGATTACGCTTCAACTGGAGCAAAGAAACAGATACCACACCAGATTAGCCGCGCAAGTGGTTGCACTAATTTATGCGGGGCAGCACCAAAGTGAAGTGGCTCTACAACTAAATTTGAGCCGATTATCCATTCGTCGAGTGTGGCAGAGATATCAGCAAACTGGTGGCTTCAGACGGCGACTAGGATTTGGCCGACAGCACAGCGTGATGACCGCTTTCTTGTAACTACTTCGTTGAGAAATCGCCGTATGAATGCGGTTCAACTGGGACGGCGGCTCTAAGAAGTTGGTGAAGTCGAAGTCAGTCGGTGGACAGTTTGAAGACGTCTTCGAGAAGTTAATCTGACTGCACACACACCAGCAAACGGGGTGAAATTGACCGCAGCCCACCGACGAGCCCATCGTGAGTTCGCTTGAGAGAATTTGAATTAGGCAGCAGAAGAATGGAGAACAGTCCTGTTCTCTGATAAGTGCAAGGTGTTTATTTGGCACCGATGGATGCGGAAGGCAGGCAACAGGCTAGCGTAGAGAAATGGGAGGCGATACCTCAAGATTTTGTGAAAACTTTGGTGAATTCAATGCAGCATCGAATGGAAGCTGTCATTTGAGCCAGGTGAGGGGATACTTCTTATTAATAAAACTGTTTTTTTTTGTTTTTTTTCATGTTTTAATTCGATTTTTACCCCTAATTTTCATGCTGACAAATTCACAAAAACATGACCCTCAGTTGTTTACCCCAAAAAATCAGTTTGATGGCACGTATAATACAAAAAAGGTACCACTGGATAGGTATTGAAATAGTCTTTGAATTTGCATAAAAAAAAATAAGCAAATATTGGATTTTTTTGATATTTTTGAAGTTTTGTGAAAAATTGAGCAATGTGCGATTTTGTTGCACCCAAGTGTAATTTATAAGCAATATTAAACTTTTCATTATAGTATCACCCATATTTCAATTTAATTAATTTACTAGCTGAGTTACCCGGCGTTGCACGGGAGGTATATAATTCAAATACATTGATTGTTATGCAAGAATTCTCTCTTTACATCGCTGCAGTTGCAATCACATATGAAAAGAAAGTTATAAGTAGCTATATTCAGTAACGGGTGCCTCCGTCAATGCATCCAGGCAAACTTTTGTAATGATACTATTGGACATCCTGTTTGTGAATTAATTTTGGTTTGGTAATTGTTACATTAATTTTTTTGTTAAATTAATTTTGGTTTGGTAATTATTATCAATTGCCGCCCCCTTGTCAAAGTGGTCAGCATGCTTGCTCCAGCAACCGGAGGTCCCAGGTTCGATTCCCGGTGGTGACATTGAAAAAATGTCACGGCTGGTTTAGGATCAATGAATTAATCACTCATTATCCGAAATGAAAATATGATTATGAAACCTTATTTGAGGCGGCCAAATCCCTTGATGGGATATAGTACCAGAGAGAGAGAGGGAAATTGTTACCAATTGCCAAATAATTATACTCCATTTTTACAAACCTTCAACCAGATCAAAGTGAATAATAAATATAAAGATATTTTAGTTAATAACTTTTATTATAAATCCTTTTGATAAACAGTATTTTTGGTTTTTCGATTTGGTGTGTAAATAAATAAAGAAATTTTTTGGCGTTCCCACTCTGGAGCAAGCAACATACAGTTGGCCATGGGAAAAGCATGAATTTTCCAAAATAACACCAGCTATTTTCAATGATTGCCCTGGGCTTTGTTGATTGTCATTGCAAAAGCAAGGCGTAATGGGAATTGTAGTCGCTCGAATTCAAACGGCAAACCGGTGGGAATCATAGGAATGCGCGGAATTAGCACATCTTCTCCTTTATTTTTACCGGTAATAATCGTTGCTTCAATCACATTCGGCATCAATTTATTTTACACACAAAGCCGTGTTCCGTTGCACAATTTCGGTGGATCTAAATTTCAGAGCAGTATTATTGGTGAACCCTCTTTTAAAAATAGTATGTGTGGTGGAATACCAGATGGATCCAAAGAATTAAGAAACTCTATTGGATAATTGACGGATTGATCCAGATCAGTAACCGTGTCGATAGATTTGTATTTCATTAGTGGCCCGGGTTATAGTTGCGATTGAATTTCATTATTTAATTTATTAACGCCGTCATGTTTGGGAGCTCGGAGTGCACGTTTGCACAGCCAATCATGATTTTTGAAGTTATTTGGCAGATTTGGGAATACTTTCATTACCACGTCCTGTATTGATGGCAGTATTTGACAAAAATTAGGCGTTTCATTAGCTCTAGAAGAAGACGTACTGCTTCGATCATTTTCAAGTCGTGCTTCACGCTGTTCGCTTGATTCAGCCACCCATGCGGCTCTAATCTTCTTCGACTTTGCAGTTACCTGCCCAATTGATCTTTTTTTCGGTGGCATTTTTAAGCAAAAATGAAACGTGTAACTAATTAATCAGGAATGACGGGCATTCAAAACAGAAATTAGTATTAATTTATCAAAACGATTTTAATGTTCCCTTCGATACGTTTCACCACGAACTGTGTTTGAAAATGTCTACGGAATTTTTTTTAAGCAAAATCAAATGTTATCTACAATCAAAAAGTAATCATAGATTAACACGTTTATAAACTGAAAACTTAAATCTAATAAGAATGTATATTCACTTGAAATAATATTTAATACCTGGAAAATAATCACCAACAATTATTTTATTGCAATATAGCTAACTAATCGAGAACAACGGCATCCGAAACACAAATTAATATTAATTTATTCAAAACGATTAAAACTACGTCCACTTCGATACGTTTTAATGCGAACTGTGGTTGAAAATGACATTTCGAAAAACAAAAGAAGTTTTTTCAAACTAAAGCTGGAATTCCATTACTGCGGCTTTTTTTGTGCAGAAAACCTGAAAGAGATGCAATCAAAAATCGCTATGTGTGTGAGCGGCGCAACAGTAAAATTTTTTATACTTAATTTTTTTGTTGTTGTAGCGATTTGGTTGGCATAAATATAAATAAAAAATACAAATCGAAGTATTTTTTATGGCATCCAAAATGAAAAATACCCCCCACTCTCAGCAAATTTTTAGTATTTTACTAATTTTATGGTGAGCACTTGGCTCATACATTTTATATGTTTGGTGGAGTGTAATATAAATCGCGTTTTCATGATAAATTCTTATTAATGCCAGAATTAAAATATTTTACAATTTTTAATTTTTATTATTTACTCTGTATTGCATAATTTTAATAATGAGATATTATTTAGGTTATGTTCAAAATGCGGTCAAATATTCCCCTAACTTTTTTATAGGAAGACGTTTTCTTAGTTTTTAATTATTGAAAGGAAATAATTAAAAAACGTAATAAAATGATGCCTACAAATAATATTTAGATGTTTTAGTACTTTAGAGGTATAAATAAAATTGATTTAACAATAATTTTCATTTTTTATGTAATTTTGGTTATAATTTCGTAGTTGTCAAATATTCCCCTTAAAATTTCGCTATAAAATAAAAACAGTCTGTCTTTGTCGAATTTATGATATTATCTCTTTCTGGTTTTCTGCTAAAAAACAAAAGCCGCAGTAGTGGAATTCCGCCTTAAGGCAA
This sequence comes from Nephrotoma flavescens, assembly GCA_932526605.1. Lineage (NCBI taxonomy): Eukaryota > Metazoa > Arthropoda > Insecta > Diptera > Tipulidae > Nephrotoma > Nephrotoma flavescens. The sequence goes on along the minus strand of OW052222.1, from coordinate 101,936,087 downwards.
TTTTACACGTACAATAATTTGAATCCAAGGATGTTTCTTGTAGAAGATGCTATTTTCAAATATAAAACGCTAGTACTTTTCATAGTAAATCAGTTTATACGTACAATATTTTTTAGTACCTTTCCTAGAATTGATTTTATGAAACAATCATTGATTATTTAAGTATAATAAACTAAATAAAGTAATAAACTATTGGCGTTTAGTATGAAACTACTATTTTCATTAAAAGCCGCCGGTTGCAATAGTGGATTAAAATAGAATGTTAATTATTTCTGAAGTTATGTGGAAATTAGAACTCGCTGACTATGGTACATTTCAAAACATTTCATGGCGATCGGTTGAGCGACTGAGAAGTCATTTTGGAATAATCAAATATTTGTATGTACAATATACATGTAAAAATTAATTTTAGATCCAGGGCTGGGCCCCTCGGATTCGAAAATGTCAGTAATTTCATATAACCAGCCCCATAAACTCATTTTCGTGGAAAAATTTAAAGAAAGTTAAAATTTGCGAAAAAATTTGTACCGCAGCCCTAGACCCCGGAGTCCAGCTCCTTCCAAAAGATCGTAAGGTTGGTTCTGGATATGCAACTTGTACATGGTAAAAATTTCATGGCGATCGGCTGAGCGGCTGAGATGCTGAGATGCCCGTAAGAAATTATATAAATTCGAACATAAATAACAAAAACACACAAAATATTCGGAATGTATTGTAATTTTTATTTCATTTTACAGATTGATCCTTGCCATTTTTAGTTAAACAAGATATCATTCAAATGTCCTCCACGGGACTTCTTACAGGCCTTGATTCTTTTGAGGTAATTTTCAATGACTTTTCGGCACATTTCGGGCGGTATCTCGGCCATTACCTTACGAATATTAGTTTTCAATTCTTTCGATCTTTCGCGTAGCCCCACAAAAAGAAATCCAAAGGCGTTAAATCACAGGATCTTGGAGGCCAATTGACATCAGCCAATCGCGAAATCAAACGTCCAGGAAATTTCTCTTGCAAAAGATCTCGATTTGCTCGTGTTACGTGACTGGTTGCTCCATCCTGCTGGAACCACATATCGTCAAGATCATAATCTTCGATTTTCGTAAAAAAATAATCGGTTAACATGCGGCCATAGCGCTCGGAATTGACGGTAACGGTTCGTCCATGGTTGTTCTCAAAAAAATACGGCCCAATCACACCACCAGACCACAATGCGCACCAAAAGTGACTTTTTCCGGGTGTAATGGCTTCTCTACAATCAATTGTGGATTTTCTGAGCCCCAAATTCTACAGTTTTGCTTATTAACGTATCCACCAAGCGAAAAATGAGAAAATTTTGTTCGAAAAATCAGCATCGACGGCCTGTTTTTCTGTTAATAATTTTAACGCGTTGGTCGATTGTTAAATGCTCCATATTCTTAAATGGCAGAATGTCAACTAAATAAATGACAGCGTACTTGACGTTTATCTTTGACAGATGTCGGTATACAGATTTCTACTTTATCAACCTCGAATTGGATAACCCTGTACAACATTTTAATACACAAGATATTTTGAAAATAATTCTCACAAATTTATCGACATAATTTTAATACAATTATTAAAAACGAAAATAAATTTAAAATTGAAATGTACCGTCGGTACATATTTATGTTTTGACGATTACTTTTATATCTATTGTAACATTGGTAATGTTCCGTGGCAGTTAAGGACATATTCTCGGATGGATTTGTCTAATTTTAATTTGTGCAAAGTGTGTGCTCAAAATTGTTTGTTTGGTTAAACGTAAAAATATTGTTTCTTATTTTTGATAGAACCAAACAATACAATACCGTTGTGCGCGATGTTTGGTTGTGTTACCGCCATTTCCACGACAATATTTTATTACTGAGGGACAATAATTATTCCGGAATTTATATTTGTCCCTGGAAAATTTATAAACCTTACGTATTGCTCAGACGGATTTTATCGCCAGATTTGTACCTTGGGAACAACGGGCAAAACACAAATATCACACACAAGGTCAAAAAAACCCTTTACCTTTGGAAGAATTATTATTTTTGTTTACTGGATATAGAGGAAAATCTGCATCGTCGTCGCATGAAATTTTACCGCCATTTCCATACCATGCTGTACCATCGAGCCACATAACAGGATAAGTTTTTAACATGTGGCTAATCCACAATTTTTCTATTCTTTAAACTATATTTATTGATTGATTAGACCAGTAGAACCGAGTAATGGTAGAGGAAGGATAACAGCTTAAAAGATTTAATGGATAACGATGGTATTGGTCTTCAACTATTGTTTCTCTAAATCAGCAACCTGAGAAAAAAATATTATTATTTCACTTGCATCTGGAAATTTCCTGAAATATAATTCTACATTAACACTTTTCGGCTTCTTAAACCAAATTGATTGATTGAATCAACCCGGTTCCAGACACCTAGATAAAGTCGATTGTTAGTAACACAATCACAACACAATTCTAATCTACACAATCAACAATGAATATTTCAAAGAAATATTATTTCACGTACTTCTGTATGCTAGATTTCCTGAAATTTAATTCTTAATAAATATTTTCCGGCTTCCTAACTAATATTAACAATTATTAATTTAATCCTCCTGCAATTCCACAACTTACAATAGAATTTCCTGAAACCATAATTATTTAAATTATACTAAAAATTACACTAAAATCCATTAGTATTTAACTCTTGAATTAGCAACCACGAGATAGCAAAAAAAAATCAAAAATTTGCAAAAAATATGGGCAATGGTTCCTGGAAAACTATCAATGTTATTCAATGCCAGATTGACTACCGGATTGGATATTTCAAATAAATTTTACCATTCCTTTAGCAGCTTTACCATTCCTCAATCAATTACTGTCAATAATATGGTATGCAGAATTGGGTTGGCACTCTAATGAAACCTAATTAATAATGAATAATGAATGAAACCAGGCTGTTTCCTAACCGATAACTTTCTATTTTAGTTTGTAGAGCTGGGCTAGGATTCTATAATAAACTAAGGTCAACTTGTATTGGGATTTTAACGTGTCTTTTTGGCCATCTCCCAAGAAATTATTGTGAAATCAGGTATGCAGAATTGGGTGGGAATTTAAAAATGGATTTTAGAGATAATTCTGAAATTCGGCCATGCTAGGCAATTTCTAAACTAATTATGTTCGAATCTGGTATATTAAGCTGAATCGAAATTCCAAAATTAATTCTGAATGAAGTTCTGGATTTTTCTACAAAATAAATTTGAAAATAACCAGTCAAATAATTATCCAGTTCCTACATTCACCATAGCTGAACCAAACTTGGCCTTAACTCGCTAAGAGATGATTCATTCAAATTCAGCTTCCCAAATCTAAAATTTGCTACAATTTCAATTCAGCCGAATTCGTACCGAATTCTACTGGTTATTAATCTATTGTTTCAAAAAGCCTTGTAAATTCGTTCTATTACTGTAAACCTGACGAATGAATTTGAATTTTTAAATTCATTTATTTTTCACTTAAAATTTCACTACTGTCTAAAATTTCCGTCTAGCGTTCATGATTCCACCCCTTAATTTATTAACGGTATAATTAGCTGTTTTATACAGTCAGCGATAGAAACAAGAAACCCCCATTAAATTCGTTTATTTTGTATACCTATTCAAAAAAAAATGTCAAACAGCAAATTGTGTGGTTAATATATTACACTGTTGGTCATTCAATTTATATCTTTGGGTCTCCTTAAGCCTTATGCAATTTAATACAATTCAATCCTATCTGACCGCTTAATCTTTTTATTTAGTTAGTCATTTTGATTTTGCTTTATTCATTTCAAACATTTTGTTCGTCTTTTAACGATTATATTTATTATAATATGTATGTAAATATGCAAAGAACTATTCTAATAAATTTCTCTCTATTTATTTTATTATGTAAATGTAATAAATTTGGTGCAGACTCAAGAAACTTACAACATTTTTATTAGCTGATTATAATTAATTCATCAAACTATATTCTGAATTTTATTAATATTTTTATATTATTAAATAACAATATTGCAAATACAATGCAATACAGTACAGAAAAATTCTAATTCTTTACAAAAACAAGACAACTTTTTCTTTATAATAAAAATTAAAAATTATTTGCTAAATCATGTATTTCAATATATTGAAAAACGGTTTTATTACTCTATGTACTAACAATAGAATTAAGAAAGAATTCTGATGTCAAAAAAATGCAATGGAATTGAAAAATATTTACTGTATGATTCGTATTTAATCAATAAAGAGAATAAACAATTGCGTCTTATTAGCTTAATTTTATAGTTAAGTTGTTAAGAAGTTGTTAAGATTATATTTAGCGAAAATAAACACATATTTTGCGCATACGTGCGTGGGTGCATATAAAAAACGTTCTACAACAAAAATTAATTTATTCAAATTGCTTCAAATTTATTCTTTGCTGACAAAAAGTTACCAAACCTATTTGCGAACATGTAGAGTAACTTTAGGGTAATTTACTTTTAGTTGTTTTTTAATTTCTATCTTTCTGTCAATTTGTATTAAATTAGTAGTGCACGAAAAATTAAAGCACAAATTTTCAAACTATAAACTATTAAAAAAATACAATAAAAATATTGTATCTGTTAAAATAAGTCAATAAATATTGCTGAACATAAATATTACCATGCGAAATGTAATTTTGCTTTTTGTATAGCCAGGGTAACAGAGCTCTCACTATAGAAAAAAAAATTGCCTTTACCTTTTGCCTTGAACTTTTACCTTAAAAGTATCTCTCACAATGAGCAAAAAAAAAAAAAAATTGAAACCAACTTCGTTTTGTTTATCTTCATACTAATGAAATTTTTGAAATTGTATTTTGCATTATTAATTATAATTTTAAGATATATTAAACCGATAAATTAGTTCTTATTTGCTTTTAAACATGTTTTGTCTGGAAAATGACAACAAAAACCCTGACTTTAAAATTTAGCTAACTTCATTAGTCTTTTCTTAAGTCAAAAGTTTCGAGTTTGCTAACTTTTTCTTTAAGGTAAAAACGAGGTAAAAACTTACTCAAGTTTTATTCTCAAATAAACTTGTAAGGCAAATGGAAAAGTTTTTCTATTGTGAGAGCTCTGTAACTTGAGTAACTTTTGTTACCAACATTAAAAAAATTAAAATTACTCAAAAGTTACCATGGGATATTTCCGAAAACGCCTAATGTTTCAAAAGTTTTGTTTTTCATATTTGAAATAATAATATTTTATGAACCACAATTTAATGAAGGAGGTTGATTTTTTTTTTTTTTTTTATCTTAAACACATATCATTAATATCATATAATAATAATCATAAAAGTGTAAATCACTACTAGTGGTTATTTAATGTCCTTTAAAAGTTCGTCATTCACACTTATGTATGGTACAAAATAAATACAACTATATGTTGTATATGTGTCATAGTGACTAAAACTACATTACACATAATAAACAATAAAATTCAAATACATAACAATATAATTAGATTTAATTAATTAATAATGAAGGCTACTATACATCACAAATAATATTTAACTGATGATAGCAGATGAAATTTTATCATTCGTTTAAACATAAAAATATGTACAGCGTTCTTAATATTTTCAGGTAATTTAATGTAAATATATGGCCCAATAAATGTTAATGATTTTCTGCCAAATTCCGTTTTAATTTGGCGGCACTTCAACTGACAAGAACCTCTGGTTGAATAGCCATGACAATTCGAATTGTACAGTCGAAAGAAATGATGGGATGTGCAGACACTTAAACATGTAGATCAACACATACATGTCATAAATTGCTTTAATTGGAAGAATGTCTATAGCAACAGTTCGATAGAGCTCCACAATAGGAAACAGGTGAGGCAGTTTATACATTGCTTTACAGCACCTATTTTGTAAAATCTGCAATTTATTCAATTTTTCTTTGACGGCTGAGCCAAAGGTAGAAGAGGCGTATGAGAATCGGGAATGTATAAATGAGAAATAAATTTTTATTAACACATGTACTGGAACAAAATCAGCCAATTTTCTTATCAAGCAAATAAAAGGGCAAACTTTAATACAAATAGAATTAATATGGTCATCTCACGTCATATGCTTGTCGAATGTTACACCAAGGTACTTTGTCTACTCGCTCTATGGTGCAATTTGCTACTTGAAGTGGTGGTAAATCAATGTGTCGGAGGCGTGGGGAGTGAAAAATTATATATTTCGTTTTGTTAAAATTTACTGATATTTTGTTCAAATGCAGAAAATCTAAAAGCAAAATAATATCATCCCTCATTTGTGACATTGCCACCTGACAATCCCTGGATTCATAGAAGAGGGCTGAATCGTCAGCGAACATTCTAATATCACCCGTGAGCGGTAAATTGGCCATATCATTTTCGTAGATCAAGAATAACAAAGGGCCAAGGACACTCCCTTGAGGAACACCACAGTTCACACCTAAGGTAGATCTTTTTACACCATTTAAAACCACAAACTGCTTTCGATTACTAAGGTAGCTTTCTAAAAGTTTGTGTGATAGGCCATGGAAGAAATACATTTGTAATTTCTGAAGAAGTAAACTGTGATCTATACAATCAAAAGCTTTACGAAGATCAAGAAATAAGCCAGATATATAATTTTGCCTGTCAAAATTACGATAGATCAAATCAGTAATGTCTGTTAGGGCCAAATCTGTACCAGAACCTTGTCGAAACCCATACTGACGAGAATAGAAAAAAATAGATTTATTTAGAAAATCGATCATCCGGTTAGCAATAATTTTTTCTAAAATTTTGTCAAATACCGATAAAACTGAAATTGGACGATAATTATTAACCATTTTGGAATTTCCAGATTTAAATATTGGCGCCACTTTAACAATTTTAAGACAATCGGGGTAAACACCGGTTTCCAGAACTACATTAAATAGATCAGCTAGTAATTGTGAAAAAATCGAATAATTCTTCAGAACCACATTCCGAATATTATCGTAACCTCCACCCTTTGTATTACTGAGAGTTGAAATTAAATTCGATATTTCGCTGCAGGAAGTGTGCGAAAAGAAACATGAATTAATACTATGCACCATAGTGTGAAATTTATTTAAATCATCTAAGCCTGGGCTAGAACTACTTGCTAGTACAGAAGAATCAACAAAGTTAACAAAACTGCGATTAAATATATTAACAATAGCAATAAGATCATGATACTCAACATCATTATAAATAACGGAGTGGATCATATTATTAGAGTTATTTTCCATGAAATGATTTAACTGTTTCCAGATTTCTTTTTAGCTCAAATTATTAAATAAATTGTTAAAATAACACTTCTTTGCAAAATATTTTCCGTTTTTGATCTTCCTATTCAACAAATCTAATTCATGTTTCAGTGCTAAATTAGTACTGTTCCTTTTAAAACGTTTCAATTTGCGGTTTTTAAGTTTAGTTAAATCTCAGAGATCAAGAGTCATCCAAGGACAAACACTTGCATTTTTAATTTTAACATGTACTTCCTTCAATTCGGAAAACTGTAGAATAAGTTTAATGTACACATCAAAAATCCGTTCAAGAGAAGACTCAGGATTTCTGACGTCAAATACGGTAATCATTAAAAATATTCAAAGGACTGATTAACCTTTTTGTAATTAACGTCTCTTTTCGTTAGTGTCCGAGTAAAATATTTAGGCTTGAAGCAAAATTTTGAGAGTACAAAACTATGATCACTTATGTCGACTTCAATGGTAAAATTCCGAACTTGCTCAATATAATGAAAACTACTAACACAGAGTGGTCTAAAATATTACGGCTCACAGGTCTGGTAAAGAAAGTATTTGTTACAATCATTCCATGAGAGAGCAAAGTTGCGTTATATTCTGAGATTAAGTTAAGATTTTTATTAACAGGTATGTTAATGTCACCAACTAAAATAAAATCGTGTGTAGATTTATAGTTTCGGAGAAGTTGTTCTAGAAAATCGAGAAACGATGCAGGGTCAGAATTCGGAAGCCTATATTATATATATTCCGCATAGATTAAACTGCAAAAGTTGAATGCATGAACGTTAAAGAACCGTCATCGATACTTTTTATGGTGTATGGAACGTCATTCCTAATGAACATAGCAATACCACCACCCGTTCTATCATCCTTACAAGAGAAAATACTTATGTAATCTCTAATGTTATAAGAAAATTTATTAGAACTTTGAACAAATGTTTCCGAAACAACTACAATATGTATGTCAGTTTTAAGAATCTCTATAAAAAGTAATAACTTATCGAACTTAGCTAGATCGTTCATACACCAAATATTGATTTGAAGTATATTTAAAGTAACACAATTTGAACGTGATACATCAATATTTGCCGAATAATCATTAACACTTTCAAGGTAAAGGTTATGGCACTTAGATTTTAATGATTTAACGTTCATAACCACAATAATAAACATTTAAACTTTGAACCATAGGACAAGCAAAAGTAGAAGATATAAACAAGAAAGTAATGATAATAAAACCGGATCCGCTCGAAACGCGATATTTCAAAACGCGATATTTCAAAACGAGATATGACAAAACGAGATATGGTACAAAACGAAATATTTCAAAATGCGATATTTCAAAACGCGATATGGTACAAAACGCGATATGGTACAAAATGCGATATTTTGAAACGCGATATTTCAAAACGCGATATGGTACAAAACGCGATATGGTACAAAACGAGATATTTCAAAACGCGATATTTAAAAACGCGATATGGTACAGAATATGCGTTGCGAAGCGACGGAGCGCAGCGACCCACCTGATATCGATCCTATGTACTATCGTTCCTATCGACTTTTAAATTCCTATAAACTGAAATAAAATTTCCCCTTCACCCGCCTGATATAATCCGATCCTAAACTCTCGTTTTGTACCATATCGCGTTTTGTACTATATCGCGTTTTGAAATATCGCATTTTGAAATATCGCGTTTTGTACCACATCGCGTTTTGTACCACATCGCGTTTTGTACTGTATCGCGTTTCGAAATATCGCATTTTGAAATATCGCGTTTTGTACCATATCGCGTTTTGTACCGTTTCGCGTTTTGAAATATCACGTTTTGAAATATCGCGTTTTGATAATTCGCGTTTTAAAATATCGCGTTTCAAATGGGACCCTAAAAAAACATAGAACCGTTATCAGAAGATTAATACTAATAAAACCATAACACAAATAATTATTAATAGGCAAAAAATGCATCTTAAAAGCATAATGTAATAATACAATGATAACTACTGTACAATAACTTACTGCACAGAAAAAATTGGCATTATATGTATATCAATATTCGGTGGATAATACTAAGCCATAAAATAATGTAGTGTGTTATGTACTTTAAAATATGCTGAATTCTTATTAAGCGTTTACAGCTAAAAAATAATGAAAATGAATAAAAAATAAACAAAAACTGTATAATATGATTAAAATTGATTACAACCAGGGGTGGGATGTTGTAACATCACATTTTTCGATACTATCGAAATTTACATCTCTTTCATCACAAATTAAATTAATCGTTTTTTCATTTTTCAATTACATTACTTCTATCGTGATCTCTACCTATTCGAATAAAACATTAAGTCGTTCTACTCTTATTGTATCACCTACTTATTTTATGAGTGATACTTTATCGAAAAACAAAAAAGAGATAAATAAACAATTTATTGTAGTAGTGTGCGATCGCAATATAGAAAGCAAAATTGAAAAGTGAAATGACAAGCAATTTTGTTTTAGGAAAAAGAGATACAAAATTCGATAAATATCGAAAAGTGATGTTACAACATCCCACCATAGGGATAAAAATAAGTAATAAAAAGTAAATAAGCGTTTACAGCTAGACCCGTACAAGAATGAATACTGCTGAATTGAATATAAAATGTCAACATTTAAGTAAACAAATACGTAATTACTAATTAAAACAAACTTTTAAAAATAAAAATTGAATTAATAGTGTTAAAATTAATGGTTACAAAAATAAAACTAAATAAAAAAGTCAATAATAAATCAATAGTTACTATGTTAGTGGTGAAGTTAGATGATATCCTATGGTAAGATTGTTGGAGTATCTGCTGCTGCAACGGATGAGTCGTTGGCTTTAAGTAGACGGTTGATATCGTTGAAAGAATAAATATGGTGCACTTTCGAGTCCGGTGATTTGCGTAAGTAAATTTTATTGTCCTTACACCATAAAAACTGATACTTAAAGTTAACTTTAATCTCTTTAGCTGCGTTGTACAAGCGAGACTGAAACCTTGTGAGATGATGAAGTATCCTGATTTTGTAATTAGGAGGGACCATTGAAAACTCCTCACCAAGTTGATGTAAGTAAACATACTTTTTCTTTCGAAATGTGTTTAATATTGTATTTTTTAGATCAGCGTTACTTAATTTAACAATATATGAATTTTCAGTTGTGATGCCGATTCATTGTTATGAGCCATTGGTTTCACAAAAATTATATCGTCACTGGAGATTTGAATATCGGCTGCACCAACAACCTTAACAATTAAATGTTGGATATCATCAGTCTTTGTTGGAATTCCGCAAACCACAATGTTGGAACTATTTAATTCTTGTGAACCAATGTCCAGCTGTGCCTCAATTATATTAAGTTTATTTTCATGAACATCAACTTTATTTTTCAGAATAGAGATTCTTCGGGTACAACTGTCGGAATCCTTGGTTAATTTCTCAATTGAGATTTTCATATCATCCAGTACTTTGCAGCAGAAACTTACTGATGCTTCAAGTGCGTCTAACTGGGTTTTCATCGCTTGAAGGATAATAAACACATAGCTTAAAGCTGGGGTATCGTTGTTAAATAAATTTGGGTTGTGACTGCCATCGCCAATTACATCTAAGATGGAACTGTTCGATTTACTGCGACGATCAGGACACAGCCATGAAGTAGAACCACTATTAAGCTCTCTAAGCACCTCGTCAGATATGCCGGCACATTTAACATGGAATAAACTCGCGCAAACACCACATTTAACACCAGGAAACCGTGCTTTGGATATTCCCTTGAGACACTTCTCACAATTGGAACTCATTTTGAATTCGCGCCAAGAAATACGTCAACAACACAACCAAAAATAAACTTTTTGCGATTAATTATTAAATTTGTTAATAATTATTGTTATTGTAGTTAAACGATTACTATTAGAATAAATAAAACTAATTAATTAAACTAATCACTCAAACTTATGATTTTATAAAGACATCTTAGATCTAAATTCATTAATAAAATAATGGGCCTGGTTTTGTAAACGTATTGATGCTGAAAGATTGTGATAATCAATCAAAACTACATGCAATGGACGATGGCTTAAAATTATATTATTTTATGAGCGTACAATTAAGCATATAATACTTGAGACGCTGAAGTAATCACCAAAGTGTAATTTAGTCATTACATATTTTCTAATACTGTGCACAATACAAACAAAACACACCCATCTTTAATACTTTGTTATGGTCTCGAGCTTGCGCCTCGTCTTGTAAATTTTGAAAAATAATTAGTGTAGTATAATGAGCTTCATCAGCTCCCGAAATCCACAAACAAACATTAATGAGCTTGTTCAGTTAGACCGGAATTAAAATAAATGAGTGTGGGACTGAGGCAACTCAAAAATCGAACTCTTTATATTCCGTGAGCTCATAAATCGATACGTCATATCCTACATTGACATTTTAATTTTTGGTACTTTAAAAGAATTTGTAACTCAAACATCAACATATAGGTATTTCATAAACTCATGGCCCAAAACGATTTATCTCAACATTTTGTTCGCCCCTGATGTAACGGCTTGTGCGATTCGAAGAAGCTTATAAGATCTCTACCTCACTTTAGTTCATATATTCAATGTTTTGGTTTTGGAAGGTAACTTTTAGCTTAACTATTGGGACACGGGAAGCAGTTATAGTTCTACTCATATCATTTGACAGGTCTTAGAAAAAGTAACTATTTTGTAATCAGCGCATTTAATTTAATTTTATTAAATTATTATAGAATATATACAAGTCGCATATTATTTAAAAGGTTTTGAAGAATATCACAAAATATGACTCAAAACTATACCATCCCGCTAAACAAAAAAAAGCGTATCGTAAAAAACGATACATTGCAGATACGTAAACGATTCGATTTTTTACAAATTCGCAGAAATTTTTCGTACATTTAGATACATTTGCAAAAAATACATTCATTATACAATACAATAAACAATAAAAATTCAACTACAAATGAAGAGAGATAAATATGAAAAAATCACAATTCGCTTCATTTTAGTTTTAATATGTTGAGGTGATCTAAGTAAAGTAAAACTTGTATTTTTAATAAACGACGCCATTTTCATAAGTGCTTTGGTTACAAAAGTTTTTATTAAATTTTTGTTAATAATAGATAATTTATTGTTGTATTTAAGTTATTTTATGGAATACAATTACTAAAAAGTTGCAAGTGAAAGAATTAAAAAAAATTAATTGGTTTCATTAATAAAAATGAGTAAACGAAATGAACAACGAAAAATAAAAAAAATCTGGCCATATCGAAATCCATATCGTTCCAATTTGATAAAGAAATTATTCCATATACGTCATATCACGATTAGTCTATTGAATGGAATGGCATGTAACATGAGGAATTATTTGATTTTGATAATTTCGACCCAACTACAGACGAAATTTTAGATTTTTCATCCCCTTTAGATCCCCAGGTCATAAATCATAATATAGATGTCAATAATTTATTAATGAATTAAATAACCAAAAATTTAATTAAACAAGATTTTTATTTGTTAAGTGTCTCGCAAAATGCATGGTGTATAAAAATGATTCATAATCATATCGCTAAATTCATGATTTTACGACAATATTGATTCGTAATGGTATCGAAAATTTCGTATCGGTTCCGTTACAGGAAAAGTGATGCTAATGCGTATCGCAACATTCGTATTATTTTGGATGCCCACTAATACAAAGGCAAACATCAGAAAAAGTACTTATCATAGAAAAAACGTTTCGTTTGCGATATTGTATGAATATGTCACATCGTTTTCGTATCGTAAGCAAATCGCTTTGTTTAGCGGGATTTCTCTCATTCTCATGATTATATGAGCGATACATCTACCTTCGAAAGGAAGATCGTTCGTTCAATCATTGGTCCAATTAAAGTCGCGAACAATGAATATCGGATTCGCATGAACCATGAGATAGAGCAACTTCTTGGTTTTTTTCATTTTGAGATTATGAGATTTATGTGGCCTATACCCAACATTAATTAAAATGTTTTTTCAAATTTATAAAAAAAATTTAAATATGCCTCTTATTAATATTCAATAAGAATACCACCGATGAGAGCGTTAAAGCCGAAATATCTGGCGAAAGAATGAAAGCCATAAAATGCTGGGGGTATGTTGTACCATAACTTCGATTCACAACTTTCACTTTTTCGATTCGACTTTTTTCGAATTCCACTTTTTTTGATTCGAAGTGATGGTACAACATACCACCCCTGATGTTAATGGTTGTTAATGGATGTTTATACTTAAAGAAATTTATCTACAGACCGAACTTAGTACCGATCCATAATTGTTTGGTTATATATTAAAGTGTAAATGCTATTCAAAGTTTAGAGTAGATAGTATTTAAGTTATCACATCTAAAACTAGGTTCCCACATTTATGCAAGGAATCATATTGCAACGCTTGCAATATGACCCAATAATAACATACGCCCAATAATAACACGCGCACCTTGTATCGCACGTTCCGCAAGCAAGCACATTCCTTGAAGAAGTGCATGACTCGTATAGAATAAGTAATTAAGGTTAAGTACATGTAATGCAGATCTTAATTTGTTAAGTTGTTCAATTGTAAGAAATAATGTTGTATCTTAAGTTAAAGTTTATATTATAAGTGAATTGTATTGAAAATGTTTAGAAAGTTATATTCAATAAAATAAATAAAAATAATAAAGAAAAAATAATGTATAAAAAAATCAAAAATTGATTTTTTTTAATTATTTGGAATAACAAAATATTAACTGGCGCCGAAACAGGGACCCGCGCCAGGTATAATAATTTAACCATACTCATAAAAGTGCGTCTTGGTTATAATTTAACCATAATTACAAAAGTATATCTATCAAGATCAAAACCAAGAAAATCAAATACGTTAACCAGACGCATTCGTCCAGAGAAGAATAAGCATTGGAGAAAGGAGTGCCCAAGTACCCCACAGAGAAACTGTTCAACAGCGGCCCAATCATCTTCAACATGCAACAACGCAGGCACTTCAAAACCTGAGCAAGGAACTAAAAAGGATTACAACTCCAAATGTTAATCAAACATTTGCTTATTAGCATGTAAGTCTGCATTTTAAACTTATATAAAAGAAACTTTCTACGAATCAAATAAAACAAAAATAGTAAAAGTCAAGAAAATCTAAAGAAATTAGCTAAAATTATTAAATCCTATTTCTATAAAGTTATTAGAATGTTCTAAAAGTTCCTAAGTTAAATATATAAAGTAACAAAAATTAAAGAAAGCGTAGCAAAATCACGTAAACTAATTATTAAAATTTTATGAAAAATTTAGTTATAAAAATTACACAAACAAAATCATTAATACGATCTTATTTTATATTAAGTTGTATTATATTTCATTGAAGTTGCTTTGCACCGTATACTAATATACCCAAAAATGTATCTGCAAAACAAAATTTCACACGAATTCATAATATTGTTCATAATTCTGTATCTGTAAAGTTCGATTGGTTAAATCTCTATTAATTGGAATCACAATCGTTCGCGCACAATAACGTATTATTAATCGAATTTAAATATTAAAATAATATCAAATTTTCTCGTATTCTCAAAATGGTTAATGAAAGAAAACTCTCGGCCTCGACATCAACAGCCAACACAAATACAAACACGGAAAATACATTTGACCTTACTAAATTGACAGAAATCATAACAGAAATCGTAAACGAACAGAATCGGAATCACAATAATCTTAGACATGACATAGAAGAAAGGTATAAAAAAGACAGGTATAAAGGAAATCTCACAGATCTTGACAAGATAGCAGATATTGTGAAATGTATTCGCGAATTCTCAGGGCAACCTGGAGAATTCAGGTCTTGGAAAAGAAAGTGTAGATAGAGTGTTACAAATATACGAACGCCTTAGGGGTACTCATACGCAATAAATAATTGGTCATACGCAATAAAATTGTAGGTCATGCAGATGTAGCTCTAGAGTCTTATAATACCCCATTGAGTTGGCAAAAAATAGGCAAATGCCTTACCCTACACTTGTTACAGGCTGGCTACTGCCATCCTGCAGATATCACTAAGCGCACGCAGAGGCTTCCACGGTGATTTTGCCGGCTACATTCTCAGGGAGAAGTGCTATGGGTCGTGGGGTTGGAGGCTTGCGTGCCTGGCCTACACCGTGATTACAGAGATTTTTAAAAGGAAAAAAACGCAAATAATAATAATGAAAATTTGTCGGCCGAAACCTGAGGAACGAACAGCAAAAAAAATAAAAAAAATATAAAAATTATAACGAAGGAGAGGTGCCTTGGTGCACGCATCCGTCCGAACTCACACGGTGGTAAACATCGGTTTCGAATCAGGATGCGGGCACCAAGGGACCGCCAACCCTACGCCGACACAGAATGGGAATTCCCCCCTCATCATACCCAAACCGGAAATTTAATAATTCATTTTTTATATAAATTTAGACAACAAAAGGTATGAAACACAACTTTCCTCAAGAAAAAAAAATACGAGGGAGCGAGACCAATGTACACCGAGCGCGCAACTTACGACCGTTATTTCGGCGCTCGATTACAATCAAAAAATTTTATATATATATGTGAAAAATTTAACAAAAAAATTGGAAAAAAAAATATAAATTTAAAAACAACAAAAAATGAAATAAAATCAAAAATAAAAAGAATAAACATAAGCTATTGCGGCCTTGCGCGGCCGTCATGCCACAGGTGGTACCACACCCGGACCGTTGCGGCTTTATATGCCGTTACCCCACCGTTGCGGCCTTGGTGCCGTCGTTGGGCGACTCCCCGCCTTTGCGCTCGAGCGCTTGCCTGGTTGGGTACTATGTTGCGGGGCCTTTCCCCGTTAAAATAATTGTTTGGTCGAAAATAATTCCTCGCCGGTAATCGGATATTTACTTTTATAGTATCCTCTCGCTGCTTACGCACCGTGTAATTTGCTTAAAATTACCACCACCACCACTTTTCCTTTTCTTCAATCAAATGCAATGAATGTCACACAACACTTGTCTCCAATAAACAAAATTACCGTTTTACGTAGCAGTTATTTTCAATAATAATAAACAGTTGATCCCTTCTGTACGCACTCAATTATTATTTTCTACATTTTCTATGAACAAGAATTTATTAGAAAATTTTATTCGGTAACTTATTATTATTTTCACAAGACATCGGAAAATTCAAAATCACAAAATTAATTTTAATTTTAACAAAAATTAGAAAATTTTCCTCACTTTATCACACAATTTCTTGTCATTTATGTTTTGACAAACAATAAAGCAAATATCTATTATTATCAAATAATAAAACTTAAATTACTTAATTTTTTTTTTTATATAAAAAATATTGTATAAAATATAAAAAGTTATTTTCATTTCGGTGTTTTATATTTTACATGCGTCCATCGTGACCAACTTCCACACAAAACTTTTTTCTACTCGACTTTTCACCGAATTTACTAATTGACTCGAAATTCCAACCAAGGCTAATGAAGAAAAATTCTCGCACGAAAACGACGCGCAAAACGTTCTAGAAGAATTGTCTTTCTTCTCTGTTTTTCGTTTACATCAATTCGCATTGATATAAACGAGAAGCATATAAGAAAAACATTTTTCTAGAACGTTTTACTTTGCACACACTCGATGCGCATTGGTCTCGCTCGAAAAACAAGAACCCAACAAAGACGATTCACACAATTTTTTGAGCTACTCCTTAGACTCAAACCCATAAGAAACACAAGTAGCAAATATTTAGCATAGATGGGGGATGTAATCACCAAAATGACAAATCATTTTACCAACGAAATTCTTTGGCAACTGAGAAAAATTGTTAGCGACAGAATGGTCGTAACACACTACACTGATAAATGTGATTTAGGCACCCTTAAATACCAGATGATGACGTTGGTACAAGGCAACCAAACTATTCAAGAATTTTATCAAAACGTTTATCAGCACCTTTCGTTAATATTAAATAAATTATCTTCTATGAACATGGGTGAAGAATCCATGAATAATGTAACAGAAAATTATCGAGACAAGGCACTCGATACCTTTATTAAAAACTTAAAGGGAGATCTGCCACGACTCTTAAGCATTCGTGAGCCTAGTGACTTGCCTCAAGCACTACAATTATGCCTAAAATTACAAAATATGGACTATCGAGCGCAATATGCTAATCACAGTACGCAAAACGTTCAACGCAAGCCAACGGTTCCCCCACCTAGTCGACCACAATTTAGGTATCAAGGCCCACCATTCCCAAGACTACAAAATCAACCTTTCAGACTACAATTTGGATATCAAAATTATCCACTAGCATATCCACCTAAGCCACAACCAAAACCGACACCTATGTCAGTAGACGGCAGTGGTCAATCAAGAAATGTAAATTACATGAATCGACCACAGAAAGCCCGCCATCTTATAAAAATACCTCTATTTAACTCTTCACAACAACGTCATCATCCAAACAAAGCTCAAAGGATCTATCATTATGAGCAATTCAATGAGGATCCAATCATCCAACACTATCAAGATGAATTAGCTGAGTACGAGTACGAATACTCAGACGCAGAAAATATCCCTGAATCGAAGAAGAACAACCCTACAGAAGTTTACGAGGAAGAAGAAAACCCCGAACAACTTGATGATATAATTTTTTAGATTAAAGAGTTCTTCGCTCCCATATTTAGAACAACGAGCGAAGATCGACAAAATTGAAAGATTTCTAGTATAGATACGGGCTCTAATAAAAACTACATTCAGCCCCAATATATTCGTAACCCTATACGGAACGAGAAACCATTCATGGCCAATTCAACAGCAGGGAGTATAAAAATCACTCACCATGCCATGATTGACCTATTCGGTACTGAATGGAAATTAAAATTCTTCCTAGCCTAAAATCTTTTAGAGGTATAATCGTATAATCGGTAACGATAGCCTTAAAGATCTTAGTGGCACCATCCATACAAATAGTGAATTTTCTTTAAATAACACGTATGAGATTCTGTAAACACTATCAATATAAGAACCTCACATCTCAACCCAGTACAGAACAAAACTTTAGATAAAATAATAAAAAACAACCCTAACTTATTCACCGAGCCAGAGGAAAAGCTAACGTTTACTACCACAATAAATGGAGAAATTAGGACCCAGACTATGATGATGCAGTCTATACTCGGCTCTATCCTATATGTCTGAAGGATGAAGTAGAAAAACAAATGCAGCAATTATTGTCGAACGGAATAATTAGACCATCGAAATCACCCTATAATTTTCGAATTTGGGTCGTACCCAAAATAAAAGACGTATCGGGAGAAAAAAAAGTATAGGATGGTCATCGACTAACGTAAACTAAATACGGTAACAAAATACCAGAATACCAGAAAGCGGGAGGGTACGGGAAGCTGTTTTATTGTTATGGACCATTATACAACATTAGAAAAATTTAAATATATACCAGATTTATCTAAAGCCTAAATCTTTTGAATAGGAAATAGGGGAAATTTATATTATTATCAAATTCGCAACCCAACTTATGTACACGATTGTCTCATTGTGCATATTAACA
Source organism: Nephrotoma flavescens (assembly GCA_932526605.1). NCBI lineage: Eukaryota > Metazoa > Arthropoda > Insecta > Diptera > Tipulidae > Nephrotoma > Nephrotoma flavescens. The sequence goes on along the minus strand of OW052222.1, from coordinate 101,917,118 downwards.
CTACGGTAACTTGAATCCAGTAACTTCTCCGTTTCCTCCCTCTTGACCTATAAAATAAATAAATTTTATAGATAAAGAGGGAAGAAACGAAAAAGTTACCGGGTACAAGTTACCCTAGTGTGTAGATGCACATTGGTGAATATTCAGTTATTCCTTAGGTCAACTCAAGTTTTGTTGTACTTTATGTAGCAATGTTTAAATTCGGCTTAATTGGTAAAATCAACTTTCCATTTTTTTTACAAAACTTTTATTACGTTGCTTTTGTTACATCATTTTCATCGAAGCTGTTACATTGAGTTCATTGCAACTGTATTAGTTTAACGTTTAGTGGTCATTTCAGTAATCTGAATGATATCAATATAAATTTGAAGTAACAGCAAATTCCATGTGCACTAAATGAATTACATTTTATATATATATTTAATTAAGAAAACACAAACAACACAAATCATTGAGATATAAAATGAATATAATTTAATTGAATATAATTAAAGCGATATTCGATTGTTAACGACAACGACATAAATATAGCTAGCAGCAGATTTTTTACTGTTTTAAGGTTAATTTAACAAATAAATAAGTATTTAGATGAAAGATGGTTAAATTAAGATTTTCTGTTTTATTTAAATTCAATTGTATATAGAATAGACGAAAATATGTATATAACATTTTATTAAGAATTGATGGATGATAATAAAAAAAAATTGATAACATCACAACTACAACAACAGCTAGAGTAAAGGCTAATAAGGTTATACACGAACATTGGGCTTTGCTTGTTTATTTCTTATATCTATTTTGTTGTTGCTTTGCAATTGAATATTTAACCCTTTTACCACCCAATGAATAATTTAAAAATTTAGTTATACTCGTAATATAGTAACAGCTCTGTCGTAGTTAAATTAATTTTGTTTTTATGTCAATAAATATATGTTCCATATTTAAAAAAAAAACACAGTGCATACCTTTCATAGAATCTCTGTGGCTTGGATGACTTCCAATTAAACCATTACACTTAATTGTTGTAGTTTTCTAAGAAATGGTCGATGTAGCATTCATAATCCATACAGTTTCATTTTCTAAGAAGTGAGATAAAAGTCAATAAATCAAGAAAATTGTTGTTTTGTTTTATTTTAAACATAACAATTTATATTCGAGAATCAATTTACAGGATCAATCCATTAAAATTTATTTTTTAGTTTTGTTATGGAATTTGAACAAGAAAATTGTAACAAAATAAACAATTGAAAAGAAATGTAAATTTTTCTTTATCTCTTTCACTATTACAAAACCACATTTTTTTAAGCACATTTTATGTATAGCAGCGATACAGAAAAGACAAATCTATCTCTTTAATCAGATTTCTACGCTAATAAAATGTTCAGTAAGAACAAATAAAAATATATTATTATTCGCCCGCCTCCGCATTGAAAAAATTGGATTTTATTGTTGTGTGTTTATTTTTGGCATATCCAATGACTACACAATCATTTTATTGCTAGCTGTGGTTTAAAACCGAAACGAATTTTTTAATCCTTCATTGTCCATTTCAAACTACACATAAGAGGACAAGAGACTAATCGAATAGGAATTCTAACCAATGTTTTCTCCGTGCTGATTACGATTCTCGCTTTACTAGAAATAATAACAACGATTTTGCTTAATAATTCATAAGAGTGGATAGCACATGACGAATACTTTCGTTGCATGCCATGCCAACTGTTCTCAGACTACTTTATATAACTGATGTATTGATATAACATGGCATTTGAGAAGATAACACGTACATTCTTGTGTTATCCGCAATTTTTATTTTTTATTATGTTAGCTTGTGTTTTTTGTGTATTTAAATTAGTTATTGATCTTTAAATTACTTAATATAGCTAAATATAATAATTGTATTACTTGTGTTTGAGACCAATAAATTTGGTTGTAAAAAATGGTAATAAAAATTTTTTTAATTTAATTTCCGATCAATCTTGTCGTTTTTATTTTCAAGGTTGTGCATATTGGGATGTAAAATTGTATGGCGCGTATATTTATGCCAATAAAAAATTAATATATGTATATTTTATAACAAATGCAAAATTTTATTTTATTTCGAATAAAAATTATTATTTATTTAAATTGAAAAATATATACAAATATATTCCTCTTATTTCGTGTATAAAAGTGTCTAAAATCAGTATGGAAAAGACTGGAAAAAACGCCAATTTCTATATACTTTTCCATTTGTTTTTCCTCTTTTTATTCGGAATTCAGACCGACACCGGAATTTTTGTGACACTTTTCTTTGGCGAGTAGTATACGGATTTCTTTGGCGAGTAGTATGGATAGAAAGTGTTTGGTTTTTGCTCGCGAATTTAAATGGAATTCCGTTGGCATTGCACATTGGGTGTGGAAAAAAATATTAAATCGGCATACGCGCATTCATTCAAAATTCTCTAACTATTGAATGTTTTGATTGAAAGTTGTAAACAATTAATAAGTTTTTGTCAACCAAAGTCTCAAACCCATAACACTAGAGGCGAGGGATTGGAGGCACCCAATATGCAATGCCAACGGAAGGGATTTCGTTGTAAACGGGAGTTTAAATTCGCGTGCAAAAACCACACACTTTATCATTTAGTTGTATTTGTGTGCTACTTTCATTTGTATATGAAAAATTTTGACGTTTTCCAAAACAAATCTCCTAATAACAACATAAATAAATCTAATTTACAAGAGATTTTTGGTTAATGGCCACAATACAAAAACACCATAAAAATATTATCTACAAAGGAAAAGAAACGACGCGACGAGCTTCGCTATTAAAAATATTCGTTATATTCTGGGACCAACAATTTAATCCAATTAAAACAATTCCCTATAATATAAAATAATAATTTGCAAATAATGATGTTTACTATTAAAATCAGCCTACGGTCATTTATTAGCACAGCATTTTCACATTACAAAATAATGTTTTTGTTTAAAACAACAAAGTTGCTGTGTTTATGGCGGGGTTGAAAATCACCCTTTATAATTTTGGGAAATTTTGGATTTCGTTTTGTATGTTTTGTATTTATGTGTACCTAGAAAAATATATATACCGATACGGAATTATTTTGAATGTGTGCTATCCAAGAAATCGATTGCAAATAACTGCAAAGGAATATCAGATGAGATCGCCCTAAGATATGGATCTAACTTATGAAAAGGATCTCTTAAAATCACTACCTATATAAATAATTGACACATATTCGGCGTGTTCAGTCCGATCAAAATGATAAATATTATCATGATATTTTTGTGACCCTACCTTCACTACCTACCTTCACAATATATGTAATGTCAATCCCTAATGGGTTTGAATCCAAAATCGGCCTACATTTAAAAAATAAAATACCAAATATGACTAATAGGTGCGATATAAACCGTATATGACAGATTTAAATAAAATTTGGCTGCTTAAAATTAGTGTACAAGCGTATTAGAAGCAGGATCAAATTTATGAACAAATGATACGTTGGATAAATTTATGTTGTGCTTGCGTGTAAAGGCAATCAACAATATGCCCGTACCATAAAATTTATGCATTGACGTTCATCATCTCGAATACACGAAAATAACCACATAAGCATAACAAACAATGCAGGAGAACACATTAAATGTAATTTTGACGAAATAAAACACACAAACTATAGGGTTTTCCAATAGGAATGATATGATTTTTAAGTGACGTTTGGCCATTTGTAATATGTCATGATCTGTCATTTTTTGTTTCATTGTATTCAGTAATGTTTACAATTTCATCATGATGAGATATACGCAAAAACAACGTTTACAAATTATTCAGCTTTATTATCAAGCTTTATTATCAAAATAATTTTAGGCGTACATTTTCTTTACATAATGTTCAATTGCCAATAAGACAAAGAAACGCTCGAAGTAATGCAAATATTGCTGCCGTTCAGGCAAGTGTTGCTGAAGACCGCAATTTGTCGATTCCAAGACGTTCTCAAGAATTGGGACTGTTTCAAACTACAACCTGGCGAATTTTGAGAAAGGATTTGGGTTTACATCCGTTGCCATTGGACCACCGTAAACGTCGTGAATTTGCTGATTTTGCCTTGGAACAACTTGAAAGCGATAACGATTTTTTTAAGAAAATCATTTTCTCCGATGAGGCTCATTTTCATCTGAGTGGTTCGGTAAATAAACAAAACTGTCGATTCTGGTGCGAAGAAAATCCACAAATTATCCATGAAAAACCATTACATTTACCTAAATTGACAGTTTGGTGTGGTTTTTGGTCTGGTGGAATCATCGGTCTGTATTTTTTTCGAACTGAAGCTGGTAACACGGTTACTGTCAATGGAGATCGGTATAGATCGATGATAATCATCTTTTTATGGCCGAAATTGGGAGAAGTTGGTCTTGACAACATTTGGTTTCAATAAGACGGGGCTACGTGCCACACGGCAAGTGCAACAATTGAATTATTGCGAGAAAAGTTTGGAGATTCGATTATTTCAAGAAATTGTGATATTGAGTGGCCTCCAAGAAGTTGTGATTTAACACCATTAGACTATTTCTTGCAGGGTTATTTGAAGTCATTGGTCTTTAGCAATAAACAAAACTCTCTTCAAGCTTTACAAGTCAAAATTGAATATGTTATTTATGACATACGACTTGATTTAGTGGAAAAAGTGCTCGAAAATTGGGTTCATCGAATTCGTTCCTACAGAAGAAGTAGTGGAGGCCATTTGAATGACGTTTTATCAGAACTTAATTGTATCGATTGTACTTCACAATAAATAAAAAACCTTTCAATTTCCTTAACAATTAGTGTGTTTTTTTAAAGAAATCATATCAATCTTATTGGAAAACCCTATATAAGCAAAATTAATTATGATTGCTAACAAAAGACACGACACAGCCTTGATAAATTTTAATTCCTGTTGAAATAATTTAATGATTAATATTTATAAATAAGTAAATATAACATTAAAGTTTCCGTACTCCTCTTTCGAAATCAAACACAAAAAAAAATTGAAACAAACTAAATGCACAAAAATTTGACATCTAGAATCAAAATATTTCTTGGTTTTATGTGATAAATGAGTGCGTTTTATGACAAAAGCTGATAAAAAATATCGTTATATTTTTTATCATTTTTACCCGACTGAACACTAGGAATTTCTTACATACTGTAGTGAAGTACAAAATACCTACACGTATCGTGTCAGACATCATCAATTTATACTAACAGTAACTTTCAATTCAGACATTTTCTTAGTATGATTACCGTATGCAAAAATGTTTCGAAAAAATACAATTTTTGTTTTGGACGACAAGCGTCAAAATTCGTACCGGTATAACCTTAAATTAAAACTTCCCTACTGATTACTTTACAGTGTAGATTTTATTTTCTTTCGAATTCACAAATATCAAATCATATTCGAATCGAATTTATCGTTCAATTTTAATGATTACTTTACTTGGCTTAATTTGTACTCCTTCACTTATTGGCAATCGACATATTTATTAACTTACCCTAGTACCAGGTGCCATACCCAACACTATTCGTGTTAATTTGCTCGTCGTTGTTATAAGATATTTACAATACTTCACGATTCCTCTTGTAATATATAAACAGACGTTAGTTATCTAAATTAAATATAATTTTTCTTTAGGTATAAAGATTATTGAACTCGTGAGTGACATTGGCCATGTTTCTTTTTCATATTTTGTTAGAATTATTTCCAGTATTTTCCCAGTGGGCTTATCAAATCCACTAGGCTTAAAATGTTAACATGATTTCTTTTACTAAAAACAAATTTAGCTAATTGAGAAGAAAGAAGTAACGTTGGATTGTTTGTATATATGAACTGGAAATTTATTTTTTCAAAACTGCGAACTCCTCCGTGACATAGGTTATGTTCTCAAATCTTTCCTCGGTGGTTCAAGTATCAAATGTTTATTATTCTAGTATATATCTAGTACCAAGTATCAAATGTTTTTTATTGATTTTTAAAATTTTTTACAATTTTAACAATTTTGTAATTTATTAATTTCTTGTAGTAACAATGCTTGAATTTTATTTTTTAATATCGATTTCGAAATATACTTTTCATTTTCAATTCAAAACTACAACTATTATGAATTGATAAAGTTATTCTCCTTCATTCTCCTTATATACAGGTAACCCTACAAAACATTGTATTCGAAGAACACGGATAATTACCCTCGAATTACACGGTTCCAAACTAAAAATAACGTTTTTTTTATTTTCACTCTCCCGTTTTTTGTAGTCTCGAACAACATGGTTTTAAAGAACTTGGAACCAATTAATCGTGTTCTTGGAGGGCTTCCTGTACTACGTATTTCTTACTGGTTCAGCTCTTCATATTATTAGATCTCTAAAGAATAACTTTGTTAATTTCTATTCTATTATGTAGTTGCAATTTTGAACTGAAGATGAAAATTATATTTCGAAATCAATATTCAAAAATAAAATCCAAACTAGTTACTATAAGGAACTAATAAATTACAAAATTGTTTTAATTAGTTATTGAATTTCAAAATGACAAAAGTTAAACAGTGGTGAAAAATGGAATCAAACCATAACATCACAAAAACAAATTAAATTGACATCCAATTAGGCTGCATACTATCTCCTTGCAATGAAACGTGATTCTTCAATAAAGTTGAGTTATGTAAGACGAAGAGATCTGCCTTCGCTAAAAAATCGCAATTTATGTTCACGTTTATTTAAACGTAAAAACGTAAAATTAATAATTGATGATACGTAATTAAATTTATAATTGATTGTTAAATTATATTTTCACGCGATCATTGTAATATAAATAAATTTTATGTCTTATGAAACGGTATTTTTATGTTAACATACATTAGATAGCTTACATGTTTACTTTCAACTATAAAAAGTCGCAAAAATGGTACAATCATGAACAATTTGAACCTCAAGATTTATATGAATATTCTCTATGCTGCTCAAGCCAGAAAATTGGTTTTCGAACTGTTCTTTCTTTGTTCTATACCTTAGAAGGAATTCGTGCGCACTTTCTCTTGAAAGAAGAAAATTATACACAAACGTACAGATGTTTCCAAATGCTACTGAAATAGTAAATAAAATAGTAAATAAAAGTACAGAAAAGGAGTAGTAGTACAGTAATAATCAACATGATCACTAAAACGAATAAAAGTACTAAATATTCATAAAATTATATTAATTTTCATTTTCAATAACCTGAATAATGAAAAATTTACGATACTATATAAAGAAATTCTTAAAAAATCGTAAAAATAGAAAAAGAGGAAAATACCTTTGTGCTACTGGAATAAAACCATTTTTGGTTATTTACGTTGGAGAGAAGCGTGCAGTATTATTTTATTCTTCTAGTTTTTCGATTAAAATTAATAAATTAAAAATCTATTACTTCATTTCTCAAGGGCTAGTGAGTTGTAACCAAAATACATGTTAATTCTAACCTCAAAAATATAAATGTTCTTGCTATTTTCTGCTGAATTTATTTATACGCCTTATCTGTCAAACTTTCATTACCATTTTAAATCATCTCTAAGTTGTAGCCGAATTGTAACTAGTTCCACTTAACAACAGATAAATCAAAATTGTGATTTGTTTGTGATTTAACCATGTAAAGAAAAGCGAATTTTACGTTTTTCAGGGCACTTATGGCTGTAAATTGTTGACTAAAGCCCCGAGCTACGGTAAATTTTTACTACCAAATTTCAGTTTACGTCGCTTAAATTCTTTGTTTTTCTGGAAATGTTTGAAGGTTAATCAAATACATACATATGTACATTGAATGTTTATCGGGGGAATCCCACACTACATATGTATGTATACATTTGATTAAATGTATTCGAACTGCGATGTTTCAATTTACGACGTTTCAATTTGCGACGCATTTTTATCGAACGTATTATCGTCGCAAATCGAGGATTTGGTGTACTATTTTCTATTTTCACACGTTTTTTATAAAAAATTTCCCTCCCGCGGTCTCCACTATAAAAATTCGCTGATATTTTCCAAAATTTCTGATATTTACTATCATGCTACAAATTTTGATAACCCACGGTCTCCACTATGCAAATTCGCCGATATTTTCTATCGTGATATTTTATGCTTGTATGTGTTTTTTCAAAGTATTAAAAAATATTCGTCGACGGAATATCATATGATCTGGGAATACTATCATGATAATTATTACTATCATGATAATCGTTACATATTTTTGTCAAATCATTAGTTTGGGATGCCCACGTACGAAATTCAAATAAAAATTAAAGAAATAAAAATTAAAAATAAATAAAATTTGAAATGAATTTCGATGAACAAATGGAAATTCTGCTTAAATTAAAAAGGCTTCAACAAATTGAAAAATTAGAGTTTTAGAATTTTAGAATTTTCAAAATTAGAATTTTTTGAAGTGCAAAAATTTTAAGATTCGAACGTTTATAATGTTGTATTAATTGAATTTTCTTTTTCGCTGATGTAAAGTTATATTTCAGAAAATTTATGTTGTTTTCTCGCATTATCAACAATTTTGCTAATGCGAAATTACTGATAATGCGAGAAAAAAACATAAATTTTCTGTCCTATAAAGTTTACTTGATATTTTCCATAAACATTCATTTACTCTATACAAATGAATTAGCTTTAACGTATTTTCCGCATCGGCGACATTTTTTCGAAGAAATGTATGTAAAAATAAATATATTTAAAGCTAAAAAAAAAATCTCGAAAAAATAAAAATGTAAAGGACCATATACCGCGTTAATGTGTTTTTAAAATAAATTTTAAAAACTGAAAAAGCATAACCTATAAAATATTACATTTCGTAATAATTATCATGATAGTTTTTGAGAAAATATCAGCCTGATAATATGCTGCTACTAAAAAAAAATTATAATATACTCACACGTACATTAACCGTAATTTCCACTATATGCAAAATTGTTGATACCTTACTGGAAGGTAATACATGAACTCATCGATGAGTTCATCATGACTCATTCAATGAAGTCTCAGATGAGCTTTATTCTGTGCCCGGGACTAAATTCATTTATATATTTAATGAAGTTTTACTCAGATGAGCTTTATTCTGCAACGAATGATGTTCATAAGGAATTTGCTGTATAACGCATCGATGAATTCATCGACAATTTTTGTAAAGAAGTCATTGTGATAGTAGTAAGGCAGGTTTTACGGAAATTTGTGTAAGTAGTGTGCTAGAGTCTATTAAGAGCATTTTGAATTGTCCTTTGTGATTAATATTTTATGTGTCAACTATAAAATAAAACACGTCTTCACTTTTGTAAGGCACTTTAGTTCAGGACTTCAGTTCAGGTACACATATTTAATTGGTTTTATTTCCCTATGTTATTAAAATAACATCCCATAATTAAACTAAAGAATTTCCAAAATTAAATTAAAATTGTGTGTTTAATCACTTCTACAATTTTTACTATAATAACATGTTTATACAAGTTAAAAGAATTAAATGGTTTCTCTGAGTTTTACCGTTAGTAAATTAATAATAGTCTCAGACTTACTATTATTACTTTTCTAACGGTAAAACTCAGTCCACTAATGACTTTTATGGACAAGTTCATTAGTTTATTCAGTAGAGCGCCCAATACATAATTTTAATTTCTCACGGAGAGAAAAATAATGGCAACATACCTTTTGACCACTATTTCATCGAGAAGTTCACTTAGTCAAGCGTAAGTCAAGCAATTGATGACTTATGTTGTCATCAATTGCTTGACTTACAAAAAATTCGGACACATACAATCAAATAAAATTTGAAGATTTTTCAATACTTAATCAGAAATCCATGTAATTGGTATGTTTGTGAGAGTTTTTGCGTTACTGTGTTTGAGACCTGATGAACATTTTCCGGTAGGGGTAATTTTGTTAATGTGAGTGTATTATACAACGTTTTTTACTAGCAGCAAATTATCAGGCTGATATTTTCTCAAAAATTATCATGATAATTATTACGAAATGTCATATTTTATAGGTTATGCCTTTTCAGTTTTTGAAATTTATTTTAGGGTGAACACATTAAAATATTTAGAACATGGCGGTATATATGGTTCTTTACATTTTTATTTTTTCGAGTTATTTTTGATTTTACATAATAATGTCAGTTCGTTGATTTACGCATTTAGTTTGGGTTTGTTTTATAATGGAATAAATAGAGTAAATGAATGTTTATGAACCAAGCTACACGAGATTTTAGTTACTGGTTGCAAACTAATGGGGCATTTACATGTAGAAAATTGTTTTCTTCTACAAATTTTTGCAGGTAAATAAGAAGGATCCGCTATATAAAAATATTCAATATGCCAGAAAGAAATAAACGTATACATATAGTAATGGCGTAATTTTTTTATAGTATCATTATTAATTTATTTTTAATGAATTCAAATGCGAATTTTACATTTTTATCTATGGCGTCTGTTTTTATTAAGAATCCTCAACATTTATAAATACGAAAAAATATTTTTTCTTGTTAATTTTAAAAATAAAAATGTTGCCATAAAAATACTCGGATCGTATATATTTTATGGCAACATTTATTTTTATGGCAACATTTTATAGTGGTTTTTGCAGGATAATGACTTAAAAATCTTCTGCAAAGTCATGTTTTGTTGGGATATATTTCTTTTCTTGTCTCTCATGTGCAAAAAGTCAATGTTATATCTTTCTCATTTTGCAGAAGAAAAATATTGGTCGCATGTAAATGCCTTATAAGTCGCAATAGATTTCTATTGTTAATTTAAACCTTTATTTCAGATTAAAACACCAAATTTTTTTGTATCGTTTTATTCTGTTCCCTCGGAAATAAAATTTAAACAAAAATCAACATCTCAAAAAGGTCCTTAAAATTTTTGTCCTTGAGTCCAAAATGAAAAAATAGAAATGAAAATAAAAAAATTTAAGGCCATTTTTGAGATGTAGATTTTTGTTTAAATTTTATTTTCGAAATAAACAACAGAATAAAACAATACAAAAAAATTTGGTGTTTTAATATAAAATAAGGGTTTAAATTAACAATAAAAATCTATTGTGACTTAGTTTGCAACCAGAAACTAAAATCTCGTGTAGCTTGGGTGTATGGAAAATAACAAGTAACCTTTATAGGTGTTCCGATCTCAAAATTGTTCCAATTCTAATTTTAAAAATTCCTAAACTTTAATATTTTAATATGTTCAAGCTTTTTTAATATAAGCAGAGTTTCAAGTTTCGACCCGGTGGCAGAGTGATCAGCATGCTTGCTCCAGCGACCGGAGGCCCGGGTTCGATTCCCGGTGGTGACAAGGAAAAAATTTCACGGCTGGTTTAGAATCAATGAATTAACCACTCATGGTGGAGACCGTGGGTTACCAAAATTACTAGAATGATAGTAAATATCAGACATTTTGGATAATGCTTTACATTACAGTCAAAATGGTTCTATAGTAAAGCACCGATAATACCAACATCGTACGTTTTATTAGAATCAGCTTTATTGTTAAAAACCAGAAATATGTTGCAGCTCTCCTTAGTACTACTTTTACAAAGCAGCGAGATATTATGATATCATGGTGTGTATAATTATTCCCCTAGCATGTGGCAAAGCTGCCCGGCCTTCAGTCTTAGCGGCATGAGGGCTTATATTAAACAGGGGGTTCGAATGCTTGGATTTGCTGACCTACGTTTGCGGTAATTTGCATTGGTATCTAAGTATAACATATAAACTCATTTACGTATATATGTTTCGAATGTCAAGGGTACTTATTATTCGTTTCTAGAGCTTGTTGATTATAGGCTGAAAATTAATGATACAATTAGTTTATTTCAATGTAACAATAATAATATTCTTGCTTGTTATGTATGTTATATGTAAAAGTCAAGATATCATTTAGTTTTCTTCTGTTACTGCTCCTATATATTGTTTTCAATAAACGCAACCATTTAAATCAGATAATGAATGGTAAATAGTCGAGGATTATAACATTAAATTACAAATTGTATATGTTCATACTATGCGTAATCATACAGACGATCGATGCGGCACAGAAATAGAAAATATATCATCACTATTTTGTGTGCGCTGCTGCTTACTTAAGCGAGTTTGAATGTAATGAATTATCTTGTGAATTTAAACTGGCTGAAAACATTTGCATTCTTCTTTCTTTATTTATTTATATTACTGAAAATAAGGAAAGCAAAATTGTGTACAAAGATTTTCATCGATGTTGTATTATGTGCCTCTTAAGCTTTTCTATATTAATAACCGATTTTTGTGAAACAAATATACATTTATTGTTATTACTTTGGCAATAACAATAAAATAAATTTAAAAGCAAACGCGAGCATTTCAAGTATTTCGTTATCATAATGCGCAATTTAAATTTTAATTTTATTTTTGGAATTTCGTGTTCATTTTCCAACCGAAGAAATACTTTAGCACAAAAATTGTTTGCCCAATATATCGATCATCAATTCAGAAGAAAATTTTTAAGATTCTATTAAAAAATTAATTTTCAAATCTGTTAAAATATTTTTCCATTAAATATTTCTTTTTTAATATTTTGAGTAATAATGAATTGTTTGGAAGCCGTAGAAGCTGTGTGCGTAAGACTGCTTGAGAGTTTTTTGAGCGAGAACCGTTTGAAAGATAAAAATGTTTATATTTATATACTTGACAAATTATCGTCCCATATATTATACAGAAGTTCGACGGTGAACAAGGTAACAACGCAAAATAAAAGAAATTAACAAAATAATTTTTGATGTTCGTTTTATATCGAGGTGAGGTCATGCTACAGACACATTACTGGTTTCATACCAATGGTTTCGAGTTAACCATGGTTTCGTTATAACCATGATTTGCAACTCGGTTATTTTTTCTCATCCCGAGGCATTTTTGTGCTCCCAACGCCGAATACATCAAAACGAAAATTCTCAACACTAATAGTTTACCAGGCAAATCTAGTTTCCGTTGAGTTTTCTATTTGCCATTGATTATTTGGTTGGCCGGAACAACCGTTTTCCTGTTTTGTCAATATACAAGTCATTTCTGACAATTTAAAAGTCAATTAACTGCCAATCTTGACATTTTTGTCAATGGCTACTACATCACTATTTAAAACCAACCTCGCAAACCATAGTTTCATAATCCTAGTTAAGGATGAAACACACCAAGCAGCAGCAGCGAGCAGCCAATTTAAATATTGAATTAGTCGGTTATTTAATGTAACAAGATCATAGCTCGTGTTTTGTAATTTTAATAGAAAAATTTAAATTTAAAAAAATTATATTGAATGAAGTTGCATCTGTCGCGGCATCAATAGGTTCCACACCCAGCAGCTTGAATAGACTGCTCTTTGATGCTACTCATAACCTCAATAAAATTGAGACAAGTGCATTTTACTACTAAAACAAAATAAACTGCTGCGCTGCTTGATGTGCACACCCATTCGCAGCCGCTAGTGTGGATTGTTTGGAATATGTTGCGCTGCTCTTGGTGTGTTTCATCCTTTAAGGATGAAACACACCAAGCAGCAGCAGCGAGTAGCAAATTTAAATTTTGGCTTATTCGCTTATTTAATGATACAATATAGGTATTTCCATTAAAGTATTTTGTAATTATAATTGAAAAATTTAAATTTAAAGAAATTGTATTGAATGAAGTTGCATCTGTCGTGGCATCAATAGGTTCCACACCCAGCAGCTTCAATTTGCTGCTCTTTGCTGCTACTCATAACCTCGATAAAATTTGCACAATTCAATTTTACTATACTAAACCAAAACAATCTGCTGCGCTGCTTGGTGTGCACGCCCATATGCAGCCGTTAGTGTCGATTGCTTGGAATATGTCGCGCTGCTCTTGGTGTGTTTCAACCTTTACGAAACCAGGGGTCACATGTTATAACATCACATTTTCGATATTTTATCGAAGTTTATGTCCCTTTAGAATTTTACATTTCATATCATTTATCAGCCTGCTAGATTGAAAAATTGTGATATTTTTACTCCATTTCGACAAGAAAAAATTTATTTTCGAGACATAAACGAAATTAGAAAAAGATAGATTGTTCAATATTGTTCTAGTAGGTTATGGCAACAATAGAAAATAAATAATTCATAAACGAAACAGCCGCCAATTTCAATTTAGGAAAACAGACACAATATTCGATCGAAAAAAAAAAATTAAAATTCCTCGGGGGACAGCCTGTTTGATTTTTAAGTTGTACCATAATGACAAGAGATCAAAAATGGCAAAGAGTTTATTAAGCGGATCGCAGAATTTAATTTGAATTTGTGGTTGCTTGCCCACCGGAATCAAAATAAAATTAAAGCAGTACCATCGAAAATTAATTAATGATAAATAATCTTATAAAATTGTGATTTCATCGGCCAGATGTAGATACTAAATATGATATGACTTTTGCTGAGCTGAAGCTGAGTGAAATGTTTTATATAAAAATACAATACAAAAAAAAAAAGGTGGACATTATACTGGAAATTTTTATAGAGTTCGCATCACATTATAAATGAGCTTTAAGCTCAAAACCCGGTGCAACTTCTAATCAAAATTGTAACAAATATATAAATAAATAAATAAATAAATAATAATTATCCTTACCAATTATCCTTACCAATGAAAATTTAATGTTACAACATGCTACCCTTGTGGCACTATTCTGGTAATTCCCCGGGAATAGGGAATTGGGGAAAGATTTTATATGTAATTTCAGTTCAAATATTTTTTTCCGGCCTACTAAGAAGAAATGTTTGATGCCAATATTTATAAATTGGGAATAATTTTTCCATATCTAAATTGGCAAGGAAAATTTCCAATTTTATTTTGTTTTCAAAAAATTACCACTAGATTTTTACCTCAGTATGCCAGAAAAAAAATTTTAAAATAGAAATTACATATAAAATCTTTCCCCAATTCCCTATTCCCAGGGTGCCACATATGTGTCTATAGTATTGCCAAGCCATTGGCGAATTACAACAACATTTTTTTTTGTTGCTTCTTACACATTGTAAAAGAAGAGCACAACTCACTTCATGTAGGTTTAAGAAGAACAAAGATAGACACAATTAATTCAAAGCTGCTAGAAAGGAGTAAAACATATATTAGATTTATTATTTCCCCACACCACTAGAAATTTTAACAAGAAAATAGAATGAAATGGTTTTTTCTTCTCTCTCAACTGAATATAATAGAGGTAAACACTGTAGAGAGAATGATAAGTTTTTCCCAAAATTTGCTATTTCATTTGACACACATCAGAGCAGGATGATTATATAAAAAATGCATGGTGGTCTCATATGTCAAAGAAAAAGGTAACCGGACAAGTTGTTGTTGTTGTAAAAAGTGACGCGCCAGATTTTGTGTTCTTAAAAAATCGTGATATTATTAATTAAAATAAATAAAATATTATAAAACAGTTAGTGGATCGTGTATTAATGGCATTGTAATAAACATTGAAAACTTCGAACATTGAAATGAAGTGTCTTGTGAAATGTTGCCACAATGCGCCAATTCGAAAAAGAATTTCTTACCATCTATAAGTGTTTATATAAAATAAAATGAAAATTATGTTAAAAGGAAAGTGATTTGTGATAAAATTATCCATATTTTAATTAGAAATCAGAAAAAATTAATTAAAAACTTTGGTTGTTATTGTTGGACTTTTTCTTTTTGTAAACAGATGTTATATTACAGTGTCACATTTTTCTTATTGCTACGACATATTCTACGTGCTTTTCTTTTCATAATTACTTTTTATTTTGGAATACTATAAGTACAATTTTTTACCGTAACATTTCAAAATAATATATTATTTAATAATATATTATTTTCAAATGTTACGGTAAAAAATTGCATTTGTATTGTATATCAACCTTTTATTATTTAATAAAAGGTTGATATACAATACAAATGCAATTTTTATATGGGGAAAAACAGCAACAATTAAATTGTTCGGTTTTTATGTTGCTAGAAAGAAAAAAACTACCATAATAGAGACATTAACCAAACGTAGCGACAGAAATCCGAGTAGTAATATCTCTATGTATTCAATCAACGCTATCACCCAGAATAACTCGGAATGTCAGATAGAAACCGCATGGGAGATTGACAATTGCGTAGCAAAACAAAATAATTCGCTAAGGCACTGACATTATATTTTCTATGTAAGTTCAAAGTATTTTCAATATTTTTGGTATTTTGTAGCTTTGAAGCAAATTGTACAGTACCTCCTTGATTACAAGTATTAGATATTTCAAACATATGAGGAATTTCAGGACAAACAAACAGCAAAATGTCAACAGCCCAATCATGCTATATCAATCCATAAACTACGACCGAAAAATTTAACAGGATTGACAAACATTAACACAAACACATTTTCGATTAAAACTATTGCAAATAGTCTTAGACGGTGCAAGAGGTGAGTAGATACGATTTAGATTCAATTTTGAGAGTAACGAATATGAAAAGGAAGATTTTCGAAATATTATTTTCACAATGAAGTTCAAAATTAATCGATAATGTAGTTGTCGAATACAATTTTGACGAACACATAACAACACAAACATAACATTTAGGCCAACTTTGACCATTTTCAGAGTTTTTTTGTTTGAAAGTTGAAAGAACAATTGATTTGTCCTCTCATGTTTCAGGGTCTGTTTTGCTTGCTCCAATCATAGTTGTTCATTCCAAAAATTTTGTAGTTCACGGTAACTGACAGTACTATTACAGCTCAAACTCGATTCGCTCGTGCTTGTGTCCATCGAAGAACCAGGTTCAGGTGTAGTAGGATCAATGATTGAACATTCTAAATAATTAGGAAGTTTAATTATAAGGACATTTAGAAAAATGGCCTCGAGCTCTTCGAAAAATTCGCAATGAGATCTACCACGATCAGTTTTTTCGAGAATTTTTTACATTTTCCAAAGTTCTGAGGCTGGCAAATTTTTTTGTGAGTTCCGCAGCCTCAACTAGATGTCCTGAACTGCAGAAATTGGTTTGTATATCCCATCACAACATTTGTTTTTTACTTTTTGGATTTCAAAATTCCTCTTTACACATTGCCGATATCAATAATTTAACATTTGATTTGGTCCATTTGGAGTCACCCCAACTACTGCTAATTCCGCTTCCAATGACCTCTGCTACTTCCTCCTGATACTTGTGATGATACCTTGTATCTCCGTCGAAATATTCTTCATACATAATATGAAAATTTTAAGTTTTATATTTACGTCCATCGCTATCGTGTGTAAAATTATCAGAATTATTGCAGTTATCCATCCACATTTAAATAAAATTAATTTATAATATTTTATACCTACACACATTTAAATAAAATAAATAATAACTGTTATAACTTCCGAATCAGAGATTCAAACCTAAAAATAGAATATCTCATCAAATGTAGAGATCTCAGCCCAACTAAGGGAGTATGGCAACCGTTAAAATAAAAATTACATATAAATTATTTCCCCAATTCCCTATTTTCCGGGGAATTACCAGAATAGTGCCACAGTTAGTAACTTTATCATACAATTTTTAACATGGCCTGGTTTTGCAAATAAAAGGTAACCGTCGTGTAAACTCATCCGAACATACGTTTCAACCACCACCAGTGGTAGAAATCTTTTTTGTGAACGATGCAAAATATTTAGTCCCTCCATTGATTGTAAAAGAATGTATTCCTAAGACATATGAAGGTCTCCCATTTCTCTTTGCCCCAGAAAAAAATATTCCCGAAGCCATTCTATGCCGCCATCCTAGTTTTTTCAATTTATATCTCCATATAAGGGTCGATTTATATTATCCGTTCCGTTCAGATCCGTTTCTTTCAGATTCAGACAAAAAAAATATTGTTACATATGTTTTCTATATAAGTATTTATATTTTCCGTTCCGTTCAGATCCTTTACTTTCCGTTTCAGATAAATATTGTTGAAAAGAATGTTTTATCTGATGTCTGAACGCGAAAAAATACGAAAGAACAGCGAGGAAAGTGGAATTTATATATATTCCAGCAACAACAATCAAAACAAAATTAAATTGCTACTAAAAACATTTTTGGATTTTTTGTTATCGTTTAGTCTATACGTAACCAAAGATATGAATACATGCAGCATGTGTGAAACAAATTAATAATATTTGTTTATATTCTCGTCATGCCAATCGTATGCTAATGTTTGTCACCACTAAACTTTGCTTATATGCTCTTTTAAATTATCCCATATATTTTATAGTTGTTTTAGTCTAATAAACTATAAAATATAAAAAAAATTGTTAAAGTAAAATAAACTAAGGAGCATACGAGTATATACCTGGATTATTATATCTGAAGAACTGAGCAATAAAACGCGTGTTCATATTTTCTATTGAATTCGTTTTAAATTTTTTTTTGTTATTTAACGTTTATACAGGGTTTTGATAAAGGAACGGTAAACTTTTATGGCAAATAGGGTGGGTCATTTTGGAACCTTTTATCCTATGGAACAGATTTCCAAAGTGTCACGATAATTGAGATGATATTTTTAAGTTTCTTTTAAATTACCCAAAATCTCGCCTTTAAATGGTCATAACTTTTTTGTTTGTAATCATAAAGGCTCGAAATAACTTTTATTGCATTCTGCAATGTGATTTTATTCTAAATAAATCGTTATTTAATAGAATTGGTTAAAGAAAAATGACTTATGGCTTTCCAAATCCTACAAAATGTGTAAAAGTATGGAAAATGTCTACCTTCTAAATTCATTTAAAAAACTAGAAGTGATTTAGAAATTAGCTTTGTTTTAATTCTCTAGTTTATGCTCTTTCCAATGGTATGCTATTTGTCATAGAAATCATTCATTTTGGGGTCAAAATAAAAGATACTATTTTGCCCGGGTTAGGTTTAAGAAGATCGAAAACTTTATTTCCCAAACTTGCATACACAAAAATTAAATTGCTACTAAAACATGTTTTGGATTTTTATGTTATGTTTTACTTTGTACGTAACCAAAAAATACGAATATATACGATAATACGATGAAAATATCTGATCTGATAGTATAAATTGATGATGTCTGAATCTGAAAGGAACGGATCTGAAAGGAACGGATAATATAAATCGACCCTTATACTATCAGATCAGATATTTTCATCGTATGGTTATCGTATATATTCGTATTTTTTGGTTACGTACAAAGTAAAACATAACATAAAAATCCAAAATGTTTTAGTAGCAATTTAATTTTTGTGTATGCAAGTTTGGGAAATAAAGTTTTCGATCTTCTTAAACCTAACCCGGGCAAAATAGTATCTTTTATTTTGACCCCAAAATGAATGATTTCTATGACAAATAGCATACCATTGGAAAGAGCATAAACTAGAGAATTAAAACAAAGCTAATTTCTAAATCACTTCTAGTTTTTTAAATGAATTTAGAAGGTAGACATTTTCCATACTTTTACACATTTTGTAGGATTTGGAAAGCCATAAGTCATTTTTCTTTAACCAATTCTATTAAATAACGATTTATTTAAAATAAAATCACATTGCAGAATGCAATAAAAGTTATTTCGAGCCTTTACGATTACAAACAAAAAAGTTATGACCATTTAAAGGCGAGATTTTGGGTAATTTAAAAGAAACTTAAAAATATCATCTCAATTATCGTAACACTTTGGAAATCTGTTCCATAGGATAAAAGGTTCCAAAATGACCCACCCTATTTGCCATAAAATTTTACCGTTCCTTTATCAAAACCCTGTATAAACGTTAAATAACAACAAAAAAAAATTTAAAACGAATTCAATAGAAAATATGAACACGCGTTTTATTGCTCAGTTCTTCAGATATAATAATCCAGGTATATACTCGTATGCTCCTTAGTTTATTTTACTTTAACAATTTTTTTTATATTTTATAGTTTATTAGACTAAAACAACTATAAAATATATGGGATAATTTAAAAGAGCATATAAGCAAAGTTTAGTGGTGACAAACATTAGCATACGATTGGCATGACGAGAATATAAACAAATATTATTAATTTGTTTCACACATGCTGCATGTATTCATATCTTTGGTTACGTATAGACTAAACGATAACAAAAAATCCAAAAATGTTTTTAGTAGCAATTTAATTTTGTTTTGATTGTTGTTGCTGGAATATATATAAATTCCACTTTCCTCGCTGTTCTTTCGTATTTTTTCGCGTTCAGACATCAGATAAAACATTCTTTTCAACAATATTTATCTGAAACGGAAAGTAAAGGATCTGAACGGAACGGAAAATATAAATACTTATATAGAAAACATATGTAACAATATTTTTTTTGTCTGAATCTGAAAGAAACGGATCTGAACGGAACGGATAATATAAATCGACCCTAAGATGTTTTTTTAAATAAATTAAGCAACGCAATATCTCATTCCAGTTTTTTCCTTTATTTGTTATTTTTTAAACAAACAAAAACAAGATGATTGAGATTATCTATTGATTTTTGTTGGTTTATAATTTTTTACATTTTAAATTCAAAATAATGTTTTCTCATACTTATAGTTGGCACTGTTAAAAGTACCTTATGGAGACTTCCCAACCACCGTGGTATGTTAGGATTGGCATTATCTTACAGCTTCAATATTTATATGAAAAACGTCTATCCTTCCAACACCTTCCTGGACTAGAAATAGGAATTAATGTTTTGAGACGTGTTAGGATGAACCGACCAAGTAATCGGCACCAGCCGTACGTTCAAATTTGAATAAATGGCCTACCTCCAAAATCCCAGTTGATGTTAAATAAAAAAATGGATCTCATAAGAATTGTATGGCCCGAAACTGGTTCCTTAAATGTTGACTTGAAAATGGTAAAGGCAAACTGTGTGGAGTTCTCCGTCGAAGCCTTATTTATAATGTGCCCAGTTTCAATATGTCCCAATTAAAATTTATATGAAAATTACCCATAACTTCAAAGAATCGTGTGTCGAAAATGTGCCGATTGATGTTTTGAGAGGGTATGAGCTATGGTGAACGCTGATCAAGTCGATTTTCTAAAATTCCCCGGATTCATCGTGATTCCGCATTAATTAATTTATTAGAAACTAGCGCACGTCGCATGGTGTGTGATGATAGATTTAGTGGTGGTGATAAATTAATGTACACGCGTACAAATATGGGGCTATAACCAAGGTGGAAAGATTGTGCCAAACCTAACGCTAACATACGACTGGCACTGAGGAGGTCAACATAGGTTATTTTAAACATGGCCATAACTCGAAATAAGACGAAATAATATTTTGACCGTAAAATGTAAAGTATTATTACCGACAAACCACAATAGATTATTTCAATATTTTTGTTTTTATTTATTTTACAAAAGTAATAAAATAAAAATAATAACTTGGACGAGCTATTTTATTGTTGTGTTTATTTTAAAAAGGTCGTATTAAAGAAACTGGGATGAAATAGTGTAGTTTCGTGTAAATAATTCATTGTTTCTATACTTCATTTCATATGCATTATTGCTGCAGGAGACAAGACAATTTTATCTTTAAGGCAACATAAATGGATTGACTATGTGTTTGAAAACTGTACAAGATTCTAAATTACGCGAAATTGATTTTAAGCATACGTTTAAGGGCCAACTATAGATGGAATAAAAAAATAACAGAAATAACGTAAAAACGAAGACACAAAATTATTATTCCAATTTCACTTTTTGGCTATAGATTACTTAAAATATTAAGTGCATTCATATATTTCATGTAATATTTTTTTGATGTATGTATTTCCTAAAATCTTGAGTGAAACTACAATAGTTTTGAGTATAAACGTATTATATATCAACAAATATATGTGTTTAAAATTATAAAAATTAATTATATGCGGTTTAAATTACCGCAATTCGATAAATTATTTTTTTAGGTTAGCTTTAGAAAAATACAATTCTACAGTGCAGTGAAAATTATTTTTGATTTTATATTCAAATTAGTATATTTTATAAATTTTATAAATAGAATATTTTATAAATAGAAAAGACAAAATACACGAATAATTTCAAATTCCCATGTATAAAATAATAAACATGCATATTACATGCAACGCACAAAAATTTGTTTAAGTTTTGTTGTTGTAATTGTTAAGTTTCTTTATTCCCGGCCAAAAATTTTCGGTCTGCTATTCTGTTTAAGTGACAGCAAAATTAAAACGCAATTTCTTTTATTCTTTTTATTTTTGTTATTCTGAGTATGGTCGAATACATATAAATCCTAAAAGCGTTGCCACATACACATATAATCAGCTATGCTTCACACAATTTTGGTTTCTGGATTCAAACTACTGCGCAACAGATTTTAATTTTAAATTTAAACCCTTATTTTAAATTAAATCATTAAATTTTTTGTCTAGTTTTATTCTTTTCTCGAAAATAAAATGTAAACAAAAATCTACATCTCAAAAATGTCCTTAAATTTTTTTATTTTCATTTAAATTTTTTTCATTTCGGATTCACGGACAAAAATTTTATTACGCAGCTGCGACGTAAAAATTTTGACCGTGAATCCGAAATGAAAAAATTTGAAATGAAAATAAAAAAATTTACGGACATTTTTGAGATGTAGATTTTTGTTTAAATTTTATTTTCGAGAGAACAGAATAAAACAAGACAAGAAAATTTAATGATTTAATTTAAAATAAGGGTTTAAATTAAAAATTAAAATCTATTGCGACTTAGTTTGAATCCAGAAAACCAAATTATAGTGTAGCATGGCTGAATAACAGACGATTCGTGCGTAAATTTATTTTGCCTCGCCACATACCAAAAAAAATACAGACGATTTTTACAACAAAAATTCTTTATAAAGTTTTCATAATACATAAGCAGCTAATTCATTTTATAATTAAATAAGTTTACAATACCATATTCATGATGAGCCTTATAAAAATATTAAATTAATGAAAATATATATATTTTGTTTTGGAATTTTTTGACATTTGTTGAAGTTCACAGACAACAGAGAAAAAAATCGTTTAAAATTTTTTGATGAGTTCGGAAATCGTTTTAGATTTTTGTGCGTTCGTTCACGTGTAAAATTATACCATTCAGAGAAAAAATCGTTTCTAGGAACGGCTAAATAGAAAATTGATAATTTTTCAATTAAAATTATTAAATAATTCCAAATTTATTATTTTAGCTACTAACTTGAGATATTTTACATATTATCTCATTGATTTGAGTCAAAAATATGCTCTAATTAATTCGTAAATGCGATATCTGTTTTTAGATGTCGTCCGTAGAAATGTGTATGTGGCATCGCCTTAACTCTATAACTCTCTTACGTTATTTTTTTTTATTTTTTTATTCTATCTATAGTTCCCACATTACTCGTATGGTAACTGTCTAAATTATCTATTGCTGTGTTCATACCGAAGCTAAAATAGCAATGCTACAGATGTCAATATTTTTTAGCTTGCGTTCATACCGTATACTGCAAAAAATGTCAAAAACATAAAATTTCACGTCATTTCACGTTGCACGTTTTTCGCCCCTTTTTCATTTTAGGGTTTTATTATTTATTTTCTAAATTTTCCTAACGAACCAAAAATTTAAATCATTTTTAGCTACAAAATATGTAAATTTATTCAAACTTTTTTGTAAACAATAAAATAAAAACTTCCATTTTGACATGTGTAGCAATGTTGCTTGTTTATACCGCAGCTACGTAGTATTGCTAGCTACGTAGCAATGCTAAATAGCAGTGCTATTTTAGCTGGCTAGAGCTATGAGTATGTCGTGTTTATACCGTTGCTACACCTGTCATTTGCATTTAACATTGCTATTTTAGCTGTGGTTTTAACGCAGCATATGATAATAACTGTAATATTGTCGTTTGATCCATCCACCAACCAGTCATATATAGTAGCATGGAAAAGCTCCGCCTTTTTAACACCCCATTCCAAGCTTTTGATAAAAATGATGATTAGAATGGTTCAAGCATCATTTGGTCAGGGTTGGTCACTAGTTTTCATCGTTTAGTGACTTACCATTAAACGGTAAAAAAATAATGAAAATTTGAAAAAAATCGGTGTGTTATTGCAAAAATAATCATACCGTTTTCATAAATTTCGTTATGTAATCGTTAGTTCAGAGTTGGTCAACATATTTTGGCGTTTGGCCACTAATAGAATATTTTTTATTGCGAAAAAACGAAATCAAAATTGTATTATTTCAATAAAATCAGGTTCGTCGCTTATTTGGGAATTTCATATTACAAAATTAACAACAACTCCAATTGGAATATACTATTTGGATAAAATTATCATTTGTCAAAGAATTGTATTTAAAGTTGGAGACATAAAGATAAAATCAATTCCGTTTTTTGGTTGTTCATAACTTGGCAAGAATCAAACAAAATCGTTGTTTAGAATATTATGCGGGAAAGCACCATGGAAATAATGTACTCTTGATAATCCTAATATTATCTCAAATTTAACGATCGGTGTCTTTTAGACAACTGTCAATGAGGATTGGTCACTGGTTCTTTTCGTTTGGTTACACCCCTACGAAACCATTTATTGCGAAAATTCGTTAACAACTTATGTTCCCGCACTATTAGAAGTGTTTGGGTATGGAAAGTTGGCCAATGCTACTATTTTATCATCGTTGGATTTGATCGGAATCGTTTGGTCAACTAACATTGAGGATTGGTCATTTGTTGTGTTCGTTTGGTCACGAATCTAATTTTCGCAGTAAATCCTTGCGTAAGGTTGACCAAACGAAAACAACTGATAACCAATTCTTAATGATAGTTGACCAAGCGATTCCGATCTTTAAGTTTATTAAAAAACATATGTTGGTCCTCTATCTACACCCGAATACTTCGAACCATGCCGAAATGAGTTTCTAACGAATCTTCACAAAAAATCGTTACGTAGGGATGACCAACGAGCGGAACTAATCAGTTTTTAACGAGCTTTCGCAATAAATCGGTACGTAAAGATGGCCAAACGGAAAGAGCTAGTGATCAATCCTCAATGACAGATGGATGACCAAACGAATCCGATCTTTGGATTTGAAATAAAATTATTGTAGTTTTATCCAAAGTAAAACATTTTCCATGGTGCGTCCCAAAATACTAGTATTATTCTTAATAAAGATTTTGGATTGTTAATTATGAACAGATAGTAATGATTAGTTATGATAAAATAATGATATTTTGGACAATAACATAACAAAATTAATTTCGTTCCGTTATAACGTAACCATACCCGATAGCTTAATAAAATCTAAATAAAGAAATTAAATAACGGTTATTTTTTGTTTCTCGTTGATTTTTTTTTATTTAAACTTGTCACGTCATTCATTTCATATATAGAGCGACTGCTCTGACTTAACTACATAATAATATTGCGCATGTTTATGTTCTCGTAATTATGAGTGAGATACCACGTTTACACCATAGCTACTTTAATAGTATAATAGTATTTTACTAATAAAGTATTTTTCTCCTTCAGTTTACACCATAGTGGTGTGAACACATATTAGAATAGTTTATTAGTTGTATATTTCACTAATATTTCACAAAAACAGTTAAAATTTATCACAATAAACAAAAAAAAATCTGAAAATTGACTAAAATGATATTTCGTACCTAAAAAATATTATATTAACAGTTCACAACGCATAACATTATACCAATACTTTTTAGATACGTACAATACTTTAATAGCAAAAAAGTATGTGATAAAGTAATAAAGTATTTTACTTTGAGTTTACATCGTCATACTTTTTTGATACATACTTTTATACTACTGGTGTAAACGTGGTATCAGAGTCACAACGCACGATTTTAGCTTGGTTTCAAACTAAGTCGCAATAATTTTTTATTGTTAATTCAAACCCTTATTTTATATTAAAACACCAATTTTTTTGTATTGTTATTCTGTTCTCTAGAAAATAAAATTTAAACAAAAATCCACATCTCAAAAATGTTATTAAATTTTTTTATTTTCATTTCTATTTTTATCATTTCGGATGCAAGGACAAAAATTGTATGTCGCAGCTGCAATATTATAACGTTATTAAAACGTTATCTTAACGATACACGTTTTATATAACGCTTCGTAACATTATGTAACGAAACCCTAAAAATAAATTTGTTAATGTTATAACGTTATAACGAATTAAATCTTTTTTAAAAAGAATCGAAATAACGTAACGTATTTTTTTCGGTTATCGATCCCTGGTTATGAAAAACCAAAAAATTTCAATTAATTTTAACTTTATGTTAGATACAATTTTTTGATAAAAGATTCATTTTATCCAAATGTATATTCCAATTTGTTGGAAATTTTGTAAAATGAGCGACGAACCTGATTTTACTATTAAAATCAAATAACACAATTTTGATTTCGTTTTTCGCAGTAAAAAATTTACCCATTGGTGATCATACGCCAGAATGTGTTGACCAATCCTTACCTAACGATTACCTAACTAAGTTTTATGAAAACGGTTAGATTTTCTTGAGGTGCTACCCACCCTCCATATACACAAGGAACCTAAGCTCTGTTTGAACAAACACTTGAAAATACCCATTCTGTTGATGATGTATTTTGTTCGAATTTCTCATTGGTTGTTCTGCTTAAGGTTTTCGTGTGTGCTCTTATAACACATTATATTCCGACTGCTCAGGCTGTGGTAAAAGTCAATTGTACTCATGTTTGGAAATCAAGAGAGTCCGAAAGTGAAATTAATTTACAAAAACTTCTTTTTGTTGAATTCTTTAGTATAGGACAAAATGTGAATGTATTTTTATCGAGAAACTTATTAGGAGGTGAAAATTTAAGCACATGATCCTGACGTGTATGTCCTGACTAAATTTTCGTATACGTATAAAGTTTTTTGATATTGGCTTTGGTATTTTTCATTTACCTTACACAATTATACGCTCAAATATAAATTAAATTCTTTTTACACTATTTGCCGTAGGCACTTGGCGAAACACACTAATACTTAATAAACAACAAAAAACAAGTGGTTAATAAAATGTGTTTATTAAGTATAAATTAAATTTTTAATTCACGGTTCTAAAAATGTTTATGGAATGGGTACGTCTTGTTACGTATGTCGTTTAAATATTGCAAATATTAACAAGAACCGATGATACACAACACTGAAAATTGCATCGTAAGGTGGTTAAGAAAAAAATAATAATTGATACTTATTTGAATTTATTTCATATTGATTTAAAGCGATCAAAACTTTAGAGTTTGTGAATATCATTTTTTAGAACACTGTACCTTTTTCTCTGTAAGCAATTTCTATAAAGTGGCAGTTATAGAAATTTCACATTTTCAGAATTGGACCATTATAATTTGATTTCAAATTTTTACGAACATTTAAATATTAAGGTAAATGGTTGTAAAAAGAGTTTTACATAAGCAGATTCAAACAGTTACTTCAGCACACGATTATCATTAGCTGAAGATAAGTATGTAGAGTGTTAATTAGAGTGGATAATTTATTGTCACGTTATTAACATTTTTCTTATACGATTATATTTACAGATTTATGAATGTAAACTGTGTACATGTTTTCACTAAGTGTTCATTAATTATTATTAAACGAAATTTACTTTCTAATGCAATTATCGATTTGGAATAAATAGTTAAAAATTAGGAATTAATCATTGCCCCGGTGGCAAAGTGGTTAGCATGCTTGCTCCAGCGACCGGAGGTTCCGGGTTCGATTCCCGGTGGTGACCAGGAAAAAATTTCACGGCTGGTTTAGGATCAATGAATTAATCACTCATTATCCGAAATGAATATATGATTATCAAACCTCATTTGAGACGGCCAAATAACTTGATGGGATATAATGCCAGAGAGAGAGAGAGAGAGAATTAATCATTGTGGTTTACCGATTTACGTCTACATACATTTATACTGACAAGAAGAAATTAAAATGCTTTCCAATTATTTGTTCTAATTGCACGTTTAATAATCTTTTTTTGTTAAAAATCTAACCTTTATGCTTTATGGGTACATGACATCGGAAATAAAAAGAACCATACGCGCTCCCCAACTCAGAACCAATCAAATCAGTTCCGTACTCAAGTTGTAATATTTTTAACTTTGTTGTTGTTTTTGTACATTTTATGTCTCATATGATGGTATTTTTCCCGAACTACCTCACGATGTCATGTACTCGCGCAGTCTTAACGAAAAGACTTATTTATAACTAATTTTAAGTTAAGAATAAATAAAAACCACTTTCAACTAACATCGCAGATGGTTCATGAAAAACCATTCAGTTGATACTGTACTGTTGATGAACTGTTCATCATTTCAGAAGAATGAATTGATAAAATTATCTCCGGCTATCATATAAAACGCACGTTTACATTTCAATAATATATGTCGGCTACTCATTTTTTGTGTGTTACGCTATGTCATCACTAAACAGGAAGTTTTTTTGCAATCTGAAGGTTAAATATTTTGGATCACATTTTAATTGGAGTCTCTGTTCTCTATATATAAAGGTTATTTTCAACTTTGTTGTTTTATAATAATAGGTTTGTGATGGTTCGTTTACAATGGCAGATTTTGATCAAGCTCTTTATGATTGTGTTGGAAAACTAATAGGTGACAATTGGAATTATAATTTCATTTGATTAAATTTGGAGTTAGTTAGTAAGTTATGTAAATAACTTACTACCCTAACAGAAGGTAATCGATAATAGTTCTGTATTGGCCCTGGCACTAAAGTCTTTTATGTACTTTTTGATGGGTATTTAAATTAACATTTTAATGATCTTCAACAGTAACATTATGAATAAAGTATTTATAAATTGATTAAGAGTTTCTATAATAAAGTCACCGCAACTGGTACGCATATAATATTTATGAATCTAATCCGTTCTTGCTGGTAAATCTGAATATGTTCTGACCAAAATAATTAGAATTCTGGGTTTTTCCTTAACGGGTTAGATATTATTTTTAATGAGATGTTGTTTCTGCGATTGCCTTAATTCTTGAGTTAAGGTCATCTATCTGGCGGCAATGACAGAATTCCACAAACTCTGCTGAATACTGTTGTATAATCTTTTAATATAGCGATTTATTGAAATTGATTGAAAAAAGTTCTCTTAATTTTTGTTTAGTCTACTGGAACTTTCTAAAATGTCCAAATTTTATTGAAATGCATACAACACATTTGCTTGTTTATAAAATAAAAGAATTATTTATTGAACTATGCTCCATGTGCAGCTACAACTTGGATGGTTTTACATGCTCTTTATCTTCAATGGCAAATCGTCGTTTTTAATCGTCGTATTCGATGGAGCATCAAACCTTACTTCCACAAGCAAAGATAAATTCCCGCTTCACTTGCAATAAAATAATGTAATGCAGTAGCTGACATAGTAACGACATTTATTAGGAAAGGGCGGAGTCAAAATGGCCACCCCGGTAGCAAAGTGGTCAAAATTCTTGCTCCAGCGACCAGAGGTCCCGGGTTCGATTCCCGGTGGTGACAAGGAAAAAATTTCACGGTGGTTAGGATCAATGAATTAATCACTCATTATCCGAAATGAAAATATGATTATGAAACCTCATTTAAGGCGGGCAAATCCTTTGATAGGATTGGGATATAGTGCCAGAGAGAGAGAGAGAGGAGTCAAAATGGCATCTTTTTTTGCTGGCTCGAAAACTAGCAAATTGTGAATGGCTTAGTAAATAATATTTGTCTATAATAAAGCCAAAAATCTTAAAATTAATAATACAGACAAATTTAAACTTCCTAATGAGATATATTTATTCAACACGACCAAAAATACTTGCACGTAAAAGTTGCATGTACGAAATCATGTTGCGCAAATCAAAAAAAAAGTTTCGATGAGGTTTTATATTTGTAAACTTCGATTTTCCCTGGCATTCAAATTATACATTTCGCATAATCATCCGCCCCAATGCGATGCGATCGAACAAAATTCATCAAACATATAATAAATTATGTTGCGTGTACCGCTCAATATAAATAGACAACACATTTTAAAAACTTGGTAAAAACAATAAATATTTCATTACATTTTCTCTAGTTAAAGACGGTTTAGTGTGTATGGTAGAGTTTGTGCTGTTGTTTCTGATTAATTTGTTATGATAAATTATTTAAAATCGATTGTACAAATTTTTTCATGTTGGACGATGCGCTTAATAATAATCATAACAACAACACCGTTGCTCTGTAATGAAAATATCGTCTATGTAAATATGAACTTTAAATTATCTAATAAAGATGTTTAGAGAATAAGAATAAATGTACATATAGGCTTATAAAATTACACAAACTATATTTATATAATTTTATGGCCTAGCATATAAATCTTTTCCTTTCTAAGGCAGTTCATCAATTATAAGGAAAATCTAAGCTCTAGGCGAATAGTAGGAATGGCTTAGTTAATAATGACAGACTCAACCCAGTCCCAAACACCTATTAGCTCGAAAGAGAACAAGAACGACAACGACGAATACATAAAAAATATCGCCGCAATATCGCTGTAGCTAACAGAACAAGAGCGTCAGCGTATGGCGATGAAAAACAACCACAAATGACATAACGACGACATATTTTATCTATTATGGTGTTTCCATGAAAGAGTTCACCGGGATGTTGTGTGAACCCCAACACCTAAATAAATTAAATAAAACTTATAAAGCAATCACGAATCTGTAAGATGATAGAATTAATAATAAGTAGCTAACACAACTGTTGGATCATTCATTGTATCGTATCACCTAATTGTATTAAATATATCATAAAAACGAAAACCAGCGATAATTATTTATCCAACCCAGAACAATATAATCAAAACCTTCATCAATTTACAGTCTCCCGAAACAACCTAGAAAACCATTTAATTAAAAAAATGCCATGATCCCTGAAAAATTATCTAAAATGTAGTAATCAAAAATGTTCATTAGAACCAAATATACAAGCTTAATCAGGAGCTTCAATGAATAATAGTATTAATAATAAACATTTGATAAACCTCGATAACTCTAAATTGCAATCAAAACAAATAAATATAATAATTTAACACTCAAACGTTGAATAAAATTAGATGAAAGAGTCGATGAAAGAGAGAAATTTAGTCAGTCTCCAAAATCAAATTGTTGAAAGAATTATTTTTATAAATAATCATAGTAAAATGTACGAAGAAAAATATGTAACGTTTATAAAGGAGTGCTCGATACCCGCTTTTCTCAAATGAAAAGCAAACATACGCTAACCCTAAAGTCATTTTCGAATCCCAATACACGGTAACAATGCGATCTCCCGCTAACATCACTAATCAACAACGTTTATGCTTTACAAAGCCGTGATGAATCCATGACAGATTATAAACGTATCGTGGTAATCATATAACTCAAAATTTCATCGTACGACTGATCATCCTAAAATTTCAAAACTGATGCCACTCCTGCGAATTTGATGGCAAACCTCAACAAAAACATCTATAATATTCAGCGGAGAATAATTTGAACAAACAAATCTAAAAATCAGACAAGGGTTCTATGTAAAACTGCACATTTGTTTTCCTATAGCAACAATCGATAACCTCATCAACTCTCAAACAAACAAAACAATTTAAAATAGCCAAAAATAGCATACAAATACAGGCAACGACAGAACACATTAAATTAATACAACCTTCTGTAAGTTAAGAAACGCAATGTTCATTATGAACGAACCTAATTCAAAGTACCCCTCCATAAATATCAAAGAAAATTTATTGCAACACAGGTCCACCATATCCTCGCCGCCCCTGCTCAAATTTATCACACAAAATGAAATCAATGGAAAAGTCAAAAATGCGTATTTGAATAGTGCATTCACTAGCAAACAACAACTAAAATCCATGTTTCAATCGTTTTTCTTATATAAACATTTACACACACAAGCACAAATAGTAAATATATAACAATTATGTAATGATATAAATAAAACAAAATGAAAACAAAAACTGCCCTGATCTTGTACTTTGTTCGTGATCAATACATACATGTCCAACCATGGTAGGTAGACACAGCCAAAAGCATATAACAACTATTTACTATTTATATACATCGCAAAACCACATTTTCGGTGATTATTGAAATGTATATCCCGCTATACACCTCCAATACTAATCTTCATGCAAAATGTAATGTACGTACATACGTCGTACGAGTATATATATAGAAAACAAAAGACAGGATTCAGAATTACCATGACAATAGCAGAAATAGCAGAAAACTAATCGTCACAAAACAACAACAAAAATTGTTAGCGAATGTAACAAAACAGAACAGAATTGAAGAACACTTTCTCGCGCAAACGATACTCGGAATAATACTATCGACATGAAAATACTAGTACTCTACACCTTTATGTGTTACAAAATACAGTTAAAAGTTTATATACATTAAAACTTATTTGGAAAATTATGTATTAATAATTAATTTGTAGTAAAATAAGTGTTAAGACAATGAAAAAACACTTAGCATATACATCATCTGCAATCAAAATAGTCCTACATATTGAAGGTTTGCATTTGCATACAACGCGTATGAAGTGTTAAAGCAACGGTGTTAAAATACATACAAACGAAAATTGTTATGCACATATTCTATACTATTGCAAGCGCACCACACGCAAATTAATACAAATATACAATATGTTAAACTTCTCACTTTACATATTAAATTACACAATTTATTATTATTATATATTTATTTATTTAACCATCAACACTATATATTATTTATTTATTAGTTAATTAATTATTACAACACATTTAAATTAAATTATTTATTTATTTCGAGGAGAGACAAAAACACGTCTTTCCTCGACGTCAAACAAATGCCGACCAATCAAAAAACCCGGGTTTTGTTGTGTACTAAACTAAATTAAATTTTAAGATAAAATGTTATTTGAATCTAGTAAATCTGAAGAGGATGAAATGTTTTTAAATTTAATGAAAGAAATTCACCCGAAAATCGAAAAATACATTTATTTCGTAAGACGGCCACATTTATTTATATATGTATTAACTAAAACCACTTTAAAAAAAATTAAAGTCTAACACAAAATAAGATTTAGCTGTCAAAAAAAAATCAGAAAGAACTACAACATAAACTAGAGTAAAAATATACCGATTTCTGGATGCGCTAGGTTTGAACCGGAAAAAACCCGAGCTCCCGAAAAAACCACTAGTGAACCCTAGGAGTATTCAAAATCAAAATGGCGTCACGCGTGTTTTGGAGCGAAAGTGAAAATAAAATTTTACTGGAAATAATAGAAAAAACAGGCATAATAAATTTAATGGACGGGAAAAAACATCGCTCAAGTCATATATTTAAAATTATTGAGAATGAATAACCGATAACAAATATCGATAACAAATAAAAACCAAATGGAAAAATTAAAAAAAAATTATATTAAAACAACGAAAAAAAGCAGCTATAACCAAACGTTTATATGCGATGAAGATAATTCTAAAAGAAGAGAAATGGGTACCACATGAACCGACTGAAGCCAACATTGAAAATCGTTTAATGGTTTGGAATTCTTCACTTACAAGACATCGAAGTAGGCAATTTTTGTCTCAAATTGTCACTGGCGATGAAAAATGAATTTACTACCATAACCCTAAAAGCAAAAAGACATGGGTTCGTTCAGACGAACCATTCACATCAACAGCAAAACGAAACATTCATGGAAGTAAAGTTATGTTGTGCATTTGGTGGGATCAGAAAGAGCTGGTGTACTATGAGCTGCTAAAACTGAATGAAACTATTACTGGTGAACGTTACTAATTGATAGATTTGAACGAAAATCGTCCGATCCCAACCAACAAACAGCGTAAAGTGGTTTTGCTGCAAGACAATGCTCGACCACATGTCGCAAAACAAGTAAGAAATACGCTGAAAGTATTTAAATGGGAAATTCT
Organism: Nephrotoma flavescens; assembly: GCA_932526605.1. NCBI lineage: Eukaryota > Metazoa > Arthropoda > Insecta > Diptera > Tipulidae > Nephrotoma > Nephrotoma flavescens. Next base: position 101,883,080 of record OW052222.1, on the reverse strand, counting down.
ACCGCATGCTCCTTATTCACCAGATTGTGCCCCCAAATGGTACGAAGAATGGATCGCATCAAAAGACAAATAATTTTTTTTTTCGATGGAATCCATAAATTGCCAGAAAAATGGTCGAAAGTCATAGATAACGATAGAAAATAGTTTGATTAAAATAAAATTTATCATTTCTTAGAAATAAACGTGATTTTTCTGCAAAAAAAATCCAAAAAACTAAGTTATACTGCCAATAAAAACTTTAAAATTATAAAAATTGTTTATTTTATGTTTTTGGCACATGACGTAGGGACGTTACTAACTTACATATGTATATATAAAAAAACAGGGGGCAACATTGTTTCGTCGACGATAAAAATAAAAATATGTGGTCTTAATTTGGGAAATATTATTCCTATTCGAATAGGAATGAAATTTGTGCCCAAAGTAACAGCCAAGTGTTTTTAACATCGAAGATGTTTTTGGCGTCGCATTATATAGAAAAATGCAACGAAATTTTGTCCCAAGAATATGCAACGAAATAAAAAAAATTAAGTAAATACGAGAGAACCAAAACATGCGGGTGTGCCAATTTTGTTTTGTGCTCTCTCTATGCACCCATTTCTCATCTACGATATAAATTAGTGAGCGTAATATACAAATAAAATTAAACAAACTAAAAAGTAAATACGAGAGAACCAAAACACGCTGTTTCGCAGAAAATCAATTTTTCGGCTCAAACTTTTTTATTTTTTAATAGGTAGGGCAAAGTTCGTGGCGTTGGGTGACGTTGAAACAAAGAATTTTCTTATTTAAAATGAACTTTATTAAACCAAATATGTGCAATTTTGATCGATGATCTTTTGCCATTTTTCTGGTAGAGACATGATTCCATCACTGTAGGACTTCTGTGGTTTAGAGGCGAAAAATCGAGACAACTCATTTTCGCAGGCCTCTTTTGAATTTAATGTAAAACCATTAAGATGGTTCTGCATGGACCGGAACAAATGGTAGTCCTATGGTGCAAGATCAAGGACTATATGGTGGGTGCTTTAAAACATCCCAGCCAAGCTCTTTCTGTTTCTGCCGGGTCATCAATAATGTGTGTGTTCTCTAGCGTTATATCATGATGGAATACAACGCCCCTTCTGCTGATCAATTCGGGATGTTTTAACTGGATTGCTTGCCTTAAAGGCATTAGTTGCTGATAGTAAAGATAAGAATCAATTGTTTGGCCCGGTGGCAGCACCACATAATGCACGTTTCCTCTCCAATCCCACCAAACACACAGCATTACCTTTCTTGGCGTCAATCCTGGCTTTGATACCGTTTGGGAAGCTTCGCCTCGTTTCATCCATGATCTTTTTCGCACAACGTTGTCGTATCTTATCCACTTTTCATCATCAGTAATCATTCGCTTTAAAAATGGCTCGATTTCGTTCCGTTGCAGCAATGTTTCGCAGATAGAAATCCGGTCCATTAAATTTTTAACTGTTAATTCATGAGGTACCCAAACGTCAAGCTTTTTTTGGTATCCAGCCATTTTCAAATATTTTAAAACCGTTTTGTGATCAATATTTAGTTCTTTACAAATTGCATGGCTGCTTATATGCCGGTCGTCTTCAATTTGCTGCATGATTTCATCGACTTTTCCAGTGGTGATTGGTCCACCAGAGCGAGGTGCATGTTTGAAATCCATATTTCCAGAACAAAAGTGAACGAACCATTTCTTTGCTGCTGAATTTGATAAAGCACCATCTCCATAAACAGCACAAATTTTTCCATAAGCCTGAGCCGCGGTTTTACCTTTGTCATAATAAAATTGTAAAATATATCGAATTGTTTCATTATTTATCTCCATGTTTTAAATTATTCTATCTTTTTATTCACTTCATCTATTTTAATGTATGGTATGTCAAAATGTCACCTTTCAAACACACATAAGAATTGCCCGATACGATCAATGGTTACTGAGATATATGAATGTATGTGCCATCTACCGGGAAAAAGGCCACGAACTTTTACCCTATCCAATATTTTTAGGTCTATGTAAATACAAGTACTCTAGCACAAAACACATCAGTCGGCTTAAGCTTTAGGCATTAAGCAAGATTTCAAGCCCATTTTCGATGTTTAAATTTTTAGCCTTAGGCTCAAACTTGGGAGTTTTTTATATTTTTATCGGTTGGTATAAAAATTTAGTAAAATCAAACTAAGCATGCGATTTATTTTTATGCCGTAATAACAAATATTTATGAAATTATAAAATGCATTTTCGACGTAAATATGTCTTATTTTTCAGATTAATTTGGCATCGGATTTCATTTTTTATATCGTTGATTTATGTCATTTTTGGTTCTTTATCCCCCTTTATGCGATTAAAATACTACAATACTCCAGAGTGACAACTCATAAAAATAAAATTATTTTATTACTTAACCGGACGGTGAACATTTGAATTACACGAAGAATGGAATAATTCTAATCCCAGTTTTAGGTGGAATGAAATTATTCATTCCGGATAGAAATTTATATGGAATTGATATTGTAAAACTCCCAAAGTGAGACGCTTATAGATTCTAAATTTATTTCAAAGAAAATATCGTCGTCTGAATTGAAACTAAAACTAGAATTGATAATATACTTCATAAGGATCCTAATTACGTATTTGTTGCATATACAATTTCATCGAGTATTTGGTTAGAAGTTTCTATAACAAAATCATAAAAACCCATTTTCCATTCCCATTAGATATGTGTTCAAATAACAACAAGAATGTATACTCTATGTGTATGTAATGCACAGCGAACTAATTTATTGGTAGAGCATTGGTCAAATAATGTTCCCCATGCAAAGCACTTAATCAGTAGTACAATCAAAATAATTTTTTCAAAATATTTTTTGGCTGGTATCCAATGTGTACAAATTATTGCACTCCAGAACCGCCGTGGTTTCCATAACTAAATGTTCGCTGTAGTGACCTTCTTGAAACCACAAATTAACTTTAAAGCAATTTTTACTCTTAAATTAATTTTATTTTTACTAAAATAACGTTTTCGATCACTGAGTGATCATCTTCCGATTTAATTTACAACTCGAAATTTTACTCAGTTCTAAATTAAATCGGAAGATGATCACTCAGTGATCGAACCCGTTAATTTAGTTAAAATTTAAGAGTAAAAATTGATTTAAAGTTAATTTGTGATTTTATGAAGGTCACTACAACGAACATTTAGTTATTTTTTGGCGATTATCATTTTTGTGAGATGGGAAAAGTTGCATACGAGGTCACGGGTAGGTAGCAGCATTTTAATTTTCGGTTCACAATTCGAAACAAATTATAAAAATACGTCAACGTGAAGTGGTGGACAATGAAAATAAGTCTTGCCGTCAAACTAGAAATCGTTTAAAGTCAAAAACAGCTGTAAAATAATTGCATAATACTTCTTCAGGCGTCTAAATTTAAGAACCTTCGACAAACATTGACCTTTGTAAGTATTTATTTATTTCTTGTCTGTAGCGACGATTTCATCGCAAGAGTCCATAAATTTAAAATGCTAATTGAAGTATTGCCTACTCAAAGTACAAAACCTGTACAAAACCTATATGACTGTCCCTAAAATATTATGCATATAATAATATTATGAATATATTGTACCTTTGTATACCTTTAAGTTGGAAATTGCTTTGCCAGTGCATATATCTCCTTCGACAATTTACAATTATGAGTAATTTTAAAATCAAAATCAAAAGCGACTAATCTTCTTCAAGGGTACGTAAGGATTAAATAAATCTCCAATTAAAGATAAATAATTATTAAAATGATATAATGTTATACAATTTAATTAAAGTTTTAAGTTTTTTTTATTTTATCACTAAAACTTTCACTTTTACAAGTTTTATTTAATCTAAATACATTTATAATTCTATCCAAACATAAAAGGTTAACGATATTGGCTAAACTCGAACAAAGATGTTGATTAATGTAAGCAAATATAATGTAAATGCTGAATAAATTTCAATAGACTGTCTTCAATGCAGTAATAAAATACATATGTTATGATAGCACGACAAAGATCATTAGATCTGTGTTCACCACATGCAATTTCACAAGATTATAAGCCATGGTGGTCGAGTATCTAAGGCTTTATCTAAGTATTATCATAAAACTAATCGTCTGTTTGATTCGCAAAATTGTATAAAGTTTTAGAATTGGAATTTACAAGAACTTTCTACAGGGATTATATAGATAACTAAACTACGTCGTTAACCACCAAACATGCAGAGGCTAGTATTCCTCTTAATATTCATTAAGTATTCCACTTTATTAATAACAAAATCTATTTACAAAGCAACAGACTACATTCAAACACTTTGGTGTTTCAAACTTCAGTATGCCTATACTTCTGAACCAGAACCAGAGATACAGCGACAAGATACAACGCCTGTCAAATTAAAATATACATAAACCATAGGATGCTAACATAACCAATGTCGCTGGCGACGACAACATTCTCACCGAATTTTTTTTTTTAGAAACTATTCTAATTTTGTCACCGGTACTGCAGTACTACCAATATAAGTTTCAGATTATTATGTTGGTAAACATTAAATAAAAAATTAAATAGAGTCGATAAAAAGATAAATGATATATTTTATGGTTAATTTGTTATTATTTTTCTTGTTTTGTCGCTTCAACGCTGGCGCGCTTGTTTTGTTTACCAAACCGAAATCGCCGGCAGACAAATGTACATATCTTGTCGCTGTGTCTTTTTATACCGTATAGAGCACAATAGTTGGTCTGATTTTACCATAATATAAAGCATGCGGTGTGTTGCAAAGTGTATCCAAACCGAAAGGTTTACGTACGACTTATCACTAGAGATGAAGCTAATGTGACAGCGCTTGACGGCGTTAAATAATTTAAATTTGCGAAATTAAAATCAAATGTTTTTATTAAAGTGTTATTCAAAATAGGTAATTAATTTAGATGTGGTAATTAAGTCAAAACATAAGGCATTGTTGGTCGTAATATAAATCTTAGTCTACGAGGGAGCCAGGACTTAAGAACATAAAATTGCGACACTAATAAAGACGGAAATATGAAAAATTATAGAGCTGTAATTTTGTACAATTGAAAAAAGCAAAAAATAGGTTGTACGATGGGAAAACTAATATAGGGTTTTCCAATAAGAGTGATATGATTTTAAAAAAAAACACCCTAATAGTTATGGAAATTGAAATGTTTTTTATTTAATATGAAGTACAATCGATACAATTAAGTTCTGAATAAAACGTCATTCCAATGGCCTCCACGACTTCTTCTGCAGGAACGAATCCGATGAACCCAATTTTAGAGCACTTTTTCCACTAAATCAAGTCGTATGTCATGAATAACTCGTTCAATATTGACTTGTAAAGCTTGAAGAGAGTTTGGTTTATTGCTAACGACCAATGACTTCAAATAACCAACCAATAAATAGTCTAATGGTGTTAAATCACAAATTCTTGGAGGCCATTCAATATCACAATTTCTTGAAATAATCGAATCTCCAAACTTTCCTCGCAATAATTCAATTGTTGCACTTGTTGTGTGGCACGTAGCCCCGTCTTGTTGAAACCAAATGTTGTCAAGATCAACTTCTTCCAATTTCGGCCACAAAAAGCTGGTTATCATCGATCTATACCGACCTCCATTGACAGTAACGGTGTCACAAGCTTCATTTCGAAAAAAATACGGACCGATGATTCCACAAGACCAAAAACCACACCAAACTGTCAATTTAGGCGAATGTAATGGTTTTTCATGAATAATTTGTTGATTTTCTTCGCACCAGAATCGACAGTTTTGTTTATTTACCGCACCACTCAGATGAAAGTGAGCCTCATCGTAGAAGATGATTTTCTTAAAAAAATCGTTATCGTTTTCAAGTTGTTCCAAGTCAAAATCAGCAAATTCACGACGTTTACGGTGGTGCAATGGCTTCAGTTCTTGAGTGAGAACAATTTTATTCGGATGCAAACCCAAATCCTTTCTCAAAATCCGCCAGGTTGTGGTTTGAGACATTCCCAATTCTTGAGAACGTCTTGGAAACTGCGGTCTTCAGCAACACTTGCCAGAATGGCAGCAATATTTGCATTACTCGAGTGTTTCTTTATCTTATTGGTACTTCAACATTATGTAAAGAAAATGTACGCTCAAAATGTTTAACAATTCGACGAATAGCGAGTACACTTGGACGATTATTACTACTATAAAATGGCAAAAGCGCACGAAGAGTTGCAATTAGAGAACGATTATTTTGATAATAAAGCTGAATAATTTGTAAACGTTGTTCTTGCGTATATCTCACTATGATGAAATTGTAAACATTACTGAATACAATAAAACAAAAAATGACAAATCATGACATATTACAAATGGCCGAAACGTCACTTAAAAATCATATCATTCCTATTGGAAAACCCTATATTTTATAATCTCATGAGGAAAAGCCATTACAAAAAATTATCTCTAAAGTCAAGTGTATACTTACATACAACAATATGATCTTTTGATCTTTTAAATTCTTTACAAATATGAAACAAACATTGTTAATCTTAATTACAAAATAAAGATCAGTGCCAAGATGCTAGTAAAATAATTATTGACCCATTCTACACTCTACTTCTTTGAAGCTGCTTCATGTTCGTCGCTTTCCCCGTTTACTTATAAAACCGGTTTTAACTGCGACTCATTTTTCAACAAAAAAATTTTCGGTAAAACAGCACTAATACAAACAAAATTGAAATATTAAAAATTCAAGGCATTTTTGACTTGCACGTGTAGATTTTAGATTAAATTTTATTTTCGAGAGCAGAATAACACAATACAAAAAAAATTTGCGTTTAAATATAAAATAAGGTTTTAAATTAGCAATGAAAAATCTATTACGACTTATTTTGATGTAAGAAGTAGTACTTCAAAGATGTAAAATGTGGAACGGGCCTATAGTTTTTTTATGCGTTCGATTCCTTTCCTTATTATACCTCAATTAGTCACAACTTAAGAGCTTAAGTTACACGCCGGTTGCACCATTTCGGTTAGTGCTACAATCACCAAAATTGTATAGGCTTCTTGTCATAAAAAAACAACTGACCTCTAAAATTGTGGTCGCCGTACTGCTCCCCTTAGGGGTCCAAATGGAGCACAACTTAAGCTTTTAAGTTTGGGTTGGTTGAGGTTTTACTCGTATTTACTTTGCATGTGTGTTATGTAGGAACAAATTGTAAATAAATGCTCATGGATATTGTTTTATTTATTTTTATTAGTACTTTGCTTTGTTTCCATAAGGCAAGCCATAACCATATCCATACTATAGTAACTTGAATCCGGTAACTTCTTCGTTTTCCCCCTTTACCTACAAAACCGGTTTTGTCGTAAGAATCCAAACTAAAATTTTTGTAGATTAATAATTTTAACACGCCAACAAAAACATGAATGAAATAAAATAAATTCTCAAGGACATTTTCTTTGTATTTTTGTTAGTTTTATTTTGTTTTTGAGCCGTGCACACAGCACATTACAAATGGAAAATTTAATTGTGGTAAAAGTTCTGGTTTAAATAATAAAAAATAAAATAAAATTAAAAATTAAAGTTCACAATTTATTATAAAGAAGTCGTTTTCTTCTTAATTAATAATTAAATTTATATATGTACATAAAAAAAAACTTTAAAATGGAATATAGTAGTATAATCAATGCCTTCTAAACTACTGGCCACCTGCAGCAACTGATGACGACACGCTAAGTCGACGGTTCAACGAATATTATCCAGATGGCTGATATATTTTAAAAAGGAAAATTACATTACAAAATATTATTTAGTTCTAATTATTACATCGAAGTAGAAGATTATTCGCTTTTTATTTTCGTTGTCCAGTTTTCTCTAGTTTTTGTCTTCGCCTCGTTCTTTTAAAACCAAAATAAATTTCGTCAAAACAAAATTACAACAATAAAAATATTATTTCTTTCTCCAGTTGTTTTGTAATTTTGTTGTTAGTTTCGAACAAACTGTTGAAACCGAAGGATATTCGTGTTTTAATTTTTATTTTTATCCAACATTACATAAGTCGATTTTTAATACCATCCAATTCGAAATTGTTGTAATTGGTACGTAGATTCAATAAAAATAGAAAAAAAAAGAGGTACGAATATCGTCTTCAATTAATTGCAATTGAAGCCTAATAGAAGGAGAATAATGTTTTCCGAAATATTAAATTTACAAATTGTGATTAACAATTAATTCAAGTGTTAATTAACAGATGTCACTGTTGGGTAATAGGTAGTGAAGATCTTGCTAATAGTTTCCAATACGTAATTGGAAAGTAAATATGATTTAACGTTCATAATGGTTGAATTATTATTTTGGATTATTTTATATTTATTTATTTATATAAACACATCTGAGTCCTAGGGAAGTGTTTAGTTACATGTTTTGATATTAGATTACGCTACGCTTACTCCAGGAATGTGGTATACATATCTAGAATCGCAATGATGGTTGGCCTGTACGTCTCTTATTATGTATATCATATCATATTACACAGGGTATGGTTTCAGAGATATGAGTAAAAATTGATCTCCGTTACAGAAAAACCATTTTCTCCAAGTTCTAACACTGCATCGTTGTTACGAGAAATAAAAATAAATACAATGAATTCTTCTTTGACTTATTAAGCAAATTTTTAATTCAGGTACTTCTAAATTAAAGAATATAGATTTTATTTATTTTTATTTCTCGAAACACCGAAACAGTGTTCAGATTTTTGCTCATATCTCTAAAACCATACTCTTACAATTTGGTTTAATGATTCTCATACTTGTATACGAGTATTATCTAACTAAATCATCTGGCTATCTACATCAAATAAAGCTTTATCTATATACCTACCCACTATTGCAAATACAAAAAAAAACTCTGCTTATAATATTTATAATACTTAAAAGCTTACCTTCGATCACGACGCCGTTTTGTCCCTTTTATCGTACGATACAGTGACATCATCATCTTGGTTATTTTTGAAGTAATCTAAACGCGCCTCAATCTTTTCAAAAATATTGTTTTCACAAATTATATTTTGAAATTATATAATTAAATGTAGTTTTATTTTTAATAAATTATTTATTATTATGTGGGTATCAAATTTATAATAATTTGTTTTCTTATTCGTTTCTTTAAACAAGCTGCTCTATAAGAGAGTAAAAGATAAATTTGGAATTATTATTTTGTTTTTCAATATACATTTTAATTACAATATAACAACTATCAAAGGGCTCAATTAACAAAAATTTAAAGTAGTTAAAAATAGAATAAACCCAAAATTAATTTAATAAGGCGATTGTTGAATTTGGTGAGATACTGAAAAGAAAGAAAATACTTATTATTTCATAATTATATAATAACAATGTAGACATTATTCAGACAACATCAGTGTGTCAATTTTGTACGAAAAGCAACAAGCGCGAGGTGAGTAAACCGGAAAAATATAGTATTGAGCATCTTGTTTGTATTAGTAGGCGAGACGCATGCGCATGATCTTGTTTTGATTTTTTTGGATTGACGTTTCTATGCGAAAACATTTCGCAATTTTAGAACCAATTCGAATTATCCTCATATTTCTGAATTAAATTGAATATAATTCACACATTTGAATATTAAAAATCCTAAAACTTAAAATATCACTTCAATTCACCGCTCAAAAGCAAACGAATAGAAGAGGTGAGTAGACGTCAGTATCAAAAAAAAATAAACCGATTCAACCGGAACCATTAATTTTGATACCTACCATCGCAAAAATGACAAATAGAATGCACATATACAAGAGAGCAAAACACACAATACAAATATAAAATTGTGTATTATACACTGTATATGTACACAAAAATTTTGTTCACCTCGTCAACTCGCGCTGTCGTTTTGCGTACAAAATTGATACACAGATGAGTCAGACAAATATTAAGTGTGCATTTACTGGGAACATCATATACATAAACAATAGAAGTCCAGAGAATGGCGGAAGATACTGGTTTAGAAAACTAGATTAAATTTGGAGTTAAAAAATGTAAGATAATTGTACCAAATTCTTAAATCATATAGGAGACCGGAACTTTAGACTTGAACTTGAAAACGACTATTCTGAACTAAAAAAAACAACAGGATACCACAATTTAGCGTACGTGGACCAATTATGTTCATTCTTTATACGAGAGACTTACCGAATATTCAAGGTACTACAGAACCAACATTTGCAGACGATACAGCTATCCGAGCAGTTGGAAAAGTTACATAGGAAACAACAAGCAAACATCAAAGTGCTTTTAACACTGTGAGCAACTGGACCAAAAAATGGCGCATCTTATTAAATGAAGCTAAACCAGTGCATATCAACTTCACAAACCAAAATGCAAACTGTAACTGTGGTTCTCAACCCAAACCAAATTCCATATGCAAATACAGCTAAATAACTTGACATAACCCTCGATACTAAAGGTGGAAAGAACACATCAAGAAGAAAGAAGTAGAGTTAAACATCAAATATAACACACATCAAATATAGGAAAATGTACCCTCAATACACAACAAATGCTTCTGTACCGCAAATACTAAAACCAGTATGGACCTATGCTATCCCACTTTGGGGTTGTGCCAATATATTGCTTTAAAAATAAAGTGTTGCGAGGGATTGTAAATGCCCCATGGTACATTAGAAACGACAACCTTCATAGGGCCTTGAAAATGGAATACGTCGCCGATAAAATAAGGAAACAAGCAAGGAAACACTTACATCGATTATCTTGACCTGTAAATGCAGATATCCGTCGTATGTTGGACACCACTAATGGAGCGAGGAAACTGGTTACACACCATAAACCGTGAAACTAATTTTTACTGGAAGTTTGATGAAAACTTTCTTGCATAATAAAAAATCACTATTCCTGCTTAAATTTCAGAAACCCTGACCCTGTTCACCCCTGACTCTGTCACCTTGTTCACTATTTTTAAAAATTTAATCTTTATTACAATTATTGAAAAAGCTCTTACGGTATACCGACGTCCACCACATTTCGCGAGTTGTCAATCCGCCTGGACTGTAGAGATGATAATTTTTGGTGGAATAAAGGCTTTTTGATCAAAACTCCGGTAAAATTTAAAAAAATAATCTGAACAAATTTCTTCTCAAACTTTATGTACAATTTTAAAACAATCGTTTTTGTAATGCTTTTCAAAATATGTACTTTTCAAAATATGTATTGCAAAAAACGAAAAATCTCCTATATGAGAGTTGCGTCTTCCGGTATACCGATTCTCCGATTGAACAAAAATCACGGAATCTCCCAATTTGAAGAAAAAGACTCCATTCAGTCGACCTGTTTGTGTTGTAGAGAACCAATAACAAATAGTATGCACGACAACACACACGCATGATGTCAAAACTGATGTCATGATTACTATAAAAAACAGTTCTTTATAAAAAATCATCACCTCCGTTAAAATTTTGGAAAACTGATTTGACAGACATTATTGTAACTCTTTTGGACAGGTATTGTTGCAAATTTAATTTAGAATCTTTTAATAATCGCTTTTCTTGTAACTGATATACGTTTCAAAATATTTGCAAAACACGATGAAGCTCGAAAATCGAATATTAATAATAAATTTATACAAAATAAATGGCCTGGTGGCCAAAATTATGTCACCTTCCATAAGTACAAAACATGATATATAATAAACTCCGTGGACTATAACAGCGTGATACTGGATTTTACCGGAGAGGATACAAAGATGTCAAGATGTCTACTAAGGCATGGTTGTCGGACATCGAATCAGCAGCGAAGATATACCACTGGGAAGACCAATACAAATACTACCTAGCGAAAACTAAACTGAAAGGTGCGGCTAAAAATGCGTTGTTTTTGTATCACGATCAAATAGACAATTGGTCCAGTTTGAAGTTTGTGCTATGCAAAAAAATATAATTAACGGCATTAAGGATACTGAAATGCGTCATATTTTGTTAGCTAGCTGGTCTAATAGTTTAGAAGGAATGTTAGAAACAATAGTTTTTTCTGATCAGATAACGAAAACTTCAAACCATCGCAGTACTGTAAGGTTGAAGCACCGTCATCTAAATCTATTACCGAAATAAAAAATAGTAATAGTAAGTGTTACAATTGTTTCTAAATGGGGCATCGATCAATTAATTGCCCTGAACGTCGTGTCAGATATACATTTTGCAACCGATCCGGACATATAGAAGAGAATTGTTACATCAAAATTAAAAGGAATAAAGTATCAGCCGAGTCTCCAATTTGTTTAATTAGAGGCGAAATCACAATGCAAATTCAAATAAATGTTGATGGCGAATCCAAAAAGGTACAAGCTGTAGTTGACACAGGAAGTCCAATAAATATTCTACCATTACGATTTGTACCGGAAAATATTAAATTAGATAAGTATAGTGGTATATTATTATTTATACCATTTTATGGTATAAATAATTCAAGATTAAAAATTTTATACATTTATAATTCAAATTGTAAAATCAACCCAAATTTTTATTGTTAGATTTCACGTCGCTCCGGATGACACAGTTGTTTACGATTGTATTATTGGTCGGGAATTTTTGAAAAGTCTAACCGTTAAAACTCAGTGTTGCACGGCGGTGAGAATCTAGTGACGGTCGAACCATCCGAAGCGTTCACCGAAATCGATCGAGTGAGTTTATTCAATGAAATTCTTAATATTAATTACAGCAACAACGATACCGAAATCGAAGGTAAATATAATATTGGTCCATATTTTGGCAATATATCTCGGGATTATGAAATCGAATTCAAAACTACCAAACTGTTGGAAGAGTTTATGTGTAGACCAGTAAAATCCGAACCCGACGTAAAAAGTGATATGAAGATAGATTTTACAAATCAAAATCCAATTTTCTCACATCCGAGAAGATTTTCGTATCATGATCGGAATGTAGTGAAGGATATAGTTAACGATCATTTGTCTAAAAATATAATATAGCCAAGTAAGAGCGATTATGCTAGTCGTGTTGTACTAGTTCCGAAACGTAATAAAACACACTGACTTTATGTTGAAAGATCGGTTTTTGCTTCCTATAATAGAAGATTGAATTTGTAAAATGTCCTTTCGGTTTAAGTAATTCACCTGCGGTTTTCCAAACGCATATCAATCAAATTTTTAGATCATTGATTGATGATGGTTCTATTATAATATATTGATGATATTATGATCGCTACCGTAACAAAAGAAGATCACTATATTGTTTTGAATAAAGTCTTAAGTTTAATGCATAGTAATTGTTTGGAGATGAATGTTTCAAAATCGTATTTTTTAAAACCGAAGTTAGAATTTTCGAGATATGAGATATCCCAAGGCGGGATTAAACCGTCTCCAGATGAATTTCAAAAATTCAATAAAAGTTTTAATGTTGATGTTGTGCTTAATGCAACCGCATCATCACAATCCAATGGTCAAGTGGAAAGGTATAATCGCACTCTTTTACATATTACTAGCTAAGTAAGTTATTTGATTTTGAAAAGAAATTCAGTTGGGATCTCGTATTGAGTGATGTCGGATTTATAATAAATAATAGTTTTAACCATACTATTCAAAATACTCCTTCGATAGCTTTATTTGGTATAAAACAAAACATTCGGAATGATGAACTGGAACAGTACATTGATAGGCGTTGAACCACGTGATTTTACAAATATTCGAAAAAATATTGTTGATAATACCCTAAAATTCCAAATACAAAATAAAAGGTATTTTGATCGAAAACGAGTAGATGGATATAAATATAAAGTCGGAAAATATGTGTTAATCAAAAACGTGATAAATCAAATTGGCATTAATAGAAAATTATTGACCAAATACCGCGGACCATATGTCGTAACCGAATTTTTAGATGGTGAACGTGTTGAGGACATTCCGGGAGCAACGTTAACGACCAGACCGTACAAGGGAGTTTCAGCGCCGTTCAATATGAAGCTGTTTCAAGCCAATTGAGGTCTATTGTGTCATCAGGATGGCCGAATGTAGTAGTTGTAGAAAATTAACGTACATTTATAAAATAGTTTTATATAATCATTAGATGGCGCTGTATGGTGTTTTTCTTTTTTATATAAGTTTTGTAATGGTGGTAACACTATTGTTTTTTGAAGTAGAGTTTAGTTGAAGGAGATTCATATTGTTTTTTTTTTTTAATAAATAAAATACGAATAAATACGAATAATCAAAGCCTTTTTATTTTAAATGAATAAAAGTTCTCTACAATATATAATAACAAAAACGGTTCCTTCAATTGACAATGAAACCGACATTCTGTTATCAGAGCTTTTCAACTGTATCTTATCTATTGGAGTGGAAGTTATAATGCGAATGCGGCACAAATCCGTTCGGTCAATGAGCTTTGAAGCCTCGTGCCGGAATCAAAATAGCTAAAGATAAAAGAAGCTGCTATACTGTTTAATTTCAATCTTCGATACAGCATATTGTTGTGAATGTTTGTGCTCTACACTAAAGCATGTAAAATAGAAATATACTGACAATTAACCAATCAGCAAATATTTGGAACAGGTTGGAACGGTCTTGATTAAATTAAATGTTACACTTTATTTCTTTATTCATAAAGAATGATTAAGATAAACTTAATAATAGTATATTGTATGTATACTTCTGTCCGTACAGCCACATGTGGTTCATGTGGCTGTACGGACAGAAGTATTAATCGTGTTCTAACTAAGCGCACTTTGATAAAACAGGTTTCTACTGCGAGCGCAACATTTCGAAGAGAAAATAAAGGGTGTCACAATAAAGGATGAAACATACCAAGAGCAGCGTAACATATTCCAAACAATCCACGCACTAATGGCTGCGAATGGGCGTGCACATCCAGCTGCGCAGCAGTTTATTTTGTTTTAGTAGTAAACTGCACTTGTCTCAATTTTATTGAGGTTATGAGTAGCATCAAAGAGCAGTAAATTGAAGCTGCTGAGTGTGGAACCTATTGCTGCCGCGACAGATGCAAGTTCATTCAATATAATTTCTTTAAATTTAAATTTTTTTATTAAATTTACACAATATTTGATTTGTTTTATTGGAAATACCTACAAATATTTATAACCAAACTATATTTTGTTTCATTATACATAAGCGAATAAGGCAATATTTAAATTTGCTGCTCGCTGCTGCTGCTTGGTGTGTTTCATATTTAACCGGTTCAGATTTGACATATCGGTTATTTTGACTCTGGCAACAGTAATGTCATTCTTTCTTTGACAGAAAATCAGTATATTATTTCTACAAAATGACAAAATGAGTCACTTGACGCTTCAAAAAAAGTGAGAAATGTTGGAAATTTACTTCCACAACAAAAGCAATTGGCTCAAAATCGAGAGAAAATGTCTTATTTGGTCAAAACACGGGACTCACACCCAACGGTACCTAGAACTTTGTGCATAAAGTGCGTGATACGGGGTACCTAGCCGACAATCCAACGTATACCCGTGCTCGTCGTGTTCGTTCAGCCGAAAATATCGGCGCGGTGGCCGAAAATGTGCGCCAATGGCCGAGAACATCAGTTAATCATCGTGCATCGGAAATGAACATCAGCCGGTCTTCCATGCATCTAATTCTGCGTAAAGATCTCGGTTTGTGGCCCTATAAACTTCAATTGGTCCAGCAATCCGCTTCGATATCGATTCGCTGTGTGGGCTTGCGACAAACTCGAAATTGATGAGGATTTGGCCCAAGAAATCATCTTTTCGGATGAGGCGCATTTCCATCTCGGTGGGTTCGTAAACAAACAAAACTGTCGCATTTGGAGATTGGAAAATCCACAAGGATTTGTGTAGAAGCCAATGCATCCATTGCGTGTTACTGTTTGGTGCGGCTTGTGGCATGAGGGCATTATTGGGCCGCATTTCTTCGAAGATGAGGCCGGCGCGGACGTTACGGTCAACGGAATCAACTACCGCCACATGTTAACATCATTTTTGTGACCATATCTTGAAGATATTATTTTGGAGGACCTTTGGTTCCAGCAATATTATGCACCATGACACACAACGGGCGTTACAATAGCGAAACTGCGTCAAAAATTCGATGGCAGCATTGTCAGTCGAAATGGTGACGTGAATTGGCCGGCAAGGAGCTGTGGTTTGATACCTTTGGATTTTTAAATGTGGGGTACCTTGAAGGACGAGTATTATACGGACAATCCACAAACAATTGAGCATTTGAAAGCCAATATTGAAGCGACCATTGCAGAAATAGATCCGCACACAACCCAAAATGTGCTCAGAAATTGGATCAACCGAATGGAGTACGCCAAGGGCAGCCGCGGCTCCGCCTTGGCAAATAAGTAAATTACAAACTATACATGTCATCAAAAAAGCATGCAATCAACAAAAATCAATAAAATATGCTCTACATAACTACATTCCTCTGTACATATATAACCTCGAAGCTATCCACACGCATCAATGATTATGATTAAATTCATAATCGAAAATAAAAAATATTAACATTAAGTATTTACTTACATCAATTGAAAGTTAAAATTCATCAAATTGCTAAGCATAAAATCTCCTTCATTAACCTAAATATTGTACTAAATTTTCTAATTAAAATTTCATTTTCTTAAAATGTTATGTTTAGGTATAAAGAAATCAATAAACATTTAAAAAAATATAAATTCGATTTCACCCACAAATCGTTGAAGTACAACACATAATACACGTATAATAAAAATTTAAAATAACTGAATACTATTTAATTGTAACCGATATAATTAAAATTAATTAATTTTTTTCTTTTTATACTTTACACTTCAATTTATTTTTCTTCTTTACTTCTTACACTTCAAATTTGACAACAGCAGATAAACACATTGTCTGAATTTTACAAATATTGACAACAACAACAATAAATAAGATAAATATCACTCAAAATTTTATTTTATTATTATGAAAAACACTCAAATTTATTCATTTGAATCACTTAGAAATTATTAAATGATAAGATGAACCTGACATTTTTATCGAAAACCAATTATATTTTTTTATTTCACCAAAACCATCAAAACAAAATTAACATTTAATTTTTGTTTATTATATTCAAAATTTAATTCAATAAGTAGAACAAAAAATTAAGCACTCGCGAAAATTAAAATATAAAAGAGGAAAAATTACGTTTACAAGACGCGATCAACACTGCCGTGAAGAAACCAATATAACAATTAAAAAAAAAATTGTAAGCCGAAGTCGACAAAAACAAACTAAAATAAAATAAACTTTACTTGAATACTTATAATAATTACTCAACTAGCTACATCATAAATAAATGAAAATTTTAAGTGAAATGTTAATAAGAAATACTGCTGAATATCGATTAGTGCGAGTGAGTTAATGACTGAGCGCTACTCTCATATGCTCAATATTTAAAGTTTGTTGCTCGTTTTGAGTGTGTGTTTAATGTGAAGGAAAAACTTTCATTTCGTAAAGCAAAAAAAATTAAATAAACTGAATTATGATGTGTGGCGAATTTGCGATCTTAGCAATAAACCGACCATATTCTGCGAACTAAATACTGTGGTCGCATTAATTATGCGCAGGTGGATGATGTAAAAACAATTATGGAGAAATATTTATTTTATTCCTTTACTACAGTTTTCAAAAAAAAAATGATTTTTAATTATTAAGGGTCGTTGTTTATGTATATAATTTTTATACATAAAGGCTGAATTTTATTAAGTCAATATGAAAAAATCTTTTTCATCTCTCTTTCTCTCTCTCTCTGTTTCCTTCTGTATCTCTCTCTGTCTCTCTCTGTCTTTCTTTCTCACTCTTTCTCTCTCACCGAAACTATTAAAAAAATAATATTAAACATTATGAAGTGCCCAGTATTGTAACAGAAATTATGAAAGTTAAACCATTAAAACTGAATCAATCAATAATAAGGGCCTTAGTTTCTCCTCTGGTTAGTCCTCAGGCCTTCAGCTAAAAAACAAGACAACAGTCGATTTTTTAAATCACTAGGACCAAATTTTGTCATAGGCGGTAATTTTAATGCAAAGAATACCTATGGGGGATCTTGACTTACAACCTCTAAAGGAAAAGAGTTATGTAATGCAGTTCGCGAGAACAACGGCAATAAACCAACATATTGTCTGCTGACATACATAAAAAAATCAGATCTTCTTGACTTCTTTGTAACAAAAGGTGTTTCTGAGTACTACACGTACTACCGCACTACCGATACATAAATCTATAAAAAATTGTACTATCTTAAAATCAATTAAATCATAAGCTTTCAGATCCGATTTCACTGCACGAATAGCATTCTATTCTTCTCTAACAACTATCAACAAATTTACAAAAATCAAAATCAGGTAAAGGTAGAACACCTACGGAACTCTAATCATAAATTCAAAAATTCGTTGCTAATTTTCTGACCTGGGTGGGAAGTGACAATCAGGCTGGGTGGATGAGCAAATTAGCGGCTTATTAGAAGTGTTCACGAAAGCTAAGTCTAAATCTCTGGGAAGGCGTGTTAGTGGCCGTTTACCATTTTCGTCCGAGCTCTAATTATAAATTCAAAAATTCGTTATAAATTTACTGATCTGGTTGAGGAGTGGCAACCAGGCTGATTGAATGAGAAATTTAGCAACCTATTTGAAGTCCTCACGGAACCTGAGTCCAAATCTCTGGGAAGGCGTGTTAGTGGCCGTTTACCATTTTCGTTCTAACTCTAAACATAAATTCAAAAATTCGTTCCAAATTTACTGACCTGCTTGGAAAGTAAAAATCAGGTTGGCTGCAGATGAGCAATTTAGGAGTTTATTAGAACTGCTCACGCAATCTGATTCCGTATCTCTGGAAAGGCGAGTTAATGCCCGTTTACCATTTTCGTCCAAACTGTAATTATAAATTCAAATATTTATTTGAAAATTTACCGACCTGGTTAGGAAGTGGCAATCAAGCTGGCTGGATGAGCAATTTATCAGTTTATTGGCAGTACACACGGAAACTGAGTCCAAATCTCTGGGAAGGTTATTATCTTGCCTTCCCAGAGATTTGGACTCAAGTTCCTAATGAGTTGGTATCGTCAAGCCAACAATTTTATTAGAGAAAAAAATGCCATCCCGAAAATAATAATCCAAACAACAAAAATCTCAAAACCCATAATGCTAAAAATATATTTACCAAAAATAAAATTGCTCGAACACAAAATCTCAAAAAACTAAAAATGTCGTATTAAAAATCCCAAAATTTATCGAAAATAAAACCAAATGAGTCAAAATCCGCGCGCAGATTCCAACTCACTTATGGCTTAAATATACTTATACTTAAATTTTCGGAAGATTTGAAAAAATTAAATCATTAGATAACACAGCTCCACAAAAAAAAAACTCCGGCACCCGAGACGAGAATAGGTGTCGCTGATCTACACTCAGAATTGCCGTATCGCATCAAAATTTTTTTTCAAAATTGCTTCTATGCTAAAATGAAATATAAAAAAGAAAAAAAAGAAATCGCCAAAAAACAGACTAAAATCCCGAAAAAATTGCGAAAAATCGTAAAAAATCGTGGACAGATAGACAGGCAGGCGGGTAGACATGCGAGTAGGTGAACTGGCAGGCTGACGAGCAGGCGAGCTTTTTTTATCGATTTTTATCGATTTTCATAGATTTTTTGCGATTTATTCAAAATTTTGATGCGATACAGAAATTCTGAGTGCAGATTCGTGATCAGCGACCCCAAAAACATATAGGACAGGTGCCGGAGTTTTTTTTTTGTGGAGCTGTGTAATTTTTCTTAAGATGTTCTTTTAAAATATAAAATATAGCTATATTACTTGTAGACTTATGTTATATTTCATTTTCATATATTCATTTACTTGACTTAAATAAATATAAAATTAAATGCAAATTTTGTATTTTTTTTTGTGACTAATTTTTTCGTCCAAACAATCAAAAATTTACAAAATGTGATTTGGGATATTTTTCGGAATATTTGCTTTTGGCAATTTGGAATTTGAGAAACAGCCTACTGGTAAGTTTTTGATCTAGTCAAAAACATCATTTTGGTAATAAAATATTCGGGAATACGATGGTATCCCGTTTCTAATTATAAATTCTTAACTCTAATTATAAATTAAAAAATTCTTTGCAAACTTGTTGACCTGATTGAAAGTGGAAGTTAGGGTGACTGGATGAAAAATTTAGCAACCTATTAGAAGTGTTCACGAAATCTGAGTTCAAATCTCTGGGAAAATGTGTTAATGTGCGTTTCGCCTATTGTGAGGATCCCGCTCGACAATGATCTGTACCAATTCGGTTACCTCGAACAAATTAATTGGTGAAGTTGTAATAAATAAGTGATGATTGGTTGTGTATGCTTTGCCGGTCTGATGAAAAATAATTTTTTCTAATTTTATTTCGTTTGGCAAAAAAACCCTTATACTAACTCATATGAATTTCCTACAGATGGCAAAAATTCTATTATTTCTACCTAGCATAAATCGTTATCATTTTAGTACAATTAACACGTGTACCTATGCGACATTTATAAGGCTGAAAAATGGTTCAGCTGCCATTTTAAATACATAAACAAAATATAAAGATAAGTAAAGTATTCTTATGATTTACAAACAATTAAATTAAATATGTACATTTACAATCATTTCAGGGGTTGCTGAACCAGACCAATGAGATACAAGGGGAAATTTTACACGGTTAAGCACATATTATTCAATAAAACATAATTAATTGTAATACATATTTTTTTATCTTAGGTTCATAAAATGATGTTCAAGGTAAGTTGGTGTTGGTATTTTTGTCTTCTCTTTCGCAGGCTCATTAATTCATTGTTGTTTACGACTTTACGAGTTTACGACGGGGGGGGCGAAGTCCGAGATTCATACCTCCTCGCGGTGCTCTCTGGGTAACTCTAAATGAATCAGGCGGTGTAGTGGAGACGAGCAGCTAAATCCTGTTTATAGTCATGGACACTACATGTCAGGGCGAGCCATTGGCGGCTCAAAACCAATGCCAAACCAGCGTCTGTTTTCCAAGTTAGGAGCGGCTGAAGCGGGCGTCTGTCTTGTATCAAGCGGCTCGCTTTATAAATGTGTTCAAGGTAGGACTGGATGCCTCAAGATTCTCACCAGTACGTGACCCACACACGTAACAAGCGGGTTGAGCGGAAGGCCAACAACCTCCCCTCATAAAAACTATCAAGTTATGAACCTGAAACAAAGGCCTCGGATAACCATATCGGATTCATTACAAACTCGACCTCGGAAATTGTACACGGACAACGCTTTAAAAAGGGGAACATGGAACGTGCTTAGCCTCTTAAGACTTGGAGATCTCCAGAACCTATCGAACCAAGCAAAGAGTTACACATTAGACGTACTTGCACTACAAGAGCTTAGATGGTCTGGGAGTGGGATCCATGACACCACCAATGGTTACACTCTTCATTACAGCGGCAATCAGAACGGAGGAGAATTTGGTGTTGGCTTCCTCATCCATCGGTGCGTGAAGCATCATATCATCGATTTCCGCCCTATCAACATGCGGATATGCACGGTCAGACTTCGCACTAAGAGATTTAACATCACGATCGTTAATGTGCATGCACCCACCGAAGATAAATCAGATGACATCAAAGATCTTTTCTTTGTCGAATTGGAGGAAGTCATCAATAACATACCGCACCACGACGTTAAAATCATCGTGGGCGACTTTAATGCAAAAATCGGTAGGAGTGCAGAAAATACATCGCACATCGGTCCTAACAGCCTGCACCTAACTAGTAATAACAACGGCCAACGAGTCACCGACCTGGCAATAACGTACAACTTAGTTGTATCAAGTACGTTTTTCCCACATAAGAGAATCCACAAAGTAACGTGGAGATCGAACGATGGGAGAACGGAAAATCAAATCGATCACGTCATGGTGTTGTAACGATCCGCAAGACGGGCGAGGTGGTCAAGGATGGAAAATTTCCAGTTCTGAACTAGTTTCTACCCAGATCGTTAACAGAAAATGTGTATATTTTATGCATAAATTTCCACGGCGGCTTATTTACTTAGCTCGGCTATGGCTCAGTGGATGGGGTGGGTATACAATGGAAATTTGCATAAAAAGTCTTGGGTTACCGCCGAATGATTAAATTTACCGAAAGAAAATTAGCACAGACAATTACATACCTACAGTTGAGCCATACTCACCATGATCCCACCCTATCCGTAATTAGGTTACTCCATTCTGAAATACAAAACGATCAACAAGAAAAAAACGACGAAGGTGTGAAAGGCGGAAATAAAAGAGTTATATACTGTAAATCGATCCATACCCGTATTTATTAATATAAGCAAAAAATGTAGATAAAAAAAAATTAAATTTTAAAAATTTGAATCATGTCCTTACAATAATTAAGAATAAGAAAATGTTAAAGGAATATAATCTAATTAATACTAAATCTAAGCAACTAATATATTTAATAATAAAAAAAAATTATTTGATAAAAAAAAAATATTGTAGTGGTACCTTTTTCGACGCGTTGGCCGGCATTGTGGTATACTCCTAAGATGACGTATTAAATTAATCCAAAGATGATAGACATTTTATTTCACGATTGTTATCTATCGATATTATATTATAATGTATCGATCGAAATTATAATTTAATATATATGTATATAATTATCAACACAGCGGATCACTTTTGGGTACTACCTCGGGCACTGTACCCTTCTAAAGTTTGTTGGTTGATTCTTAACCAGCACCGCAACAATAGCACAAACGAACGAATGTTAT
This sequence comes from Nephrotoma flavescens, assembly GCA_932526605.1. NCBI lineage: Eukaryota > Metazoa > Arthropoda > Insecta > Diptera > Tipulidae > Nephrotoma > Nephrotoma flavescens. Next base: position 101,860,206 of record OW052222.1, on the reverse strand, counting down.
TTGTTGTGCGTTATAGTAAATGCACATAGATATACGTATTCTTAAAGTTCTTCGTAAACACTATCACGCACTTTATTCTTAGGTAATTATTTAAGTTAGATGATTATGACTGAGTTTATTCTCTTATTAATTAAATGATAATATTATTATTAAAACATATCATAAGTATCACAGAACAAATTCACGGTCGTTCTTTTCATAGACTTGACACGGTTTTCTATAAGTTTTGCTGTTTTCGCATTTCCACCAATTTTATTATTTGCACAATTTAGGTATAGGTATATTTATAAATGTTTTTTTTTTGTTTTTACACTAGTTATAAGTTCACTAATTTTACGATGGTTTAATATATAGAAATTTTATTTTAGTTTAGTTATATTATTAGTAATATATTATTTTAATTTGTTTTTCTTTAATTTAATTTATTTTAATTTAATTTAACTAATATGGACACTCATTTGATTTTTAACATAATTTTTTTTCCCGACTTAAAAAAACAAACGATATTTTTAATGTACCTCCAATCAATAATCAGACACAACTCTCCGCGTGTTCACAAAATTTCGCTTTTATAGTCCACGCAAAAATAAACCGTAACGATGATCATCTGATTTTTTCTCGTTTTCTTTCAGCATGGAGTAAAAATCCAGTTTCCTTGTATTTACAAAATATTTGAATTTCGGTACAATCAACTTCCATTCATGAGGTGGTATAGTACGATTCAACTGTGACCACATAAATTAATAAATTTAGGGGGTGTACAAAGGAACGCCACTTGGGACGAAAAAAAAATTCGTTACAAATCGTGGGGACGACCTTGCCCTGAGATGAGTCTTAGGCCGGGTAGTAATTTGCTAAAGGGGATTAATGCTTATTCTTTTCGTTAATTTGAGAATAGAACAATCAAATTAGTTAAGCGGTTATGGTACCTGAAGAGAAATCATGGTTTATAAGAAAAGGGGTTTAACTGATAATCAATTAGAACAATATTAATGTTAAACTTTGATATCTTTGAGATGATAAACTCCCATCGACTGTCCATGCATATCGTCTAATTCACAAGAAACGTTTCCAATTAAGTTTGAAACCGTACATTTAATAAATTTCGGTGCCAATTTTGCAGTAAAGTTGGCTGATGCTTTGCTCTGGGCGAAATTTCTGACAAAAACTGTTTGTCCTACACGCACTTCGGGTAATTTACTTCGCATGTTATATGACATTTGGGATTTTTGACTCGCTTCTTTCAAACGCTGTATCATTTTCTGGTATACTCTATGGAGCATGTCCGGTTTATCAGCCAAATAAATTTCGTTCCCAGTAAGTTTTTGGCTAGCTTTTAGAAGTGGATACGCGGAACCATGTAAAACAGCATGTTGCCCAAACACAGCAAAGTGAGGTGAAACCCCGGTGGACTCGTGAATAGAGTTCCGCAGAGCATTGGTAATTGCTGCTAAGTTAGTATCCCATACTTTCTGGTCAGCTTGTATGTACGACCGAAGAGCAGCTAGCAGGGTCCGGTTCACCCTTTCGGACGCATTCGCTTGAGGTGCGTACTTCGCCGTGTAAATATGACGTACACCATATTTTCCACAAAGGGAGTTCATTAGACCCGAGTCAAATTGTTTGCCGTTATCCGTCAACACTACCTCAGGGACTCCAAACACCAAGAAAACCTGTGTCTCCAGGAATCTTACCACCTCTTCGGCGGTAGCTTGACGTACTGCCTTGGTCAACACAAATTTGGTCAGGTGGTCTACAACAATAAGGATAGATGTATTACCGCTTCGAGTTCGGGGGTAAGGACCCAAAAAGTCCAGGTAAATTCGTTGCCACGGCCTCGAAGTGGCGGGGAGAGTTCCCAGAGGAGGACGATTGCAATAATTTAAGGCTTTATTTGCTTTACATAGTTGACAGGTATTTATAAAGCTTTTGACATCTAAAGATAACGATGGCCAGTAGAAATATCGCTTAAGGAGGTCAATCGTTTTCCGAATTCCTAGGTGCGCAGAGGTAGGAGGTGTATGGGCCGAATTAATCAAATTTTGTCTAAGTTCCTCCGGAACTATGAGTTTCCAACAAGGAATGTCATTATCGGGGGACAATTCTATTTGAGGTTTCAGATTAATAAAAACTTTACCATCCATGGTTTTGACATTATTCTTAACTCTACTATTTTCCAATGTGAGAATTAGTTCAGTATAGGCGTCCGACTGAAAAGCAGGAGAATCAAAATCGATATTCAAAGGTCTGTCGGAAAGGGAAAAAGCATCCATATGTATCCTAGATAGGGCATCGGGAACACAGTTTTCTGAGCCCTTTCGGTACTCGATTTTGAAATCAAACCCTTGGAGCTTCAAGCTCCAGCGGGCTAGACGTCCCGTTAGATCTTTCGTCGACATCAACTATGTTAGACTCGAGTGATCCGTAATTACAGTGAACGGAAGCCCCTCGACATATGCTCTAAATTTATCGATAGCAAGTAAGGCGGCAAGGCATTCGAGCTCCGTTACACTGTAATTTCGTTGAGCACCAGAAAGCTTATGTGACATATATGCTAACGGTCTATCTTCCCCATCCTGATCCCTCTGAAAAAGGACAGCTCCAACTCCCGTTGAACTTGCATCACACTGTATGAAAAACCTTTGATTGAAATTAGGCGTCGCTAGGACAGGGGTAGAGACTAACGCTAACTTCAACGTGTCAAACGATTGTTGAGCTTCCGCATTCCAGTTGAATTTCCTGCTCTTCTTCAGAAGGTCAGTCAGGGGAGCAGACACCACAGAGTAATTGCGGATGAAACGGCGGTACCATCCCGTGACACCCAAAAACCTTCTAACCTGACGAACAGTTTTTGGTGTAGGAAACTCTGCAATGGCCTTTACCTTATCGGGGCTGGGGCGCAGGCCGCCCTCACCAACGACATGACCAAGATATTCGATTTCTCTCAGTAAAAAATTACATTTCTCCACATTGATTGTGAGACCAGCTTTTGCAAGTCTCTCAGCAACTTCGGATAGAATCGCAAAGTGCTCGTCCAATGTGGCTGTGGTTATTAAGAGATCATCGAGATAAACGAATACTCGATCATGAAGTTGGTGTGGGATAACACGGTGCATCAACCTCGACAAAGTTTGAGGCGCATTGCAGAGCCCGAACGGCATAACCTTAAATTGGTATAATGGGCGTCCCGGAATGGTAAACGCCGTTTTCTCTCTCGAGCCCGGATCCAAAGGAATTTGCCAAAAGGCATCCTTGAGATCCAGGCTCGAGATGAATTTAGTTTGGTCCAGTCTACTCAGTAAACCATCGATCAATGGCAGCGGGTACGCATCTTTCTTAGTTAGAGCGTTTAGTCTCCTGGCATCAAGGCATAATCGTATGTTGCCATTAGTTTTTTTCACCACTGCCATTGGGGAGCTCCAAGCACTGTAACTTTCCTCAATCACGTCTAATGCCAACATCCGATCAAGCTCCGTATATATCAGTTTCTGTATCGCGGGGGACACAGCGTAGAATCTTTGCTTGACTGGAGGGGCATCCCCAATATCTATATGATGACTAAGCACATGGGTTCTGCCTAGACCCGTCTTTTCAAAATTTGGTAAGCGCTCGATTATACCTTGAAGTTGTTGCCGTTGATCTTCGGTTAGGTCGTGTTGTTTTGACAAGGCACAATTTACAGGCGATGAGACTGGTTCCAGAACTAAATCCGCAATCACTCTAGGGGCGATGCCAAAAATCTCCCAGAAATCGCACCCTAAGTATAACGGTTGCTGGAGCGAGGGGACAACAAAAATTTTCATGGAAGTTGGTATTTGGTGAAATGACACATTAACGATAACATACCCTAATACAGGCTGAGATGAGCCGCAAGCGGTTTGTACAAAGGTGGAAATTGGATGTAGAACAAGTTTATGTTCTGAGATGAACAGTTCGGCTCCTTTACCCAAAGCGCTAATGGTCGCACCACTATCCAACGGACCCCTAATTTTGGTCCCCTCAAGCTCAACAGTAACATATGGGCGATTATCATGAAGAGATTCAGGTGTGTTGGATAAAATAGTTTCTGCACATTTAGCATACATGCATCTACGCTCAGAAAAATATTTCTGGGCACGACATCGAAACGTTTTGGGTTTGCCATGGTTGATGGCCTTCACACTGGTTTGAGGAGATGGAAAGTTAACGCAATTTACGGATGCTTTTGAAGACCCATGCTCGGTCGCGGTGTTAACATCTGAGGGCGTGTTAGTATCGCTCGTGGTCCGAAATTTGCTGCCTGGGAATGAGGTGGACCGATTCTGCTCATTCCCGTCGACGGGTTTTCCGCTTTTTGCGAACAGTCTGTGCAATGAACAGTTTTAACTTCGGGTTTCCCACACACATAGCAAAATGTGGTAGAAGGTAAATCGCATCGAAACCAATAGTGACCCAATTGTCGGCAATTAAAACAATACCGCGGTGCAGGCGGTGGTGCAACTTGAGGATTATAAGTAGTCGGTCGGTTATAATTAATTTCGTCAATATCCGGCGAATATCCCAAAAGTTGAGGGCCTACGGTTTCCTTCGGTGCAGGAGGCACCATGGCTTGAGTTAAGTTCGGTTGGGTAACAACATCTTTTGGTGCTATAAGATTGTGAAAAGCAGCAATCTCATGTGGCTTGATTTTTAATGTTGTTTCTGGAATATAATCTAGGCGTCTCCAAATATCCTCTGTCGAAATACAGGTGCTAACCAATTCGCTTACGGAAAAAATAGGTCTACCTGCTAAATGGGTAATTAAACCTAGACGCATGTTTTTCTTAAGCATCTCCAGAAGTTCAATTTCAGAAAATGGAACCTTCATAGGCATAGTCATCGACAGTATATCGTAGTAAAAATCTACAAAGGATTCGTTTCTTTTTTGTTTCCGGTCATCTATTCGTTTTCGAATGTCCACGTCTGTCCGACGATCTTGAAACCGGTGAAAAAAGGAATTCCGAAGAGTTGCCCAATCACAGCCCGAGATTTGTTGAATCGTGAGCCAATAATGCTCCTGTGCAGGTCCACTAAGTAGGAACATCACTTCGTTTATTAGGTGGTTAAATGGCACCCCATGTGTCGTAGCCAAGTGTTCCACACGCATAAAAAAATTCTCCACTGCCATGCCGGATGGCGAACCATCGAACCTTAAATTCCATTTGTAAACGGGCGTATGATGTGATAATTTAGCTAATAGAGGAACTTGTGTTTCAGCAGGCTTCATTTGTGGCATTTCCAGGTTTTTCGCACTATTTGAACTATAAACAGGCGGGGTAACGCGGTTAGCCATTTGATGTTGTGAAACATCATTACCTCGCCATATCTCAGGTTGAGGCATTTGTGGGGGTGGTGGCCGATTCGATAGAATCGGTGGCACAAAAACATTACTTGAACTATACACAGGCGGAGTAACGCGGTTAATCATTTGCTGTTGTGAACCATCATTGCCCCGCCAGATCTCAAGTTGAGACATTTGGGTGAGTGGTGGCACAAAAGCAGGGCTAATATGAACTGACTGCGGTGGAAGTTGATAAGTACTGCCTGAAGGAACGTTTTGAGAAGTAGTATGTGCTAAATTGACCTGATTCGAAAGCTTGGACTTTGGGGTTGATGAAGTTTCCGTTCCTTGAGTGATAGTTTGATTGTTCGATTGGGATGACCCTTCTTCTATAGTAACATCGGAAACCGGTTCTATAAGAATTTCACTAAGCGCCAACAAAGAGCTATCGATATCTTGTGATGTCTGCTTATGATTTACGCACAAAGCAAGGAGGGAATTGCAATTCTCAAGATAAACGGAACATGAATTGTTCATATCATCAATAGTGGCTAATCTTTCGAGACGACGTCTTACATGTATTATCTGCGTGGCTATTATTTCCAGATCATCCGCGGCTTCTGGATTGGTCTTTAAAAACTGTATAAGTTTGCTTCGCAAGTGTTGTAATTTAATGGAACACAGAGATATCTCGCTATTAGGAAACCGAGTCGCATAGGGATGCGGTTTAGTTGGTATCAATTCTTGATTTTCACGTTCTTGTGCTAGTCGAGCGTCTAAAGATAAAAACTGAGATTTCATCGGACCAGTTATTTCGCGTATTTCGCATTCAATACGGAACTCGTCATTTTCGAGATTTTCGGATTTTAAATTGAATACCGACATTGTAACGTTATGTTGTAAATTAAAATTAAAAATTAATTAATGAAAAGAAATAATAAATAAATAAAACAGAAAGTAGATTGAGCTACCCAAAAAAAAAATCCCCAAAACGAGACAACTTAATTATAGCAAATAGGGTAAAACTTTCCGTATAATAGGTTAATAATTGCAAAAATGGTAATATTAATTTATATATGATGAGCATATGCACAGATATGCCACAATTTTTATTCTAAATTTATTATAATACGTAACACCACCTAAATATGTAATGGAAATTGAAAAGTAAAAATAGAGTTTTGACAACCAATAGTATCAAAAAAAAAGTTTATAATTTCGCGATATAACATACGAAGGATGGGACCATGACAGCGTATCATGCTCTCGTTCTACATATAATTGTCTGTGCCAGGGTGAGAAAAAAAAAAAGATGGAGTTAAAATAAAAGAGAAAACAATAAATTTGGTAAAATACAAATACGTCAACAACAGTGGTGTAGGAAATATTTGCATACGAAACCCGATTTATATATAAGAGTCATAAATGAAATGCTAACAACGTAGTCAACAAAATTGTTTTTGGAATAATTGCGTTTTTTTTTTTTTTTTTTTTTTTTTTTTTTTTAATTCATGACGATACCGAAGTATAATAACCCTGATCATGAAAGCACGCCTAGCGTCGACAAGTTTGTACCTGGAAATAGGCGTCGTTACATGACAATGATGTTACACTTTAGGAATTTTTCTGCTTTTAATTTCAACAATTGAAAAAAAATGAAAATGACAAAAAAAAATCATTAATTAATCCATATGGAACTAACATCCGTGTCAACAAATAAAAATGGAGGCCGATGCGCATATGGATGAATTAACGGAACACAAAAAAAATACTGAGTTCGGAAAAAAAAATATTATTAACCGTAATATACAAATTATAAAAAGTTTGATGTTTTTAGGCAGAAGGCCGAATATACCGGAATGTTTGGGCGCCACTGTAACGATCCGCAAGACGGGCGAGGTGGTCAAGGATGGAAAATTTCCAGTTCTGAACTAGTTTCTACCCAGATCGTTAACAGAAAATGTGTATATTTTATGCATAAATTTCCACGGCGGCTTATTTACTTAGCTCGGCTATGGCTCAGTGGATGGGGTGGGTATACAATGGAAATTTGCATAAAAAGTCTTGGGTTACCGCCGAATGATTAAATTTACCGAAAGAAAATTAGCACAGACAATTACATACCTACAGTTGAGCCATACTCACCATGATCCCACCCTATCCGTAATTAGGTTACTCCATTCTGAAATACAAAACGATCAACAAGAAAAAAACGACGAAGGTGTGAAAGGCGGAAATAAAAGAGTTATATACTGTAAATCGATCCATACCCGTATTTATTAATATAAGCAAAAAATGTAGATAAAAAAAAATTAAATTTTAAAAATTTGAATCATGTCCTTACAATAATTAAGAATAAGAAAATGTTAAAGGAATATAATCTAATTAATACTAAATCTAAGCAACTAATATATTTAATAATAAAAAAAAATTATTTGATAAAAAAAAAATATTGTAGTGGTACCTTTTTCGACGCGTTGGCCGGCATTGTGGTATACTCCTAAGATGACGTATTAAATTAATCCAAAGATGATAGACATTTTATTTCACGATTGTTATCTATCGATATTATATTATAATGTATCGATCGAAATTATAATTTAATATATATGTATATAATTATCAACACAGCGGATCACTTTTGGGTACTACCTCGGGCACTGTACCCTTCTAAAGTTTGTTGGTTGATTCTTAACCAGCACCGCAACAATAGCACAAACGAACGAATGTTATTTGTTGTGCGTTATAGTAAATGCACATAGATATACGTATTCTTAAAGTTCTTCGTAAACACTATCACGCACTTTATTCTTAGGTAATTATTTAAGTTAGATGATTATGACTGAGTTTATTCTCTTATTAATTAAATGATAATATTATTATTAAAACATATCATAAGTATCACAGAACAAATTCACGGTCGTTCTTTTCATAGACTTGACACGGTTTTCTATAAGTTTTGCTGTTTTCGCATTTCCACCAATTTTATTATTTGCACAATTTAGGTATAGGTATATTTATAAATGTTTTTTTTTTGTTTTTACACTAGTTATAAGTTCACTAATTTTACGATGGTTTAATATATAGAAATTTTATTTTAGTTTAGTTATATTATTAGTAATATATTATTTTAATTTGTTTTTCTTTAATTTAATTTATTTTAATTTAATTTAACTAATATGGACACTCATTTGATTTTTAACATAATTTTTTTTCCCGACTTAAAAAAACAAACGATATTTTTAATGTACCTCCAATCAATAATCAGACACAACTCTCCGCGTGTTCACAAAATTTCGCTTTTATAGTCCACGCAAAAATAAACCGTAACGATGATCATCTGATTTTTTCTCGTTTTCTTTCAGCATGGAGTAAAAATCCAGTTTCCTTGTATTTACAAAATATTTGAATTTCGGTACAATCAACTTCCATTCATGAGGTGGTATAGTACGATTCAACTGTGACCACATAAATTAATAAATTTAGGGGGTGTACAAAGGAACGCCACTTGGGACGAAAAAAAAATTCGTTACAGTGTCTAAAAGACACTCCACCAGCATATCTGACGTTAGATCTTACAGGGGTGCAGACATGGATAGCGATCATATACTTGTCATATTTAAATATAAGTGCAAACTGTCATCTACGTTTAACAGACAAGCACAAAAGACCGTTCGATGGAATATCAATGCTCTAAAAGACGAAGCGTCATTGCAGAGTTACCAATCAGCTGTCACTAACTATTTAGAGCGGCCCAGCAACAACGAAGAAGCTCCCTCTAACATCGAGGAGCAGTGGCAAGCTATACAGTCAGCCATAACCACCGCGGCGCAAAATACCATCGGAAGAAGACCTCCGAGGGCCCGCAATGATTGGTTCGATGTCCAATGCCGTAGGGTTGTCGAAAATAAACAAAAGCTTCGTGAAAAATGGTTGGCTCGCAACACTAGAAGCACTCTAGCAGAATATCTCCGCGCTAGGAAAGCCACGACTAAATACCTTCAACAAAAAAAAGCGCGAACATATGAGATTATGCATCGAAAACATCAGCTTCCAAGCGGAACTAGGAAACTCAAGGGACTGTTTTGCCAACGCCAGGAATCTCACTAAAGACTTCCACCCAAGAAGTACAGCCATCAAAGACGGGAATGTAGAGTTGAGAACAAACGTGGCTGATGTTCTCTCAGTGTGGCAAACCTACTTTCAAAATCTGCTAAATCGGAATGACGACGTGACCCCCATTAGAGCAATAGCTCCTCCAGGTGACGAGGTCTTTGTCGAATATCCCACAGTGGAGGAAGTAGACGCAGCTATTAGTCGATTGAAAAACGGAAAGGCACCCGGTCTCGATGGAATCCCCGCAGAATTGATTAAACTCGGAGGCGCTACCCTTGCAACAAGTCTATACGACCTCGTCGTCTGTATTTGGGACCAAGAAGAGCTGCCTGAGAATTGGAAGACCGCGCTCATATGTCCGCTGCATAAAAAAGGCGACCGTCTCAAATGTGAAAACTATCGTGGCATAGCTCTATTGAACGCTGCTTACAAAGTGTTGGCTAATGTTGTACTTGCCAGACTCATCCCTTTCGCCGAAAACATCATTGGCGACTATCAATGTGGTTTTCGACCCAACCGATCAACCACGGACCAGTGTTTTACCATGAGGATGATCTTGGAAAAATGTTGGGAGTACAACATAACCATACATCAACTATATATAGACTTCCGGCAGGCATATGACAGTATAAACCGCGACAACCTATGGGCCGCGCTCATATGCCTAGGAATCCCAGAGAAACTCGTTTCGCTGTGTAAATTAACAACGTCTGGGTCTGTATGTAGAATCGTAATTGAAGAAATAGTGTCAGACTCCTTTGAAATAACATCTGGCGTTCGACAAGGTGATGCACTTGCGCCTTTGCTGTTCAATTTGGCGCTTGAGTACGTAGTGAGAAAAAGCAACATCGAAACTTCACGCTGTATATTTAATAAATCCGGCCAAATTCTTGGATATGCAGATGATATCGTGCTTCTTGGCCGAAGACCTAGCGATATCAAAGACAGTTTCATACCGCTCGATCGCTGCGCAAGAAGACTTGGTTTGGAGGTGAACAGCAGTAAAACCAAATATCTAACAACACCCAGGAACATCTCTAGTGCAAATCTCGGAATTGGCGACCACAATTTTGATGGTGTCGAAAACTTTAAATACCTCGGGTCAGTTATAACATCACTGAATGAAATGCAGGCAGAAATAAAAGCCCGAATCGCTGCCGGACAACGAGTTTTCTACGCCCAATCAAGATTATTGCGTTCGAAACATCTATCGCAGTCGTGCAAGCTCGCACTTTATAAAGCACTAATAAGACCTGTGCTGACTTTCGGAAGCGAGAGCTGGACCATGACCTCTAACGATTGTAGATTGTTATCTACATTCGAAAGGAAGGTCATCCGTTCAATTTTTGGTCCAATTAAAGTTGCGAACAACGAATATCGGATTCGTATGAATCACGAAATAAAGCAACTCCTCGGAGGCAGCGATATCATCGAATTTATTAAATCCAATCGAGTGAGATGGCTTGGCCTCGTTACAAGGTCCCCACAACAACGGATGATAAATAAAGTGTTTCACCAACAACCAGCCGGAGTACGTCGTAGAGGAAGACCCCGACTACGCTGGCGTGACGACATTGAACAAGATCTGCAAGCATTAGGATGTCGAAACTGGAGGACGAGAGCAATGGATCGGGATGGATGGAGGGCCCATTGTGTGGGCTGCGAAATCCCTTCATGGGATGTGAAAGCCAGAGAGAGAGAGGGAGAGTTTACGACAACCATTTTCGCCCAAACCCTAATTATAAATTCAATAATTCGTAGCAAATTTGCTGACATAAATTAGCTAAATTAGCAATTTAGCAGCCTATTAGAAGTGCCCACGTAACCTGAGTCCAAATCTCTGGGAAGGCGAGTCAATTGCCGTTTACCGCTTTCGTTCAAACTCTAAATATAAACTCAAAAATTCGTTGCAAATTTGCTGACCTGGTTGGGAAGGGACAATCAGGCTTGCCAGATGAGCAGTTTAGCTACCTATTAGAAGTGCTCACGGAACCTGAGTCTAAATCTCTGGGAAGGCGTGTTACTGTTAATGGCCGTTTACCATTATCGTCCAAACTCCAATTATAAATTCAAAAATTCGTTGCAAATTTGCTGACCTGGTTGGAAAGTGGCAATCAAGCTGGTCAGATGAGAAATTTGGCAACCTATTAGAAGTGTTCACAGGACCGATCCCAATTCTCTGGGATGGCATGTTAAGTTCCGTTTGCAATTTTCATCCAAAGTCTTAATAAAAATTCAAAAATTCTTTGGAAATTTGCTGGCCTGGTTGTAAAGTGGCAACCAGGCTGACTGGATGAGAAATTTAGCAACCTATTTGAATTGCTCACGGAACCTGAGTCCAAATCTCTGGGAAGGCGTGATAATGGCTACCGGAGATTTTGGGATTTTGGGTATGTTGGATGGATTATGATGGGATTGGGTATTTTGGATGGAAGCGGGAATTTTTACTTTTTTTTCTTTTTGCTCTCTTCATTGCGTTTCTTTTAATTTTATTTTTGTTTAACTTTGTTTTTTTTATTTCTCTTTTTTCCGGTTTTAAATTTGCTTGCTCTAAGCAGCAGTCGGTCTCTCCTTTTTTGCGGCGGGGTATCATTCTCCTAAATTTAGTACATATATAGATTCAGCCTTTTCGTTTTCCTAATCATAGCTCTTTAAATACATTTTTTATTTCGATTAATTGGTAATAATTTATTTCTGCTGTTTTCTTTCTTTTTTTTTAATTTAGAAGAATGATGTTGATGGTGACTCCCCGCGTGCGGTGAAGGAGGGGTGATTGGTCGTTGGGTATTATTATTGAATGATTTTTGGAAGAAGTTCTGGAATGTGGCCAGCTTTGTTTTTGTATGAAACAACGCCTAATTTTTGCGCTTTCTGAAGATTTTGGTGAATTATTACTAGAACCGAAATAGACAGAATAACATTTTAGAATCCCAACATAATCGGTTAAAAATGGGCCGGGTTCCCAGTGCCCTAATTCTCTAAGCAGTAAGATAATTTGTAAACGTGTCCACGATAATTTATTTTGCCATTTTACAATATTCGCATTCTCTAATTGCACTCCAAGGTAAAATTTAAAACGATTACGATAAATAAATGTCAAAACTTAACACACTCTCATGATTTACGTAGATACATATTTAGACTTTGAGGACCCATAACTACCGTTCCCTTTAAAATTTCAACATTATTTTTATGGATATATTTATATGGATATATTCTAATATATTCTAAATAGCATATCCCAAGTATTTTTACTTTTAATTTTCCTGGCGATATTCGTACTTAAGTACTAAACTTAGTCTAGTATTTTTCTAAGTTTGAGTTGCAATTTATTAAAATAAAACGTATGAAACGTGTCGCGATTATACGAAACTGAACGAAACTCAATAAAGGAGAATTGTATACATGCATGTGTGAACAGAAAAGACAAAAAACAAAATGGCGGGAGCGAGGTTGTGCATGAATGTAAAATGCTATATTTGAAAATGTTAGAAGAAAAAGATGGCGGCATCCAAATGTGAGAGCAAAAATTTAGGTTTTAAATGAATATTTTTATTTTATTAAATTTGCGGTATAAAAATATACATACATATATACATATTATATACGAATCTAAATTATATTTTAGTTAATTTTTTAATTATTTTTTATTATTACACAATTTGAAATTATTCTTTGATTGTAATATTAAAAGTTTAAATAATTTTCCAAATAGGTACTATGATTATTGCACATCAAGTTTATTATTTTCGCATTTGTTTTCTACCTAAAAACTTAAAACTGAACTAGAAATTAATTAATTTATGAAAACAATATTTGAATAGATATAAAATATATTTTGATGTAATTTTATTTAAATTAACGCACATCTTTAAATTTTTTTAACAAAATTTTATAAAATTACCAAACTCATGTCGTGAACATGAAAAATAAAAACAAACCATGTACATTACACGCTATACACATTCCTACGAAAGAAAAATTGCGGTAACACAGTATACAGTACTCAGTAGTAACAACACAGTATACATATACGCTACAAACACTATCATTATAATGTGAAGTTTAACTTTCGTTAATTTTGGATGAAAACGAAGGAAAATACTATGCTCAATTTTTACTTTCGTTTTGTTATACTTGGGATATTCACAAATAATAGTTCAAGTTGTTATGGGTTGTGGTATGGCTAATTTTACAGGTGAAAATTTTATACAGCAATTTAAGCCATTTGTAAATCGAATTCTTTCAAAAAAATTTACCTAAGATAAAACTATTGACGTCAAGTGAACAAGATATCCTTAATAACTCAAAAAATACAATCTCTATAAACGTAAATTCTTGCAAATACATCAAAGCCATCTAGAATCACATATAGAATCAAAAATCATATTGATAGTCGGAGTCGGAATTAAAATGAAGATACGATTAAATATAGATGAAAAACAAATCAAATGTTTGAAAAGAACATTACAACAGTCAAATAGGTAAAGAAATATTTCGTGTGGTAAAGACGTGTACAATATAAATCTTATTTACAATTCATCCGTTCAATTTTGATTAATATTAATCGTTTAAAGGTTATTCTTTATTCTAAGTACAAGATCACATTATTCTGTAATTATTTACGATACGTTTTTGAAATTCAATCAAATCTGTATTAAGCAGATCTTAATTTCAGTGTAATTTATTGTTGATGACAAAATGCCCTTAGTATAATAGTCGGATCTTGGAATCTTGAATATTTTCTTTAATCCCGGGATTTCGTACTAGAATTGTAGAATTTCGAGTAAACTACAAAAAAACTATGCGTTTTAAGCAACGAATTATTTATTTGACCTTAGTGCACGTTACAAGTTAGTTTTAATGCATAACATAATTAAATTTTGTACTCGTTCAATATTGTTCTAAATTTCTTCTAATTATCAATTTCTCAAACACAAGATTGATAAATAGTCTAAGATTAAAGCATTGTAAGATCTTAAAGATTGTTGAGAGCTAATAGCGCCTTTAAATGAAATAGTACCTAAACAACAACAAACTGAAACTTGTTCACTAGTTTAGATTTTCTAATCGAAAATATTCGAATATTTAACTTTACTGAAAGAATATTTTCATTCCAACGATAACAGTCCATTTAAGTTCATAAATTTCGAATCTAAATTGAATTAGTTTTATAACTTTTTATGTAAGGCATCGCAGTTATTTAAATTGTTAGAGCTTATTTACTTCTAAAATAAAACTATAAACTAAAATATCAAAAAATTGCAATGAATTATTAATAATATCCAAACGAAAGCCTTTAAAAAATTTAGTGAATGCGAGCTTACTAAAACATCACGATATCCAATATAAATCTAGACTTCTACGATAATTTTTTTCCTGTGTAAAGGTTATCACTTTTACACATTACAATTTATCTTGGTTTTTAGAGAATTAGGGCACAGGTGGCCATATTCCAGAATTTCTTCCCAAAATCGTTTAAGAATCATATTTCCATCCAACATACCCAATCCCATCATAATCGGTTAAGAATTGGTCGAGTCGCGTCCCAGGTGGCCATATTCCAGAATTCCTTACCAAAATTATTTAGGATTCCCATTCCAGCATTTTCAATCCCATCATAATCGGTTAAGGATTTATCGAGTTCCATCGGCTTCTTATTATTAGCGATGGCATACGTGATTTTTAATTTTTTGACCAAATGTTTACGGTTCACGTGGATCTTGAACCCCGTTCGTTTTTTTATTAACAGATCAATTATTTAAGTAGGTAGATTAATATAGAAAATTTTTAATTTATAGTGAAGTATAAATCATTGTGATAAAATATCACAATGATTTATACTTCACTATAAATTCAAATTTTTCTATATTAATCTACCTACTTAAATAATTGATTTGTTAATAAAAAAACGAACGGGGTTCAAGATCCACGTGAACCGTAAACATTTGGTCAAAACATAAAGTCAAAAATTTGAATAAATTAAATAAATCATGGAAATAAATATAAATAAAACCAAAATTTTAACGATTTTTATTAAATTATTTACAATTACTTTTAAAATTACTGTTTTGAACGAATTAACTAAGTGATAAAAATCAGTTCGCTAGTGATACGTTTTCATATCACCTGAATTCCATTTCTGGGGTGGCATTTTGTAACATCACATTTTCTATAACTTATCGAAGTTTATATCTCGCTTCTCTAGAATAAAGTGGGATACTATATCATGTTTTATATCATTTTCAAGCATGCTAGATTAAAAAATTGTGATATATCTACTCGATTTCTATCACCAAATAATTTGTTTACGATACTTCAGCGAAATTAGAGAAAGAGATATTGGAGTAGATACTCGATCCGCTAGCAAGCAAGCAATTTGCTAGCCAAAATTCTGACTACTCAATTAATTTTACAAAGGAAATTTAAATTTCAAATTATTTTTTCAAAATGCTTTTTGTTTTTGTTTTTTTGTGCGATTCCGCAATAGAACAACACAAAATTTGCTGTTTAATTTTGAAGCCATAAATTTGTCTGTAATTTCGCAAAAATAAACAAAAATTTTATGAAAAATGTATTTTGAAATTTAAATTTCTTTGGAAAAATTGATTGAGTAGTCAGGATTTTTGCTAGCAAATTGGTTACTTGCTAGCGGATGGAGTATCTACCCATTGTCACATTTATTCTAGTAGGTTGTGATAGCAATGAAAGGAAATAATTTATAAACGAAACAGTCGCCAATTTCAGTTTAGAAAAAAGAGACATAAATTTCGAAACAGTATCGAAAATATGTTGTTACAAAATCCCACCCCTGATTCCAAAACATTTCGTAAATGAATCGTATGAAAAGAAATGCGAACTACTATAATCCATTACAAATCAGTTCGCTTTCATTCTAATTTTTATACGCCAAACGAAATACTAACGAATCGCCTTTGCTTCGCTAAGGAACGACATCTTATTCATGATGAAAAAACCCTTTAAGGTCGATGTCGTTTACATTTACATCACATTTTCGCCTATTTGGGTAGCTACCAAAGTATACTAAAACGGAAAAAATATTAAAATACTAGATTGGTTGGACATTTTGGATTTATGGTGTACTCGTGTATTGGTGAGAATAAAATAATGCACACAAACACAATATAAAAATTATTGTTTGCGAAGCCAGGATTATTTGTGTGAAGTGAAAATTTTATTATGATTTTAAATTATAAAGAAAATCAATTTTTAAAGAAATGGTCCCAAAAAATAATAATTTGCATTAATAAAATGTGTAATACAATTAAATATTTAATAAAATATAAAACAAATAAATTACAAATAAACATTTTTAAATATTATTCTAACATATTTTTTTGTTTACTCAAATTCGTCATTTGTCCGACCTTTAGCGACATATAGAAAATATTTATATATTTCGGAAACTTTTGCTGACAAAAGTCGGTGATGATTTCGTAAAAATGTCAGAAAAATGCTGAAGTTTTCGAAAATAAAAATACTTGGGATGATGATGTAAACTAGTCCAATATGTCGATGTAAACAGGCTCAAATCTATTTCTATTCTGCTATATTTTGTTGAGAAATAAAGCATTTTTGCTTTAGCTTTTTGAAAAAAATGCGATAATGATAAAATGATCAACAATTATATTGTATATTATTATATAAACAATTTTTATATTGTGTATTGTATACAATTATATTATATAGCTATTGTAAAAATTATTATATGAACACATTTGGCGTTTCGGAAATAACCCATGGTAACTTTTGAGTAACTTGCTGACAAAAATTACCACATCTATTTGTAAATATGTAGAGTAGCTTTAGGGCAATTTGCTTTTAGTTGTTTTTTAATTTCTGTCTTTGAAAATTATATTAGTAGTATCAGAAAAATTAAAACACAAACTTTGAAAGCATACACTATTAAAAAAAATACAACATATCCGATAAAATACGTAATTGAATTTTGCTGAATATTACTATTACCTCACTAAATGTAATCTTACTTTTTGTATAGCCAGGGTTCCTTGAGTAACGTTTGTTACCAACATTAAAAAAATTAAAACTACTCATAAGTTACCATGGGATATTTCCGAAAACGTCTAAAATACGCTTGCCGTATTTTATAATTAGCGACCGATAGATGTATCCGGAGCAGCCAATTTTCTATGTCAAACTTATATTTAGTGCACTATTTTTACATATAATTAATTTATTTAACGCTAAAGTAAGATTTTTCATTCAACTTTAAAGTTAAAAATCGATAAAAAAATTTTTGCTCTATCTATTTATCGGGAGCCGCTATCGGGATCACTATCCATTTCAATGAGAAAGTTAAAAGGCTTTTATTTTGTAAACCCCTGAAACCATTAAAAACTTAATCTTACAATAAAAGTTTAAAACGCAGTAAAAGGAATTCTTGTTTATGACGTCATGTCAAAATAAATGATAATTAGTATATTTCAAGTGATAAATGTTTGTTTTATGGATGTATTTATTTTTAATTTTTATGGTATAGCGACACTAGTGAATAATAGCTGCAGTTTCAATAAAATCTTGTTTTCCATTCAGCTCCAGATAGTGCTCGAATAATAAAACACGGCTACTGTTAGTTTTTGTTATAGCCATGCAGTGTGTTGTAAACATATAACTAAAAGAACTACAAAGCAAATAGGGTCTAAAAATATAACCAACATCGGGTAAATATGAAGATGTCACCACTGGTATCTAAACGATATTTTTCTTTGTTGTTGTTATATTTCAACGAATTTTTTTTTAGTTAACGAAACGTCAAAATAAATTGCGCGTGTTACAAGATCGGAAGTAAACTATTGTTTTTAATTTTATTCATTTAAACTTAAAGTAATAATAATTTTGAAATGTTTAGTGAAAATTTATAATTAGAGGTGTAGTGTAGTGCTAACTAGATTATAATGAAATAACATTTGGTACAGGAATAGGATTGCAAGATGAAAATTATAATGCAGCACTAAAATATCAATCACCAAAGTTGGGATAGTAATAATGTAAAAACTAAGCGGGATTCATCTGATATTTCGAATAATAGTACAACACAAACCAGTCCATTCGTTGGAATATTTTATTAGGTAGCAGAAGTTGTATTTGCATATAAATTGTTAGAAAATAATGATTACTTCCGTTTTTTCTTATAACAATTGCCATTTTTTATATTATAGATAAAAAAAAGAAACCAGTTCGCAAGGTCAATTAGCTTTACTGAAAAGTTCTGAAGATTTATATAAAATAATTGTACATCGATCGTACACATTACATCAACCAACGTAGGTACCTTTATTCTACTACCAAGTTGAATTAACAAAAATATGTTCACCAAAAATAATTATGTTCAATTTGAAGGTGATGGTAGTAATCAGTTTTGGGAGTGTGATTTTCGATAAATCGACAAACTGAATTACTAACGAAATAATTGCAAAACAACTACAATCGAGCATAGTAACAAAGAACCAGGGAAATCTGTAGAAACCGATCGAAAATTAAAAGATAACAGCAACGAGAATTTTGGTGCGATTCAAGCCGGATTTTGATGACGAAGGTGATGGAGGTCATGAATTCTCTTGCTGATCGAACGCTAAGTAGGGTTCAATTATTGCATTTTATTATTGGATTGCAAAATTTTGGCCCAGATGAACAAATATGGAAATTTTTTTTGCTATAAATGTTCCTTGTAGTGTTATGCCTCTTTTAAATGTATTCTTACAATTAAAAACAAATATATAGTTTAGTCACTGTATTGATTTTATTTAACATACAAATTGTTTTGCAATATTTTCACACATAAAATACTCAATTTAAAATGCACTCAATATTTAACTTAGTTTAGAAAAAAAAACTGTTTTTTTTTTAATTTTTATAAACACTATGACTTTGTACATATAATGACAAATGGCGAACAAGTAAAAATACAAAAAACGTTTCGTTAACATTTAAAATTTGACGAATGACGGATTGGTGCGACATCTCTATAATTACCCAGTAACCTTTTAATGAAAAAAAAAATATGACAATATGTCAGTGCGCCATTTTACTATGGAAAGTATGAGCAATCGCCCTTATAGTTCTTTTAGTTATATGGTTGTAAATTGTCTCAACAGCCGTGTTTTATTAGCTGTGTTTTAATTCGAGCACTATCCGGAGCCGAATGGGCAATTTCCACTGAAACTGCAGCTATTATTCACTGGTGTCGCTATACCATAAAAATTAAAAATATTTTTTTTTTTTATTTAAGAAATCTTTGTTTCTGTATAATATTACAACTAATCATATTACAACTAATCATACATCTAGTAATCGTTTTATTATTTTAGTAGTCTATTCTTGTGGGATGAGACCTATCGGTTCATCCCAGTTCTGCCAGTCCTTTGATTTAAGCGGCTCAAGGAACCTCTAATTCTAAAGGCTTTGTTCTTTTTATGCACTTTGGCCCATTGGTGCGATCCAGTAGGTTCCGCAGTTCCTCGTTGTCATGCTGCTGCAGTCGCAGTACATGACTCCTTGCAAATTTTTGTATTTCCTCGCTGACGTATTCCATGTTTAGGTCTCGATGGAGATTGTCATTTCTAATGTACCAAGGAGCATTCTCAATGCTACGTAGTACTTTGTTTTGAAATGTTTGAATGATCTTCACTGTAGTATTTCTTGCGCAGCCCCAAAGCTGAATACCATACGTCGGTAGGTTTTAGGATTTGTTTATATAACAGCAGTTTGTTGTGCGTTGTCAGTTCGGAGTTTCTTCCAATGAGCCAATGCATTTTTCTGAATTTTAAATTCAGTTCTTGCCTTTTCTTTTTAACATGCGCTTTCCACTTGAGTTTAGAGTCCGAGATACTTAGCATTATCAGAATATTGAATTTGTTGTGAATTCAGACTAATCGGAATATATTCTAATTTCCTATGTGTGAAGTGTATATGTGTTGATTTCGATTCATTAAGTGTTATTCTCCATTGTTTTGTCCAGCTATATCCACTATATTAACAGCATTTTGTAGTTTCCTGGTGAACTCAACGATACTAGCATCGGTGGTCATAACAGCTGTTTCATCAGCAAACGTTCCTATTCCAGCTTTTTCTATGTCTGGTAGATCATTTGTATACAGGAGGTATAACACGGAGCCTAGAACACTGCCTTGCGGAACCCCTGCCAATACTTTCTTCAGTTTAGAGTATTCCCCGTCCTGTCTCACTCGGAAGTAACGGTCGTTGATGTAAAACTTTAGCAATTCAAAATGTTTTTTTGGCAAATCTTGTTGGAGCTTAAATTCTAGACCGCGGTGCCAAACCTTATCAAATGCTTGGGCTACGTCTAAGAATATTGCTGAGCATACTTCCTTTTTTTCCAGCGCCTCCTCAATTGAATCAGTAATCCTATGTACCTGTCCTATCGTTGAGTGCCTTTCTCGAAACCCAAATTGATGTTCTGGTATAAGATTTCTGCTCTCTATAATTGGCTTTAATTTCTTGAGAAACAGTCTCTCGAAAATTTTTGATGTAGTTGTTAACAAAGAAATAGGCCTATACGATGTTTTGTCGTTTAGTGATTTATTGGGCTTTGGAATCATTATGATTTCCGCTACTTTCCACTGTTTCGGAACATAACATAGTTTAAAGATAGCATTGATTATGTGCTATAGTTTCCTTAGTGCTTTTTCTGGTATTCAAGAGCATTTTTATTTTTGAGGTTTTTTACTTCTTGTTTGATTTCTTTCAGAGTAACTTGTAGCACAGATGCCTCGTCTACTTTGCTTATAGGTGTTAGGTATTCATTATCCGCTTGTCCAGTTGGTGGTCTGAAGGTATTTTCTAGGTGTTCGGCAAACAGATCAGCTTTTTGCTTTTCTGGTGGCTTTCCACAGGGAATAAGCTGTGTTAGGTTTATCTGTCAGGTTACTTAAGAAGCTTGCAACTGGCTCATTCTTAATCTAATTTATAAGTAGTTTAAGTTTGTTGCACAAGTTGTTTAGGATTGTTTTGTCTTCAGGGGCTCTGATTCTCTGCAAAGTCTTACGAGCTCTTCTTTTTTCGTAACCCATTCTCTCACTTCAACTGGATAGGATATACTTTTTTGTAATTTTTCTTGCTGACCAGGAGTACTTTCACAGGCCGCTTTTTACACACTTTCAATGAGGTTTTCGAGTTCTTCTTCTATCGTGTAAGCGTTCGATATCTGCACGTGTTGGTTGATTCTTTCTTCGACTAGCTGTCGAAAGTATTTCCAGTTGGTTTTGTTATTGGTTTATCGTGGAGGGCTTGCTTTCCTTATTACCGTGTCACTTATTGTCATTAGAACTGCAGAATGGCCTGACGATAGCCCTTCTTCATTTTCAACTGCTAAGTAATTTTCGGAGATACCTCTTGATATATAGAAATCCAGAAGGTCAGGAATTTTATTTGGGTCCGTAGGCCAGTAGGTTGGCTTTCTACTGGAGTGGAACTCACATTTTTATATCCTGCTTGCTTCAAATAGCTCCCTTCCTTTAGGACTAGTTCTATTTGATCCCCAGAATATGTGTTTCGCGTTAAAGTCGCCTCCAATAACAAAATTACTACCAAGCGATTTAACAAGTTTGATGTAGTCTTCTTTTTTTGTGTTATATCTGAGTGGACAGTAGATTGCTGATATACTATAGCTCTTGTTATTTTTGGTTTCAATAGATACGGTAGCTACTTGCACAGCTTCCTCCTCTTTTTTTAATTATTCGTGATGTTTTATATTGTCCTTAACGAAGATTGCTGCCGCGCCTCTAGCTCTTTCTGCTGGATGTAGAGCTTGATAGCACTGATATCCACGTATTTTGGAATACGAGGTTCTGGTAAAATGACTTTCTGAGATTAGGCATATATCAATTTTTGTTGTGTTTAAAAATACTTCTAATTCTGAAATGCATTGCGCAAGGCCATTTGCATTACAGGTAGTAATTCTTAAAAAGTGTGTCATTATTTGTTCTTGTTAAGTTTGTGTGGACTAGAATGAAGATAGTCAATAACTTCTCTAGTTTTACTTGACGCATCCGTTATTCTTTTATATTGGCTCATCGATGTATTTTCTAGTGTTCCTAGTCTCTGTTCTTGTTTTTTCAGTAACTCGCCCATAGATTCTAGTATTTGGTCCTGGCCAGCCAGATGTGAATTGATAGCGTTTAGCTTCTGAAGTATTTTTTTGCAGGACATGGGTTTCCTGGCTCGGAGCGTTTCCGATATTTTCGTTCTGCTTAGCCATTTGTGCGTATGTTATGCCTTCTTTTACTTTGCCACTATTTAGGGGAATTTGTTTTGAGTAGGATTGCACCCTAGGTTGAGAACTCTTACTTGTTTGATTTCTCTAGTTGTCTCTCATTCTTTGCAGGTCTTTCGCTACCTCGCAGCCTCTGTAATTTGCTGGGTGATGATTACCACAGTGTATGCATTTCACTGGTTCGTTCTTACTTTTGTTGCATTCTTTTGTTAGATGTTTCCCAGCGCACTTAACGCATCTCAGCTCCCTATTATAGTATTTGCGTGTGTGGTTATACGCCTGGCAATTGTAGCACTGGGGCATTCTACTAGGGTTCTTTTTTAATGTCTCAATCTTAACTTTCATATTAATGATTGCTTTGATTCGTTGTCAAGGCCAACTTTGGTTGTTTCTCGTTCGCCGTTTTCTTTTATAGTGACCTATTTCTTTAATATGTTCACAGCGTTTAGAATTTTGAATCCTTTCTGGCTAAGTTCCTCAATTATTTCGTCGTTTTGGCATGTATGATGTAGCCCTCTGGCCATGACTTTAATTGGTTGTTCAGCTTTGTTTGCATAGGCGAACCATTTGATGTTTTGAGCGGTGATTGCATTTTGTAGGTTTCTGGGTCAAGCGCATTCACTTTCCAAACGTTATTATTCAGTGCAGTCACAAAAAAATAGTGAAGCTAATTCCAAACGATAAATAGTTTGGAATTAGCTTCACTATTTTTTTAATTGCTTCGTATTCACTAACATTAAGAATGTTAATGGGTGGAGGTGGTATCTCTTTATGTGTTAGTTGATTTTCCTGCATTTCTCCTTGGATGATTACATTGGATGGTTTAAGTGGTTGCAGTGGTGTCTCTTTCGGTATCGAAAAATAAATGCATCCACAAAACAAACATTTATCACTTGAAATATACTAATTGACATTTATTTTGACATGACGTTAAAAACAAGAATTTATCTTGCTGCGTTTTAAATTTTTATTGTAAGATTAAGTTTCTAATGGTTTCAGGGATTTACAAAATAAAGGCCTTTCAAATTTCCCATTGACATGGATAGCGCTCGCGATACATAGGTAGAGCAAAATATTTATATGTATATTGATTTTAAACTAAAAAGTTGAATGAACAATCTTAGTTTAGAGTTAAATAAATTAACTACATGCAAAAATAGCGCACTAAATATAAGTTTTGTAATAGAAAATTATTTGCTCCGGAAAAATCTATCGGGCGCTAATAAAAAAACACGGCTACCGTATGTTTCCAATCGACACTTTACCCAACACACATTTTTCGCACTTGCAAGTACATACTTGCCGTGGTCGATTGGAAAACAACTATCAGTTAAGACGATACATAATGGGTAAAAAATTGACAGATAAAAATATTTTGTTTAAACTTCTGTATATTTTTTGATTGTACGTATATTAATCGTCTAAATATTTTGTGTTATATATAACTATATTGTTTCTATCTAATTATTGGTTCTAATAAGAGCAAATTGATTTAAAACATTCAGCTCATAAATAATGAAATAAAAAAAATCGTGTTATCGCATAAAAAGGGCGTGAGTTCATTTCTTTCAAAACTACGAAGTTCTACGCGGAAATGTTTCCACATTTATCGGGATGGCGTGTCAATATGCAATTGCTCCAAGAAGCGGCAACCAAAGAATTATTAGAATTGCTTGAAAAATGTGACGGCCCGAAAGTAAGATTATAAACTAGAATGTATTTATTTATCTAACAACTTTTTTCTGATTTTCAGGCGATTATGTGGGATGAATCATTATCTGGGCCTGTGGGGCTTGTTGCGAAATATAAATTCCTCAAAGACCATGGCGTAATAAAAATGTTCCCACTCCGGGATGGAGTATTGCCTGAAGTAAATGTAAAACATATTATTTTTATTACAAGGCCAACTCTAAAACTGATGGATTATATTGCGAGTAATATTCACAGCGAGGATCAAAAAAAGAAAAGCAAAGAGATGAAAAAGGAGTTTTACTTATACTTTCTACCTAGGCGGTTAGAATTGTGCGAGAAACACTTAAAATCGAAAGGTGTTTATGGCAGTATCACTCTTATCGAAGAATTTAAATGCAATTTTTTCCCATTCGATAATGACGTGATATCAATGGAACTTCGAGACTGCTATAAAGAGCTTCACATCGAGGGGGATCCAACAAGCATTTACCAATCTGCACAAGCTTTAATAGGACTACAACATTTCTACGGACGTATACCTAAAGTGTATGGCAAAGGGAAACACGCTGAAACACTGTGGGAACTCATGAAAAGTATTGCAAAAGATGATAAGCAAATCATCCAATCGGAAAAAGGGCCTATTGATCAATTATTCATTTTTGATCGATCCATTGATTTGATGAGCGTGCTTGCTACCCAACTAACATACGAAGGTTTAATAGATGAATTTTTTGGCATTAAAAGTACCACAGCTCAGTTCCCTGCGGAACGTTTTAATACCTCGACCCCAAGTGATACATTACAGGGTATGGCCTCGAATGAGAAAATTTCAATTATCCTAAATTCGGGAGAAGATTTGTATAAAGAATTAAGGGACAAAAATTTTAATGAAGTTGGCATTATTTTATCGCGTAATGCCAAAGCCATTTCATCACAATTTGGTGAGAAACATAATGATAAAACTATTCCCGAATTAAAACAATTTGTTGAACGCATTCCACAAATGCTTGCGAACCGCCAGTCTGCATTTAATCATACCACTATTGCGGAAATGATTAAAGAGAAAACTGACACTCCTGATTTCATGGACGAGTTAGCTTGCGAACAGGAATTTATATTTTGTTCAGATACCGATAAACCTAGTTCTTTCATAGAAGATTTGATTGCAAAGAAAGCTCCATTCCACACAGTTATCCGATTGATTTGTATGCAGTGTATAGCCGGATCGGGACTCAAACCAAAATTGCTGGATTATTACAAAAGAGAACTCGTTCAAGTTTATGGTATCCAAACCCTGTTAACCATAGGTAATTTAGAGCGTGCCGGATTGATTCGAATTCAAACTGGTAGCCGCACATATGCCGTGCTCAGAAAAACTCTAAATCTAACCGTTGAAGATCCAGTCGAAATCTCACCCGGTGATATCAGTTATGTTCACAGTTTCTACGCGCCACTATCGATTCGAGTAATTGAGCAATTCTTGAAACCAAATGGATCCCAAATTTTAAAAGAAGTTTTGTCGAATTTGCCAGGAGGTTTCTTCGAAGAATTTCAAACGGCTGGAAGTAATACAAGTGGCCGACGAGGCTCTATAAATAGTGAACAATCTTCGATGGATGTTCCACGTGTGATACTGGTATTCTTTTTGGGAGGGTGCACGTTCGCTGAAATTTCAGCACTAAGATTTTTGGCACAACAAGAAGAAAATAATGTAGAATTTTTAATTGCTACAACTAAATTGATAAATAAAAATTCTTTTCTTGATTGTTTTATAGAACACAAGTTTGGTGAGAGCGTTAACGATTACTAATAATTGAATTATTATTTCTATTAAAACTTATAATTTATAATTTAAAAACAAATATATCTGGCAATTCAGCAAAACCATTTATCTATTTTTTAGCTACTTTTCAGGGGACCAAATGTAAATTTTAAATTAATTTGTGAAAAAATTATGGGACATAACAGCTATTTTTGGATCCATAGTATTAGGGGCCCTAAAGCCAAATTGGGTTTTGTAAGTCAAAAAATTAAACCATTTTATGATTCTGGTGTTTACCACAAAGTGGTTATTTTTACTATTTTTTGTCATCTTGTAAAACAAAACATTTTGCGTTTGTTTTGATAGAAAAATACCGAAAATAAACCAAACCGAAGAATCTAAAATACATTAAAAAAATTAAAGCCAAAAGTTGTTGCTTTCAGATTCAAACGCTAAGCTCATCGGGATTTTCGAAAGCAATACAGCTAATATTTACGGTTTTACCAAATATTAAATAGTTAGTTATTTAATATATGGTTTTACTTTGAGAAATTTACAACAACAATCCCATATTATGTAATTCCAAATTGGAATTATTTTAAACCTACTTTTCCGCTGGACAGTTTTATTGAATACTTTTATTTTTAAATGTTGGAAATAAAAATATAAAAGTGGTTTTTGTTATTAGCGGTCTTAAGCGCATCCCCAATAGAATTCCTTATGACTTTTTCCTTACAGAAAAGTATGAAAATAAAAACTTAGTAGTATTAGGGGCCCTAAAGCCAAATTGGGTTTTGTAAGTCAAAAAATTAAACCATTTTATGATTCTGGTGTTTACCACAAAGTGGTTATTTTTACTATTTTTTGTCATCTTGTAAAACAAAACATTTTGCGTTTGTTTTAATAGAAAAATACCGAAAATAAACCAAACCGAAGAATCTAAAATACATTAAAAAAATGAAAGCCAAAAGTTGTTGCTTTCAGATTCAAACGCTAAGCTCATCGGGATTTTCGAAAGCAATACAGCTAATTGTCGTCTTACTTTGGCAAAAGTTAAAACCATTCTGGAATAGAATTAATTTGTGCTCAAAGTAACAACCAAAAATATTTTTTAATTTAATTTTATTAGTTGGTAACAATTACATTTTGAATTTAAAAACAACGTAAAAATGCAACTAAATACATTCAATTAAATAGTAATGTGCTAGAACATTATTGAATATTATTACAAATCGTAACTAATTGCTCGTGTTGTTTAGAAAAATGCGATGTCAAAATAACAAAAATCACTTTTATATTTTTATTGCCAACATTTAAAAATAAAAGTATTCAATACAATTGCCCTGGTGGTGAACATTAAAACTACAGGTAGAATAGAATAATTCTATACCAGCAGAAAAGTTGGTTTAAAATAATTCCAATTTGGAATTATATATATATGGGATTGTTGTTGTAAATTTCTCAAAGTAAGACAGCAAATATTTACGGTTTTACCAAATATTAAATAGTTAGTTATTTAATATATGGTTTTACTTTGAGAAATTTACAACAACAATCCCATATTATGTAATTCCAAATTGGAATTATTTTAAACCTACTTTTCCGCTGGACAGTTTTATTGAATACTTTTATTTTTAAATGTTGGAAATAAAAATATAAAAGTGGTTTTTGTTATTAGCGGTCTTAAGCGCATCCCCAATAGAATTCCTTATGACTTTTTCCTTACAGAAAAGTATGAAAATAAAAACTTAAATTTTTTTTTTATTTCTCAAGTTTTTTTTCATTCTTTTCTGTAAGGAAAACGCCATAAGGAATTCTATTGGGGATGCGTTGTTACTTTGGTGTAAGCTAAATCCATTCTGGTATAGAATTAATTTGTGCTCAAAGTAACAACTACGACATTTATTTTTAATAGTTGGTAACCATTACATTTTGACGTTTCCCAAATTTCTTTTTGACAACATTTGTTTCGTCGCCGTCTGTAACACAGTGGGTAGAACGCTTGCTGTGTGTATAGAGCTTTGACTATAGATTTAATGAACACACAGTCACGGAATGAAAAGCTGGCTTTTTTTACCAACTTTTGCTCAAAAAAGTTGTCTACGGTTGTCTATCGCACATCCTTTAAAAAATGTCACAACACACAAAACAGTTTTGTGTTAAATGCATTTTAAATTGCTATTTCTCTCTCTCTCTAGCTTCACATCCCATGAAGGGATTTTGCCGCCCATACTATGGTCCTCCAGTCGTCTCGGTCCATCGCTCTCGACCTCCAGTTTCGACATCCTAGTCCCTGTAGATCTTGTTCGACGTCGTCACGCCAGCGCAGTCGGGGTCTTCCGCTACGACGCACACCGGCTGGTTGTTGATGGAACACTTTATTGGTCATCCGTTGTTGTCGGGACCTTGCAACGTGGCCAAGCCATCTCACTCGATTGGATTTGATGAATCCGATAATATCGCAATCTCCAAGTATTTGCTTTATCTCGTGGTTCATGCGAATCCGATATTCATTGTTCGCGACTTTAATTGGACCAAAGATGGAGCGAATGACCTTCCTTTCGAAAGTTGATAACAATCTACAATCATTAGTGGTCATGGTCCAGCTCTCGCTTCCGAAAGCCAGCACAGGTCTTATTAGTGCTTTATAAAGTGCGAGCTTGCACGACTGCGATAGATGTCTAGATCGCAATAATTTTGATTGGGCGTAGAAAACTCGATGTGCGGCAGCTATTCGGGCTTTTATTTCTGCCTGCATGTCATTTGATGATGTTATAACTGAGCCGAGGTATTTGAAATTTTCAACGCGATCAAAATTGTGGTCGCCAATTCCGAGATTTGCCATGGGGATGTTCCTGGGTGTTGATACAAATTTGGTTTTGCTACTGTTCACCTTCAAACCAAGTCTTCTTGCGCAGCGATCGAGCGGCACGAAACTGTCTTTGATATCGCTAGGTCTTCGGCCAAGAAGCACGATATCATCTGCATATCCAAGAATTTGGCCTGATTTATTAAATATACAGCGCGAAGTTTCGATGTTGCTTTTTCTCACTACGTACTCAAGCGCCAAATTGAACAGCAAAGGCGCGAGTGCATCTCCCTGTCGAACACCAGATGTTATTTCAAAGGAGTCTGACACAGTTCCTTCGATTACAATTCTACATACAGACCCAGACGTTGTTAATTTACACAGAGAAACGAGTTTCTCTGGAATTCCTAGGCATATGAGCGCGGCCCAAAGGTTATCGCGGTTTATACTGTCATATGCCTGACGGAAGTCTATATATAACTGATGTATGGTTATGTTGTACTCCCAACATTTTTCCAGGATCATCCTCATGGTGAAACTCTGGTCAGTGGTCGAACGGTTGGGACGGAAACCACACTGATAATCGCCAATGATGTTTTCGGCGAAAGGGATGAGTCTGGCAAGTACAACATTAGCCAACACTTTGTAAGCAGTGTTCAATAGAGCTATACCACGATAGTTTTCACATTTAAGACGGTCGCCTTTTTTATGCAACGGACATATGAGCGCGGTCTTCCAATTCTCCGGCAGCTCTTCTTGGTCCCAAATACAGACGATGAGATCGTGTAGACTTGTTGCAAGAGTAGCGCCTCCGAGTTTTATTAATTCTGCGGGGATTCCATCGAGACCGGGTGCCTTGCCGTTTTTCAATCGACTAATAGCTGCGTCTACTTCCTCTACTGTGGGATATTCGACGAAGACCTCATCACCTGGAGGAGCTATTGATCTAATGGGGGTCACGTCGTCATTCCGATTTAGTAGATTTTGAAAGTAGGTTTGCCATACTGAGAGAACATCAGCCACGTTTGTTCTCAATTCTCCATTCCCGTCTTTGATGGCTGTACTTCTTGGGTGGAAGTCTTTAGTGAGATTCCTGGCATTAGCAAAACAGTCCCTTGAATTTCCTACTTCCGCTTGGAAGCTGATGTTTTCGATGCATAATCTCATATGATCGCGTTTCTTTTGACGAAGGTATTTAGTCGTGGCTTTCCTGGCGCGGAGATATTCTGCATGTGTGCTTCTAGAGTTGCGAGCCAACCATTTTTCTCGAAGCTTTTGTTTATTTGCGACGATCAGGCGACATTGATCATCGAACCAATCATTGCGGGGTCTCGGAGGTCTTCTTCCGATAGTGTTTTGCGCCGCGGTGGTAATGGCTGACTGTATTATGTGCCACTGCTCCTGGATGTTAGAAGGAGCTTCTTCGTTGTTGCTAGGCCGCTCTAGATAGTTAGTGACAGCTGATTGGTAACTCTGCAGTGACGCTTGGTCTTTTAGAGCATCCACATTCCATCGAACGGTTTTTTGTGCTTGTCTGTTGAACGTTGATGACAGTTTGCACTTATATTTAAATATGACAAGCATATGATCGCTGTCCATATCTGCACCCCTGTAGGATCTAACGTCAGATATACTGGTCGAGTGTCTCTTAGACACCATGACGTGATCAATTTGGTTTTCCGTTCTTCCATCATTCGATCTCCACGTTACTTTGTGGATTCTCTTATGTGGGAAAAACGTACTTGATACAACTAAGTTGTACATTAATGCCAGGTCGGTGACGCGTTGGCCGTTGTTGTTACTAGTTAGATGCAGACTGTTAGGACCGATGTGCGATGTATTTTCTGCACTCCTACCGATTTTTGCATTAAAGTCGCCCACGATGATTTTAATGTCGTGGTGCGGTATGTTATTAATGACTTCCTCCAGCTCGACAAAGAATAAATCTTTGATGTCATCCGATTTATCTTCGGTGGGTGCATGCACATTAACGATCGTGATGTTAAATTTCTTAGTGCGAAGTCTGACCGTGCACATCCGCATGTTGATCGGGCGGAATTCGATGATATGGTGCTTCACGCGCCGATGGATGAGGAAGCCAACTCCAAATTCTCCTCCGTTCTGATGGCCGCTGTAATGAAGAGTGTAACCATTGGTGGTGTCATGGATCCCACTCCCCGACCATCTAAGCTCTTGTAGTGCAAGTACGTCTAATGTGTAACTCTTTGCTTGGTTCAAAAGGTTCTGGAGATCTCCAGGTCTTAAGAGGCTAAGCACGTTCCATGTTCCCATTTTTAAAGCGTTGTCCGTGTACAATTTCCGAGGTCGAGTTGGTAATGAATCCGATATGGTAATCCGAGGCCTTTGTTTAGGGTTCATAACTTAAATGGTTTTTATGAGGGAAGGTTGTTGGCCTGCCGCTCAACTCGCTTGTTACGTGTGTGGGTCACGTACTGTGGCCCTATTCTGGTTTTCCCGGGGAATTGGGAATTGGGAAAATATTTTGCTGTAATTACAAATTGCTCTAATTCCCAAATATATATTTCCCGTTCCCAAATGTGTATTCTGGCAGACAGGAAATAATCTTTTTGGGAATTTTTTTTTATGTAAATATTTATAAAGTAAAACACGAATTGCGACCTTATTACAAGTTTAATTTATTTTTAAATATATATTTATTACAAAAAAATAATGTTTCAAAATTCAAAAAGGCACGAATTACAATTCCCCAAAAAAATAATGGGGAAAAATTAACGTCAAAACTGCTATAAAATGGAATTATTTTTTCCCAATAAAAATAATTCCCAAACGCCAGAATACACTTTGGGGAATAAAAAATTCCCAACTGCTAGAAATACGTCACTTATTCCCAATTCCCTATTCCCTGGGAAAACCAGAATAGGGCCACTGGTGAGAATCTTAAGGCATCCAGTCCTACCATGAACACATTTATATAGCGAGCCGCTTGATACAAGACAGACGCCCGCTTCAGCCGCTCCTAACATGGAGAACAGACGCTGGTTTATAGGATCTTTAAGTTTAGAAAAAAGACAATCATTTAAACAAGATGAAGAATTACCGACAATTTTGAAATTATAATTTTTGAACAAGTGTTTTATTTTTTCAAATAAATGTTTAACACAAGGAATTGAAAAATAATTTTTATCATTGTTAATGGGCCGAATTTCAAAATTTGTAATAAAATTTTTTTGTTTCCAAATACACTGATTTATTAATTTGGCGGGATAATGATTAGTTAACAATGTTTCTTTTAATATGTTAAAATTTTTATTGTGAAATTTGAGATCTGAAATTTTTTGAGCCAAAATGTTTACTGTATTAATTTTATAGGAAGTAGGAAGCCAAGAATGAAAATTTAAGTATCTACCAGACCAACTATCTTTGTGGTACCAATCAAATGAAATTTTGCCATCAATTGCTAACAATGATAAAAATTATTTTTCAATTCCTTATGTTAAACATTTATTTGAAAAAATAAAACACTTCAAATTATAAAAAATTAAGTTCAAAAATTATAATTTCAAAATTGTCGGTAATTCTTCATCTTGTTTAAATGGTTGTCTTTTTTCTAAACTTAAAGATCCTATACCACTCAATAAGCAGTCAAATTTAATTTATGAAGTTAAATGTGACTGTAATGTTGTTTATACGGGTCAAACAAAACAAATTTTGGAAAAAAGGATTTATCAACATAAAAATGGTGTAAATAAAGATGAAGAACAAGGTACTAGTGCACTTTCTACACATTTAAAGAATTCAGGTCACATAATTAGCCTAAATAATGTTAAAATATTGGAAAAAGAACGAAATTTTAGGAAAAGATCAATTTTAGAGATGCTATATATTAAATCTAGCATTAATTCTATAAATATAAATAGTGATTCCGCCTACATTGGCAATTGCTACAATTATTTTGTCTAATTTCGTTTTTTGTCTACTTTATTTCTTTTCTAAATTCATTTCATTGTTTAATTTATATATACAATTTTCATTTATATTTTTTTAATAATTTTAAAATCATATTCATATTTTATATACTTGTTTGTAAAATTTACTTTAAAATTTACTTTGTATTTGCTATTTGAAAAAATTGTATTTACTGTATAGGCTTTTTATATTTGTTTTTAAGAAATTTATAAAAAATTTTCATTAGCTTTGAAAATGATGTCGATGAGACATCGAAAGCTCAGTCTTTAAATTTGTTTTACTTTATTTAAAATAAAAACGAGCCCTAAACCATTACCAACTTTATTATTGGTATAGAGTAATTCTATTCTACCGGTTGTAAATTAGTTACGATTTGTAATAATATTCAATATTATTTGGTCATATTACTATTTAATTAGATATATTTAGTTGTGTTTTCACGTTTTGTTTAACTTCAAAATGTAATTGTTCCAACTAATAAAAATAAGTAAGTACAATTTTTGGTTGTTACTTTGAGCACAATATTTATTCTATTCCAGCATGGATTTAGCCGGTACCAAAGTAAGACCGTATTGGTTTAAACGGTAATTTACCGTCAAAAATTATCCGACAGATAGGTAGTTGACGGATGTTACATTATCAAAGACATTTATGTGGTTATAGTCTTTTAGCAAATATGGTTATTAATTTACAAAAAAAAAACTAATAATGGAGGGAAGCAATTTAATGAGTAAGTAAAACTAATTAAAAGTACAGCCATTTAAGTAATATATTAATATAAATTATTTTTATGTACAAATTTTAGTTTAAATAATCAGAAAATGTCGACAAACCCGTTACAAAAAAAAATTTTGGTCGATTTTATGAATGACCATCCTGACCTAGCCAAGGGGTTATTAAATACGCAGCAAGGGCGACAGCGGAAAAATCAATTATGGGCACGGCTAAAAAGCATGTTAAATGCTAATGGACCCCCGTCGAAATCGGAAACCGACTGGAAAAAGGCAAGTAATCAAATAATTAGCTTTTTAATATTTTATGTAAATATGTTAATATTTTTGTTAATTTAATTTAAAATTATATTATGTGTATGTTATTATGTGTATGTTAATTTAAAATTATTTGATATATTTTGATTCCATTTAAGGTATGGCAAGACCATAAATGGTCCGTCAAAAGGAAACTTCAACACAACAAAAATTAGTTCAAAAAAACAGGAGGAGGACCATGTCAACTTAAATATATTTCGAACGAGGATGACCTTATATCACGAGCGGCTGGTTTACAGCCCACTATAAGTGGCCTAAATTCTAACAGATTTGGGGCCAATATAAAATTAATTACAGATAATGATATCATCGGACCAACATCGAGTGAAGGTGTTAATAAATTAGACGAGCAGCTTCCCTTGGAGGAGGCGGCGTGTGTGAGTGACGATTTGCTTATTAATAATCATAACATTTCCGAACCAAAGGAACCGTTAAATAAAATTATGTTATTGCAAAAATCGTTAAGTGTTAACGAAAATTTGTTGTCTAGCTTCACTCGAATGGAAGACCATTTAACAAAGTTGCAGCAACAAAACCAAATAATGATTGATTTAAAAAAAAGGAACTCGCACTCTTAAGGGAGTCGAACGATTTAAAACGGATGAAATATCTTGATAATCGGAGCCTACCAAGAATACCCATTTTAATAATTGTGAAGTCCAATACAATTTTTATTTAATTATTATATATTTAAATTATGTGATACAAAAAATGTGAATTAAGCTGTGAATTTTTAAAAAATGAAATAAAATATGAATTTATATAAACAATTACAATTTACTACAATTAATTTAGAAGAGAATATCTTATTCTATTCGCTGAAAGAATTAAAGTGTGGCGAGGCACATTGGGTATGCGCTGTAAATATATAACAAAAACCACTGAACTTAAATTTTGCTCAATATTTTAACCGCCCGGATTTCTTGATATCGGTTTGTTTACCGGTTTTGCTAGCGGTGACGTTTTATCGACTACCGACATTTCCGAGCGGATTTCATGATCTAGCCCCTGCTTTGTTTACGATTAGATGGGGCTTTATTTTAATTTAATCGAATAAACGTATGACTGGGGATTACAAATACACAATATTCGGTTTTATACACACATCACAATTTATAAATTATCAAATAATTTATTGCCCAACAGTTGTAGCAAAATAAAAAATTTCGTTCTCATCCTAATTGTGTCACTTAAAAGTATCTCGCATGTTTATTTCATTTATTTTATATAATAACTTTAAATTAAATTATTTAAGGCGATAATCTAACAAATTCATTCGAAATATGCCAAAAATAAACAACAACAAATATTTGAGCAAAATCATTCCGGTTATTTCCCAAGTATAACAAGACGAAACTGGAAATTGAGCTATCGTATTTTCCTTCGAATTATGACGAAAAAGTCGAAAGAAAAATTATGTATGGCATCCATATTGCATTTTTATTATTTAGTAGTGAAGTGCAAAATAACATTGAAGTGCAGATAAAAATAAAGTATCGTGTTATTTTAATTTGTTTTCATAATCACAAATTAATAAAAAATTAAAACGTATTTAGAACGTATTTCTTAAATTTGTAAATAATAAAACTATTTGCAAATATTAAAATATAAAAAAATGATTCATGTGGCATGATCAATTTGCAATTTTGAAAGGATATTAAATATTCAAATTATGAAAAGGTATATATGACAGATAAAATACATATGTAATTAAATGCTACAATATTTTAATAATTCCTATATGTAATTAATTTGCTTGCCTATTTTAGATAATTTATATCTCAAACCCAGGTGCAATTTTTATTGGAGATGATTTGGAGTTGTGTATACATACAGGCATCAATTGAATTAACCTAGCTGGAAGAGTTTTACTTGTTTGGTTATTCTTATTACTATTTCAGTTTATTCATAGATATAATAAAAGATTTTTTATATAAATAAAATTAAAATTTAATTTTGTTAATAGAATATTTAGAACCCCCTAAATCCATTTTGACATTTCACATACATGCACAAAATTGCTCCAGCCAATTTTATTTTAATACATACATGCACACAATTTTATTATATCGAGTTTCGCAGAGTTTCGAATTTTCGCGACAAGTTTCATACGACTTCTTAGAATAACTCGAAACTAAATCTTAGGAATATTCGAATCTTAGTTTCGAACTATTGTTCGATAAAAAGGGAAATAGTCGAAAGTAAAAATACTTGGGTTTTGTTTCTATGTTGGTACGAATTAGATTATTTGCTCAAAAGATGGAAAAACCCAAGTATAACACTTAGAGAAAGAAGAAATACAGAGTGAATGATTGTAGCTGTCAAGTGAGTCAAATTCGGAGGGTAAAAGAGAAAGCATATAAATCAACGGGTCGTATTTAGAATTTGCTCGATTGAAATTTAAAACTTCTCAAATTCACAATTATTTTTATTCGAATAAAGTACGCATTAATTGTTTTTATTTTCGATAAAAAAATTATACTTATAATATTCCAAAATAAAAAATAATTATGAAAAGAAAAACACGTAGAATATGTACGTAGTAATAAGAGAAATGCGACACTGGTAATATAACATATGTTTACAAACACACACACAAAATGAAAAACCCCACACCGAAATCAAAATTGTTTACTTAATTTTCTCTGATTTATAAATTAAATAATGGATAAATTTATCACAAATCACTTATTTCTTAAAATAATTTACATTTTATTTTATATAAACACTTAGTAAACTTACTGATGGTAAGATACGCCTTTTTGAAATTTTTTTATGCGTATTTTAACAATTTTTGACAATACACTTCATTTCAATTAAAAGTTTGTAATTTTTTTTATCAAATGTTGCACTACCACGCACTACAACATAAACCACTAAATATTTTTATTATTTTAATGTATTTTAATTAATAATTTTTTAAGCACAAATTTAAGTCGTCACCATAGGTTATCACTGCGCACATAAATAGACAGCTGATTTGGGGTTTTTCGTTTTGAAATATGAGTAAGCCATATGCTTTTTTATATAACCACCCTTCACCGACGTGCCTCAAATGAAATAGCAAATATTATTTGCTTCTTTATATGGGGGAAAAAAAATTTCTACTCTGTAGTGTAGTATAACTCTATTGTATAACAAGACGAAACTCAAAATTGAGCTATCGTATTTGCCTTTGAAATATTAGAAAAAAGTTGAAGAATTAATACTTTAGTAATGGTGCGTATATGTATACTGTGTTGTTACTACTGTCAGTGCACCTAGTATTCTAGGTGCACTGCTACTGTATACTGTTACCGCAATTTTTCTCGCTGGAATTCTGACAGTTCTCGCGCAGAAGTAATATGGCGGATACACAGTAATGTATTAAGTATAATATTCATGTTTATTGCTTACATTTTTACATTTATTTGTATTTAAATTGAATAGGAATTTTAGGATAAAATTAAAACACAAAGTTTAGATTTTATAAATTAAAATGATATTTAATTCGATAAGTTAAGAATTAATTCCAAATTCCATTAAATTGAAAACTGAATTTGATTTTCTATGTTGTTGTGGTTTTATGCGATACGAATAACATTTGGATATTTATTTTCCCTAGTTCGTACCAAAATTAAATGTTGTCATTGTTTCCAAAAGGCGTGCAATATTTTTTTAGACCTATTAATTTTCACTTGATATATGGTTCTAATAACATAAATACATAATAATTTTGAATGCTTTGTGTATTAAAACTGAAATATAATTATTTTTCATTGTTATTTATTATTTTATTTAGGTTTACTATCTAAGATAAATGCGACCCACCAAAATTTTTATAAAAAAAATTTCTACACCACTGAAAGCTGCGCAGAACAGTTAAAAAAAAGTTTTTTTTAAGATTTGAATATTACTATACATGGTTTGTTTTTATTTTTCATGTTCACGACATGAGTTTGGTAATTTTATAAAAGACATTTTGTTAAAAAAATTTTAAGATGTTTGCGTTAATTTAAATAAAATTACATCAACATATATTTTATATCTATTCAAATATTGTTTTCATAAATTAATTAATTTCTAGGTCAGTTTTAAATATTTAGGTAGAAAACAAATGCGAAAATAATAAACTTGATGTGCAATAATCATAGTAGCTATTTAGAAAATTATT
This sequence comes from Nephrotoma flavescens, assembly GCA_932526605.1. Lineage (NCBI taxonomy): Eukaryota > Metazoa > Arthropoda > Insecta > Diptera > Tipulidae > Nephrotoma > Nephrotoma flavescens. The sequence continues at coordinate 101,822,105 of OW052222.1, read as the reverse complement.
TAAACTTTTAATATTACAATCAAAGAATAATTTCAAATTGTGTAATAATAAAAAATAATTAAAAAATTAACTAAAATATAACTTAGATTCGTATATATGTATGTATATTTTTATACCGCAAATTTAATAAAATAAAAATATTCATTTTAAACCTAAATTTTTATTTTGCTCTGTAACATTTGGATGCCGCCATCTTTTTCTTCTAACATTTTCAAATATGGCATTTTACATTCATGAACAACCTCGCTCCCGCCATTTAGTTTTTTGTCTTTTCTGTTCACACATACATGTATACAATTCTCCTTTATTGAGTTTCGTCCAGTTTCGAATAATCGCGACAGGTTTCATACGTTTTATTTTAATAAATTGCAACTCAAACTTAGAAAAATACTAGACTAAGTTTAGTACTTAAGTACGAATATCGCCAGGAAAATTGAAAGTAAAAATACTTGGGAATTTCAACTAAACCAAGATCAAATTGGGCGGGACTTAGTTGAATATAAAGATTTGATTGGCTAAAGAGTTGGATCAAAAATAATCCCGTTCCGTAAACTAAGCATGAGCATAATGCCCGGTTTACATAAGACCAACATTTTTCTTCTGCAAAATGAATAAGATATAACATTGACTTTTTGCACATGAGAGACAAGAAAAGCAATATATCCCAACAAAATTTTGCAGAAGAATTTTTGAGCAAAAATGACCATAAAAATGAAAATGTTGCCATAAAATATATTCGATCCGAGTATTTTTATGGCAACATTTTTAAACGCAACAAGAAAAAAAATTATTTCGTATTTATAAATGTTGAAGATACATAATAAAAACAGACGCCATAGATAAAAATGTTCACATTTGAATTCATTAAAATTTCACATTTGAATTCATTAAAAATAAATTAATATTGATCCTATAAAAAAAATTACGCCATTACTATATATGTTTATTTCTTTCTGGCATATTGAATATTTTTATATAGCGGATTCTTTCTTATTTACCTGCAAAAATTTGCAGAAGGAAACAATTTTCTAATGTAAACCGGGCATAAAACTAATTCTATTGAGCATCGCCACACTTTGATTCTTTGGTCGTGATTCAATGATTTCAAAAAATCAATCGCCGCCCACATTTGATTTCTTTGCGCATTTCTATTTTTATGTATTTGCGTAAAATTATGTTTTTTGATTTATTCGTATTGTAAAAAATGTTTATTATTTGCTACGATAACTGCTTCTCTGGTTGAAAAAATATATTTTTTGCACTCGAAGTGCAATTTAAACTAAGATTTACCCAAAAACGATAAATAAACAAGGTCTCCTTGAAATATTTATTTTTGTTGTTGTGCGAGAACCAGTTGAATCAAAAAAAAAAATTTGCTGTAAAAAGAATCAAGAATTTCCCCGCCAATAATTAGTTTGTTGGTGAAGAGGAAGGGGAATGAGGAAAGAATCACGACCAAAGAACCAAAGTGTGGAACCATGGATTGGGGCGGTATGTTGTAGCATCACTTCGAATCGGATTTCGAATGGCGGTATGTTGTATCATTTTCGAAAAGCAAAAATGATACAACTTTCACTTTTTCGATTCGACTTTTTTCCAATTTCGACTTTTTTCGATTCGAAGTGATGGTACAACATACCACCCCAGGGGCGGTATGTTGTACCATCACTTCGAATCGAAATTCGAAAAAAGTCGAATGGCGGTAAGTTGTATCATTTTCGAAAAGTAAAAATGATAGAACTTTCACTTTTTTGATTCGACTTTTTTCGATTTCGATTCGAAGTGATGGTACAACATACCGCCCCAGAATGGATTTAGCTTGTACCAAAGTAAGACGCCAATTGTGGTCAAAAAAACAACCAAAGATATTTTTTAATTTATTTTTATTAGTTGGTAACAATTACATTTTGAATTTCAAAACAAGCTAAAAATGCAACTAAATATATTCAATTAAATAGTAATGTGCTAGAACATTATTGAATTTGATTACTAAACGTAACTAGTTCAAAATAACAAAAATTACTATTTAATATAAAATATATATCACTATTTAAAACAATATAGGTTTTATTGGTTTGTGGCTCGTTTCTTAATATTAAAATAATTATTTACTGAACGTTCGATGTCAATCCGACATCATTATCAAAGCTAAATTCAGTAAATAATTTTGTAATATTAAAAACGAGCCAGAAACCAATAAAAACATTATATTACTATTATTGGCTCATTATTAAATATTTTCCAATTACGTTCTACTACAAAAAGGATACAAAACTAACAGTATGCTAAAAATTTATTTAAACTATAGCACCGGAACCCTTTGAATTTAAAGCGGGGTCGGTACAAACTCCCGAATTACAAATGATCGAATTATCAAAACCCCCCACAAAAAAAAATGTTAAAATCTCGACTTTTAAAATCCCGACTTTCAAAATCACAACATTCAAAACGCCACTTTTGCTGAAACCTTAAAAAATCCCGACAAATGATGTTTTTTAAGACATTAAATTAAATATTAAATTTTCTTTTTTTATCTTCATTTTTATTAAGAACTCGGCCTTTATTTGGCCGATCTTGCTCAAATTTAGGTTATTGGATATAATTTGCATTTTAATGTGAATTTTTCTAGAATTTTTGGAATTGGACCTGCTCATTTGAACTTGGCTATTTCTCAACCAATTTAATTGGATTTGTATAAATATGCTCTTTTAATGAAATATTTTTTGCCGTCCTGAAAAGGACCTAGGTTTTAATGAAATATTGAATGATAAAATAAATTATCAAATAAAATTTAGCGCTATTAATGTAACGTTGTTGCACAAGCAATATTTTTTAAATAATTAACTTTATCAGTATTGTTTTTGTTATCAACAACATTTAAAATTCTGCTATTTCTTTCCACATTTTTCTTTTTTAGTGGGACGAGTTCACCAGCTTTCCAGTTTTCAATGTGTGTTTGCATATCTTCATCTCCTCACCAGTTAATTTTTCAATTAATTTATAGTAACATCAATCTTCTTGTTTTGACTTTTTGTATTTCTTTTCATAATTTCTCAACATAATTAATAATTTTTATTATTTAGTTAGTCGTAAAAAATATTTCAATAGTTTTTAAAATTGCGTGTAATTAGGCTACTCCCACTATTGCGTCACCAGTTACGGTTATACCCAAACATCTGGTGCATTTAAATTCTTTTTAACCATTTAAAAAATATTACTGACTTAACATTTAGTTAAAAGTATATTTGTTTTCATATTTTAAGTCGTTACCACATTGCACTCGTTAAAAAAAGATTTTCAAAAGCCCAATTTTAAAATTTTTTTATGAATTCAGGCGCCCGCGGGCTTTTGAACCTGGCTTTTGAAAATTGGGATTTTGGACGGGATTTTGAAAATCAGCCTTTTGATTTAGGAATTTTGAAATGCTGTCAAACGACCCCAACACAATTTAGAGCGCTCAAATTCTAGGTTAAAACCAATCTGTCTGACCACTTGCTAATCTAACCTCGATGTAAATGTAAAGTCAATGTCAAGCCAACCAGAATAAAACCCCACAATCATATTTATTTTTCAATGCTGAAACTGTACAATCCAAAGAATCCAATTTTTTCTCACAGAAAAGGGTAGAATTACCCAAAGGAAGGAGATGAATATTTGTTCACTAACCCGCGGTCTCCACTATGCAAATTCGCTAATATTTTCTATCATGATATTTTATGTTTGTATGTGTTTCTTTCAAAGTATTGAAAAATATTCGTCGACGGAATATCATATCTGGGAATATTACTACCATGATAATTATTACTATCATGATAATCGTTACATGTTTTTGTCAAATCATTAGTTTGGGATGCGTACGTACGAAGTTCAAATAAACATTAAAGAAATAATAAAATTAGAAATGAATTTCGACGAACAAATTGAAACTCTGCTTAAATTAAAAAGGCTTGAACAAATTCAAAAATTAGAGTTTTAGAATTTTAAAATTTTTAGAATTAGAACGCCTGTAAACTTTACTTATTATTTTCTATAAACATTCATTTACTCTATACAAATGAATTAGCTTTAACGTATTTTCTGCAGTAAATTGTGTCTGCGACATTTTTTCAAAAAAATAATGTAAAAATAAATATGTTTATTCCACTATAAAATAAACCCAAACTAAATGCGTAAATCAAAGAACTGACATTATCCGCAAAAAGCAAAAAAAAACTCGAAAAAATAAAAAAGTAAAGAAATACCGCCATGTTCTAAATATTTTAACGTGTTCACCCTAAAATAAATTTAAAAAAAAGAAAAAATATGACATTTCGTAATTATCATGATAATTTTTTAGAAAATATCAGCCTTATAATTTGCTGCTAGTAAAAAAAATTGTATAATATACTCACACACACATTAACAAAATCACTAGCATGATAGTACATATCAGCAATTTTGCATAGTGGAGACCGCGGGTAATCCAATCAAAACATTTGGAAAAAAATTTTCATTTTCGTGGGCAAAACGTACGGCTTTCGTAAGGAAATTAACATGGAAGCCGCATTCTGCGTGTGCTATTCAGCTATGCTACACACAATTTTGGTTTCTGGATTCAAACTACTGCGCAATAGATTTTAATTTTTAATTTAAACCCTTGTTTTAAATTAAATCATTAAATTTTTTTGTCTTGTTTTATTCTTTTCTCTCGAAAATAAAATTTAAACAAAAATCTACATCTCAAAAATGTCCTTAAATTTTTTATTTTCATTTCAATTTTTTTCATTTCGGATTCACGGACAAAAATTTTAATACGCAGCTGCGACATAAAATTTTTGTCCGTGAATCCGAAATGAAAAAATTTGAAATGAAAATAAAAAATTTACGAACATTTTTGAGATGTAGATTATTGTTTAAATTTTATTTTCGAGAAAACAGAATAAAACAAGACAAGAAAATGTAATGATTTAATTTAAAATACGGGTTTAAATTAAAAATTAAAATCTATTGCGCAGTAGTTTGAATCCAGAAACCAAAATTGTGTGTAGCATGGCTGATTCGTATTTTTGCACACAGTCGCACGAAATGTTTATTGGGTAGTTGCAGTTTTGCTTCACTGATTTCCAGCAATATATATTTTGGCGCTAAAATCAGTACGAGGCAATGATATGTGAAATTTAGTGACAGATGTCAAATCAAATGTTTATTATTAAGGTTTACGGTTTCTTGGAAAATAATTTTCGTAAATTAAATCGAAATATAAAGTTTCCTTATTTATATTGTATTGTTACACAATGGGATCGTTATTTGGTAAGCCAAAAAAACCTAAAAGTCGGGTCACCGAGCACGATAAAGCAATTCTGGTTAGTGTTTCGTTACTACACGTTATATTAATAATTATTAGATAATTACAATTATAATTATTTTGTCTTCCAGCAATTAAAGCAACAGAGAGATAAATTAAAACAATACCAAAAACAAATCGAAACTTCTCTGGAAAACGATCGTCGGTTAGCCAGGAAATGTTTAGAATCTGGGCGCCGAGAGTAAGTTATTTGTGTGCTTATTTTGCAGTAACGTGAAATTATTCAAAATATTTAATTTATTTCAGACGCGCCAAACTATTGCTACGCAAGAAAAAGTACCAAGAAAAACTACTAGAAAATACAGATATACAATTAGAAAATTTGGAAAAATTAGCGTCCGATATCGAATTTGCCCAAGTTGAGCTCCAAGTAATCAACGGATTGAAACTCGGTAATTTGGCATTAAAAAAAGTACATGAAGTGCTCACAATCGACGAAGTCGAACGTATAATGGATGAGACGCGAGAAGGTGTTGAAAAGCAACAAGAGATTGATACAATTATTAGTGGAGCGTTGACGGAAGAAGACGAAAATGCGGTTCTGGCAGAATTAGATGAACTAACGCGACTCGAAGAATTAGAAAACAGAATGGTTAAGGATACTGATAGAGAAGACGAAGATATAGAATCCAAATTACCCGAAGTGCCGAGCGATGAACTACCCGAAAGAAGGCAAATTAAAAAAGCGGAGCAAAATACGCCTATAGCACTAGAAGCTTAACATTCGAAATGTTTGCAATAATTTTTACAATCATCTTAAAAAGATATTAGAATTGTATAAGGACGTTTCAAATTATATTTTAATAAAAACTGAATAATAATTGGTAAACCATTGAAACTAGATGAAACTAATGTAGCGTACTTGGTATTCATTATAAATAATAAATGAACACCCCTATTCCCCTAGTCGCATCACTTCAAGTGACGTGACTACTCATCTTCCTGGTTACCGTCCTGGTTACTAGATCATTAAATCGAAACTTACAAAGTAATTGTTCAATAAAGTCGTTCTGGCTGTTTTTTAAATCTTAGTATGCTGCTTTATAAATATTTCCTTGCGACTGTTATCACTTGAAATGACAATTTCTATCACTTGAAATTTTGGCGTGACAAATAAAAAAAAATTCAAACTAATAAAGTCAACTCAGATTTAAAAATATTTCATTGAGAGTTTTGCACAAAATTATTTAGTAAATTTGATTTTAAAATCAGTAACCAGGAAGATCCATAGTCACGTCGCATAAAGTGATGCATCTAAGGGAATTGAGCTGGAAATAACTGCTTACCAGCTACGCCATAACCAAATGGAAACTCATTGCTTATATCAAAGATCCACAAGCCTTTATAGCAGACTTGGTAGATTTTTACAATTTTTGTTAATTTATGGTAGTTAATAGCTCCACCAAGCTTATTATTAATAATACGAACCACTAATATTTTTTAGTAATAATATTTAATACAAATTATGTTTTTATATTTTCTATTTTTTTATTGTTTATTCTTTAAAAAAAAACTTGAACTCAGAAAACTCTTTTTTTGTTATTTTTTTCTAGGCTTGTAAGAATAGAAAATTTTTACAAAAAGTTGGTTTATATCCAACTAACCATTCGGGTGCTAGAAAATTTAAATAAATTTTTATAATGAATTTCGATATACAAGGTGTGAAAACGCCACAATACTCCCCTCCCAGAGAGATCGAAGATAAGATCTATCGATAATTTAAGAATCTGGTAGGAGTCCTGGATATACGACGCGATCTTGTAGTTGTTCTAGTACTTAGTGAAAGATCAAAACGAACTTTTTTGCGAATTTTTGGTTCCTCGGTAGGTATTTTAGGCCCGTCATCCGAAATAATGAGTTCTGGTTCGTGAGTCGGTAAAAGTAATCCAGTTTGTATAGTTGGTGCGTCCTTAATTTCTGATTGATTGTCGGAGTAACACGGTTTGAGTCGGTCGATGGATATTTTGGCGTGTCGTCCGTTCAGATCCAAAGTATAAAATTTGTCGGTACGGTCGATTACGAAATACGGTCCAGTATATGGTGGTTGCAGTGATCTGCGTACTGCGTCCGTCCGTAAGAAAACATGCGAGCAAGTAAACAGATCTTTACTGATGAAAATTTTGTCCGTAGTATGCCGAGAAGCCGGTACAGGTCGAATTTCATCAAAGTGTCGTGTTAAATTCGTAATAAAGTCTGATTGTAAAATTTGGCCGTTCGTAGTATCTAAAAATGATACAGGAACTCGAGTTGTACATCCGTAAACCAGTTCAGTTGGAGTAGCTTTTAATTCGTCACTGTACGTCGTCCGTAGTCCAAGTAAGATTGCAGGAAGAACACTAGTCCAATCAGAACGATTATAGCACATAATGGCAGATTTGATGACCCGATGCCATCTCTCGATCATGCCATTACATTTTGGATTGTAACTAGTTGTTCTCCTGCGTTCAAAACCAAGTAAGTTAGCCAGTTCGCGAAAAAGTTGTGATTCGAATTGCATGCCTTGGTCCGTGACAATGGACTCTGGCACACCAAAGCGAGCTATCCAATGAGAATAAACAGCGAAAGCGACGGTTGCAGCAGTTATATCCGGAAAAGGCACCGCCTCAGGCCAGCGAGTGTATCTATCAATCAATGTGACGCAATACCGCTGATTATCAGAAACTGGTAACGGACCAATGATATGAGGTGACTAGTCGAAAAACGTTGAGAAGTTAATTTATAGTTACCAAGTGGAGATTTTGTATGTCGAGAGATTTTAGCCTTTTGGCAAGCTACACAACTTTGAGCCATTTTCTGAACGTCTTTTTTAATCGAAGACCAGATGACATTCTGAGTCAAAAGTTTGATGGAAGCTTTGACGCAAGGATGTGAAAGGTTATGAAAAGCCTCGAAAACTTGTTTTCGGAAATTAAAGGGAATGAATGGCCTAGGTGTAGTAGTAGAAATATCGCAATAAATTAATTTTTTTGAATTGAAAGAAACAGGAAATTTCTCAAATTTGAGAACAGAGTTATTCCTTAAAATTTCTTGAGTTCCTCGTCATTGGACTGAGCATCTGCGATGATAGCATAATCAATACTTTCGGGAATAGAAATTTGATTAATGCGTGAAAGAGTATCTGCAACAACGTTATCCAGTCCAGAGATGTGCTGGATATCGGTTGTGAATTGACCGATGAAATCTAGGTGTCGAAATTGACGAGGAGATGCTTTTTCCGGATTCTGGAAGTGGCTTATGATCGGTATACAGCGTGAATAAACGACCTTCGAGAAGATATCGAAAATGTTTAATCCCCGAATAAGCCGCGAGAAGTTCTCGATCATAAGCACTGTATCTTTTTTGCGTATCACTGAGACGAACTGAAAAGAAACCGAGTGGTTGCCAAGAATTGGATACAAACTGCTGAACTACAGCTCCGATCGCAGTATCGGAAGCGTCAACCATGATGGGCAGAGGTGCTGATGATGATGGATGAATAAGTAAAGTCGCGTTTGTAAGTTTAATTTTGCAGTTATCGAACGCTTCGATAGCCGCCGTTGACCATTGAATTGGAACTCGACTGTTTTTGGTATAGCCTTTTAGGTAATCGTTCAACAATTCCTGGTCAGCAGCGGCACCCGGAATGAAGCGTCGATAAAAGTTTATCATACCTAAAAAGCGTTTCAGTTGTTTAACAGTCTGTGGTCGTTCGAAATTTTTGATGACTTGAACCCGTTCATGCGACGGTAATATACCTTGTTCAGTCACCAAATGGCCTAAAAATATAATTTCAGTTTTAGCGAAAACGCATTTGTCCACATTAACCACAAGTCCATGTTCTTCTAATTTAGAAAAAATGATTTTAATATGTCCTAGATGTTCGTCATAATTTCGAGAGGCAATGAGCACATCGTCCAAATATACAAAGCAGAAGTCAAGTCCGCGTAGTACTGAATGCATAAGACGTTCGAACGATTGTGTTGCATTCCTAAGGCCGAAAGTCATTCTACAAGATTCAAATAGTCCGAAAGGTGTCGAAATTGCTGTCTTTGGAATGTCCGTTGGTTCAATAGTAATTTGGTGGTTAGCCTGGACAAGGTCTATCGTTGTGAATATAGTGCAGCCCTCAAGTCGCTGTGTAAAATCTTGGATATGTGGAATCGGATACCTGTCAGGAATCGTGACTTTATTCAGTGCCCGAAAGTCTCCACAAGGTCTCCAAGACCCATTCTTTTTAGGTACTAAATGTAACGAACTGGATCAAGGACTGCTACTAGGTCTGCAAATCCCGAGTTTCATCATATTTTCGAATTCTGTCTTCGCGATGTTGAATTTGTCCGGTGCTAGTCGTCGTGGTTTGCATGCAACCGGTAGTCCGTTCGTCTCAATTTTGTGAGTCACACTATGTCTAGTATTGTCAATATTAATATTACCGTGAATGACCGTTAAAAATTTTGATAATACGTTGAAAACTCCTGGGTCCATTGCTGACTTGTCGATCCTAGAAACAGTATAGTATCATCGTAGGAGGAAGGAGATCCATTTGAATACAGAGAGATTAACGAATCTATGAGCCTCTGTCTCTGAATATCCACTAGCAAACCAGTTTCCCTCAAAAAATCCGCGCCGATGATAGGCATCGACACGTCAGCAACTATAAATTCCCAGGAGAATTCTCGGTGCAGTCCGATGTCAAGTTTTAAAAATTTGGTTCCATTCGCATTTACCGAAGAACCGTTCGCTGCGAACAATCTGAATGGTGGGTCGACCCTTGGATTCCGAACAAAACGGACTGGCAATACTGAGACATCTGCACCTGTATCAATTAAAAATGAGTCTGGAGAAAAATTTCGAAAATTAAAAGGCGGCTACAGTCTTCCCCCGAAAATTAAGCCTAAGCGTTATAAGTGAATAATACGCCTACGGTGCGTACTATTCGTTTACAACGCCTATGCGTTCTATAACAGTCATAATAAATACAATTTAATCTTTTTTGCCTAAACAAGTTAAAATTGTACAAAATAAGTCTGGTAACAAAAATTGTAATTTCAAATATGCTTTACTAAAGCACCAGCGAAAATACATTATGTTTTGATTATTTTTACGGCGTACATACGTGCTAATATTTGTTTTTATTTTTTATTTTTATATTGCTGACAGGGTTAAAATTGAAATACTTATTTACATGTATAGTATTACATATACTATGTACATATTACACGCGAACTTTACCACAGCTCTAAACGCTGATATCGTTTAAAATATATTAGTAAGAAATCCACACGCTTTTAACTATTTATTAATTGTATTTCATTGTTAACTCGATTCTAAAATAGAGAACCGTTAAACTCAATTTTACCACTAATAAGTTGAATATGTATGTAGTTGTATTCAATCCTTAACATAAACGGAGTTTTTCGGTAGTTCCACTGAACTTGTAATAATCACCTTTTAATCATTCATTTTTTTGTCTTTTTGTTTCGAATTTTTCGATTTGAACTGTACGGGAAACATTAGATGGTGTTTTATTTTATATAAAATTTGAATATTAAAGTGCTAAACGTTCATAAATGTCCATTATATTTTAAGCTCAATGAGAAATGTGTATAGTGAACAAAAATACATATGTATAGTGAAAATTAAAAAAAAAATTGTCTGATTCTGTGTGTTGTGTTACAGTTAAAAATTTAAAAAAAAAATAGTTTTTGATAATACGAGTATGATAATTGTTTGATTCCTAAAATATTTACCAACTAAATATTTATCTGTAATTTTAGATCTTAATTTACGCAACCCAGCTATGTCAGATATAAAGAAACGCAAAAGTTATTCACTAAAATTTAAAATTGACGTTTTAAACGAATATGAAGCTGGTGTATCAGGCAAGGGGTGGCATAGTTTGTCGAACAAGTATGGTATTGGGACATCAGTTCTTCGTGGTTGGTTTCAACGAAAGTCACAACTATTGAAATGCTTAAAAGACAATACAATTCAAACAAGAGTGGCACGACGATTACCGGGAGGTGGACGGAAATTAGAATTTGAAGAAATTGAGAAGGACGTTTTAGAGTGGGTAAAAGAGCGGAACAGGAAAGGCTTGAGGGTCAAAGATAAGTATATACAGATAAAAGCTCAAACAATTTGCGCAAAACTAAAATCTAACAGTGACGGCACCATTTATAACAATTTTAAGGCATCGACTGGTTGGTGTGAACGTTTTAAAAGTCGCAATAATCTCGTGTCACGTCGCCAAACAACTACAAAAAAACTACCCGAAAATGTTCAAAATATAGTTAAAACATTTTTGCAAGAAATTCACGATATAATTGATAAACAAAAAATTAAAACGTGTAACGTAATTAACTTTGACCAAGTTCCACGGTATTTTGAGTCGGAACATAAGATGACAATTACCAATAAAGGCGCACAAAGTGTTTTGATGAAAAAAGCCAATTCAGGCCATAAACGTTTTACTGCAACATTGGCCATAACCATGGATGGAAAATTTCTTAAACCCCATTTGCTGTTTTCAAATCTGAAAAAGAAACCGAACGTTAACATCAAATGTATGGTCGATGTAAATAAAACAGGAATGTTTAATGATCATATACTTAAAAATTATTTAAAGGAAATTATACTTAAAAGGCCACAAACAAGCCTTGCTCGAGAGCCCATTTTGTTAATTATGGATTCTTATGGTAGCCACGTCAAATTGCACGAAAGTAAATATCTTGAAAAATATAATGTTTTTGTGGTACTGGTTCCACCAAATTTAACCGGCATTTTACAACCCTTGGACGTCGCTATAAATCGTAGCTTCCAAGAATACTTTAACTCACGGTATGATGAATACATAACAAATGCATTAGAAAATTCAGAGTTACAAACACGCCACGGCAATCCCAAAATTCCCAATTATCAATTTGTGAGTGATTGGGTAGTAGATTGGATAGCCAGTAAAAATGAGGGTTTCGTGAAAAATGCGTTTCAATTTTGTGGAATAACATCGAAGGAAAGTTTCAGCAAAGAAAAGTTACATTCGGCTTTACAGGAAATACTTACTAACAATTTTAATTATGATGAGTTTATTCAAAATAATCCCGAGCTACCAGTCAACGAGGCAAGTTTTTTTGACACAATTGATGGTATAGGTGATTGGTTTTGGCCAAATGAAGCGGCTACAAGCTTTTTTGCTTGTATTCATAAAATAAAACAAAACAATTCATTATTGGATCAGTTTATTCAACATTACTCGTCTAAATTAATTAATTTTATTAAAAATCACCCAGATACAACAGAAATTTTGGATGAAGATGACGAAAACCTTATTAAATTGGGTGAGACCTCATCAACAAATTTAGAAATTTTTGCAGTTTCTAAACTAGAAAAATGGAATTTGAAAGTAACCGAAATTGATGAGAATTGTATCGAAATTAGTTCTTTTAATTATTTAGCCGAATGCTCCGATGTTCTGAAAGAAATTCATTTGGTTAAATCGGGAAAATATTTTGGGTTGCAGCAATAAATTACATAATTCTTCATATAAAAACTTAAAAAATATGAATTTTCAATATTATTTACACTAAAAACCAAATGTAATTGTTACGTGTTTATTTATATATAACTATTTTTATTTATTTTATTTTATTATTTCTTTTGTAGTTGCGAGTATTATATATTTTATGAATAAATTTGCAAATGAATTGCTGCTATATACTTACTTGTATGTAGGCTTTGTTATTTAATGATTTCAAATATGTTTGCTGTTAATGAATTAAAATGCCTATGCGTTATAAATAAAGGGGCGTTATATTCGGAACAAATCACAAAGATTCGAAAACTGTAGAAAAAAAGGTTATTCGAATTTAACGCCTAGGTGTTATTTTCGGGGGAAGACTGTAGTTCTAGAATCGTCATTACACACCGCCAATTGTGAATGACTATTTATTTTTTTGAAACATTATTATCGGAGCTATATGATACAAATTTACAATTTGGTTTACATTTTAATGCTTTTGTGCCGAAAAATGATGATGATAAAAACAAATAAAATTATTCTCAGCCGAAGGTTCACCGTAAAATGGATTGTAAGAATTTCAAGAATTTGGAGAGTCTTTACGAGAATAATTATTTCTAGAGTTTGATCGCGAATAATTGCGACCACGTGAATTTGATTTAGATCGTGATCTATAATTTTGATTAACAATTTCCGAAATCTCCGATAATAATGTTTTTTTAAATTCCGAAAGTTTATTATCTAAAGAAAAGGTTGAATTTTGATTAGAAGAACCAGATGCAGAAGTCTCAATAGAACATATTTGTGCCTGAGCCATAGTCTCAAGCACGTTGTCAGCCCGTTCGGCAAGGACTGACAGGGAGACGTCGTTTTCGAATGGTGTGAGTACCATTTGAGCTGACTGATGCAATCTCTTCATCCAAAATCGACGAAGTGTCGCTTCGTTAAAATTGTCACCAGCGTTTAATTTCATGATACTCGACAACTGGGACGGCTTCCTGTCCCCAAGTGTCAAACCATGCATAAGATTATTCAGCTTCGTTTTTTCAGATTCGCCAAGTACCCGAATCACCTCCGCCTTGAATGAAGTATAAGGTGTATTACCCTTCGGACTAGTGATAACATAAGCATGAGCATATTTAGTAGCCTCAACCGTGATATCTGCCAAAGTGAACTGCTGCTCGAGTATCTCAAACCACACATTTGGGTTTTGAGAGTGCAATGGCTGTGGAGGTTTGAAAGCCACTCGAGCAACAAGCCCAGCACCGGAAGGCAAATTAATATTTGGCTGCGATGTTTCCGGAAACACATTTGTATTAACATTTAATTGAGAGACCTTGACAACATCATCATTAATAAGACCAGCCAACTGAGCAGGCGTTAACGAAATAATGGATTCCCGTGTCGTACCGCTGCTTGATGCTGCTGACAAGTCTGAACCATTTGTCGCTGGTAGGGATAACGGTGGATCATTCACACCTTGCACAACACGCCGAAACAAAAAAGCGAAAATAAGAAAAATTACCGAACACACGTAAACGAATAGAGAAAAAGTAAAATACATTTTAATTAAGACAAAATTGAAAAAACAAAAAAATTCTTATTGTTGAAACGAAAAAATTTTTTATTAACTTTAGCACCAAAAATAGTTAGTTGGGTACTTACAGTTTTTTTTTATTCTTAATGATGAACAATTGACCCTTAATACAACCAGGTCCAGGTATATACAGCTGTCCGTGCTTGAAGTTAAGGTGATAATGACCATTCGCTGATAAATATTATGATATAGTTAGCTGTCAGCGCTCCGAATTGGCCAAGTATTGATGAATACTAACTGATGATTATTTCATTAAAAGCAGCATTAAAATATTGGTATTAGTGGCCGTTGTAGAATAATTGTAAGCGGCCGTAATTTCCATTCAAACAATTAGTGGACGTTGATAAGTTTGATAATAAATGTAAGCAGCCGTAATTTAAAATTTGTGAACGTTGACAAATTTGCTGACTGCTCCACGATCACGTAGGGTTCACCAATTATGGTAGTTAATAGCTCCACCAAGCTTATTATTAATAATACGAACCACTAATATTTTTTAGTAATAATATTTAATACAAATTATGTTTTTATATTTTCTATTTTTTTATTGTTTATTCTTTAAAGAAAAACTTGAACTCAGAAAACTCTTTTTTTGTTATTTTTTTCTAGGCTTCTAAGAATAGAAAATTTTTACAAAAAGTTGGTTTATACCCAACTAACCATTCGGGTGCTAGAAAATTTAAATAAATTTTTATAATGAATTTCGATATACAAGGTGTGAAAACGCCACAAATTTTATAATATTTTGTGTGCTTTGAGAAACCGAGAGAGAGACCGAAGTAATTTCGCCTACTGTAAAGTAATACGCAGAACCATGCATAATTTTTGTGAAATCATTGGGTAGGCCTCACTCAAAAATAGTAGGCCTCATACATTTATAGCATGCAAAATGTCTCGCTAAAAAAATGTAGATACAGCAAAAATCCACTTATTGTATGTTCAGATAACGCAATAATTCGGATAATGCAACTACACACTAAAGCCGTATACATACGTCGGATAAAAATCCGGGATTTTTATATCCCATCGTTTTAACCAATTACATCACGTAAATTATACAACAGACACGCCCCTTTTCATACAAAAAAGTTGAAAAAAATTGAAAAAAAATCTCGGATGGAAAAATCCCGAATTTTCATCCGACGTATGTATACGGTTTAAAGGTCGATTTATATTATCCGTTCTGTATGTGTAGGAACAGAATCTACTTTAATATTTAAGTAGATTCTGGTAGGAACTAAATGGAACGGACAATATAAATACTCCTATACAACTATGCTACACACAATTTTGGTTTCTGGATTCAAACTACTGCGCAATAGATTTTAATTTTTAATTTAAACCATTAATTTAAATTAAATCATTAAATTTTTTTGTCTTGTTTTATTCTGTTCTCTCGAAAATAAAATTTTAAAAAAAATCTACATCTCAAAAATGTCCTTAAATTTTTTTATTTTCATTTCAATTTTTTTCATTTCGGATTCACGGACAAAAATTTTTTCCAAACGAATACTTATTTGTGGAACCTAACTTATTCAAATAAGTAAGCTAGCGAGGTGACTTATTTTCTGCCCCTTTCTAACCGAAAAATCTAAATTGGTTGTCAATTTTATGTTGTTATTTATATCAATTTATGACTTTTAGAATTTGGATAATAACTATTTCTAGATAACGAATGGATCTTTGTAGATTAAAATCAAAATTAAGATAAAAAAAAATGATTATCATAAAGATATATGTAGCATCCTAATTACATAATCCTAGTGTTCAGTCCGACCAAAATGATAAAAATTATCATGATATTTTTTATCAGCTTTTGTCATAAAACGCACTCATTTATCACAAAAAAAACCAAAAATATTTTCGATTCTGGCTGTCAAAATTTATACATTTTATTTCTAATGTTATTGCGCTATGATTTTATATGGACAGGAACAACATTTTGTTCAACTTTTATGTTATATGTATTTTCGTATTAACAATAATACATTAAAAACAATGTTGAACTACAGTGTCTGGAATAAACTCAAAAAAATATATTGTTTGTGTATGATTTGTGTGTGTAGTTTCTTTTCTGTGTTTTTGTTCAATCTTCAATGTCCATTTCATTTTCTCTGATGGCGGCCGCATCAAATGTGTCTCGACTCGAGCCTCAGCTCAAGTTAAAAATAAGTGATACATATAATGCAAATTGTTGTTGTAATGAAAATGTTGTTGTACCGCCTTTTTGAGATAACACATTTTTAAGTTTTAACTTTGTTTGCTCGTCTCGAGAGTCGAGAGACATTTCATGCGGCCGCCTTGAATGATTGATTAAGCCTAGTACTCAGTTCGATTTCACGTGAAATTTCCATACGATTTTACCAAAGTGAAATTAGAAATGAAAAATTTCATTTCTGTTTTCGTTTTGTAGTACTCAGTTCTCCAACGAAAAAACCAAGTGTGTTCAACACATCAAAGATGGCGCGCATAAACTCTCCAAATTATTTTCATGTGAAAATAATGTCTCGGCACATTATTTTCACGCGAAATTTTGACATTTGTTTGTTTTTGGCAAAAAACAAATTTTTTAGTACCACAAATTCATAAATTTTAATTAAAGTCAATTTAATTTAAATTATTTACGTAAAATAAAGAAATTAATTTATGCATGTCTAAAAATTTATACGTTAAAATTAAAAATTCTCCAAATAAAATTTCATTTCTATTTCACGCGAAAATAAATAGATTTTTGGAGACCGCGTTAAAATTTCATTTCACTTTGAACTGAGTACTAAGCTTTAGGTGCGACGTTGTGTGGTTAAAATTATTCGGGTATTCACGAATTGGGCGAGAATATGATTTCCTTTACACATATAAATGCCATCTTAAAACAATTTGTGAAAGTTTATAGCGCAATCAATTATCTTCAAATCTCTGTCGTAAACTATAATTGAAATTGAATGAATGTTTAAATGAGTGAATTACTATGTGTACTCCCCGGGTTTTTTTTATTATCTAGGAAAAGATGTGAAGTATTAAATTATTGTGAAATACACTTAAGCATTAGTAAATAGTAAATTTTTGTTATGACAGCGCCAACAATGTTTTGACGTGCAGAATCAATTTATAATTATTTTTTCAATTTGGTTGTTCACTCGGGTTTGACATAAAACTATACGGAGTGAAGTTAGGGTCACAAAAAATATCATGATAAATTTTATCATTTTGGTCGGACTGAACACACCAAGTATGCATGTCTTACACAATTGAATTGAGGTCAGCTACCGAACTAGCAAGATCACACGGCGTATTAATACATTCTAGCTTTACGAAACAATTAATACATACCTGGTTAGACAGACATAAAATATATATTTACATAAAATATATATTTTCCTATTAACTGGGGCCCATTCGAACTTCTTTGAATGTCTGTCTAAACCAAAATTGAAATATAAAAATCCAGCCGAATCGTATACCTAAAAATCATATAAACATTTTTGTATAGATTTAAACATTATTTCTAAGTTTTTCTTTTCTAAAGTGTCGCCAATCCTTTTAATTGCATAAATATGTATACAATAATTGTTAATTTATTAATATAAATTAATGTAAACGAAAATATTATGCCGCGAAGAATTTTACGATGAAAACAATCAATGTTTTCATGTTGATGTCAAAATAAGTATGCCAACTCGATTGGAATGGGTTTACTTACTTATTCAAGATGGCGTCAAATAAGTCAATAAGTCTGAAATAAGTATCCGTTTGGAAAACAGCCTTAGATATAAATAACAAAAAATATGCATCTGACGTGGAACCATTTTACTATGCATACTATTCCAACCATTATGAAGTGTTATTTTGACACAAAAGCAAACACGTGTTTTTTGTTAAGTTTGGCGACCTTCAGTTATCCCGTTATACGGTATTACGGTTAGGAAATTGGTCGGTTTTTGTCATTCTTAATAATTTTTTTTAGAGGTTGCAATGAACTGGGGCCTAACTATAGAATCCGACGTTCATTTTCGAAGGCTATTGTTTTCCTATAGTAGATAAAAGAAGAAAAAAGAAAAATGTATGAAATTTTTACTATTTTTTTCTCTTTTGATTCTACGCTTGCTATATTAAAACGATAGCTGTCGAAAATGAACGTCGAATTCAATAATTAGGCCCCAGTGGGTTCTGGGGATTCTGGTGTCTTTAGGAAATAGGAATTTTTTTCCTATTTAGGAAAAAATTTTGATAACAGTTTTTCCTAAAAAATTTTTCCTATGGTTTATTTTGGTACACATAGGAATAATTTTTTCCCAAATTCTTGATTAACCCATATTAGCCCAGCGATCTATTTTTAGATCAATACAAAAAATCTTTAGAAAAGAGAATTGGATAAATTATAACGGTATATTTTTACTGCAATGTTCTGTTTAAATAAAAATCCTTTCGAAAACATATTTAGTATAGGTTTTGTAATCGCAGCTGTGCACAGGTGAATTATTCAAATTACCATAATTTTACAGAACACATTTGCAATTATATTTTGTTATATAATTTCAAGGACTTTAAAGGTAATTCGTTATTTTTTGCAGCTTTTATTTTCTTGCATTTCAGTTACCTAACGGTTGTTTTCTATTTTTCCAACAATTTTTTGTTTTCCAAATTCATCATACGAAATACTTACTATATTTTATATTTTATTCAAGAAAAATTAATTTGGGCTAATATGGGTTAAATTGAATATTGAAAACCATGCTCTGTAAGGTCGGTATCCAGCTCGCGCTAAGATAAATTTTACATACAAATTTGACGTAAAATTTAGCTAGCGAAATAACAAAAAAATATTTAGCTCGCGATTTCGCAGATGCGGTACGCAGCTCACGCTAAAAGTTTGTAGTTATTTCATTCACATATAGACTGCGCTAGTGAAAACTCTACAAACGTTTTCGCAGCAATTTATCTGCCTGGAACGATAAAATTGAGATAAATTTTGACAGCACAACGTGAAAACTATATTTTTTAATGGATGATCTAAATAATTCTATAGATTATGAAAATTTTCTATAGATTACGAATGTTTCGAATACTTGATCGACTACGAAAAAGTGGATACAGAAAATTTAGAAAGTGTAAAAAGGAAGCCAAAACTAAAATTTTCCCTTTTAATTTTAAATGTTTATAAAAATACTTATTAAATAGTCGATTGAACTATATTTTTGTTTGTTGTAGGAAAAATAAAACAAACGTCAAAATTTATCTCTACATAAACTTTTTAGCTAACAATTTATCTGTAATTTAGTGGAGACTTGTGGAGACCGCGTTAAAATTTATCTTAGCGCGAGCTGGATACCTAGCTTAAGCGGTTAAGAAATGTAAAACCCAAAGTAGGTGCGGAAAGATTAACGTCAAAACTGCGATAAATAGGAAAGAAAAAAATCCCATAAGGCACACTAGAATAAGCTTATAGGGGGAAAAATACAAAACTGCTATAAAAATTTCAAATTCTTTCCTATTTCCTATTCCTATAGGAAAACCAGAATCGACCGGCTGGTATATTTCCGGTTCTACTAATGGTATCGTTATAAGTAGTATTACTTTAAAAAGACCTTAGATAGTGTTAAATTATCGAATAAACAGTTTCATGAAAGTACTGTTATTTTAAGAATTGTATTGAACTGAATATAGCCACCATTTGAAAGGCGAAGAAGTTGACCACCATTTGAAAGGCGAAGATTCCATCTTTCTATTTATATATATATACTTTGTATATGTGCAAGACTTAGTAAATTATTTTAAATTTTAAACACGTCATTTTTGAACTACTTTCAATATAGAAAACAACTGTACCAGTCAAACTAGCTCTTGTACATATATAATGTAAATATCTAGAAAGGTGGGTCCTTCACCTTTTGAACGGTGGGTCACACTTCTTTATGGGTTGGTAGGTGCGCCCTCTACAGGTTAAAACATTTGGCTACATTCATTTCACTAAAACTCTTAAAATAACGGTGCTTTCATGAAATTGTTTATTGAATAATTTAACACTATCTAAGGTCTTTCTAAAGTAAAACCACTTTCAACGATATCTTCAGTAGAATCAGAAATATAACAGTTTAATATAACCTCTAAAAAAAGAAATTATTAAAAATGGAAAAACCGATCAATTTTCTAACCGTATAACGGGATAACTGAAGGTCACAAAACTTAACAAAAAATACGTTTCCGTTTTTTTTGTTCAAGCAACACGATAAAACCAAAAAAATTGAAACCGGTGAGATGAACACGTAACCGATGTTGAAATATAAGGGAATGACCCATATATACCTTGAATAAAGCTACTGCAAGCCAATCAATTAAATTTTTCAAAAATGTTTAATCAAGAGTACGTTGTTTGAAATTCAACGCAACGATCGTCTTAGGTACCATTGCATATCAGCTATTTGTAAATGCAGTACCTCTAGTTCTTGCAAATGAGTTCTAAAGCAAACACCTAATAAGACCCATTGTGATATGGCACTCTTTCATGAGCTGGAGGCATTGTATCAGGAAGACTATACTCAAGTACAAATCGCACGAAAATTAGAATTGAACCAGTCTTCGGTTTCACGAATACTTAAGCGATATCCAAAGACCGGTGGAACCGAGCATGACAACCGATTTTTAAAAAATAATTCGTTACTAGATCGAAAGCGTACTGCTACTCAACTGAAAAATGAATTGCTTAGAGCCCGTCAGTTGAATATTAGTGCCAGAACAATTAGACGAAGATTAAAAGAAGTGCACCTAGCTCGAAAACGGTCCGTACAAGTTTCACGGCTCCTTCCCCATTACAAATCCAGCCGTTAAGAATTTGCTCATACTCATGCAAATTGGGGACCTGATCAACCAATCAACTGTTCCCTTTTCAGATGAGAACAGAATCCAATTATAGAAACCAGATGGACGTAATCTTGTATATAGATGAAGAACGCTACGCACCGTGTAACATAGTGCAAAATGTAAGATTTGGTGGATATTCAATAATGTTTTGGGGTGGTTTGAGGATGAATGGGAACTGGTATGTTCGCAACATTCTTGGCGATCATGTTTTGCCATATGTGGGCTTCATAGTTATGAGTCCGGATCCGATCGAACGCGTATGGAACATTCTAAAACGCCATATTAGAGCTAGAAATACTGCACCAGATTCGATAGCAGAGCTGAGTGTTGCAGGGCAAGAAAAGTGGAATCTCATTCCGCGCGAAATTGTACAATATATTCTACTTATAGTACGCCCGGAAGGACGGGAGATATAATAAGGGTACGGGGGGAGGGGGGTATATACTCATTACTAAATTAATCAAACTAAATTGTAATAAAGCTAATTTTAATGTTTATAAAACTGATTTTGAAAATTAAATAGTTCGAAACATTTTAACATTTTGCAATGAAAAATAGCCCCTTTAATTCCATAACACCACATTTGTACCAATTTTGAGAAAAATATAAATTTGGGATCATTTGATACCAGTCTAGTGAAAATCGACCAGTCTAGTGAAAATCGACTCCACTGAAATCGACCAGCGGGATTTTTTATTATTACAAAAAAATATGCGTTAATTTTGTTCACTAGTGTATATCCCTTTTTCGGCCAAGCAAATTTTTGTTTGCTTCAATTTAAACCCAACCTACACAAATGTGTGTGTAAAAAATGCCAGGTTGTAATGTCTTCCGGATTTTAACGGATCTTATTAGTTAAACTGGAATTATTTTTGAAAAAAAAACATTATAATTTGATAACACATAAATTACCTATATAACATATTAATTATTTGTTTTTGATAACATATTAATTATTTTACTATTTTTATAAATATATAGTGTTATTTATCGAAAATGAATTAAGTGGAATGCACAAATGTGTATGTTGGTCCAAATACATAGAAAAATAAATTTTTGACATAATTCTTCTGCGTTACCCACACAATTGTGAAGATAGGCAGGAAAAGGGATAAGTTCAAATTATAATGTTATTTTTCA
This sequence comes from Nephrotoma flavescens, assembly GCA_932526605.1. Taxonomy (NCBI): domain Eukaryota; kingdom Metazoa; phylum Arthropoda; class Insecta; order Diptera; family Tipulidae; genus Nephrotoma; species Nephrotoma flavescens. Next base: position 101,799,671 of record OW052222.1, on the reverse strand, counting down.
AAAAGAATTCCGATATAACTAAGATCCGTTAAAATCCGGAAGACATTACAACCTGCATTTTTAACATACGAAATTTTTTTTCTAGCCGGAAAAGGGATATATATATATATATATATATATATATATATATATATATATATATATATATATATATATATATATATATATATATATATATATATATATATATATATATATATACAACGGTAAACAAATAATAAATATAAACAAAATAAAAACACAATTTTATTCTATGAGGTAGATTCCTCGAAAGCTGGGCCATTCGGTAAGTATATGTGATGCTGGGGTCTGAAAAATTATAACTAAAATTAGTATCTAATTCATAAATATACAAGTTCTCTTGTTTGCAAAATATATGAACTCGAACCTTGCCGGAATTGATGATTTCGTATTGATGGTAATCCGCCCTTCGTCATCCTCGTTGCCGGTCCGAATGTTATCATTGTACTGATGGGGTATCATTTGGTTATTTTTTAAAGCTGATTTTGGTACACCGTTTGTTTCAATAATTCGCGAGTTCGGTTGATGGAACGACGAAAATGAACGTTTACTTCCTGGATAGTCATCATCATCGGTAATGACAAATAAATTGTTATTGTTCGGGTACACGTGCTCCTGATTTTCATTCAAATCTTCGTCGAACATTTGCGGTTCAAGATAATAACGTGCTTGCTCTTCCATTATCGACGGCTTTGCTGTATTATCCTGCACTTCACTGTTCGATCGTTTGTTACGGAATCGCCGGTAAGCGTTCAACTCATCCATTCGCCATATGCAATAAAGCACCACTAAAAATGCAGTTATTATTCCAAGACTGATACCAACCCACATGAGTAAAATGAGGGAATTTTGTTTCTCGAAAATCTGAAATCAAGATAAAAAATGTTAATTTGTATATTATTATTGATGAACTTAGTAGTGCAACATACCCCAATCTCATTCCCAACAAAACTTTCATTGGCGTATAATTCCCACATCTTCTCAAGATGAGTTTTGGTTAATTCATAATCAAAATTAGTGGATATTATTTTGTATTGATTATCTTTATCGTCTTCATCAATTTTAAGAATAGGCAGCGGTATTGCATACTCAACGGAAACACAAGAATCGGCGTTCCGCCATGATGATGGGCATGTTTTTATAGATTGAAATACGACGTAATCGGGTTTACATTCATCAGCCGAAATGTTTCGCGCATCAATGAACTTATTAGCCATATCAGAAAACAAAATGCGTAACTTTTCCCACGTGGAATTAGTTTGTTGATCAACCGGAATTTGCAGGTGTACAATATTAAATTCAAGGGGTAATTCCTGAATTGGGAACTCGGTGGTTGGAGTTTCCGTAACCACAGGTATTTCACCGTATGAAGTATAAGTAAGTAAAAATCCACGATGTTCTGTGTTGGACTCTTGCGATACGAAATGTAGAAAAAATGAATTGGTTGATAGTATTCGAATTTGAATCGGTAAGTTATCTGGTTGTCCTGTATACATTATACCTTCTTCATTAGAATTTTCCTCTACACCGCTTCGTATATATAAAAAATCACTTGTGGGATTTAAATCTAAATCATGGATTATAATATCGACACCCGTTCCCGATTCACAAACTATATTACGTTTCATTTCACTAGGCCCAGGATAAAAATCGGGATAAAATGTTGAACTAATTTCAGTACGTTGTGGATTGCGACTCAAAAAGTCTTCATATGATAATTCTTCGTTTTCAAATAATATTGATTTTAGTTTAAATGTTGGTTTACTTGTCTCTGAATTAATTGGATTAGTTTTGGTATCATTGGCCGTAATAGATGTTTCCGTTGCATTGTTCGATTGTGAAATTGTGATTTGTATATAATAGACTGTCATAGAAAAAATATTTTTTAGAAGAAAGTCAATTCATTAATTAATTTAATAACAACCGTTACTAATTTGGGAGGTCTGTGTTATCTTATCTTCCTCAATCAATCGTATTTGATTATGCCGTTTAGTATTTTCGCACTAAATTCAGTAATGTTCAATCAAATTTGTTCGCATATTTTATTGGATCAAGATTAAATTTGAAGCCAATATAATAAAATATTTTAAGGTTCAGGTAAATTGCAGAAATGAATTTATTACTTAGTTAAAGGTATAATTTTACATAAAGGGTGTAGATATAAAACACCTAACACTTAATTGGTATATTATAAAAATAAAATCTTTAAGGAATAGTCAAAAGAAAGCTTTGCTTTCTGAAATTGTGGCCTTGTTGACCATGAAACACTCATTATTGTTAAACACATCAAACGTATTGTTTTTTGAAGTTATCACGCATAATGTTATTAATAATTTATAGCTTTATATCCGGCCCTTTATTTCATTCCACAGTATAAGATAACCAGAAACAATTAATATGCTTTGTTCAGTTTCTTACCAATCACAAACACTCTCAATAAATTAATTATAATCAAATCACTCATATTTGTTTAGCTTGTGCTCTACGATATTAACACTCATAACAAACAAAACTTTAACAAAATATTAATTTTAGCCAGCTCTTCAATCTACCATTGGCTCGCTTCAAACACATTTCTCACTAAACGAATTTTATAACAAGTATTGTCAATTTTGTATACCCGACCGTGTAAGTTGCAATTAATATTAAATTATCAGTTTTCTTATCTTATATGTATTGTTGATACTTTGAAAGATAACGTTCAAAAAGCACACAACCATTTGAAATTCTTTTGGTTACACATTTATGGTGTACGTATTTATGAAATTATTTGTCATAATGTGGTGAATTTTTCAGTTAGGATTCAATACGGTTTGTCATAGCGGGCAAGCTAAATAAAAATAATGGAGACTATATTTCAAGTCCAACTTTTAGATGAAGTCTGTTTGTTTTGAAACAAAAATAATAGTCTGATTTAATGATAATATGACAAAATAGTCGTCTTTTCAGACCATAGTGGTTCTGTTATGGTCATTAATTAGTTAAAACTTACAGAGTTGATTTATTATTTGTCCGATGACATATGAAAACAAAATTGATCATTGATTGATAAAGAAAAATATTATGATTTTTCTCGATTTGAAAATATATAGTCCGCCCGCACTAGCTTTTCCCATTGATACTTTCGCACCTGTCTGAAAAACAAGACGCTAAATGAAGGTTTCTTCGATAATATATTTTTGCCTGAACTGATGACTCGTTGAATAGTTTTTTCAGCTTATAGTGTTTCGATGTAGTTTGTATTGTTGATAAGAATATCCTTCATCATAGAGAGTGATAGTATTTCCTCTTCATTAAGAGGATTGAAGCAGTCCAGCAAAGATTTCTTCGATTTGCTTTACTGAGGCTACCGTGGGTGGACATGTTCAACCTGCCTCCATAACAAGATCGTCTGAAACTAATTAATATACAACCACTTAGTAAGCGCCGAGTTGTTGCTTTTCATTCGTCAAATACTAACCGGCGGTATCGATTCTCCAGTTCTGCTAGGTAATATTAATCTAAATATAAATTCGCAAGATTTAAGAACGGTGCCTATGTTTAGAATCGACCCTAATCGAACTGATTACGGAAAGAATAAGCCCGTCTCTAGAATGCTGTTCAAAGCTAATCAGCACTGCCATTTAATCGATTTTAATACGACGAAACGCATGTTGAAAAAACTTTTTATATTTTTCTTGACTATATGTAGTTTGATGTTTTATTTAACTGATTTGTTTTGGTTTTGTTTCATTTTATTTTGCTTTACTTTATCTTGTTTTATCTATTTTAAATTTATTTAATAGCGAATTCTCTTACGTTTTTGATGTAGATCAAATTTCCGACAGTTAAAAAGAATACGAAAAAAAATTTGATGTGTTTTTATCGTAGTGTGCGTAAACGCGAAAGAGATGCCGAAAACAATAACAAAGCATTTTGAAAATTTTTCAAATCGCGTTTGACGTATTCGACAATATTTACGATTGGCATATCGTGTATATAAATATGTGTATGTGGTAGTTAAAATGGAAGAAAAAATCTACATTTCCATTTTATGATGTACATCAAATTTTTTTGCTATTTTTTCCGTTAAAAGAACGCTAAAATGTGATTTACATCAAACAATTTTGATGTATGTACATCAAAATTTTTTGCCGGTTTTTTGTAAAACGAAAACGCCATAAATCTATCAAACCTGCTTGTACTAAGCAGACTCGACTTCCGTTTTCCTTCCGTCTGCGACGGGTATCATTTTGCTTAACTATTCACTTAGCTATTAATTTATAATCACATTCGATTTTTATTCTATCCCCTTTTCAACCAATAAAAATAAAAAATTGGCTAAATTAAAGTCCAAACCACACAAATGTGTGAGTAAAAAATCATAGTATGTAATGGCGTTTTTGATAAAAAATTTCGCTTGATTTGAAGTACAACCAACACAATTGCATGTATAGTTATAGCAAAGATAAGAATATAGTATAAATCTATAGATGTACGTGAAATAATATTTCTTTGAAATATTAATTGGATGGTTCACAAGCCAAACCGATTAACTCCATTTGATATTAATATCAAAGCATTTGATTGGCTTCTAACTGTATATATTCAAAACAACTGTCTGTAATAATAAGTATTAAGGCTGTATGGTACTCAGAAAAAATATCTGTTTTGATGTCGATATTTGAATGCCCAAGAATGTGTCTAAGCTAAACATTTTTTTTTTTTGTTCTTTTTCATCTAAACGATATATTATTATATACATACTTGTTTTTGTTTTATTTTGTTATTGTGCTCTTTGTGTATTGTATTGATTACTATGAAGCTCTGATAGTATTAGTTTTGCGTATATAAACGGGACGAAATTTTATGAACGAGAAACTAAAAGTGAAGCAATTACAAGAAAATAATTCAAATTTCGTTTAGTAGTAAAATATGTATACATATTTTAAACAATGGTGTTTGGCTTTTATATATATTTTTGATATTTTAAATCTCGATATGAAATTTGAAATTGATTTTCAATTTTGTCAAACAGTCGCATATTAAAGTTTACTGTTTATAATAATAGTAATATAATCTAACTCTGATGATTTGGCGGTTATATGGGAGCTATATATTTGTAATAGCTGTGAAATAAACACAGCAATATGAAAATGTTCTTGATTATGATTTTACATTACTATCTTATTTTGAGCTATTTTCAAACCAAATTATTTGTTGATCCCGCTATGGTTGCGATTAAAACAAGGCAAGTTTGAATGGGATGCAGTGGAATGGAATCAGCTTGATCAGTACAAATAGACCGAAATGTCTGGCTTTTATCTATTATACTGTTTATATTGGAGGTTGAACCTAGGTCGAGTCAACTTGTAGTTATCTTCAGGTTAACCTTGAAGTTAACTTCTAAATTATAAATGTCAAAATCATTCTAATTTTTTCCTTCAAAAAATCATTCTAACTTTCTCTTTCGAACTAGTTACATAGAAAAATATTAAAAAAAAAATAAAAAAATAATAAAAAATCGAAAGAAACACAAAAATATGCCGCCGAATTTAAACACAGACGCGCTCGTACAAGAAAAATATGAAAAATCGCCATTTTTATTTTTAAATTTATTGATTTGTTGTTGTTGTTGTTTTTCGACTCGACTCTGGGCGTTTATATTAACCAGAGTTAACTCGACCTAAGAAATTTTTTGGATTGAGTCGAGTTAACTAAAAGTTAACTTTTGGTGTTTATATTGGAGGTTGAACCCAGGTTGAACCTGGGTTCAACCTCCAATATAAACAGTATATATGATAGAAAATTAGACTAGATACCTATAAGTTATTAATAAACTGGACTAGTAATAATAAACAATACTCATTTGTTCTAAGCACGTCTCTAATACTACCGACTACTCCTCAAAACATGTTTTGATGAGAGATTTGGAACTCATAATTGGCCGAATTACACTAGAGAATTACGCTAGAATAGACAGTAAAAATTCACGGTAGCTTATTCTTATTTCAAATCGTATCATAAACTCTCTCGATGAATTTAGACAACATGATTGAAATATGAAAATTAAATTAGTGACCGATTAATTGAGTTTGACATAACGACCAATTTAACTTCAGAAGGTTTTAGAATAAGATAACTATTCAAAAGCCAACTGTGTTGACAGAATATGCTTGCTACAGAGATTGTCGAAGATCGCTTTGCCCATTATTGTATTGCTTAGTAAGTTTTTCAAAGTACAACGAGTTACCGTCATTAGTGATGAAATAAGAGTTACTGCACTTACCACATTTTCCATTTGGTCATGTGGCTTTTTAAATATTTACTTGAAAAATAATTCATGAATCATTGTATCAACCATATCTTTGTCATTAATATCGAAGACGAGCTATATATTTTTATTTAAGCAACACTCATTGTGAATATAAGTTTTTAACAAACCTGGATATATTTTGATTCTATTTACTCTATGGTGCTGTATTTGTTTAATTAAACACAGCAACCAATTCAATGTAACGGAAACGGGTCGACCGGTCCACCATGTAGGGTCTTCTAGAAGTTCGGCTTAACAAAGTGCCCATCGAACCAAAATTTAAGTATTAGCAACATACAATTAGTAACGAAAATGATCATACACACTGATTTTTGAGAAAAATTTACAAAATATAAGGATTATGGAACTTATTTTGCAGTTTTTATTAATTAGATTTTACAAATTAAATCCAAAAATACAAAATAAAATGTCATTTACAGTTTATAATAAAAAAACAAAAAAAAAATCACGAATTTTTTGCAACGAAAATTATCATACACTTATATGTAGTATGATCCTTGAATTTTTTTTAAAATCATTTACATAAATTATGAATGAAAATGTAATGGTTCCGAGTTGTTTGGCCGGTGTCAGAAATCAAACTACCAACGAAGAACGCCAAATAGTTAGTAATTAATATGAAACGTACTGGAAAATCTATGTGCGAAATTGGAAAATTAATTGGCCGAAATCATTCTACAGCAGCCAAAATAATATCCAGATTCAACGTCACACAATCGGCTGAAAATGGGCAGCAGGGCAAAAAGCAACATTTCCCAATCAGGGCGAGCGAAAAATTTTGGATTTGGTGAGAGAAAATCCAAAATCAAGCGCTCCAAAACTAGCTTCAGAAATGGAGAAGGTACTTAATAAAGCTACCGACAAGGATGACTACGAACAATGATCTTCTGATCCAGCACAGTAATTTTGGTCTCAAATTTTGTAATTAAACGCTTCACTGCCGATTCATTTGGTGCATTAGTGCGACCGAAAACTTGAAGTCATTGGCGAACTGTTTTTGCAAAACCTTCAGGATTTTTGTAATACGTTTTTACAATAATTAAACGTTGTTGGTTTGAATACTTCTCCATATTCTTAAATCGCGTGGTCTGTATACGTGACAAATGTCAAAAAAAAAATCACCGTACAACTCGTATTAACAAAATGGCGGCAAATTTAAATCCGGCGCTCTTGTAGAGACACCTTTTAGATAGTGGCATAGTGGTGCGACAGTGGTTTTTTCTTTCTAGCAACATAAAAACCGAACAATTTAATTGTTGTTGTTTTTTCTCTATAAATAATGCATTTGTGTTGTATATCAACTTTTTATTACATAAAAAAATATTATTTTGAAATGTTACGACAGTTATTTCACTAACTCTTATTACACACAATTGTACAGGCTCTGATTGTACCATCAGTATATAACAAAATAAATATAAGGTTGTATGGAGTTATCATTGGCAGAGTCTACACTATGCAAATTCACTGATATTTTCTATCAGGGTATCGATGTATGTGTGGGTATTTTATATAAATTTTGACGCTCACAGAAAATATCAGTGAATTTGCATAGTGTAGACTGTAGGACCCAGGTGAATGAGGTAACCTTAGTTTAATTTGATTCGAAAAACATAAAAAATAAAATTTAGTACCTTAATACAGATAGCATGTGCTACAGAATTCTTTGACACATGAAAAGTCAAAAATATGTCATTTATCATCCTAGAGTCGCTAACAACACAACACAACAACGCGTTTTGATTGTCCAAATTTATTTCGTTCAAAAACAACAACATTTCGTAAATTACGTGAGAGTTTTGATCGATATGAACTTCTTACTGAGCGTGCCATTGGCAAAACTATGGATCGTTTTGAAAAAACTGGTTCAGTGGAAGGTCGTAGACCGTATCAGCTTGTTCATCCAGTTCCTACTCTTGATGCAGTGCCACCTGTCACTCAAAGTGTTTGTAATACAAGCCCATCAACTAGGCAATGTTCACAAGAACTAAACATTTCACGAACCACATTACGACGCATTTTGCATGTTGGTCTTCATTTGCATCCATAAAAATTCAACTAACTCAAAAATTGAAGCAACTAGACCATTTAAATTGTCGTCGTTTTGTTAATTGGATGCTTGAACGAAATGAAGGTTTTTAATCAAAAATCCCTTTAGCGATGATGCAATGAGCTTCATCTTAACGGGTATCCGTCAATAATGTACGTCCTTAATGGGTATAAGTCGTATTATTGTCGAATTTGGGAAGCGGAAAATCCTCATGTTATTCAGGAAGCAGAAGTTAATCCTCCAAGAGTCACTGTTTGGTGTGGTTATGGGGCTTTTGTGACCGAAATTGAATAAATTGCGTGTCAACGACGCAAGTTATAGTGCAACAATCCATTTGTTGTTAACAAAATTTACTGCACGCATAATTTCATGAAATTGTAAAGTTCCTTGGCTACCAAGTAGCCCGGATTTAATACCACTTGACTATTTTTTGTGGGGTTATTTAAAAGGTAAGGTGTATACTAATTACCCACAAACAATTCAACAACTTAAAAACAACATTCGAGCTGAAGTTGAGGTCATTAATCCGCTTTTATTGGAAAAGGTCATCGAAAAATATGATATTTGGATGCGAGGCTGTAGACGAAGCCGAGGTGGGCGTATGACCGATATTGTTTTTCATACATAAATGGCATTCAAGGTGGTTGACTTATCAATAAAAATGTTTGCACCTTTCTATTGATATATACTTATATATAAGACCTAATTTAGCCAGTACAACATTTTAAATTGAAAATCTATTCCTTTTATCTTCGATTTTATTATAAAACCAGAGTAAAAAGAGAAAAACTTTCTAAATTTGGGCCTATTGATATAGATATTGGTAGATAATTGACCTTTATTTGAGGTTAGGTTTCAGTGATTTGACACTTCGGCCAATTTTGGCCCATTATGATGATGCCACGCATTCACGCCACTTCATTAACCCATTCGCCTATTCACTCACTCTCACACAACAACAGTATACCACCTGCACATTGAAAGCTCCATGTTAACCTGTACATTGACATGGACGGTGGGTCGGCGCTGAATTCTGAACTCCATCAGAGGGTCTTAAGTCGTGTTTATTAACATCACCGATTGTAATTGATGATGAAAATTCGATTTGCATCTAGCCTCTGATGGGATTCGAACCCAGTACATCCCGGCAAGTGCCGAAGCTTTAACCAATGCACCACTTGTCCGGTGACCTTTCTTTAAAATGGGTAAACTTTTGAAACATAAAATGTTTATTTCGAGCCTACATTAGAGCCTCCAAACTTGAAATAATTTAATTTTTGACACTCTTTTACTACAAATCAGTCACAGATATACCAGTAGATAAACAAACAATGACGTAAGAAATTTATTCCGTACATTATCGAGTGTTATTTTGACAAGAAAAACAGACACGTATATTTTTGTTGGTTTGTGACCTTCAGTTATCCCGTTATACGGTTAGCGAATTCGTCGGTTTTTCCAATTTTTAATAATTTTATTTACCAGTTAAATTGAACTGATGTATTTCCGGTTTTACTGAAGAAATGGTTAAAATTAGTACAACTTTAGAAAGACCTTAGATGGTGTTAAAAAATTCAATAAACAATTTCATGAAAGTACCATTATTTTAAGAGCTTTTGTGAAAAGAATGTAGCCAAATGTTTTGACATGTAGGGGGCGTAACTGAATTCTTAAAAGAAGTGTGATCCACCGTTCGTAAGGTGAAGGTTGTACCTTTCTAGATATTAACTTTGAATTTGTACAAGACCTAGTTTCGTCGGTACAGCTGTTTCTATATTGTAAGTATTTCAAAAATGAGGTATTCCAATTTAAAAAATAATGTATCGGCTAAACTCATAAATTAATTTTATATTTATTAGTAAAATTTTATATACAAATTTACTTTAAATTTTAAAAATAAAATGTTAATTACTAAATATAAAAAAAATCGAAAATATGTACATAAATTATTTAAAAAGTAACACTGTCTTATAAACAACACAAAAATATCTCGTTTTATGAATAAACAAAAACAATGACACGTGACTTGCATGTGCAGTAAAGCAGTGCCTTCTATAGTACTGGCCTGTGACAACATTCATTTTTTGTCGATGACGTCAACGTAAGTCGACAACCAGATGTCAGCACAATTAAGTAAAAATAATACACCTTGCCTCCTTATTACTACGGCAATAAATTTCACAAACTTAACAGATAAAAACCTAAATTATTATAAAATAAATTAATAAATTATGAACAATTTTAGTGTAATTGATTTTCTTAATTCATTAATTGAATTTTTAATATTCATATTCAAGAAGTTTAGTGAGCATTAAAAGAAAGTGCGTCTATTTAGATAACGCAATACAAAGTTTTAGTGTATTCCACTATAAAAATATAAATACAACCGTGAGAGCAGAGAATAATTTGTGATCATTTTGTTTATATTTTGTCATTTCGATTTCATTTCTGTATTTCTATTTTAATTTAGTGTCACATAATTAATAGAAGACTTACGATGCATTTTTTCTGTGTTTTACATAATATCCGTAATTCTTTTGCTATTTTTTATTGAATCTACGTACCAATTACAACAATTTCGAATTAAATGGTATTACAAATCGACTTATGGTAGATAAAAATGACAAAAAAACGCAAAAATCTAAAAAAAAATGTACATGCATTACTATAAAAATTAAAAAAGCATATCCTTCGGCTTCAACAGTTTGTTCGAAACTAACAAAGACAACAAAATTTTTGTATTGTTTTTATAATTTTGTATGACGGACAGTGCTGCCAGATCGTAAGATTTATCTTTTTTTGAAAGATTTTGTGTCAACAAAAAAGATAAAAAGATTTTTTCCAAAATAAAAAGATTTTCTTTAAAGTGTTCATCTTTGTACAATTCTAAAATGAACAATTACACATTTTCTCCTTGACAGAAATTTTTATTTTTTATATGAAACAAAAAGTGGCTTCTAATATTGAAGCTAAGCGGGATTTGCGAAAGCAACGCAGCTAATGACATATGGCGGCACGTCATTAAAGACCATTAGGCCCGGCCCGTTGCACACTTGAGTTACGTTTTTTAGCAAAGTGAGCTATGTTTTAAGGATCACTGCTTCTCGGTTTACTTTGCAATGCCTAAATAAGTGAAACCGAATTCGTTAAGCTTAGCTCAAGCCACTCGTACACCTCAATTTATTTAATTTCGTTTTTAAACCTGTGGGTTAGGAACATATAGCTCACATAACACATTCTCTGGGCAATGTGAGCTAATTAATTAAACCCCCCCCCCCCAAGGCGAAAATAAAATAAAACGGGAATCTGTAAAATTAAAACAGCTCACATGTGTCAAAGAACACAGCTCAAGTGTACAACGGGCCATAATCCTAAATAAAACGTTAAAAAAGATTTTTTGGTCGAAAAAAAGATTTTTTTTGTCAAATTAAAAGATTTTATAAAAAATAATCTGGCAGCACTGATGACGGACGACGAATGACGAAATTTATTTTGGTTTTATGAGAAGGAGGTGTAGACAAAAACTAGAAAAAACTGGAAAACCAAAATAAAAAACGAATAACCGTCTACTTCGATGTAATAATTACAACTAAATATATTTTGTAATGTAATTTTCCTTTTTAATATTTATTTGCCATAGTGCCATCTAGTTGAATTGTCGACTTAGCGTGTCGTCATCAGTTGGTGTAAGCGGCCAGTAGTTTAGAAGGCATTGAGTAAAGCAATTCGCGCAACACAAATACTACTGTACCATATCTGCCCGGCTACACACATTTTAGAAAAAAACGATATACAAAAATAGGAAAAGACGATCCAAGGATTTATATATGTATATTTATATACACATATAATATACATATAATATATATATATACAATAAGGCACTAAACGCAAATGTTTTACAAAACGTACTTTTTCTTAAATTATATAACATTATTTATGATTAATTATAGAATTATCACAATAATATTTTAAATTTGAATGTGTTATGTACCTCAAATAAAACAACAATTCAACATCTGTTTTCTTATTATAAAACCACCAAACGATAAGTTTCAAATCGTGTCTCCGCTAATTTTTTGTTGTAATATTAAGAATTTTTGAGTAAGCCATCTATATTATAATTTAGCAATTAATTTTCAGCCGAGACATTGTACATGACAAAATTATCCTATCGTTATCAATCGATAAGTATAATGATGTTGATAGATTTTTAATTATATCTTTGTTATTTTAATGTTAATCTTTATAATCATGAATTAATCCCTCGTAAATATCATCCTGTACATGTCAATATAAAAAACAAACAAAATTTGGTGGAAAAAATAGAATAAAACGATTCGTAAGATTGCAACATTTTTTAAAAATTCGTCAACTTTGAATAATAATTGCGGATTAAATATACAGAATTTTAAAATAATCATGTATTAATCCTTCAAAAATACCTTTAGCTTTGCGTTAAAACAAAAATTATGCCATTAGCTAAATTTTTGTACCAACTAGGTGATTTGCGCGTAACCCTTATTTTGATAAAATGAGTACCATACAGCCTTAACTAAAGTTGCAATTTACAAGGAATTAAAAAACCATTAGTGTATTTTCTCATTTTTCTCAACTTTTGTTTTACGAAGTTAATCGTTTTGGCAAATGAAGCATCCAATTGTTGATTGTGTAGATTAGAATTGTGTTTTCATTGTGTTACTAAATATTGACTTTATCTAGGTGTCTGTGATCGGGCTGATTCAATCATTCAATTTTGCTTAGGAAGCCGGAAAGCATTAATTTAGAATTAAATTTCAGGAAATTTCCAGATGTACGTGAAATAATAAATTGTTTTCCTCAGGTTGCTGATTTAGAGAAGCAATTGTTGAAGACCAATATCATCGTTATCCATTAAACCTATTAAGCCTTTATTCTTCCTCTTGTAGATTTACTTCTAGATTAGTATTGTGCTGTGCCGTTCGCTCGCTATGTGTTTGCACCAGGTTTTTCCGTCCCCCCCAAAACTCTTATCCTTCCTATTGTTATGTGTAAACAGGCTGTAGGAATAGGCCCGGCGTTATCCGGGACACTTGTCAAGTACTTGGCCTTACAGTCCAATCAATCAATATACCAATTTGAAAAAATCTTGATTGTTTAACTTTGAGTTAAAAGACATAGGTGAATAAAAGAGACATAGGTAAATAAAATAAAAGAAATCATTATTTTTGTTAAATTAAAAGTAATCAATAATTTTATCCGATTCACTCATTCTAATTAATAATACCACTTTTAATTTTTATAATTATGTATTATATAAGAAACAAAAACACAGATTTTTTTTTGTTGGTTGTATTGGTAATAAATTGTATCAAATACTGAAATAAATGTAAAATTTTATATAATGTAATAAATTTTTATAATATGAAACATAAATCACAATAATTTTAAATTAAAAAAAAAATTATTAATGATAAATTAAATTTAAAAAATGATAATAAAATGAAACATTTCGTGGCTATAGTAAAGAAAAAGGGGCCCCCAAAAAATTCGTTCGATTTTGTTTTGTATTGTTAAAAATAGAAATAAAAGAATTAATTTAAAATATAATTTATAATTTAATTTAATATACAATATATATGTAATTTAAAATAAAATAAATATAATTATAATAAATATAATAAGTATATGTAAATTTAATAAATATAATTTCAAATAAAATATATTAGCCTAAATATTACATTTTTAAATTATATTTTAAATTAATTATTTCTACTTCTATTTTTAATTATTTATTTTTGGTACTAATATAATATTACCAAATTATATTTATTATAATTATATTTATTTTATTTAAAATTACATATATATTACATTAACTTATAAATTATATTTTAAATTAATTATTTTTATTTGTATTTTTAATAATGAAATTTTGGGTTATTCTGGATTGATAGCCGCCAGATAGTAGTTCACCTTGATGTACAAATTTTTAATAATACAAAACAAAAACGAACGAATTTTTTGGGGGACCCTTATTCTTACTATAGCCCGTTTCGTCACACTGCGGGCATTATTTATTTACGAGCCTAATACATACATAATTTATTTAAATTACTTAATAATTCGTTTAATTAAAATTATTAACTCTAATTGTTTGTTTTTATTTTGTATTTTGGAATGTTACCAATGAAATTATTTCTGTTTTATATTTATGTAATTATTTTTACGATTAATAAAATAATAATTTCTGTTGTAAATTTAAGATTTAATTTTTGACAGATTTTTAGGATTTCTGCTTATTTTCAATAAATAATTAGCTTAGATAGAACATACTACTTTATGCTATACTTATGATGGTTCAGTTCTATTCATTTGACTGGAATTGATTTGAAGTTGTATTTTAATTTACTTCCGCAAATTCCGCCCCAGATGGGAGGTAAACGATTTTCGGTGGTTGGACGGATGTTATTCATCTGATGTTCTTCTCGGACACATCCATTTCACATGTAAGGACGTATACTAGTATACTATCACTTAGTATACGCATTATACATCTGCCACGATCCCAGTTATCGGCTTTAGCCATCAAACATATGTATAGCAAATTACGTCTAGATATAACTAATCCACATTGATATGGTTTTTTTTTGGTTTTATCAATTTATCTCTAAATTGTTGATGTTATTTGTTTGGTGTATTTGGAAAAGCATTATCAACATATTGTAAAAATACATATTTTGAATCGCAGTATTTGAATAATTTTTGATCGCATGCATAATCCAGATAGAGCTCAATTTTTAAAATTTTGTATATTAATTGTTAATAAATTTGGCAATTTTACAAATCGTTGCTAACTTTTAAGCGCTAAGTTTAAGTACTCTAAGAACAAAAATATTTGTTTAATATATTTTAATTTTTTACATACATATTAACATATGCATACAAAAATATATAAATGATGACAAAAAAATATTATGTATAGAAGTATATGTACTCGTATGTAGTTTCTATAAATATAAAATATTTTTAATAAAGGGAATAAACAAAATATTAAAAATGTCTTCTTATATTTTCATTAATATTGCTACCACAGAATTAATCATATGTAATTAAATAAGATTTTAATATTATAGAAAATTGCAATATTTTTATTAATTTCTATTTAATACATATAAAAAAAATAATATAATTCCTTGGCTTTGCGTTTTTTAGTGTAATTTTTGTAATTGTAATTTATTCCAAAATAATTTTTTATCTGTTGATTTATAGATTTAGATTTTATAAATTTGTTATAGTTCACGTTTAAAAAATAAAAATATTTCCTAGGTTGAAATTTGTTATACAGAATCATCTGAAAGTAAAAAAGAAACAGAAAAGAAACTAATTATATTATTTTTCATGACATTGGATATGTATATTACAACATCATCCCAACGTAGATTTACAAAATGTTTCATAAATAAATGTTTTTGAGAATAAATTAATAGTAGAGACAAATTTTAGAGCACTGTTTATTTTCTACAACCGGTTGATTCAGTCAATACGTTGAAGTTGAAACAGCGTCCGGAAACAGTGCAGTTGTTGTCCTAGATAAGATAGTGAGAATAACAGTCCGGGATATTACTTTTCAACACAAAGTACGAGTAACTAGGTGGTCACTGATATTGTACTGGTTATTTTGCTAGGTACGGTCTTTATGAGAAGGAAGAGTTTTGGTGTTGGATGACGTGTTTCAACCTATAATAATGGCCAGAGTACAAATTTTATTCGAAAATCGAGACTTGGGAGTTTGCTGCTGTTTCACTACCCTATTAGATGCACAAAATAAATATTATTGTTGACTGATAAACAAATTTTATATTTACGTCTAGTATTCTGATGAAAGAACATAAAAACTCCCAACTCTCAAATCGCGGACAATATTCGTATGCATGGGCTGAATTTTGGCCAAAATATGGGAATAAAAGTTATGAAAATTACAGTTGTTTTACTTACCTACTAGACCTAAAACATTAAATCATATAATTATTTGATACAAACAGCGAAAATATCAATATTTACGTCTAGTACGCATGTGAAACAAAGGTAAAACTCATAAATTTTATTCCCGTTTTTCGAACAAAATTCGGCCTCAGATGCAACTTCAACTATGATACTTCACAGAAACAATTATTTTGGGAAGACTGCAGGAACTGGGTCACCCAGGTTGTGGACGCCAACGACCAGAGCAAGGAACGAGAGGAGTAATGATCTGCAATGTCGTAGTCAAACAATAGTTATACAGTCAGTTTGTGAAGCTTACGGAAATGCTGAACACAAGAACTTCGAAAACTTTATGGTGTGACATAAAAGGAAAGTTAATCGCCCCCACGAATTAACGACACGATATCGGGCTGCATAATATTCTTTCGCCTAATATACAGGGCCATTCATTTTTTGCTGATGACGACAACGTAAGTCGACAACAAGAGAGCAGCATAATTAAGTAAAAATAATAAACCTTGCCTCCTTATTACGACGGCAATAAATTTCACAAAGTTAACAAAAATCTAAATTATTATAAATAAATTAATAAATTATGAACAATTTAAGTGTAATTGATTTTCTTAATTAATAAATTGAAGTTTTCGTATCCATATTCAAGAAGTTAGCGAGTATTTAAGAAATGTGTAGAGTGTGAAGAAGATAGATGTAAAGAAATGCGCCTATTTAGATAATGTAATACGAACTTTTAGTGTATTCCAGTACTCCCACGGTGGTGAGAGCGCAGAGAATATTATATGTTATGATCATTTTGTGTATTATTTTTAGTGTCATACAATTAATTGAAGCAGTCCGCGCATTCTTTTAAAAATTTTACATGATATTCGTTTATTAATTGAAGACGTACGACGCATTTTTTCTGTATTTTACATGATATTCGTATTTTTTTTTGCTATTTTTATTGAATCTACGTACCAATTACAACAATTTCGAATTGGATCATAAAAATGTCAAAATCTAAAATAAAAATGTACATGCACTAAAAAAATTAAAAAACGAATTTCCTTCGGCTTCAACAATTTGTTCGACACTAACAAAATTACAAAATAACTGGAGAAAGAAAATATTTTTATTGTTTTGTGATTTTGGATTATTTGTTTGTATGACGAGACGATTGAAATTTATTATGGTTTTAAGAGAACGAGGCGGTGACAAAAACTAGAAATAACTCTGGAAAACGAATAACCTTCTAATTCGGTATAATATAATTAAATAAAAATAAATAAATAATTAATTAAATAAATAATTTTATTTACTAACTCTACTCTAATTATTTAATTTTACTAACTTATTTTCTGCTTTAGAGTGAATTTCATATCTTTTTTCTTTATTTAAAGTAAATATTAATTTAAATTGAAATTAACTGATCGATTTTGGGTGGATGCTTGATATTGATTATAGTTTTGATCAACAATTTGTTTTGCTAAGGAAGATAATTTAAGTCTTAATTATGCCGAGATCTAACTTGATTTATATTCATCACAAATTTATGTAAAGTTGTGCTATATACATAAATATTACTGAATTATATTTTAACAGGTTTTATTCGGTAAAAGTGAAATTTCGTTGCTACTTATTAATAATTATATGCTTTAATGTTTTACTCTGTTTAGTATTTAGAAGGAGTTAAAGTTCCTGCCATCATATAAGATTTTAGCTGTATTTGCAG
Source organism: Nephrotoma flavescens (assembly GCA_932526605.1). Taxonomy (NCBI): domain Eukaryota; kingdom Metazoa; phylum Arthropoda; class Insecta; order Diptera; family Tipulidae; genus Nephrotoma; species Nephrotoma flavescens. The sequence goes on along the minus strand of OW052222.1, from coordinate 101,781,590 downwards.
ATGACGTCAACGAGGAGTACTATTATATTGTACTAATTGTTTGGCGGTTTGAATTTGAATAATTTTATTTAATATTTATCAGGAGAATTATGTTAGATTAATTATTACTTAAAATACCATTAAGCTGCATTTATTTTATTATTTAATATTTCAATCTTTACCACTCTTTATTAGTATTCCTAATAGTAAAAACGACAATTTAAAATATTATAAATTATATTGCAGATAATTTAATATATTGTTTAGGATTCTGATTGCTAGGCATTATACCATAATTTATTAAATAATTATGCTGGCTTCTGCCAACCATCTTACATTACATTTCAATTAACAATTTACTAACTATTGACTACTTAAGTGTCTGAAACAGAGTCAGTTCCATAATAATTAATATTCCTTTTGTGTTTTACTAACACAATTGTGTGGATACGACAAAAGTACCATGTTAAAAATTTATTTTAATTACATATTTGTGTATTCCTTTCTAACTTATTTTCGTTCGAAAAACCACTATATCTATACTCACAATTGTGTTGGTTGTACTTCAAAACAAGTGAAATTTTTTATCAAAAACACTATTACATACTATGATTTTTTACTCACACATTTGTGTGGTTTGGACTTTAATAGCCATTTTTTTTGGTTGAAAAAGGGATATAATACCTTTTCTATCCCGCCATCTTGTTATATGAAGAGTGTGAGGATGGGCTCGGCGTCAACTAGGGATTGCAATCCCGGACCGTTTTATGAATCCCGGGACTACGGGATTCATAAATTTCGAATCCCGGGTTTTGAAATTTGTATGAAAAACTACAAAAAATTAAGAAAAAACAAAAGTGTTAAATAAAAAACATATAATTTATTTCACTTATTTTTATTGGCTAAAATCTTCTTACATTTTCGAATTATTTAAAAAATGTGATTTTAAAAAACATAAGGCATTAACCGATTTATCGTGCAGCCTGATTCTTAATTTAGAAATAATATTTCCGGAAGCGAAAAATCTCGTTCCGATTCCTCGCTTGTCGGTGGAATGGTCAATAAATCAGTGTAAGCTCGCTGCAAATGTGGTCCTCCGTGACCGCTTTGTTCAAAGATCCTTATTTCTCTCCCGATCGCCGTTACCAGTATAATATTTGTAATTATTGTATTAATTGCAAATCGGTTTTGCATGGGTATTAAGCTAGAATTAATACTACGTTGCAGTTTATTTTCCAAATTCTCTCCCTCGACTAAATCGATTGAAACCACATCTTCATTGGTGTTTTCGTTGTAATAATCCTTGCTCTGTGATGAAATATTTTCGCGTTTGCTGCTCCATGTAATCCTAAATAATTACTAATAAAAACTTGAAATGCGGTTTCGATTTGGGACAGTAAATATGTCTGCATCATTAAAAGCAGCGTCGCCGTTCTCTAAATTTTTTAATATTCCGGATGTTTCTGCTCTTCTCTCATTTATGTGGGTTATTAAAGAATTTGTCAACTCGCGAGCTATTGGGATGTTGTAATTTACTCAGCACAAACTGAAGAGCGGCATCGCATGTGATTAGATTGGCATCTCTCCGGCAAATGGCTTCAACAGTTAATTTAAGAGGCCGCAAAACTGATAGGAGACTAGAGGCCTGCTCAAATTCGTTCTCTGATATATTAATGTTCCAGTTTATATCAATCAAAGATTTTTGAATACACGATTTCAAATCCACAAATCGTTCAATCATATGTACCAGGCTCTTCCATCGTGTTTTTGTGTGTAATATAAACATCTTATCTTGCTTTCCACATTCTCTAGCATACTTATGCAAAACACTGTCATTTTTTGTTGGAGAACGTCGAAAAACTCGAACTGTTTGCCGTATTTTGTCGATTAATGCTTTAATATCATTTGATACGTCAAAATCAGAAGATATTTGGGTTTCAACATCATCACTTGAAGAATTTTCAATATCATTTTCATTATCATCATAATTCTCATCTTCCACTTCATTAGGAGTTTGGCTTAACCGTAGATTTTTTTTATATACCACATCAATAATAGCCAGCTGAATTCCGTGAGCGAAACAAAGCTGATGGTAATTTGGTACTAACGACCCAACCTTTACTATAACACTTGCACGTAGTTATGCACACAACCAAAACCAACAACAATTAAAAGCCCTGAACAAAGTCTGAAACGCAGATACCAATATACAACAAACTGCAGAAGATTGTGTTGGTTACACTAACAATCCCATGTTAATTTGTTCTTTCACACCATAACTTATTAAATTAGTGCGCACATAGGATGTACACATATATTCTAATACAACTCTATAGTGTAGTTTTTTCTGTATTTGTTGTATTAGCAGTGCTTTATATTGTTGTTGGTTTTGACACAAATTAATTTTCTAATGCTCGGTTGCACTGAAAAATGACTAACGGCAGGTTATAGTTGTGCGCCAGTTAAATGTTTTATATGAAACCGGTTTTCGCAATCAGAAAAAAATCAACGCAAACTTGATGAAATATATTTCATTCCATGGAAATATTTTACGATTAGTTATTCAATCAAAATTGGCCATTTAAATATTTATACCAGGTTTCCATCGTCGATAGCATAATAGAATAATAGTATAATACTATTTTACTATCAAGCACTGCTGGTTTTCCATCGCACGGTTTGAAATAAGCTTGTTCGAAATGAGCGTTTGGTAAAAAGGATATTATTAGTTTATTTGACACGTATTATATAATAATAATATATAACGATAATCAGCCAACAAATTGTTTCACATTGCGACGAGAAAATATTAAAAATGGTAATGGATAGGCTAGGAAAATTAAATTTATTTTTACACTGTTAAATTTATAACGTTAAAAATAATATTTGCTACGTATTATAATTTGATAGCTAGTATACTGAAATATTTTAAAAAACTATTATACTATCAACTTTGGTTTTCCATCGTAATACTTTAATATTATAATACTATTATACTTGTATACTATGACGATGGAAACCCGGTATTAGATACAAGCTTAAAGCTTTGTTCACACGACGGATAAAAATCTCGGATTTTCCTATCCCATCGTTTTAACCAATTACATCACGTAAATTATACAACAGACACGCCTCTTTTCATAGAAAATAGTTGAAACATATTGAAAAAAAATCTCGGATGGAAAAATCCGAGATTTTTATCCGTCTAGTGAACACAGCTTAACTGCGACTTCATACGACGGATAAAAATCTCGGATTTTTCTATCCCAGATTTTGTTTTCAATATTTTCAACTTTTTATATGAAAAGAGGCGTGCCCGTTGTATAATTTACGTGATGTAATTGGATAAAACGATGGGATAGTAAAATCCGAGATTTTTATCCGTCGTATGAACTCGCAGTAATAGTTCCACGGAATAAAAAATATTTAATCAAGTTTGCGATGATTTTTTTCTGACTGCGAAAACATATTTCATATAAAAAAAACATTTAACTGGCGCACAACTAACCTACCGTTAGTCATTTTTCTATGCAACCGGGCATAAAGAAATCCCAAATTCGTCTTGCTTATCTTTAAGAATGGCTACACATTTTTCTGCGGGCATGCTTCCAAAAATTCTTATCATACTCAAATTGGAAAACTTGGGATTGTCATCAGTTTCACTAACTGAATTGTAATGAATATTTACATTCATATAACAGCGATTGCATTTCGACGTCCATTCCTCAAATGTAATACTAACTCGTCCTGCTTTCTTAATACTTTTGAACTCAGCTTTTACGTTGTCCTTTACTTGAGCGTAATATCCCAAAACTAAAGTTCTTATAGTATTTGGCGATTTTGGTACATTTTCAAACCCACGTGCTTTAAGACATTCCTTTAAATCCAATGATGTGCAAAACGCTTTGAATGGAAATCTAGTGCTGTCATTAGTACTAGAACTGCAATCAACGTGTCGTCAATTTGAGTTTTTACCATGAGAGATGTAATTTTCCTCTCAGAATTGCTGTTTTCGTTTTTGATTTTTTCCTATTTTTTTTAGTTTGCTTCGAGTTCGATGTTCTTTTTTGACAATTTATTTTATTTGTTTGGTCCAGGTGTGTGTGTAGTCCTTTAGTAGATCCTCCAAATATTTTTAAAATGCTCGGACACAGTTTGCATTTAGCACTTTAGCAGTTTTTGGGTTACTACCTTGTTCACGTAAAAAATACTTCCATATGGCCGATTCACTTACGGTTTCCCAAATCCCAATCAATATATTTTGTAGCTGATGATGACGCCATTACATTTGGTAATCTTCTTCACTTTTTTTAAAATCACTATTGCATTTCTCAATTTTGCTTTGGTCTTATATACTATGGTTACATTTTGAGTCCTCTTTTCTGTGTTTTTTACTATTAGGTCGTACATTCTATTGATTTTCTACCTGTTTGTCCTGTGTAAAATATTGGGTATTCGCCACATGTTAGTTTTCTAATTACTGGTTTTGTAGGCTGTCCTGTATCCGAATTTTTGTACCTTTTTGGAAACTTCTACCTGTTTGTCCCATGTAAAATTTTGGGCGTTCGTCATATGTTAGTTTGTATACTCCAACGTCTATTTTTTGGGGTGTTTTAAATTTGAGTTTCTGTTCTAATTTATTACTGTATTTAAAATACACAGAAAACTCACACAAACAAATCACACAATAATTTACAACCATTAGATTCAGTAGAATTCAATGTTTTCATAGAATAAGACCGCCAAATTTATGATCCCGTAATCGCGGGATTAATCAAAGAAAATCCCGGGATTATGGGATCATAAAATTTGCCGGGATTGCAATCCCTAGCCTAAACCGGAATTCTTACTTAGGTTTAGTCGCGCATCCCATTCAATCAATTATTTTAATTAAGTATGGATGGCATTTCATTCAGTCAATCTTGCTTATCTATACTTTTGGAGCTGCAAGACATTTCTCTTGTTTAGAATGTTAAAAACTTCCAAAAATTTTAGTATCTTTTGAAGCACTGCTATCTTCGGTAGTGGACTTGGAAATATCTTGTTTTGGCATTACCACTCACGAGTGTAGTTTAAGTTCTCCGGTTTGACTTGCATGTGATTTTGTTCATCTTTGGTGAAACTTTGGTTAATATTTGCCGGGTTTTTCTAAATTTTGTTTTGAGATCTGAGTTAATCTTTGTAGTTAATTAACTACTTTACATCCTCTGTAGTGCCTTCTTGTGCCAAGCAGATGCCAATATATCCCGGTACCAGAATAGTGTATACATGACTGAAATAATCGAACAATTCAAAAATAAATTGGAAAATTGCAAAATTTATTGGTAGAAAATGAGCGTTATTGATTGCGGACAATAGAATTATAATTAGCCGAGCTCACAAAAAGTTTAGTGGTAATAATCCATCAAATAACTCATTATTACCAAAGTCACAACAATTTATTTTAGTAAAAGCAATTTTTTTAGTTACAAATGGTATGGTGTGGATAACAAATGTTTCATTAAACTTGAAAAATTATCCGTGTTTGTTTTAACAACCAATTAAGATTTAATGCTTGTTTTTTGCTTTAAAAAGGCGTAGACTAGGATTTTAAATGGGCACTATAATATTTCTGAACATTATCATTTTAAAGCAACTAACTTTCGCGTTTATTCTACAACGTACTGCGCTTAACGAAGACTCACCAAAGACTAACTTACGGCTGGCTCATTCTAAGCGCCCACACGAGACTTTAAATGAAATGGTTTCGTCTTCGTTTCTTTCCCCCTTTACATATAAAACCGGTTTCATTGCGACTTCATTTTTCAAACAAAATTTTTTCTTTCTGTTTTCCTTGTAACCCAAACAAAAATGAAATAAAAAAAAATTTCAAGTCCATTTTTGACATGTATATATTATGTAGTTTAAATTTGATTTTCGAGAGAACAGTAATAAAACACTACAAAAAAATGTGTGTCTAAATATAAAATAACGGTTTCAAAGTTCTAATAAAAAAAAAATTCCAGTACATTTTTGACCTATATTTTTTAATTTTATTTTGTTTTTATTTATTTTTCGAGTAGTAATAAAAAATGAAACAAATTTTTGTGCCATATATTTATAAAATAAACGTTTCGGAGTAAAAATTCTCAAATACATTTTTGGCTTGTATTTTTTAGTTATAATTAATAATTTTTACTTATAATATATAAATGTATAATTAATTATTTTTATTTATAATACGTGTAATTTTTATCATTTATCAACATATTTTTGTGTAAATTGTTTTCCATAAATTATATTACATACGATGCGAAGACATTTCAAAAATGATTTGACAAGTTTTTTTTTACATACATATATGTATATAGAAATGACGATTTATTTTGAAACCAGAAACCGACTTCAAATCTGTGCGTTCACACGAAGAATCATGATTGCGGAATCAAACTTCGTTTCATTCCCCTTTACCCATAAAACCTTTTTTTTTGCTGCACCAGATTGTATAGGTAAAGGGGAAAGAAACGAAGTTTTGATTCCACAATCATGATTCCTCGTGTGGACACACCTTAGATTATACTAGCTGCATTTTTTTTAAAACAATCGAGTAGAGTTCGCAACAGCTATTTTCAAATTTGTCCAATTTAAAATTAAACATTTAATTTTTTTTAAATTAAATAATTTAGATTTAATAGAAATCTATGTATAACCAAAAAAATCCATCATAAAAGTTGTATGGTTTTCTTGTAATATCGTTGTTCTGTATAGTTCTGAACTACTCCGTTATTATACAGAACTATACAGAACAACGATATTACAAGAAAACCATACAAATTTTATGATGGATTTTTTTGGTTATACATAGATTTCTATTAAATCTAAATTATTTAATTAAAAAAAAAAAAATTTTCAATTTTGAATTGGGCAAATTTGAAAACGGCTATTGCGAACTCTACTCGATTGTTGTCAAAAAAACGCAGCTACTATTAGTATAATCGAAGGAACGCACAGAAAGAAGTCTCGTGTGGAACCACTCATTGCGTTCATTTGCCCCGTATTTATATACCGCGCTGCTTATTCAAAATTGTCCGCGAACAATCGCAACTAATCTGCAATATCACTGAACTGATACAAAACCATTTCTAATACTACTACTTAAACCTAGGTAGATGTGAGATTTTACCTATGATGAGATTTTAAAAATGTCATTAAACTCTAAGTCTTTATTGACCAATTTACGCTGAATTAATGTCTCGTCCAAGTAACCAATCCGATTTTTGGTTATACCGTCGTGAAAACGGGACAACAATTCGCGTACTCGGAAAATTATTAAACGTAAGCCATTCGACTTCTTTATATTACCAATAGATATTACAGCGCAGAATTGGACCTAAATCAGATGCTGGGAGTAAACGAAAAATCGGGAAAATAAAAATAAATGGCCTTAGGGCCATTCAATGTTCGACTTCGTTTTGAGTTAACTAAAATAGAAATTATTTATTTTTTGTATCCCTCTATTTAGTATACCCAACAAAAGAATCATGCAAATCAATTGTTTCATTTAATTTCTGTGAGTGATTTAATGAACACGTACAAAATTTAGACCTAAGAACACCGTCATCATCTTTTGTTTGCCAGCATTTTAATGTATTTAATTTAAAAGGTCTATTTAGTAAATTAAATAAAATTAAAAGCCAATATAGCAAGTTTGTGATTTCGAGGAAGAAAAACAAAAATTTTAAAACCAAAAATAGTACCCACAGTTCAACTTCAAATAGATATTGGAAGCATTGTCGAGACATTTTATTCAGCAGTAATTGGTCACTTAAGGTTTAGAACATTACTAACATCTTTTGTTAGATTGGTGACATCTAAGGTTGAACAGTGGCACTAAATGTGGTTTTGTAACAGTTTTGTTGTATAGCGGATTATACTGCCGTACTAAACATAATTTCCATATCTACATTTTTCACCAAATTGAGTTATTGATGTCAATCGAAAGCGATATTAAAGGTGGAATTTTGTAATATAAATTTTGTTTTAACTGCAAATAGTGCGGCATTATCTAAGCAAGAACGACTTAACTAATCGATTTGAAAAATAAACAACGCCTTAACTATTTTACACTTAAGATTATTTTACCTCAAATATGTTAGTTAAGTCAAATTTATTTAGCAACATTAAAGGAAATTTCACTTAAGGCTTTTAATAAATTTCAGCGAAATTGACTTAAGTGTTACTATTATGTCTTTGATTTAAGCGTTATTAACTTAACTACTGAAAATTTTCTTTATCTGAATAAAAAATAAAATGTATGTAAAGAAAAATGCCTTAACTGTGATCATTTTAATCAAAAACAATTATGTACATTTATCATATTGTTGTTATATATAATATGTACACCTATAATATTTTATAACAGTGTCTGCTGTTTATAAGTGTAAATACGAGTAAACAGGTAATTCCCCTTATTCGTTTCTCGTCTACCTTTTCGTTTGAATTTTATTTCTGTATTATTTGTGATGTTGTTTGGTTCGGACATACAAAAATTAACGAAGTGTAAATTACAAAAAAAATGAACAAAAACCCGTTTTTTATTACGAAACATTATGGATACAATTGATTTGTTGTTCGCAGAGTATCAGGATGAGCAGGACGACTGCCAAATCGTTGAGCCAGATGTAGAAACTATAATACATAGTTTCAAATAGTAGTGAGCTCAACAAATAATTATAATATCCCGTTATTAATAAAAAGTGATGAACTGATAATTCACTGCGAGAGTCTGTCTTTATTTGATTCTGATGAAGTTAGGAACGATGGTTTACTGGGATCGCCAACACATAGGAATGTTTTTACGCATGATCACTGTCAAGTATCCGATGACTCATTTCAGCTTGAATATTTTGCAGAAGATGAAAACAAACAGACTCAAAACCAGCATACCTTAGAGTAATCTTCTTTATCTAACGAGGTAAATTAATTAATGAATATTTTATAGTTTTAGTTGTTTGTTACCGGGCTGTTTTTGTTTTTACTCGATATAAACAAGATTAACACATCTTTTACTAAAGCGGGTAATCCAAGACCCACAAGACTGTTTTGTTTAAACAAAAACGAAAGAATAAATTTATTAAAAATGAAACGAAGAAATATTCATCAACTAAAGCCATTACGTGCCGCATCTTGCAAAAAGCTTTGCAATATTAAAATATCGGATATCGGGCGTCAAAAAATAAATGATATGTTTTGGGCAATGGCTTGGTGTGAATAAGGCAATTTTATAAAAAATATGTCATCGAAATCCACCGTTTCTAGAAAACCAGTTAATTTGACGAAAAGGCAATACACGTTGAAATATTCGCTGCATAACAAGCACGAGGAAGTTCAAAATATATGTCAATTTGTATTTCTGGCCACTCTGGGGTATAATAAAAATAACACCATTTTGAAACGTATCCAATGTGAGAAGAACGTACCCACGATAGAAAAAAGAGGGAAACATATCAGAGAGGTTGCTTATAAAGAAATTATTAAAAAGCACGCCGAATTGTTTAATCCCACCATCTCACATTATCGCCGTGAACACTCGCCAAATAAAAGGTATTTGCCCTCGGATGTGACGATTAAATTAATGTATGATTCATTTCAAGAGACTTATAAGTGGAGTTAAGCCTAAACCGGAAAAAAGACATACGATTTCAACGACTTTCACTAAGCTGTGAAACGGTCGAGTAATGGCAATTGCATTGTGGAGGTCATGACTGAAAATAATTTCATAACTAATATAAATAATTTTTATAATTTTAAAAACATATTTTTGTTGATATATAATAGGTTTATACTCTACTATTGTAGTTTCATTCAAGATTTTAGGAAATATATTAAAAAAATATTACAAAAATATAACTTAATATTTTAAGTTATCTATTAAGTTATCTATGGCCGAATTGTCAAATTGGAATAATAACGGAATAATAAAACTCTAACGGGTATCTATCCGCCGGATAGTCCAACGCGGGAAAATTGGCATCGCTTAGAGTATATAAGAAAAACGAGGCAACGGATTAGTAACATCGTGTCTGATGGAGGAATCGAGTGGTTGCGAAGAAACAGCAGATATGGGGAATCAGCTGAGCTAGCTCGAAAATGATAAACAGTTTAACTCGGATATTGCCACAATTCAAGAAGAACAAATCGGACTATACTCGGGATTTTGGATGCTTAACCGGATGAAGAAGAGACGCCTCATAGTACGCTACCACCGATCGCTATTTGTTGGTCAGCGAGAGTCGGACGAGGAGGTGTTCATGATGAGTGAGGATGACGGCGGCCTGGTGGGGATGGTTTCGACAATTTTTGTGTAAGGAATCGCTTATGTAATGAAGAATAACAGTAACCCAGGGTTGTGCAGTAAACAGGATGAAAGTGAGGAAGCTGATGCTGGAGTTGTTGAGGTTAACACGAAAATCAAAAACGGATTGCAGTGCAAAGATGATGTCGATAGTATGACTTGCAGAAAAATGACAAACTCGTTGCACGTGCGGCGATGCTCTCTGATGATACCGAAGAGCAATTGTGGCAGCTAACGTTTAGACGGGATGAAGAAACGAATGCTGGCCAGATCGATATGGGATTATTGGAACGATCATCATAGGATCAGATGAAGTTCCGTTGGATATAGGATTGAAATGTATATCGAGGAGATGTCGGCCAAGGCGCATGAGAATTCCAGTTGTGATTATTAGGACAGCGAGGATCACCGGAAGTGGTGATTGGCAATTGGAAATTCACAGGAAGGCGTGGGCCATATGAGTTTTGTAACGGCCCATGGATAAATGGGAGATTCGTGAAATGTCAAAGTAGTTGTAGGGAATGGGGGAAAGACGTTGTATGGAAGATTCAGAAATGGCTTGGAATTATGTAATGCAACAGCTATATTGCATTGAACGGGTTATACCATATGTCGCTAAAATTCGAGAGGCATAGACGAGGGCGGCATTTCATCACTATGAAATGTGGATCAAAGAAGGCGTCGGCAGTGGGTTCGTTGGCTATTTGCAAGGAAAATAGTATGAAAGAAGAAATGTGTGAGCGGATGGTGCCGAGTAAGGAAGAGACGCGTGGCGTGCCAGAAATGATAGAATCGATTGTCGTCAAGAATGAGGTTCACATACAGTGGACTAAGGGGAATAACGGCAAGATTAAATGACATCAGGAGGCAAGGACGAAGGTGAAGTTGAATTAGTTTAAACGCGTTACATTATTTAACCTACAGAGCCGGTAGTTTGGATCCTGTTCGGGACGAACAAGTTTAGGTGGGGGTAATGTTACGATCTGGCATATTGGGTTGATGGGAAATTGATTCGGCATTGGCGAGACATTTTATTCAGCAGAAATTATTCATTTAAGGTTTAGAACATCACTAACGTCTTTTGTGAGATTGGTGACATCTGGTGAAATTGGTGACATCCGTAGGTGACATCCATATAGCGGATTATAGTAGTCTAGAACAGAATCTATAATAAATCTAGGCGAATCTGGAATATTCGATTCATGTATAAATATGAGTGCAACGAGCGTAACGAGTCAGTATTGGTGTGTCATTTGGGAGATTCGGTACGCGAAAGATTAAAAGCGAAAATGAATTGCGGCAAAATTTTAAGTGGTTTAAATGAAATTAAAGTTGTATTTAAAAATTGTAATACGGGAAATATAGATTGTATAAATTCATATTATTTTTTCACAGTCTGTTATATCATTAAATATTATTATATTATTTTTTAATTATTAATAAAAAACATTAAAACTTGTTTTTAAAAATATAAATATATTTAGTTTTCTTTATGTGATATATGCAAATTTTTTTTATAAAAGAACGGTTTCGCACGTTCGTCCTTTGTCAATTCCAACTCATATATTTTGTGGGTCCTCGTATTAATTTTATCATTTAGAAGGTTGGTATTATGATGATTTTTGTAAATTTCAAATTCCTTGTATCTGTCCATACGACTACCATTCGTTAAGTTTTGTAGAATTTAGAGATTCACATTACATACATTTACATTCACACAGAGATTTGCTTAACACATACAAGAAGTTGTCTGCCAAAGCACTAACATCACCATAAAATCAAACTATGCTCAGCATCTACTTGACGAGAAATACACATTCAATAATATTAATGTAAATCTCCAAATTCTACAAAGCGAATTGACAAAGGGCGAACGTCCGAAACCAGTCTTTTATAAAAAAAAAACTTATATCACATAACGAAAAATAAATTTATTTATATGTATTTTTAAAAACAAGTTTTAATGTTTTTTATTAATAGGTAATTAAAAATAATATAATAAAATTTGTAATTGGTGTATTGAGTGAATTAATATTTAATTGTTGAAACTATTTGTTGTTGTGATTTAGAGTTGGTAAAATAAAGGTAGGAATATTTCGGGAATGTTCCAGTAGTGGCGTAAATCACGAGAAATTGTGTTATACCATCAAATTCTATAACGATATTCACAATCCAGTGATACGAACCGAATTTGACAGGACAAATTCGTAATACAAGCAAAACGTGATATGAATTATATAATGTGCTGTGTAAGACAGAAATTTATTTAGCAGAAAATATAATTAAAAACGAATATAGGTTAAATAAGATATTTTTAAAAATAAAAATATACTTAACAAAAAATTTAATAATAATAAAAAACATTTAAAATAATTTAAATAGTTTTGATAAATGTAAGAATAATTTTTATCGCAATATTAAACACAATAATAACAAAGACAGACAGTTTAATCAAAAGTATATAAGTCAATTTAGGAACACATGTCAAAATAAAGAACAACCTAACTACGGCAGAAACAACTGGAACCAATGGAGGTAGATGATATTAAACGAGTTAATACTCTTAACCAAGAGGTATATTATCGAGCCTTTTCCGCAAACCAATTACCAATAATAAAACTAACTTTCGATAATAATTCGTTTAATATATACTGGCTCGGATACCAGTTTAATAAAACCAAATATATTAAATTATAAAATATTATAATTAGAAAACCCCATTACATTTGGACCAAATTATCATTACTCCAATTATTTTATAAGGAAGGTGTTAATTTGACCTTCACTCATGAGATTAGATTAAAAATGAATATTCAAATAGGCCTGCTATTACAAGCGGTATTTTTTTATTTGGCTTCCAGTAGGCTGTAAATATACGCAATAATATCATTTAATAATAATAATATTATAATCTATTTTTAGAATATAATCAATGCACGGTTTCAATATTTTTCATTTTAAAAATTATTACTTCACGTCTACTTTAACCTGTTGTTTTTATATGTACAATACAATGCACTTGCTGACAAATCATCTGCAGCGTTTCTAAGTCTTTCTCTTGATCACTGATATACATGGATACGACATCAATGTCAGAAACCATATAAAACAACAGCAAAAAATGGGAGCACTTTTTTTATAGTCATATCGCTCCTTTATACACACAAATCGGCTTGAAAAAAATATTTCCGAAAGATAGGACCGTTACTTATTAAGATAGGACCGATATTTCGATAGTTTTAATTTCAAAATTTTCTGAAATTGGTTTTTTATTATTATATGTAGTCAATGAACAAATAATAATATTCAAATGGTTTAAATTATAAATCACATTTTATTCATTTAATTCATATGGTATCGCTTTTGTATGCAAATTTCTTCTGGCGATTTCCCTTAATATTTCAAATGCGCTCCTGCAAATATTTCGAATAAAAAAAAAGAGTTCGTGTCGTCAAAACGTCAAAAACTCATAGGAACCAGTTTTCTGTTTACATTAATTTGATTTTCGAAAATTCGGAATTCCAGAAAAGACAGAAAATTTTTGTCTTTGTCACAAACGTAGAACTATTTTTGCTCTACCATATAGTTTTTGACATGTATCCATGTAATATAGATCAGTAGTGGGACCAAGCGCAAATTTTAGTGATAAAAAAAATCACAAAAGAAAAATATTTTTTTTTTCTTAAAAACTGTATGCAACCGAAACTGCTACAATATTTGTTTTCGTCACAACAAAAGAACGAAAATCACTAAAATTTAGTGGTACGTACCTCGGTACGTATAAAAAAATTAATCGTTTTTAAAAGGTGAACAATTAAAATTAAATAAATGTATCGTGAAATTTAATAATAATTCTAGCTTAATAATCTTTTTTTCTTTTGTGAAGTGTTACTAGTTACAAGTTATTTTAAAATGGTAGGTTTTTTATTTTTGTGTGAGTTCTTTTTTGTACAATTACTCCGTACAACGAATAAGATTTTATTATTTTTTTTAGTCAAAGCGAAATTAAATAAGTTTTCAATGTTTTAGTACACAGTATTCAACAATAAGTTACATATTTCAATTTAGCGGGTTATAATTAATTGTGAAATACATATTTTTTTTATACTTTTGCTACTGTTCGCTTTTTTTTAAATAAAATAACATAACATTAATCTTACCGAAATCGAGCCAAATAACTGTATATATTTATATTGTTCTAAAATTATTTAAACAACAACGTGATTATCAGTAATAAATACCTATATGAATTTGATTTGATACTTTCAAAATGTAAAGCAGCGAAGGGGACGACGCTCATTATAAATAATTTTCACTTTAAATTTGAAAAACAATTGTCAAATTTTCTACTGAAACTATCTGTCAAAATATATATTTTGTAAACAAGTTAAAAAACGACATACGTCTGCTACAAAAAAAATATATAATGTCGACGTACGTTTTTCTAGCAAACTACAAGAATTTTTTTTTATCACTAAAATTTGCGCTTGGTCCCACTACAGTGCTCTTGATATTAGAAAAAGCTGGCTATTGTCTACTTATTCCCTTTCCCAAACACCGACTTATTTCAAACTTATTAAGTCAGTCAAGTCGTCCCAAACGATTTTGCTGACTTATTTTGACAGATATAGCAAACAACAAATGTTTTAGGAATTTGTTATTTAATAATAAAATAAAAAATTAAAATCCACAAAAATTAATTTATTTTAATGAATTATTTAATAAATAAAAACATAAAAATGTGTCTTGAGTTATTAAAACACGATGAAAATTTATTATTGTAGCTGGAGATGCGCGAAATGCACAAGCTACAAGTTTTTTATGCAAGCTACACCTCATTAATCCTCTTTATATCTCTAAAATCTAATAATTAGAAATTATTAGATTTTAGAGATATAAATTTTTTTTTATAAAAGAACGGTTTCGCACGTTCGTCCTTTGTCAATTCCAACTCATATATTTTGTGGGTCCTCGTATTAATTTTATCATTTAGAAGGTTGGTATTATGATGATTTTTGTAAATTTCAAATTCCTTGTATCTGTCCATACGACTACCATTCGTTAAATTTTGTACAATTTAGAGATTTACATTACATACATTTACATTCACACAGAGATTTGCTTAACACATACAAGAAGTTGTCTGCCAAAGCACTAACATCACCATAAAATCAAACTATGCTCATCATCTACTTGACGAGAAATACACATTCAACAATATTAATGTAAATCTCCAAATTCTACAAAGCGAATTGACAAAGGGCGAACGTCCGAAACCAGTCTTTTATAAAAAAAAAACTTATATCACATAACGAAAAATAAATTTATTTATATGTATTTTTAAAAACAAGTTTTAATGTTTTTTATTAATAGGTAATTAAAAATAATATAATAAAATTTGTAATTGGTGTATTGAGTGAATTAATATTTAATTGTTGAAACTATTTGTTGTTGTGATTTAGAGTTGGTAAAATAAAGGTAGGAATAATGTAGGAATATTTCGGGAATGTTCCAGTAGTGGCGTAAATCACGAGAAATTGTGTTATACCATCAAATTCTATAACGATATTCACAATCCAGTGATACGAACCGAATTTGACAGGACAAATTCGTAATACAAACAAAACGTGATATGAATTATATAATGTGCTGTGTAAGACAGAAATTTATTTAGCAGAAAATATAATTAAAAACGAATATAGGTTAAATAAGATATTTTTAAAAATAAAAATATATATAACAAAAAATTTAATAATAATAAAAAACATTTAAAATAATTTAAATAGTTTTGATAAATGTAAGAATAATTTTTATCGCAATATTAAACACAATAATAACAAAGACAGACAGTTTAATCAAAAGTATATAAGTCAATTTAGGAACACATGTCAAAATAAAGAACAACCTAACTACGGCAGAAACAACTGGAACCAATGGAGGTAGATGATATTAAACGAGTTAATACTCTTAACCAAGAGGTATATTATCGAGCCTTTTCCGCAAACCAATTACCAATAATAAAACTAACTTTCGATAATAATTCGTTTAATATATACTGGCTCGGATACCAGTTTAATAAAACCAAATATATTAAATTATAAAATATTATAATTAGAAAACCCCATTACATGTGGACCAAATTATCATTACTCCAATTATTTTATAAGGAAGGTGTTAATTTGACCTTCACTCATGAGATTAGATTAAAAATGAATATTCAAATAGGCCTGCTATTACAAGCGGTATTTTTTTATTTGGCTTCCAGTAGGCTGTAAATATACGCAATAATATCATTTAATAATAATAATATTATAATCTATTTTTAGAATATAATCAATGCACGGTTTCAATATTTTTCATTTTAAAAATTATTACTTCACGTATACTTTAACCTGTTGTTTTTATATGTACAATACAATGCACTTGCTGACAAATCATCTGCAGCGTTTCTAAGTCTTTCTCTTGATCACTGATATACATGGATACGACATCAATGTCAGAAACCATATAAAACAACAGCAAAAAATGGGAGCACTTTTTTTATAGTCATATCGCTCCTTTATACACACAAATCGGCTTGAAAAAAATATTTCCGAAAGATAGGACCGTTATTTATTAAGATAGGACCGATATTTCGATAGTTTTAATTTCAAAATTTTCTGAAATTGGTTTTTTATTATTATAGTCAATGAACAAATAATAATATTCAAATGGTTTAAATTATAAATCACATTTTATTCATTTAATTCATATGGTATCGCTTTTGTATGCAAATTTCTTCTGGCGATTTCCCTTAATATTTCAAATGCGCTCCTGCAAATATTTCGAATAAAAAAAAAGAGTTCGTGTCGTCAAAACGTCAAAAACTCATAGGAACCAGTTTTCTGTTTACATTAATTTGATTTTCGAAAATTCGGAATTCAAGAAAAGACGGAAAATTTTTGTCTTTGTCACAAACGTAGAACTATTTTTGCTCTACCATATAGTTTTTGACATGTCGTATCCATATAATATAGATCAGTAGTGGGACCAAGCGCAAATTTTAGTGATAAAAAAAAATCACAAAAGAAAAATATTTTTTTTTCTTAAAAACTGTATGCAACCGAAACTGCTACAATATTTGTTTTCGTCACAACAAAAGAACGAAAATCACTAAAATTTAGTGGTACGTACCTCGGTACGTATAAAAAAATTAATCGTTTTTAAAAGGTGAACAATTAAAATTAAATAAATGTATCGTGAAATTTAATAATAATTCTAGCTTAATAATCTTTTTTTCTTTTGTGAAGTGTTACTAGTTACAAGTTATTTTAAAATGGTAGGTTTTTTATTTTTGTGTGAGTTCTTTTTTGTACAATTACTCCGTACAACGAATAAGATTTTATTATTTTTTTTAGTCAAAGCGAAATTAAATAAGTTTTCAATGTTTTAGTACACAGTATTCAACAATAAGTTACATATTTCAATTTAGCGGGTTATAATTAATTGTGAAATACATATTTTTTTTATACTTTTGCTACTGTTCGCTTTTTTTTAAATAAAATAACATAACATTAATCTTACCGAAATCGAGCCAAATAACTGTATATATTTATATTGTTCTAAAATTATTTAAACAACAACGTGATTATCAGTAATAAATACCTATATGAATTTGATTTGATACTTTCAAAATGTAAAGCAGCGAAGGGGACGACGCTCATTATAAATAATTTTCACTTTAAATTTGAAAAACAATTGTCAAATTTTCTACTGAAACTATCTGTCAAAATATATATTTTGTAAACAAGTTAAAAAACGACATACGTCTGCTACAAAAAAAATATATAATGTCGACGTACGTTTTTCTAGCAAACTACAAGAATTTTTTTTTATCACTAAAATTTGCGCTTGGTCCCACTACAGTGCTCTTGATATTAGAAAAAGCTGGCTATTGTCTACTTATTCCCTTTCCCAAACACCGACTTATTTCAAACTTATTAAGTCAGTCAAGTCGTCCCAAACGATTTTGCTGACTTATTTTGACAGATATAGCAAACAACAAATGTTTTAGGAATTTGTTATTTAATAATAAAATAAAAAATTAAAATCCACAAAAATTAATTTATTTTAATGAATTATTTAATAAATAAAAACATAAAAATGTGTCTTGAGTTATTAAAACACGATGAAAATTTATTATTGTAGCTGGAGATGCGCGAAATGCACAAGCTACAAGTTTTTTATGCAAGCTACACCTCATTAATCCTCTTTATATCTCTAAAATCTAATAATTATATTAATTTATTAATACAATATTGTATTAATACTAATTAATTAAGTGGAATATCACTAATGTTTGAAAATTATTGATACTATTTGATAATTTGTTGAATTTTTCATGTTTACATGATTAATTATATATTGCTTGTTTACATGATCAAATAAGTTTTTTGCTTTCAAAATAAATCACCTCGATAGCAGACTTATTTGAATAAGTCGGTATAAGCAAATAAGTCGGTGTTTGGGACAGGGCCTTAAGTAAATAATAACCAAAATCGAAAACAAGGTATCTTAGATAGTCAAATGCATGCATGCAAAAACTAAAAACCACTTAGACAAACAAATTTGTTGCGTGAAAAGTTAAAAAAAACAAATTTGCATAAAACATTTTGTAATCTTGTAAGTAATAGATTTTTTAAATTTGGATGTCTAATTGTCAATATTGTCGTCGGTCGTAGAGCGTTGGTTAAGGGAACCACAACATCGTGTTCTCGAGTTCAATTCACGCCGCTGATTAAAATTGTTACATCAGGTTACAAAAATGCACCGACAGATATTAAAATCAACTGTGAATAAAATCGTTCGTAGATCCGTTTGCCTTAAAACGGCAATTACATAGCTAAAGTTTATCCTAACCACCTGACACGTAGCATGGCCCTCGAAGTCATGTTTAATTCACAATTAGACAGTTAAATTTAGAAACTTACCATGGTACCACCATTTAGTTTTTTTAGGATTTTTATTACATGTTTTAACATAAATTGTATTATCTGGAGGCCTTTTTTTTTCACGACAACTACTTAACATTGACGAAATACTCAAACACACTGATTGCACCGACAATGCTGGAGACCTGAAACATAATTATAATTCTTTAAATCATATAATATTTTAGATACCAACCCATTATCTTACCAATCATCCGTTAAAATAGATAAACAAATATGCCCATTCGAATAAACATGTGGATGAACTGGAATATTTGACCCTATGAACGTCACTTCCGGCGAATCGAAAGGATATTTATTGTTAAATTTAAATAATAATTGAAAATGTTCTCCTTCATATAATGTACCATCAACACCATCCATGTTTATGCGCCATCTTTATAAGGATCCGAAAAAATGTATTCTCAGCAACGTATAATATTAAATATAGGTACAAGCAAAACTCACTGTGATAAATCTCGACTAATACTTTCGGCATCTACAGTAACACCAGGTGGTGGTTCTTTTATGAGAGACATTAATTCTTTCTGAAGTCTTCTCTGCAAATTCAAACAAAATACTTAAAAATTAATTAGCAGTTTAAATTAGACGATAATAAAATTAATTTATTTAATGGGTTTAGGTCATTGTTAAATTTATCTTATACAAGTATTGTTACTGTAATAAAAAATAGTAAATATTGGTATTTGTTAATAACATTTTATATATGCTTGCTTAATATATTAAACATTTAACGCTCGTTAAGTAATAGATCGTTAAATTAGACACACTTATAAACTGAATTTTATTACAATCATATATGTATATCAATATTGCTTGTGTAAGAAGAGAAATAGAAATAATTTAATTAGTAAATAATTTTTGAATTACATATGTTAAGAATAGGTTTCAAAACCGCATGATATAAAACCGCATATTGAAAAGTTAAAAATTGAGGTGAATAAAAATGTCAAACATTTTATCTCCTTCATAGAGAAACATTTGGCTGACTCAAAATATTTGCTCAAACAGAAATTTGTCGTGTAATTGAGTGATATACAGGGTGTCCCTAAACTGGCACGGATGGTGCCGTTGGATTCCATTAGAAAAACGAAGGTTACTTCTATCACTTCGCACGTTAAAGCCCCCCTGTCATTTATAGACGTTTAAAGAGGAGCCTTCCAACACAGATTGTTGTAAAACTGGAATTTCAAAATCTATAGCGCACAGGCAAAAAAAACCTCCATCCTCTTCATTATCAAACGGTACAAAGACATATTGGAAATTGACAAAATATAAAGAAAAACATTTTGTGAATGGGTAATTGGGCAGCAAATCCAAGACTTTTGGTTCCCGAAGAAGATAATTTTTACTGAAGAAGCTGCTCACATTTCTGGGTATTAAGCAATCTCCATGTGGTGTGGTATTTTTGGAGATGAATTGCTAGGACCGATCATACTTCCAGATAGATTAGATGGTCCAAAATATTTAGATTTAACAAAAACTGTTTATGCGAGACATACATACATAGTAGACATACATACAGCCCATTAAATTTATTCATTAAATTAATTCTCAAAGGTTGATAAATTCGGTTACACAAGCACAATATTTGAGATTTGTGTGATTGGTACCATTGGTGCTGGGTATTTGTATTTTGTTTTGATTTTCGGTTTGGCGTGAACATTGTAAGTCAGGGCTGGAGGCTGTTCGTAAATTTTGCATTAGTTCAAATTTTATATGGCAAACATGATCCAAATTTTGTTTTAGATCACAAATTTTGATTTTAAATCTAGCAAGCGCCTTTGTGTTGTATCATGAAACATGAACTGAACTGGATCAGATCAAGCGCCAAGAAACACAGCTATTGTTACAACTGTCATTGTTAGTATGACGTATGTGCTTAACAATGATTTTGTTACAAATGTCATTGATTTTACAGATGATTGACGATGACCAAAAAAAAACCTATAATAAAACGCAAAACAGAAAACTAATTTCTATTCTCATCAATATGAAAATAATTATTAAGCCAAATATCCGTAAACTTAAGAGTATTAAAATTATGATTTTTAAATAATACTCAATTATACGCATAGTACTTTTATCAAACATATTGACCACATAAAAAAGTTCATTAAAAATTATTTTGTTTAGATATTGATGTGAAAGAATATTTTTTTTCGCTTGATTGTAGCATATAGTACTTTAACAGCTGGAAAGGCAGTCTCGAGTTGGGTTGAGAATGACATTTGTAACAATGTTAAAACGACGAGCGTCAAAAAGCACGTGGTCGTTGTTACAATGATAGTTTCAGAACGATTTAGAGCTGTCATTGTTGACAATACCGTAACAATGTAGAGTTTGCGAACAGGTGAAAATTTCCCCAATCGGAATACAATTTTCTATGCAATTCTTTATATTATTCGAATTTTTTCCGCTGTCTACTTTAATCATTTTAACAAATATGTATACAAGTTTTCTATTATTTATTTCCCTACTAAGCGAATATAATTCCGCATGATTTACCCAGTCGGAATTTTTCCCTATGGTGTTATGACACTAACTAGTCTTTCAAATGGTTCATTTTATTAAAAATTAAAATAGAGTAGGGCAAGTAATGTAAGTAACGAAATCCAACGAGACAGACGCGTTTTTGTAAAAGTTTGCAATTCGTTTATGAACAGGTGCTTGAAATGCGGCTTCTTTAATGGTAATCAGTTTAAGAATTTACTGTAAATAATATTATTTAATTAAGTTCATATTTGTACCAACATACTCGTGTTTAATGAGGAACTACAAATCTTTATTGTGTACTTTTAATTTTTTCAGTTAGCTTTTCTGAAAGCTAAGAGTCTGAACTATCAAAAAATGTTTGCTGACGTAGAATAATTGTTGGGGTCGATTCCGGGATCTAAAATTGTATGTTATGTTATGTTATATTTGATTTTTCAATACAAATTCCCATAGGATGCGGGGAAATAAAATAACTAGGGAGTGATTTACCGTTTACCGATTTACCGTATAAAATAAATTTACGATTTATTGGTAAATTTTTACAAATTTACCGATTTTTCGGTAAAAATATATTTATAATTAATAGTGCGCATTTCTTTGAAAAAAATGAAGAGCATATTTTAATCGAACGTGGAATTTATAGAAGGTATAGAATTCCCTCAGTGATTATTAGGTAGATATACTGAAGATTTATGTAAAGAATTTTATTTAATGAAATGAAATGAACTTGGGAACAGGGTGCTTGGCGTGTGGATCAACAGCATTTTTGGCAGATTGGGAGTTGAGGGTCATTTGGAAGCTTTCATCCGAGTCAACTCATGTTCTAAGTGGCCCGGTAACTGAGATATAGGTAATAATTTTAAGTATTTTTTTAAATTACCCAAGATCTCGTCTATGGTCATAACTTTTTGTTTGTAGTCATAAAGGGATGAAATAACTTTTATTGTATTCTGAAATGTGGTTTTATTCTAAACCAATCATTATTTAATACAATTGGTTTTAACAAAATGACTTCTGGGCTTCCACATCCTAAAAAATTTGTAGATTTATGCAAAACGTCACTATCTAAATTAATTTAAAAACAAAACGAACGGTTATTTTGAAATTAGTTTTGCTTTAAGAAAAACTAGCTGTAGTTATGCCCTTTCCAATGGTATACTGATATGTCATAGAAATCACTCATTTTGTGGTCAAAATAGGAGGTACTATTTTGTCAGAGTTATTTCTGCAGTTAATTATTTTCAAAATAATTTCGTCAAATGTCAAAAAAGCCGTAAATATTTGTGTCGATTCAATGTGAACCTTCTATTTTCTTTTCTTCTATGCTGCTATTTTTACTAGGAAAACTCGATGCATTTAAGCAAGCAAATTATAAATTTAAACAAAAATTTTGAAATAAATATCGAGTGGCTTTTGAAATAATAGAAGAAAAGATAAATAGAAGATGTATGGAACCGACATGATCGTCAACCAATTTATAGATTTTTATGTTTAAACAGTATAGCGTTGACAATTTCATTAGGTAACATTGACATTTCGTAAAAATTTCATAATAATGTTTTCGTGAAATAGCCTCCTGATAATTTGCTGAGAGTTCCAAAATTTGTATAACATACTTACACATACATTCATAAATTTAATCTCATAAGAGCACATCTCAGCAATTTTGCATAGTGTAGTCTCCGCCGAAAGTCGATTTTTTAAGATCAATGCCTACGAAAGTCGATTTTTTAAGATCAATGCCAACTAAGTCCACGCGCAGAATATCAAAAGTAATATAAATAAGACTATAAGGGGTAGATACTCGATAAGCTAGCAAACAAGCAATTTGCTAGCCGAAATCCTGACTACTCAATCAATTATACCAAGGAAATTTAAATTTCAAAATACGTTATTCATAACATTTTTGTTTATTTTTGCGACGTTACAGTAAAATTTACGGCTTCAAAAATTAAACAGCAAATTTTTGTGTTATTTTACTGTGCAATCGCAAAAAAAATATAAAGCTTATTGAAAATATAATTTGAAATTTAAATTTTCTTGGTAAAATTGATTAAGTAGTCAGGATTTTGGCTAGCAAATTGCTTGCTTGCCAGCGGATCGAGTATCTACCCCAATAAGTCGTAAAGTTTATTGGTTTTTGTGTTGATTTTGTCGTTAACTAAATTGTTGTTGTTTTTGTTTTTGTATATTTTCAGGGTGTGAATTTTGGCCGTAATTTGACTCCATGACCATAACCGTTATCTCCGTTTTTTTATATTGTTACTTTCTTACTTTTTATAATAATGTATTTTGCTGAACATACTACTA
Source organism: Nephrotoma flavescens (assembly GCA_932526605.1). Lineage (NCBI taxonomy): Eukaryota > Metazoa > Arthropoda > Insecta > Diptera > Tipulidae > Nephrotoma > Nephrotoma flavescens. The sequence goes on along the minus strand of OW052222.1, from coordinate 101,757,482 downwards.
AGTTTATTCTTCAAAGGACAATAAATCCACTGAATAATCTGGTAGTTGTATTTTAATTGAGAATATAAATAAATAAATAAATAAAAACTATTTAAAACACAAATAAATTAATTTAAATCAATTTATAATTATAACTACCATTTTTGCAAAAATCTAAAGATGTGACCACTATGCTTTTATCAACCAACGCAACTTAACTTAATTAAAATAAAAAAATTCTAATTTAAATAAAATATTTAATTAATATATAAAAGAAGATAATTATATTGATTTGACGTTGTGTAATGCTGGTCACATTTTATGCTTGAAATTTTTTGTTTTTGTATTAAAACACTGCATCCAGCTTTTCTTTTTTAATTTTGATAAATTTATTTTATATTTCGCCTCATTGGCATCTTCAGAAACTGTTATAAAATTGATAAAAAATTTAAAAAAACCAGATTAATAAAAATACAAAAATTAGAGTTAGAAAACATGAAAAATTAAAAAGAAAGAGTAACAAAAAATAATAATAATTATTATTTGGTATTTTGGGGAATTACTACATTAATAATTTTATGACGCCAGATACATAAGCAAGAGGTCGAATCGTAAATTTCCAAAATGTTAGATCAAGGAATTAACAGGCTAGGCTTCTCCTCTTGGAGCTTTCCCATATGGATAGTGAACAAGAAAAAAGCGCCAGTGGAATGGAAATTGAATGAGAAAACAATAGAGTGTCGATAGTTATTACCTAACATAAATGATATCCTCGATAAATTAGATGAAAGTATCTACACTTGGGAGCAAAAAAATCGCACATTGCTCAATTTTCCACAAAAGTTCAATCCAATATTTGTTTAATTTTTTTTAATGCAGATTCAAAGTCTATTTCAATACCTATTCAGTGATACCCTTTTTGTATTTATACGTGCCATCAAACTGATTTATGGGGGTAAACATCTGAGGTACACGTTTTTGTGAATTTGTCAGCATGAAAATTAGGGGTAAAAATCGTATTACATGGAAATAAACAAAAAAAAAACAGTTTTATTAATAAGAAGTATTCCCTCCTCTGGCCCAAATGACAGCTTCCATTCGATTTCACCAAAGTTTTCACAAAATCTTGAGGTATCACCTCCCATTTCTCTAAGATCGCCTGTTGCAGCTCCTGGACACTCGTTGAAGCAACATCTCTGGCTCGAACCCCGCTTTTCAACTCATCCCATAAATGTTCGATGAGATTGAGGTACGGGCTTCGCGCTGGCCACTCCATAACAGGCACATCAACCTCTTGAAGGTACTGGTATACTACACCACCCGTATGCGGTCTCGCATTATCCTGCAACAACGTCCTCCAATTTTTCACCAATAATCTCGGCAAAAGATACGACGTACTCCTCGAGTACTTCCTCATTTTACCGTTGAGAATTCATTCCTATTGATCAACAGCCTGTATTGGCTTGTGTGATGAATTCAAGATCTGTCTTTGCCTCTAATGATATGCCTCCCCAGAACATGCACGATCCACCTCATCGAGACACGTTCTTTATTGCAACATTGCATATCGTTTTCCTTGTCTTCGGTATACTCTTCCGCGACCATCGGTGCCATATAAACACATCCTGTACTCGTCAGAGAACAGGACTGTTCTCCATTCTTCTTCTGTCCAATTCAAATGCTCTCGAGCGAACCCACGACGGGCTCCCCGGTGGGCTGCGGTCAATTTCGGCCCATTTGCTGGTGTGTGTGCAGTCAGATTAACTTCTCGAAGTCGTATTCTAACTGTCCACCGACTAACTTCGACTTCACGAACTTCTTGGAGCAGCCGCCCCAGTTGAACCGCATTCATACGGCGATTTCACAACGAAGTTGTTACAAGAAAGCGGTCATCACGCTGTGCTGTAGCAAGATATCGGCCAGACCCTTGTTGCCGTCTGAAGCCACCAGTTTCCTGATATCTCTGCCACACTCAACGAACGGAGAATCGGCTCAAATTTAGTTGTAGAGCCACTTCACTTTGGTGCTGCCCCGCATAAAATAGTGCAACCACTTGTGCGGCTACATCTGGTGTGGTATCCATTTCTTTGCTCCGGTTGAAGACGTAATCAATAGAAGATCGTTTAGGCTAAGCGTCGATATGCGAATGATCACAATTCCGAGCGAGATATTTCATGGCATTATATTGTATTGATCCTGTTGAATTATTTTTAGAATTTAATTTGAAAGCCTGCATGCATTTGACAAAAAATCTTTGTTGGCATGGTACAAGTACAAAAAAGGTACCACTGGATAGGTATTGAAATAGACTTTTACTCTGCATTAAAAAAGATTAAACAAATATTGGATTTTTTGATATTTTTGAACTTTTGTTGAAAATTGAGCAATGTGCGATTTTTTTGCATCCAAGTGTATTTCACAACTTTAAATCTTGCATCCAATTTTAAAGTCAACTCCAATGACATACCGAATGCAGTAGAATTCAGCTACTAAGAATATGTCCTAATACCTTTTGGCTTGAAAATTGGTCCCTCGAATTTGAAATGAGTGATGGATAACAATGGACACAATGATATTCTCTACTTCACTTCAAGAGCATATAAGTATAATAAAACTCATTTTTGATAAATTAGACCACATCAATCTGAAAATACAACTAGACAAGTCGGAATGCTAGCACAAATATTTCCTTTTCTAAGATATTTTGTTACCTTCCAAGGTGTACAACCAAATCTCTATAAAATATCACGATTAAGAATTTCCCGATACCCAAGACAGAGAAACAGATCAAAACTTTCCTTGGCTTGATTGGTTATTATATAAGAAATCCTTACCAAATTTCTCCGATGAGACAAAACCTATTACAGAGTTGTTAAGAAAGTGGAGGAACAATATGTGAATTGTGTTGGGAGATGTAAACAACTTCTTTGTAGTGATTATATACTACAATACCCAGACTATGAATAGCATTTTATTGTTACGACTAATGGAAATAACGCAGCGCTCCGAGCAATACTCTCTTAATCATACACTCAGAAAAAAAATTTATTAAATACATGATTGCATTTACTATATTATGATAATATAAAATTATTGTGATATTCTCTATTATACAATGATTAGAAATACTATCAATCATAGTTTATGATTAATATCATCATTGTGTGTTAAATGAAATTATTTCAAATGACTGATTGATGATGATATTCTTGTATGATATTCTTGTATCATAATATGATAAGACCTTCCTATCTGTTATGATTCAATGACTATAAATCAGAGCAAAATTGAAAAAACCGCGATTGAAAAAACCTTCTAGCAATAGTATGGGCGACTAAATACTTCAGACAGTACTTATTCGGAAGAACATTCACCATTATAACGGACCATAAATGTGGCTTTCCACTTTAAAGAGCCCAATTCCAAACTGGTTCGATGGTGATTAAAACTTGAGGAGTATGAGTACCAAATAGAATACAAAAAAAACCAACAACACCAAAACGGATGCACTGTCTCGAATGGCACCTGAAGTTATCCAAATCAATAACAGTATTTCAGATAGTACTCTTGAAAAAAGGTAAGAACAACAGACAATCAAGGTAATCCTATATTTGTTACAGCTAACCCAATTATTTTAAAAAACGATTAGTAATAATCGCTAACCCAAATATTCCTAAAGCTATAGTAACAGCAAAAAACTTCTTTAAAGAAACAATCAGACAAACAATAAAATATAACCAGCAAACTACTGAATTAGACGATTTCAAAATATGGCTTAGCCATTCTACCCAACGTAGAGTAGTAGCGTAGTGATGAAACATTCAATTTCATAAAACATATAAACATTTGATACTCAGCCTCTTCCCCTTTTTTATTATTAAATTTCCGTATAAACAACAGATGGTTTGGACGACCAATAGATTAATTTTTATTGCTTATTTTGGTATATCCCAATACCTATACAATAAAATAATTATTCCTATTCCCTTAATTTAAATTTACCTTGAATGAGTAGTAAATCGAAAAACGTTCAAACTGCGTTTCCAGAAATCAACAATCAGTGCTTTTGTAAACTATTACAATTATTACCAAACGAGAAATCCAGCTTCCAAGAAATAGGATAGTTATAAATGGAGACAGAATACGAAAGACAATTATATATTCAATCATCAGAACCAATAACATATACATCGGATTGCAATCATGCAGAACATCACGCAAAATCAAACAACTTAAGGTAAAACCAGAAGATGCAGAAATGGCCCAAATTTCGCGTCAGCACTTTTGGTCTAATCTTCGGCAGGAGGAGTTACATCACCAAAATGATGAGGTAAAATAATAAAAATAAAATTAGGAAAAGCATGTGACGGATGACAATTTGTTTTTAAGAGGTTTCCTATACAAGAAACGAATTTTCCAAATAAAAGATTACACGACATTTTATGGTATTTCATTCCATATTTTAATCAAGAAATTTTCATAAATTTTTTACACAAATTCAAATTTTTTGTATTGCCAATTTTTCCAAGCATTTATCCCCATATACAGAAATCCAAAGGGTTTAAATCCGAAGATGCAGCAGACGATTCTTTCGATGGTATAAAATCGGATAAACTAGTATGGCACCACTTTTGAGAATGTTTTGTGAACGAGCACTATCTTGTTAGAAGCAGTACTATTCATTTGAGAACATCGCCCGGGCATGGGATTCAAATGATTTTTAAGAACATTTTCAATTTAGTTCGCGATGTTGATTTGACACATCTTTCGGCAAAAAGGAACAGTAACTTCCCTATTTCTGCAAGTGCTCCCTAAACCATTACATCTGAGACATTTTGAAATTCTTGCATGGCTAATTTATTTCATGGAATAAATCATACTGTTTGTTATGAGGGTCTTGTACTAAGAACATCTTTCATCTGAAAATAAAATTTTGTCACCATCGCGCCCAGAGAGTAACCACTTAGATTCTGCGACCCTAATTTTCTTTTGAGCCTCAGCTATTCCACAAATTGTTTGCCTTTTGTGGACTTTTAAGTGGAGATCCTTGGTGAGTATGTGATACATTGATGAAATCCGCACGTAAAACTTTTCAAACTAACACTTTTTCGCTTCCATTTTAATTGTAATAAAGATGCTAAGATAAAAAATAATCAAATTTTGAAAAATCAGAATTAAGCTTGTCAAATAATGATTTAAAATGAAAAGACAATTAATGTGAAACACACTATACAATAGTTTCGGTTACCAAAAGGTAAGTCAAAATAATCAAAATAAAAAGGTTACAAACTCTTGAATAAAGCAGCTCTATCTGCACTGCATTTCGAAAATCCTTATAGATCATAAATCGAAAAATCTAATTTTTCGAGTAACAATTTTAGATTAAAATGAACTAAATCGATATTAATTCGAGTTTAAATAATTTAATAAAACACATTTATAATTTCATTATATCAACGTCTATTATAAATTAATAAACTAAATTGGAACGATCAATAAATTAAATATATTAGTAAACAAAAGAAAAACAAAAAATTAGCTACTTGCCTCCCATCGTGTATTATCTAGTATTAATTTTCTACAGTCTTTGGTATTGATATTTTGGCTATTCGTTATAATTTCGGTTTTATTTTTTGGCTGAAGCTGCTGCAGTTGATCGGATTTTTTACATCGAAACATTACAATTTTTATTATTTTATTGATTATTATTTAATACTGGTATTTTACGTTTTAATCACTCCACTAAAATATTATTTTTGTGCATCAATATTTGTATTGAAGGCGCCAATGTTAATTTAACAACATTTTCAAAAAATATGTTGTAGCTACGCTAAGATTTAACATCAAACAAAAAAATCAAATTGGGTCACAATAATCATGTTTTTGTTATAAGTAGTAGCAGCTGTTTGCTTGAAGTGTGGTATAGTGTGTGTACAGATCCAATTTTATAAAAATGATTTTACAAATTTGTTTGGAAAATGCCATTGATTCTTATACTATTAAATTCTACAAGTACTCGAGTGTATTAAAAAGTTATGGTATATACAATTAGAGTTAATGTTTATTTATTTTTGGCACACTTAATTACCCAGTGACGTCAATGTTTAAATGTAAGTCGCGTACAATGCACATCATTCAAAAACAAAACAAACAAAAATTCTAGATTCGAGCTCAATTAAAAAATAATATGACATCATATGATTTATTTCATATGACACACATGTCTATTAAAAAAACGACATATACTAAGAAAATTTAATAATGTTTGGCTAGTGGTGATCTTGAATTTAAGACCTACACCATAATATGCACAATTTTAATATTTTGGGTGGCAGACATTAAAAAAAGCCGGATTAAAAAGGTTTTACTTTGTCAAAAAAATAAGAAATTTTTGTTAAAGACAAAGTAAAACAACTTTGATCGGTAACGGTAAAAAATTTAAATGAGTAAATATAATAAGTAAGTTTAGGGTTTCATCTATTCACAAAAAAATGCTATTTAAGCAACACAATTCCATATGGAGCTTCTCATAAATTTCAACGACATACGTATTTTTTCAGTTGCCCTTAAATGTAAATCTTACAAAAATATTAGTATATTATAGATAAATTTTCAGACACAAAGCACAACCATATTTCTCAAATGGGCGAATAGTTTTGAAATAAAGTAATTCGCTGTGATGATCAACACAGTTAAATGCTACAAAATAAAAAATGGCGCTTCCATTTATAAAATAAAAAGGTTATTTATAAAATAAAAGATACTTTGGTATAGATAATATGCTTTCCTTAATATGACTTTAACGTAAGATGATATTCCAGAATTACTGTTTCAGTGTACGGTTACAGTATAGAGCACGATAGCTGAATAAAAATGCAGGTTTTTTACCTGTTGGTGCTATTTATAAATAGTGTTGAACTACGAATTTTTGGAAAATTAATTTAGTTTTATTAGACAAGTCTTAAAACTGTTTACTGATCAGAAATGAAAAATTCCCGCAATATTACTAAACAATTACAAAATTATATTGCGTTAATGCGGTACATCTGATAAACTACTAATTTTCGAAGTTATAATTTATTAATTGTTTGAATGTTTTTGAATAAATGTTTTTTCAATACTCTGTAACGCAGTGGGTATCAAAAATTCGAAAGAACCGTGGAATCAGTTAGTAACGGATAAGCATTCCAAACTCGGACACCATGTACAGGTACACATATTCACCTGTATATGTTTCTTATAGTAATACCACAGACAATCAAATTAGATTTTTCATTTGAACTAAAAAATGAAAAGAAAATATATTTCTGATAATTCCAATGTCATCGTTGTATCTGTGATTTTTCGTTAAACGCGTATACGTATACGCAAAAAAACCAAATACCTTGATTGTATACGGCTATTTACAGAAAATGAAATCGCAGTTTAAATTTTTACGTTTACATATGATGAAATATCTCTTTTAGGTTGTCTCTGGTAATAGTTTACAAAATTTTCTTCCCTATCTATCTCCCCTACAGTTAAATAATTATAACTTACTAGATGTAGACGCAGACTAAAAATTGATTGGTTAATCGTCTATTGCTCGAATGCAGATAACGGCTATTTAGCTCACCAAGGCGGTTCGAACGGTAAAGCCATGGAACACCAAACGTCCCAAATTTTTTCGTCTACCAGCCATGAATGAGAAAATAACTGTCACCTATTGGTTCAAAATAAGCAGTTACACCGAACGCAGAGTGAACAATGTTGTCGAGAATAGAAGAGGAATAACGATATGATCGAATAATTCGATTTTCAGGTCGGTTTGCTCTCGATCTATCCCTAACTTTCACATCCCATGAACGGATTTTCTAACTTGCACGGTGGTCCTCCAACTATTTCGGTTCATCGCACGCTTTCTCTAGTTTTGACATCCTATTGTTCGCAGATCTTTTTCGACGTCATCGCCACGACATAGTCTAGGTCTTACCGTGCGGCGTACGCCGTCTGGTTGTTAATGGGGCACTTTTCTTATTATTCGTTGTGATGGGGATCGTTCAACGTGGCCCAGTCATCTATTTGGGTTGGATTTATTTAATCCGATCATGTCCGCAGTGTTCAAGGAGACGTTTGATTCCATGATTCATTCGAATTCTATATTCGTTGTTCGCAACTTAAATTGGACCATAAATGAATTCAATGATCTTTCATTCAAAGTGAAATAATATTCTACAATCGTTAGTGATCAAGGTTCAACCAGAGACAACCTAAGAGATATTTCATCATATGCAAACGTAAAAATTTATACTGCGATTTCATTTTCTGTAAATAGCCGCATACAATCAAAGTATTTGGTTTTTTTGCGTATACGTATACGCAGTTTAACGAAAAATCACAGATACAACGATGACATTGGAATTATCAGAAATATATTTTCTTTTCATTTTTTAGTTCAAATGAAAAATCTAATTTGATTGTCTGTGGTTCAACTTTCGAAAAATATGTTGATCGCAACAGCCTTGAGTTGATGTCCAACTGTATATCTGAACCGATATATTTGAAGTCTTCCACTTTGCCAAAGTTATGGTCATCTGTTCCGAGATTTAGTATGGATGCTCCTTCACTCAAAAAAAAAAATATGATAAATACATGATTGCATTTACCATAATATTATAATTGTATGTTAAATACAATTATTTAAATGATTGATTTTATCATACTATGATTGGTTTTATCATACTATGATATTCTTGATCATTTTTCATGATTTTCTTCGTCATAACAATGATGATCACTGAATTTTTTTTTTTTTTTTTGAGTGATTATCATTGTTATGATGAAGATAAAGAAGAATGATCAAGAATATCATAGTATGATAAAATCAATCATAGTATGACAAAACCAATCATAGTATGATAAAATCAATCATTTAAATAATTGTATTTAACATACAATTATAATATTATGGTAAATGCAATCATGTATTTATCATATTTTTTTCTGAGTGTTGGTGTATTCGATATTTAGTTTTGCTCCTGTTTAATTTCAACCGCACCCCCAGTTTCGTCTGGCGGATAAGGGGTATTAAATTTTATTTAAAATCATTAGGCCAAGATGCACGATACCAAGAATCTAAAATTCAAAAATTAGACCAGACTTATTGAATTTATAGCGCAAAGATTCAGTACGACTATCCGTACCACGTGCTCAAGAGTCACATTAAACAGAACAGGCGCGAGCGCATCCCCCTGGTGCACACACCAGGAAAACCGACAAGTTTGGTAAGGCCAACTAAACCCCAAGAAAACTGAACACCAAAACCAGGTTATTCAACATATTTACTCTTCATCAGCTATCGACAACAGGCCTAAATCTCAAAATGGAACACACAAGACAAGAAATAAAGTTAAAAATTTACGAACCGTCTCCATCCAGACCCAAATAGCCTCGACAAAACAAACGGAACGGTGTCCAGTGGAACCATTAAATGAGCCTCGAACCATCAAATGGTCGCTTCTTTACATCGAGGAATTAGACATGGCACTTATACATACACCTTGAACCAAAAACGGAAGATAGTTGGAATTTCAAACAAGAGTGATAAGTTAATGCCACAAATATGAGATCGGACAAAGCATAAATCGAAATCAAAGTACAGTCCGCAAACTTGTGGTTATAACTAAAATAAACAATATTAATAAAATAAATAAATAAACAAAACCTTTGATGAAACAATTAAATAATAAAACCCCTTTTCAATAAAAGTAATAAAAGTTAAATGATTCAGAATCAAATGCAAATAAAATATGAAGCACCACCGAGACGTACAGAAGCGGCCATACATCGAACAATGTAATCGTGGAAAGGATGGAAAAAATATTTACATAAAGATAAGGATGAAAGAATGGAAGGATGCAATGTAAATTTGGACCAATAGAATTAAGAATTGTGGACGATTCATTTTTCTAACTGAAATACTATAAAAGCAAATAATTTTTATAAATAAATGACAATAGTGCAGACGCTAATTCAGAATTGATTTGATTAATTCTCTCCATAAAATATTTAGAAGTTAAAGCTTCTAAGAAATTAAACTACATTGGTTTTGGGGTACAAAACCTTAAATCCTTGATTAGTTTATAAATAATACTAATTCATTAGGCCCCCTTTAGGTAACTAACACTCCAGAAGACTTAAATGAGTAAAAAAATTATTTTTAACAAGTGGTTCCCCACCAAAAATCAAATTATAAAAGAAACCATATTTTTATCCCGCCTGTGGCACTATTCTGGCAATTCCCTGGGAAAAGGGAATTGGGGAAAGATTTTATATGTAATTTCAGTTTAAATATTATTTTTCCGGCCTACTAAGAAGAAAAGTTTGATGCAAATATTTATAAATTGGGAATAATTTTTCCATATCTAAATTGGCAGGGAAAATTATTCCCAATTTTATTTTGTTTTCAAAAAAATTACCACTAGATTTTTACTTCAGTATGCCAGAAAAAAATTTTAAAATAGAAATCACATATAAAATCTTTCCCCAATTCCCTATTCCCAGGGAATTACCAGAATAGTGCCACTGGTAGGCTCGGTAATTAAAGCAGGGTTGTTCCTTTACGCGTAATCTAAAATAGATTACATATACGCGTAATGTAAGTAATCTATGTCATCTATGTAGTTATGCGTAATCTATATAATCTAAGAGCTAAATTTTTGCTTTTTATTTTCTATATCGCTTTTTAATTGGTTTTGCAATCGTTTCTATTCTCTTTTCTGTACACCTCTTGCTCTTTTCTATAAATAACGTCAAAACAATTCAGTTTTTTACACGCATTTCTTACAAAGTGAGGTTAATTCATCAATTAAATCGTTTATTTTGTTTAATAAAACAAACAACTCCATAAAATATCTAATAAACTTATTATTAGGATTATTGTGAATGGATTGTATTCATGTTATCAAATTAAAATGGGTCGAACTAAAAATTCGAATTTTGAGGAATTGCAATTCCAACTTGTGAATGCCGACAAACGCAAATGGGGTGCATATTGTTACGATTGCAAAAAAACATTGACAAACACAGCAACTTCAAGATTAAAAGCCCACAGGTAATCTCAAATCACACTTATTTTTGTGTTTTTTAGACAACGATTTAGATTTTAGATATTAATAAGAAATACTTTTAGGTCGGTTTGTAAAATAAAATTGGGTTCTTTGGTGGATACCGCGAATAGTGACACGGACCTGGTTCAAAACGAAACTAATCAGAATATGTCAATTTCAACGGTAAGTTTTGTTTGATTTATTAATTTAATACGTATAATCATAATGTATTTGGAAAATTTTGGTTACAGATTGATTTGACCAGCTCAACGGAATCATGCGTCTAATCAAATAATTGATGAAGCTAGTACTGGTTTGATTACCCTCCAAGACAATGAAATATTCCCTTTATCTACGTTCACAATAATTGCTTCATGTTCAGAATAAAAACAAACCGAAACCAGCTCGACACCTACTTCAAGAGTAGTAGACACCTACTTTCCATCATCATATCATCCGCCTCTTCTGTTCCATCGACGACATCGGTATTCATCTCGAACTTATCAAAAAAACGAAAATGAAATTTGCCAAAGTTCTTTGATAAAATTACTGATGATGAGGTTGCTAACTGCAACTCAAAGTTAGCGGCAATCTTTTTGGATGCAATATCCCATTGAATGTCATCGAATCAGATAATTTCAAAAATTTCATAAAAATTCTTCGGTCGGCCTATTCACCTAAGTTGCCAGGAAGAAAGGCATTATCTACAACCATATTGAATACCGAATTTCAACGTTGTCTCAAATTATCGTCTGATGCAGTTCAAAATAGATCGGTCCTCCTAATAGACGAGTGGAAAAATACGTCGAATAACAGCAAGTTAGTTGTGTCAATGATACAAAATACCGGTAAGTCAAAAGCCTTTCTGAATGCTTGGGATGTAACCTTAGAGTCGGAAACTTCGGTAAAATTGACTGCAATTGTAAACGAATCGATAAGTTTGGCCAAAAATCAATAAAATACAGAAATGTATGCCGTGGTTTCTGACAACGCAGCTTCTATGTTGAAATGGGTAGAGATGTCGATATTTGGCACAGTAATTGTAGCAGTCACACAGAGAACCTTCTAGCAAAAGACGTGATGAATACGGAGCTTAACAAACAAGTGCTAACGATTTTAAAAGAGTTCAAACATTCTAATTTCGAGAAGGCTCTAGTTGATGCAGGCGGTTCACGAATCAAAACACCAATTGATACGAGATGGTGCACATACCAGGATTCCTACGAATGTCTTATGCAAAATCGTGAATGATGATCGTCTCAAAAAAATTAAGAATAGTGTGAAATTATTAATATTTGACGATGAATTTTTAGATAACGTGAAAGAAAATATTTTACTTTTTAATCCGATTTGTAATCTAATCAACAGCTGTTTTGCTTTCGCAAAGCCGATTAGCTTTAATGTTAGAGGCCAATTTTGGTTTCAGCAATATTTGTTTATGAATTTCCAGTAACGAAAATATTTGTTCATCATAGTGGGTGAATTTATCAGTAGTAATTAAAGTAGAGTTGGCTTTTACATAAAACTAAAAAAAAAAAGATTTACATAAAACCGATTCAGATTACAATTACTACTGACAAAAAAGCCCACTATGATGAACAATTATTTTCCATTACTGGAAATTCAAAACAAATATTGCTGAAACCAAAATTGGCCTCTAACATTAAAGCTAATCGGCTTTGCGAAAGCAAAACAGCTAACGTATGCCAAAATCCTGAAACATCAATTGCTGAGCCTACTAATTTGTGGATGAATTTAGTCATACCAACCAAGTTCAGTAAATTTGAACTAAATTTAGAAAAACGACGAGACACGGCCTGTAATATATATGCCAAGTGTGCATACTACCTACCCCACAATTCCACGAGGAAGCTAAGCTAAAATTATCTCAAACAGAACGAGAGAATATATCTGAATTTTTTATTAATGAACTTGATTCGGAAGGTTTATCAAGCTTGAATGATTTTCAAGAAAATTTTGGAATTTTTCGAACATTGAAAATAAGGAAATCTTGGATTCAATAGTTTTTAGGAACATGGCGAGAACCCATCACAAATCCCTATCTAATCTCGCAGCGAAATTAATGAGAATTCCTGCGTCGTCTGCATCTATAGTATAGAAAAATTATTTTCTAACTGGTCTTTTGTACATTCGCCGATACGGAATAGACTGGATTTTGAGCGATCTAAAAAATTCCTTCATATTTATTATACACTTAAAATTCATGATGGAAATCAGTCAAGTGATTATTAAGTGTGAAAGAAACTTTTATAAGTCAGAATGAAATTACTTTTATATTTTATAATTTTGTATAATATCTTGTACTTTATGAAAAATAAATAATTTGTTTTTTTAGATGTATTGATTTTTAATTGGAAAAAATTGACTAGATATGAAAAACAACTAAAATTACCTATAGATTACATAGTTTACATAGATTACATGAAAATTTTAAATGTAATCTTCGCGTCATCTATAAGTAATCTATCGATGTAAAGTAATTTATTTTGTATACGGCACAACCCTGAATTAAAGTATTTGAAGGTACATTATTAACCGAAAATCAAATAGATTTTTTTCGACAATTTAAAATAGGCCCTAAGCAAACTTATATTAGAATTAGGCACATAAAAAAGACTACATGGAATTTCATTTATATATTTCCGAACGAATAATCCTCACATATTTATTAAAGAAAGATTAAAATATATTTCAATTAAATTTATTTGATTAGTCAATTGACGTTTCTTTTCGTATTAGTATTATTAGTCCATCAAAATTTACGAAAAAATGTACATTTTTTAAAATTGTTGTACATCAAAAAAAAACTTGGTTTTTTCTGTCAAATAGAATAATTTTTTTGATGTTTTCTGTCAAATAGAACAAATTGTTAGAAACTCTTAAAAAATATATAAGCCTTATGCGCATTAAGTGAAAGACAGCACTAAGCAAATTTGCATAAGCCTTACACACGTCTAAAAAAGCAGGCTATATGAAATTTTATATAAACCATAAATCAGTTAAAAATAATCACTAAGCAAATTCACATGAGCCTTAGTCATTCAAAAGCTTTAAGCAAAGTGCAGTAAGTTTTAGACAAATTAAGAATCTTAAAATTAAACAAATTCGAGTACTGTACCATACGAGTCAACGAACAATCATTTACTAATGATTTAACAAAGAGGATGCATCAATTTAAAAATTATCACTATTACAACCCTTTATACTATCACCATAAACGAAACAAGGATTGAATCCATAGATATACCAATTTTAACAAAATCCTCAACTAAAAAGATGCGGGAAATAAAGAGTTTTCCAATAAGAGGAATAGCGTGCGGTTTGGGCAGCTGCCAATTTTGAAGCTGTCATCTTTTGACATTTGACAAGTAAAAAACTACGCCATTACTAAAAATGGTACGATACATGCTTCAACAACCCATTGAAATTGTTAAAATTCGCTACAAAAATGGTGAAAATTTTGCAGTCACAGTTCGCAAAACTAAAGCACTTTTGGGTCGTCGTGAAGCACCTTCTCGGCCGGCAATAGTAAAACTGGTGGAAAAATTTGAGCTGTTGGGACAAGTTAGTGATGTGAAGAATCAAAACCGTATATGTCGCTCAACAACAACTGAGAATATTGCTGCTGTAGCCTGTAGTGTTGACGAAAACCCAGGTTTGTCGATTCCTTGTCGATCTTTGGAATTAAACATTCCACAAACGACATTACACCGTATTTTGTATAAAGACTTAGGTCCTAAGGCTTTTAAAGTTCAGTTAACTCAAGCCGGTCGATCACCATAAACGTCGTATCTTGGCTGATTGGGCCCTTCAAATGCATGAAAATGATCCGGATTTCCATCGAAAAATCATCTTCAGTGGTGAGGCCCATTTTCACCTCGGAGGCTACGTTAATAAGCAGAATTGACGCATTTGGACTCAGAAAATCCAAGAATGATTGTTGAAAAGCCTCTCTATCCTCAACGTGTCACTGTTTGGTGCGGTTTTTGAGCTGGCGGTGTGATTGGACCTTACTTATTCGAAAATAAGGCTGGTGCAACTGTTACGATGAATGGATTGCGTTACCATGATTAATGATTTGTTATGGCCGGAATTGGAGGATATTGATGTGGGCGACGTTTATTTTCAGCAAGACGGCGCTACGTGCGACGCAAGCAACGTTTTGCAAGAAAAGTTTCCTGCCGTGTTATTTCTCGAAGAGGTGATCACAATTGGCCACCGAGATCTTGTGATTTAACACCTTTAGACTTTTTCTTTGGAGCCACGTGAAACATAAGGTCTATGCCAATGTTCCCAATCGGTTCAAGACCTTAAAGATGAAATTCGAAAAGTTATCGAGGACATACAGCCGCAACTGTGGGAATTGGCCATGGAAAATTTCATGAAAAGGATATGGTGCTGCAAGCGTAGCCGTGGCGGTCATTTGGCTGATATCGGTTTCAAATGTTAATGGCATACCTTCCACTTTACAATGAAATAAACTTTCATTGATTTTTCTTAAAAAATACTCGTTTTTTAATATCAAAATGAAATCTCTTATTGGAAAACCCTTTACAAGACCGCGGGTCCAAATCTATCGTTTCTACACACATAATAGCATTCTCCACATTACTAACAATAATAGCCATACTAATTGTTTTATTCTTTATAAATAGGAAAAACAAAAACCCATTTTTCAAATTAAGGAAACTCTTCGCTGAGGACAGCTTAACACTTAGAGGGGAGGAGTTATCATCAAGCCACACGTGGCGCATCCCAAAATTCGTAGTATAAAAACGTATAAAACTTAACTTCAACCAAAAACATTGTACATTATAACCGTGTTTGTGAATAAGTTAGTCGTGTTTATTATTGGGTACTATACCATTCCCATCCACAACTGTTTAAGGGTAGTGAAACCCATAACCCATTTCCTGCCAGACAAAAATTGTTTGCTTCAATTTCAGTCCAACGCACAGAAATAAAAAATGTCACACACATTACAAAATGTCAGGTTGTAATGTCTTCCGGATTTTAACGAATTTTAGTTAAATCGGGATTATTTTTGAAAAAAACATTATAATTTGATAACATATAAATTAAATAACATATTAATTATTTGTTTTTGATAACATATTAATTATTTTACTATTTTTATAGTTATAGAACGATTAAAGTAGATTGCACAAATGTGTATTTTCGTCCAAAAAAATACAAAAATTAATTTTTGACAGGAGTCTTTTTCGTTACCCACACAATTGTGTTGGCCGGCAGGAAAGGGACATATATATACGTAAATATATTATATATATATATATATATATATATATATATATATATATATATATATATATATATATATATATATATATATATATATATATATATATATATATATATATATATATATATATATATATATATATATATATATATATATATATATATATATATATATATATATATATATATATATATATATATATATATAAAATACATATATATATATATATATATATATATATATAAAATACATATATATATATATATAATATGAATTTCAAACTTCTTAAAACAAGATCACCACACCAAAACTCGAAGAATTTAAATTTTGGCATAACACCAAAAATTTCTAAAAATTAGTAAATAAATAATTTATTTTACATAACAAAAACACTAATTTCTAATCAATATTCGAAACATTGAAAAATAAATCACTACTTATTTAGCAAGCAAACGTGAATTTAAATTAAAAAATTATAATTATGTCAACGCAATATGCCTCAACCAACGAACACGTAACAGCTTAAGTTGCCTGTTGTTTGTACGATTTCGGTTTGTGTTACCACCACGAAAATTGTATAGGCTCCTCATCACAAATAAAAAACCGATATAAAATGTTGGTGGTTGTGCCGCTCTCCTAAGTGATTTAAACGGAGGGCAGCTTAAGCTCTTAAGTGTTCACTGGTTGAGGCTATAGCCGATAACTAATGTAGTGGCCCCTTTCAAAATAAATAATAACATGGACAATACATGAAAATTCACTTTTAATTATTATTATTTTTATTTAAAATAAAAATGAAATTTTTTTCTTGTTAGTTATTTGTCACATTATTATTTGGTTTTTCTATCACAAAATGTAAAGAGGTACATAATCACTTACTCGCACGAAAACAAAATATAACTAACTACATATTAAGTAGCGTGGTTAAAAGAACACTAATAATCAACATTTAAACAAAATGGAAAAAGCAAAATTTCTTTAGTAGCTATGGTAACAAAGAAAAATGTACTATTTTTTCTTCTTTACAATGAAATCGTTTAGTGTCTGTAAATTAAAACTTAAAAACTAAAAAAACATTTATCTTTGTTTACTGAGGGTTTCAATACTTTCTTAAAAATAGTGTATCATTGTGTATCGTCTAAATTTATCACTAGTACGATGATATTATGCTTTAAAAAACAGTGTCACCATTATAATTCTTTCTTCTAGGATTTCTTTCTATAAAAAATGATTTATTAAACTGATTATTGTTATTATTACTGTCAGACAATTCGATGAAACGTTGGCCGTACATGTTTTTGAAAAGTTTTTACTTATGGACAAGAAACAAACTTTGAATCCGAACGCATAATAATGAACTTGCTGTTCTTGATTCTTGTTGTATTGCGCGAAACGGTGCAAGATAAAAGAATTATACTTTTAACGAAAATTGTTCAAGATCGATGAAGACGTATAGCGATGATCTCGATATTGACGAAAGTTATTTTTTTTTTATTACAACCTATACTTTTGATTGTTTTTCTTTTTTTCATTAAACTGAAATAAAACTTTTGTTATTACAAAATTTCTCGTGGCGAAGGTTTCAAATCAATTCTTCTTTAATTTATTAAGCAAATTAAAACAAAAAATGCATTTTTTAATTTAAACTATTTTAAGAAATTAACATTTATTATCTCCGTAATTTCTATTTATAAATCAATAAAAATAAATTTTAAGAAGATGTTGTACACTAATGAAGAAGTGTTCGATAAGAGGATGGTATGGTATACATCGTAAGTATCGCCAAAACGAACGGGATTGAATTAGGTTACACGATAAACGGCATCTCCAGATCGGAATATCACATAATATCACATTTAGAATAAATGGATCGGAAGAGATAACCCTACTTCTTTTCCTGCACGATCACCAGATCTAACTTGTATGGATTTTTATTTATGGAGAAAAATGAAACACTTAGTATATTTTTACCGGAATACCACAGCAGAAACAATGAAACAAAGAGTTTAAAAAAATTCAGAAATAATAACGGGTGATCAAATTAGTATTATATATTTTATAAACATTAGCCGCCAGTTTTTTTCAGATTCCCTTCAAAATTGACATTTGTGTTGTGTATTGGTTGACAAATCACCTTGGAAAGATACACAGTTGCACAGCGTTAAAATTTCTTACAAGAATAATGAATCTATTCGAGCACCGCTTAGCGGATTGAACAGCGTAACTGAACAGCGCACGGTAAAGGTAATACAGAGCTTACTATTTGTAAAGTAATTAAACAATTGGAGACAAATGGTAGAGTTTGTAGTGTTAAGAATTCTACCCGTCAAAACGTAAACGTACTACTAAAAATATCGATGCTGTTGAATCAACGTGTGGATGAAAATTGTGAACAATCAATTAGACGTCGTTCTCAAGAACTTGAAGTTTCTTCTGACAGCACATGGAGTATTCTTCATAAAGATTTTCATTTCCTGTCGTATAAAATTCAGTTGAACCAAACTTAAACCAAATGACCATTTATTGCGCAGAAATTTTGCAGATTGGGCTTTAGAGCTACTTGAAACAGATCCATTATTGCATGGAAAAATCATATTCAGCGATAAAAACTCGTTAAATGGGTTCGTAAATAAACACAATTGTCACATTTGGAGGGTTCGTAAATAAACACAATTGTCACATTTTTTCCTGAAACATGTTTACATCCACAAAAACTAACAGTTTGGTGTGGTCAGTTTGGTGAACAGTTGGTTAACAGTTTTGGGATTCGAATTAGAAGTAGATAAGAAGTAGATTCTGCTCCCGCAGGTGTACATAATAGCCTTAGTTATTAAGATTTGAAAACTTGATGTTATTTTCAATGTTTGAAAGATTCAATAAATAAATAACATTGTTAAAAAAACAGTTTGGTGTTGTTTATGGTCTGGAGGTGTAATCGGACCACATTTTTTTGAAAATGAAAATAGCATTGCAGTTACCGTCAATGGAGAACGCTACAGACACATGATTACTGATTTTTTGTGGCATGAATTAGATGATTTCGACTTGAACGATATGTGGTTTCAACAAAATGGTACAACATGCCATACATCTCATGACACAATCAATTTATTGAGAAAAGCTTAAGGACCAAGTAATCTCCAAAAATTCCGATGTGAACTGGCCACCAAGATATAACTCCAATGGACTTATTTCTATAGGGTTATGTTAAATCATTGGTTTACTCCATTAAACCACAAACATAAACGCGCGGTATTAAAACTCTATTTTAAGCTATATATCATTTATCAATAATTGAATCTTTGATTATAAAAAACGGGCCAATTTTTTGATCCAAAAAAGCGGCTTAGAAAAACATATTGATGCAATGACCTTAAAACCAACATTATTCGTGATGTTTAGGACGGCGGAGAGTGCATTTTTGACCTTCCGTCGGCGGTCATACAAAATTACAAAAATAAAAATATTATATCTTTCTCCAATTCTTTTGTAATTTTGTTGTTAGTTTCGAACAAACTGTTGAAGCCGAAGGATATTCGTTTTTTAATTTTTCTAGCAATGCATGTACATTTTTATTTTAAATTTTGGCATTTTTTTATCATTTTTATCCAACATAAGTCGATTTGTAATACCATCCAATTCGAAATTGTTGTAATTGGTACGTAGATTTAATAAAAATAGCAAAAAAAAATACGAATATCATGTAAAATACAGAAAAAATGCGTCGTACGTCTTCAATTAATTGCGTGACACTAAAAATAATACACAAAATATAAACAAAATGATCATATTCGATTTTTAAAGCAAAGTAGCTGACATCTGCCGGATATTTTTTTAACTAGAGCCAATGGTGGTATAAATTTATTTATATGTCAAACTGCATAGTAAAATAAAGCCTTACATCAGTAATTTGCAAATTAAATTAATTTGATAAAAATATATTTACCAAAACAGTTAGTGTTAGTTGCATTACAGCCCAAATACACAGTACAAACATAAAATATTTCGAGCAAGTTTTTTAAATATTCATTAAAGATTTTGTGTTTTTCTACCCGTGGTACTTATTGGAGTAGCAAATGAAAGTTTTCCAGTATTAGTCTTCATACGTGATCGTATATTGTTTGTTATAAATAATATGACTAACTGATTTAAAATAGAAGGCTTCCAACAATTTGTTTACATTTACTCCCAGGTCCTGGACATTTGCAAGTGGCAGTATTTATCCATTACTTGTTTAAATGGATGAAAAGATTTACTTCCCATGTCTGGTTTTCGGGGTTTGACGATTGCAATCAAATACTCGCAGTTTTGAACATGTTTTGAGTAATTCCTTCAATACCAAACAATATTATGTTTCTAGTCTGGTAAACTTTCCGCCGCCGCAATAGTAAATAATGACTGATATTGAAATATCAAATTTTTCATCAGACATCATAGAACAACAATTGCAATTATAAAAACAAATCGGCACTTTCAAGCTGATTTTCGTAATTAATTCTGGATTGATTTCCAAAAAATAATATATATTTATATTTTATGTAATATTATTATTAATTTATTATATTCTTCTGCGGTGTAATATATTACGCTTGCACCATTTTCCTATACGACTTAACATATAAATGAATGTGCACCACCATTGGCTCGGCGACTACGGCGCCTCTAGCGGCGCTTTAAAGGCGAATAGTATTATCTGCGCTCTCACGGTTGTATTTATATTTTTGTAGTGGAATACAACTTCGTATTACGTTATCTAAATAGGCGCCTTTCTTAAATTCTCACTAACTTCTTGAATATGGATAAGAAAAATTCAATTTATGAATTAAGCAAATCAATTACACTTAAATTGTTCATAATTTGTTATGTAATAATTTAGGTTTTCGTTACGTTTGTGAAATTTATTTCGCCGTCGTAATAAGGAGGGAAGGTGTATTATTTTTACTTAATTGTGGTGCCGTCTAGATGTCGACTTACGTTGTCGTCATCAGCAAAAAATGAATGTCACAGGCCGGTACTATAGAAGGCACTGTATATATACAGATATTTAGACGTAACAATTACATATTTTCTGATAGCTAAAGACAGGTACATAATGTTTTGTTAGTAAATATATGTATTAAGAATTTTATAGTTTTGTGCTATACAGCCAAGCTACACACGATTTTAGATTCTGGTTTCAAACTAAGTCGTAATAAATTTTTATTGTTTATTTAAACGCTTATTTTATATTAAAACATCAAATTTTTTTGAAATGTTTTATTCTTTTCTCTCGAAAATAAAATTTAATCAAAAATCTACATCTCAAAAATAGCCTTAAATTTTTTTATTTTCATTTCTATTTTTTCATTTCGGATTCACCGAAAAATTTAATGTCGCAGTTTGGAGTACGGATTTTGTAGGTAAAAGGAGAAAGAAAGGTGGAGCCGGTCTTATAATATCGTGTGTAGCATGGCTGTAATACACATAATTATTTTATCCCTATTTTGCCGTCGGCTTGAAAAATATATCTCGACGGATTATTTTTTCAAATATTTCGACCATAAAATGAAACATAAAGTGTAAAAAAAATCCTTCCAAAAAAGGAATAGAAAGAAAAGAATACTGATCACGTGACATGGCTTTAAAATATTCCAAACAGAATGTAATAAAAAAACGATTTGGAAGTAATGGAATACATTTTTGACAGTCATTTTTTTAGTTGTTTAATATTTTTATATATTTTCATTTCTATAGTTATTATTCTCCATTTTTAATTTATTTTATTTTATTTTTTACAACTTTTTTTTTATGTACATGTACATTCTACAAAACAAACAATATGGCGGAAAATATTAAGAATATTCCTTTCGTTCTACCTGTTTCTCTAGTACGAAAAGAATACGTCCAGTGGCACTATTCCGGTAATTCCCCGGGAACAGGGAATTGGGGAAAGTATTTATATGTAATTTCAGTTGAAATATTTTTTTTTCCGGCATACTGAGGAAAAAAGTTTTATGTAAATATTTATAAATTGGGAATAATTTTTCCATATCTAAATTGGCAGGGAGAATTATTCCCAATTTTATTTTGTTTTGAAAAAAATTACCACTAGCTTTTTACCTCAGTATGCCAGAAAAAAAAATTTAAATAAAAATTACATATAAAATCTTTCCCCAATTCCCTATTTCCGGGGAATTACCAGAATAGAACGTCTAGAATATATAAAAATATCAAAGAAAAGGAATAGAAGGAATGAAATGAATAAAAAACTAAATATGTCATGTTCGGAACGTCCGGAATATTCGCAATGAATAAATAAACACTCACAGTGTAAACTATAAAAAAGTGTTTTGTTAAACTATAATTATTAAAATTAAAAAGTCGTTTAAAAAATTACGTTTATTGCAGATTTCTTTAAACAACTCATCGAAAAATCGACAAATTCAATATAAATTTCTGTTTTGTTGTCGTCAGTGACGTAATGCGCACAAAACTTGGAATATGAAACATAGGAATATTTTACCTTCTCAAGTTTCTCTTTATCGTGTTTTATTTATTTCATTTTGTGGCACAGTGTGATAGCGAATATAGTGTTGTATTAGTGTTAATTAAATGTGTAATAGTCCAATTACAAAATCAGAGAAGTTCATTTTTTTTAAATTACATATTATATTATACTTTTTACACTATTTGCCGTAAGCACTTGGCGAAACACACTTAATAAACAAATTTTATTAAACACTTGTATTTTTATTTCGCAAAAATTAGAGTTTTGAAAATTTTAATTAAAAAAAATTTGTTCAAAAAGTTTAAAAAACCACTTGATCGATTTCGTCTTGTTAGGTCATTATCAGGAGAGGAATACTCCTGATGATGACCTAACAAGTCGAAATCGATCGAGTGATCTTTCAACTTTTTAAACAAAAATTTTTTTAACTAAATATTCAAAAATCTAGTTTTTGCGAAATAAAAAAACAAATGTTTAATAAAATGGGTTTATATTATATTATATTTCAATGGAATTTATTAAACAATTTTAAGAAGTCTAATGTGACCTTGAGAAACGCATTTTTCGTATTTCGTTAAAGTTGTATATACATTTTTGCAGCATTCGATTTCCCTTTCCTTGTTACTCGTATTATGCATGTGCACGAGTTTTTTGTATAGAAACAAATACATAACTTTTGGTCTTACTTTGGGAAAAACTATTCCTATTAGAATAGAAATGAAACTTGTGCCCAAAGTAACAGCCAAGCAATTTTTTATACTTTTATCGGTTGGTACATAATTGTAATAAAATCAAACGAAGCATGCGATTTACTTTTATGTCATAACAAATATTTATGAAAATATAAAATGCGTTTTCGACGTAAATATGTCTTATTTTACAGACTAATTCAGCATCGGAGTTTATTTTTTGTATCGCTGATTTATGTCGTTTGGTTCTTTATCCTTTATGCGATAAAAATTCTACATTACTCCCAGAGTGACAACTCATAAAAATAGAAATATTTTATTAATTAACCGAGTGGTGAACATTTGACCTACACGAAGAATAATTATATAGGAATAATTCTAATCCTACTTTTAGGTGGAATGAAATTATTCATTCCGGATTAAATTTATATGGAATTGTTGTTGTAAAATTCCCAAAGTAAGACGCTTGATATGTAAAATAATAAGTGTATAATTATCATGTTGGTACTATATATTGTTTTCGTTGGGGATAAAGGAAAACAATAGAAACAAAATAGCTTTAAGCCTTTATTCCACAATGAAAAATTATTTAGTAAAATATACTGGAGAAACAAAAAGAGAAAGCTAATCAATAAATTATATTAGAGTGACAGAAAAAAACAAAATTTATGGGAACATTTTATAGTTAAATTTTGACATCTTGAAGATAACATAACCAACCACTCTTCATAAAATAAATTTACTTCGGTAATTTCTTTTTTTTTAGGAATTTAAGTTTGTTTGGTATTACAATTCATCAACGTCAAATAAAAATATTTTATAAATTTCTACTCGCGAAGAAATCACATATTAGCTGCCTTTTTTTGAAAACAATCGAGTAGAGTTCGCGATAGCTATTTTCAAATTTGTCCAATTTAAAATTAAAAATTTAGTTTTTTTTTAATTAAATAATTTAGATTAGATTAATTTTTTGGTGGTGGCGCATGCGATTTCACTAAGAAATACTAAAAGTGGAATAATTTTTGCACCATCAACAATTCGAAATAACTTTACTTGGCTGTTTTTGTTGGAAATGAGCTCGCTTATCACCCTGCTTCGTTTGATCTACCCATTTTGGGACACCCTGTATATACTTAAATTACAAATACATTAAATAATATTTTTGGGATAGGCAGAATCATGTTATTTCATTTCTTTCTATATTCAATTTTAGAAAATAAATAAAGTGCTCTGTTATAAAATTTATAACCTCAAAATAACATGCGCAATCGCACCATTAAATTATTTTTGATAAAAAAATTTCTTCCCATACACAAGGATTTAATAAATTTATTTATTTAAAATAATTTGTTTGACTTGAATCCATTTTTACACGTATATTATACAAAACGATAATATACGTGAACGGTTTTCTCCATAAAAATATTTTTGTAATAAAATTTAAAAGGAGTGGGGTTGGTTTTTTACGTTTTGGTTTCCACTATACTTAACTTGATATTTTGTATGAAAAATTATGGCAACACAACAACAATTTGCTCAGTAAAACTCAAGTATTTTTTATGGCAGCATACAACTGGGGCTCTATTCTTGAACTATTACGAAAATTTTCGGACCTTCGTAACACTATTTTTATAATCGTAAAGGAGAAATCATAAATTGGTATTGTTGAAACCATTTCGAAAATAAGAAATAGGGGAATAAAAAAGAATGACATTTCGTAATGAGGTGATTAAAAATGCCATTCGACTTGAAAAACTTAAGCGAAACGGACATTTTTTAAATTATAGTTTTGAATTTTTGTGCTTAATATTATTAAATTTTAAATATTTTTATTATTAAATTTTAAATTTTTAATATTGTATTTTATCATATAAACTATTGTGGTTATCGAATTTTGTTTGAAATGCCAAAATTTTTAAATTTATGTGCACAGCTGATTTGTGCTTAATTATAATTTTTATTATGGATTTCCCAAATATAAACTAGTAGTAGTAAACAGAAAATAAAAGTGGACAAACCTAAAAAAAAAATCATCCCAAATTACCAATTATAGATATTCCCATAACTCTTATGTGACATGAATTATCCCCTCCCATGAATTATAAAAAAAAAATCGTGTTGAATTGGTTAAGGCATAAAGCCTTTATTCCACAATGAAACATATTTTTTCAGTAAAAAAAGAGCGAGATTAAAATATAATTTCGCCACGTACCAAAACGAAACAAAAAAAAATTTCAGTAAAATTTACTGGGGAAAATGTTGCCATAACAAGTATGAAACTCAATACTTTTTATGGCAACATTTGTCGTCTTTGTTGTTTTGTTACTAACGTAATTTTAATATGTATATTCTCCCCTTTAATGCGTGGATTCCAGTGAAACAATTCTTTTCAGTAAAAAATACTGAGAAACCGAAAAGAGGAGAGTATACATATTAAAATTACGTTAGAGTGACAAAGACAACAAATGTTGCCATAAAAAGTAGTCAGCCGTGCTACATGTAGTCTCATAAGACCGGCTTCACCTTCCTTTCTTTCCCCTTTTACCTATAAAATCCATTTTAACTACGACATTAAATTCGGTTTTTCATTTCGGTGAATCCGAAATGAAAAAATAGAAATGAAAATAAAAAAATTTAAGGCCATTTTTCAGATGTAGATTTTTGTTTAAATTTTATTTTCGAGAGAACAGAATAAAACAATATAAAAAATTTGGTGTTTTAATATAAAATAAGGGTTTAAATTAACAATAAAAATCTATTGCGACGTAGGTTGAAACCAGAAACTAAAATCTCGTGTAGCTTGGGTGATTGAGTTTCATACTTTTTATGGCAACATTTTACCCAGTAAATTTTACCTATATTTTTTTTGTTTCGTTTTGGTACGTGGCGAAATTATATTTTTATCTCG
Organism: Nephrotoma flavescens; assembly: GCA_932526605.1. NCBI lineage: Eukaryota > Metazoa > Arthropoda > Insecta > Diptera > Tipulidae > Nephrotoma > Nephrotoma flavescens. Next base: position 101,731,048 of record OW052222.1, on the reverse strand, counting down.
CTCTTTTTTTACTGAAAAAATATGTTTCATTGTGGAAAAAAGGCTTAAAGCTTTAATTCCATGGATAAAATTTGCTGACAGCAATTTTTTTGCTGATAATACGCAAAAAAAATTTCCATAAGAGTGACAAAGAACAGAAATATTTTTTATTTCATTTTATAGAAAAATTTTATGGTTTTACATTTTGGCATAACCTAAAAATTTTTAATTTGTACATTTTCGTACAATTCGATTTTCGTTTATATGTTTTAATTTTTATATATGAACCACAAAAAACCACTAACGTTAACAAATTTCAACACAAAAAAAAATTAAATCGTCATTTGACTATAAAAATGGCGAACATCTATTTTGTATGAGTGTGGGAAAAATTTCTTATCTTTACATACACTTTTTGTAGATGTGTGAAAAATGCTGCCATAAAAAATACTCCAATTTACATTTTTTATGGCAGTAAACTTCCCCATTATGGCAGTAAACTTCCCCTATCGCAACTTCCCCTCTCAGTAAAATTTTACTGATAACATGTTTTGTTTCGTACATAACCAAGTAAAATCTATATTTTTTTCTCGCTTTTATTTTTGCTGACAGCAGATTATTTCCATGGAATAGGCCCATAAAGCGCAACATTAAAACAGGTATTAAGACGATCTACTTTATGTCGAGTGGGGATAAGCATGATTGATCCAAAATTATTAATGTAGATACGCGCACAAAAATCATGTAGTCAAATATTTTTTTTGTAGCGTATATATATACTTTATAATATATGATAAAACGTTTGGCCATGATAAATGATGTTTGTGTGTTTGTTATATGATGAATGATAGTTGAATGATTTTTTGTACGTGAATTTTCCTTTAGTAAGCTACGAGTAAAAGCGTTAAGAAATTTTGTTGTATTTCTTCCTGAAGATTCGAATGAGTGACTATGGGACCGAGGAAGTGAAAATTTGCTCCGTGTACCTTTTCTTCTATTCACAAGAAATACACTCAGTGTGAAAGAAATTCTACAGTTCTACTTTTTTTTTTTCTTTTTAATTTTCTCGCGAACTGAAATATTTTTTTGAATTAAAGTATGTCAAGTTAAAGATCATTTCATCACCTATCCAATGATACCATGTGTGTATATTTTCTGTTGAAAACAATTACAATACCAACAATAGAACACAACTCCGAACATTCGTTCCAGGTAGCACCGGTTACGTAGATTTTGGCAAGTATAAAAGGATACGTTTTAAGAAAATTGTCATCATTCACATATCAACACTTAGTGTCAACGATCTTCTATCGATTACGTCTTCATCCGGAACAAGGAAATGAATACCGCACCAGAGGTAGCCGCTGAAGTGGTTGCACTAATTGCGAGGCAGAACCAAAGTGAAGTGGCTCGACATCTGAATTTGAGCCGATTCTCCGTTCATCGAGTGTGGCAGAGATATTAAGAAACTGGCTGATACAAAGGGCGACAAGGATCTGGACGACCACGTGTTACAACATAGCGTGATGACGGCTTTATTGTCACGACTTCTTTGCGAAATCGCCGTTTGAATGCAGTGCAAGCCTCTAAGAAGTTCGTGAAATAGAAGTCAGTCGGTAGGCAGTTAGAAGACGACTTCGAGAAGATGATCTCACTGCACGCAGATCAGCAAACGGGCCGCAATTGATCCCAGCTCACCGACCAGCCCGCCTTCAGTTCGCTCGAGTGCATTTGGATTGGACAGAAGAAGAATGGAGAACAGTCCTGTTCTCTGACGAGTGCAGGATGTGTTAACATCACGACGGACGAGGCAGGATATATAAAGGATCAGGAGACCGACTTGATTGTTGCATTGAAGAACGTATCTCGTATCGCGGTGGATCGAGCATGTTCTGAGTAGGCATGTCACTGGAGGCGAAGACAGATCTTGAATTCATCTCCGGAGTGAAGACTGGCCGTGAACATCCTGTTCGTGCAGGATAATGCGAGACCGCATACGGCTGGCATAGTATACAAGTACCTTCAAAAGGTGGATGTGCCTGTTATGGAGTGGCCAGCACGAAGCCCGGACCTCAATCCCATCGAACATTTATGGAACGAGCTGAAAAAAAGAGTTCGAGCCAGAGATATTGCTCTAACGAGTCTCCAAGAGCTGCAATAGCCGATCGCAGAGGAATGGGAGGCGATACCTTAAAATTTGGTGAAAACTTTGGTGAAATCAAAGAAACATCGAATGGAACCTGTCATTCGGGTTAGGGAGGGAATACTTCTTATTAATAAAAATGTTTTTTTGTGATTTCCATGTTTTAATTCGATTTTACCACTAATTTTCATGTTGACAAATTCACAAAAAACTTGTACTTCAGATATTGACCCCAAAAGCCACTTTTTTGGCACGGTATAAGTAAAAAAAAACATACCACTGGATAGGTGTTGAACTAGACTTTGAATATGCATTTGAGAAAAGTAAACACACATTGGATTTTTGATATTTTTGAACTTTTGTTGAAAATTAATCAATGTGCGAATTTTTTGAACCCAAGTGTAGAAATAAATGATTATATTTTTTACTTTTTACTTTAATATTAATTTGTTTAAGGTGATTAAAGATTCTGTTATTAGGAAGACGTGAATGTTGTATTGTTAATCTGAGTGTATTTAATGATCGATAATTAGCAAAGGCAGCTCAATATTATGACAGTACTGAATTAAAATTTAATAATCGACGATACTTAGAATTGTTAACCGGACAAGCGGTGCAGTGGTTAAAGCTTCGGCACTTGGACCGGGAGGTACTGCGTTCGAATCCCATCAGAGGCTAGATGCAAATCAAATTTTCATTATCGATTACAATCGGTGATGTTAATAAACACAACTAAGACCCTCTGATGGAGTGCAGAATTCAAGGCCGACCTGGCCGACCCACCTTCCATGTCAATGTACAGGTTGACATGGGGCTTGCAATGTGCAGGTGTACTGTAATTGTGTGAGTAGATGAGTAGGTGAATGGGTTAATGATGTGGCGTGCATGCGTGGTATCACAATGGGCCAAAAAGTGGCCTAAGTGTCAACCACTGAAACCTAACCTAGAATTGTTAGGTCATCATATACATCCTGTGAAATCCTTACAAACTCGGATTAATTGGTGTAGGGTTGTGTGTTAGGGCAGCCGTGTTATACAACATAAGATGAGATGACCCCTGGATGAAATTGATTAATTATTCCAGTCATCTACGACTGAGGCCGATAGATACATATTATGAAATGAAATTTAGATATCATATGCATAATCACAACTAACACAAATTAATAAATTAACATCTCTTATCCACAGACAACGTGTATGTGTAAATAATTAACAAATCGTATATATAAATTATTAACAAAGTAGTTAGATAACGACATTGCTGCGTGGCGCCCTAGTCGTTTCTGTACCTAGTTAATCTTTTCCTTATATTACCATTAATGTGAGGATACAGGCAGGGCCTGGGCTCGTATAATTCCGGAGTACTATTCGTTTTTCAAATATGCTTTTGATATTGGACTACGCTTACTCCAGGAATGTACTATACATACCTAGAATCCATGATTCTAAGTATGTATAGTACCATCATGGTTGGCCTGTACGTCTCTTATCATATCATATCATACAGTTCCAAACAGTTTAGTACGGCTGGTTACCTCTGAGTTATCGTTAAAAAATAACAGGTTGTAATACCTTTCTTACAGATTTTAACGGATCTTACTTAATTCGCAATTCTTTTTGAAAAAATCATTATAATTTGATAAAATGATAATTATATAGCATTTTAAGTTTTTGTTTTGGATAACATATTAATTATTTTACTATTATTATAGTTATAGTGTTATTTTTCAAACGATAGCGATTTAAGTATTATGCACAAATGTGCACGTTGACCCAAACTACATACAAAAATAAATTTTTGATATGTTTTTTCGTAAACGCACAATTGTGATAGTGGGCTGGAAAAGGATATATAATTGTCGATTGAGTATTGATGATAGCTTGCACTTAAATTTGAAGGTAATCAATGTTAACGATTGCACTTCTTTTAGGTCTAAACATTTACCATAGGTATACTAAACACCCATTTGAATTGCTTGAGAAAAACGAACAGAATTCATACTCAGACCTATTTCCGGAGATGTGGAGTAACTTTATGGTAACAATGTACATACAGCTCGAGAACGCACTCCCGATCTTGCGTTATATATTTTGTACGTTTTTGGAAAATTTTGTACCGAAACTAGTTTTAAAAATTTAAATAACCTAAAATTACAAAATTTCATAAAGATTCACTTAAGGGAGATAGAACCAATATCAGAAAGTGCAAATATTAATTTTTGGTTTCACCCAAATTATTGTCTACATAATAATATTGCATAGGTATAGACAATTATCCTGCAATTGCAGTACATACTTCCAATCCCTGCGTTTTTATAAATTTATAACACGCATTCTAAAAGAGAGTACATACTCGCCTTGTCCGCCCCGCCGTCAACCCTTTCCAATTGTAAGACTTTCGCCGTTGTAACCGATTATTTAGTGTTATTTTCATTATTAACAATAACAAGATCGAAATTGTTACTGTACTTAAGCAATATAGCATCCCTTGGTAAGCAAACGAGAATTTCTCGTTTGGATTTTAATGATTCTTAATTTTGCTTGGTTGGAAAGATTCTTTTTCACTCCCAGATTGATATAGATAATTAAGCTCGAGCTTGATTTTTTAGTTGATTAGAATAAAAATTAGGTAATTATCAAAACAAATTACATATAAATTAAATTATTTAATAATTTTAGGGCAGTATGTACATAAATAATTGTAAACATTTGACGTCACAAAAATAAATGGATATTTTCGCACCAGAACGAATGCACTACAACTAAATTGAAGTTTTTGTTTTATAACTGATTATTTTACTAGTGGAACGGTCAAAAGTATTTATCAATCGTAACGTAGTTAATAAATAAAAATATTGTCAGAAAATTAATTGAAAATACTGATATGCAGCAAACCAGTACAATCTTTTCAAATAAAAATAATGTTTTGACATTTAAGCTGTCAAAATTTTTGTGGTACACAGAATTGAGCGGAAATGTTTTTCCAAAACCAACACATTTCCCAAATTAATAGTAGCACATTAGTTCATTTCCAAATAAGATAAATTTATAAATAAATTTATTATTAAAATTAGATAGAATTGTCAGTAGTATTTGATTATATTTCTAACTAACCTCTGATGGAGACATTGACGCCATTTTTTCACCAAAAAACTACAAAACTAGGCACTAGAAAAAAAATTTTGACATAAAGGGGAAATATTTTACAAGCTTTGCATATTCACACGGCCACGCATAAAAAGTACGGTTTTTATCCGCCACTTCACACAAGGCTTCAAAGAAGCGGCTTCATAATCGTTAAGGCTCGGTTACAGAATCCGCGCCGCTCCGTTTCGTTTCACCGTCAAAATTAGTTCTGACATCTTGTATGCATTTTATATAGAAAAACGGAATGCTTAATTACATCGAGCGGGATGAAACGGTCGTCCTTATCCGTTGTTTTAAATCTAAATTTTACGGAAAGCGGATTGCATAACCTCAACCAGGTTTGACGGATAACAAAAACATGTCAAAGATATAAAAAACAAATCTATAATTATACAAATTTTTAATAATTATTATTAATACAATATTACTTCTAAAAAATTTATAACAAGTTCTTGAATAAGACGCCATCTTGAATAAGTCGATCAAGTCGTCCCAAACGATTTTGCTGACTTATGTTGACAGATATGGCAAACAACAAATGTTTTAGGAATTTGTTATTTAATAATAAAATAAAAAATTAAAATGGATAAAAAATAATTTATTTTAATGAATTATTTAATAAATAAAAACATAAAAATGTGTCTTGAGTTATTAAAACACGATGAAAATTTATTGTTGTAGCTGAGATGCGCGAAATGAGCAAGCTACAATTTTACCTTAGGCCGTGTCCCAAACACCGACTTATTTGCTTATACCGACTTATTCAAATAAGTCTGCTATCGAGGTGACTTATTTTGAAAGCAAAAAACTTATTTGATCATGTAAATAAGCAATATACATTTGATCATGTAAACATGAAAAATTCAACAAATTATCAAATACATATTATTAATAATTTTCAAACATTAGTGATATTTCACTTAATTAATAACTGTATTGTGTCTTAATAAATTAATATAATTAATAGATTTTAGAGATATAAAATTTTTTTAGAGATAATAAATTATTAATAATAATAAATAAATTATTTTTTGTGTATTCTAATTTTTTTATTTTATTATTAAATGAAAAATTACCAAAACATTTGTTGTTTGCTATATCTGTCAAAATAAGTCAGTAAAATCGTTTGGGACGACTTGATCGACTTATTCAAGATGGCGTCAAATAAGTCAATAAGTTTGAAATATGTCGGTGTTTGGGACACGCCCTTTGTTTTACTTTTCACATTTGTTTGAATAGATAATAGAATAGTCCACTACAGTGGGAATAGGGAATACATGTTTTTGTTTTCTATTCAATGCAAGTTGAATATAATCAGTAAAATTTTGCTTTGTATTCACGGGCATTTGGGATTTTTTTTTATTTGGAAAAAATAATTCCATTTTATAGCAGTTTAGACATTAATTTTTCCACATTATTTTTTTGGGGAATTGTAATTCGTACATTTTCAGATTTTTAAACATATTTTTTTCTAATATTTATATATTTAATAATAAATTAAACTTGTAATAAGGTCGCAATATGGGTTTTAGTTCATAAAACCCAAAATAAAAAAATTTTCAGAGAAAAATTATTCCCAGTCTACCAGAATATACATTTGGGAACGGCAAATAAATATTTGGTAATTGGTGCAATTTCAAATTATGTACAGCAAAATATTTTCCCAATTCCCTGGGAAAGCCAGAATAGGGCCACAGATGTGCCTATTCAGTTGTCTCTTCCGAATCCTCCTGCAGTAATTATTAAGCTTTGAAAATAAATTTTACTATGGGCTTACACCAAAAGTTTTAGAGAAAATTCGTTTTCCTGAAAAAGTTTATTTTTGAGTTATCGTTTTATTGCACGCATGGTGCAATTTACTTTCTCTTTTATTGCAGTATTATAGCAGTTGTCTTGCTGGCAGCACGTTTTCTTGAAAATTTGTGTGAATCTATGCATTTATGTTTAATTGATAAATAAAACAAAATAAATAAAATTTCATAAAACTAAATTATTTTTATTATCTGAAACTTTCGACAAACAAACAATTTATTTATTTTTTTGAAAATATTTGGAATAAATAAATTTTATTTGTAATATTTATTTATTTTTTTTATTCAAATTAACTATAAAGCCCGATTTTATGAACGAGGATTTACTCGAGAAATTTATTTTTTGCTGATTTTATAAACGACAATAAATATTTACTCTCTTTTGTGTATTTGATAAGGCGTCGGTCACATTATTATTTCTTTTACTTCCTCACAGCTCATTTTCTTGTGCTTCTCCATATTAAAAAATTATAATTATTATTATCAATTATTATCAAAAAAAATAATGTCCTTTTTAAATATTAGTATGCTATAGTAGTATTCAACAGCTCAATTCCCTTAGACGTATCACTTCATGCGACGTGACTATGGATCTTCCTGGTTACTAGATTTTAAAATCAAAATTTACTAAATAGTTTTGTGCAAAACTCTCAATGAAAATTTTTTAGATCTTAGTTGGCTGCATTAGTTTGGATTATTTTTGATTTATTTGTCACGTCAAAATTCCAAGTGATAGAAATTGTCATTTGAAGTGACAGCAGTCGATAGGAAATATTTATAAAGCAGCATACTAAGATTTAAAGAACAGCCAGAACGACTTTTATGAAAAATTATTTTGCAAGTTTTGATTTAACGATCTAGTAACCGAGAAGATGAGTAGTCACATCACTTGAAGTGATGCGACTAGGGGAATAGGGGTGCAAATCTCGCTGGAATTCTGACAGTTTTCGCGCAGAAGTAATATGGCGGATACACAGTGATGTATTAAGTATAATATTCATGTTTATTGTTTACATTTTTACGTTGTATTTGTATTTAAATGGAATAGGAATTTTAGGATACAATTAAAACACAAACTTTAGATTTTATAAATTTTAATGATATTTAATTCGATAAGTTAAGAATTAATTCAAAATTCTATTAAATTGAAAACTGAATTTGCTGTTTTGTTGTTGTGTGGTTTAGTGCGATACGAATCACATTTGGTTATTTATTTTCCCTAGTCCGTACCAAAATTAAATGTTGTCATTGTTTCCAAAAGGCATGCAATATTTTTTTAGACCTATTAATTTTCACTTGATATATGATTATAATAACATAAATACATAATAATTTTGAATGTTTTGTGTATTAAAACTGAAATATATTTCTTTTTCATGGTTATTTATTATTTTATTTAGGTTTACTATATAAGATAAATTCGACCCTTCAAAATTTTTATAAAAAAATTTTCTACACCACTGAAAGCTGCGCAGAACAGTTAAAAAAAATTTTTTAACATCTGAATATTACTATACGTTCTTATATCCAAACAATTTTTATTGTACATGTCAAAAAATGAAACAACAACAAAAACTACTTTTATCCTCTGATTTAACACCAAAAAGAGAAGATAAATCAGAGGATAAATTAAAACTCTCGGATTTTATTTTTTGTTGATCGTCGTTCATAAAATGCAAACACTGGATTAATCCTAGATTAATCGTTTAATTTAATGTGCCACAAGTTTAATAACAATTTTTTTTAAGTTGAGGTCATTACATTTTCTTAAAATTTATAATTTGGAATTTGATGATAAAATATCTTTCAAAATGCCGACTGCATACTTAGCCGTACCAGGGCAGGTTGTGACACCGTATCCTCCATGGCCATAATTATGTACAACTCTGAAACTCCCTTTCGCCGTTCTAATAATCTCCGGCTCTACCCGGACAACATCACGATGAGGTCTAAGCCCAACGGCTTCCCGTAATATGTCCGCACCTTGTAAGCTCGGCACAAGTGAATAGCATCGTTCTTTTATAGCAGTAGTATCATGATGCGATGTTTCCAATGAATAACTATCGTACTGCCGACAACCTCCTAGAGTTACATTATCAAACCCGGGTATAATGTATGTGTCATAATCTGCGTAAAATGCTGTTTTTATCCAAGGTGCTCGAACTTTTATCACTTGTCCTCGAATAGGAACTAATTTACGATCATTGCATAACTTTTTCGCTCCAAAACCAGAACAATTTATAACCGCATCGTATTTTTCATGTAAACTGCTAAAACTGTCCACTTTGTCGATTACTACTATTCCCCCTTGTTGTTTAAATCTGAAATGATTTTAAAAATATTATAACGTAAACATTATGTCCAGTTAACTTAAGTAACTTAAGTACTTATTCATAGCCCAAGGAAGAAATAGCTCACAATCGGTAAGAACCGTTGTAAAAAACGCTCCATATTTCCAGTTACCGTTACAAATTTTTAATTCCCCTTCAGTTGCTGCACGATACATTGGGACAATGTCTTCGAATAATGGATTCTAAAATATAATAATAATATTTTGTTTATATTTCTTTGCACCTTTTTAAAAGAATTATCTAATTTTATTTAAAAAATTCATGAATTAACAAAATATTTCGGCTCTTAAGTCATTAACAAATGTTTAAAAATACATTCAGAAACTAAAAAGAATAAAAATACATTAAAATTATAAATATTCTAATAAAAAGTAGTTAGCAACATTAGCAACATAACTGTTAGTTTCATAAATACATATTTAATTCAATTGAACAAAAAGCTTCCGTATTGGAAACTCTCTCTCTCTCTAGCTTCATATCCCATGAAGGGATTTTGTCACCCGCACTATGGTCCTCCATCCGCCTCGGTCCGTCGCTCTCGTCCTCCAGTTATGACATCCTATTATATGTAGATCTTGAGAAAAACTTTAATTGTTCAACATCAAATAAAAATAATAAAAATTGATTGATTCTGAATGCACGAACAAGTTCTTACACAGGATTTCCCGGGTGACGCCGGATCCGCTCGAAACGCGATATTTCGAAACGAGATATGACAAAACGAGATATGGTATAAAACGCAATATTTCAAAATGCGATATTTCAAAACGCAATATCGTACAAAACGCGATATGGTACAAAACGCGAAATTTCAAAACGCGATATTTCAAAACGCGATATGGTACAAAACGTGATATGGTACAAAATGCGATATTTTAAAATGCGATATTTCAAAACGCGATATGGTACAAACCGCGATATGGTGCAAAACGCGATATGGTACAAAACGCGATATTTCAAAACGCGATATGGTACAAAACGCTATATTTTAAAACGCGATATTGCAAAACGCGATATCGTACAAAACGCGATATGGTACAAAACGCGATATTTCAAAACGCGATATTTCAAAACGCGATATGGTACAAAAAGTGATATTGTACAAAACGCGATATTTTAAAATGCAATATCTCAAAACGCGATATGGTACAAAACGCGATATAGTACAAAACGCGATATTTCAAAATGCGATATTTCAAAACGCGATATGGGTCAAAACGCGATATGGTACAAAATGATATAGTATATATAGCGCGATATAGTACAAAACGCGATATGGTACAGAATGAGCATTGCGAAGCGACGGGAGCGCAGCGACCCGCCTGATATAACCCGGTCCTATACTCCCACTCCTATCGATTTTTAAATTCCTATAAACTGAAATTTTTGTTTTAACTAAGGAACGCAGTAACCCGCCTGATATAACCCTTTGCCTGCCTGCCATTACAATTGTGTGGGTAACGCAAAAGAATCATATCAAAAATTTATGTTTGTATGTAATTGGGACCAACATACACATTTGTGCATTCAAATTAAATCGTTTTCGCCCGAAAAATAAAACTGTAACTAAATAACTAAATTCCTATAAACTAAAATTAAATTTTCGCTTCACCTGCCTGATATAACCCGATCCTATCGATTTTTAAATTCCTATAAACTGAAATTCCCCTTTTCCAGAATGTACATTGCGAAGCGATGGGAGCGCAGCGACCCGCCTGATATATCCCGATCCTAAACTCCCGTTCCTATCGATTTTTAAATTCCTAAAGGAATATAGTAAATTTGGCTTCTTGAAAGCTATTGCTGAGAATATTTCCTTTTAGTATTTTATAAAATTACATTTAGTTATATTATTTTGTAAGGTGATTTTGAAATTAGATTTGTTTTAATTCTCTAGTTTATGCTCTTTCTGTTAGACTACGAACATGCCCCACGTGTATGCGTGTCACCGAACAAGACCAAACCAAGTAACAAAAGAGGACACTGAACTGAAATCTGTCTTTAAAAGGGAAATGCGGTTTTTTAGTGAGTAGGTTTTTACAAAGCAAAAGAGTTGCATCATTTTTATATTTCGCGTGTTAAATAAATTAAATTACAACATATGGGTTCTTTTATTTTCCTTTAAATTTTCATTGCGACCTGCCAACATATCAGGTTATGGGCCCAGACGACGTGTAAAAGGGATTTAAGAAGAATAAAAATCTAGACGACGTAACCTCAAAATAGACGCAACATGGATGAGACGAAATTGGATAAACTTAATGCCAATAATTATAGACATTGGTCGTTGCGTATTCAATGTGTATTAGAGGTTAAAGGATGTTGGAATGCAGTTGATCCAGGGTTTGAAGATGGAAAAGAATTAACAGATGTACAGAAGAAAACGGATTATTTGGCGAAAAGTATATTTTACCTATCCGTTAATGATGAAAGTTTAGACGATATCATTAATTGTAAGAGTGCGAAGGAAATTTGGAAAACACTTCAACAAATTCATACAAAGCATGACACATGGCACGGTCTTTTCATCATCACAGTCTATTGGTGATTACTTGATGAAACGCAATGCCTTGTACAACAAAGTCAAAAATGCGGGTTTTGAATTCAACGAAAAAGCAATTGCAGGGTTTGCACTACTAGGCTTACCACATGAATATGAGTATGTTGCAAGAAATATTCGAGCCCATGACGATGAGCTGCAAATGACGAAAATAAAGAGCAAGTTATTAGAAGAAGAAGACTTCAGGGTGCCCATGCATTAAATGATGATACTAAGGCATTAGCAATATAGGTAGAAATTGTCCAAATAAAACGCAAGGACGCAAGGAAGAAACAATTAGCTCGAAAGCTGTAGCAAAAGTTGTTACAGGACAAAAATGTCGTGCGTCATTTAGTTGCTCTACAAATGATAAAAATACAAATATTGATTGTATGTGGATCCTTGATAGTGGTGCTACTGACCACATGACCTCGCACAGGTACAAGATGGTGAATTACAAGCAACTAAATAGCTACGTAGAAATTGCAAATGGAGCGAATATTGCAGTTGAGGGAATTGGTGATGTTTCAATTAAGATGAGTGACGTGAATGGTGGATGTACGGTTTTGCTGAAGGATGTATTGTTCGTGCCGGAACTGGGAGGAAATCTTATTTCCGTATCGAGAATAACTGACAAAGATATAAAGGTTGTTCTCAGCAGTGATAATGCAGTTTTGGTCGATCAAGGTGTTATTGCAGTCGCTGTCAAATCCGAAAGACTGTTCAAATTTTATGAGAGCTATCATACAAGCGAAAAAGTTGAGATTGGGAAGTGTTTTAAAACTGAGTCCAGAAATATTTGGCACCAACGTTTGAGCCATATAAATATTATTTCGTTGAAAAAAATGGAGTCAGAGTTAAAAATTGCAACAACGGAAGAAGAAGTCAATAAATACGATACGTGTATGAACAGGAAAGATGAAGGCGAAGCCATTTCCGAAGCAAAGTTTAACACGGGCGAAAAAACCATTAGAATTGGTACACAGACGTAATGGGGCCATTCAATCCTATGTCAATGGGAAATAATAGATATGTGGTTACATTTATTGATGACTATTCAAGATTTGCTGTAATTGATTGTATTTCTCATAAAAGTGACGTTTACAAATCATTCAACATTTATCGACGGAATGTTGAAAATATGCATAACCGAAAAATTGCGGCCATTCGTTCTGATAATGGGGGTGAATATTGTGGAAGGAAGTTTTCTTCTGAGTTTCAATTAATGGGTATCGGTTCCAGGAACACCACAACAAAATGGCGTAGCTGAAAGATTTAACCAAACACTGTGAAATGCAGCAAGATGTATGTTGATAGAGTCAGGTATGCCATTACAATTCTGGGGCGATGCTATTACAACGGCGTGTTACATTCGTAATAGATGCTCGACTACGGCCAATGACGGTGAAACTCCTTATGAAAGACGGAAACATCAATCTTCAAATTTATCTCATATGAAAGTATGGGGTTGTCGTGTGGTCAAAATTGAAGAACAAAAAGAACAAATTTTGTCCTCGTGCCGTGGCATGCATTTTTATCGGGAATATATGCATCATCATCTAAGGCATACAAACTTTGGAATCCCGTATCAAATAAAATTTTTATCAGCCGGGACGTGATATTCGATGAGACTTGTTTTCCAATGAGGAATATAATTTTGGACTGCATATCTAAAAGTAAAAGAAATGAAGCAATAACATTTGGATTGAACATATTTCCAGTATATGAAGACGGAAATCACGATGAAGTTATTGAATCCACAGCAGAAATTTCGGAAGACGATCAACAGGAGGAATACCGGGAAAATGTGTTAGAAGGTGTCGTTACACGAACTGGCCGGGAAATCAAAAAGCCGTTGTGGTTGCGCGATTACGAAACTAGTGACATTGTTGGAAATGTAATGAAAATTTCGAACGTTGATTTTAAAATTCCTCGAGATCCAAAAACAACTCATGAAGCATTATCGTCAGGTGGATGTGAGTTGTGGAAGCAGTCAATGCTTGTTGAAATGGAAAATTTGTTGAGAAATAAAACGTGGGAATTTGTCATTCTACCAAAGGGAAGACGATTAATAAAATCCAAGTGGGTATTTAAAACCAAATTCGACGAGAATGGTAAACCGGAACGATATAAGTCAAGAGTGGTGGCTTTAGGTAATTATCAAAGGCCGGGTCTGGATTACGACAAAACATATGCGCCAGTTTTGTAAAAGAAATCCATGAGAATATTATTTGCTGTAGCAGCAAAGGAAAAATGGGTTGTAGATCATGTTGATATCCAAGCTGCCTATCTTCTAGCAGATCTTGAAGATGAAGTATATTTACCTGAAGCGTTTAAGATTTTGCCAGACGATTTACGACTTAAATTCGATCAAATCCCAGATGATATCTCTAATCAAAAATATGTGTGCAAATTAAAGAAGAGCATATATGGATTACACCAATCAGGTTTGAAATGGAACAATTGTATAGATTCATTTTTGAAATCACAAGGTCTTAAAAGATCTGTGGCCGATCCTTGTGTGTATTATTGCGAAAGTAGAGAGCTCATAGTAACGACATACGTAGATGATTTGCTGCTATACGGTGTAATTGACGAAGTAAACATTATGAAAAATGCTTTGGGAACTAAATTTGATGTACGTGATTTAGGTGAAGCGAAACATGTATTGTCAATGAAAATAACTAAAACTGTAAATGGATATAGCATTGATCAATCTAATTTCGCAAGAGATCTATTAGCTGACATGAATGTGGGAAATTGCAGTAATGTGAAGTCTCCAATGAATTTGAACGAGAAGTTAATGAAAACATAAGACGCCGATGAACTTGACGAACAGCGATCACATATATACAGAGCCGCAATTGGAAGTCTGTTGTATTTGTCGACAAACACAAGACCTGATTTATCTAATAGTGTTACATTATTAAGTCAATTCAACAATAGACCATCGGAAAAACATTGGAAAGCATTAAAACACGTTCTACGATATCTTCAGGGTACCAAAAGCTATATACTAAATTATTACACTGACGGTAATGATTTACATGTTTACAGTGGCGCAGATTGGGGATCTGACATAACAGATCGAAAATCGTTTAGTGGTTATGTAATTACACTAGCTGGAGGTGCTGTACATTGGATGAGCAGAAAACAGCGATGCATAGCATTGAGTACAGTTGAAGCAGAGTTCGTTGCATTAAGTGAAGTTGCGGAGGAATGTTAGACTGCGAACATGCCCCACGTGTATGCGTGTCACCGAACAAGACCACACCAAGTAACAAAAGAGGACACTGAACTGAAATCTGTCTTTAAAAGGGAAATGCGGTTTTCTAGTGAGTCGGTTTTTACAAAGCAAAAGAGTTGCATCATTTTTATATTTCGCGTGTTAAATAAATTAAATTACAACATTTGGGTTCTTTTATTTTCCTTTAAATTTTCATTGCGATCTGCCAAAATATCACTTTCCAATGGTATGCTATTTGTCATAGAAATCATACATTTTGTGGTCAAAATAAAAGATACTATTTTGCCGGGGTTAGGTTTAAGAAGATCGAAAACTTTCCCAAACTTGCATACACAAAAAATAAATTGCTACTAAAACATTTTGGATTTTTATAAGTTATATTTTGCTTTATACGTAACAAAAAAATACGATATATACGATAACTATACGATGAAAATATCTGAACTGATAGTATAAATTGATGATGTCTGTATACATAAATACCCAAGTATAACAAAACGAAAGTAAAAATTGAGCATAGTATTTTCCTTCGTTTTCATCCAAAATTAACGAAAGTTAAACCACATTATAATGATAGTGTTTGTAGCGTATATGTATACTGTGTTGTTACTACTGTATACTGTGTTACCGCAATTTTTCTTTCGTAGGAATGTGTATAGCGTGTAATGTACATGGTTTGTTTTTATTTTTCATGTTCACGACATGAGTTTGGTAATTTTATAAAATTTTGTTAAAAAAATTTAAAGATGTGCGTTAATAAAATTACATCAAAATATATTTTATATCTATTCAAATATTGTTTTCATAAATTAATTAATTTCTAGTTCAGTTTTAAGTTTTTAGGTAGAAAACAAATGCGAAAATAATAAACTTGATGTGCAATAATCATAGTACCTATTTGGAAAATTATTTAAACTTTTAATATTACAATCAAAGAATAATTTCAAATTGTGTAATAATAAAAAATAATTAAAAAATTAACTAAAATATAATTTAGATTCGTATATAATATGTATATATGTATGTATATTTTTATACCGCAAATTTAATAAACTAAAAATATTCATTTTAAACCTAAATTTTTATTTTGCTCTCACATTTGGATGCCGCCATCTTTTTCTTCTAACATTTTCAAATATAGCATTTCACATTCATGTACAACCTTGCTCCCGCCATTTTGTTTTTTGTCTTTTCTGTTCACACATACATGTATACAATTCTCCTTTATTGAGTTTCGTTCAGTTTCGTATAATCGCGACACGTTTCATACGTTTTATTTTAATAAATTGCTACTCAAACTTAGAAAAATACTAGACTAAGTTTAGTACTTAAGTACGAATATCGCCAGGAAAATTGAAAGTAAAAATACTTGGGTACCCAAGTATTTTTACTTTCAATTTTTCTGGCGATATTCGTACTTAAGTACTAAACTTAGTCTAGTATTTTTCTAAGTTTGAGTTGCAATTTATTAAAATAAAACGTATGAAGCGTGTCGCGAAAATCCGAAACTGGACTAAACTCATTATAAACATTTTATTGCATGTGTATGCGTATTGAGAAATATTTGGCGGGAACAATTGTGCTTGTGTTTGTTTAAACGGCAATTTCAAATTTTGGTTGTAAAATTAAATGTTTTTAAAGAAATATTTTTGTTTTTGTAATATAAAATGATTTATTAAATTCATTATTTTAATTCATTATTGATTACTTTGGACATACATATATATATACATTTCGATTAAATTATTCAGTTTTTTAATTTCTAATATTTACACTAGATTTTTTTTTTAAATAATTTTCCTTGTTTGTCTTTTATATAATAAAAGTAATTTGTGGATATTAAATCGGTTTCGATAGAGTTCGTAAATTTTTCCATAGTACAATCTAAAATGTTGAAAATAATATTATAATTATTAAATTTAACACGGAGTAACGTAAACCATACCTCACATTATCTTTATTGACCGTTAAACGTAAACTTGCAGCTAAGCTCTTTGGTGAACAGCTCTGTAAAGTTTGCCCTAATGCACTTTTTTAGTTCGTGGCCATCTTGCTTCATAAATAATGATTTCTAAATATAAAATAGGAAAACAAAATATAATAGATTGTACCAAATTATCTCGAATGAATCTTTACATTACCAATTGTTTTACAGCCTTCCTATATTCAACTAAATTAATATCAAAGTTGACAAATGTATCCGCATCGTTAAAAGTTACTATAAACTTAGCGTTCTCACAATAAACTAAATAACGCCATTTGTATAAGCATATGTATATAATACGTATACGCTACAAACACTATCATTATAATGTGAAGTTTAACTTTCGTTAATTTTGGATGAAAACGAAGGAAAATACTGTGCTCAATTTTTACTTTCGTTTTGTTATACTTGGGTACCCAAGTATTTTTACTTTCAATTTTCCTGGCGATATTCGTACTTAAGTACTAAACTTAGTCTAGTATTTTTCTAAGTTTGAGTTGCAATTTATTAAAATAAAACGTATGAAACGTGTCGCGATTATTCGAAACTGAACGAAACTCAATAAAGGAGAATTGTATACATGTATGTGTGAACAGAAAAGACAAAAAACAAAATGGCGGGAGCGAGCTTGTGCATGAATGTAAAATGCTATATTTGAAAATGTTAGAAGAAAAAGATGGCGGCATCCAAATGTGAGAGCAAAATAAAAATTTAGGTTTAAAATGAATATTTTTATTTTATTAAATTTGCGGTATAAAAATATACATACATATATACATATTATATACGAATCTAAATTATATTTTAGTTAATTTTTTAATTATTTTTTATTATTACACAATTTGAAATTATTCTTTGATTGTAATATTAAAAGTTTAAATAATTTTCCAAATAGGTACTATGATTATTGCACATCAAGTTTATTATTTTCGCATTTGTTTTCTACCTAAAAACTTAAAACTGAACTAGAAATTAATTAATTTATGAAAACAATATTTGAATAGATATAAAATATATTTTGATGTAATTTTATTAACGCACATCTTTAAATTTTTTTAACAAAATTTTATAAAATTACCAAACTCATGTCGTGAACATGAAAAATAAAAACAAACCATATACATTACACGCTATACACATTCCTACGAAAGAAAAATTGCGGTAACACAGTATACAGTATTAACAACACAGTATACATATACGCTACAAACACTATCATTATAATGTGAAGTTTAACTTTCGTTAATTTTGGATGAAAACGAAGGAAAATACTATGCTCAATTTTTACTTTCGTTTTGTTATACTTGGGTATTTCCATCTTTTGAGCAATAATCTTAGTCGTACCAACATAGTAACAAAAATAACCGGAAGTATGAGCAATAATTTTGCTCAAATATTTGTTGTTGTTGTTTATTTTTGACATTTTTCGAATGAATTTGTTACGTGAATTTGTTGTCTTAAATAATTTAATTTAAAGTTATTATATAAAATAAATGAAATAAATATGCGAGATGCATTTAAGTGAAACAATTAGGATGAGAACCAAAAATTTTATTTTGTTACAAACTGTTGGGCTATAAATTTTTTGATAATTTATAAATTGTGATGTGTATATAAAACCGAATATTGTGTATTTGTAATCCCCAGACATACGTTTATTCGATTAAATTAAAATAAAGCCCCATCTAATCATAAACAAAGCAGAAATTACAAACAAAAAATACAACTATTTGCAATCGTTTTCTTCGATAGCACACATTCAAAAAAATTACGTATCGGTATATACATTTTTATACACACACATAAAAACATTACAAAGCGATTTGCAATCGAAAGTAGTCGGGCATACATCTTTTTGCATTGTAAATTTTGCTTTTGCTCAAAAAGTGGAAAATTTCCCTTATTTTATATAAGGTAATTTTCAACCCTGCATAAAACAGAATTGACGTCATTTTTTATGTTTTGCACAGCAACTTGTTTGTTTTGAAAACAAACATTACTTTGTAATTTCAAAATGTGAGCTGATAAATAGCCGTAGGATGATTTTAATAGTAAACATCGCCATGTTTAAATTATTCATTTTTATTTAATATAGGAAATTGTTTAATTGGTTTAAATTGTTGCTCCCAGAGAACAATGAATATTTTTAACAGCGAAACTATTTGCGTCGTGCTTTTCCTTTGTACATTTTAGTTTTTATGTCGTTCTTAAATTGTATTGTGGTCATTAACCAAAAATCTCTTATAAATTAGTTTTATTTATATTGTTATTAAAAGATTTGTTTTGGAAAACGTCACATATACAAATGAAAATAACACACAAATACTACTAAAATGATACAAAAATTTCCCTTTGCAAATAATTGTAATGCATTCAAATAGAAATCATAGGTTATAATAGTTATAGCACAGAATATAGAATACAAATAGAAGAGACATAACCTTATTTTTATATGGAAAAATGTCGACTGTTTTTTTATCCTTGATTTGTATGGAAAACAGTAGAATATAGTGGTGAAAAAATTGTCCACTGAACTTTTTGACATTCAATAAGGGTATAGTCAAATTTTTTTGGTCCACTTAGTAGCATATATATCTACATATGTATATACTTTGTAATATATGGTTATAGTGTTATTTTTCAAACGAAAACGATTTAAGTGGAATGCACAAATTAGTATGATGGTATACATACAAAAATAAATTTTTGACATAAATCTTTTTCGTTACCTGCACAATTTTGATGACAGGCAGGAAAAGGGATATGGGATTGTTGCTGTTAATTTAATGTCGAAAATTTATTTTTGTACGTGTTTCGACCCAACTTACACATTTGTGTATTTCTTTTAAACTTATTTTCGCCCGAAAAAAACCTATAACTATACACACAATTGTGTTGGTTGTACTTCAAAACAAGCGAAATTTTTGATCAAAAACACCATTACATACTATGAATTTTTACTCACTTATTTGTGCGGTTTTGGACTTAAATTGATTTTTTTTTTTGGTTGAGAAAGGGATTGTAGACCATTTTCCTCAAATGGCAAAATAACATTATGACAGTTGAACGTGTATGGCAAACCATTAAAATAAAATTCTATTTTTTTTATTTTATTCATAAATTCTCATAATGCTATTAAAATTTAACAGAACAATTGTTTGTGGTTATGTTTTAAACATTAAACTTTAATAATTGTGTTGTCATAAACTTTAAAAATTACAATTAAATTTTAGTTTGTTCTTGTTTGATATACACCTTCAGCTGTCAAATTTTTTGGAGGAAAACGGTCTATTATACACTAACATAAACAATTCCCACTTGAATTGCTTGAGAAAAACGAACAGAATTCATTTCCTGTTAATGTTAAAATTATTATGAATGATAAGTTAGTAGTATTAAATCTATTTGGTTGTCGCAGCAATTTAAATCGGGACATAATTTTTTGTTAATAATGATTTGTTTTGTAAGCTTTAAAATGATAACGTACCCTAACGATGTCAGGACTAGTACTAGAAAATATATAACCGGAAAGGTTTGTTATACCAGCCAAGGCTGCTTCAGATGTCACTCGCAAATCATCCCAGTATCGATAAGCATCGCTAATCCACTTTCTAAAAATTAAATGAAATTTGTTTAGAAAACAATCTATCGGAAAAGTTATGTGTTGTATTCCCCACTATACTAAATATTTAATAAATCGAAAAATTTTCATTCAGAAATACATATTACATGTATTTATTTTAACCGCAATTTCATTTGAAATGAAAATTTTTATCGAGTTTTAATCTAATAGAGAATATAAAACAATTTTGTTTTTAATAATTTCTATTTACGTTAGAAGCAATTAAGAGCATTGCATGTACAACTTATCTGCACTTGTACTTTGAATACAATCATTATTATTTTGTTTATTCCATTATTTTTTTATTTGGAAGGCGTTTAAACCTTATCTGTGTTTAATTCCTGTTATCGCAAAACTTATCTCAAGGGCCGTATTTATAGTCATTACTACACTAAAGTCATGTTATAGTAACCAATTTCGTATTAAAAGATTCCACTACAATATTTTCGAAAGAGTGAAATTTGGTTTTTATTGAACAATTCAATGTAAAAATTCACAAAATCTAACGATTTTCAAAAATGGAAGATATACGTATAGTAATAGTTACGACTATAAATACGGGCCTAAGTGTAAAGACTGAACTGAATAATATAAGTTTCACTAATGATTACACGAAATGTAGAAGGTATATACAACTGCATAATAGTCATTATAAAACAATAATTACTTTGTTATCACATCATTTGGTCCGCTAAAACTTGTGCCTGGTCGAAAAATACCAGCAGCTACATAACTTGTTGTCTCCGTATAGAATTTATCAGCAATGATTGTTACGCTACTATCGTTAAATTCCTTTTGTATTTCTAGCGCTGTGGTTAGACCAACAATACCCGCCCCAATTACACCAATATGCATGATTAATTTGTTATAAGCCCACTCAACAATGAATTTATAGAATTATATTATGCACTCTTGCTACCGTTACTGACACACAAATACTCATTTTAACAAATTATAATCAATACAGAGCAAGAATATATTATCGTAAAATTTTGAGAGAAAACTGATACAATTTTCGTTGGCAAAAAAAAAACTGATCCAAATTTTTGGAGCAACTATGTTTTGCCACAGAGCACAATTTTGTATTTTTTTGTTGACGTTTACTCACACAAAAATAACTAAACGTCATGTCAAATTGTTAAAACGACGTCGCGCCATTTCTATTTTATTATATTTGTGATTGTTTAAAATGCAAGTTGTGTTTAATAAAATAAAAATTGTGTTCTATTCAAAGTGTTATGTATTTTAAAAGATTATTGTGCTCCGAAAACAAAATAAAAATATAATATCGAAAACGATATACAAATAATTTTGATAGTGTATTGCGGGTGTTTGAAATCCAACACACAAAATGGAAAATATAAGTGACGATATGTATAGCTATTCTTCCTCATCATCATCGGCATCATCAATTTCGATATCTTCAACAACATCGTCTTCATCTATGTATCGCCATTATGCATTTATTGTCATCGGAACTTTTCAATTGTGATGAAGGTGATGATGAAGACGATGTTGAAGATATCGATATTATTCGTGCTCTAGAACTTGAATCAATAACTTCGTCGTTTGGGTGCTAGAACACAAATCAGTAAAACGTAATTAAAAAATACACACATAATATAAATAACATACACTTGAAAGTTAACCACATAATAAAATAAAACAAACTAATTTAATATATTCAACTAAATTAATCATATTTAAACAACTTATCCGGAGCTCTAGCTTTTCCCTAGAGAAAATTCTAGAGCATTTTTCTGGACTAAAGGAACAATAGGTCATATGGATAGAAATATCTGACCTCAAAAAAACTAAAGGCAATGCCACATACACATTTCTACGGACGACATCTAAAAACAGATTTCGCATTTACGAATTAATTAGAGCATATTTTTGACTCAAATCAATGAGATAATATGTAAAATATCTCAAGTTAGTAGCTAAAATAAAAAATTTGGAATTATTTAATAATTTTAATTGAAAAATTATCAATTTTCTATTTAGCCGTTCCTAGAAACAATTTTTTCTCTGAATGGTATAATTTTACACGTGAACGAACGCACAAAAATCTAAAACGATTTCCGAACTCATCAAAAAATTTTAAACGATTTTTTTCTCTGTTGTCTATGAACTTCAACAAATGTCAAAAAATTCCAAAACAAAATATATGTTTTTCATTAATTTAATATTTTTATAAGGCTCATCATGAATATGGTATGGTAAACTTATTTAATTATAAAATGAATTAGCTGCTTATGTATTATGTAAATTGTATAAAGAATTGTTGTTGTAAAAATCGTCTGTATTTTTTTTGGTATGTGGCGAGGCAAAATAAATTTACGCACGAATCGTCTGTTATTAGATGTGTATGTGGCAACGCTTTGATGATGCCGATGATGATGAGGAAGATAATAGTTCTTGAATAGCTATATCGTCACTTATATTTTCCATTTTGTGTGTTGGATTTCAAACACCCACAATACACTATCAAAATTATTTGTATATCGTTTTCGATATTATATTTTTATTTTGTTTTCGGAGCACAATAATGTTTTTAAATAACACTTTGAATAAAACACAATTTTTATTTCATTAAACACAACTTGCACTTTAAATAGTCACAAATTTAATAAAATAGAAAAGGCGCGGTCTTTTTGACAATTTGACATGACGTCTAGTATATGTGTGAGAGTACACGTAAAAATAAAATCAAACACATTTTTTGGATTTTATTTTTGATCCAAATTCAAAAAAATAACGACAAAAAATGTAAACAACGCAATTTTAAATCAAAAATGGATCAAAAAAGGAGCGA
Source organism: Nephrotoma flavescens (assembly GCA_932526605.1). Lineage (NCBI taxonomy): Eukaryota > Metazoa > Arthropoda > Insecta > Diptera > Tipulidae > Nephrotoma > Nephrotoma flavescens. Next base: position 101,707,404 of record OW052222.1, on the reverse strand, counting down.
AATTTTGGTGTCACCGAAAACGATATGAGTATCCAATATTCAGCGTTTTATGCTGCGTATATGACATGGGAAATAAATAAGCATCATACTCGCTCCTGAGCTCAAAACCAATCAGCCATGCTACACTATAATTTGGTTTTCTGGATTCAAACTAAGTCGCAATAGATTTTAATTTTTAATTCAAACCCTTATTTTAAATTAAATCATTAAATTTTCTTGTCTTGTTTTATTCTGTTCTCCCGAAAATAAAATTTAAACAAAAATCTACATCTCAAAAATGTCCGTAATTTTTTTATTTTCATTTCAAATTTTTTCATTTCGGATTCACGGACAAAATTTTTACGTCGCAGCTGCGAGAGAACAGAATAAAACAATACAAAAAAATTTAATGATTTAATTTAAAATAAGGGTTTAAATTAAAAATTAAAATCTATTGCGCAGTAGTTTGTAACAGGTTGTATCCACATTCGAAAATAAAATGTAGCTAACACCCGTTGCAGACTCTACCTCCGCTAATCCACGCAGCATGTTTCAGCCGGCTAGCTTTCAGTGGCTGGGGGGGTCTTTTTGTGGAGCGAGATAGAGCTAGAATTTGCTGCTGTGTTGTTACATTTAAAGATCGATGGTTGTTGAGAAATGGATTACTGAGAGCATTCCCAGTGGAGTGGAAAAAAAATTAGGCGGACATTTCGTTTAAATTAATACAGGGAGAACAAATTGAATATGATAAAGCAAATTATTTAACATCAATAATTTTTCTTTATTTAAACCAATTAATAATAAAAAAATAAGAACAATTAAAACTATTATTAAACATGAAAGATTGTTGGTAAGGAAATATGTATGCATAGCATACCAATACAAAAACAAATTATTCGAATTTAGCTCAACAACCAAAACTTAAACCTAAAGAAATATTTAATTAAGACAGGAATAAAAAAAAAATGGCCATCGAAAAACTTAATTACTAAAAAAAACTATTCTTATAGAAATTTTATATCAATATATAATTTGATTTAAAAATATTAATAATTATGAAATTCACTTAAATATCAGATCAAGAATATAATTTTTAAATAAATGTATAATAATAAAATAAGAAAACCTGACATATATGGATTCGAAGCGTTGCGGATCCGTTTCGTAAGATGGTGATGTTGGTCGCCGTTAATCCTCGATTCACGTACAGGTGTGTTGCATACAAATTTGAATTAAAGTTTTACCACTATAACTGGGTGTGGCACAACTGTGATGGTATACTGTATGTGTTCGTATACGAGAACACTTTAACCACAAATAATAAATTAAATCAGATATGAAAACAAGAAGTAAAAGTTCTGTAGTTCAATATTTAAGTTAAACTCCATTTGTACAATCAACAACATCTATCGTAATAAAAGAATAAAAAAATAAAAATTGTCTCGGGTAAAAGCTTCTCACTCATAACACGAAAACAAATCGATCAAAAAAAAAATTATGTTGTTTCATATTATTTTTCGTTTGCGCTAATGCAACAAAGCAAGATGCGAAAAACACATTTTGTTATAAAAAAAATAAAAAAATCAATCCATCCAATAAGAAACAGCGTTTACGGGACTTTATGTTTATATTTCTATCACAATGTAAGCCATAGTGCTAAATGTATTTTCGTTTAACCATTTCTGAAAGTAAATTCATTTGCTGTCTGTGAACGTGTTCGCTTTTATGACAATATTGCGTTGTAACCAAAACCAAACACAATATATAATATGATTGTGTTTGATTTGGTTGTAACTATCCCCATTAATGCATACATTACCATAGTAAAATAATTTTTGCTAGAAGTAAATCGTTTGAAAATTTTTCGTGATGTTCTCGCATACCGATTGAATTTTTATATCTGTACTCGAGTAAATATATATTGAGAAACGATTTTGCCATTAATGTTTCATTTAATTAGATTAATTATTCATACACAAATTGAATGTCCCTTACACATATTATGAGTATATTATGCCAATCTCAACATACGGTTGGTATTAGGATTGTTTTGGTAGATATTGGATATCATGTTGTAACGAAATAAGGAGAGATCGGTGACGAAATTTTAAGTTCTTAAGGATCATAAATTTAAATAAATACAGAATGAATGGTTACATGGAACTTAAAATTATGTGAACAATTTCATTTGGTATTGATAAGAAATGGTGGCCCATGATAAAAATCCTAAGAGCAATCGAATCGTCTGTTAGAATTGGCGCTAAAGTAAATATTTGTAAATGGAAATACCATTTACAAATATTTACCTATAGCCCCAATTCTAACAGACGATTGGTCTTGGGATTTTTTTCATGTGTATAGTGAACATCATTTCTTATCGATACCAAATGAAATTGTTCACAACATTTTAGGGGCCATGTAACCATTCATTTAAATTTTAAATGTACAGTTTAAATGGATGATTTCCAGGATCGTATAGCGCCAATCACATCGTACGTACGTATGGACTTGTAGTTTTTTTCTGAATGGGACATCATGTCGTTTAGAAATCAGAAAAGATCGGTGGCTTCATGTTGACTTGACTTGAAAAAATCAATTTGACTTGAAAAATATTAATGTAAAAATACAAAATAAAATAAATCCGCTTTGGATTTGAAATTTAAAATATAAAACTGAAGTAACAAGTAACAAATAAAATCACTGAGGGGTATAAAATTGATTTGCTTTAATACTCGTATACTTTTAAATTATCTTTAGTTACACAAAAATCAAAGAAATAGCTACTTTTATTGAAACTCTTACCAATGCCTCCTAAACTACAGGCCTCTTACTACTCTCATTTTTCGCACATGACGTCAATTTATGTCTAAACCGAGACTGCGCAATAATAATGTTAAGATATTTACACTAACAAAACAACTAGAGAAAGCAACAAAAACGTCGACATAGCGTGTCGTCATCATTTGGTGTAAGCGGCCTGTAGTTTAGGAGGCATTGCTCTTACACATCGTCTTCTCTGGTTCATTATCGCCAAAGTTGATTCTGTGTCTATCTAAGTAAAGGAAGTAATGATCTTTGTTGTCTACTAGGAACCTTTATTTTAATTGAATTTGGTACATCCGGTCCGAAGATTAGGCCTAGAAGGAGATAACAATTAAATGCACGTTTTAGCAAATCGAATCTATTTCCTAGCGTTGCTAAGTTGTAGGTCTAACACCCAGTTAAATATGGTAGTTTTCGCTGTTTGTTTATATGGAATGGTATAGATCATGGTCATAAACCCATCCGTCTTTCCAGTTCAAGTAGCGTATAAACTTCTTTTAAAATTTCTTTGGATATGTTTTTAGAACGGACACCACACATTTAAAACAAATTCCAGCTGGGATCGAACTTAGGCACAATACAGGATCTTAAATGTTTCCAAATCAAAAATGTCACCCGTCCAACGTTTGACAAAACCGAGCATGGAGTTTGCTCTAGCGAACCACAGCTCAATAGAATAGGCTTAGTAAACCTTATGATTTCAACAAAAGTAACCGCTAGGTCTTTATTTTCAAGTACTACCTGAAGTAGTACACCATTTATCTTACAGCCTTGTGTAAGAGGGTTGGTTTTTCGGTGAAATGAAAAGATTTGCATTTTTCAATGTTGAGTCTCAGAGAATTTACCTCGCACCATTACGCTAGGTTGTCAATAACTTCCTGTATTTTATGCTTTGTAGATTTTGAGGTCATCTGCGAACATCAGAATATTGGAATGCTTTATCATTTCAGTAATACCATCACTTCAGTAATATCAATAATCCATGACCCAATTCTGCATACCTGTGACAATAATTTTTTGGGAGATGACGAAGTTCCATTCAGAATGGTTAAATTGTAGAACTTCATTAAAAAGACACGTTAAAATCCCCAAAACAAGTTGACATTTTTAATTAGAAATCTAGCTCAGCTCTAAAAAACTAAATTAGAAAGTTATCGATTAGGTAACGGCCTGGTTCCATTCATTAGAGCTGAATCCCAAAATTTCGTCAAATTTAGCTTTGCACACCGAATTTAACCATCATTTGTTGAGAGAAGTGACCTAGTTCCATTGAGCATTATGTTAGAGTGCCAATCCAATTCTACATAGCATATTTGACGATAGTTGATTGAGGAATGGTAAAGTTCCATTGATAATAAATAGTTCCAATAAATATGTCCCGTGCAGTATAATTATACTTGGTAGTTATAAGAAAATTCTTTAGTGACCAAAAGTAATAAAACATTTGAAATTTTTGCGAAATAAACTAAATTTATTTGAAATATCCAATTCGGTAGTTAATCTGGCATTGAATAACATTGATAGTTTTCCGGGAACCATTGTCTTTGGGATGCCTCACATATTTTTTGCAACTTTTTGAAAAAAAAAAAATTTCATTTCGTGGTTGCCAATTTAAGGGTTAAATACTAATGGATTTTAAAGTAATTTTTAATATAATGTTAATAACTATTCTCTCTCTCTCTCTCTAGCTTCACATCCCATAATGAGATTTTGCCGCCTGCACTATGGTCCTCCATCCATCTCGGTCTGTCGCTCTCGTCCTCTAGTTTCGATATCCTAGTATATGTAGATCTTATTCGACGTCGTCACGCCGTAGTCGGGGTCTTCCTCTACGACGCATCCGACTGGTTGTTGGTGAAACACTTTATTGATCATCTGTTGTTGTGGGGACCTTGTAACGTGGCCGAGCCATCTCACTCGATTGGATTTGATGAAACCGACAATATCGCTACCTCCGAGGAGTTGCTTTATTTCATGGTTTGTACGAATCCGATATTCGTTGTTCGCAACTTTAATTACGCCAAAGATTGTGCGAATTTGCGAAGGCCTTTCGAAGGAAAGGCTACAAATTAATTCGGTCCGTTTTCAAAACGTGGCACTGACTGTAATAAATTTTTTATAGTGATAGCTGATTTCCGTTGTTTCAGACAGATTAGATAACTGCCGTTAACATTCAGTTTGCATTGCTTTGAGTCTCATACAAAACGAGTTTTTTTACGGTGTTGAATATGTCGAGTTTTGTGATAACTAAAGAGCATTTGCGGAATTTTTTATTTTAATTGGAAGCTGAAGCACGTCAAATGCTTGTAGAAGTTTCCGATGACAATGCTACTACCAAAAAATCATGTAGGTAATGGTTTCAACGCTTCATAAGTGATGATTGCAGTGTTGAAGATAAGCCTCGCTTAGGATAGGCAAAAAATTCGTAGACGATGAATTAGAGGCATTGCTCGATGAAGATTCCACTCAAACGCAAGAGAGGCTTGTCGATACATTGGAGGTGACTCAACAAACAGTTTCCGTACGATTGAAATCAATGGACATGATGCAAAAGCAAGACAATTAGATCTCTTTTGAATTGCAACAAAGAGAGGTAGAAAGGCGTGTTTTTTCTTGTGAGCAGTTGCTTCAAAGGCAAACAAGAAAGGGTGTATTTTTATATCGGATAGTGATTGGTGACGATAAGTGGATCCTCTACGATAACCCTAAGAGGAAAAATACTACACTTTGCTCAGCCAATCGTTGCCATCGATCTCAACATCAACAACAAAGACGAACATTCATAGTTCGAAGGTTATGCTGTGTATCTGGTTGGACTAAAGAGGTGTTGTGTATTACGAGCTGCTATATTACGAGCTGCTATAACCTGACGATTCGATTACGGGCGAGCGATACAGACTACAATTAATTCGGTTGAGCCGTGTATTACGAGAAAAACGACCGGAATATGAGGAAAGGCATGATAAAGTTATTTTTCTGCATGGCTACGCTCGGTCTCACGTTGAAAAAGTCGTAAAAAATATTTGGATACGCTCGAGTTGGATATTTCACCGCACCACCTGTATTCTCCGGACATTGCTCCTTCTGATTACTGGTTGTTCCAAAGGATGCAACACGAATTGGCAGGTTCACTTCTTTCGAAAAAATTGAAAATTGGCTTCAAACTTGGATCGCCTCAAAAGACGAAACGTTTTTCCGAGATGGGATTTGAAAATTGCCTGAGAGGTGGAAAAAAGTCGTAAGCAGCGAATGACAATATTTTAATTAATCTGTTCATTCATTTTATTTTAAAATAAGTATTTTTTAAAATCAAAATAACGAACCGAATTATTTGTATTACCAATAAAACGTATCAATACAAAATAAATTATGCTAATTAAGCGTAATATGCCAACTAATTTACCGTGTAATAATTGTTTAGATAAATTGATTCGTGCTCTTGACATATTAAAATAAGAAAAAATAACGTGTTAATAAACTGTTCGGCTGAACAATTTATGAGTCGGACCCCATCTGAGAACCCCCTGAACCAATATTTCCGAGTTTAAAACTCATTATAATCGATTCTTAGCAATCGAAACCCCCCCCCCCCTCATTTATAAGTCGTTCGACTCGAAAACCATTAAATAAATTTCCCGAAAATGTACTCATCGCCAAGCATTCCTTGCAATCTCGAATTAGAAAACTCTTATCAACGCAATTGTTATGAGAATCGTTCGAGTTGAAAAACAACACAAATAGTCTCGGGATAACCTCTAAATGAGATCAGAATCCATCGCAATCAGTGTCTGGTACTCGAAAACATCCTCTCAGTAATTTAGAAAACCGTGCGAGCCTAGCAAAAATTAAAGAAACGACTCCGGGCCCGCCAGATAACATCAGCATCATTTGAGACAGAAGAATATGTGAAAAGGGACCTAGCTCGTACCATTAATTAAATGAGAATGCTGCAAATCAATATTGTTACTATAACAACGAACATTTTCAAAAGACGTGATTAACGAAAACATACAACATGTCACCGTAACGCAATCAGCCCAACATGGCACAACATTCTTCAATATGATGAAACATAACGCGAGACATCTAATTAACGCAAGACTCAACGCGCAACAACTTGACGCAACATAGCGCAACATTAGCAACTCACGCAACAGCTACAACATTGTGCAATATGACGCGTCATAGTGGAACATCACACAACATTCCTAAACAAATTTCAACCATTACGTAATGCAACATCACCCTGGTGCAACGCACGGACCCCTAAATGAATTTTCCGGAAATCAGAACTCCTTGTAATCGTTTCCTTGCAATTCAAAACTCCGTTTGTTAAATTTTATCAAAATCGTTCAAGCCAAATAAAATGTTAAAAGGCCACAAACCCAACCAAAAACCCCCCAATAAGGACTCATCGTAATCGACTTCTGGTACTCGAACCTCCCCCCTCCCATCCCTGAACAATTTATATCGGAATTATTCGAGCTAAATTTATTTTCATAAAATGAGATCCAACGGGGGAACTCATAAATGGATTTTCCCGAAATTGGGACACATTGCAATCCATTCCATTCATCAAATAACCCTTATCACCGCATTTTTTATCAAAATTGTTTAAGCCGAAAAATATTAAAACCGCGCCCTATCGAATGACCTACTAAACGAATTTTCCTGAAATTACCACTCAACAAAATCAATTCCTGGCATTTGAAATTCCATCTTCACTAATTTTTATCAAAATCATGCGAGCCGACAAAAAATAATGGAATCCGGTTCCCACCGGATGGCCCCTAAATGAATTTTCCTCGAAACAGGGATTCATCTCAATTGATTTCCGGAAATTCGAAAACGCCCTGTCAACAATTTTTATAAAATCGTGCTCCCCGACAAAAAGAATAAAAAAGGAACCGGGCCCAATTGGACGACTCTCTCAATGGATTTTCCCGAATTTAACACTCATCTCATTTGACTCCTAGGACGAAAAACCCTCCTTACCATGTTTCATAAAAGTTGTGGGAGCCGAAAAAAATAAGGATGGAGATCCGGGGTCCACTAGATAACCCTCTTAACACTTTTGCTCTGAAATCAGCACCAATCACCAGAATCCTCGAATTTGAACCCCTCTCCCCTTCATTATTTTTATCAAAATCGTGAGAGCCAAAAAAAATTAAAAACGGAACTCGGGCTCCAACCGGATAACTTTCAAAGTGAATTTTTCCGAAATCATGATCCATCACACTCGGTACTCGAAAAACGTCTCTCAAAAATGAAAAACTCCAAACCAAAATGAAAAATGAAACCTCCCTCATGAAACTCGTTTAAGCTAAGAAAAAAATAAGAAAAATGGAATCCGGGTCCCACTGAAGGACTCCCTAAACGAATTTTCCTCAAACCAAGTCCCTTTGCAATTGATTTCTGGTACTCGAAAACCTCCTTTTAGCAATTGTCATGAAAATCGATCGAGCCATTTGAGAAACCCTTGTACAAACATATAAATATACAAATGTATTTATGTATATACAATTAATCCTCGTGCACGTGTACAAAATATTTACCATTCATACGTACACAAAATCATAATACAGTGTGCGAATGGTTGTTTCACATTTTTATATGTTTTTGTTTTTTATATATAACATATATTTTTATTTTCATTTTACTTTATTTAACTCCGTAATAAAAATAAAGAAACATCTTAAAAGCTTAATTTTGTCGTCACACATTTAAGCAAGGTTCAGAACCATTTTATTTATAACATTTACAAAAGTTTTGATGAAAGTTTTCTTTAGTTGCAAGTCATTACATAGATGGATTGGAGTTTAAGTAAGAAAACTAAAAAAAAAATATTTTGTTCTAATTTTCATATCTGATAGCTTTATTGTTTGTGCTTTAACGTTTGACGACGGGAACTTTTAATAAGTTATTTTCTTTATTTATATGTTGAATTATGTTAAGTTATATTTATTTATACTCGACGATTTATTGTATGTATTTCACTTTTTTCTTTTTTTTTGTTGTTGTATTCATTTGTGAGACGTTGGTCGGTATCAGAACAATATCGTTTAGTTCAAAGTTTTTTGTTTCGAAACACGACTTTTATCACTGTATTTTTTTTGTAGTTCAATAAGTTTCGCGAAAACTTTTAACTAATTTCGGTAACTTAACTGTCCATACACACTAGTTTGGTGTCAGTTATCTAACGCACTGTACACCTGTGTTACCTTAACTGCACTTGCACACCAATTGTCTTAAAAAAACATCAAATCACACGACACCAATCAACGTATTTTCGTTTCGATTTATAGTCATTCACGATTATTAATTAGTCGAATTATTATATATTATATATTATTTATTATATTATTTATTATTATTATTATATATTATATTAACTTATTATTATTTTTATCAAAAACACAAAGTTTTACCGTACCACCATGGGTATTCGCGTTTTATTTTTCCTCTTTCAACCTTTACCAAAAAGATGTTTATAGGTTGAAATATTTTACACAACTCCTCGATCTTTTCGTTTTTTCGTTGGTCCATCATCCATACAAAATCCATACAGTCACAATCAACGGTTTAGTCTATTACATTTTATATTATCAATCAAATAAAACTCATCGATAATAATGTACAATTTATACAGTAGCTTAGATATATGCTAGATTGGGGTTGAGCTAAATTAAAATAAGGACTATTACGTAGTATAATACGAATTATTGATCATAGATAATGTAATTAAATTCCTGGACAAATAAAGATACAAAACTTGAAACGGGGTTACGTTACAAGTTTGAATCCGGAAACCAAAATTGTGTGTAGCATAGCTGAATCAAATTTTGTGAAATTATTTATGCCCCGCCTACTAGTACCATACTCGAGTTAAAATATTTTTAACTTTGTTGTTGTTTTAATGGCCCGTTCCACACTCTACTTCAATAATGCTGCGTACATGCAGAATTAAAAATTGACGCACTCGCTTCTGCACTCTAACCCAATCAAATTTCGTGAAATTATTTATGCCCCGCCTACTAGTTCCACACTCGAGTTGAAATATTTTTAGTTTTGATGCTGCGTACATGTCATCGGAAATAAAAAGCATTATACATACTTGCTCCCGAACTCAACACCATATTTCTTGAAATGTTTTATGCTCCGTCTACTAGTTTCATACTCGAGTTGAAATAAATATTTTTAATTTGGTTGTTGTTTTAATACATTTTGAGTGATACCCTGGCATTTGTCCCGAACTAACGTGCGTTCTCACCTGAGCTTGCTTTGCAACTACATATTTTAAGTTTCTCATTTTTATAGTACACATTCGCCGTTGGTATGTTTTATACTTCTGTCATCAAACAGTTTATTAAAGTTGTTAGTAAGCGATTTAGTTCGGAAAACGTCAAAATCATTCACATACAAATGAAAATAACACAAATACAACTACATGAAACATAAATTTCCCTTTGCGGATATTTGCAATGTATTCAGGTCTTCCTTTTGTAATTTACAACTACAATCCCATATATGTTATTCCAAATTGAGGTAGTTTACATCGTGAAAAAATTAAGTGGCTTGACCTAAATTGTGGCCTATTTTGGTCCACTTAGCAACCGTTTACATCGCAAGAATTATAAATCACAACAAGATTTATGTATATGTACCATCTATTGAATAATACTAAAAGTATTGCTTATGTTCTCATCGCAGTTCATATTTTTCTCATAAATATTTCAGTAACATTTTCGAAATTAAATTCATTCATTTAAATGTTTTAAATTTGACTCATTTTATGCTGATATGTTTGGTTAGGCTCCCTGAATTAAAAAAGGCTGACTTAAAAATGGTGTTTTTTCGGACTTAAAACCAGCGTTTTTATTTCATTTTAAAATTGACTTAAAATCTGTAATGAAAATGAAATAAAAAAAGCTGACTTTATAAATGCATATCATAAGTCATTTTGAAAATGATTTAAGAAGCATGTTTATAAGTGACATAAAATGTGTATTTTTAAATCATTTTGAAAATGAAATAAAATGTGTATTTAAGATCGAAATAAAACGTAAAATGTATAACAGTAAAAGCCCGATTACCAGGCAGCCAATTAACCGGAACACTCAGTTAACCGGAATTTAAATTTTTAGGAATGTTTTTTTCTTTTTTCTGTTTTATATGCATTTTTAATACATTTTGAAATTTTCAATTGTTTTTTGCATATTTTCATTAATGCATTAGTTGAAAATTTGGAATGGCTTTAATTTTCTTATTATAGTAAAAGCCCGATTATCCGGCGTCCAATTAACCGGAACACTCAGTTAACCGGAAATTTAAATTTTAGGATTTTTTTGTTGCTTTATCTCTTTCTTTTCTCTTTTATATGCATTTTTAATTCATTTTGAAATTTGCAACTGTTTTTTGCATATTTTCAAAAGCATTAGTTTAAAATTTGGAATGGCTTTAATTTTCATATTATAGTAAAAGGACCGATTATCCGGCCTTTCACATGCATTTTGTAATTCATTTTGAAATTTGCAATTGTTTTTTGTACATTTTTATTAATGAAAGCATTAGTTGAAAATTTAGAATGGCTTTAATTTTCTTATTATAGTAAGAGCCCGATTATCCGGCATCCAATTAACCGGAACACTCAGTCAACCGGGAATTTAATTTTAGGATTTTTTTTTTGCTTTTTTCTCTTGAAAAAAAAAACTAAAAATTAAAATTCAGGTTAACTGAGTGTTCCGCTTAATTGGATGCCGATAATTGGGCTTTTACTGTAATATGAAAATTAAAGCCATTCAAAATTTTCAACTAATGCTTTCATTACTGAAAATGTGCAAAAATTAATTACAAATTTCATAATGAAAATGTGCAAAACACAATTGCAAACTTCAACAAAATGAATTACAAAATACATATTGTAACGCTGCACTGTTCACCACAGCGTTAATGTGCTGAATTTCTATTTGAATGCTCATCTGACAATACAAATTTTCCCCTCCCCTATCTGACGGAAACGAAAACGAAAAAACGAAAACCAAATAGACTCGTTGAGTCGGTAGCTATAAAATACGAACTGTGTTTTTTGGGGGATGAACAGTCGGTGTGAGATCAAAAAAAAGATTAACGAGATCGTGTGTCAATGAACGTTGCTTTTACTCAAACTAAATTTTTTTCAAAATAATTAAATTTAACAAATGTTTCAAAATTTATTATGAAATTCGTGAAAAGACTTAAAATTATTTTTATATATATTAACTTGCGAATTGTGGGTATCATGTCAATCGTGGTCATTTCGGTTGAATTACGGTGATTAACATAGTAATGCAAGACAAACCGAGGATTTGTGTAAATTGTACAAAAACGTTAAAAAGTAGTTAATAATTAGATTAGGTTAATAATCTAACTACTTTGTATATAATGTGTTATTTTGTGAAGTGTAATTGATTAGATTTGGGCCTCAAGGACATGGTAACCAAGAATTATTCAGATAACATTTTTTTTTTGTGTCAAACATGTGTTAAAATCTTGGAAAAAAAACATCATAAAAGAGGTTCCGTTGTAAAACATTGATAACATTGTGCACATTTCGTGAATATACACTTGTTTAAAGAAAATATGGTAATAAATATTAATATAAATAAATAAATAATAATTTCAATGGACAATAAATAAATATAAGTGTATAAAATATCACAGTCTAAAATCACAGTGTGGATAAACTTTATTCTTAGTGCTATAAACTATATGAAAAAAAAACATACATGTACAAGGTTGGAAATCAATTCAATATTGTATAAAATATATAAAAGTAAAATTTATATGAAAAATATATATCCGTTTTATTAAAGGCATGATAAAGAACAAAGTAAAAATTTTATAACCGTGTTACAGTGAAAAAAAACGTTAACCGACCGAATAGTGTACACAGAGTAAAGGGTTGTCATATTTTAATGTTTTGCAATCAACGTTAAAAATTACAACAAATAAAACAACATTGATTAATTAAATTCAAAATTATATTACCACCGACAATATAATTAAGTAAAAATTCGAAATGATTAAACTATAATCGAACCTGAAATCTTAAATAATAATTAAAATAAATAAAACAATAATAATACTAAACATCCCGAACACGCCAAATTCTTATGAACGGATTTCATGGATCCTCAATAATACCGGTGTAATATTGCTGTTCAATTGATAACATTTACTACGAGATAAAACCTTTACATCACGAACACAACACAAACCATAGAAAACGGAAAATCTTATTCTTGGTTTCATTCAACGATTTCATTGGATTACAACAACAATCACAAGCATCAATCAACAAACAGCATCATTCAACTACATACAAGTAGATTATTGTTTTTTTTTATTAACTCTTTTATTTCATTTGATCAGATTACTATTTATTAATACGACTTTACCTTATTTCTGATCCATTAACACTTAGTTAAGTCATTTATTTTTAGTTTATATGCCTAGTTAAGCTTAGAATAGGATTTATGAAGATATACCTTAGGATAGCTAAATTGTTTTTGTATGTTGCATTATGCAAGTTAGATTTTTTTTTATATAAATTAATTTTCCTTATTATATTTTTATAAGTTGTGATCGGATCCATTTAATAATATTATTTATTGAAACCCAAAATGGTTTTTTAAAATTATTTTTATGTTTCGCGTCCCATTTTGACGCATCATCAGAAACTACAAAATTGTTTAAATACATAAATTAGAAAGGTCAGAATTTAAAAATATAAAAAAAATTTAAAAATTATTTACCAAATTAACATTACAGAAATTATAAATAACAATTTTTTAAAAAATAAAGTATAAAATTAACATTATATATAAAATTATTTTCTTTTTCATGTTGACAAAATAAAATTGTGTGAAGCGTACTTTATTAGACAACTGTATATCAAATCTATTTTACTCTAAAAATTATGAAATTCGTCAAAACCAACAACAATTAAAAGCCCTGAACAAAGTCTGAAACGCAGATACCAATATGCAACAAACTACAGAAGATTGTATTGGTTACACTAACAATCCCATGTTATTTTTTTTCTTTCTCACCACTACTTATTAAACTAGTGCGCACATACGATGTACGCATATATTCTAATACAACTATCTATAGTGTAGTTTTTTCTGTATTTGTTGCATTAGCATGGCTTTATATTGTTGTTGGTTTTGAATTCGTAAAAGAAAATTTAATTAATGTATTGGTGAGATATGTTTATAAATGTTGAGTGGACCAATGCCTTCTATACTACTGGCCTTTTACTATTCTCATTTTTCGCACATGACGTCAATTTAAGTCTATACCGAGACTGCGCAATAATAATTTTAGGATATTTACACTAACAAAGCAACTAGAGAAAGTAACAACAACGTCGACTTAGCGTGTCGTCATCATTTGGTGTAAGCGGCCAGTAGTTTAGAAGGCATTGAGTGGACTGAGATATTTTTCATTAATGTTCTTGACGTCACTTTTTTTGTTAACTGAGTTAGGAGAATTTAATAGTATATGTGTTGCTTCTAATAGTGCTCTTTTTGTTTTATGTGTTTCGTGATCGACGATTTCTGATTCCCCATATTTGAAAATGTGTCCGGTTTGTTTTGTGTGTGTTATTAGTGATGTATTTTGATGATCATTGTGTACGTGATTGAGATTGTTTTTATGTTGTTTAATACGAGTTTCTAATTTTTTGGATGTCTCACCAATATAAACTGCATTACAACCAGAACAGCTGATTTTGTAAACAATGCCGGATTGTTGGTTGATGTCAATTTTTTGTTTGTTGTTAGTAAATAATATATTTTTAATTTTATTTTGTGGTTTAAAAGCCATTGAAATGTTGGGAATGTTGTGTGTAATTGTCTTGTGAATGGATTCAGATAATCCTTTTATATATGTGATACTTGTGAATTTCTGGTTTTCTGTGGAAGTGGGAACAATTGAAGTATGTGGTGTAGCTGATTGTGTTGTAAAATTGTCCAGATTATTTTTAATTTTATAAATCAGTTTTGTAATGAGTGTTCTAGGATAATTATTTTTGATCAAAATGTTGTAAATTAGTTCTATGGTTTTGTGATGTAATGATGTATGACTGAGATTAAAGATTCTTTTAATTAAATTTGTTGCTACGTTAATTTGTTGCAATTGCATTTCGTTAATTATATGGACAATGCACTAACAATTTTTTTTACCATAAGCTTGAAATTATTTCACGCTAGATGACAGGTAAGCAATAAAAGATGCAGCATCGATATTAATCGATTATTTTCGATGATAATAGATAATTGCAAAAGAGAAAGAAAATTGGGGAAAAATTGTGCGATGGTGGGCGAAGCGATGATAATTAATTTTTTTGTGTTTTGGGTGTCGAAGAGTTTTTGAGAGGTCAGAAAACGTTTTGTTGTTGAAGTGATCGATCAAGTTGGAACAAAATAAAATAAAAAAAAAAATAATAAATAAAAAGAATATATATATAAAGTAAAGTTCTTCTTCGTGTCTTATATAATATATCATATACTAGCTATTGAATTATATGAGTAAAATTAATAATAACTTTGTTTCAATAAAATTGTATAAATAAAAGTAAACCAAAAAGGTTAATAATAATAAAAAAAAAAAAAATATTATGAATGTAATCCTAAGTAATAATGGTGGACATATACAAAAACAAAACATAAACCCGAACTGTATAAATTAATAACTTATAAAAATCTGAATTCTAATAAAAAAAAAAAAAACGTAAACTTCAGTTCCTGAAATCATAATACTGTCAAGTTAATATATATTAAAATAACTGGGTTGTTCTGGCCTTCCACAAGATTCAACAATTTGGTTCAATACAAATACTCATATGGGATTAATACTACAAACATCATACACCGCAACCATCGGAATATTCAATTCGTAAGCGCTTACAATTTTTTTTTGTTAATTTTAAGATTATAAATTATATTTCCTTATTATTTCTATTATTATTTCTTCTGTTGTTTTTAATTATTCTTATACATATTATTGTTAAGGATAGAGGTAGTTTAATGAATATGTAATTAGTATATATTTTTTTTGCACATATAATTACAATCAAAATTAAAAATATTACGTTAATAAACATTACTGTTCAAGGCCATTTATTTTTGGTCAGATATGAATTTAATCAAGTGGAATTTATTTTTTTTATATATATATTAAAAATTTAATTAAATGAGATAAACGAAATATCCTGATGTGAAGGTGAGGTTGAGTGGTGTTCACTTAAAAACAAAATAATTAATGGGATGTTTATTGTTTGTTAAGCATGCAGCAGTGTCTTTAGTTTTCTTCAATATCTAATAATTTTAACTGGTCTCATACAGGTTCACACATACCCTTAATAAACCCACTCCCACGCTCCTGAGTTTAAGCCGAAGCATCAGACCAGGTCAAGGGTCACTGTGTGGATAACAAAAATTTTCTGATAACGTGGGTCCAAGGCTATCATGGTAAACGTTAAATTTGTTTTAACCAAATAGCCTTTGGCTTCCGTTACAGATGGCGCCCAAACTTTACGGTAATTTTAAAATTTATTTCGGTTTTTTTTGGATAATTATTTAGAACTATTTCCAATTTTATTGTTTAGATATAGTTGTTACAATAATAATTTATCAATTTTCAGTTTTTTTGTTTAGTTTAATTTTTTTTTTGTTTCTCAATTCGTTTTCATATTATTTTGTACGTTATGAATGAGTTGTGCTGAGTTGGTTCCGCGCTAATTCCACTACGGTGTTTTAATTTGATTTTAGTGTTAGGTTAAATCACTCTGCTAAATTCTTTCAGGTAACTACAATACTTGTTAAATAGCATTATTTCTCTATATAAATTAAATTGATTTGGATTTTATAGCTATTAAACATTAATAAAGTAGCAACGTACAAATACAATATTAACTGTTGCAATACGCAAGATTTTCTGAATGATTTTTTTTGTCGATATTCTTGTTAGTGTTATTTGCAACGTTTCATTTAAATTAGCTAAATGTATAAAATTTTTTATTTTTAACCTGCGAACAAACATTAATCATCCCATTAACAACACAAAATATATGAACGTATTACGGTCATTAATAAAAATAAAAATCATCAAATTATAAAATTTGTGATCTACTGCTCAATCTCACCTTCATCTTAAATATGCTCTAATTATTTTTTTTTGGTTTGCAATAAATAAAAATTTTTTTTGGTATTAAATAATTATAATAATACAATACGTAATTTAAAAACAATATTAATAATTATCGGTTCTGCCCTCACACAAATTTCGCACGTGAAGCAATTATCTATCATCGCATTTTTTCTTTTCATGCGTATACAATATTTAAATTTCTATAAACGAGTAGTATCTTAAACATTACAAGTATATAACAATTTTTGTTTAATTTACATACATAAATTTCCCAAAGATACATTCAAAATGAACGTATTTGTATTAAAACCAGACGAATTAGGTGTTGAGTGCGAAGTACGAGGTATTAACGCAAACGATCTAAATGTCTTGACTACTCTACAAAGTTTGATTGAAAATGAATCCAATGGTACGCAAGCAGTTCCCACTAAGATGCATCCAAAGGCATCCAAACGTCCCGACCTTGAAATAGAAAATTGTCGGACAAAACTTCAAAGCCTTAAAACTGCAATTTCTCAACTTAATGAAAGTTCGGGAGATGCGCGAGACAAATTGGTTAACGAAATCGAGAGTAGGCTCATGCATGTGTCTGATAGCGGCAAAGAAAACTCAATTGTCATGTAAACAGCTCTTAGCTAGTTTAGAGCCATTTTTCAAAAATTCGGAAAATCTCAATCAATCCGTGGAAGCAGCAGCAGCCGTGGATATACCGGAACCTATCGTACATCCTTCCAATTCCTCTATGCCATCGATTATCTCTGTGGAACCACCATCGAACCATCCTTCTAGTGGATCAATGACGACTCATACTAGTTCAGAAAAAGGAAAATCTTTTTCCAAAACATCTTGTGAAAATCCGCCACCGAAATTAGAAGATTTGGTTGAATTCACTGAGAAAGAAGTACTAGACAATCAAAGAATAATGTTAAAACTGATTAACCAAGTGCAGGCATTAACAGAAGAAGTCATGATACTGAAACAACAAAACATTAATTCGCAGACGTATAAGATCCCCAGTGTTCCTAATTTTTCGACACAAACGAGTCCTTCAACGGTTCCATTCGAGGAAAAGGATCAGAAAAATTTTCAATCCATGTCTGGAGGGTATAAACCTTATTTAGGACAGTCGACTACAAACCCCTACACCCAGCCCATATGTTTCCAACCGGAACCACGATTATCTCGAAATCCTTCCCGATGGAATGTGTCATACGATGGTTCTCCTGGTAGTGCTCCTGCGAAGAGGTTCATATTTAAGGTTGAACATTTGGCTAATGCTGATAAAATTCCTCATTCTCAGTTAGTAGATGCAGTAAGTTATTTACTAAAGGGAAACGCCGCAGAATGGTACTGGAATTACCTCGAAAGAAATATGTCTACCTCGTGGGATATTTTTAAATCGGAATTTATTAAAAGATTTCAAGATCGAAGATCGGATTTCGAATTGTTGCGATGTCTTGAGAGTCGGCGCCAGAAAAAGGGAGAAAGTTTTTATGATTTTTATAACGAAATATTATCCCTTTCATTGATGCTAGAGAAGCACAT
The DNA here is from genome assembly GCA_932526605.1 of Nephrotoma flavescens. Lineage (NCBI taxonomy): Eukaryota > Metazoa > Arthropoda > Insecta > Diptera > Tipulidae > Nephrotoma > Nephrotoma flavescens. The sequence goes on along the minus strand of OW052222.1, from coordinate 101,688,864 downwards.
ACCTGATTTTCATCTTATGAATGTTTTAAGACAGAATATGAGACCTGGTCTTCAAGACAAATTGACTGGCACAGAATTTGGTTCAATAGACGAAATGGTAAGGCGATGTGTATCTTATGAAGATACATGGTCGCGCACAGGATTTGTTCCTGAGTTGTTATGTCAGCAGTTAAAAAGACATGTGAACGAGCTGGAATCATATCAGACGCCGGTAGAATATAATATTAGAGAAACCTCTCAAATACCTGCTCTGAAATTCCATGAAGAGGTCTGCGCCATTAATGCTGACCGAAATTACTATCGACCCAGCAATCGAAATAATTCCATTTCACAGAATGCTACGCGGTCGCGCACAGAATTTGTTCCTGAAGTGTTATGTCCGCAGCCAGAAAGACATGTGAATGAGCTTGAATCATATCAGACGCCGGTAGAATATAAAATTAGGGAAACCTCTCGAATTTCTGCTCCGGAATTCTACGAAGAAGTCTGCGCCCTTAATACAGGTCAGAATTACTACCGACCCAGCAATCGAAACAATTCCATTCCACATAATGCTACCACCCGTAATGTAAATTCTGTAAATTCTTTACAAAAATGTTGGAATTGTTCTCAGACCGGTCATCATTACAAAGAGTGTAGATCTAATGTACGGAATGTATTTTGTTATGGATGTGGTGCGGCCAACATGTACTATCCAACATGCCAAAACTGCCATAATCGATCGGGAAACTACAGGGAGGGGGCAAGGGTGATGCGAGCTACTTCCCCCCAAACAAAACGCAATGTAGCGGTTGCAGCCACAAATACAGATCCCGAGTTTTATCGGATTCTTCAAACGAAGACTCCCAATACTCGTACATAAATGCACATTCGAAAATCAAACCAAACTCTCAACCCATATCTATTATCAAGCCAACAACTACCAACGCTAATTCAAGAACATGTCGTTTAACTAGGTATTTTAAATTACGGAAATCCTATAAAGCACGCATTGCGGCATCATTAATTACCGATAAAGCGGATGGCAGGCCTCACGCGGAGGTTGAGTTATTTGGAACAGCTTTTACAGGATTACTCGATAGTGGTGCGAACGTCTCACTTCTAGGAAAAGATTGCTTAGAGCTTTTGCAGTCGCATAACATACCATTTCGGCAGTTGCCGTCTCACGTTAAGACAGCAAACGGTCATACGGGATTAATTGTGGGTCACATTCGAACACCTATTACGTTTGCTGGAAAGACTCGCATGGTCACACTCCATTTGGCACCAAATCTCAACCAGAAACTGTACCTCGGTGTTGATTTTTGGGATACATTTGATCTTAAAATTACATTTCCGGGGTCCACCGGACACTTGTCAACAGTGTTCAATCGTGTGTCTGAGATTGAACATGAAGAAACAAAATTCCACAATTTAAGTTCCGAACAACAATCTCAATTAGATTTCATAATACGCATGTTTCCTTCTTCTGCAGAACGTGGACTAGGGAAAACAAATCTGGTCACGCATATTATTAATGTGGGAAATGCACTGCCCATAAAGCAGCGACACTATGCAGTGTCACCTGCTAAAGAAGCTGAAATATATAAAGAACTAGACCGAATGCTTTCGCTGGGTGTGATCGAGGAGAGTTGTAGTTCATGGAGTTCACCTATTACATCGGTCCGAAAAGGGGATGGCCGAGTCCGTTTGTGCTTAGATGCGCGAAAACTCAATGAGGTTACTGTTAAGGATGCTTATCCTTTGCCTCTCATTGATGGTTTGTTGGGGCGTCTGACAAAAACAAGGTTCATCACGAGCCTTGATTTGAAGGACGCCTTTTGGCAGATACCACTAGATGAGCAGTCAAAGGATAAGACAGCCTTCACAGTAGCTGGAAGGCCGCTGTATCAATTTACAGTAATGCCATTCGGACTCTGTAATTCACCCCAGACTATGTGTCGACTGATGCATAGAGTGATACCCCATGAACTACACACTCGCGTATTTGTGTATCTTGATGACTTGCTCATTACTAGCGAGACATTCGAGGAACATATGCAGTTAATAAAAATGGTAGCAGAACTATTAACCAAAGCTAATTTAACGGTGAATATTGAAAAATGTAAATTCGTATTCAAGGAACTAAGATTTTTAGGTTATATAGTTGGTAACGGTGGTTTAAGTCCTGATAGTTCAAAAGTTGATGCCATTAAATTGTATCCGGTTCCGAAATCTGTTCGTCAACTCCGTAGGTTCCTTGGAATGTCCGGCTGGTACAGGCGGTTCATCTATCGTTATGCTGAAATTGCTACGCCCTTGACAAACCTCCTTAAAAAGAATAAAAAGTTCGAATGGAACAGTGCAGCTCAGGAAGCCTTTGAGGCTCTGAAAAGCGCCTTGACATCCGCACCTGTTTTGTCGAATGCTGATTATAGTCGCCCATTTTTCATACAGTGTGATGCTTCTTCCACCGGCATTGGTGCAGTCCTCTTCCAAAAGTCTTCCAGCGGCGAGGAACGCCCTATTGCTTTTATTTCTCAGAAACTTAATGCAGCGCAGCGCAATTACAGTGTGACTGAGCTGGAATGTTTGGCTGCTGTATTAAGTGTTAGGAAATTTAGGCAATACATAGAAGGATACCCGTTTACCATAATCACTGATCATGCCAGTCTAAAGTGGTTGATGGGGCAACGGGACCTTTCTGGGCGTCTCGCTCGTTGGAGTCTTAAGTTGCAGGGCTTCAACTTTGTGGTAGAATACAGAAAAGGGAAAGAGAATATAGTTCCAGACGCTCTATCTCGGCAAGTTGAAATCATTACTGGTGACAGCACTTTGGATTCATTACATATTGACATGAACTCAGTTGAATTTCAAAACCCCGAGTATCTTGAATTGATTAATACGATCTTACTTTATCCGAAAGATAAAGTTAATTTAAAGGTATCGGAGAATAAAATTTATATTAAACCGGGGGTTGTTTCTGATGATTATTCTTCCGACATACCAGAATGGAAACTGTATGTTCCAAAAGCATTAACACCAATATTATTAAATCGAGCGCATTGTCCACCCACTTCCGCCCATCGAGGTTTTCAGAAAACTTTGGAAGTGCTGCGTAGACTTTATTATTGGCCAAACATGGTTGGTGAAGTTCAGAGTTTTATTCGTAAATGTGAGACATGTAAGACCAGTAAAGCATCGAACCACATAACTCGTCCCCTTATGGGTAATTTTGTTGAAATAATTCGTCCATGGCAAAAGTTATATATAGATTTTATTGGTCCATTTCCCCGCTCCAAACAAGGTTTTATGTACATTTTTGTTGTACTTGATGCATACTCGCGGTTTGTCATTCTTGAGCCAATGAGAGATGCAAATAGCAAAAACGTTGTAAAATTCCTAGACAATAAAATCTTCAAAATATTTTCGGTGCCTGAAATGATTCTCAGTGACAATGGGAAACAATTTACAGCAAACATTTTTTTAGACCTGCTAGATAAATACAAAATAAAACACATATTAACTGCTAAATATTCACCGCAAGTTAACGCCTCCGAACGAATTAACCGATCTGTCCTTGCGGCAATTAGGTCCTACCTACGGGAAGAACATACTGAATGGGACAAGCACTTAGATACAATCGCGGCTGCCTTAAGAAATGCAATACACGAAACTACCGGTAGTTCTCCAAGCTTCTTAGTTTTTGGACAACACTATATTGGTCATGGGTCAGATTATGTTTTACTTCGTAAATTACACAGTTTAGATGAAAAACTTATTCATCTTTCCAATTCCGATCGGTTGTCGCTAATTCATGAACATGTGTTAAAACATCTTCGGCAAGCTTACAAACGAAATACTCACACCTATAATTTACGGAGTAGGTTAAGACAATTTCATATAGGTCAACCAGTTTTTGTACGAAATTTCACGCAAAGCAATGCATCTAATAAATATTCAGCGAAACTAGCACCGAAGTTTAAGAAAGCTTTTGTTCAAAAACTTGTCGGTAACGTCGCATGTCAGCTTGTGGACGAAAATGGCACAGTTCTCGGAGTTTATCATATAAAAGATATAAAATCCTAAACAACCAACTAGTATTACTAATTAAAAATCCGACTTCAAGTTATGTTTTTGTTATATTTGCCCGGCTTGTTTTTGAGACATTTCTCCTGGGTCATTGGTCGTCCCCACGATTTGTTGCAATTGCATTTCGTTAATTATATGGACAATGCACTAACAATTTTTTTTACCATAAGCTTGAAATTATTTCACGCTAGATGACAGGTAAGCAATAAAAGATGCAGCATCGATATTAATCGATTATTTTCGATGATAATAGATAATTGCAAAAGAGAAAGAAAATTGGGGAAAAATTGTGCGATGGTGGGCGAAGCGATGATAATTAATTTTTTTGTGTTTTGGGTGTCGAAGAGTTTTTGAGAGGTCAGAAAACGTTTTGTTGTTGAAGTGATCGATCAAGTTGGAACAAAATAAAATAAAAAAAAAAATAATAAATAAAAAGAATATATATATAAAGTAAAGTTCTTCTTCGTGTCTTATATAATATATCATATACTAGCTATTGAATTATATGAGTAAAATTAATAATAACTTTGTTTCAATAAAATTGTATAAATAAAAGTAAACCAAAAAGGTTAATAATAATAAAAAAAAAAAAAATATTATGAATGTAATCCTAAGTAATAATGGTGGACATATACAAAAACAAAACATAAACCCGAACTGTATAAATTAATAACTTATAAAAATCTGAATTCTAATAAAAAAAAAAAAAACGTAAACTTCAGTTCCTGAAATCATAATACTGTCAAGTTAATATATATTAAAATAACTGGGTTGTTCTGGCCTTCCACAAGATTCAACAATTTGGTTCAATACAAATACTCATATGGGATTAATACTACAAACATCATACACCGCAACCATCGGAATATTCAATTCGTAAGCGCTTACAATTTTTTTTTGTTAATTTTAAGATTATAAATTATATTTCCTTATTATTTCTATTATTATTTCTTCTGTTGTTTTTAATTATTCTTATACATATTATTGTTAAGGATAGAGGTAGTTTAATGAATATGTAATTAGTATATATTTTTTTTGCACATATAATTACAATCAAAATTAAAAATATTACGTTAATAAACATTACTGTTCAAGGCCATTTATTTTTGGTCAGATATGAATTTAATCAAGTGGAATTTATTTTTTTTATATATATATTAAAAATTTAATTAAATGAGATAAACGAAATATCCTGATGTGAAGGTGAGGTTGAGTGGTGTTCACTTAAAAACAAAATAATTAATGGGATGTTTATTGTTTGTTAAGCATGCAGCAGTGTCTTTAGTTTTCTTCAATATCTAATAATTTTAACTGGTCTCATACAGGTTCACACATACCCTTAATAAACCCACTCCCACGCTCCTGAGTTTAAGCCGAAGCATCAGACCAGGTCAAGGGTCACTGTGTGGATAACAAAAATTTTCTGATAACGTGGGTCCAAGGCTATCATGGTAAACGTTAAATTTGTTTTAACCAAATAGCCTTTGGCTTCCGTTACAAATTTTCTGTGACATCGGATGAGATGAATGGTAATTTAATAATTGGTTTGATGACGTCGGTTTAGAATACCAATTAGTTATTATTTTGTTTTGATTTCTGTATAGTTTCAGATCCAGATATGGTAATGAATTATTTTGCTCTACTTCCACAGTGAATTTGAGTTGTTGATGAAAATTATTGATTATTTGTAATGTCTGGTCTATTTCATTTAATGGTATAGAAATTAAGATGTCATCTACATATTTTTTAATAATTGTTGGGGATGATGTGAATTTAGGTATGCAAATGTCAAACACAAATTCCAGTACTATATCTGCTATTATCGGTGCTAATGGGGAACCCATCTGTAAACCTTGTTTTTGTTTATAAATTATACCATTATATAAAATGTAAATAAAACATAATACAACATAAACATAAACATAATACATAAATTAATTTTCATTGAGTCGTTGAACTTGACATAATTAAATTTCTGGTTTGAATTAAATGATAATCGTCAATTTTATTTAATTTTCAAATTTCCGAAATTATTAGCAAATTTAAATCATGAAATAAATATTGAACCATGCTAAATTTTACAATATTAATTAATGTATTTCTATTCATGTTAATTAATGAAATGAGAACTTAATTGAATCATCGGGAGACCTGGTGAGTAGTGGAGTGACAATGGGACAATCACTAGTTTATTTCAATTAATTCATGTTTCTTCAAATTCTGGTCAGGGTTAATCTCAATTATGCGGTTTATCAAGACTTCGTTCAACCCTTGGAAAGCCCACCCCTTAACTCCTGAGCTATAGCCGCGCTCAAAATAACCGCCCAAGGGCAATGAACTTAGTAAATATGTATATTTTCTGACAACGAAAAGACGTACAACGAAGCCATTATTAAATGGAAATTCCACACGATCTACAGGTTTCGTTACAATATGAAAGAGAAAAAACAGAGGTAAAGCAAAAAAAAAATCCTAAAAATTAAATTTCCGGTTGACTGCGAGTGTTCAGGTTAATTGGATGCCGGATAATCGGGCTGTTACTGTAATAAGAAAATTAAAGGCATTCCAAATTTCAACTAATGCTTTCATTAATGAAAATGTGCAAAAAACAATGCAAAATTTCAAAATGAATTAAAAAATGCATATGAAAGAGAAAGAATAAATAGAGAAAAAAGCAAAAAAAATTCTAAAAAATAACATTCCGTTTGACTGAGTGTTCCGGTTGATTGGATGCCGGAGAATCGGGCTATTACTGTAATATGAACATTATAAAGCCTTTCCAAATTTTCAACTATTACTTTCATTAATGAAAATGTGCAAAACACAATTGCAAACTTCAAAATGAATTGAAAAATGCATATGAAAGAGAAAAATCGAGAGAAATAGCAAAAAAATATCCTAAAAATTAAAATTCCAGTTGACTGAGTGTTCCGGGCTTTTACTGTAATAAGAAAATTAAAGCCATTCCAAATTTTCAACTAATGCTTTCATTAATGAAAATATGCAAAAAACAATTGCAAATTTCAAAATGAATTGAAAAATGCATATGAAAGAGAAAAAATAGAGAAAAAAGCAAAAAAATCTAAAAATTAATATTCCGGTTGACTGAGTGTTCCGGTTAATTGGATGCCGGACAATCGGGCTTTTACTGTAATCAGAAAATTAAAGCCCTTCAAAATTTTCAACTAATGCTTTCATTAATGAAAATGTGCAAAAAACAATTGCAAATTTCAAATGAATTAAAAAATGCATATTTTAGTTCATAATTAATACACAAATAATAATTCACAAATGAAATTTATGAAATGCATGTTTTTTATCTTTCTCTACAATACAACAAAAAACTGTAACAAGAAAAACAAGAAACCATTTTAAAACGTGCAATTACGCATGTAAAATACCTTTGTTAAAACAGAAAATTTGGTAAAAGTATGACAACCCTTTCGAACGCCTTGTACAATATATTGTACATCGACTTGGAATGCACCTAGCGGGCGTAATATAAATTGTTTACTTCAAAAATGTATGTTAAACCATTTGTCTTTATATAATCTTTATTGTTTTAGTATTGTGAATTTTTGAACAATCATAAAAATTAGTTTTATGACAGTTCTAATGGTGCAAGGTTGTGTGATTTCCTTGTTGTTAAATTAAGAGATTACTATTTAGCTATTATTTCTGTAAATAAAATCTAAAATGTCATTTGAGTTATTGATTTTTAATTTAGAATATAGGAATTATATTAATTTAACAAATTTTGTGAGAATTTAAACTTAAAATACATTATTTAACGATGCTAAAACACATGTGCAATATATTGTACACGGCGTTTCAAACGATGTGTACAATATATTGTACATAAATATTGTTTTATAATTAGCACGGCATTCAATGGCAGTGAACGGAATCCGGGCCTACGGTGGCTCTATTTATTGAGCCTCCCAAGATAGAAAGAATGTTTTAACCCCTATAAATTATTTTTTAAGATATGTCCCTAATGCAATTTTCGAAAAATATGCCTTCCATACTAACCAATACGACTAGCAAAGCACTTTTACTGGATAGAAACCAACGAATGTAAACGAAATAAAAATATTGGTAGACTTACATATACTAATGGCCTGCCTGGTTTCCACGGTTCCTGGTCAAGACAAACGAGAGGTGGACCAACACACTCACGTGCAGGGTAACAAAACAGGTTTGGCCAAAACCGGACCTGCGGCGCTCTAAAGCACTAGTATCCCTGGGAAAACGAGAGGTAGCATTGGTCGTAGGAATAATGACAGAACACTGCCTTTTTGGGGAACATGCGAGAACGCTGGGTCTACAGACGAATGTCTTTTGCAGAAGTTGTTTCGACGAAGAGAAGGAAGAGACGTTAGATCACTTCATATGCTCATGTCCGGCACTAGCATGCAGAAGGCATAAAACAGCATTTAGGTGTGTACGGTATGGACAGCTTTTCGGAACTCGCGGGCTGTGGAGTGCAAGATATTTTACGCTACATAAGTAGCTCTGGATGGTTTCAGCGGGAGTAAAGGGGAGATAGGATCCTGTGGTATCACAATGGGCCACTATTGGCCTGTGCATTCACCGAAAGTGGTAGTTTCGATTGGTTTGTTGCAAATATTTTAAAAGTATGTGTATAACATTTACGAAAAAACGATTAACAAGGAAAAGATTGTAAACAAAATTTTACACAAAATAAGTGTAGATCATATTTTAAATTTTTCTAGCATGGCGAGTTTTGACAAAAAAAAACTTTATTTCACCAAAATTCGTCCTCTACAGACACAGTCCAGGCCAGTTGGCTATTCGGAATAAAACTTCATACTTAAACTTTTTCCATTAATTGGAACATTCTTACAAAATTTGGTGGAGATCTGTGTACCGGTAGTGACAGCCCAACGTTACCTTTTTAAATTTTTGAAATGATGGCGAAAAGTTTAGCATTTCCACGAAACGACAAAGAATTAAACATTTAAATAAATTTAAACATTAAATTTACAACCAATAAGGGTTGACCATACTGGTTTTCTAAAATTTAAGCAGGAGTAACGTTTTTTGAATATACATGACAGTTTCACCAAAAGTCCGGTAAGTTTAATTTTTCGTTTTAGAAATCTATGTGTTGTCTGTTGTGTTCGGTAAGTTCTATGTATGGACTTAAAAGTTATGTCAGGTGAGTTTAAACGCATATTTATAGTAATTTATAAAATATACTTCTCGAAGTTGTTACTGGAATTTTTGTACTTTAACAAAACAATGGAAAATATTTTGTTTTTTTTGCATATTTCGGTTTTAAACGAAAAGTGTATTTAAGTAGTGATGACAGTTGATAGCTATATACTAGGTTGCTCTCTAAGTTTTGTCGTTCGATAAGAGATAGCGCAGTTAGGTTCGTCGTTTTATTTTTCTAAAAATGGTCCTACTTTTTTATGAATACATGTGAAATTTCACGTAAAAATTCTTGTATAAAGTTCTTATTTTTGGAAGGTGTAGCACCAAAACAAATTCATGAACGATTGGTAAAAGTGCATAAGAACTGAAGTCATTTCAGTCACTTCAATTCAGAACAGTATAGAAGATAGGTGTTGCTGAATTTAAACATGGTTGTACAAGTCCTGAAGATGATCCACGTGAGGGACATCCAAAAAGTGCATCAACACCAGAAATCGTAGCAAAATACACCATATATGGTTTTTGAAGATCGTCTATTAGCCGACAGAGATTTAGTAGAAGACCTAGAGGTCTCATTAGGTAGTGTGAGCAATATTTTGACTGTAGTTTTCGGTTTCAGAAAGCTGTGTGCACAATGGGTGCTATTGCATTTGCTAACAATGGAACAAAAATACAGTTGAATGCGACTTCCTCAGCAACATTTGGAGAAAGGGGAAAGAAACGAAGAAGTTACCAGATACAAGTTACTCTAGTGTAGATATGCACATTTAACATAACAGTATTTAACGCAGCGTGTAACATGAACTAAAAACTAATCCCCTAAAGGTTTTACCAAACATAAAAAACGCTAATCCAAGGGACTGGGAAATCAAACCATACTGAGAGTTGGAGCACTTCCATTTGTATTATGCGTACAATAGCAGAAGATACTTCTGCTACTAAAAACTTGATTTAATACAATGATTTAAATCCAGTGATTCTTAATAGGGGGATCGCGGCCCCTTGGGGTTCGTAATAAATTTGGCGGGGCAACAATAAAAGAAGACCACTAATTATTAGAACTGTGAACTGTCAATTGTCAATTATGAAATGTAGGGTTATGTTCAAATAAGTTTCGATTTGAATTGGGTCAACAGATTACTTATTTCAAGCCGCCATTTGGAATAAGTCAAATAAGTCGCTAATTGGACCGCAGTCCTAGGCCGTGTCACAAACACCGACTTATTTGCTTATACCGACTTATTTAAATAAGTCTGCTATCGAGGTGACTTATTTTGAAAGCAAAAAACTTATTTGATCATGTAAACAAGATATATACATTTGATCATGTAAACATGAAAAATTCAACAAATTATCAAATATTATTAATAATTTTCAAACATTAGTGATATTTCACTTAATTAATAACTGTTAGTACAATATTGTCTTAATAAATTAATATAATTAATAGATTTTAGAGATATAAATTTTTTTTAGTGATATAAATAGAGGATTAATAGAGGTGTAGCTTACGTAACAAAAATTGTAGCTTGCGCATTTCGCGCATCTCCAGCTACAATAATAAATTTTCATCGTGCTTTAATATCTCAAGACACATTTTTATGTTTTTATTTATTAAATAATTCATTAAAATAAATTGTTTTTTGTACATTTTAATTTTTTTATTTTATTATTTAATAACAAATTCCTAAAACATTTGTTGTTTGCTATAGCTGTCAAAATAGGTCAGTAAAATCGTTTGGAACGACTTGATCGGCTTATTCAAGATGGCGTCAAATAAGTCAATAAGTTTGAAATAAGTCGGTGTTTGGGACACGGCCCTAGAATCGAAATAATTGTTACGCATGTTGAATATAAACAGGTGAAGAAACTTCTACATAAACTTCTCGTTATATTGACAGATATAAAAAAATATGTACATAAATATGTATCAATAAGTATTGATTTTATTTTGTTAAATCAATTTGTTATTTTACACAAAATTGGAACAAGAAATTTGTATAAAAAACCGTTCTTAAAAATCTATTTATGTTATACCTACTCGTATACTTGTACATATGTTTGTTTGCATTAACAGAAATACATAGCTTTTTTTGATGGGAGAGGATATTTCTATATTGGTAGCTTCTGGATTTTAATCTATATCCACATTTCTAATTTCTTTTAAAACAATTTTTTCGGAGTTCGTCGAGATGCCAAAACGCAAAAATGTCAAAGCCCAGCTCAAATTTCTTAGTTAATTGATTTATTTAACTTTGAAAACGAAAGTAAAAATGCAAGTATCAACTGTTATTATTTTCAAAATGAAAAACGTTTAAAGGCATTCTGATTTCTGTTATTGTGATTTGCGTTGTTCCATTATTTGAACCACTATATTCAGGTTTTATTTTTTACTTTTTTACTAGTAGTAATGCTCAAGACTATAGTAGTTTAAATAATAAAGAAACTCAAATCACAATAAAAGAAATCCTTTAAACGTTTCTCTTTGAAAAAGTGGTTATCGTAAAAGATTTGGTGCCGGAAGTGATGTGTAAAGTATTCTAACGCCATGGATTCTAAGAACAAACAAAATTGTCTAATCCATCAAGGTTCCCTTAGCTGGCAGATTACGTGAAGTTCGTAAACTGCAAAAATCTCCATTAAGAATATGTCTGCATTTTCCTGACTATTGCAACCCGCACAGTTTAATTATTTCGAATTTCGGGCATTCGATACGGGTTCTTAATGGTTTTTGCGAATAAAACACTGAGTTTAAAGATACAAGTTTATTGAATAATTCACTATTTCACTATTTATCACTGTTCACTATTTCACTTTTACTGTTCACTTTAACTTTTCACACTGTTCACTTTTTACTTCTTGAGTACTTAGTTTAAATTTAACTGTGTCTGGGTTCCAAATTGCTTCCGCAGTGGATTGCTTTTCGAGATTATTCCATTTATAGTATCTGACTATGTATGCGTATTGCAATTGTAAATCACTTGCATTTAGCGAACATTCCACGTCACCATTTTCCCTATCTTGCTGATTAACGTTGTTGCTAACTCCAGGATTTTATTTCATGAGTATTGCCTTCGTTTATAATTGCTTTCGTTATATTTATATTCCCCTCCACACGAAATATCATTGTAATATTAAATTTCCAATCACTATTGAAGGAATAATTGATCCGGTAACATCGTCGCATAATTATAACAATAAGTGCTCAATAAAATTATTGCTTCTGATTGGACTAGAAACCAACGACCTTTGGGATGGTATAACTTGCTAGTGTATATGTAACCACTACCGGTGGTTATGTTGAACTTCCGATTTATCTCTGGCATTTCTGATCCTTTCTTTGCCTGGTCATATACCAGCACTCCTCCTTCTCAACTCCGATGCGTTCCAGCTTAACACGTCTCTTCGTCATGACCTTCAGGATTCGGTCCTCTGTCGGACTCACCCTCAACACACGTACTGGACACTTCTGCTGAGCCACCCCTAGGGATTTTTCCACTTCTTGGTAAGCCAATTCGTCCCTCCTTTTCTCTTGTCTGCAACTTTGGCACTCTCTTTGCACAGTTTTCATTTCGGTATTGGTCTGAACCTTAGCCTTTGATGCGAACAGCCTTTGATGCGAACAGATTGTCTGCGAACAGCCTCGGAAGTAGTGAAGAACTTAAAGCAACTCCTTATACTTTTTATGTCACTTGGCTCTACACGTGACCATTGTAATTCTTTGTGCCTGCAATAGCTTTATGTTGTTTGTCTCAACTCTTTCCTTATTATCGGTTTTATCTAGCGTAACTTTACTGATTTTTGATAAACGTTCTCTGACTGCCTCATATTCTACAACCAATGCTAATCCTTCATTCATGGTCGTCCACTATTAGTTCGTTCTTCGTGATTTCCCCTATCTTAGTTCCAACTCAGTTATAACCTGCTCATAAGTTGGTTCCATTGCGTATACAGTTCAGCTGAGCATCTCAAATAGTTTGTGAGAAATGAACTTCTACGCGTACTTCAACTAGCCTAATCATCTTTTCAAGCTCTTTGAATCAATCGTCTACTTATTCTTCAATATTCTTCGTCTCTCGTTTAAACTTTCGCATTTGAAGCTTAAAATTTCGCATTTTGCTCTTTACTTAGCTCAACAAATTGTCCACTTTCCTCTGCTCGCAGTTCTCCCAATTGGGTGTTTTATTCTTTATGTAGCTCAACCAATTGTCCAACTTTCTCCTCCCGTAAATTTGTTAGTTGGGCACTTTGTTCTTTACGTAGATCAGCAAATTGTCTACTTTGTTCGTCTAATTTGGTGCCTTGCTCTGTGCGGAGGTGATCGAAGTTAGTGTCGATTCCCTTCAATAGAAGCAAGCGTCTCCTGACCATATTTCCCATGGAATAATGGCTAAGTTGTAATAATTGCTGAGTTGTATAGGTGCTTATGGTTTTAACAAGAGCTTTTTTCTGCAAAATCCAACTTGTGACACATAATGTTATGAATTTCGAGCGTTCAATACGGATTTGTAGATTTTGAAAATGAAACCCTAAGCTTTTAGTTCAAATTGGACCAATGAACAAAGTGTGTTTGTATTGCAAATCAATGAAATACAAAAACTTACTCATACAGATGACACAGCCACATCAAAACATTTCTTGGCAAACATTCGCAAATACAATGCGTGTTTCTAAATGACATCTTATAAAGTGACAACGCACGTGACAACGTATAAAGTGCAAGGGCACATTTACCATCGTGCTGGATTTCTATTGCCTGTTCCAGCACAAATATTTACAAATCTATTTTATGGGAGGGACAGCAATGAGACGATGCACAACATGCAGACCAACGCATTTTATTCAATAAATGGTACAAGACGTGACATTGTCGCATCCCTACAAACATTCTTTTATTATATAAACGAGTTAATTCGATTGTTTAAAGTAGCTATTATTTAATAACAAATATAAATACTCCTATAGAAAATACATGCAACTATGTTTTTTTTGTCCGGCCTTGATACGTGTAGAAACTGAAAGAACGGATAATATAAATCAATCCTAATTCGGCAACCATACATAAATAACAATCACAATAAAATAATAATCTACAATATTGTTTCCATTTCACAGATGAGCGAACAAATAAGAAAGTGAGTGCGATGGATACGTCAAAATTCTGAAAACTACATTTTAATGTGTCGGCAGTTAAATCATCAATTCGTCGTGGATAAGTGAGCCGTTTATTTTTCAAGTGGCATAAGTCACTGTACTCGGGAAATTAATTGGCTAGTGCCACCTTTGAATGAATGATATGAATCAGTCATTAATTTAGTTTAGACGGCAATTTATTCGAAAAATCGCTCTCAGGCACACAGTCTTAGTTTATATTAACTTATTGTAACTGATTCGATGTAATTCAAAATCGGCAAATACGCATTGAAATTGTTTTATTTCATTAATTAAATATGAATTTGAACATTTGCAGAGTTACAAAATCGGGTTTGTGTCTGTCACCATAATTATAAAATCGCGATTTTATTTTTTTGACATGCATCGCGATTGGAAGAAATTGCGATAATTTTTGTGTCTGTCCACGGTATAAACGTAAATATTTTGTTGTTGTAATTGGATGACGTATTCATATGTTTTCCCAATATGCAATGCCAACGGAATTCCATTTACATTCGCGTTCTAAAACCACACTGCTTCTATGGAAAGAACCATGTGTAGCACACGGAAATTCGTACTACCAGCCAAAGAAAAGTGTCACAAAAATTCCGGTGTCGGTGTGAATCCCAACCCAACTAAAAAGAGAAAAAAATCACAGAAACAAAAGGCACGTGTTTGTATATATTTTCCAATTGTAATAAATAATAATCCGAAATAAAACAAAATTTTCCATTTATAATAAAATAAATATTAATATTTTATTCACATTATTTTTTATTTGTGTACAAAAAACATAGAAAATTTATTTACATATTTAAATTTCATAAATTGAGTTTTGTATTGCATCCGCCACGTTGTATTGCATCCGCCACGTTGTATTGCATCCGCCAGCCAACATATTGAGATCTTGAAAAAAAAATCATTGAAAATTTACTACGTAAATGTATTTCGCGACGACGCCATTGTGAGACAGATCTCTATTACCTTTTTAGTTCAAATTTGCACATCGCGATCACTAAATAAGTTAATAATTATTATTATATATTTAAATTTAAAATTATTTACTTTAACAAATCGAAAAACATTATAATGAAACACAACACTTTTAAGTAAAAAAACGAGTGCAACCGTGTACGTCGACTTGTCAGAAGAAACTGAAAATAAAAGATACAAGATACAATCGAAACTTATTGCGGTCTTATGGGCCAACTATAGATAGAATAAAAAAAATAAAAACTATAACGTAAGAAACGAAGACAAAAAATTATTATTCCAATTTGACTTTTCGGCTATAGATTACTTAAAATATTAAGTTCATTGATATATTTCATGTAATATTTTTTTAATGTATTTGCTAAAATATTGAGTGAAACTACAATAGTTTTGAGTATAAACATGATATATCACAACAAATATATGTGTTTAAAATTATAAAAATTATTTATATGCGGTTTAAATTACCGCATTTCGATAAATTATTTTTTTAGGTTAGCTTTAGAAAAATACAATTCTACAGTGTAGTGAAAATTATTTTTGATTTTATATTCATATTAGTATATGCGTACATGAATATTTTATAAACAGAAAACATAAAATGCATGAATAATCCCAAATTCCCATATATAAAATAATACACATGCATACTACATGCAACGCACAACAATTTGTTTGAGTTTTGTTATTGTAATTGTTAAGTTTTTTATTTCTGCACGAAAATTTTCGCTCTGCTATTCTTTATACGTGACAGCAAAATTAAAACGCAATTTCTGTTATAGTTTTTATTTTTGTTATTCTGAGTATGGTCGAATACATATAAATCCTATCTCTCGCTCTCTTACGTTATATTTTTTATTTTTTTTATTCTATCTATAGTTCCCACTTTACTTTGAGAAATTAACAACAACAATCCCATATATGTAATTCCAAATTGGAATTGTTTTAAACCAACTTTTTTGCTGGTATAGAATAACTCTATTCTACCGGTGGTAAATTAGTTACGATTTCTAATAATATTCAATATTATTCGGTCATATTTACTATTTAATTAGATATATTTAGTTGTGTTTTCACGTTTTGTTTAACTTCAAAATGTAATTGTTCCCAACTAATAAAAATAAGTAAATACAATTTTTGGTTGTTACTTTGAGCACAATATTTATTCTATTCCAGCATGGATTTCAACCGGTACCAAAGTAAGACCGTATATAAAACGAAAATAATATTACCGCGAAATAGAAAGAGAAAAACAATTATTTTTCTACAAAATCAATATTTTTGTGTCTTTGATATTTTGTAGTACTGAGTTTTGTACGACATTTGAGCAGTTTTTTCCACACAGTGGAATAATTGCATACTGCATACTTTGTGCACGCGAAATGCAAACGTTCTACATAGAGTTAATTGAACGACCTTTGTAGAAATTTAAAACGTTGCAATTTTCGTGGCACGTGCATTATAATTTCTCCAAGTGTGTATAAATTAAATTAATAACACTTTGTTTTTAATGGGCGGTCTTTATACAAAAATTTTGTTGATTTTGCAAAATTAAATTAATTTATTGAGAGAGAAGTACAGTTCTTGTACTAAAATGTCCTCGTCCGTGCTCGAACAATCAATTATTGATGGTATAGACTATAGATACCGTGCCAAATTTAGGGGAGTTAAGATTTGGGGAATAGAACGCGTTTGACTAATTATCCACAGAGAAGAGTATGTTGGCTCTGCCGTGATAATTGGTTAAAGTTTGGTATAAGTTTTAGTTAAAACGCGCATGGTAACCAATTAATTGTCGGTTGTGATTAAGTCGGTTGTGTTTAGTTTAAAGAAAAGTTTAGAATAAAAAAATTTTAAGTTGATGATATTAAAATAAATAAGTTTCTCATATAGAACAATTAAAATTATTAAAGTTTTCAAATAAAGTTTAGTTTTTAGTAAAATAATAAAGTTTTGTTGAGTTTTTTTTTGTGATTGAGTAAGTTCGAGAGATCCAGAGGTTTTTTTGCGGTATGTTAAAAAATAGGGCATACAAGTATGTATGCTAAAAAATAGGGTCCACCATGGTGCTTCATTAGAAGCGGAAACTGCACAAGTGCGTCAGCATGCGGGTTTCCTTCTTCCGATAACATTTTACCAATTAAAAAAAAAAAAATCTTACTAACCATTGGGCTTTAAGCCCAGAATAAATAATCTCATTTTTCGTTAAGTGTAACTTTAAGAATAAATATGTTACTCTAAATTTATTATTTAAACAACCACGCTGGTAACGTGAGGCATGGTTCCCACCGATTCGGTTTTTATATGTGGTAATGACCGTTTTCCTCTGCCGACTTAGAATTTAACCTGCATGGGGTACCGGTAGATAACAGCAAATCTGTGAATCAGATCTGCTTCTACGTCAGTAGAGGCTAATCTGTTTCATAGTATGGGATGAATACACAATGGCCCACAAAAAATCTTTGGGAGCAATCAATCGGACGCTCCAAGATTTAAGAGGTAATATAGAGAGCCATTCGGTGGTGCACTCATTTTTCTAGCTGGTGATTTTCGTCAGACTCTATACCAATTATACCACGTTCCACACCAGCCATCCGTTGTTCAAACCATCTGTTGTTTGCCAAAATGCTCAGAAAATTATATTGACCACCCACATGTCCAACCGCAACAAGACGAATCCGTTGCATGATTCACCAAACAACTTTTAGATCTTGAACACGAGAAAATGCCAATCGATGACACCACAAATTGCATTACCATTCCACCAGATTATTGTAAATTTACACAGACAATTGACGAATTGATTAACTAGCGTATTTCTAAACATTAATTGCAATTACAAAAATCACCAATGGCTTAGCGAAAGTGCATTAATGGCTGCCAAGTTGTCAATTATCCGATCGAATTCCTGAATTCACTTGGTTTGCCAGGATTACCACCATACGTATTGATATTGAAAATTGGTATACCCATCATTATGCTTCGAAATATCGGTCGGCCTTAACTGTGCTATGGCACGAGGCTTGCATTCAAAAAATTGATGAATAACATTATCGAAGCAACAATAATGAATGAGTTCAAAGGAGAACATGTCTTATTACCGATATGCCATTCGAATTTAAAAGATTGCAATTTCCAGTATGACTCGCATTTGCAATAACGATTAATAAAGCACCAGGACAGTCGCTTCAAGTTTGTGGATTGAATCTACAAAATGCGTGCTTCTCACATGGACAAAGCTATACGTACGGAAAACCCGCCAACTTATTTATGTACGCACCAAATGGCAAAATCAAAAATATTGTCCTTAGCGTAAATGTAAATCAGGATTTGTGTTTGTGCTGCGAGCTTCGCGTAATATGTCTTCTGTAATTGCATCTTTATACTTTGTCTACAATGCTAAAGAATTTGAAGGGAAGTATATTGAAAGTATTATTGTGAATTATGTTTGAATTTGATTGGCGGAAGCAGTAAGTGTTGCATCGGCTAGTGAATTATCCCAATGTTCATTGTTCTCAAGCAAATCTAAACGTTGGCATGCTTCGCAATATAATTCGCATAACACATTATTTACGGTTCTCAAATGCTGAAACGATGTTGGACCACGAACATTTATCAAAAGTAAACGCAAATAATAGTATTCTACATTATTTAGATGCACTGTGTAAATTCTACCTATCGCATCGCTTGAAAAAACATTTGGATGTCCAAGTACTACTTGTCCTATTTTGCGACGTTCAAATTGTTTTCGGGGGTGTTCCAAGTGTAGTAACGCGGAACTTCGGAATACAGTAATGTTTTAGCAAATTCATATTTTCGACACAAAGCAAAAAAATCAGTTAATGTGAGTCTCTGGTGGCTGTGCTGCTCGTTCCGCAACATTTTCTGTTGTAAAATATACTCGTTGTCCATTTTCAAATTGAACGGCCAAATGTACTTCTGTGGGATATCTCTCATGAATTGGAAAAGTGAATATGCGCCATACTGCCTCGTATATTACTGCTGATGTATCTCCCCATTAGCACTTGCATTGTTATTGATCTTCCATTGTTTTCAAAGGATGGTCGGCGATACAATGGATATCCATCGTTGCCTGTGATCGTTTCAGGAACCAATTGTGATTGTGAGATCTTTTAGAGCATTTATCATCGATCATACATGGCGAATTTATGTTTAATGCTCCACATGAGCCATGTACCATATTTTGAGTAACAATTTGAAAAAGTTCAGGATAATTTGTTGAGTCGGGTATTTCTGCAGATATAATGTTATCGATTTCATTTGACTGAATTTTA
Organism: Nephrotoma flavescens; assembly: GCA_932526605.1. NCBI lineage: Eukaryota > Metazoa > Arthropoda > Insecta > Diptera > Tipulidae > Nephrotoma > Nephrotoma flavescens. Next base: position 101,669,170 of record OW052222.1, on the reverse strand, counting down.
TCCATGTACCATATAAGAATATGAGCATATGGCACTCCACGCTTTTACCATTCAATTGAGTACATCGAATATCGAACAGAGCCGAAAACGTTGTGTTTTACAATAATTTCAATCAAAGATTTTAATTTTAACGCACGAGATTGTCCTGGCAATAAGTAAATTTGAATTTCCGTCCCATTCGGATCGCATGTAAATGTGATGAATAAATTGGGACGTCCACAATTGCGAACGTATGATGACATCGCATCCTGCGCATATTCATGCATGTGTCTCGGACTTCCGGTGTAAGTTGCTGGTAAAATTGTAATTCGGTCAAGGTCATTTACATTGCCATTATTTGCATGTCGGAAATGAATGTATTCTTCTGATTGCAATTGTCGTTGATTTAGCCGAATGAACAATAACCGGTCTGTTGCTATTTTGGCGTACATGTTCACTACGCACTGATGATATAATTGGCGATATTTTAAAATGTGATTGTCTTGATTTTCACGAATCATTAATCTGTATGCATAGTAGTTCATGCAGTTTATCTTTTTGTTGATTACACCTGTATAGGTATATAGATAGAACCAAATATAAATTCTTTGTAATTTCTCTGCAATTGTTTATTTGGAAAATAACTATTTACCAGTTGTAGGATTAATCATTTTCAGTTGGAATTGATACCCATCCTCTTCTTGCCAGAACAATATTGGGTATTGAAGTGCGACATAAGATCTGTGCGTTTCAGATACACGTTGCAATTGATCATTTCGACGTTGTAAAATGATGTCTCTATATTCCAATTGATCGCAAACGATGACAATGTTGACTTCATTTATTGTTGGAGCATTGAATCGTCTGGAATGCTCACCAACCGGTGTTGTTCAGCTCTTATAACTATTTTGTGACTGTCGGAGGGCATTTGGTTAATTGCAGTTTTTAGTGCTGATGAAATAAATTTTGCAAAGACTGAACAATATCGCGGTGTATTCCCGAAGTAATTTCACATGTTGCGTCGACTTCGTGATCATGGTTAGGTTTCAGTGGTTGACACTTAAGCCATTTTTGGCCCACTGTGACACCGCGCATTCACGCCACATCATTAATCTATTCACCTACTCACACAACTACAGTATACCACCTGCACATTGCAAGCTCCATGTCAACCTGTACATTGACATGGACGGTGGGTCAGTTTTGAATTCTGCACTCCATCAGAAGGTCTTAGTTGTGTTTATTAACATCACCGATTGTAATCGATGAGGAAAATTCGATTTGCATCTACCCTCTTATGGTTTGTGATCATTATTTCCCAGAAAATATATTTGAATAAATTTGTGTTGTCCGTCCGGAATTGGTCCTCACGACCTATAGAACATATACGTATAAATTTTTATCAATGTCGGTACAGTAGTTCTTGAGTTTATTAATCTAAAACCTATTAAAGAAACTATCACTCCCGATGGACCGATTTCGACCAACCGTTATAAAAACACTTCTCATGGCCCATAGATCATATTTATAAATTTTTATTATAAACCGTGCAAAAGTTCTTAAATGGAAAATTTTCTACGGAAGCTTCAACTTCCAGTGGACCGATTTCGACCAAACTTTACAAAAACCATTCTCATGACCCATAGAACATAATATATTAATTTTTATCAAAATCAATGCAGTAGTTCTTGAGATTATTGCTTACGGACCAACACCTTTGTTTTATATATAATAGCGATATGTATGTACATTTCTTTATAAAATGTAATCTAAACATTGATATTAAATAAGATTAATTAATTATTTAAAATATAATAATTAAACGAAACGTACTAACAACACGATGACATGTACCGTTTTATAATATATGTTTTGTTTTCGTGAGATAGATTTAAAATAAAATTGCATGTATTGAAATGGGACGACCTGATTTATTCATATTGTGCGAAATAATGCCCGGTTTACATAAGAAATTGTTTTCTTCTGCAAATTTTTGCAGGTAAATACGAAAGAATCCGCTATATAAAAATATTCGATATGCCAGAAAGAAATAAACATATATAGTAATGGCGTAATTTTTTTTATAGGATCATTATTAATTTATTTTTAATGAATTAAAAAACGAAATTTACATTTTTATCTATGGCGTCTGTTTTTATAATGAATCCTCAACATTTATAAATACGAAATATTTTTTTTTCTTGTTAATTTTAAAAATGTTGCCATAAAAATACTCGGATCGAATATATTTTATGGCAACATTTTCATTTTTATGGTCATTTTTGCTCAAAAATTCTTCTGCAAAATTTTGTTGGGATATATTGCTTTTCTTGTCTCTCATGTGCAAAAAGTCAATGTTATATCTTATTCATTTTGCAGAAGAAAAATGTTGGTCTTATGTAAACCGGGCATAAGCATGAGAAAACATTATACATTACATACAATACATATCGGACCTTTCAGCCGTTACTGTTGTTATACTGTTCGAAAATTATTACCAAAATATTTGGTACTAATACCAAACTTACTTCTCTGGATATGTAGGTACTTTGTGGACTTTGTGGTATAAATGTATCTCAAACTACTTTCCTTTAACACACACTATATCCCAGTAAACATAGAAAAAGGACCCATAACAGTACTAATAAGTAACTAATAATAAGAAACAAAATATAATATTAATTAATTTATAGACCTGTTTTTTATTTTTAATTCTTTTTATTAAACGATAATTTTAAAATTACGTTACAATATGTATACGTATTTTTAGAATTCTCATTTTATAATTGGGATTTTATTTATTTGCTGGTTATAAATATATTATCGTGATTTTTTATTTCTGTTCATTTTTTGGTTGGACTATTTAGTATTTTTTTTAAATTGTATTGATTACACGTATCATGTATTTTTTGTTTTTTAATAAATTTCTTTTATTTTTAGATATAATTATTTGTCCATAATAAATTTCCAATGAAATTTTAAAAATTCGCTATATTATATTATTATATTTTTTTATATGTCTACAAGGAAAACAATCATTGAATTAAAAAACCAAATTTTTTTAACATATATGGAAGCTATCAAATGAATTTCATTACATAACTAAAATGAAATAAATTAAACCTTAATGAAATCAAAACGTCAGTCGGGGTTATTTTTAAAAATTAGGTTTAATTTAAATTATACATATTTTCCATTCAAAATTATATGTATGTACTTATGTATATGAGTACTTATATTTATCATTTGTAATATAATTAATATTTATTTTTATTTCATCGAATTTTTGTAATTGGTTTGTAATATAATAATTAAAATATAAATTTTATTTGTTATCGGCATATTGGAATAAAATAGTTTGTTTTGGTTGTTGTTAGTTTTTATTTATTTTCTTATTTATAAATACTTTTTTTATGTAAAATCGATATTTTATTATAATTTAAGGCTTTTTATTTCCTACTACAGTATTCTAATATAATATATTATTATTGTTATTTATTTATTAATATCGTGTAATAAAATATAAATTAAAATGAAAATATAAATGAGATATTATTGTTTTTCTATTTAAATGACATTTAAATAAATTTATTTGTCTCATCAATTTTTTATCAATTTTAAATATATTATTCAGATTAGGGGATGGGTCATTTTAATGATTGAACTATTTTTAAATAAACTTTTAACCTACAAGTGACTGGCTTTTTTATGGCATTTAATTTTATGGACAAAATTTTTTATATATTGTTAGCTAAAATATGAAATTCAAACAAGAATTTTCGAATCAATGTTCAAAGTGTTATTTAATTTATAGCCCCTTCAATTTTAATTGAGTTCCAACAAAAAAATACCAGTCAATTTTACACGGTGTGTTTAATTTAACATTAAATATTTTTTATCTAAATTTCGATAATCTAATTTATTTAATTTGTGTAATTTATCATATTTCAGTAACTTCATTTAATCTAGTTGGTTTAGCACAAGAAATTTAGTATGTATTTAATTTACACACTAAGTAGGAAAATTATCGATAAAAACAATAATTAGGACAGGTACGAAAATTAAAAAACTTGTTTTATTGTTTTATTTTTTTTCAAGTTGAATTCCTAAACTAGTTAGTAATAAATGTTTTATTGTTACATGTAAATATTAAAATGTACGGTCATTTGTATACTAGTTAAAATAAACGCAATATCCTAGTAGTATTATTAAAAGAAAATCAATCCCCTGAATTGCATACAAAATTCACACTTATTTTCCTTTTGTTCGAATTATTTTTACGACAAAATTGGAAGGGTTTTTTGCATCGACTACTATCGGTCATGCAACAATTCAACCGTCCAACCAAATATACATGGCAAAAAGCTAATGCTGTGCATCTAGTGAGATCAGTTCGGAGATTTACTATGAGCTACTCCAGCTTAACGAAACCACCACAATTAAGCAGAGCATTGAAGCTCAAACGTCCACAATATGCTTTGGCATATTGTGGGCGTTTGAACTTCATAGACATGACAAAATGAGCTTTCAGCACGACGACGCTCGGCCACATGTGGCAAGAGTCCTCAAGGAAACTTTGGAGGGGCTTCAATGGGATGTCCACCTTACTTGCCGTATTCACCAGACATTGCTCCTTCCGACTACCACTTGTTCCGGTCGATAACTCATGGCCTGGCCGAGCAGCACTTTGCTACTTACGAAGAAGCCATAAACTGTTCGATTCTTGGATCGCCTCAAAACACGATTGTTTTTTTGACGCGGAATCCGTATGCTGCCTGAAAGATGGGAAAAGGTCGTAGCTAACGATGGACAATACCAATTTCTCTGAATAAAGCTGCGAATTAATAATAAAACCTTAAAACTTATTTGTTCTCTTAATATTTAGGACCCACCACATTTAGTATAAAGGACCGACCAATCGGAAAATTTTAATTTTATGTAGCAACCCATAAATTAAAATTGGCCAAAATTTGAAATTTTTATTTTTCCATTTTTGTAATTATGTTATATTTGTTGAAAGTTACAGAAACTTGAAAGGTGAACAACCGCAATTCAAAGAATTGGTTTTCAATGAAACTAATTTACTTATGTGTTTATCAAAAAACTATCGTGGAAAATAGATAAAAATTAAAAGAAACTCAAATTGAACCTTATTTTGATATTATTTTAATTCTTATCTATAATTTACCTGTGGTCTACAGTTTAGTTTAATTTTTTTGTAAATTATCTAATATGTAGTCAGTTAGTAATAAATAAATTGTTAACACATAAATTTATGCTGAAAAAATGCTATGGCCCTCCTTGGAACACCCTAAATTATTTAAAATTTCAAGTTGTACGATTTTCATTGATCACTCATCTTTTTCTAGGTAGGCTTTACAGAGCTCTCACAATAGAAAATTATTTGATTTTAGCTTTTGTCTTAAGCTTTTACCTTTCGAGTAGCTCTCACAATGAATCAAAAACTAATAACAAAAATTGAAATTGAAACCAACTTCATTTTTTTTTTCGATAGTAGTGTCATTTTTAAAATTGTGTTTTATGTTACTAATGCCCGGTTTACATGAGAAAATTGTTTTCTTCTACAAATTTTTGCAGGTAAATAAGAAAGAATCCGCTATATAAAAATATTCAATATACCAGAAAGAAATAAACATATATAGTAATGGCGTAATTTTTTTTATAGGATCATTATTAATTTATTTTTAAAGAATTATAAAACGAAATTTACATTTTTATCTATGTCGTCTGTTTTTATAGTGAATCCTCAACATTTATAAATACGAAATATTTTTTTTTCTTGTTAATTTTAAAAATGTTGCCATAAAAATACTCGGATCGAATATATTTTATGGCAACATTTTCATTTTTATGGTGATTTGTGCGCAAAAATTCTTCTGCAAAATTTATTTTGTTGGGATATATTGCTTTCCTTGTCTCTCATGTGCAAAAAGTCAATGTTATATTTTATTCATTTTGCAGAAGAAAAATGTTGGTCGTATGTAAACCGGGCATAATTATAGTTTTAAACTAATTAACAACCAGTTTACATCGCAAGCGGTGAAAACCCATACTATAATACTGGGTGCATTCAATTATTATATCTGACAGAGTATGTGGAGTAAAATGTATTCGAATAAATATACATATAACGGAGTAAAAGCTTTTCAATTTTATTATTAATCGGATCATGTACGGAGTACACAGTTTTACTCTGTACTCGTACCTAATGCATAGAGTGAAACCAAAATGTTATCGAATCAACACTAGGATATTTTCCGACAAGATTTTTATAATTTTTTTTATGTATAATTGATATTATTACTGTAAAATATAAAATATCTGTATAAATATGTGCATTTAATGTGTTTACATAATATACAGTAGTGCAACCAGAATTTTCATGATACCAACATATATCAAAATAAACACTTCATAATTTTTTTTTTGTGAGATTATTAATTGTTAATTATGTTTTAGATGGTGTTAAATGGAGTAATGAGAACACTATATTCCTTTTTTAAAAATTAAAACAAATTATCGAAGCTTATATAAAGCGGGGTAATAAAATATATATTATATATATCTATATGAAAATTAGCCGCGAATTTTTGGGAACGTTACTCCAGCCTAGTTAATAATAAGTCGATATGGAAAGCTCTGCTGCTGCAGTATAAAATAGTAAAGGGTTTGAATAATACAGCGGGCCAAATACTTTGAAATTGGAGTTATTATGAAATTGTCGATGACAGAATTAAATTAGTTATTGAAGTTATTGAAGCTACTGCAACCGGAACTAACACGGGCGCCAATATTAGCTTTTGAACTGAATCGAACTCTGATAATAACATGCCGTTACCAGATCCACAGTATTAGACCAATACTGGTCAATTCAATAGAAAGCGCTTACAGTGAGAAACGGAAAAGCTGGAGTACCATAAAAAAATAAAGCTCCTGGAAGAGCATAATGTAAATTTTAAGATTCGTCGATCATTATATTGCCAATCACAAACTGAATTTATTATATTCGTTTTGAATTTTTTTTTTGACATGTAAAGCAATGAAAAATAGACTTTTTTCAAAAACACTTATTCGATAAGACTTTATTTGGAATGTGCCTTTTCCGAGTTCTCTGAAACGGCGTTATCTGAAAAATGTTCTATCTACTCCGTCTGTTATATCCGATATAATAATCGAATGCACCCACTATATTACTTGTTTTGTTGACAAATATAATTTTTTTTGTTTAATATCACAAATGGAAATGTATGTCCAAACAAAAAATGTCTTTACCGGCCACTTGAAAAAAATAATAAACAAAATTAAAGTATTATAACATTAAAGTAGAGTTTAAACCACGACTATAATACCAATATTTGTTTGATAGCTATGTATTATACTTTAATAGCAAAATAGTACGTGATAAACTATTAAAGTATTTTAGTTTGAGTTTACACCAACATACTATTTTGCTACATACTTTTATTGTACTGGTGTAAACGGGGTATAAACCGATAAAATTTGCTTTCATTTGCTTTTTAGCCATTCAGATAAAAAAACGGCAACATAACAGCCGATTTTAAAATGTAGCTAACTTCATTAGTCAATTCTTAAGGCAAAAAGTTTAGAGTTTGCTAACTTTTTTGCTTAAGGTAGAAACGCAATTTTTTTCTCAAGTTTTATTTTCGAACAAACTTGTAAGGTAAAAGGAGCAATTTCTATTGTGAGAGCTCTGTTAGCGAATGGACGGGATTATTTTAAAATAGTATTAAGTAGTATAAAATTAAAGACAAAATAATATTATAAAGGGTTATTGTTCTTTAATTACTGTTTAATTTGGACGGATGCAGCTCACGTTTGCTCCACTAAAATATACAGATTTTACGCAATAGGTTAGCTAAAAATGGAATTGCCTATATGTAGTTTGGTTTAAATTTTTACTCATTCTGAAATACGTTTTCTTTTGAAATGCAATCCAAGTTCAGTAGAAGCGAATTTAAGATATCTATATCGTCCCCGCTTATAAAAAAAATGAAACTGAAAATTATGTAATGGAAAGTATAAATTAAAAAGCCGATTAAGATATAAGCGTATAAGCGGACTCGGCTTATATTAGAACTCTACATTTGAAGTTAATAAGAATATTTTAGTGAGGCTTGGGTTGCCCCTTAATTAACACAATCGGAATAATAAATAATAAAATGGACTCCTATTTATAACGCTCAAGACTATTGGCCAGAAAACCTCTCCAAACATAAAGTAAAGTAAATTTTATTATTGCTGCAAACAATTCTCTCTGAGAGAAGCTTACTTATTCTTACTATAATCTGTAAAATCAGAGCTACTAGAATACTACAGGCATCACTGCTTTAAAAATGTTGCTATATTACGTCATTTTATGTCGACCGATTCAATCTTTGACTTTAGATATCAGTTTAGTTAATTAAGCAGTAAATGTTTAATAAATAATTAAAAATTGTAATTCGAAACTTTGTTAACAAATAATTTATTACATTATTGCAAAACTATTTATTTACCATTTCATTAAACAATTATGTACACGAAAAACACAAGTAAAAATTTTTTTGCTAAACAAAAAAGTGCATCCGTTCTTTTTCATCTTTCGAACCATACCATTTTAGTTTTAAATATTTTCCGTCATTACGTTATGATTTTAGTTTTTATGATCATATCCGTCGTCTACAGTTTCGAAAAGAAACCGTAGACATAAATTTAATGACGTGTTAAGCAATACTGCTTTTTACTCTAGGTGCGATGGTAAAACCGTCTCACCTTGTGTGTACTCATACTCTGTGAGATAAAGCGTAAGTGGTAGTACTATATAAAGAGTTGTCAGAAATGTCCTTTTCCAAAATGTACATCGGTAATATGTGAGCTCCATGCAAAAATATATGGTTTCTTTTCATAAAGTTTATTGTACATAAATCGTAGAGGCAAGTGTAGAGTTTGCAATACCGGTAAAACGAGTTACCGATAAATCGACTTAAATTTGCTTGCCGTGACGCCGGTAATCTCTAAAATACCGGTATTTCGGAAAATATTAGTGTTTTAATTACACAGCCGCATGCTTAACATGTAATTGGGCTAAGTGTGCTAGAGGAAGATTTAATAATTTAAACAAACCGTTGACAATAATTTACAAGCCGTAATCGCACGTCTAACTACAAGTGATTGTATTTCTAATAAAAAGTCACCGAATACAGTAAAAAAATGGTACTAGAATATGGTTAGTCCATACAAATAACATTGAAAAACAGACGTCTTTAAGAATAAACCAAGGTGAAGCTTTTAGCAACGTTTTATGAATGTAAATGTGAACGATTCATTTTGGAATTTCGGTTTAATCCGAATTCAACGGTCAAAAGCAGCTGAAAAATGTATGTACAATTCTTAATACTAAACTAACCAAATCTTTAATAAAAAAAAAGTGGGGATGCTTCTGCTTTGCTCATGGTATCCAATTGTCCATACTTAAAGTGGTATGTAACAGAGATAATTTTGTCGAAGAAGAAAGCAACTGGATCATTATATATAGTAACTGGATTATTATAGTAACATTGATATCAATTCCGTTGCAGAAGATTCAGATTACGAAGATTTCGAAAAACGATATTCGTCAAAAGCATATCAAAAACGACTTGAAGAAAGAGCTTAGCGTTCGGTTAGATACTAAGGAACATCCTCCTGATGATACTGGAACGATTTTATTGGCGTCAAGCCTGAGATATCCTTCTCAGAACCAGAATTTCAATTATAGTCAACTACAATAACAGCCTTGTTACCAATAAAAACTGCTGTATAGGCATTATGCCGTAAGGATGTAAATCTTTGTATTGCGGATGTATTGTGTTTATGCTCGAGGAATTCACTCCTCAGAATACACCCTTCAGCGAGGCTCTTATTTTTAGAAACGCATAGAAAGACGTCCAGTTTATTCCGATGTACTGTCTTATCTACTTGAGCCAAAGATAGCAAATAGATTAGGAAATTATGGAATATTTAACAAAGCCAATAAGAACATGATAGCTAAAAAAATTGTTGGGGTACTTCGAAAATTTGCTTACGATATTATAATTTTGCTTACTAGCAATTGGAATTCGAAATGGATCAAGAGAGTGAAAATAATTCAATTGAGGAAATTGAACCATCATCACAAGAAATTAACCTTTAAAGAAAAATTGGATTTGGTAATAAAAAAGAAAACAACCAACTAATATCTCCAAAACGAATACTGGATAAATATAGCAAAACAGGAAGATGACGTTCTTCGAAGAGCAACAGCAATATATAGGAAATATCTTTAAATTTGGTTTTTAAATATAGTTTGTCCGTTCGATCTACAATTCGACTAATTGCAACAAAATTTAGATCCAGATTGAACTACGATGACTTAAATATGATGTTTTATGTGAGCGAAAGATTTTTCTAAATTTAAGTTAAAATATTTACTAACAGTAATGGAATTTTGTTCTGGTTTTCAATGAAGTATAAATACAATTTTTGAAATAAATTATGTTGTTATTTTATTTAAATTTTCATTACGTAATCATATATTTGGATTTACGGTAAATTACCGGTAAATCGTTTTTTTCATAAATTATTGGCCGTTTACCGGTTTTTTCAAAAGTCGGTAAATTTGCGAGCCCTAGGCAAGTGCGATGGTTCAACCTCCAATGTAAACAGCAAAAGTTAACTCGACTCAATGCAAAAAATTTATTAGGTCTAGTCGAAAAACAACACCAAAAATAAAACTAAAATAAGAAATACAAAAAAATATTAATTTTATATTTTACGTTGTTGTTGTTTTATTGTAATGGTTTTGTTAATTTTAATTTTTTTGTGTAAGCAGTGGTATCTAAACACGAAAGCATATTTTCCGTGAATTTTTCCGATTTTAATTTATTAAGTTTACCCTAAAAATAATTACATTCATCTAGACATTTTGAAAATTTTTTGGACTCGATCACCAATATAAACACTATAAGTTAACTACAAGTTGACTCGACCCGCAATGTAAACCGCATATTTAACTCTCATTAACCCTCTTTAACTATAACTTTGGTGCGAATTCGGAATAACCATCAGTGAAAGTTGTGAATTTTGGCTTCTTAAATTGAACAAAAATGAAATTCTGAAACGCTTAAAAATACAATGGCGAAACTTTAATAAAAAATCGGTTGAATAGTACCTGAGATTAGGCCGGACAAACATTCAGCCAAACACAGACAGATTCTTTACTTTATAAATAAACATTAGCTGAACGGCAAGTTTCGCGCCCATGAGCGCTTAGCTATGCGTACTCGACGCTATTCCATAACGTACCGTCGAAATAACAGCAGAATAGGAGAAAATAAAAATACCTAAATTTTCATCGAATCATTGCCATTATTACTTTTTATTCACAAATATAATTTTAACTTAATTGTTTATTATTTCCAACCAAATTGCACGTGCAATATATTAAAGTAAGTACAGTCGAACCTGTTCAGTTGGATACAACCTTAAGTTGGTCAACTGGCTAAATTGACTGATTTTGTCTTGCACCAACAAAAATTGCAATTTTTCATACAACTTGGGCTTTCTTTTAATTTGGCCACCTGTCTATCTTGTAATTTGGACACTATTCTCTTGCAGCAAAATTCAATTATCATGTAAATTAACCTCCATAAGTCGGACAACAACAAAATAGCCCATCACAACATACTGTCTATCCCCAATAGAATTCCTTTAACTTTTTCCTTACAGAAAAGTATAAAAAAAAAACTTGAGAAAAAAAAAATTGTTTTTCCTCAAGTTTTTTTTCATACTTTTCTGTAAGGAAAAAGTTAAAGGAATTCTATTGGGGATGCGCTGATAGTATCATAAACTATTTAGACCAACATAGAAGCCAAAGAGGCTCGGCTGGCAAGTAATGTTTTTGTTTATCTGTTTACCAGCATCTACGATTATTTTCACGGAATATAACGTGATTTTATACATTTCATAGACAATAATTTGCGTAAATGGCTTTAATGTCCTACATATGCGGACCAATTCTGGAGTAAATCGTTTAGTACGGTAAATTAAAATTTTAGTACAAATTATTCTTCAAAGCGTACCAACTCAATAGTAAATTAAATTGAGTAAATATGACTCAAAGGGTCGAGACGGTTCACAGTAATATACAGAAAATGGTGTATAAGTGCATAAACTAATGTCCAAATATGTTTATGTTAAAAACGAATTTTGATAATTCTCTTATTTCTATTAAATCCTCGATAAAAGAAATTTTATTTTTGTTATAGTTGTGTATCCGTTGTACGCGTTTCATTTTTGTGTTTTATGTGTGGATACGTTAGCAGGGGAAATTCTAATGGCAAATGATTGGATTTTTATTTTATTTTTATCGTTAAAATAAAATTAATAATTATTTTACATAAATATCACAAACGCATTTTTAATTCTAAACAATATTTGGGAGCGTATTGCAATGTTTTTTATAAAATATGCTTTCTAGATTTACGACATATTTTCGTGTTATTTGTTTAGCACAAACACAAAAATATCATTTACCTTTTGTCTTTGCTTTACCCTACTTTTTAGAACAGTACTTCAATTTACCGCGCACACTGTTACAAATTGCATTTACCCTAGATTTACCTTCGAATTGATCCACAGACAATTATGATTAATTTTGTTGTTATGTTTGTTTAGACCTGGAGAAAATTATAAATAAATCGAAACGTCGGCAAACTCATATTTCTATTTATTTCTGGCTGTGCTAACCCGTCTACAGAAACAAAACTGATCATTTACAGTCAGTTAGAAGAATCAGAAGATTCAAAACTCGCTATTTACAACGAAAAATTATTTCAATAAACAACCGATTCATTTTAATTGGTGTTTGACATTTTATTTAGTTCTAAAATCAAATTGATTAAATTAGGCGTGTTTAGTTTTCTGGAATTTCTTTAAACATATAACCGTTTAAATTTACAGTATGGAAAGTACCAAACTTATATTGAGAAAAGTCTAGAAATCTAGCTTTATCAAAAAAGATGGAGGATCTTCTAACCTATAGTTACGCAGTTAAAATCTCCTTTCCAAATCAACCAAAAAAAAATCTTTCATTTAACTACTTCATGCAAAGTGAACAAAACCAATTTTTCTTAAAACATTTTTGAGAAACCTTGTAGAAGATGAAGGATCTACATTTTTAGTAAATTCTTTATTTACTATTTGATAAAAATTATAAATTCAAATAACCATACTAATTTAAACAAATATAGCCGAATCTTGTGAATAACATGATAAAACTTATTAGTTCCTATTTGCAATGATCAAATTTAGATTACCTATCTACAAGATAATCATATTATGTGACCATTGAAATAAGGTGGCATGGATTTAATTGTTCTCGGAAGACTTTTTTCAACTATTTAATGAAAATATAATTATTTCTTAATACAATCGCATCTTTATTTGCAAAAATGAAATAAATTTAGTACTAATTGAGTATTTCAAATAATGAAGAGCAAAACTTACTATAAATTATACGATTAGATGCTAAATTCGCCATTTACACTTTTGAAAGAGCTCTGACGGCCCAACTAAGCCAGTAAAGGAATTCTGTGGAAGCATAGTTAGAAAAAAACTTAAAAAATTAATTTAGTTTATTTCTGCTAAATTTCACAGAATCGCTATCCGGATTTCTAACCCAAGAGTTTGACTAACCAAAACAATGTTATAAAGTAAATACGCTACTAAGTGGATAAAAAAATTGACTACCCGTGTTAAATGTACAAATTCAGTGCACAATTTTATTCACCATTATATTCTACCCTTTTCCATAAAAGCGCAACAGACGATCCTATTTGGTAGCCCGGTTGGTCTAGTATGGATGGATCGGATGCAAAATTGGATGGTGTGTAGACATGCTGATCAACAAAATTAAGTTGGACGTGTTGGATGGAAATTCCTTCCAATCGACCAACCAACCAACCAAATTGGATGATGTGTAATAATGTTGGACGATATTTTGTCACTCATGTATGTAAAAAATTGCATTGGAAACGAAAACAAATTAGGGAGAAACAAAAAAAAAGAAATGAAAACTAAAACAAAAACCGTGGAAATTGGATGATAAATTGGATAATGTGTATACAACATCCAATTTGGTTCGACCGTCAGTTGGTCCGACAAGTTGGATCGTCTGTAGCGCTCTATATAAATCAAGGATAAAAAAAATGGTAGAAATTTTTCCATACAAAAATCGGGTAATGTCCTTTCTGATTGTATTCTGTGCCAAAATGTTTTGACTAAACAAAATACATCGGAGTTTACATTGCCCAGTTAGTTTTTTGCAGTTTACACCGCATCCCCAATGCAAAAATTTTTCCTTATGACTTTTAGGATCGAATTTATAGACAATATTGCAAGAGCTGTTAGTACTAAATTATCGATTTCGGTATTCATAGACCTTATTGTACAACTGCTTTGTAATTGTTGATCCTATATCACTCAAAATCCGATCATAAAACAACTCTTACAATATTAAGCTTAGTACTCAGTTCAAAGTGAAATGAAATTTTAACGCGGTCTCCAAAAATCTATTTATTTTCGCGTGAAATAGAAATGAAATTTTATTTGGAGAATTTTTAATTTTAACGTATAAATTTGTAAACATGCATAAATTAATTTCTTTATTTTACGTAAATAATTTAAATTAAATTGACTTTAATTAAAATTTATGAATTTGTGGTATTAAAAAATTTGTTTCTTGCCAAGAACAAACAAATGTCAAAATTTCGCGTGAAAATAATGTGCCGAGACATTATTTTCACATGAAAATAATTTGGAGTTTATGCGCGCCATCTTTGATGTATTGAACACACTTGGTTTTTTCATTTGAGAACTGAGTACTACAAAACGAAAACAGAAATGAAATTTTTCATTTCTAATTTCACTTTGGTAAAATCGTATGGAAATTTCACGTGAAATCGAACTGAGTACTAGGCTTTAAAGAAAATATAATAATTAGTTCGAATTTCGAAATCGAAAAGTGAAATGTTAACATTTGACGTATGTTCTCTGATTTTAAAAAAATTCTTAATTGAAGGCATTGCTAATTAAACGTATATACATATATACATAATTTATTTTGCAAGGGTCTTATTTGAAAATATTTAGGTACATATTTCTGAGTTTGTATGTCCATAATATTCTCTTCAAAATTAAACTTTCTTTCTTTAAGTGAGGGATTATTGCATATGTTATCAAACTTGACATCCAGCTCATCATCTGATGATGAAGAATATTTAATTAGCGATACTCGAGACGTAAAAAATTACCAACAGCGGTTAAATGAAGATTATTAGATCGCGGAAATAAATCGATTCCGCAGTGTATAGAGCAATTGATGACTGTCAAATTCCAATACAATCATCAGAGGGCGAAAATGCAGAAAGTTTTCGTAACCGGAAAGGCTCGTTTCGAATAAATTATGTCTTTATATTTTGTAATAACTCTTATTAAAAAATGTTTGTTGTCTAGTTTACCAGCCATCTTTATATTTTACTTTAAACGCCAAATAAATAGAGAAACAAATGATATTTTTTTTAAATTGGTAGCTCTTGTTCGAAAATAGAGAGATTTAGGGCCAAATCGACAGACGCAACTACAACTTGTAGTTGTAGTCGGTGATTTTTCGAATTTGATGTTCGAATTCCGTATTTTTAAACCACACTATAACTGCAAATTAATACACGAATTTTTTGTAATTTTTAAACGCAACTAAAAGTGTCAATTTTTACGTAATACCACAGACAATCAAATTAGATTTTTCATTTGAACCAAACAATGAAAACAAAATAAACTTCTGATAATTCCAATGTCATCGTTGTAGCTGTGATTTTTTGTTAAACTACGTATATGTATACGCAAAAAAACAAAATATTTTTGATTGTATGCAGCTATTTACAGAAAATGAAATCGCAATTTCAATTTTTACGTTTACATAGGATGAAATATCTCTTATAGGTTGTCTCAGGTAATACAAAATTAGATTCAAATTACGAAAAAGTTACAATATTACTTTTTTTATTTCAATATGTCCAGACGAATATATACAACACAAATAAGTTATAGTATATTTGGTTATAGCTTGATGATTAATATATTAAAAACTCTTCGAAATACGAAGTTTAAATTTACAATTAAACGTCAATAGAATTGTCGATTGTAGATATCCACGACTACAACTTTAATCATCACTTTAAAGTGTGAATTTATTGTGGTTCAAAAATACCAAAAGAGACAATTTAGTCGTATTTGCGAATTAATTGTCGTCTGTCGATTTGGCCCTTACAGTACGATTTATGAATACAGAAAAAAACAGATAATAAATCAGTCGATTCAAGAACGACTATAAATACCGAAGGAAACTGTAGTATCAAATCAATAATTTTCGAACAGAGTTAATTTAACATTAGATGCAGTAACGTCTATGAATTCGACCTGTTCCGATTCGTTTAGTTTTCAATAAGTTTTTGGAAATTCTCACGCACATAGCTTTCATTTCGTTTTCAGTTGTTTTAGTGTTATTTGATAAAACGAACTTTTTAATTTCTCACAATATTGTTTCAATTCAATCAATTATTTATAATTTCATATCAATTGATTTAATAATGAATGAAGATTTACACATTGACAAAAAAACGATAACCATAAACGCCAAAATAATTGAGGTTATTGTTTAAGTTTTTATTGAAATTTGATCAACTGTTTCGGTTCGGTTCCGCCTTAAACTTAACATTGTGAGCATGTTTTCGGTTTTCCATACATTTTGACATATTCAACTTAAAGGTCGGAATGGAACGAAAACTATGTGCCTCGACCTTTACTCTTTTTAAAAGGAAACCACCAACCAAACGAACAAAAAAAATTTTTTGTCAAAATATTTTTCATACTTTTCTGTAAGGTAAAAGTCATAAGTTTTCTATTGGGGATGCGCGTTTACAAGAAAGAAACAATCTACATATGTACGATGTAAATAACGCAATTTGCATTTGAACAACACATATGACAATCAAAGTTTGGTATACTAACCTACTAATGTAAGTACTTTTTACCCTAAGAAAAGTAAAAAACGAAAAAAATATTTTGAAATTATTTTCCGTTTAAACATGATGTGAGTTTAAAGTGATTTCTTCAAATTGTACATGTATGGTTTGGGATCAATTAAATTATTTTGAAAAGAAACTAAAACACTACCAATTAAATGAGCCGTTTATTTTGAAAGTGGCATACTTTACTTTTTCAAAAAAATCAAGGGATCTCTTCATTTAAACAAAAAAATTCCAATCAATATGTTGAAAACTATTGGGATTTTGTTCGAGAGAACTTTTGCTAATTAACGGTATAACAAACATGTTTATTTTGAAAGTGGCGTAAGTTACTGTACTCAGGAAATAAATTGCGGGGATTAGTGGAAGAGATATTAAACGTTTTGTAATATAATTAGATTTGTTAAACAACAGAAATAAATATATTTCGACGACTTCTAAAAACAGATTTGGCATTTACATATTAATTAGAGCGTATTTTTGACTAAAATTAATGAGAAAATATGTAAAATATCTCAAATTAGTAGCTAGAATAATAAATTTGCAATTATTTAACAATTCTAATTGAAAAATGATCAATTTTCTATTTAGCCGTTTCTAGAAACGTTTTTTGCTCAAAATGACGATTTTTTTCTTCTCCTATTTTTCACAAGAGGTGATTGATCTAAAAAATTGTTTGAATCAGCTATACTACACAATAATTTGGTTTCTGGATTCAAACTAAGTCGCAATAGATTTTAGTTTTTAATTTAAACCCTTATTTTAAATTAAATCATTCAATTTTTTTTTGTCTTGTTTTATTCTTTTCTCTCGAAAATAAAATTTAAACAAAAATCTACATCTCAAAAATGTCCTTAAAATAAAAAAATTTAAGGACATTTTTGAGATGTAGATTTTTGTTTAAATTTTATTTTCGAGAGAAAAAAATAAAACAAGACAAAAAAATTTAATGATTTAATTTAAAATAAGGGTTTAAATTAAAAATTAAAATCTATTATGACTTAGTTTGAATCCAGAAACCAAAATTCTGTGTAGCATAGCTGAATGAATGAAGGAAGAACTATGAATCCGGCCTAAAGGCGAATGCAGTGTTGCGTTCGTTCATTCATTCATTCAAAAAAAAATTCGACAAACCATATCTTGCGAAAAAATTCAGAACGTCATTTTGAAGCAATATGATTGGTCGAAAAAACTCTTTGAATGATAGAATGAACGAACGCAACATTGAATTCATTAAGGCGAATCAGTGTTGCGTTCTTTCATTCATGCATTCAAACAATTTTCGTTCGGTCGGTAAGACAATTTTTTTCGACCAATCATCTCTTTTGAAAAAAATCAGAAGAAAAAATCGTCATTTGGAGCAATATGATTGATCGAAAAAGATTGTTGAACGAACGAACGAACGCAACCACAAAGGCGTCTTTAAATCACCCGTTTCACACTCTACTTCTTTGAAGTACTACTTCATACTTCAAAATAATACCAGGTTTCCATCGTCGATAGCATAATAGAATAATAGTATAATACTATTTTACTATCAAGCACTGCTGGTTTTCCATCGCACGGTTTGACATAAGCTTATTCGAAATGAGCGTTTGATAAAAAGGATATTATTAGTTTATTTGACACGTATTATGTAATAATAATATATAACGATAATCAGCCAACAAATTGTTTCTCATTGCGACGAGAAAATATTAAAAATGGTAATGGATAAGCTAGAAAAATTAAATTTATTTTTACACTGTTAAATTTGTAACGTTAAAAATAATATTTGCTACGTATTATAATTTGATAGCTAGTATACTGAAATATTTTAATAAACTATTATACTATCAACTTTGGTTTTCCATCGTAATACTTTAATATTATAATACTATTATACTTGTATACTATGTCGATGGAAACCCGGTATAAGTCGTAATAGATTTTTTATTGCTACTTTAATACCTTATTTTATATTTAGAAGCAAAATTTTTTCGTGCTGTTTTATCCTGCTATCTCGAAAATCAAATTTAACCTAAAATCTACAAGCCAGAATTGGCCTGGAATTTTTAAATTTCAATTTTGTTTATGTTAGCGCTACTTCACCGAAAAAAAATTTGTAGCAAAATGAGTCGCAATAAAAATCGGGTTCTTATGTAAACGCGGATAGAGACGAAGATGAAGTACCTTCCAAGAAGAAGAATGTGGAATGGTTGAATATCTCGATTTAAAGAAAGGTGACTTAAGCACATCTCCAATAGAAAATTTATGACTTTTACCTTACAGAAAAGTATGAAAAATATTTTGACAAAAAAAAATTGAGTATATTAGGTTGGTGGTTTCCTTAAAAGAAAAAAGTAAAAGGCAAAAATCAAAGGAAAAGAAAAGGGGAGGAGGGGTGCGGTATAAATTATGCCAGTTTCAAAATAAACGGCTCAAAAATTTAAGTTAAAATCTATGAATAATCTCAAACAAAAATACAAAAAATCATTATACCTAATTTGCAAAAAAACGTTAAACTCGAGTGTTTGTTGTGAATAATTTTCTTTAACTTTCCGGTGTGTAAGGCCAGCCTTACATCACTTGCAAAATCGACAAAATGTATAATGATGACCTAGTTCTTGCTGAAAATGTCTATTCTATCAATATTATGTGAGTTCTATCCAACAAAAAGATTTGATTTGTATAGATCTGATCTAGATCAAGTTTTGACAATTCTCAAAGCACGTGAAGAAATTTATTTTATTTTACTGCATTTGTGTTGGTAATTAACAACGTGCTTGTTGGAAAAAATATGGCATAAACAAGTTTATATATAATAAATAATACTAAATGTGGTTATTAATTTGTTTAATACATATATTAATTTACACAAAACACATCTGAACACAGCAAAAAAAAAATCATAAACAACAAATTATAAAAATGACGCACTTTCGTGTCTTGTTACTTGTCAATAATTGACAATAATGTTTGGTAGTGATCAAATCGAAAAAAGATCAAATCTCCCAAAAAATATAGATTTGACTTAGAACAAATCTGTCATTTTTGTGTTGTATAGAACGTAAAATATTGATTTAGATCAAATCTTTTTGATTTAAATCATGTCTTTTGGTTGGATAGAACTTCACATTAAATAAAGACATCCAAAAAAGGTATATTTGTTGTATTGCGGGAGAATGAAAGAATACACATTTTCAGTGACTAATGCGTGAATTCCACGTGACACAATTTTTTCAGTAAAATTAACCCGAGATAAAAATATATATCCTTTACTTGTTAGAGAGAAACAAAAAAAAAATTCAGTAAAATTTACTGGCAGTATGCGTGAATTCCAGTGAAACAATTTTTTCAGTAAAATTAACAAGAAATAAAAATATAAATCCTTTACTTGTTAGAGAGAAACAAAAAAATATTTCAGTATAATTTAGTGGCAGTAAGCGGGGAAAATGTTGCCATAAAAAGTATGAAACTCAATACTTTCTATGGCAACATTTGTTGTTGAGAGTGATAAAGACTCTAACGTAACTTTAATATGTATACTCTTCTCTTTTCGGTTTCCCAGTATTTTTTACTGAAAAAAATTGTTTCACTGTGGAATCCACGCATAATGCGTGAATGTGAACAATTTTTCACTAAAGCCTAGTACTCAGTTCGATTTCACGTGAAATTTCCATACGATTTTACCAAAGTGAAATTAGAAATGAAAAATTTCATTTCTGTTTTCGTTTTGTAGTACTCAGTTCTCCAACGAAAAAACCAAGTGTGTTCAATAAATCAAAGATGGCGCGCATAAACTCTCCAAATTATTTTCATGTGAAAATAATGTCTCGGCACATTATTTTCACGCGAAATTTTGACATTTGTTTGTTTTTGGCAAAAAACAAATTTTTTAATACCACAAATTCATAAATTTTAATTAAAGCCAATTTAATTTAAATTATTTACGTAAAATAAAGAAATTAATTTATGCATGTTTACAAATTTATACGTTAAAATTAAAAATTCTCCAAATAAAATTTCATTTCTATTTCACGCGAAAATAAATAGATTTTTGGAGACCGCGTTAAAATTTCATTTCACTTTGAACTGAGTACTAAGCTTAACAGTGAAACAATTTTTTCCAGTAAAAGATACTGGAAACCCGAAAAGAGGAGAGTATACATTATTAAACGTATATTAAAATTACGTTAGAGTGACAAAGCAAACAAACGTTGCCATAAAAAGTATTGAGTTTCATACTTTTTATGGCAACATTTTCCCCGCTTACTATGTACCACTAAATTTTACTGAAAAATTTTTTTGTTTCTCTCTACAAACAAGTAAAGGATTTATATTTTTAACTCGTGTTAATTTTACTGGAAAAAACTTTCATTATGGAATCCACGCATAATGCCGGAATTCCACAGTGAAACAATTTTTTTCAGTAAAAAATACTGGGAACCCGAAAAGAGGATAGTATACATATTAAAGTTACGTTAGAGTCTATCACTCTCAACAACAAATGTTGCCATAAAAAGTATTGAGTTTCATACTTTTTATGGCAACATTTTCCCCGCTTACTGCCAGTAAATTTTACTGAATATTTTTTTGTTTCTCTCTAACAAGTAAAGAATATATATTTTTATCTCGTGTTAATTTTATTGAAAAAATTGTTTCACTGGAATTCACGCATTTATTCATCTATAAATACCACTAGATACTTAGACGTTGTACACAATTTCGATTTTATATTTATGTATGTAATAAAAAATATTATTCTAATTGATTAGTATTTATGTTTAGTTAACAATAAATAGTATGTATGCAAATCATTTAATTTATTTTAATTTTTTGTATTCAAACAACACATTTAATATTACTGTTTTTTATAAATAAAAATTGAATATATTCGATACACAGAACAGTGATGCATGTTTATGGTACATATATGATTTTGAATTAGCTTAACCACAGCCAATTAGACTGAATCACACCAAACGCGATTAAATCTATTCTCGAAAAAAATTAGCGATAGTTAACGGTATTTTATATTATCGCGAATAAAGTTACACGCTTTCACAATTCGCGTTTGATGCGAATACACTTAGGACCATTGCGCATTTGAGCTGTATTTGAGCGAAGAGAGTTATGTTTAGAGATCACAGCTTATTTTAATTTGCATAGTCGTAATAAGTGAAACTTATCACGAGGAGTTCTGATCAACCCGTTCGTAATTTATTTAAGCCTGTCGGATAGAAACATAACTAGACCAGCATCACCCATGTTCTGAGTGATCTTAGCTGATTACTTATCTCAAAGGTTAAAATAAAACATTTAAGTATATTGGTTAAGTACATCTAAGTATAGGGTTGATCCTGAGATTTTTCGTAAACATAGCTCGCATCAGCCAAAACACTTAGCACGAGTGTGCAATAAGCTTTATTTTAAATTTTTCATTTGAATTAATTTATTTACTGTTTTAAATTATTTCTGATCTTTTCAATATCATCGTGATTTTCCTTCTGCCTAGACAAAATCTTCGTAAATATAAGTCACGACAAACGTTGAATGGCAGACATTTGTATAGGTCGAGGAGGTACATAGTTTTCGTTTCGTTGCGACAATTAAAGGCACATTCGATTGAAGTGATTTAACTGAATAATCTGAATTAACTGAGGTAAACTGATGTGATATATTCAGTTAATTCAGATTGTTCAGTTAAATCACTTCAATCGAATGTGCCTTAAGTTGAATATTTCAAAATGAAAAACCGAAAATCTTATCACATTAAAGGCAGAACGAACTGGAAGAGTTGATCAAATTTAAAAAAAAACAAACAATATCCTCAAATTATTTATTTTGGCGTTTATGGTTATCTTTTTTTTTGTCAATGTGTAAATCTTCACTCATTATTAAATTAATTGACATATTATAAATAATTGATTGAATTGAAACAATATTGTGAAAAATAAAAAAATTCGATTTATCATATTACACAAAAACAACTCAAAATGAAACGAAGGCTATGTGCGTGAGAATTTCCAAAAACTTATTGAAAACGAAACGATTCCGACCGAAACGAAAACTATGTGCCTCAACCTTATGTATATAAAAACCCTACTAACCAGAATCTACTTAAATATCAGTCCTGCTAACTCCACACATATGAAATAAACAATAACGAAGTAAAGATGTAGTTAATTTTTTTTCCATACTAGTTTTTTTTTTTTTTTAACAAATAGCATGATCCTTCCAAACAAAATTTTGATCTTAGGATGTTTTCGAAACGAATACTTATTTGTGGAACCTAACTTATTCAAATAAGTAAGCTGGCGAGGTGACTTATTTTCTGTCTCTTTCTTCCATAAAAATCTAATTTAATTGTCATTTTTGTTGATATTTTCATGTCAATATTTTATTATTTTAGATTTAGGATGATATATCTAGAAAACAAATGGGTCTTTGTGGATAGCAAAATATATAAAACGATTAAAATAAAGATGTACAAGAACCCAATTATATATTTCGTAAATTAAAATGTTTTAATTTACACACACAATTCTCGGGTAGAGGCTAGATTTCTAAGGTAGATAATATAAACAGACGGTACGGAGTTTGAAAACTGATTACAAATAAAATTATTATTTATTCCGCTATTAATTAAGAATCCAACTAGATCTTTCTTGGTCGCTTTGTACAATTTTAAATATGTAATAAAAATCTGAGATCAACCAAAATTTACATCAAAATAAATATTTAAAGAATATTTCTTTTTTATGATTCTAAATTGCCGTTAAGCATTTTAATTGGTAAAAATATTATTTATATTCGTTATTTTATTTAATTGTATACATTAAATTAATAAAAATATCGAATAAAATATTGGTTGAGATTTTTTCATTGAAAACAGTAATGCGTTTTCATATTGCTGTCAAAATAAGTAAGCAAACTCATTTCGAACGGCTTTGCTTACTTATTTAAGATGGCGGCAAATAAGTAAATAAGTTTGAAATAAGTACTCGTTTCGAAAACAGCCTTAGATCTAAAAAATGACTGGCAATGTAATAAATTTGCACGAAATGTTATCGAAAATTATTATATTGGCTTTTTTTTGATCTAAGGTCAAAATTTTATTTGGGAAGAACTTGCTATAAGTATAAATGTGTTGGGCCAGAAACAAAAAAAAATTCAAATTGACGTTGCATTGTTAGTGTAACCAACACACTCTGTTAGTTTTTTTTTAAATAGGTATCTGCAATGAGAGGAGTAAGCAAGACTTATATTTAAGTAGATTCTGGTCTGGCCCAACACATTTATACTTAGTTAAAAAAAAAAATAGTATGGAAAAAAAATTCCAATACATCTTTACTTTGTTAATCTTTATTTATGTGTGGAGTTAGCAGGGGCTGAATTTTGGTCAAAAATGGGAATAAAAGTTATGAGATTTACAGTTGCTTTATTTACCTACTAGCCCAAAAACTTTTTTAAATCATTTAATTGTTTGATACAAGCAGCGGAAAAATTCAATATTTACGTCTAGTACGTTTGTGAAACAAAGGTAAAACTCATAAATTGTATTCCCATTTTTCGACCAAAATTGAGGAGTTATTGTAAATAGATTCTGGCAGGACTTATATTTAAGTAGATTCTGTACTAACTATTGTGTTGGTTGCACTACCAACGTACATATATGATTTTTTTTTGTACTAACGTGTTTGTGTAATAATTAAATACATCTAGTCTTCGTTAGTGTTTTTATGTATGGTCATAGCATGACTTTTATTTATGAAGATTTTAGCGCAGATATACGGATGCGCAAGGAAACAAAATATTCTTGATTTTATGATTCGACAAAATGTATACGCTGTTTTAATATCTACATTTACAAAGGATGAGATCTGTTTTGGCTGTCTCTGGTTTAATACTCAAAATTGATGCTGTGTAAATATTCTGGCAATTTAGCTATTATTACCTAACAAGGTACCAACAAAAATATAGTTATATTAACCACACGGGAGGAACCTATCTCTAGTTTCGTTTTTGATTCTAAAATCTACAATAAATATTTGTCGTTACCAAGCATACCAGACGTCAACAACGCAGGACCAAGCAAAAGTACGGAATCAATTCAAAACCCGTTTAAAGTATGATATTTCCAAATACCTAGCGAGAAAAATACCCATGAATATTCATGCGAACGAACAAACGCGTTTATTTACTTTTCAAGACCTCTTCACATAAAATAATTTTGTTTTGTCTCTCACTGTACTTTTACCCAGAAATGCAAAATTTTTAAATAAATTTTAAAAATTAATAATTTGACTTCGTTCATTTGCTTAGTGTCCTATTACGACATAAAATATGTATTAATTTTACTTTAATTTTTCAATTAATAAAAAATAATAATAATACTTATATGCATTTAATTAGCCAAATTATAATAACTTAAGAACAATAACATGAATAATTTTGAATTCTCTATTTTTATGTTAAAGGGTCCAATCATGGAAGAATATTCTATTGAACATACTGTATATAATTATGAAAAATATAAATTAATTATAATTGATAATTTTGGGTGGTTTTTTATTATTATTATTTTTTATACTTGTTTTTTTATATTTATATATTTTTATAATTTTTAATTTAATTATTTAATAAAAACTAATACAAAAATTTATTTTTATTGTTGTTGTGGTGTTTGTTTTAACCATGGGTGTTCTAAACAATCAGCTGCAGTTGCTCTTTTATTTGGGTCAAATTCTAACATTGGTAATAGAAAAGAGGCAAAATCCTGGGCCTGTGGCATTGGCCATTCGTATTTTTCCGTTAGCACTTCGGTAAGACCCCATGGTTTTAACCCAGTTATATGTCTCAATTCACCGCGCGTGTTAAATACTAAATGAGATAATGACCCAGGGAATATGATTTTTTTTGGTATTGGTCCAAGTAGTTCTATTATATGGGCTATATGATCTTCGTCTCGGCAGTAATTTTCACCTGAATGAGGTTCAAAGAGATAATCACCGGTCGCCAATTCAAACGCCATGCATGCGGTACTCCATATATCAGCGCTAGTGTTATAGCCAGCCCCCAGTATTACTTCCAATGAACGATATTGACGTGTTTGTATGTCCTCGGTGAAATGCTTGTGTACCCAACAAGCGTTTCCTAAATCAGCAATTTTCACTTCAATGTCATCACATATCTCGAACGCCGGATCTTTATTTGAGTAGCTTTTCTTCTTTCGGTTCCTCATTGAATCCGACGTAACGCTCTCATCAACCGAATTAACACCTTTATCACTTGCATTAATATAGTTGTTAACATCGTCGTCGTCCTCGTCATCCTTCAAGAGGCTTTTATTTATGATGTCTTTATTTTTATCACCATCCTCGTCTATGTTATGATCGTTCTCGATACTATTTTCGCCAGAAATTGATTTTGAGGAAGTTGGTGAACCGCAGGCCCCACTGCTACTGCCATTTTCACCACTAGTGCTACTGAATTCATTCCCATCAGGTTCGCCATTATTACTCGTGTCTTCTAGATGTTGTTTGCTTAAATCATCGTCGCCATCCGTTTTTTTGTTAATCTCACCGTTAAGCAAAACTATTTCACTGTTTTTTTCAGTATTGCTCTGGTTGCCATCAATTTCCACCTCATTCTGCTCACCATTCTCAAGTGAAAGATTTTTTTCTTGGTTTGCATCATTTATAGAATCCTCATTAATTTCTGGTAAAACCGCAAGCTGCTGTAGTTGTTCTTTCTGTTTTTTGATTAATTCTGATTGTCGTTTAGCTTTCTTCCTTAATTTTTTCTTTTTATTCTTAGACATTTTACCACTAATTGGTTGTTCTTGGAACTCTTTTGGTGCTGTACTTATTAATGAGTAAGGAAGCTTTAAACCCATCGCATGCAGTTCAGTAGCCTCGGAAGCCAATTTCCGGACATAGACCTCATCAACACATAACAACACATTTTCAGGTTTAATATCAGTATGGATGATTTTACATTTAGAATGCAAATAATCAAGACCCTCAAGCACTTGTCTTATTATTGTTTTAACATTAATTAATGGTATACCACGGTAATTAGATTTTAGGATCAGTTTAAGTAAATTATGTCCCAACACTTCGAATACCATACAAATATGAGTACCATTAACACCGGTCACTTTAAAGTCATTTAATAGTTGAACAGTTTTAGAACGTTTTGGATCGGCTGGGTCACTATCGCGAACACATTTTAACAAATTTATCTCATCTTTCGCGGTTTCAGTAAAATGTTGTGCTGATTTAACTATTTTTAAAGCTACATACCGCTTATCATCTAAATCCCAACAAAGCCAAACGGTCGAAAAATGGCCCCATCCTAATTTCCTTGTTACATGATAACGATTCAAAAAAAGATCACCAATTTTCACCGGATAGTATCCACCTTTACAATAATCCTCACGACTCTCCTGTTCTTCCTCCTCACTAGTGAATAATTCGTCTTCGTTCGATGATGTGTATGTTGGTGTATCGTTCCAACCACCACCAGGGGTCTCAATCTTACCGACACCGCCGCTACAATATTTTCCCAGCTCGGTTAATGATTGGTTGTTAATTAAATTAGATGCTTGTTGGGGTTGATGTAATGCTGCTTGTGCACCACCACCGCTACCGCTGTTCTCCAGATTTTGGTCATTATTTACTTTATTTTTCTTTTTATTCG
Organism: Nephrotoma flavescens; assembly: GCA_932526605.1. Taxonomy (NCBI): domain Eukaryota; kingdom Metazoa; phylum Arthropoda; class Insecta; order Diptera; family Tipulidae; genus Nephrotoma; species Nephrotoma flavescens. Next base: position 101,641,382 of record OW052222.1, on the reverse strand, counting down.
GCTTATGACGTTTCTTCTTGGCTTGAATAGCTAACACATGTCGATTAGTATCAGATTTAGTATTCATTCTTCAATCATTAAATATTTTAACAAGAAAAAAAATTCACTGCGAAATTTTTCTTCCTCCAATTTTCTTTCTAGTTTTATTCTCGCAAATTTTCTAATGATGCACTCAAATTAATAAAAATGTTTTAACCAAAATTAAACTTTTACTATTTTAACTTCTCATTACCAACACAACTAGATCAAGTTTTTAATTATAATTTGTTTCTTGTTATAACTAGAAAAAGTTTATTTGTAGAAAAATTCTTAACTTGAAGAAAAAATGTTCATCTTTTTTTTTGTTTGAGTATGGCGACTGCGATGGTTGGTATATTTTTTATGTGAAATAGAAATAAAAAAACTCAATTTGCTGACGGGTGTAAGAGTGATGAGAGTGTATACAAAATGTTGAGACAAATATATTAGTTTTCCAAAACAAAAAAACCACATTATATTTTTCTTTTCGTTTTTCAGTGTTGGTACACCTGACTAGAAAAGATTTCTTTGGTTGCGGCGTTACATACTCTGCTACCCGACTAACCGAGGTAATGCAGTCTTCACAAAACGAGGTAAAAACCCAATATGCAATTCCAACGGAATCCCGCTTAAATTCGCGTGCAAAATTCACACTATGGAAAGATCCAATATATCGATTTTGTCTCGTGAGTTACTCATTTAAAATGAGTGAAGCAAAAAAATCGAATACGTATACTGTGTATAATACACAATTATGTTTTTGTATTTGCATTTTTCTTTTTTCCGTATTTGTGTCATTTGTATGATAAACAGTATCAAAATAACGCGATCCAGGCGAATCGGTTTAATTGTTATGCTGCTTATTTCCCTTTCTCACTTACGTCTGCTCTCCTTCCTTCTCTCTTACGTCTGCTCTCGAGCTGTGGAGTGTCATTATTTAACATGCTAATATATTTTATATTTAACATTTTTTTAATCATAAATTAATTTTATATGTTTTTAAACAAAATTTTATATGTAAATTTATTTTAAATTTCATAAATTTTAACAATAAAATGTTAAATATAAAAAAATTCGAAAATACATATACGACACAAAAATATGGTTTTTACAATGGTTAACTCTTTGAGTGCAAAAAAGCGCGATCGTGCTCCTCAATACATTAGCCGAAATCATGTCGGAACTCAAAGGGTTAATATAAACAAACAAAAAAAAGAATGACACATGACTTGCATATGCAGTAAAACAATCATACGCACGAAACTAACACAAACACAAATGCTACTATTATATCATTCCGGTTACACTCATTTCGTTCACACATTTTGAACCAAAATCCGTATTCAAGTAAAGTACACTGAAATTCTTATTACTCACCCAAGAATAGTGTCATAAAAATTCCAGTGTGTGTGTAAATCCGACTAAAAAAAGAAAAAATCAAAATGGAAATGTATATTCGATTTACATTTCCGTGCTAATTTAACACACTTGATCGCATGCAAATAGAACAGGTTTCCATAGCACTCTTACATGAGATAAATAATAATTTTCTATTGAAATTAAAAAGAAATATTTGTTGCAATTTTTATATTTTTATTCACACATTTAATACATATTGCCTTTTTTTATTTAAATTTTAAAAATCCGCATCCAATCCACCTGTTAGATTTTTACACAGCATCTTAAAAAAATAAAACAAAAACATTTTATATGGCGACGCCATTGCAAAATTTGTTTTTATTACCTCTTTAGCCCAATCCGATCGCCACCATTTTATAATTAAACTATTATTTTATAATTAAACTAAATAAAATTAACCGCGCATCCCCAATAAAATTCATTTAAGTTTTATCTAAATATAAATGAAGAATTCACAAAATAAAATTTAAATCGATACTATTTCCTTATCATCTGTCATTTTTTCTTTTGCTCACGAGCAGGGGAATAAATACTTATGATGTATTGATTCACAACCGTAAGTATCATTTACTACGTATATATTAAGAATTCAATCCGGATTGACACCGGATCGAAATTTCAATATATACCAATATCAATATATCGAGTCAAGTTCGCGTTAACTTGATTCGATCCATCAAATTTGTAGAATCGAGTTAACTCAATCTCTAAAAACACCAATATATACGGAATCGAGTCGAAAAACAACAACAACATTTTTGTATAAAAATATTAATAATAAAACAACGCCATTTTAATTTCGTTTACGATTATTTGCGAATATATAGTTTGTTTTTAAATATTTTAATTTTTGAAGTTTAACTTTCGTTAATTTTGGATGAAAACGAAGGAAAATACTATGCTCAATTTTTACTTTCGTTTTGTTAACGTTTCGTTAGAGTTAACTTAAGTTAACTCTAAGTTGATTCGATCCGGATTGAATCTCTAATATATCCCAAGTATAACAAAACGAAAGTAAAAATTGAGCATAGTATTTTCCTTCGTTTTCATCCAAAATTAACGAAAGTTAAACTTCACATTATAATGATAGTGTTTGTAGCGTATATGTATACTGTGTTGTTACTACTGTATACTGTGTTACCGCAATTTTTCTTTCGTAGGAATGTGTATAGCGTGTAATGTACATAGTTTGTTTTTATTTTTCATATTCACGACATGAGTTTGGTAATTTTATAAAATTTTGTTAAAAAAATTTAAATATGTGCGTTAATTTAAATAAAATTACATCAAAATATATTTTATATCTATTCAAATATTGTTTTCATAAATTAATTAATTTCTAGTTCAGTTTTAAGTTTTTAGGTAGAAAACAAATGCGAAAATAATAAACTTGATGTGCAATAATCATAGTACCTATTTGGAAAATTATTTAAACTTTTAATATTACAATCAAAGAATAATTTCAAATTGTGTAATAATAAAAAATAATTAAAAAATTAACTAAAATATAATTTAGATTCGTATATAATATGTATATATGTATGCATATTTTTATACCGCAAATTTAATAAAATAAAAATATTCATTTTAAACCTAAATTTTTATTTTGCTCTCACATTTGGATGCCGCCATCTTTTTCTTCTAACATTTTCAAATATAGCATTTTACATTCATGCACAACCTCGCTCCCGCCATTTTGTTTTTTGTCTTTTCTGTTCACACATGCATGTATACTATTCTCCTTTATTGAGTTTCGTTCAGTTTCGAATAATCGCGACACGTTTCATACGTTTTATTTTAATAAATTGCAACTCAAACATAGAAAAATACTAGACTAAGTTTAGTACTTAAGTACGAATATCGCCAGGAAAATTGAAAGTAAAAATACTTGGGATACGTAGTAATTTATAAAATCAGGGCAACAATTTGGCGGAATTTCATGTGGACACACACAATGATAGAAAATGACAGAACACAATATGAAAAGTGTATATACACTATATACGTATACAAAATTCAACATGAATTGATTGTGAAAAGCAAACAGAATCCAGTCCAGGGGCCCTATTCTTGAGTTCCACATTCATTTTCCACATGTCTCGCAAGCAAAAGTTAATGAAACTGTCAAACCAATGCCTGTACCCGAACATCACCAGCAACAAGAACAATGCAAGGTTGCAATGAAGGCCAGAGCACCACCAATTGGCCAATTGGCATTAATGTGATAGGCATTACTGAGTTTGCGAATATCCAAGCTCTAAAGAAATCAGTGTCCTCAAACGTCTATAGAGTAGTTGCACTAAACAATAATGTTTGGAAGATAAACACAAGAGATCCCGATGCATACAGAGCTTTAGCCACAAAGCTCACTGAAGAATTACCATTTCCACATGTACAAAAATTCTATATTCTTGAATCATTCAGATTTTTTTTTCACCACAGTTACAATGCTTATTCGCACTCTTAAAGGATGAAACACACCAAGAGCAGCGCAACATATTCCAAGCAATCCACACTAACAGGCTGCATATGAGCGTGCACACCAAGCAGCGCAGCAGATTGCTTTGTTTTAAGCTTAGTACTCAGGTCAAAGTGAAATGAAATTTTAACGCGGTCTCAAAAAATCTATTTATTTTCGCGTGAAATAGAAATGAAATTTTATTTGGAGAATTTTTAATTTTAACGTATAAATTTGTAAACATGCATAAATTAATTTCTTTATTTTACGTAAATAATTTAAATTAAATTGACTTTAATTAAAATTTATGAATTTGTGGTATTAAAAAATTTGTTTTTTGCCAAAAATAAACAAATGTCAAAATTTGGAGAGTTTATGCGCGCCATCTTTGATGTATTGAACACACTTGGTTTTTTCGTTGGAGAACTGAGTACTACAAAACGAAAACAGAAATGAAATTTTTCATTTCTAATTTCACTTTGGTAAAATCGTATAGAAATTTCACGTGAAATCGAACTGAGTACTAGGCTTTAGTAGTAAAATTGAATTGTGCAAATTTTAACGAGGTTATGAGTAGCAGCAAAGAGCAGCAAATTGAAGCTGCTGGTGTGGAACCTATTGATGCCGCGACAGATGCAACTTCATTCAATATAATTTCTTTAAAATTAAATTTTTCAATTATAATTACAAAATACTTAATGTCTTTTAATGGAAATACCTATATTTATACGCAAACTATGATTTTGTATCATTACATAAGCGAATAAGCCAAAATTTAAATTTGCTGCTCGCTGCTGCTGCTTGGTGTGTTTCATCCTTAAATCGAGCATTGACATTAACACGCATCCGCAATAGAATTTGAGATTTTTTTTTTCAAATTTTTTTTCATACTTTTCTGTAAGGAACGGGGGGAAAGGAATTGTATTGGGGATGCGCTGTAAAGGATGAAACACACCAAGCAGTCGCAGCGAGCAGCAAATTTAGCAAATATTGGCTTATTCGCTTATATAATGATATAGTTAGAGTGCAAATATAGGTATTTCCAATAAAATAAATCAAACATTTTGTAATTTTAATAGAACCTTAGTTGGAACTTCATTCAATATAATATTTTTAAATTTAAATTTTTCTATTAAAATTACAAAATATTTGATTTCTTTTATTGGAAATACGTATATATTTACACCCAAACTATGACTTTGTATTAGCCAATATTTAAATTTGATGCTCGCTGCTGCTGCATGGTGTGTTTCATCCTTTACTTGGAAAATATTTTGTCGGAAGAAAATGATGATCCACTAGATAGCTTGAATATATATGAGGAAGTGGCATTGGTTTATCTGTTATTTTTTCACAGCTCTTTTCTTTCCAGGGGCAGTATGTTGTACCATCACTTCAAATCGAAATCGAAAAAAGTCGAATCGAAAAAGTGAAAGTTATACAACTTTTGCTTTTCGAAAATGATACAACATACCGCCATTCGACTTTTTTCGAATTTCGATTCGAAGTGATGGTACAACATACCGCCCCAGGTTTATATATGACGAATAAATAGCTCCTTGACTTTTTGTTAACTTGTTATTTTATTTCTTATTAATCCTTGTTTGTTAAACATAAACTTTAAAAGGCGCCTGTAACATAAAATAATACAATAAATTATATTACAGGCCATGTGACATTTCATATGCACTTATTCTTAATTAAGTTTTACAAAAATATATCTAAAATAATCGTACCTTTATGTGAATATTTATCACCTGACATTGACTTTTACTTTTAATAATTCTAACACGTTTTTATTCATAACATTTTTGGCAAACTAAAGGGAGGTTATCTCAACACATATCCATGTAAGTGCCACAAAGAAAAAAGTGACGAAACCCAGAACTAATACAAACTCAAATGAACATAAAAAATAATTAATTACAACACTCCTCCTTAATTATTTTTAACCTCAGCCTCTGAAATACATTCCTTGATAGAGGCTTTGTCAAAATATCGGCTAGTTGAACTTCACTTTTCACATGTTCTACTTTAATCGATTTGTCAATGTGCTGCTGAATGAATTTTCGTGATATCTCTATTTGCTTCTTTCCTTTTGTAATCTTTCCTTGGTAAGTATTTTTTAACATGTGAATAGCTGACCGATTATCTACAAAAAGTGTAGTAGGCTTACTAATATCCAATCAATTCAATTCATTTGCTAGTCTACGTATCCAACAAAGACAGATACTGCAGCTCGATACTCAGCTTCAGCGGTTGAATTTGCAACAAGACTTTGCTTTTGGGTACACCAAACCACTGGCCCTCCACGCATTATCAAAACTCCACTTGTTGATCTCTTTGTCTCTTCATCGCCAGCATAATCAGAATCAGTATAAGCAACCAATTCCTTGTCACTACCAAATGATATACCATATTCTTTTGTACCTTTTATATACTGGAAAACTCTTTTAACCATTCTCCAGTGACTAGCCATAGGTTTATTATTAAACCTACTAAGATAATTTACCGAAAAACTAATATCTGGACGAGAAATAGTAGCCAGATACAAAAGACTACCAATAGCTTCGCGGTATGGCTTTGACTTTTCCAGTGGCTTGTCATTTACAAAATCTTTAGAATCAGTGACCATTCCACGTTCGATAGGTGTACTTGCAGGATTAATATCACCAAAGTCAAACCACTGGAGTATTCTTTCTGCATAAGTTGATTGACTGACAAATATTTCATCTGACTTTAATTCTATCTTCATTCCAAGATAAAATAGAATATTTTCCTTGCAGTGTCAAAAGTTATTTTAAACTTCTCATTTAATAATTTTAGTACTTTAAGCATGTCCTCTTCACATTTTCCTACCATTAAACCATCATCAACATGCAATACTAATATTATACTTATATCTTTATTGTAGAAAACACAAGGATCATCATCTGTTGGTTGAAAGCTTAAGGACTTTAAAAACTCAGTAAACTTATTATTCCAATTCTTTGGTGCCTGCTTTAAACCATATAAACTTTTCCTTAACTTACAAACACGACTAGACTTATCGTCAAATCCTTCTGGTTGATACATGTATATATTTTCCTGTAGATCACCATGCAAAAAAGCTGTTTTTACATCAAAGGTCATAACCCTCATACCTTCTGATGTTGCAATGCTCAAGATGAGACTAATAGACATGTGATGAGCAACAGGGCTGAATATTTCAAAATAATCCTGACCTTCTTTCTGTTCAAACCCTCGAACAACTAATATTGCCTTTTGTCTACCATCTTCTTTCTTACAAAATACCCAACGACAAGTGAATGGCTTTACATCTTTGGGTTTAACAGTAAGTTCCCATGTTTCCATTTCATTTAATGACTTGTACTCATCGAACATGGCACTCTTTCATTTTTCATCTTTCACAGCTTCTGACACAGAAATTTTAATTTCTCCAATCATATCAGATTCAACCTTCTGCATTACAAAAGCTGACTCCGAATCCAAAACATAATTAATAAACCTTATTGGCTTTTTCAATGTCCTTCCTCTCCTACTTTGTAGAAGCGGGCTTTCATTGTTCTCACTTTCCAGTTGATTTTCTGAACTACTACATTCATCCTCACTACTGAAGCTAAAATAATTATTTTCATTTGCAGACCTGTCAGCTTCAGAATTTTTATCTTCAGACTTTTCTTCATAATTTTCTTCCTCAGTTTCTTTTGCTTTAACACTAAAATCCATGTCTTTAATTTGTTGTGCTTCTAATTCAGTAAAACTTTCAGGTCCTACTTGTTCATCAAACACTATATTGCTAGAACTTACTACATCACGTTTATCTTCAGTAAATACTCTGAATCCTGGAGAATCTATATCATAGCCAACAAAAATTCCTTTCATCGACTTCTTATCAGTTATTCCCCGTCTGTGATCTTCGATCAATACATAGCAGTCACATCCAAAGGTCTTGAGCTTGCTGACATTTATTCTTCTACCAAACCACAGCTCAGCTGGACATTTTTCTTCTATTGTACTTGTACCAGTTTGATTCAATGTGAAAACAACATAATTTATTGCTTCAGCCCATAAACTGACATTTAAATCTTTGGCATGAATTACCGATCTAGCTGCTTCAACAATAGTTCTCATCTCTCTCTCTATACGACCGTTTTGCTGTGGCGTATAAATGCTGGACTTACTTTGAAATACTCCCAGACTTTCCATGAATTCTTTTGTGTCCTTATTCTTTATTTCTGTCCAATGATCTGATCTTAAAGTCTTAACTTTTCTATCAAACTGATTTTCAACTAGTCTCATAAATATTTCCAATTTCTCAAAAGCTTGGCTTTTATTTTTCAAGAAATAGACGGTCCTGAAATGAGTAAAATCATCCTTAAATATCAAAAAATATTTTGCTCCTCCCAACGAATACACATCCATTTCGCACAAATCTACATGAATTAAGTCTAATGGCCTTGACGATACTTTCGGATTTATAAGATGAGATACTCTGTGCTGTTTGCCATAGACACAACCTGTACAAACATAATCCTCCCAGTCATCGATAAACTTAATCTTATTTCTCTTCAGTATCTCCCTTTTATACTTTACATTTTGATGTGCAAACTTTTCGTGCCATATTTTGATTGACAAACTTACTAAACTTGCCTGCGATATTCCTTGATGAAACTGCATCTTAAATAATTTATCTTCATTTACTGCCATTGCTCCAATGTTTCCATCACAATCCTTGAATACAGAATTCTCAATGTCAGTGAACTTATATCCTTTTTCTAAAACAGTTATCTCAGAAAATAGATTAAAAGGCATATCTGGGGCATATATGACATTTTAAAAAAACTATTTTCATCCAATCTCGGCCATTGAAGGCTTCTAACTCAATGTCACCTACCCCAATTCCTTCCAATTCTTTGCCGTCCCCAATTAAAATCATTGTCGAATATTGTAATTCAACATATTTAATGAACCACTCCTTACGGCAACTCATGTGCTGAGTAGCTCCAGAATCCTTAATCCAGATTTCTTTATAATCCTTCAAAACTGCTTTGCTTAAATCTGCTGCCGATAAATTTACTGTGATGAGAGCACGTCTCTCTCCAGAGTTTCTTGCATCATTACTGTCTAACTTACCGGAAGACTGACTAGAATTTTTGTTGGGACATTCTTTGGCAAAGTGGCCTTTTCTTTTACATATTTTGCCTTCATATGTATTCTTGCAGTATTCATAATACTTTGCACACGGCTTACCACGACATTCAGATTTCTTGTGTCCCTTCTTGCCACATTTGAAACATTCCATATCATTCTCCTTTTGATTAGAAGACCTTGCTGACTTGTTTACTTGTTTTGACACCAAAGCATTCTGACAAGAAGATTTACTTGCTAACTCACTTTCATTTGTTCTATCCTCTTCAAGTCTTAGACGATCAAACATAATACTTAAACATCTGTCTGTGCCACTTACATTATCCCACGTAGTTCTAAAATGTTGAAATTTTGAAGGAAGAACAGCCATAATTCTTTGCATAATCCATGATTCCTCCACTTCTTCGCCCTCAGCTGTCAAACTATCAGCAAACTCTTGTATTTGCATACAATTTTCCACTACTGATTTTCTTTCATTATATTTGTAACCAAAAAACTGCCTTTGCAAACCTTCAATAGACACATCTGACTTTTTACCATATAATGTATCTAATTTTACCAACATTACACTTGCCGTAGTACATCTTGCTATCTTCTTAGCAATGCCGCTACTACAATTCAGACCTATAAGGGTTTGTGCGTCAAGATCTTTCTCTAACCAAGCTGATACTGCATTACTTTCCTCGGTTCCTTCTGGTTTTACTTGAACTCCAGTAGCAATGTTAAACAATTTCTTTGACTTGAGAGTCAAATTTAACTTGAACCTCCAAGAGTCGTAATTTACTTTCTCTTGAGAGTGTTCTGTCAAACATTCAAATGTGATTTAACTGTATCCATTTTTAGACTAAATGTGATAAATGATTTTCTGACTAGTCCTATGTAAATGCATAAGCTAATGCCTGGTCTCTTTTCAGCTCTTTTCTTTCCAGGTTTATATATGACGAATAAATAGCTCTTTTACTTTTTGTTAACTTATTATTTTATTTTTTTATTAATCCTTGTTTGTTAAACATAAACTTTAAAAGGAGCCTGTAACATAAAATAATACAATAAATTATATTACAGGCCATGTGACATTTCATATGCACTTATTCTTAATACAAGTTTTACAAAAATATATCTAAAATAATCGTACCTTTATGTGAATATTTATCACCTGACATTGACTTTTACTTTTATTAATTCTAACACGTTTTTATTCATAACATTTTTGGCAAACTAAAGTGAGGTTATCTCAACACATATCCATGTAAGTGCCACAAAGAAAAAAGTGACGAAACCCAGAACTAATTCAATGCGTCAATCAGGCGGCAAATACAAACTCAAATCAACATAAAAAATAATTAATTATAACATTATCAGATGGTCAGTTGGTTAACCAAACCGTTATCCCTTCATTATTGACTCATCGACGGTCAATTATAACACAAAAAACTTCACAATAAATTTGTGTTAACAAAGAAACTCATTTAATTTTAAAACTAATTTATTGTTTTTTTACATTATTTATTATGTGTTATTTATCATGTGTGATGCCTCTTTAATGGTGGTTGCACTATCTATTTTTCTACTAGAGCACTTTATTAGACTGCGGGCCAATAGTCGAGTAAATCGTTTACTATGATAAAAATCGGATTTAGAACAGTTTTTTCGATCAGTTTGCCATAGAGTTTTTGAAAAATAAATGAATTTACCGAAAAATTTACTTAAAATTGACTTTTACCTGACTATTGGCCCGCAGCCTTAGAGCAATTAAAGCACTTTTTTGTGATTTCGTAACATATCCACTTCGTTTATTATCTATTTTCTCCAATTTTTTTTAAATATTTGTACTTTTATTTAAAATAACTTTAATCAAAAACTAAAACGACATTCGAATTTTTCAATTAAACGTTTAAAATAATATGAACGTCAAATAACTAGAATGGGGATTTTTTCGCACATACTTTAAGCCCGTTCGGAAAAATTCCCTTAGTAGGGAATTTTTTCGATTAGTAGGGAATTCAAGAATACATGAATTACAATTTCCGAACGTTTTTATAAATTTTGACAGATTTCCACATGGATGGAACTCAAGAATATGGCCCCAAAGCATGGATTCTGTTTCACAATCAATTCAAGTTGAATTTTAGCTGTGTTGCTTTCAAAATTTTACAACAACAATTGCATTGTATTAAAACCGATTTTCTTAGAATGTTAAGAAAAAAAGTTTTAGGATTAGGAGAAATAAAATCATTTTAATGTTATGGTGTTTACCGCAAGGCGTTATTTTTTCTATTTTTCTCGAAAAATTTATCTTTTAGTTAAATTTGGCATTTGTTATTTGATAGCAAAATACCGAATTTAATTTGATCTATTTCATAAAATAAAAAAAAAACTAAAATAAATATTAATAAAATGTGTTGGTTACAGGAAAATTAAACCGCATTAAAAATTAAAGCCAAAAGTTGTTGCTTTCACATTTCTTAGCTAATCCGATTAGATTAGTGAAAGCAACACTACTTTTGTATACGTATGCAGTGTATACTACTGATAATACATATACACTTTTAATATTGTGAGTGGTATTGGCTGTACTTTTTATCATTGTGTGCGTCAAATCCACATAAAATTTCGCCAAAATGTTGACCCGATTTTATAAAGGACAAGACACACCAAGCGCGGCGCGTCAAATTCCAAAAGTTCCATACAACTCGCCGCGCATATCCGTTTACAACAAGGGCGGCGCGGCAACTTTATTGTTTAGATAATTTTGAGAATTTTAGACTTTTGTTTTAATAATCATTCATTTTGGTAAATAATATTTGTGCTTACTTGAATGACGAATGAGAAATGTATGAACCACAATCGAAGATAATTATTTTTAGGTTATGTTCGGCGGCGATGAACGAACTTTTTTGGCCGCTTGATGTGGGACATAATTTCGCGGCGGCGGATGCAACTTCATTCAATACAATTTCTTAAAATTACAATTTTTCTTTTAAAAACCCAAAATTTGTAATGTTTTTTATAAATAATTGGTATATAATTGTTTATACTATCGTTTCTATACAATACATAAATAAATAATTGCATATTTAAATTCGCCGCTCGCCGCCGACGCTTGGTGTCTCTAGTCCTTAAATGATACTATCAATACCATTACAATAATAGGCCGTTTTTCTATATAGAAAAATTACATGAGTTGGTGTAGGTAAATACAAACAAAAACATTTGCGTCATAGGATGAACAAAAAATTACATGGGACGAAAAAAAAATCTTTACTTGTTCCAACAAATCTGGTTTATTATCTACAAATATAATTTATCTGAAGGATCACGATAAATATTGATATTTTGAGAAACATTTCCAATAAAAATATTTCTCTACTGAGAAACTTTTCATTTACTGATTTAGTGATAAAGCAACTACACAAGTTTTCAATGGCACGTGTGCGGTGCGCGTATAAGTTTTTTAATTTCTCTTGGCACTCGGCACTTGTATTATTTGTTTTGGTTTTGTTTCACGACATACAGTACCGAAGAAAAATATGAATTTAATTTCACACATTTTATTTGTGTAATGTAATGAATTTTAGATTAAAGGGTATAATATTTTGTATGATACAATAATTTTTTTATTTATATTCGATTGTGTTTTGTATATTATAAAAATGAAACATAGGAATATTTTACCACAGCACACATAATACACAAAATTATTATGTGTGATATTCTACCTTCTCAAGTTTCAATATCGTGGATAAACCGTATCCTAATTTTTAATCTTTACTGTAAATTTTACACAAGCCCACAAAAAAATCCACTTGTCGATAAAATTGGATTTTTTTTTTAGTAGTTATGTACAACCAACTAAATCACGCAATTGGGCTTATCATTAGTATTGATTGATTAAAATGTATTTTGGTTTATTACACCGTAATAATTAAAAATTAAGTTTTATTTGAACAAAAGTAAAACACAAAATATTTTGTTGTCATACGCAAAGACGTACACCCATCCCCTTCAACATATTTTGGTTTACTAAAAAAGTAAAACAGCATGCAAGAGCGGCAGTAAAACAATCTCGTATATTTTAGTTTTTCTTTTATTTGTTATTACGGTGTAAAACTAAGTTGCTGCTTTAATTGGAATATTACTAAATGAAAAGTTTTCTCAAAGCAATTTTTTTTTTTAAATAATTCAATAACAAAATATCTCTATTTATTTTTGACAATGTATTATTCAATTTAACCTGAGCAATACAAACTATTTATTAAAAATAATGAAATTGTTTTTTGTTGCCATGTATTTTGGTTTCGTGTTGTATGGAATTCTCATTTCTTTTTGTATTTACATATACCAACAAAATTATTACAAGAAATGGCCTGTTATTGTAGTAGTATTGATACTATCTATCTATGATACTTATGGTGTTATGCTGTAATGTGCTGGAAAACTATTAAGGCGAAAAAGAGAAAAAACTAATTTAAACAGTAGACAACACTATGCGCATTTATTTTGACGTTATGAAAACCAAATAATATATTTGTGCAGCGTGCGCTGCAATGTTTTGTTTTGAAATATATTTGTAGTATCCCAAGTATAACAAAACGAAAGTAAAAATTGAGCATAGTATTTTCCTTCGTTTTCATCCAAAATTAACGAAAGTTTAACTTCACATTATAATGATAGTGTTTGTAGCGTATATGTATACTGTGTTGTTACTACTGTATACTGTGTTACCGCAATTTTTCTTTCGTAGGAATGTGTATAGCGTGTAATGTACATGGTTTGTTTTTATTTTTCATGTTCACGACATGAGTTTGGTAATTTTATAAAATTTTGTTAAAAAAATTTAATTTGTGCGTTAATTTAAATAAAATTACATCAAAATATATTTTATATCTATTCAAATATTGTTTTCATAAATTAATTAATTTCTAGTTCAGTTTTAAGTTTTTAGGTAGAAAACAAATGCGAAAATAATAAACTTGATGTGCAATAATCATAGTACCTACTTGGAAAATTATTTAAACTTTTAATATTACAATCAAAGAATAATTTCAAATTGTGTAATAATAAAAAATAATTAAAAAATTAACTAAAATATAATTTAGATTCGCATATAATATGTATATATGTATGTATATTTTTATACCGCAAATTTAATAAAATAAAAATATTCATTTTAAACCTAAATTTTTATTTTGCTCTCACATTTGGATGCCGCCATCTTTTTCTTCTAACATTTTCAAATATAGCATTTTACATTCATGCACAACCTCGCTCCCGCCATTTTGTTTTTTGTCTTTTCTGTTCACACATACATGTATACAATTCTCCTTTATTGAGTTTCGTTCAGTTTCGAATAATCGCGACACGTTTCATACGTTTTATTTTAATAAATTGCAACTCAAACTTAGAAAAATACTAGACTAAGTTTAGTACTTAAGTACGAATATCGCCAGGAAAATTGAAAGTAAAAATACTTGGGATTCGCGATTTCCAACAAAGTAGCTGACATCTAGTGAACAAAATGTGAATCATAGTTTACTACATATGAAGCAAGGGGGATTAAAACTATCATAACAATGGATTTGACAATTCTCGTCCCCCTTGTAGACGTAGAAACCAACGCTATCTACATTCGATGAAAATCGCCAATACACGTACTCACAAAATCATATTACTAATAAATGACTATACGTCAAAAAAAATAATCAAAGTTGATTTATTTTTTATAGATTTGCCCAATTTAAACTGCTGCAAAAGTAAGCTATATCATTTGTTGCTGAATTTATTTCTATTTTTTGTTTATATGTTGTACACACTCATTCTTTCAAGTGATTTGTATTTACATTACTTATCCTACTCTATTTTCATTTTAATGCCCGGTTTACATGAGAAAATTGTTTTCTTCTACAAATTTTTCCAGGTAAATAAGAAAGAATCCGCTATATAAAAATATTCAATATGCCAGAAAGAAATAAACATATATAGTAATGGCGTAATTTTTTTTATAGGAACATTATTAATTTATTTTTAATGAATTAAAATGCGAAATTTACATTTTTATCTATGGCGTCTGTTTTTATTGTGTATCCTCAACATTTATAAATACGAAACAATTTTTTTTCTTGTTAATTTTAAAAGTGTTGCCATAAAAATACTCGGATCGAATATATTTTATGGCAACATTTTCATTTTTATGGTGATTTTCGCTCAAAAATTCTTCTGCAATATTTTGTTGGGATATATTTCTTTTCTTGTCTCTCATGTGCAAAAAGTCAATGTTATATCTTATTCATTTTGCAGAAGAAAAATGTTGGTCGTATGTAAACCGGGCATAAATCATATGAACCATTTGAAAAACTAGTCAGTACACCATTACTAGTCCCCAAGTATAACAAAACGAAAGTAAAAATTGAGCATAGTATTTTCCTTCGTTTTCATCCAAAATTAACGAAAGTTAAACTTCACATTATAATGATAGTGTTTGTAGCGTATATGTATACTGTGTTGTTACTACTGTATACTGTGTTACCGCAATTTTTCTTTCGTAGGAATGTGTATAGCGTGTAATGTACATGGTTTGTTTTTATTTTTCATGTTCACGACATAATTAATAATTTTATAAAATTTTGTTAAAAAAATTTAAAGATGTGCGTTAATTTAAATAAAATTACATCAAAATATATTTTATATCTATTCAAATATTGTTTTCATAAATTAATTAATTTCTAGTTCAGTTTTAAGTTTTTAGGTAGAAAACAAATGCGAAAATAATAAACTTGATGTGCAATAATCATAGTACCTATTTGTAAAATTATTTAAACTTTTAATATTACAATCAAAGAATAATTTCAAATTGTGTAATAATAAAAATTAATTAAAAAATTAACTAAAATATAATTTAGATTCGTATATAATATGTATATATGTATGTATATTTTTATACCGCAAATTTAATAAAATAAAAATATTCATTTTAAACCTAAATTTTTATTTTGCTCTCACATTTGGATGCCGCCATCTTTCTCTTCTAACATTTTCAAATACATATAGCATTTTACATTCATGCACAACCCCGCTCCCGCCATTTTGTTTTTTGTCTTTTCTGTTCACACATACATGTATACAATTCTCCTTTATTGAGTTTCGTTCATTTTCGAATAATCGCGACACGTTTCATACGTTTTATTTTAATAAATTGCAACTCAAACTTAGAAAAATACTAGACTAAGTTTAGTACTTAAGTACAAATATCGCCAGGAAAATTGAAAGTAAAAATACTTGGGTCATAACACCATTACTTCGTATATATTAAGGATTCAATCCGGATTGAACCCGGATCGAAATTTCAATATATACGCAATACCACTACATAATAGGCCTTTTTTCTATATAAAAAAATTCCATGAGCTTGTATAGGTAAATCCAAACAAAAACGCGGGTGCCATACGAGTAGGTAAAAAATTACATGGGACAAAAAAAAATCTTCATTTGTCCCAATAAATCTGCTTTATTATCTACAAACATAATTTATCTGAAGGATCACGATAAATATTGATATTTTGAGAAACATTTCCAATAAAAATATTTCCCTATTGAGTAACTTTTCATTTAGCAACTTACTGATAAAAGCAACAACACAATTTTTCAATGACACGTGCGCGTATAAGATTTTTAATTTCTCTTGGCTCTCGCCAACAAATAATACAAGTTATTTGATTTGGTTTTGTTTCACGAACATACAGTACCGAAGAAAAATAATGAACTTAATTTCACACATTTTATTTGTGTAATGAATTTTAGATTAAAGGGTATAATATTTTGTATGTTACAATACAAATTATATTTGTATTCGTTTGTGTTTCGTATATTATTTGGCTAACCTGCTATGTAGTGTGTGCCATTAAACTAAACAAACCCTTTTTTTCTGTACTGTATTTTGTGCAATAAATTAAACAATATATCTCGACGGATTATTTCCTCAAATATTTCGACCATAAAATGAAACATAAAAAGGGTACCATAAAAGTGTTTAGTTAAACTGTAATTATCAAAATTAAAAAAAGTTGCTTTAAAAAATTACGTTTATTGCAGATTTATTTAAACAATTAATCGAAAAATCTAATTAATCGACAAATTCAATGTAAATTTCGTCGTCAGTCACATAGGAATATTTTACTATACACATAATATACAAAATTATTATGTGTGATATTTTGCCTTCCTAAGTTTCAATATCGTCGATAAACTGTATCGTAATTTTTATTCTTTACTGTAACTTTTACATAAGCCCACAAAAAAAAAATCCAATTGTCGATAAAATTGGATTTTTTTTTTTTTAGTTATTATGTACAACCAACTAAATTTCGCTTTTGGACTCATCATTAGTATTGGTTGATTAAAATGTGTTTTTGTTTATTACACCGTATTAATGAAAAATCAAGTTTTATTTGAACAAAAATAAAAAACAAAATTTATTGTTGTCATACGCAAAGACGTACACCCATCCCCTTCAACATATTTTGGTTTACTAAAAAAGTAAAAAAGCATGCAAGAGCGGCAGTACACAATCTCGTGTATTTTTGTTTTTATTTTATTTGTTGTTACGGTGTAAAATTAAGTTGCTGGTTTAATTGGAATATTACTGAATGAAAAGTTTTCTCAATACAATTTTTTTTTAAATGATTCAATAACAAAATATCCTTATTTATTTCTTGCAATGTATTATTCAATTTAACTTGAGCGATACAAATTATTTATTGCAAATAATGAAATTGTCTTTTTGTAGCCATGTAATTTTTTTTCGTTTTGTATGGAATTCTCATTTCTTTTTGGATTTACATATACAAACAAGATTTTAATAAGAAATGGCCTGTTTTGTATTGGTATTGATATACGGGATCGAGTCAACTTCGCGTTAACTCGATTCGATTCGAGTTCGGAAATCGTTTTAGATTTTTGTGCGTTCGTTCACGTGTAAAATTATACCATTCAGAGAAAAAATTGTTTCTAGGAACGGCTAAATAGAAAATTGATAATTTTTCAATTAAAATTATTAAATAATTCCAAATTTTTTATTTTACCTACTAACTTGAGATATTTTACATATTATCTCATTGATTTGAGTCAAAAATATGCTCTAATTAATTCGTAAATGCGAAATCTGTTTTTAGATGTCGTCCGTAGAAATGTGTATGTGGCATCGCCTTTAAACGTTTTTTTTATTTGTTGTCTGTGAACTTTAACAAATGTCAAAAAATTCCAAAACAAAATATATATTTTTCATTAATTTAATATTTTTATAACGCTCATCATGAATATGGTATGGTAAACTTATTTAATTATAAAATGAATTAGCTGCTTATGTATTATGAAAATTTTATAAAGAATTTGTGTTGTAAAAATCGTCTGTATTTTTTTGGTATGTGGCGAGGCAAAATAAATTTACGCACGAATCGTCTGTTATTAGTTGTGTATGTGGCAACGCTTTATCAATGTAACTCTCGTGAACGCACTCCGGTTGAATACAATTTATTTTGGATGCGTTTAATACCTCAAACAGAATAGCGGCGCACAACGCCGAACTTCGGCGCTCAAAGTTCAAAACTTTTTTGTCAAACAGATAGACGCCGTTTTTTTGACATTTCTGTCATTTGTAAACAGACTTAAAATATTAATAATATACAAATCTTTTTGATTATGGATAAATTTATTAAAAGATAATTTTCTCATTAAATGTATCCTGAAAATTGTAAAAATTGAGTATTTAAAACAAATCACTTCTTTATTACAACAAAATTTAGTTATGTATTATCACATTCATTTCATTAAAAAATGTGTTTTGTGGTTTTTATTACTAAATGTCACTCATCGTCCAAAAAACTATAAATTTTTATATTTTGACGTCGATTGTCGACGCTCTATCTGTTCGCTCTTATGGAAATGCATGAATTTTAAATTTAGCGCCGATGTTTTCGACGTCAATCTGTTTGAGGTATACTGCGAATTAGTGTCTACCAACTGAACAAATCATAACAAAATTGATTTGACTTTTATTTTTTGGAGGGAATTAAATTTCCAGTTGTTTTGTTGGCTTGGTGTCATCATTAAAGTAAAAAAGTTTATCGAAAAATTAGATTTGTAGTGAGAAAATCGTGAGAATAATCATGTCTCAAGCATCGGTCGCATCGTATTTTACAACAAGAAAACGCGTCGCAAATGAAGATATTGGTAATGCGCGAAATAAAATTCGTCTATTGGAATCAACCGAGTCTGACGTTGAATTGCCATTCGACGGTAAAATAAATCGTAGTAAATTAATTGAAAAAAAAATAACTCGTATTGAAAGTCCAAACTTGGTGACAAAGCTGAAATTTGATAACGAAGTACGAAGTGATGAAAAAATTAAGGTAAAGCGTGGAAGCCCTTTTACCAAAATTGCGGTAAGTGCACCACGCGGATCAAGAAAATCAGCCATTTCCGATGGGTTAAACAAGGTCGATAATAAACAGGAGAAAATAGTTAAATTCATCAAAATGGGTATGTTATCACCTCGGAAACAAAATTTAAGCCCTATTAAACAAAAGGGCACATTAAACGCGTTTTCATCGCTTGAGAGCTTTTCCAACATTGATCGCGGCATGAAAACGCCGACTAAATCACCGATAGAATCCCAAGAAGTGTTGTCAAAAATTCATGATATGCCTTTAGATGAAATAAAGAAAAAATTATCAAAGAGTAAAAAATTAAGTGAGTTGAAGACATCGATCGCTAAAATTCAAGAACTTGATGCCACTTTGAAAAAGACTGAAGTACATGCGCCGACTACTGAGTCACCTAAACTCAAGGAATTTAAACATATTGAGTTGGACATTTTAAGGTATCTATTTTATCTACATTTGTTTGAACCTACCTGATATTCTACTAGTACTACATCATTTTGTTTAAAATTGAGAAATGCTGAGCGTACACTTTTAAGTTGCTCTAATTTTATTTGTTTTCAAAATGTTTATTTCATTTATTATTGTTGTTTTTTTAATTTGTAATTATTATAAAGTAAATTAGGTCAATTATATAATTGAAATCCATAATAGTAAGTCTACGATTACGTTCTAATAACTAAATCCGTTTTATCTATTTATTTTTAGCCCAATTAAAAAACATTCATCGCCGCATAAGCTTTTGCCAGTAACACCCACTAAACATGGTATCGCTAATCTTATGACACCAAAGTTGACACCACAAAAACTATTATTTACACCAACCAAATTGGAAAAAACTCCTGTAAAGTCAGCGACTACATATAGCTTGGCGTCACCTCTGAAAGTACCTGCATATGAAAAGTATTTCCACTTGTTGGATTCTGGGAAATCTGGACTATCTTTACCTTTTAAATATCGCAATCTGGCCGAGATGTTCAAATGTTGCGAATCAGTTTGCTCAATGTTTCATAATAGGCATGAGACCATTACGTTCAAAAAATTGAAGCCTGCCGTGCAACGAATGTTGCGTAAAAATTTTACCGAATCTAATTTAGCACAAATATTTCATTTATATCCTGACGCTTATAAATTCGCCCAAGTAAAAATGCGCAATTTTGGTTCAACTACTAAACACGACCATTATCAATTGGTTATAACACCGAACGTAAATGGCCATACGGCGCCTGCAACTGCCCCAAATTCAACGGATGACAATGTCATTAAATCCGCGCAAAATTTAATAATGAATCCGCAAATCATTGTCGAGCGACAAAAGCATTTTAATAAAATGCTTTTGCAGAAAGTGATGGTGGAACATGAAAATTTCCTGAAAACAATAGTGCCGCCGATTACGGTATCACGTGATCGTTTAAAACGTTGGCACCCTGAATTTGATTTGGAGAAATGTTCTGAAATTGAAATGGGCCCATTACCGCAGCCGCCGAATGTTGAAAAGTTTTCATCGGCTAAAGAAATACTGTCCACGGCACGCAATTTATTTAACTGTGCCACACCAATGGAACGGGCTATGGAACGGTTGGAAGCTAAAAAACAAGAGGAGCCTATCTTAGTGCAACAACTTGAAACTACACAAGTTGAGAAATATAACACTTCGTTGCTGAAAGGTGTACCAAAATCTTTGCTAGAAAAAATTCGAGCAAAGCAAGCAGCCAAAGCTTTGGATTCTATGACTCGGCGCCCTTCTCTAGATATCGAAGAAACAAAATATCGCAGATTACCAGATTTGGCCCGTCACATTAGAAATATATTTGTTACAGAGCGTAAATCAGTTCTTCCACTAGATATTGTACTAGCTAAATTGAGCAACAGTTATCGTGGTATTTTAACAACTCAAGAGTTCGAGGAGCATATACGACTAATTATCGCCGAACTTCCAGTTTGGATTCAATTTTTAGACGTGCGAAATTCAAAGTACGTTAAAATTTCAAAGGATCTTGATTTTAATAAGGTGATTGAGAAATTACAAAACATTTGTGAAAATAAATCAAAGTAATTTAAGTAAGATTAGTTTGCTTGCAAATGTTATTTTTACGGTAACAGTAGTAGTTGTTGAGAAATAAAACATGAATTGAGTCCAATTTTTGGAATTAGTTGTGTTGGTTTCTGAATTTATCATAGCAGAAATAAATATAGTTTTCATATTTATCAGTAGTAATCAAATTCGAGTTTGCTTTATATAAATAAAAAGAAAGTTTATATAGATCGAATTTGAATCATACTTTTGATAAAGCCAACTATGATCAAGAATTCAGAAACTACCACCAGTGCTAATATGAAAATAATAATGCTACTATGGCGTAAAGTTATTTATTGTATTGTATTCTTGATTTCTTATATTAATAAATTACATATTTTTAATTAAAGTTGTTGATCTGATTTGAAATTTAGAAATCGCCTAGTGGAAATGCAGATATATACCCTCTAAGTAAAGCGTAACATAGCGAAACAAAAAAATGAGTTAACTTCATATATAAGACTTCGCAAACGTAACGTTTTGGCGTTAAGAAAGCGAACCGTTTCCGTAAATTTTGAACTATGAATTTTAAAATAAAAATCGTACCACTGATATATCACGTTTTCAGTACGCCAAAACGGCCTATTTGCGTACCGTAAAAACGAAATGATTTTATATCGAAAAAATGAAGGTTTTTTATTACGCCAAGGCGATATGTTTGCGTTTTGCAAAAGAGGAATGTTTTTGTATCGCAAAACAGAACTTTTTTTATAACGCCAAAACGTATTATTTTCGATTCCATTTGGGTAAATTTAGAGAAATATTCTTTGCTGAAATAAAATAAAATTATTTTTATGTGTAAAATATAACAAATTTATTATTTATTTTTAATATCATTGGCAATTTTTTATCACAATAGTTTACTATATGTATATCACAACCTCATTTAGGATTTAATACTACTTCAATACAAAATACCATTAAAAATTATAGCAAAACAATTCATTAAATTTCATTTAGGTACTTATTTGCTAAATTGTGAAATAATAAAAAATTAAATATTTCAAAAATTAATTTATGTACTTATTTACTAATTAGAAATTTCAAAAATTCATTAATTTACTTATTTACTAAATTCATAATTCAAAAATTCATTAATGCTTATTTACTAAATATAAAATTCAAAACTTAATTATTGCACTTATTTACTTAGTTTAGTCGGTTATTCATAATTAATATGTAGATGATTATATATATATGTATATTTAAACTAAATTTATTACCTCATATGGTTGAATGATATTCGTATTGATTGTGACGATCGAAAAGCAAAAATACGATTGAAAAGAATGACAAAAAGTATAATTACAAATGGCGTACTCTTTATAAACTTTATGTATGCATACGATGACTTTTTCCATATTTGCTGTGTTACTCAAAACTGCGTCACGTAAACGTTCAGCTTTCATGCCGTTTTAAGCGGCTCGCTTTTTTCTTTAGAGGGAATTCGTAATTAAAGTCAATCTTATAATCTTTTGTTTTTAGCACATCTATTGTTTGCCCATATTTAATAAACGTTAATTTCTAACAATTAGGGCCACAACTCCACGGATGTTCAATGTCCCCCATATGTTCAAAAAATAATTTAATGCCGAAGCAAATAGCTTTATTACCCTATTTCTATCAAAAAAAAAAATTGGTTCAATTAAAGTCCATCCACACAAATGTGCGAGTAAAAAATCATTGTATGTATAAAAAAAATTCATACCTATGTAATGGTGTTTTTGATAAAAAAAATTTCGCTTCATTTGAAGTACTAGGTACAACTAACACAATTGTGTGTGTAGTTATAGTTTTTTTTTTCGGATGAAAATAAGTTTGAGAGGAATACCCGTTTTGTGTTATACTAACACAATTGTGTGGGTACGGCACAAGTACCATGTCAAAGTCAAACATTTATTTTTGTATGTGGTTTGAACCAACTTACATATTTGTGTATTTCTTTCAAACTTATTTTCGTTCGAAAAAAACACTATAACTATACACACTATTGTGTTGGTTGTACTTCAAATCAAGCGAATTTTTTTATCAAAAACGCCATTAATACATACTATGATTTTTTAATCACACATTTGTGTGATTTGGACTTTTAATAAGCCAATTTTTTTGGTTGAAAAAGGGATACACAAATGTGTAAATTGGTTCAAAACACATACAAAAATAAATTTGACATGATTGTATTGCCTTACCCACACAATTGTGTGGGCAGGCAAACCAGGTTACACCGCATTCCGCCATTTCGGACTGTTCTTTCGTCGTGATTCTTTCCTCCTTTCCTTACTTTTCCCCAACAAACTACATATTGTTAGTTTTTTGATAAAGGGGAAGGAAACGATGAAAGAATCAAAGTGGGGAAAGCGGATTTACTAATAGAAAATGACGCATTCTATACTGCATGTCTTTTGAAATTTCTTTCATCAAACTAATACCATATGTTAAATAACTTATATATAGGACGTTCGTGTTCTTTTTTTCTCTTAGCTTATCGCATTTACCGTAATTAGATTTTTTGTCACGGTGTCGCTTTTGTCATTTTTTCAAACTTTTTTCGGAAAATTTCCGTTGTTTGTTTACTTTTTTGTTTAGACAACTAAGCTAAACAGTTGAAACAGTTAAATTTAGTTTTACTTTTTTACCAGCTGTGTTGATTTTGATTTGAGTTTTTTTAACGAGTTTACTAAAACAGACAGCTAACTTCACTCTTGTCTTATAGAAAAAAAATTTTGGAACACGATTTTACAAGGCAGTCCTATATTAGCTGTGTTCCAATGGGACAAATTTGCTACTCACAAGTACTTGCAAGTAGATAACCAATGGAACGAGCTAAAACTATGACAGAAGTAAAACATAACCTTTTTTGTGTACAAAGTTTAGCTGTGTGTATAATTTTACTGTCGTCTTATTTTGGAAAAATAATTTTTTTTAACTAAAATCCACAATAAAATCTCAAAAATGAGTAAGAACTGGTCTTATAATGAAGGCAACGGTTTGATTATGATATACGCCGGCCGAAAAGAATAATATGTCAAAAATCGCTTGGTATTTCACAGTTCGACACAGAATTTTCTAGTGCGTAGACAAGTTGGCTTTCTAAAATTTCGCTAAATAAAACAGTTTAAATTAATTACAAAATAATTAATAAGATATAGTTAAGTGTAAATATATTTATATAGCATAAGGGGTAAAAGGTGAATTATAAATATAGGTATAAGTTAGATATTAATTAAAATTGCAAAAAAAAAACAGAAATGTGAAGTTGAAAAAAATAACGGTAAAATATCCACAAGTAAAGAAGGAATAAATGTGGTTGAAAAAATTACAGAAAAAGTGAAAAATGATATTAAAATGAAAAAAAGAAAAAGTGAAGCTGTCCTTTCAAACATAAGTGATAAAAAAAAGACACAAATATTGAATAACAAAGAAAATCTAATAGAAATTTCGAATGAATTAAATAATACGTCGAAAAATAAAATGGATGATATTTTGAGTGTAGAAATGGACACAAATTCGTATGAAACGAACGGAAAGAATTTACCAAAGCCAATCAGTAAGTCAACACAAGAAGAAATGGAAAATGCAAAGACAATAAATACATACTTCAATAAAGATAGAGGTCCGTTTGCATTAATAATAGAAAAAGAAGGTGCTAACTTATTTAATATAGCTAAAATATTAAATCAGTTAAACATGAACGATTTTGACAATATCATACAATCGATCAAGAGCAAAAGATTCATCGTTTTATGTAAAAATGTGGGTTCAGCTAATAGAATAGTGAAAAGTGAGTTCTTAAAAAATAATGGATACGAGTGTTACATCCCTAAAAGCTTCAATCATTCGACTGGTATAATCAGAGGGGTCCCGGTGGACGCTCAATTGAAAGAAATAACGGGCAACATGGAATGTAATACAAAAATAAGTGAAATAGAGAGACTCAAACGTTTCGACCATAAAGAGAAAGAGGTAAAAGAAACGGAATCGTTAAAAATCGTTTTCAAAACAAATAGAAAACCGGATAACATCAAAATTTACGGAATAAACTACAGAGTGGATTTTTATCCACCACTATACTGCAAAAAGTGTCTGAAATATGGGCACTTGAAAAAATACTGCAAACGTGAAGAGGCAAGATGCGGTAACTGCTCCCAGGATCACAAAATGGACGAAATTCAAGCGTGCGAAAAAGATCCACACTGCCTATACTGCCAGGACAAACATAGAACAAACTCAAGGGACTGCAACAAAAAAAAAAATGGAAATGCAGATACAAGAAATTAAAGTGAAGAAAAGAATATCCTATAGAAAAGCGAAAAGAATATACTATGAGGAATTCGAAGATGAGGATTACCAATACCAAGAGAGGCAATTTCCAAGACTGACCGAATCAAAACAGGTGAATAGAGAGATAGGAAGGTGGAGGGAAAAGGAGACACATTGGGAGGAAATGAAGAAAAATCAGGAGAAGGAGGAAGAAAAAAAAGAAAAGTAGAAGAAATCCGAATACAAGAAGAAGAATTTGAGACAAAAACTAACTCATTGAAGAAAGTACTACAACAATTTAAAACGATATGCGAGATCTTAAACCCATTGTTAAAATCAAATAGTTTAGAAGAAGAAGTGAATCAAAGGATGGACGAAATCGTAATTGAATTATACAAAACAAATGCGGATGTCCGCTTAAGTGGACATAACTATTATATCGAATAATCATGATAATCATACAAAATAACATATAAAGCATAATGAACAAAAAAAGTGAACTAGAAGTTTACCTTACAAAAAATAAAATAGAAATAGTGATTTTAAGCGAAACCTGGACGTCAGACAAAAGAATTCCGTTTATCAAAAACTACAAAACCTTCTTAAACAATAGGAGTGATGGATGGACTATGTGCATTCATATCTCCTCCAATTATCACATTTTTCGCATTTTCGTAGTGTTTAATAATCTTTTCAAACGGTCTACATACTTCCCTATTGTTATTTCTTGTTGAATTATATATGGCAATTAATGTATATATTATGTTTTTTTTAACTTTAATTTTCATTGCTTCTAGGGGGTCTTTTTCAATTATTTTTGAATCTACCACTTGTATGTTCTTGTCTATTAGAAATCCACATCCACCATATGTGGATTTCTAATAGACAAGAACATACAAGTGGTAGATTCAAAAATAATTGAAAAAGACCCCCTAGAAGCAATGAAAAGTAAAGTTAAAAAAAAACATAATATATACATTAATTGCCATATATAATTCAACAAGAAATAACAATAGGGAAGTATGTAGACCGTTTGAAAAGATTATTAAACACTACGAAAATGCGAAAAATGTGATAATTGGAGGAGATATGAATGCGCGATGCCGGATTTAATTAACAAGACAATATGGGAGAACACAGAAGATAATGTGGGGTCAGACCATACAATTCTAAAAATAACGTTACAAGAAAGGGATCAAAGGGAAGAAGAGGAAAGTGATACGATAACAAAAATAAACAAAAAGAACATATTGAAACAAATTGAAAAATTAAAATTTGATAACAAAAAATATCGAACAATTCGAAGGGATATTGATAAAACTAATTAAAGAAAACACATACGAAATCAAAACATCTCAGCAAAAATACCCAAGCAAACAATGGTGGAATGACAAAATAGAAGACATGTGGAAAGCAAAAAAAGAAGCACAGACAAAGTACAACAAGAACAAAGATTTACAGTCACCAATAGCATTGAAAAGAATGAAGGCTAACATGGACTCTCCACCTGCTATTGCTATCTAGTTATGCTAGAAAATTTCGATCAAATGGCAAGTGGAGACACGCAATAATATTTATATGCTATCTGCATGCTATGAAAACATGCTATGTCGGCATAACTCGATAGCATGCATATTTTGACGTTTTAATATGGCGATATACCAATATTCAATTTCAATATTGCGTCTACTAAATTTTTTCGCTTTCATACTAGTAATACATATATATTTCAATAAATAAAAAATAAATAACCAAATAAATTTTAAAAAATTATATTAATAAAATTATATAAATATTTTATAAATATTATATATTATAGCAAGTTTACCACACCAGACTCCATCTTGGCAAATTTTGATAGAAAGAGATAGTAGATTGCAATAGCATGCAGATAGCAGGTGGAGAAGCCGTGTAAGCTACAGAAAGAAATTAAAAGATCAAAGAGAGCAGCATGGAAGGAAGTAACTGAGAAAATAAAAAATACAACGGACAATAAAAAAGCATGGAGAATGATAAACTCACTAAACAAGAGAAAGGCGCCATCATATAACATATTGCAAGACAAAGAAAGTGCAATGAAATTTCTAGACCTTAATTTCCCACAACTGTTAGAAACAATAGAAACCCCATACCACAAAAGCGAATTGGTCGAAATACAGGATGAGGAATTTACACTAATGGAAATCGAACGAATAATTAAGAAAAGCAGAAATACAGCTCCTGGGACAAATAAAATATCGAATGAAATGCTAAAGAAATTAAACCGAAATCAGCTGAATATTTTAACAAATCATTTCAACGAGTTTTGGAAAAGTGGCAGATTCCCAGTTAGTATGAACACAATAACAGTGGTAGCAATAAAGAAACACAATAAAATATTAGACAATCCAGAAAACTACAGGCCAATCTCAGTCATGCCAACATTCACGAAAATAATAAACAAAGTAATCAAAAACAGAATAAATGAACAAATTAAAAATAAAAATGTAATACCAAGCCACCAATACGGGTTTGTGGAAAAGAGGGGCATCATAGATTTTTATGTAGCGTTGATAACAGAAATAAATGAAAACAGAACTAAAAAAAAAGTCAATTTTAATAGTAACAGACATAAGTAAGGCATTTGATAACATAAATAAGAAGATATTAATACAAAAACTAAAACTCATGAATATAAATCAAAAAATAATTAATTGGATCTATAAATACCTAACAAACAGACAAATAGTGATAGAAAGGAAAAGTGAAAATATAAAGAGAATGACAAATAAAGGAATTCCGCAGGGCTGTGCATTGAGCCCACTTTTATTTAATTTATACACCGCATCGCTACATAATTTAAACTCCTCGACGTGTAGAATAATTCAATACGCTGACAATAATAGTGACCGCGAATGAACATAACGATTTAGAAGAGGAAGCGAATAAGGCAATCAACAATTTGGTATTAGCATTGGCCGAAATCGAGCTCAGTGTGAATATGGAAAAAACTAAATATCTAAACTTTAATAATTCTATAAGAAACACCATCCTTATAAAATATGAAGATAATAGAATTGAAGAACTAAAAAATATGAAGCTATTGGGGATAATAATTACAAACCAACTAAAATGGAAACTACACTTCGGGGAAATCAAGAAAAAAATACTAAGAAAAATGAACACCCTGAAAGCATTTGCTTATAAAAACGGAGGAGCACATCCCCAAAAAATGTTAAATTTCTACAAAGCATTGATCTTATCACAAACAGTGAACGCTGAAATATTTGCAGAACTGACCAAAACTTCAATAAAACAAATACAAACAACCCACAATGCATATCTCCGTATTTGCCTAGGATTAACAAGAACAACGCCAGTTAAAGTAATTATAGCTGAAGCAGGAGAAATGGAATATGGCAAGCAAATAGAATACAGGACCATGAAATACATATGCAAACAAATAGAAAACAATTCAACAATTGGAAAACAAATACTAAAAGATAAATCCTTGACAAAATTTAAGAAACTAAAAATAAAGTACCCTCTAATATCAAACATAGGAAGACCAAAGAGCTTAGGAAGAAATAATAACAATCTAAAAATAATGGAAAACCTGGGAAAAATGGGGGAAAAAGAAGCGAATAACATGATACAAATAAAAACGGAATTTAACATAATAAAAGATAGAATGAAAGAATATAAAAGTATATACGCTGACGGATCAAAAAGGAGTAACATCTGTGGAATAGGAATATATAGTGAGGATAACACAAATATATCCATAAAGCTGAATCAAGAAGTGAGTATAAAGACAACAGAAGCGATAGGAATATACATAGCACTATTAAACCAGATAAACAAAGGATATGATAGAATAATAATATATAAGGACTCAAAAAGTTGCTGCACATCAATCAAAAATTGCAAAAAAAACCAGACAAACAAATATTATGAAAACAAGATCATAGAAATTGCAGAAGAAAACCCAGATAAACAGATTTACATCCAGTGGATACCGGGACATGCAGGTATTAAAGGAAATGAAAACGCAGACTGTCTGGCAAAGATAGCAGTAGAATTAGATAATATAAATTGCATGGAAAATAAGATACCAGCTGCAGAGGTGCTAAACAAAATAAAGAATAAGATTCAGTCAGATTGGGAGGAGGAATACGAACTGTTCACAAGAAATAAAGGTATATACAATAGGGTAATAAATAGCAGCAAACCACCAAAAGAACCATGGTTAAAAAAAAACAACATGAAAACAAAAAGGATAAAAACAATAAACAGATTACGATCGGGACATACCTATAATAAAATATTTAAATTCCTAATCAAAGTGGAAGATAGTGACAATTGTAATACGTGCAATATAAGAGAGACAAACATACATATAATAGACCATTGCAAAAAATATAAGAGTATGAAAAGAAAATATGAAAAGATATATAATAAAAATTTAATAGATATTCTAAAAAGTGGTAAAACAGAAGAGTTAAATGAACTAGCGAAATTCTTTATAGAAACGAATACAGAAAATTAATAGCTAAAAGAAAAGAAACTAAAGAATAAAAGATTTTAAAAAGAAATGTAATAATTTCAAAATATAAAATAAAAAACTAGTGAAAAAAAATAAAAACAAAAAAAAAATATTGACTGACAAAGGGAAACAGTAAACTATACAAGAGTGTTAACACAGTAAGGAGATAATAAGTAGTGTAAAAACAAGTTTTAGACCATTTAAAAAAAAGAAGCCATTTTAGTAAAACAAAAAATATAGAAATTACTGTCATAAACGTAAAGTAAAACATAAGAGCAAATAGATTGTAAGATCTGGCTCAAACAAACAAAAAGAGAAAAAAAAAATTCACAGAAGTAAACAAAAAATATTGTTTGGCCTGACATTTCAACATAGCCTACCCATCACAAAGCCATCTATTAGAATTTTTTGAACCAAAATATCTACCGTTAATTTTATGCGTAACTAGTTTCAACATCTACACCACCATTTGAGCATAGGTAGCTGCGAGTAGATACAAGTACTTGTGAGTAGTTTGCTTTCTCCATTGGAACACAGCTATTGATACTATTTAATATTTGCTAATACCTCAAACAGATTGACGTAGAAAATATCGGCGCTAAATTTAAAATACATGTATTTCCATACGAGCGAACAGATAGAGCGTCGACAATCGACGTCAAAATATAAAAATTTATATTTTTTTGGACGATGAGTGACATTTAGTTAAAAGCACAGCAATGTAAGCAAAATCACAGGCAATCAACAAGCTATATAAAAAATAATAACAAGATAAATAAATAATAATAACTAACAACATACATCTACATGCTTGGATCTATCACGAAATGTTGGTCGTATCCACCATCATCGCTTACATCTTTTTGATTTCGTTTTTTTTGGCCACCGTCTCCATATTTTTCAAAAAATTATCCATAGTGAACAACATAATTTCCATTTTCATTAGCATTATTGTGTTATCATCCATTTCTTTTATTTTGCTGGTATGTTTATTTATCCACAAACAATAAGATTTAATATATTAGGCGTTTTCGGAAATATCCCATGGTAACTTCTGAGTAATTTTAATTTTTTTAATGTTGGTATCAAAAGTTACTCAAGTTACCCTGGCTATACAAAAAGTAAGTTTACATTGCGCGTGGTAATATTTATATTCAGCAAAATTCAATTACGTATTTTAACAAATATGTACAGTTTTGTTGTATTTTTTTTTAACAGTTTATGCTTTGAAAGTTTGTCCATTAATTTTTCTGACACTACTAATTTAATACAAATTGACAGAAAGACAGAAAATAAACAACTAAAAGTAAATTACCCTAAAGTTACTCTATATGTTCGGAAATAGGTTTGATAATTTTTTGTCAGCAAGTTACCCAAAAGTTACTATGGGATATTTCCGAAAACGCCTATTATTATTATTTTAACCCTTTGCCAGTCTCATGCATCACTTATTTGTTAACCGAGACGCTTCTGTATCATACACGATACATAATCTAAATTAGATTATGTATCATATATGATACAGACGCGTCTCGGTTAACCGCCTACCTCAAACAGAATAGCGGCACACATCGCCGATCTTCGGCGCTCAACGTTCAAATCTTTTTTGTCAAACAGATAGACGCCATTTTTTTGACATTTCTGTCATTTGCAGACAGACTTAAAATATTAATAATATATTAAATCTTATTGTTTGTGGATAAATAAACATACCAGCAAAATAGAAGAAATGGATAATAGTGATATTACAATAATGCTAATGAAAATGGCAATGATGTTATTCATAATGGGTAATTTATAGAAAGATTAATTTCTCATTAAATGTATACTGAAATTTGTAAAACTCAATTGAGTATTAAAAACAAACCACTTCTTTATTAGAACAAAATTTAGTTATGAATTATCACCTCATCCATTTCATAAAAAAATAGGTTTTGTTTGTTTTTAACTAAATGTCACTCATCGTCCAAAAAAATATAAATTTTGATATTTTGACGTCGAATGTCGACGCTCTATCTGTTCGCACTTATGGAAATGCATGTATTTTAAGTTTAGCGCCGATGTTTTCGACGTCAATCTGTTTGAGGTATATGTATCATATGTGATACATGAGACTAGCAAAGAGTTACCCAGCAGAATAAATTACGTCAAAAATACGTAGAAACAACGTGGATTCCTCAACGTTTACGTATAATGTAACTTTAATTTATTTTATCAAAACGATGTCCTAGGATGCACTTATATAAGTAAATGTTAACTAAGTAATGTAAAATAACGAGTATTCTTAAGCGTAAAATAAACGATACACATCCACGTTAAGAACTGGTTTAAATTGCACGATAATTTATCGTTGAATAGATAACAATTATTTTACGATGACAATTATAATATTTTACGATACAAAATTTTACGATACAAAATTGCGGCAAATCAAATATATAATTCATTATTCATATTTTAAAAAATACAGGTATTTTATTATAATTTTATATTTATTGAACATTAATCACATTTTATTTCAGGCATTGGATGCAATTTTTTATAGCATCGTTAATATTATAACGTTTTACTTAAATACTACAAATTCATAAATATTTCAGTCTTTTTTGTAGATTATATATATATAAATGATAATAT
Source organism: Nephrotoma flavescens (assembly GCA_932526605.1). Taxonomy (NCBI): domain Eukaryota; kingdom Metazoa; phylum Arthropoda; class Insecta; order Diptera; family Tipulidae; genus Nephrotoma; species Nephrotoma flavescens. Next base: position 101,608,404 of record OW052222.1, on the reverse strand, counting down.
TTATATGACTATTTAGGTATCTCTAAATTATATAAAATTTTACTTAATTATTTAACATTACTAAGCAATAATCACATTTCATTTCTAGATTTTATATGCATTTCTAGATTTTATATGAATACCTTTTTCAATTTTATTACAGAAGGTCTACATTTTTCAATTTTCAATAATACGAGTATTAATAATCATATTTCATTTCAGAATTATTTTGCAGTTTTCTATAACATCGTTATTACAATAAACGATTTACTTAAAATTATAATTTCTTGAATTCATTGACGATATTTAATATTCTCATTTATTGCTCGTAGCTTTTTCTTTTTTTTTGTCATTTAAAGCGCCGCATCCGCGCAGTATAATACATCTGCGCTCTTATTGAATTTATGTATTCACTATAATCTTAAGACTATTAAATTTGATTGTATCTCCTTGCCAAGCTTCTGTAAAAATAAATAATAATAATTATAAATAATATTAAATTTTATCTTATACATATATTTATTTACTAAATAATGCCAAATTTAATGATTTTAAATCTGTAAAGGATTTTCTGTTATGCGAACCATCCCAATTGTAAGAAGCTAGTAAGTCGTCAGTAAAAATTCTCGCGATTCCAAAGGAGTTGGGGTAGTCGTTGTTCGTGGGCTTAACAATTCTAACATGTTTTATCTGTAAAAAATTAAGCCTTACAAGTTTAATATAAAAATGGTTATTATGTTACAAATATAATACAAAGCGTTGTTAAAAGATTTATCTTCCTCAATTTTTAAATTAATTGACTCTAAATCTTCTGCGATTGGTAATAACTTTATTGGATTTTGAATGTCATCATCACTTTGACCTTTCAATTCTTTAATGTCTTCCTTAATTTCTTGAAGCAGTGTGAATATATTTTCTAATATAATTCCCAATTTTGCCACACGATTTAAGAGTTGATCATTTTCAGGATTAAGACTTATAACTTGATAGTTCATCGAGTCTAATTCGGATTCGCGAACATCTTGTATATTTAAAATGTGTGTAGTTTGTGAGTCTGGTTGCTTAACTGTTTCCATTTCGTGAATATCCCTATGAACTTCTGCAAAATTGGGTCTTAACTGTTGTTGATTTTTTTTTAAACTTTGAGTGTTAAAGTCGTGTTTGCTGTAATCTGTTTTGAAATTAAGTTCCGAGGGCTCATCATCCGAGTTTAAATTGAAATCGGAATTCATTTTTTTTTGTTTTGAAAAAAATGTCTAAAATGCCGCTTGGAAATACTATACAATTTTGTTTTATCGAAACATTATTTATTACTTACTTCGGTATTTATTTATTATTAATAAAATATATTTAATGTTTTTATATGATTTAAAAAAAATTATTATTATTGCACTAACGTTTACACTCTACTCCGTCTGTCATATATGGTATTAATATGGCTAGCCATATATACGCCGTAAAAAAATGTAGATGCCGCTAACTTTTCCATGAAGAAATAACGTCAAATAAACGTGAAAAGTCAACGTTGAAATTACTTGTATTTAAAATGAAACAAAAAATATAAAATTGTTTTTCTTTCTAGCTTATGTAAATAGTAGTACGTTTAAATTAAGTCGAAATATTACTCCAATGTAAACGTGCAAAAAAATTCTGCTGAGTAAGTTTGGCTGCAAATAACAGAAATGTCAAAAAGGCGTCTTTCTGTTTGACAAAAAAGATTTGAACTTTGAGCGTCGAAGATCGGCGATGTGCGCCGCTATTCTGTTTCAGGTATAAATTATAAATCATCTTTATTTTTCATTGGATTGATAATATGAGTCAAAGATATAGTCAACTAAAAATCATACGTTACTTTCACTATATATAGAATTTGATTAGTACCTGTCCTCTATCTGTAGTAAAAATAAAGGTCACAACTTTAGCTGTAACCAGCGAGTCTGTAAGAGTCAGTAACGAAACCTTACAGAATTTAACGAGAACGTTTTATTACAGAATTTTGACAGTTTGACCAGCGAATCTGTAACACGATTATTATTGTCAATTGTATTTTTAAATGACAATCTGCAAAATTACAAATTAACCACACCACGATTTTCGTCAAAAATGTATCTATTTGTAAAAAATCAACAGCTTTTTACCCTATTTAAAGGACGAGGGGCAACAAATAAAATAACGGTCTTGTGTGATACGAAAAATAAATCGCATAAGAGACAGATTACTATTTATGTAACATGTATGTAGATTACTATGTATGTAACTTCGAGTATTTAGAGGTATATGTACATAACATATTTTAGGTAAAGATTTTAGAAATTAAGAATTATCAACAGCAATTTTTTATCCACCTCGCATGACATGTAAGGTTTTCAACATGCTGATGGACCTTGTGCGGCCACAAATGTTGGCGAACAATCTGAATCTATTGAGCTGAAACGAGCTAATGAAAAATGTACATAAAATATTATTTAAATTATTAAAATATAAATAAATATTTGTACACATAAATTATAAAAATGTAACACATATCAACATACCGCCATTTCAAATATACAATTATGACGTTTCCTTCAGTTTGGGCGATAATTTTCGCTCTTGTTACAAGGCGTAACCAGCGAGTCTGTAAGAAATTTAAGTAGCAAAGAAACATCTGAAAAATGTATGTTTATTGACATTACTGACCAGCGAAACTCAAAGTACTTTTCGTTCAGTTTCGTTAAATTTGAATTGTCATTTAGCAATCCGTAACAAGAGCGAAAATTATCGCTCAAACTGAAGGAAACGTCATAATTGTATATTTGAAATGGCGGTATGTTGATATGTGTTACATTTTTATAATTTATGTGTACAAATATTTATTTATATTTTAATAATTTAAATAATATTTTATGTACATTTTCATCAGCTCTTTTCATCTCAATAGATTCTGATTGTCCATCAACATTTGTGGCCGCACAAGGTCCATCACCATGTTGAAAACCTCACATGTCATTCGAGTGTGGATAAAAAATTGATGTTGACAATTTTTAATTTCTAAAATCGTTACCTTTAAGAAATTATGTACATATATCTTTAAATTCCCGTAGTTACATACATAGTAATCTACATACATGTTACATATCCCAAGTATTTTTACTTTCAATTTTCCTGGCGATATTCGTACTTAAGTACTAAACTTAGTCTAGTATTTTTCTAAGTTTGAGTTGCAATTTATTAAAATAAAACGTATGAAACGTGTCGCGATTATACGAAACTGAACGAAACTCAATAAAGGAGAATTGTATACATGTATGTGTGAACAGAAAAGACAAAATACAAAATGGCGGGAGCGAGGTTGTGCATGAATGTAAAATGCTATATTTGAAAATGTTAGAAGAAAAAGATGGCGGCATCCAAATGTGAGAGCAAAATAAAAATTTAGGTTTAAAATGAATATTTTTATTTTATTAAATTTGCGGTATAAAAATATACATACATATATACATATTATATACGAATCTAAATTATATTTTAGTTAATTTTTTAATTATTTTTTATTATTACACAATTTGAAATTATTCTTTGATTGTAATATTAAAAGTTTAAATAATTTTCCAAATAGGTACTATGATTATTGCACATCAAGTTTATTATTTTCGCATTTGTTTTCTACCTAAAAACTTAAAACTGAACTAGAAATTAATTAATTTATGAAAACAATATTTGAATAGATATAAAATATATTTTGATGTAATTTTATTTAAATTAACGCACAAATTAAATTTTTTTAACAAAATTTTATAAAATTACCAAACTCATGTCGTGAACATGAAAAATAAAAACAAACCATGTACATTACACGCTATACACATTCCTACGAAAGAAAAATTGCGGTAACACAGTATACAGTAGTAACAACACAGTATACATATACGCTACAAACACTATCATTATAATGTGAAGTTTAACTTTCGTTAATTTTGGATGAAAACGAAGGAAAATACTATGCTCAATTTTTACTTTCGTTTTGTTATACTTGGGATACATAGTAATCTGTCGTGCGATTTATTACTCGTACCACAAAGACCGTTTTTTTATTGTTTGCCCCCTCGTCCTTTAAATAGGTTAAAAAGCTGTTCAATTTTCTCAAATAGATTCATTTTTGACTAAAACCGTGGCGTGGTAAATTTGTTATTTTGCAAATTGACATTTAAAAATTCAATTGACAATAATAATCGTGTTACAGATTCGCTGGTCAAAATGTCAAATATTCTGTAATAAAACGTTCTCGGTAAATTCTGTAAGGTTTCGTTACTGACTCTTACAGACTCGCTGGTTATAGCTACAGATTGCTAAATGACAATTCAAATTTAACGAAACTGAACGAAAAGCACTTTGAGTTTCGCTGGTCAGCAATGTCAATACACATACATTTTTCAGATGTCGCTTTGTTACTTAAATTTCTTACAGACTCGTTGGTTATAGCTTTTATTGCATTCTACTAATATATCATATGCAGTTTCAAAGACATAACAAAGACTATGCAGTTTCAAAGACATAACAAAGACTCACATTTCGGGATTGGGGTATGCTAGAACAACCACAAAACAGTTATATCTTAAATAATTTGTAACTTTTATTTAAACTAAATTTTTATTAAATAAATTATCTAAATAATTATCTTGTTTTCATTTTGATGTTAATGCTCTCTTTATTGTTTGTTTTTTGTTTATTTTTGATTTTTTGGTTTATCATATCAAAAGTTTGTAAGTTATCATGGTCTACTATCTTATTATCATATTTCGCATATTTCAATAAAATTAATAAAGTAATCCCAGATATGAGTCATATTGTTGTATTTTGTATGTACTGAAACACCCCATTTTTATAATGACTTATGATGTCGAGAAAACTCTCTATGGATGTTGCTGTTTCGAATATACTATGGGGCATTTGTAATGCTACGAAGTATCTTTGATTGCGTTCTTTGTACGATATCTATATTTGATGCCCTAGTTGAGCCCCATAGTTGGATACCATATGTCCATATGGGGATTAGGATCGCTTTGTATAGTAGAACCTTGCAGTCTAGAGAGAGTTTCGATTTTCTTCCGATCATCCAGTACATTTTCGAAAATTTTATTTTTAATTGATTGCGTTTTGTTTCAATGTGCTTTTTCCATGTCATAGAAGATTTGAGATGAAGACCGAGATATTTGACGTTTGTTTGTTGAGGGATTGTGATATTGTTTAATTTAACTGCTGGACATGTACGTTTATTCAGTGTGAATGTTACATGCGTTGATTTACATTCATTCGTCCTTATCCGCCAAGTTTTTAACCAATCTTCTATTTTGTGTAGATGTTCTTGTAATTCTCTCGATGCTGTTTGAGGATTTTTGTGTGGAAATAATATAGCTGTGTCATCAGCAAAAGTTGAAGTGACGATTTTTTCAGTTATTGGTAAGTCAGCTGTGAATAACAAGTATAGCACAGGTCCCAATACACTACCTTGCGGTACTCCTGCCTTTATCTCGGTTAGCTCAGTAGCGGCCGTATTTTGTTTCACCTGGAACATCCTTTGGGCTAAGTAGTTTTCAAGAATTGCATGGAATTGTTTAGGCAAAAGAGTTTTAATTTTGTAATTTAATCCTTCGTGCCATACTTTGTCGAAAGCTTGCGCAATATCCAAGAAAACTGCCGAGCAATATTTCTCTTCTTCTAAGGAAACCTTAATTGTATTTACAATTCTGTGCACCTGTTCTATTGTGCCGTGTTGCTCTCTAAATCCATGGTGATCTGGTATAATGCGACCTTCAGATAATATAGGTATTAGTTCTTGTAGTAGCATCTTTTCAAAAAGCTAAGAAATTATCGAAAGTAGACTTATTGGTCTGTACGACGAGACTTGGGTTTCGTCTTTACCTGGCTTAGGAATCATGATAATTTGAGATATTTTCCATTTTTGGGGAAAGTATCCACATCTCATAACCGCGTTAAAAATATATGTTATATATTTTATGCATCTATCTTGTAATTCTTTGATCATTTTTCCAGTTATTAGATCATGACCTGGCGCTTTCTTAGGATTTCTACTGTTTTTGATAACCGTTTTGACGCATTTCCATTTAAATTTTACTGGATTTGGGTTCGACCCGTCCCTCGTAAGCTGTGGTAGTACGCAATCATTATTTTCTTCGTTGGAGGTGAACACTTTTTGTAGATGGTTAGAGAAAGCGATAACCTTTTCTAAGTCACTTCTGACCCAGTGACCATCTGGTTTCTTTATCGGTGGGTTAGCTCTGGCCTTTTTAAATTTCTTGCTGCCTTCCACAGTGAGTAATCTATTGTTTCTGTTGCTGTGAGCTCACTTAGGTAATTCTGTATTCCTAAATTTTGTTCTTCCCGTATTGCTTTTCTCAAAGCTTTAATAGCTCTATTTAAATTCCATTTATGCAAAGGAGATTGGTGAAGCTGCCATAGCCGCCGAATTGTTCGCTTCTTTGCCAATAACTTTTGAATGTTACTTGAAAACCTTATATTTTTTCGGAATTTTTGTTCTCCGGAGTAGCTTTTTTACAGTCATTTCCATTATTTGACTTAAGTTTTCTATCGCGGCATCAATGTCTTCTGGTGTGCGAAGTGGAACGTCAAGATGGCAATTTACATCTACTATGTTTCTATATATAGAGAACCCATTTCTTTAGTTTGTTTTTTAAACGTTTCGGTGGTTCAGTTTTTAATGCTTGGGTGTTACTATTATTAGTGAGTGATCTGATGATAAATCATAACAGTCAACGATTTGAGCATTGGTGCGTGCTATTTCTCGCATTACACAGAAATCTATTAAATCAGGAATTTTTTTCTATCTGTAGGCCAATATGTGGGATGTCCAGATGATAAATAATCAAGGTTTTTCTCGTTTATTGCTTCATAGAGTTGCTTCCCTTTCGTTGACGTCAACCTCGAACCCCATTGCACATGTTTAGCGTTGTAATCACCCCCTGCTAGATATTTGATTCCCAACTGGTTAAAGTAATCGATAAATTGCTGTTTTTTAATTGCGTGTTTCGGTGGACAGTAGACAGCCGATATTAAAAATTTCCCAGACCGTTCTTCCAAACTGACAGTTGTAGCCTGGATGTGATCTTTAGCATATTTCTGAAGCTCGTAGTGCTTTAATATTCTTTTTATTAAGACTGCAGTGCCACCGTATGCTTTTCCATCCGGAAATTTGGTGTCATAAACGGAATAGCCGGTAATATTAAAAACATTTTGTTTTGTGAAGTGTGTTTCAGATATTAACATGATGTCTATATTTTGTTTGATAAGAAAGGTTTGTACCTCAGCTTTATGTTGCGAGAGCCCGTTCGCATTCTGATTAAATTGCATATTCAGCATTCGTTGCTCAGCTCTCATTTTAGGGTTTATTTTGCGTTTTAAGTCCAGATACACTGCACAACCCCTGTAGTTTGCAGTATGATTTTCACCGCAGTTATTGCAACGTCTCACAGATGGGTCATTGCGAGACTTTTCACACTGTTTGGAGTCGTGGAGTTCACCACAAATAACGCAAACTTCATTTAAGGCACAGTATGCTTTCGTGTGTCCGTATTCTTGGCACTTTATGCATTGAACTGGTCTAGACCTCTTCTTAGGTTCTTCAATTACGATTTTGCGATGTAACAAATATTTTAAGTTGTAAATCTTGTGAACTCCTTTCGACTTTTCTTCATCTGGCTCTAGTTCCAGTCAGCCCTTTTCACTTTTTAGCTGGTAGGTGTAATATTTTTTACCAACTTCGTCAAAATGTTTAACTAGGGCTCTGAAGCCATCGATTTTGAAAGTTTGAATCTTTGTTTCGTTTATATTACCTCGTTTGAGCGGTTCAATATAAAATTTAGAATATGTTAATTTTGCGATGTTATTAACCAATTCATTATTAGATGTTTCCCTTAAATAAATTTTCAGGCGGTTTCTCAATTTTCAAATTTGGCACTGCATTGGGGTCAATGACCTCTAGACTAGAGAATCGGTTGTTAAGACATATTTGGTTAACACTGCTTTCAATCCGTGTCACTTTGCTCCTGCCAGCAGACTGGGCAGATGTCGGGCTACGTTTTCTTTTAGAGTGATATACCTATCCATTCTCGTTTGCAAAAGGTTATTTTCGCACTGACCACGGTCACTAGAGTTCGTCGCACTGAGTTCATTACTATTATTTTCGTTCTGCATTGTTAAATTTGCTGATGAATTATTTTTTTCATCGCGGTTTTGATTTTGATCTTTGCGGTATAATTAATTTTGTCGAAGAAGCTTTTTTAATCATTGGCATAGGTGTTTTCTTTGGGCTGTGCTGAACTTTGCCCACTTATTTTACACTTGCACTTGCCATATTTATATTTTCTACATGAAACTGGTTCAAGTTTGTTGTAAATTTTGTTCGGCGTTCGATGTTCGAAGAAGTCTTTTTTGGGGAAAAAAGCCCCATCATGTTTACATCATCACTTATTAAGTTACAATTTTATGTTAATTTTTTGCACCGTGTGTATTTAATTGTAAAACCATTCACACAATTGACAAAAAAAGATATAACAAATTAAAAAGCACTAACACTGCACTTTTCGTTTTACGTCCGAACCTCACGACAGTAAAATTAAAACGTTCATACAAACTGACATGTTTAATTTTGACAAAAAAACGGAATGGAATGGAGCGGATACATTCTGTTTGAACCTTACTTTGCGAATACTTTTATTGTTGATTAAACGCGCGAAAAAAAAATTCTCAAGTTTTTTTTCATACTTTTCTGTAAGGAAAAAGTCATAATGAATTCTATTGGGGATGCGTTGTAAATTTGAGCTTCTCACAATTAAAATTACCCTTTTGGTGATTTTAAATGAATTTTCAATTAATTTTTTTTTTTTGTTAATTAATAGTTTTGACAATAAATTTAAATATGTTCTTGATTATAAATATAATAGTTAGTATGGGTCTAATTTTGGAAAACGTTATGAGCGAGTGAGTGGCGAGAAGAGAAACTACAGCGAGATGGCAGAATGAGGTAAGCGGATAGGAGTCAGAGTGTTTCCGGTCATTTTTTTTATTTATTTCTGCACGGATTTTTATGTGGCCCGTACCACCACAGCCAGAGTACAACACCCACTAATACCTCCACCACTGAGCTAGCGGCTGGAGTTATGGAGTGCTCTGGATAAAAAAAATACTTTATTATTTTTTTGCTTGCTAACGTTAGCCGACGTTAACGGCTGGCGTTACAGTATATACAGTGCCATAGAAAAATCAGTTTTTCCTTAGATTTCTCATTTTTATAAATTTAGAAACAAAAATGAGTTGAGTAAGTTCTAATAATTCCAATGTCATGATTGTATTTGTGACTTTACATTGCGCGCAATCATGACATTGGAATTTTCAGAACTATCAAAATGAGAAATTTATGGTTAACTTATCTTTCTATGATAGTACTATCACAGAATATTAACTATATATGGTACTATGAATATTAGGCATTTTCGGAAATATCCTATTGACGATTGATAATGTAGAGAACACCACCTACTGGAATAAAATAAAGCTTTGATTCCATGTAATTTTATTTTTTTTATGTTGGTAACAAAAGTTACTCAAGTTACCCTAGGCTGGGATATTCTAACATCACCATTTTCCGATATTTTATCGAAATCTACGTCTCTTTCAGCTAGAAGTAATTTGACCTCTGTTTCGTTTATCAATTATTTCTTCTCTATTGCTATCACAACCTACTAGAATATATTTGAACAATACCCAAGTATTTTTACTTTCAATTTTCCTGGCGATATTCGTACTTAAGTACTAAACTTAGTCTAGTATTTTTCTAAGTTTGAGTTGCAATTTATTAAAATAAAACGTATGAAACGTGTCGCGATTATTCGAAACTGAACGAAACTCAATAAAGGAGAATTGTATACATGCATGTGTGAACAGAAAAGACAAAAAACAAAATGGCGGGAGCGAGGTTGTGCATGAATGTAAAATGCTATATTTGAAAATGTTAGAAGAAAAAGATGGCGGCATCCAAATGTGAGAGCAAAATAAAAATTTAGGTTTAAAATGAATATTTTTATTTTATTAAATTTGCGGTATAAAAATATACATACATATATACATATTATATACGAATCTAAATTATATTTTAGTTAATTTTTTAATTATTTTTTATTATTACACAATTTGAAATTATTCTTTGATTGTAATATTAAAAGTTTAAATAATTTTCCAAATAGGTACTATGATTATTGCACATCAAGTTTATTATTTTCGCATTTGTTTTCTACCTAAAAACTTAAAACTGAACTAGAAATTAATTAATTTATGAAAACAATATTTGAACAGATATAAAATATATTTTGATGTAATTTTATTTAAATTAACGCACATCTTTAAATTTTTTTAACAAAATTTTATAAAATTACCAAACTCATGTCGTGAACATGAAAAATAAAAACAAACCATGTACATTACACGCTATACACATTCCTACGAAAGAAAAATTGCGGTAACACAGTATACAGTAGTAACAACACAGTATACATATACGCTACAAACACTATCATTATAATGTGAAGTTTAACTTTCGCTAATTTTGGATGAAACCGAAGGAAAATACTGTGCTCAATTTTTACTTTCGTTTTGTTATACTTGGGTATCTATTTCACTTATTTTCGTTCTACAATCGAAAAAAAATTATTTGGTGACAGAAACGCAGTAGAAACATCACAATGTTTCAATCTAGCAGGTTGGTAAATGAAATAAAAATTGAAACAGAGATAAATTTTATTCTACAGAAACGAGAAATAAACTTCGATAACTTATCGAAACATGGTGATGTTAGAACACGCCAGCCCTGGCTATACAAAAAGTAAGATTACAACGACCCCATTGCAAAAATCCTTTTCTTATGACTGTAGCCTTTTACCGCGCATCCCCAATAGAATTCCTTTTTCCTTACAGAAAGGAATGAAAAAAAAAATTGAGAATTTTTTTTTAAATTTTTTTTCATACTTTCTGTAGGGTAAAGGGAAAAAGGAATTCTATTGGGGATGCGCTATTTACTCTTTTCATAAGGAAACCACCAACCTAACGAAAAAAATTTTTTTTTTGTCAAAATATTTTTCATACTTTTCTGTAATAGGCCCCTTACACGTTCAATTATTGCGCAATATTGAGCATTGCACAATAAACTTGATCGTGTAAGGATAATATTGTAGGTTTGCACAATATATTGTGTAAAATTAAATTTTTTTAATATTTATTGAAGTTTGGGTAATATATTGTGTAGTGTGAAGCCAATATTGTGCAATATGTTATATCGGTTGTTAAAGATTTGTTTTATTTTTTTAATTTCTATACAGCAAAATATCTGAAAGGAAAAAATATAATTCTAATAAAGCGGAAGAATAGGAATTTATAATAAAATGCATCGAGGTAAGAGACATTATTACATATTTAAATGCGTAATAAGGAAAATTTGTGCAATAATATTGAGCAGTCTTTAGGCTAAAAAAAATGTTGCGCATTATTTAGCACAATAATATTGCGCAATAATATTGAACGTGTAAGGGGCCTATAAGGTAAAAGTCATAAGTTTTCTATTGACGATTGGTAATGTATAGAAAACACCACCTACTAGAATAAAAGAAACCTGTGATTCCATGTAAAATATGACCACCAGCGCTCACATAACGACTAAAAATTAGTATAACGGCAAATTTTAATAGTTGTAATTCCATGTAAAAAAGTGTCTAAAATCACGGCTCCAATCGTCAATTGGGGGTGTGAATAAAGTCTCAATCAGTCAGGAATAAAAACTTAATAAAAAAATAAGAATTTTAACGTTATCAATTGTTTTTTTTTCTGACATTTCACCTATTCAAAAACAATAATTCCTAAGTGACTGCTATACCTTAACAAACAGCTGTTTTTATTGGGAAATGTCTTTTAGGAAATTTCATATTTGTTCATCTTGTTATCTATTTTTATATGTATGTTCCATATTTGAAAATCTACACATACACGGAACGCTTTTACATTTCAATGGAAAAAGGAAATAAACTAAACAAAATTAAAGTATTATAGTAGTAAAATAGCGTTAACACCACGACTTATCACAGAATCTGAAAAAATATTAAAATAATTTTATTGTATGTAAAAATGTAAGGAAAATAAATATGACTTCCTACCGCATCAAAAATTTATCTTCTTCAGCTGTGCATTATTTGTGTATATAAAAAACAACAACAAATCGTATTTTTAAGTTTTTCTTATTTTCTCGAGAGAAATAGCGCGCACTATTTTTTTCTTAAACGACAGCTAAAATTTCAAGAAGATTTCTTTGGGTTTCTTACATGAAAATTAAGTTTGGCTGGGTAAGAACACTGTAATGTCATTTATCGCATTCTTATTTTTTTATTAAGTTTTTATTCCTGACTGGTTCCCACTAAAGTTAATTTTGAACATTATTTGTGTCAAAATGAAACTTAACTTGAATAGACGTTTTCGGAAATATCCTATGGTAACTTTTGAGTAACTTGCTGACAAAAAATTGCAAAATCTATTTACGAACATGTAGAGTAACTTTAGGGTAATTTACTTTTAGTTGTTTTTTAATTTCTGTCTTTCTGTTAATTTGTATTAAATTAGTAGTGTCAGAAAAAATAAAACACAAGCTTTGAAAGCATACAATATTAAAAAAAATACAACATATGTTGAATATTAATATTATCACGCGAAATGTAATCTTACTTTTTGTATAGCCAGGGGCGATAATTTTTACCATCACTTCGAATCGAAAAAAGTTGAATTCGAAAAAGTCGAATCGTAAAAGTGAAAGTTGTATCATTTTTGCTTTTCGGAAATGATACAACATACCGCCATTCGACTTTTTTCGAATTTCGATTCGAAGTGATGGTGCAACATACCACCCCTGGGGCGGTATGTTGTATCATTTCCGAAAAGCAAAAATGATACCTTTCACTTTTACGATTCGACTGTTTTACGATTCAACATACCGCCCCAGGGTAATTTGAGTAACTTTTGTTACCAACATGAAAAAAATTAAAACTACTCAAAAGTTACCATGGGATATTTCCGACAACGCTAATCCCTTTTTCTGGTAGAGAAAATTTTGTTTTGCGTCTGTTTAAGTCCAACCCACACAAACGTGTTTGCAAATAAAATGACAGGTTGTAATGTCTTCCGGATTTTAACAGATCTTAGTTAAATCGTAATTATTTTTGAAAAAAACATTATAATTTGATAACATCTAAATTATATAATATATTATTTATTTGTTGTTTTTGATAACATATTACTTATTTTATTATTATTGTAGTAATAGTGTTATTTTTTCGGACGAAAACGAATTAAATGGAATGCACAAATGTGTGTTGGTTCAAAATACATACATACAAAAATAAATTTATGACATGATTCTTTTGAGTTACCCACACAATTGTGATGGCAGGCAGGGAAAGGGATATATCTTTTCCGGGCCAAGAAAAACATTGTTTTTGCTTCAAATTATGTCCAACACACACAAATGTGTATGTAAATAACCATAGTTTGTAATGGTTTTCATTTTTTTCATGATTCTCTTTCGCATACGATTTTTACGTACACAATTGTGATCGCGGGCCGGAAAAAGGAATCAATTTTGCGATGAATTTGGTGATCACGGAAGGTATGTTGTACCATCACTTCGAATCGAATTTCGAAAAAAGTCGAATGGTGGTATGTTGTATCATTTTCGAATCACGATAAATGATAAAGTTTCATTTTATAAAACCAAAGTAATATGTATGTATTAAATGTAGCCAAAATTTCATTCTAAAAAAAGTATTGCAAGAAAAAATTCGAAAATGATAGAACTTTCACTTTTTCGATTCGACTTTTTTCGAATTACAACTTTTTTCGATTCGAAGTGATGGCTGATGGTACAACATACCACCCCACAATTTTTGGTTATTCGGGTTATTATACAGCTGGCCGAGCGTGTTTTCATATTTGCCGTAAGTTGGTATCCCTGTAAAGTAAAATATTTTCCATTATAAATTTTTATTAAATACCCTTTCCGCTTAACCTTTCATCATGGTGAGTGCTCATAAAAAAATTTACGAAGTTTATCAATAAAAATAGGCATCATCTAATAAACTTTATTATATTTCGTTCGTTTTTAAATGTTAATTTAAATGTGATATATGTGATATATTAATTGTTTTTTTTTTATTGGGCGTTACTATTAAATAATTAATCTTTTGAAACAATGTTTTGTTGAATGTCAAATTGTAGTTGTAAACATGTTTTTATTCTGAAATTTTAGGGTCGTGTGAGAACTAAGACAGTTAAAAAGGCTGCAAAAGTCATAATTGAGAAATATTACACTAGATTAACGTTGGATTTCCACACAAACAAGAGAATCTGTGAAGAGGTGGCAATTATTCCAACCAAGCCGCTTAGGAACAAGATTGCAGGGTAAGTTAATTGGGTTTTATTAACGTAACTGAATATATTAACATGTCTCACTTTTATTAGTTATGTTACACATTTAATGGGCCGTCTCCGTCATTCGCAAGTTCGCGGCATCTCAATTAAACTCCAAGAAGAAGAAAGAGAACGCAGAGATAACTATGTACCAGAAGTATCTGCATTGGAACAAGATATAATAGAAATTGATCCAGAGACTAAGGAAATGTTAAAAATGTTGGATTTCAGTAATATAACTGGTTTACAGTTGACACAGCCAATCCAAAATTTCAACAAACGTAATTAAGTTTTTATGTCGTAAAACAAAAGTGATTTACGGAATTTAAAATCTTTTTGGATAATTATATTTCAAAACTGTATTTCTAAAAGAAAAAAATGAGCATTTTGTTTTTATTACTGACAAATGAGGCTGTCGTATTTTGTGTTTTGACAAAAATTACGTTTTAATTGGAACAGTGATTGTGTATATAAAATTTGTACAGTGATTGTGTTTATGCTGAATACATACTTGTGGAAATTGTTGCAGCAGTCACTAATATATCGCACTCGTCTAGTATATGAATACCTGCGCGAGCGGGTGCGACGTATTAAGGCCGCACAAATTTCCGCAAGTATGTATCCAATTGTACCACTATTTCCTTCCCTTCCCACTGTTAATTTGATTTACTCATAAAAAAATATTGGTTAGCCTTTCAAAATTGACTGTCGCGACATTTTTTTTAAAATGGTCGTAATTTTAACTAAAAATGTAAACATTACAGACGCCAACTTAGATATATTTCAATTTTTGGAACAGCTTTAGTATCGCAGTCAAATTTTTTTGACAGTCTGAGCTACGGTAGCGCCACTTTGACCAAGAGCAGAATTGTTTATAACTAAAAAAGTGCCTTTGCTTAGCATTTTGGACCTAGCGCCATCTATTGGAATAAAAACAAACTAAAATTTAAAAAATACGTTAAGACGTGCTACAAAAAATTTAATAAAAAAATATTGAATCTCATTTAAAAATAAATGAAATTTAATATTTTTTTATGAATATATTAAATTGAGAGTGGGAGTCGCACTGCGTGCCGCACGTAGGAGCAGATTATATAGAATCTATTAATGACACCTACGCTCCTCCCCGTAGCCTGGCGGGGCTCTTTAGATTTTAATTTCGGGGGGCGTAGGAGCCGGGATTTTCAAACAAGTCGCACTGCGTGCCGCACGTAGGAGCGGATTATACAGAATCTATTAATGACACCTACACTCCTCCCCGTAGCCCTGCAAATGAAAATGTCATAATTTTCCCGGAAAATGTGATAATTTTTCCGGAATTATACACAATCCTACAAACAAAACATTTTAAAAAATTTTCATCTTATCCGATTTTCGCGATTTTTCCGATTTTAAATTCAAATTTATTTTATTTATAAAAAAATCTCTAGATGGCAGTCAATCAAATTAACAGTTTTTTAGTTAAAATTATAACCACCTAAAAAAAATTGTAGAAAAATTTTATCCAAAAGCGGAAAAAATTATAAATAATGTATAAAAAATTGAAATTTATCTAACAAAAGCGGAAAAAATTATAAATAATAAATAAAAAATTGAAATATATCTAAGATGGCGTCTGTAATGTTTACATTTTTAGTTAAAATTACGACCATTTTAAAAAAAATGTCGCGACAGTCAATTTTGACTGCGATACTAAAGGCTAGCCAAAATATTAAATTTGGTTTATTTTTAAATCAAATTTAATAATTTTTGAATAAAAACTATTTTACCACCGATTAACGAATAAAATTTTAAATTTTAGTTCATTTACATTTCAATAGATAACACTAGTTTGATATTCCGAAAAAATACTTAGTAGAGACACTTTTGTTTTAATTCTAAAAATATCCGCTTTTGTTTAAAGTGGAGCCACAATCGTTTTAAATGCTTCAAATGCTTTTTTAAAAAATAATTCCGAATTAACTAAAATTCGTTAAAACCGGAAGACATTACAACCTATTAATTTTAACCAACACATTTGTGTACGGTGGACTTAATTTAAAAAAAAATTTGGACTGGCCGGAAAAGGGATATATATTTCTTTTATACTGTTTATATTAACCTAGGTTCAACCTGGATTGAACTTCAATATAAACACCAAAAGTTAACTTGAGTTAACTCGACTCAATCCAAAAAATTTCTTAGGTCGAGTCGAAAAACAACAACAAAAATAAAACTAAAATAAAAAAAGACAAAAAAAATAATAATTTTAATTTTTTTGTGTGAGCATTGGTATCTAAATACGAAAGCATATTTTTTGTGATTTTTTCCGATTTTTATTTATTAAATTTTTCCTAAAATTAATTGCATTTATCTAGACATTTTTAAATTTTTTTGGACTCGATCCAAAGATCCAAAGAATAACTACGCCTAGGGAAAGTATACTAGGGGAGACTAGGGAAAGTATAGAAAACGCCACCAGTGGCAAAAAATGAAGCTTGCTTCAGATACACCCGAGACACTTTTTCCATTTTTAAATTGATAATTTTAATATCAATTGTAATTAAACTTATAGCTTTTATATTTTAATGCAATATACAAATAATATTAAACTTTCCAAGATCACTTTTCATAGATAATTCATAGAAAAGCCCGGCTAAACTCTTTTTCGTAGTTATAAATTTTTCCGCGAGAGCACAGGGGTACAAGTCTCATTGACTCGACCCCCAATATAAATACCCTGTTTATATTGGGGGTCGAGTCAACTTGTAGTTATCTTCAGGTTAACCTTGAAGTTAACTTCTAGTGTTTATATTGGCAGAGTTATCTTTGGATCGAGTCAAAAATTTTTAAAAAATATTTAGATGAATGCAATTAATTTTAGGGGAAACTTAATAAATTAAAATCGGAAAAAATCACAAAAAATATGCTTTCGTATTTAGATACCACTGCTCACACAAAAAAATTAAAATAAATATTTTTTTTTGTTTTTTTTATTTCAGTTTTATTTTTGTTGTTGTTTTTCGACTTGACCTAAGAAATTACTAGGTATATATTAAGAATTCAATCCGGATTGAACCCGGATCGAAATTTCAATATATACGGGATTGAGTCATTTTCGCGTTAACTCGATTCGATCCACCAAATTTGTAGAATCGAGTTAACTCAATCCTTATAGTTATAAACGCCAATATATACGGAATCGAGTCGAAAAACAACAACAACAAACTATTATAAAAATATTAATAATAAAAGAACGCCATTTTTATTTCGTTTACGATTTATTTGCGTATATATATATTTTTTTAAATATTTTTATTTTTGTTTTAATTTAAATAAATATAGAAATACTTATTTAGAAATTTTTTTTGACGTTTATCTCAACTCGGTTTCGATTCGATCCCAACATAAGCCGCCAATATATACGCTAGAAAAGATAATTCAGTTTCAATCCAAAGTTAACTCTAAGTTGATTCGATCCGGATTGAATCCCTATATATACGTAGTAATTTTTTGGATTGAGTCGAGTTAACTCCAAGTTAACTTTTAGTGTTTATGTTGAAGGTTCAACCCAGCACATGGATTTTGTTGCCTTTTCAAAATCAATTCAAGTTGAATTTTGTGTACGTATACAGTGTATAATATACACTTTTAATATTGTGTGCTGTCATTTTGTATCATTGTGTGTGTGCAAATCCACATGAAATTTCGCCAAAATGTTGACCCGATTTTATAAATGATACTATCGGTAGAGGAAACAATACATTTCCTCTGCTCGATAGCAAAGGAAAAAATGACATGTTAAGAAAATAGTTTCGATTTCAATATGTTTTTTGTGAATGTTTCATTTATATTTAGATAAAACTTAAATAAAATGAATTTTATTATTGTTTTTAATAAAATTAATATTCCCAGTTTAATTGTAGATACATTTGCCTATATTTTATGTGTTATTTATGGAAATAGCAATACCACTACATTATTGTATTGGTATTGGAAATAGTATTGAGAAAAAAAAGATTAATAAATTATAAAGTGAATTAACACTTTAATTGCCGCTCACACAGCATGTGTGTGATAGTCGGAACAAGTATTATACGTACGGCCATTAACGTGTTAACTGAGGAAATACATATAAATAAATTTGAAAAATATTTTTATTCTCTCTTGTCTTCTTGCAGTCGATCGCATCGATGTTAATTTTTTTGTTGTTTAGTTAGTAGAAATATGGAATGGAAATGATAGACGAAAGACGGACAAATGCTTAAATTTTTTTTATGTTTACATTTGACTATGATAATAATTTTTTGATGATAATGTAATAACGTTTTGATTTATTTACTCGGAATTAAATTAAACTATATAGGAATAGGGACGCAACACTTTATTAACTTACATAATGTTGTGAAATTTTTTAAATTCACAAATTATGTACTCAACATATTATTTTGTGTTCTTAAATGACGTCACAACACAAAACAAAACAAAACACATATACCAATATTCACACCACTACTATTACGTTCCGGTAAAATTCAAGTTGAATTGTAAAAAGGCAACAGAATCCATGTACAGGTTGAACCTGGGTTCAACCTCCAATATAAACAGTATAAAACAGTGTATTTAAATACATACAGCTAATGTACCAAATTCCAATACGAAAAGAAACGTCACATTTTTTAGAAACGTCAATTGGTATGTTAATAAAACTAGGAAAAATTTGCTCTACTTGAGATGTGTTGATATGTGTTTAATATTTAATTGAAATATATTTTAATCTTTCATTAATAAATATGTGACGATTATTCTTTCGGTAATATATACATAAAATTTCGTATAGTGGAGTGCACAATTGATGTCGTTTTTCATGACATCTCAATCTGTTTAATGTTTGAACCACAAATTTCACATTGATTTAGAAAAGTAAATACAACTTCACTTGAATAAATTAATTTCTAGTCTAGTATTACGTGTATAGTATGTAATTTAAAATTTAAGTGTTATAATAAAACAATTATATATCATAAAGAAAGGTGAGCAAACATGAAATATATAATTTGCACTATGGCAAATAAATTTACTGAATTTTCCATTATACTCGACATATTCCATGAATTTGAATGTCAAGTATTTTAATAGTTATCTCCTACCTCACTAAAAAAATAATTTTACTTTCGCAGTTGGTTTAACTGATGAATCGATACTTTGTTAATTTATTTATGGGTGTTTTAACATCGTTTTTCGTTACTTTATCCTAAGTTTCTTATAAATTACTTATATTGTGTATATTTTTTTTATATCATTTGCTTAGGTCGACTAGCACTTATAGCTGTATATGACCAGGCAATCTATTTTTTATCAATTATATTATTATGTGTATCCAGTCGTAACTTTCGTTACCACCGGGAATCGAACCCGAGACCCTCTATACACACAGCAAGCGTTCTACCCACTGTGTTATAGAGGGCGACATTATGTATATTTCTTTTCCATTACTATTATGAAATAATCGTTCTCGATACAGCCGTTTCCGAAACGGGTACTTCCCGCCCAACATTGCGTAACAGAAACGACATCAAGTCAGACTTAAGAGCTTAAGTTGTGCTCCGTTTTGGACCACTTAGGAAAGCGGTACGACCACCAACATTTTAGAGGTCAGGGGCGGTATGTTGTACCATCACTTCGAATCGAAAAAAGTCGAATTCGAAAAAAGTCGAATCGAAAAATTGAAAGTTGTATCATTTTTGCTTTTTGAAAATGATACAACATACCACCATTCGACCTTTTCCGAATTTCGATTCGAAGTGATGGTACAACATACCGCCCCAGTGGCACTTTCCGGGAATAGAGAATTGGGGAAAGATTTTATATGTAATTTCAATTCAAATATTTTTTTTCTGGCCTACTGAGGTAAAAAGCTAGTGTTAATTTTTTTGAAAACAAAATTAAATTGGGAATAATTTTCCCTACCAATTTAGGTATGGAAAAATTATTCTCTCGCCAGAGAGAGAGAGCTCTCTGGCTTTCACATCCCATGAAGGGATTTCGCCGCCCGTACAATGGCCCTCCATCCATCCCGATCCATTGCTCTCGTCCTCCAGTTTCGACATCCTAATGCTTCCACATCTTGTTCAATGTCGTCACGCCAGCGTAGTCGGGGTCTTCCTCTACGACGTACTCCGGCTGGTTGTTGGTGAAACACTTTATTTATCATTCGTTGTTGTGGGGACCTTGTAACGTGGCCGAGCCATCTCACTCGATTGGATTTAATGAATCCGATGATATCGCTGCCTCCGAGGAGTTGCTTTATTTCGTGATTCATACGAATCCGATATTAGTTGTTCGCAACTTTAATTGGACCAAAAATTGAACGGATGACCTTCCTTTCGAATGTAGATAAAAATCTACAATCGTTAGAGGTCATGGTCCAGCTCTCGCTTCCGAAAGTCAGCAGAGGTCTTATTAGTGCTTTATAAAGTGCGAGCTTGCACGACTGCGATAGATGTTTCGATCGCAATAATCTTGATTTGGCGTAGAAAACTCGTTGTCCGGCAGCGATTCGGGCTTTTATTTCTGCCTGCATTTCATTCAGTGATGCTATAACTGACCCGAGGTACTTAAAGTTTTCGACACCATCAAAATTGTGGTCGCCAATTCCGAGATTTGCCGTAGAGATGTTCCTGGGTGTTGTTAGATATTTGGTTTTACTGCTGTTCACCTCCAAACCAAGTCTTCTTGCGCAGCGATCGAGCGGTATGAAACTGTCTTTGATATCGCTAGGTCTTCGGCCAAGAAGCACGATATCATCTGCATATCCAAGAATTTGACCGGATTTATTAAATATACAGCGCGAAGTTTCGATGTTGCTTTTTCTCACTACGTACTCAAGCGCCAAATTGAACAGCAAAGGCGCGAGTGCATCACCTTGTCGAACGCCAGATGTTATTTCAAAGGAGTCTGACACAGTTCCTTCAATTACGATTCTACATACAGACACAGACGTTGTTAATTTACACAGCGAAACGAGTTTCTCTGGGATTCCTAGGCATATGAGCGCGGCCGATAGGTTGTCGCGGTTTATACTGTCATATGCCTGTCGGAAGTCTATATATAGTTGATGTATGGTTATGTTGTACTCCCAACATTTCTCCAAGATCATCCTCATGGTGAAACACTGATGCGTGGTTGATCGGTTGGGTCGAAAGCCACATTGATAGTCGTCAATGATGTTTTCGGCGAAAAGGATGAGTCTGGCAAGTACAACATTAGCCAACACTTTGTAAGCAGCATTCAATACAGCTATGCCACGATAGTTTTCACATTTAAGACGGTCGCCTTTTTTATGCAACGGACATATGAGCGTGGTCTTCCAATTCTCATGCAGCTCTTCTTGATCCCAAATACAGACGACGAGATCGTATAGACTTGTTGCAAGAGTAGCGCCTCCGAGTTTAATGAATTCTGCGGGGATTCCATCGAGACCGGGTGCCTTTCCGTTTTTCAATCGACTAATAGCTGCGTCTACTTTCTCCACTGTGGGATATTCGACAAAGACCTCTTCACCTGGAGGAGCTATTGCTCTAATGCGGGTCACGTCGTCATTCCGATTTAGCAGATTTTGAAAGTAGATTTGCCATACTGAGAGAACATCAGCCACGTTTGTTCTCAACTCTCCATTCCCGTCTTTGATGGCTGTACTCCTTGGGTGGAAGTCTTTAGTGAGATTCCTGGTGTTGGCAAAACAGTCCCTTGAGTTTCCTAGTTCCGCTTGGAAGCTGATGTTTTCGATGCATAATCTCATATGTTCGCGCTTTTTTTGTCGAAGGTATTTAGTCGTGGCTTTCCTAGCGCGGAGATATTCTGCTAGAGTGCTTCTAGTGTTGCGAGCCAACCATTTTTCACGAAGCGTTCGTTTATTTTCGACAACCCTACGGCATTGGTTATCGAACCAATCATTGCGGGCCCTCGGAGGTCTTCTTCCGATGGTATTTTGCGCCGCGGTGGTTATGGTTGACTGTATAGCGTGCCACTGCTCCTCGATGTTAGAGGGAGCTTCTTCGTTGTTGCTGGGCCGCTCTAAATAGTTAGTGACAGCTGATTGGTAACTCTGCAATGACGCTTGGTCTTTTAGAGCATTGATATTCCATCAAACGGTCTTTTGTGCTTGTCTGTTAAACGTAGATGACAGTTTGCACTTATATTTAAATATGACAAGCAGATGATCGCTGTCCATGTCTGCACCTCTGTAAGATCTAACGTCAGATATGCTGGTGGAGTGTCTCTTAGACACCATGACGTGATCGATTTGATTTTCCGTTCTCTCATCATTCGATCTCCACGTTACTTTGTGGATTCTCTTATGTGGGAAAAACGTACTTGATACAACTAAGTTGTACGTTATTGCCAGGTCGGTGACTCGTTGGCCGTTGTTATTACTAGTTAGGTGCAGGCTGTTAGGACCGATGTGCGATGCATTTTCTGCACTCCTACCGATTTTTGCATTAAAGTCGCCCACGATGTTTTTAATGTCGTGGTGCGGTATGTTATTGATGACTTTCTCCAGTTCGACAAAGAAAAGATCTTTGATGTCATCTGATTTATCTTCGGTGGGTGCATGCACATTAACGATCGTGATGTTAAATTTCTTAGTGCGAAGTCTGACCGTGCATATCCGCATGTTGATAGGGCGGAAATCGATGATATGATGCTTCACGCGCCGATGGATGAGAAAGCCAACTCCAAATTCTCCTCCGTTCTGATGGCCGCTGTAATGAAGAGTGTAACCATTGGTGGTGTCATGGATCCCACTCCCAGACCATCTAAGCTCTTGTAGTGCAAGTACGTCTAATGTGTAACTCTTTGCTTGGTTCGATAGGTTATGGAGCTCTCCAGGTCTTAAGAGGCTAAGCACGTTCCATGTTCCCATTTTTAAAGCGTTGTCCGTGTACAATTTCCGAGGTTGAGTTTGTAATGAATTCGATATGGTTATCCGAGGCCTTTGTTTAGGGTTCATAACTTGATAGTTTTTATGAGGAGAGGTTGTTGGCCTTCCGCTCAACCCGCTTGTTACGTGTGTGGGTCACGTACTAGTGAGAATCTTGAGGCATACAGTCCTACCTTGAACACATTTATATAGCGAGCCGCTTGATACAAGACAGACGCCCGCTTCAGCCGCTCCTAACCTGGAAAACAGACGCTGGTTTGGTATTGGTTTAGAGGCGCCAATGGCTTGCCCTGACATGTAGTGTCCATGACTATAAACAGGATTTAGCTGCTCGTCTCCACTACACCGCCTGATTCATTTAGAGTTACCCAGAGAGCACCGCGAGGAGGTATGAATCTCGAACTTTGCCCCCCAAAAATTATTCCCAATTTATAAATATTTACATGGAACTTTTTTCGTCAGTAGGCCAGAAAAAGTATATTTGAACTGAAATTACATATAAAATCTTTCCCCAATTCTCTTTTCCCGGGGAATTGCCAGAATAGTGCCACAGTTGTTTATTTGTGACGAGAAGCCTATAAAATTTTGGTGATTGTAGCACTAACCGAAGTGGTGCAATCGGCGTGTAACTTAGCTCTTAAGTCTTGAGGCTTATACAGATTGCCAATAGTAAAATAGATTAACCTCCGAATGTCTACATGATTCCTCTTATGTATATTTTGCTCTATGGGAACGTAGTTTACGAAAACTTCCCTATCCCATTCGGACCCGTATACACGATTGTGTATGTATTATTCGTTTACGAAAGTTATTGAAAAACTTGTTTTTTGTATGTACAGTGAAAATCCTCTAAGTCGGTATCTGACGGGACCGATGGGTTTTCCGGCTTTCAGGGGTATCAAAAATTATGAATCGGTAAAAATCGGTTCAGTTTTTTGGTACTTATGTCGTCTTCGTCATCTCGCTTTTTGATAACTCACCATGAATTTGAGTAGTGAGTTAACACGTTCGCGGAAATGACTGCTATAGCGGTCAGACAACTTTTTCGTTTTGTAACACGTTTGCGGAAATAACTTTCATTTTTTAAGGAATAATTCGACATATTTTTCAATTCTCACAATACATTTCTTTCCGCGACGAAATATCATTGCAATTACAAAAGTTATAAAACGTGTTCTTGAGTAGCACACACATTTAGAAAGTGTGCGTCTATGTGTTAAGAAAACAAACTTTAACTACACATATTTTAATTTTTTTTAATGTCGAATGAATGTTTTGTTTTCGCAGAAACACAGAATTAGAAATTATTTTAAAACTAAAATTAAATAAGTTTAAGTTTATTTAAAGCATATTTGCATTGCATTTACAAATTTTAAATTATAAATGAAATGAATCTAGAAATGTCATTTTCAAGAAAATTAAATGGCGCACATCGCACTAACACAAATACGCATACCACTACTATATACTTGCGGTTATTTCGTCAACTTGTCGAATTTTGGAAAAAATCGACCCTCAGGAGTTTTCCGTGTTTCGCAACTTTTTTTTTATTTTTTTTAAAAAACAAATTTTGTTTTTCAAAATGGTCACAAATTTTTTTTTCAAAAAATTCATTTATTGGTATTTTATCACATTTAAAATAAATATGTAACGTCGCCTCGTCTTTATACAATGTACGCACTTTATTCTAAAAATAATTAAAACTACCACATAGTTAATAGGTACGAGTACATAATATGTACATATACATAAGTGTAATATATAGCAATATTTATGTGCAACTATGTACGAATATGCACATAATTAAGATTATACCAAAAATAATGGATCCATTATTTTTGATTATACCATGTAAATACATCAAAATGATAATTTATCGTTAGTCAAAATGTATTTTTGACATTTGATATTTGTATTAAATGTTAAAAATTCATTTTGACTAACGATAAATTAACATTGATATTTGTATACAAGTTGCGAATTGCCCCTTAAATTATGCAATTTTCGCTTCTCAGGGTTTCAAAAATAAAAATTTCTACTAAGCAGCGAATTTTCGTCCGCGTCTCGGAATTTTTCGCCTTAAATAGGTTAAAATAATTTCGAAATTAATTTGTCGGGGATACTATAGACCATTTTCCTCAAACGTCAAGATAACATTATGACAGTTGAACGTGTATGGCAAACCATTAAAATAAAATTCTATTTTTTTATTTTATTCATAAATTGTCACAATGCTATTAAAATTTAACAGTACAATTGTTTGTGGTTATGTTTTAAACATTAAACTTTAATAGTTGTGTCATAAACTTTAAAAATTACAACTAAATTTTAGTTTGTTCTTGTTTGCCATACAGCTTCAGCTGTCAAATTTTTTGGAGGAAAATGGTCTATTAGATTTTTATCCGTCTCTGAAGATTTTTCGCAATAAGTGATTTCCGGCTTTCGGGATTTTCACTGTATTTTGAAATAACATACACATTTTTGCATTTATTGTGCGTTTCCATTTGATATTGCTTTTCAATTATTTGCAATCGGTTTCTTCGATAGCACACATATTCAAAATAATTCCGTATCGGTATATACATTTTTATACACATGCATAATAAAATTACAAAGCGATTTGCAATCAAAAGTAGTCGGGCATACAACATTTTGCTTTGCAAATTTTGCATTTACAGCCGTATACATACGTCGGATAGAAATCCGGGATTTTTACATCCGAGATTTTTTTTCAACTCTTTTGTATGAAACGAGGCGTGTCTGTTGTATTATTTACGTGATGTAATTGGTTAAAACGATGGGATAGAAAAATCCCGGATGAAAAAATCCCGACGTATGTATACGGCTTACAAAACGAAATCGAGAATTTCTCAATATTGTAAAGGGAAATTTTCGACCCTGCAAACACAACAATAAACATTATTGTGTTATGTCAAAATGTTTTGCTAATAACGGCCGTAGATTGATTTGAATAATAAACGTCTTTGTGTTTCAATTATTGTTTGTTATTTAATATAAATAATTGTTTTAGTTGGATTAAATTGTTGCTCCCAGAATAAAATGAATATATTTAATAGCGAAGCTCGTCGCGTAGTAGCTTTTCTTTGTAGGTTTTGCTGCCATTATTTGGAAATTGTATTGTGGTCATTAACCAAAAATCTATTATACATTAGCTTTGTTTATGTTGTTAATACGAGATTTGTTTTGGGAAACATCAAAATTATTGATATCCCTTTTTCAACCAAAAAAAAATTGGCTCTGTTTAAGTCCAAACCACACAAATGTGTGAGTAAAAAATCATAGTATGTAATGGCGTTTTTAATAAAAAATTTCGCTTGATTTGAAGTACAACCAACACAATTGTTTGTATAGTTATAGTGTTTTTTTACGGGCGTAAATAAGTTTGAAAGGAATGTACAAATGTTAAGTTGGTTGAAAACACATACGAAAATAAATTTTTGACATGATCCTTTTGCCGTACCCACACAATTATGTTAGCGGGCAGCAAAATAATTTGCAAATATTTGCAATCATGTTAAATGGAAACCGATAGTAACTATCGCGATTTTATTTGTTTGACATGTAATCGCGATTGGAAGAAATCGCGATAATTTTTGTGCCTGTCCACAGTAGTCGCAGTAGATTTTTATTGTTAATTTATACCCTTAAAATATAAAAATAATATTATTAAATAATATGTATAAAAGTATTAAAACACCAAATTTTTTTGTATTGTTTTTTTCTGTTCTCTCAAAAATAAAATTTAAACAAAAATCTATCACGACAAAAATTTTATTTTTGCTACTATTTTATACCATATATTAAATAACTTATATATAGGACGTTCGAGTTCTTTTTTCTCTTAGCTTATCGCATTTACCGTAATTAGATTTTTTGTCACGGTGTCGCTTTTGTCGTTTTTTCGAACTTGTTTTGAAAAATTGCCGTTGTTTGTTTACTTTTTTGTTTAGACAACTAAGCTAAACAGTTGAAACAGTTAAATTTAGTTTTACTTTTTCACTAGCTGTGTTGATTTTCGAGTTTTTTTTCGAACTTGTACTAAAACAACTAACTTCACTCTTGTCTTATAGAAAATAAATTTTGGAACACGATTTTACAAGGCAATGTCCTATATTGATACTATTTAATATTTGCTAATACCAAGGAAATAATATTTTTGTCCTTGAGTCCGAAATGAAAAATAAAAATGAAAATAAAAATAAAAAAAATTAAGGCCATTTTTGAGATATAGATTTTTGTTTAAATTTTATTTTCGAGAGAACAGAATAAAACAGTACATAAAAATGTGGTGTTTTAATATAAAATAGGGTTTAAATTACCAATAAAAATCTATTGCCACTTAGTTTGAAACCAGAGAAATTAAAATCTCGTGTAGCTTGGTTCAATCGTCAATACCCCTAAGCTTGTTTTCGTCTGAAAAACAGCCGTCCTACATGTAGTTTCATAAGATGAAGCCTGTTTTATGAAACTACATTCCTTTCTTTCCCCCTTTACCTACAAAATCCATTTTAACTGCGACATTAAATTTTTCGGTGAATCCGAAATGAAAAAATAAAAATGAAAATAAAAAAATTTAAGGCCATTTTTCAGATGTAGATTTTGGTTTAAATTTTATTTTCGAGAGAACAGAACAAAACAATACAAAAAAATTTGGTGTTTTAATATAAAATAAGGGTTTACATTAACAATAAAAATTTATTGCGACGTAGTTCGAAACCAGAAACTAAAATCTCGTGTAGCTTGGGTGACTAGGTATGTAAAAGCGATGCCACACACACACATTTCTACGGACGACTTCTAAAAACAGATTTGGCATTTACGAATTAATTAGAGCATATTTTTGACTCAAATTAATGAGATAATATGTACAATATCTCAAATTAGTAGCTAAAATAATAAATTTACAATTATTTAATAATTTTAATCGAAAAATAATCAATTTTCTATTTAGCTGTTTCTAGAAACGATTTTTGCTCTGAATGGTTCAATTTTACACGTGAACGAACGCACAAAAATCTAAAAACGATTTCCGAACTCATCAAAAAATTTTAAACGATTTTTTTCTCTGTTGTGTTTTTCTTTGATTACTTCAAAACAAATGTCAAAAATTTGAAAGAAAAATTTATTTTTCATTATTTTAATATTTTTATTAAAAGCTCATCATGAATATGGTGGCACCATGATTAAACGTATGATTACAATTTTTCACGTTGACACTTTGAATAGAAATGGCCGTATAAACATTCAGCTCAAAACAAAATATAAAGAATTGTTGTTGTAAAGATCGTTTGTATTTTTTTCTTGTATGTGGCGAGCAAAACCAACAACAATATAAAGCCATGCTAATGCAACAAATACAGAAAAAACTACACTATAGATAGTTGTATTAGAAAATATGTGTACAAAGAATGTGCGCACTAGTTTAATAAGTAGTGTTGCGAAAGAAAAAAATTAACATGGGATTGTTAGTGTAACCATCACAATCTTCTGTAGTTTGTTGCATATTGGTATCTGTGTTTCAGACTTTGTTCAGGGCTTTTAATAAATTTACGAACGAATCGTCTGTAATTAGATGTGTATGTGGCAACGCTTTAAGGACTAGACACACCAAGCGTCGGCGGCGAGCGGCGAATTTAAATATGCATTAATTTATTTATGTATTGTATAGAAACGATAGTATAAACAATTATATACCAATTATTTATAAAAAACATTAAAAAATTTTGGGTTTTCAAAAGAAAAATTGTAATTTTTAGAAATTGTATTGAATGAAGTTGCATTCGCCGCCGCGAAATTATGTCCCACACCAAGCGGCCAAAAAAGTTCGTCCATCGCCGCCGAACATAACCTAAAAATAATGATCTTCGATTGTGGTTCATACATTTCTCATTCGTCATTCAAGTAAGCACTAATATTATTTACCTAAATGAATGATTATTAAAACAAAAGTCTAAAATTCTCAAAATTATCTAAAACAAAAAAGTTACCGTGCCGCCCTTGGTGTAAACGGATATGCGCGTCGAGTTGTATGGAACTTTTGGAATTTGACGCGCCGCGCTTGGCGTGTCTTGTCCTTTAATAGTTTAAGCGACACAATTCTCCTGGTCCACTCAGCATGTCAAAGAAGCACTGCTTCACGCTTCAACATAAGTCGTAAAATTGTAAAAAAAAATCATTTTTGAAATGTATTCGCATAATTCGCAATGCAGCAATAAAATTTATGAATTTTTATTTACATAAAAATAAGTTGCTAAGGCTGTTTTCGAAACGAATACTTATTTGTGGAACCTAACTTATTCAAATAAGTAAGCTGGCGAGGTGACTTATTTTCTGTCTCTTTCTTCCATAAAAATCTAATTTAGTTGCCATTTTTGTTGATATTTACATGTCAATATTTTATTATTTTAGATTTAGGATGATATATCTAGAAAACAAATGGACCTTTGATTGTTGCGAAATATATAAAACGATTAAAATAAAGGTGTACAAGGACCCAATTATATATTTCGCACATTAAAATGTTTTAATTTACACACAGAATTCACGGGGAGAGCATGGCAAATGTAAACAGACGGTACGGAGTTTAAGAACTGATTACACGTACAATATATTCCGCTATTAACTAAGAACCAACAAATATTTCTTGGTCACTTTGAAAATTTTTAAATATGCAATAAAAATCTGAGAGTCCATCCAAAATTCACATCAAAATAAATATTTAAAGAATATTTCTTTTTTACGATTTTAAATTGTAAGCATTTTAATTGGTATAAATATTATTTATATTATTTATTTTATTTAACTGTGTACATTAAATTAATAAAAATATCGAATATAATATTGGTTCAGAATTTTCCATTGAAAACAGTAATGCGTTTTCATGTTGCTGTCAAAATAAGTAAGCAAACTCATTTCGAACGGCTTTGCTTACTTATTTAAGATGGCGGCAAATAAGTAAATAAGTTTGAAATAAGTACTCGTTTCGAAAACAGCCTAAATGGAAAAATTAGCACATATGTACTTATTAAAAATAAAAATAATCAATCCGCCATTCCGCACTTTGATTCTTTCTTCGTTTCTTTCTTCTTTACCCATAAACTAAAAATAGTTTGTTGGTAAAGGGTAAGGAAACGAGCAAACAATCACGACGAAAGATTCAAAGTGTGGAACCGCGGAATCACTGTAGTTTGTTGAGTCAATTACAGCACCACCAGGGCTAAAGCAAATACTAAGCATTTTAAAAATTTTCTTTAGTTGGATATAAAGCAGATTTGCTTTAGCTGAAAAGCTGAATACCACTAGATGTATGTATATTTCATTGTTGGTTTCTTATGCTGTGTTTCTTATTTCCGATCTAATCGATCAGAGTACTAAAAGTTGTTTTTATTTCAGATTAGATCGATCTGATCAAATTTGTTGCTGTTTCTTATTTTTCCTCAGATTGATTTGATCCATTTTTTTGATTTGTAAAAGTATTCCGATTTCTCAGATTAGTTTTAGTTTTACGTTTTAGTTTTAGGATTACGTGAAGCTAGACGTAATCCAAATTCAAATCTACATACAGTGACTCAAACACTTGCCCCCAATGGTTTGAAATCGGGAAGTTTTTCAATTTTTGTACAAGATAAAATAATAAATAAAATTATTTTGATTGATATATGTTAAATTCATAGTTTATTTCATTTAAAGGGGGAAAAAATAAACAATAAATATAAAATTCCTCTATTCCGGAACTAAACCTCATTTGAACAATACATTGTTATAAATATTTTAAAGTGTCGCAGAGTCAAAATTAATTATTTTTTAATATTTGGTACTTCCACCTTTAGCTTTAATGCAGGCTTCTATTCTTT
Organism: Nephrotoma flavescens; assembly: GCA_932526605.1. Taxonomy (NCBI): domain Eukaryota; kingdom Metazoa; phylum Arthropoda; class Insecta; order Diptera; family Tipulidae; genus Nephrotoma; species Nephrotoma flavescens. Next base: position 101,577,114 of record OW052222.1, on the reverse strand, counting down.
TCGGTAGACTGTTGAAAATATTCTGTAATTCGGATGCCTTAATGTTGTACTACACACTTTCAGTCCTTTCCCACAATTCCTGAAATTTTTTGGATTCTGTGGTAAATAGGCTTAATTTTTTAACAATTTTCAAAACATGTTCAATTATGTTTAGATCTGGTGATTGTGGGGGGCCAATCCAGTACAATGACATTATTATTTTCGATCCAGTTCATAGCAATCCTAGATTTATGCTTGGGGCCATTGTCCTGGTGGAATATCATTTCCTCCTCTGTTGCCTGCCCGATACAACGCCAAACTGTCCAAAAACTGGGTTCGTAAAATATTTACATAGCCTTTCGAATCCAGCCGAGATCATATTAAGTGTAACTTTCCTAGTTTACAACCTTTCATGCATCCTCATAAGTCATACCATTATATTTGTGCCGCCAAACTTTATTGTTTTTTCTAAACACCTTTCTGTCCACTTTTATCTTGGCTTCCTCCATACCCAGTACCTACCGTCTGAACCGTATTTATTAATTTTTGATTCATCTGTGAATACGACATTATTCCAATCTTCCAAAGTCCAATCACGAGCTAGTTTGGCATATTCTAAACTTAGTTTTTTGTGCCGTTCCGTTAAAAGAGGTTTTTGTGGTTTTTTGTCTTGCTCTAAATCTCTCCTTGCGCAGGCTATTGCGAACTGTTTCAATGCTTCCATGAAATTGCTGAGTTTCCACAAGGTGTCTGAACCTATACAGCATTGCCCATCTGACCCGATTGAATAATTCTTCGTATGCGTCGGTTTTGTCCAGGAGAAATAAGAACTTTTCGACCTGGGCGGTCATGTTATGGTGGTTATATCACGAATTTATATCACTATTCGAGACCCTTTTTGTGATATAATTCAAAACAAAGTAGCCTACAAACATAATCCTGCAAAATTAATTTTGAGGGGAAATAAAGAACTAATACCCCCTACACACGATCTCACTTGTCGGGCCGACGGTCAGTCCGACCAAATCAGGTATTGCATCCACACGATCCAACAAACTACCTGATATTCATTTATACTTTTGCTTGCGTTGAGTACAAATGATAAAATTTTGACGTTTGTGGGATGTCATATGTTTATGGAATTCAAATTTTCAGCAAAAAAATTATTTATTATTTCAATATTATATAACAGTTAAATAAAAATTTACTAAATATGTATTATATCGTTAAAATTTAATTATTTATTATTAAAATATATTGTTATTTTTAACCAACCATCCAACAACGCTACACACGACCTGATTTGGTCAGGCGGTTGTATGGTTGGATGACGGTCGGATGGAATTTCCACCTGACATCACCCGACAGCAAATTTTCATACGACATACCTACACACGACCTGATTTTACATCTGATCTGATCAAATCAGCCCGACCGCCTGACCAAATCAGATCGTGTGTAGGGGGTTTAAAAGTGATAAGTTGACATTTCGTTTTGTGATTGTTTTGCTCATATGAACGTTTACTACGAAGTGGTTTTCATGCTGTCTAATAAATACTGGCTAACTAATCAGACATGGTAAGTTAAATTTTTAATTTTAATTTAATATGTAGCTATCAAAAATATTATTGCACATCAAATTATTTTAATGAAATTACCGAAAAATGTAAGTGTACATATTAATTACATTAATTATTAATTGTGTTGTAATTTATTGTACAATTTCAATTTTAATAATTAACAATTTAGCAATTGTGAAAGTTCACACGTGATGCGATTTAAAATATGGTATAATATATTTTACTAATTTGATTGCTACGGTGTATTGTTGTTATCAATGAATTATGTTTTTATTCCCCACGGTTTGTGTTTCTGCTTAACCGATCGGGTGGTTTGTGTCTTTGTTTACCGGTATTGAGTGTTTTGGTTTTGGTACACGGTTTTTGTTTTGTAATAACGTGACGATAAGAAGAAATAAAAATTGAGAGCGCAACCAATGTGCATCGAGTGTGTGCAAAGTAAAACGCTCTAGAATAATGTTTTTTCTTATATGCTTCTTGTTTACATCAATGCGAATTGATGTAAACGAAAAACAGAGAAGAAGATTCTTCTAAAACGTTTTGCGCGCGTTATTTCGGTGCGAGAATTTTTTGTCAGTCAGTCTAGTTTTGTTTTTTATACGAGTCTTGATTTGATTTGTCAATTAAAAAAGTAGCCTCGTGTGTGATAATAAAAATTGTATTTTCGCTTCTAAAAGTGTTGATTATAAAAATTATATTGTAACAATAATAACACCGTATTGTATAATAAAATAAATATAAATAAATATTGTATAAAATACTATACTGTATTGTCTAAGTGAAAGGCAAAAAAAAAGATTTGTTTTGAGATTACGATGGAGTATTGACTGTTATTATTAGGTTATAAATAAAGTAATGCAAGTATGTATATGCAAAGTTGAAAAAAAAAAATTTGAGTGAATTATATGTAACGGAAGCGGTTAAGGGCGAGACAACGTCCCACTTGCGACGGCTTATCGGGGCGATAGACGGATAAGGCGAAGGATGTGAAACCAGTTATTTTCAGATGGCCAGTTGTGGCCACGTTATATACGTAGTGTTTGCGCGAGCCTCGCCCAACGAGTTTCGGGTGGCCAGGTGAGGCCACTCTTTTTGGTAACGGGGAAAGGCCCTGCAACGATACGGGTAGCCAACCGGCACCTCGTGTTCCGTTTCTGGTATCGGGAAGAGGCCCCGCAACGATAACGGCCCCAAAGCCGCAACGTTGCAATTTTTTTATTGAGTTTAAGGTACAATTTTATTTTTATTTTATTTTTTTTATTTTTTTCAAATTTTTTAAAATTTGAAAATTATTGTAATCGAGCGCCGGATAATAGTCGACGGTCGCGCGCTCGGTGTATTTTGGTCTCTCGCTCCCTCATTTTTGTTTCTTGTTGGGAAGTTGTGTTGTTCTATATTTGTTTTTTTTGTTGTAAAAATTAAAAAAAAAATGAATTTTTAAATTTCTCGGTTGGGTATGATGAGGGGGGAATTCCCATCCTGTGTCGGCGTAGGGTTGGCGGTCCCTTGGTGCCCGCATCTGGATTCGAAACCGGTGTTTACCACCGTTTGAGTTCGGACGGATGCGTGCACCAAGGCACCTCTCTTCCGTTATAATTTTTTTTTATTTTTTTGGCTGTTCGTTCCTTAGGTTTCGGCCAACAAATTTCGGCGGAACTCGGGTTATTATTATTATAATTTGCGATTTTTTTTTTAAATCTCTGTACACGGTGTAAGCCAGGAGCCATGCAAACCTCAAACCCCACGACTCATAGCACAATAAAACATTTTGAAATTTCAATAAATTTATTTTTTATTATCCAAAAATTAGTTACACTTATGTATATAAAATTTTAAAACGTGTTTGATTTATTATATTTTTATTTTATTTTATTTTTGTTTCGTATTTGATTTATTCATTTTTTAGTTGGTAAGGTTATTCCATGCTTATTGATGTAATGTTATAAAGAGTAACGAAAAAAAGGAAAAAATTTGACCAAAACATGCATTGGTTATGCATTTTAAATGCGTTAAAAACACACACATTTTTATTTAAGGTGATTTTTGTCGTTTTCTATCAATAGTCACGACTGACGAGTATGACAATATTCGATACAAACAAAATAAAAAATTGTTAGTAAAAAAAAAAATATTAGTCTAAGTTGCATAACTCATGTATTTTTTGAAGAATTTTTTTCCTCTGTTTCGTTACCCTTTATAAGATTACATACTCTTTCGTCTTCGTCTTAAATAAGTAGGACATTTGATGACAAACTAGGACATTTGAGTCTGGCCTCATTCTTCTTTTTCCCGCTTTACCCATTGTGCATATCCACACTAGGGTAATAATTTCGTTGGATAATGGCCTATAATGGGTTGTCGACCAATCAATTTTTTAAATTCCTTTGAGAATTCCAATATGAGTTTTTTTCTTTTTTAATTTATTTCACTGCAGAGTTTTCATCGAACGATACGCAAATATTTTACAAAATTTACAAACTAATCAATGCGCCAATACATTTTCATTTAAATATTTAGTATTACTATCTTGATTTGTTGACTTAATTAATTTTTAGTTATTATTAACTTAAATAATATTTTGCAATTGACAAAATGGGAATAATAAACACTGGTTCAATGACAAATAAACAAATTGAATGTATTGTAAATTATTTTTATAATTTCAGTTGACCAGTTAATAATAATAATTGATGATTTAAATTTCCGTAAGTTAATCTCATAGCGAAGTTCATGTGGCAGATTTAATAATTTAAGACATCTGAAAAAACATTGTTATCAGAAATTTTTGTTTTAAAAAGTTTCGGGGAAATAATTCAAGGTTCTCCATACATCAACCGTGGCAAGGCAAGCATTTACAAGACTTGATACACTTTCAAATTCGCGACAAGCAAAATGGGCTCTTAAACCTCCACGCATATTTTTGCGAACTAAATCAATAATTTCATCGTCTGAAAGAGCGACTTTAAGCGGCATAGCTAAGTTGAGGAGATCATATAGAAGTCTGTAAAAGATTAATTTAATTTCTGCTTTTGTGCATCCGGGGATATGCTTAATCTCCAAATAGTGCTGCATTGTTGGCATGAGCCAAATGCTCTACTCGTAATAACAACTTTTCAATGGACAATCCTAACGGGAAACCATCGAATGTTACGTTCCATGTATGAATTGGTGTAAATGAAGTACCATTGTTTTTCTTATTAGAATTCTGACTCTGTACTACCTTCAGCAGGCTGACCCATTCTCGGAAATGGAAGGTTAGGCGTGGTTGGGAACGTTATTCGAAGAGGACAGGTTTGATAATAACGTAAATAAGGATTAAAGTTGGGCCTTGGATTGGGAAGCGTTATAGAAGGAGGAGCGAAAGAAGGCATGGTAATTTTTTCAGCACTCCCATAATGCATTTGATTCAAATTCTGTTGGCCCCCGCCAAGAGCAGAAGCAGGATTCATTTGTTCTGTGGTTTGGTCTGGTATCGAGGTAGACGCTCCGGCGTCATTTACCTGAATATTATTGTTCAATTCAAGATTTTTTTTCGGCTTTCCGGACAAAATATTATTTTTAATGGCACCCAACCCATACAAAGTTTCCGATTTTTTTAGTCGTAGAAAACAAAGAGGCCATTTACTAACTAAACTAGTTTACTACTACTCTTATTTTACTTTTTTAAAACCTATCCTATTAATGAAGGATATGTGACTTTTCAATGAAGCAAACTTTTTTATTTTTTATTTTTAAGTCTATATAAATACAAGTACTCTAGCCCAAACCAAATCAGTAGGCTTAAACTTTTTTATTGAGGCATTAAGCAAAATTTCGAGTCCCATCTTCGATGTTTAAATTTTTAGCCTTAGACCGAAACTTGGGATTTTTTATTTCTGAAATGCGCTCTAATTTGTCCTTAAAACTGTTAGCTTCTTTAATTACAAGATTAAATATACTAACTAGCTTAGTATTATTATTATTTTTGAAGTTTAACTAAACTAATTCCAATAATTTGTAATTAAATTACAAATAAATCTAATGATATCTAATTATTGATTGATTGATTGATTGATTGGACTGTAGAACCAAGTACTTGACGAGTGTCCCGGTTAACGCCGGGCCTATTCCTACAGCCTTTTATACACATAACAATAGGAGGGATAGGAAAGGTTTTTTTTTTTTTTGGGACAGAACGACCCGGTTTCAGACACCTAGCGATCGTACGGCACAACACAATTCTAATCTACTTCTAATCTACGGAGGGGGGATATGGTTTAATAGGTTCAATGGATAACGATGATATTGGTCTTCAAAAATTGCTTCTTTAAATCAGCAACCTGACAAAAAAATATTATTATTTCACGAGCATCTGGAAATTCCCTGAAATATAATTCAACATTAATAATTTCCAGCTTCCTAAAATAAAATTGATTGATTAATTCACTCCGAATACAGTCACCTAGGTAAATCCGATAGTGAGTAATAGAAACACAACACAATTCTAAACTACACAATCATCAATTAATATTTTAAAGAAGTATTAGTCCACAAACATCTTAAGACTCCTGAAATTTAATTCTTCATTAATGTTTTTCGGCTTCCTAAATAATACAAACATTTATTGATTAATCCTCCTAAAACTCAACAACTTACAAAAGAATTTCCTGAAATCATAGTTATTAGAATTATATTAATTATAAAACTAAACTGAAATCCAGTAGCATTTAAAAATTATACTGTAAACATGGTTGGGCTGTATAGTACTTAAATTGTCAGACTAATATTTTGAAACTTACAACCAATTTCTCAGAATTCCATCGTCAAACAGCGAAACACTTAACATCAAATTGGTAAGAAACACAAATCGAAATATACAAAATTTCAAGATCAGTCTCGAAATTTACGTAAAAATTTCAAAATTTAGTAAAATATTATAAGTTCCATCTTATCGATAACTACACCAACGATAAGTTTTGTTTTACGCCGCAATGATTTTATTGGGTAATTTAACTATATCCCGCGAATCTCTTTTTAATTAATGTGTTCAAGATAAAAAGGTAATTCAATTATTACAACAATAATGTTAGTTCCGAATAATGAAAATTAACTGAATTATTCATTAATTTAACAAGTATGAGCACTTTAAGTAAGAACTAACAAGCAATGTATTCAAGATTTCAATATTCTTAGCTTATTAAAGAATCAAATCAATTGCATACATTAAAGGGGCAATTAAATATCTATACTTAAAAGATTTTTTCTCAGTACAATACAGCCCTATCCTTCATAATAAGCCAAGCTTAATAGTGAAATATTATTAACACGTAATAGTACATAATAACAATCTTAAGTTTATACAAAATAATAAGAAATCATATAGTGATTTAAACAAATAATTAATCGTTCGTTAAGAGTTAAACTAAATAACATCACAATACTGTTAGTAAGATAAAAATTAATTTACAGTTAGTGTTCATCTTCTCAGTATATTTCATTTGTAACTTATTTATTAATACTTTAACTTATGGAAGTTTATAAAATTCCAGGAGATGGTAATTGCCTTTTTAATTCTCCATCAGCTACAAATGAAAGAAAGAAAGAACGAAAGAACCCCAGAAACCATCCTGCAGTGTTAATCAGTTACGGACTATCGTAACTGAGTACCTTAGGAATAATCTTAATGATTACATTCCAAATTTGCTGGATTCTTGCCGTTCTATATATTCATCTAACCTTAAATTGTCTGAGTCATTTAATAACAAAATATTTAACTAATTTACAACAAGATGGTTTCTAGGGTGGTGCTGAATGTCTATCAGCAATTTCAAAATTAAAAAAAATCATAAAAATTAATGTGCATTACCCAAATTCCCAACACCAAGTCAATTTTGTTCCTGAAACTCCAGAATAAAATTTTGAAATTAATTTATTATACACCGGAAACCATTATGACAGTTTAGTTCCACCATGTAATTCATCTATCTGCACATTCTCTGAAATTTAATAATGAATTAATATTTTCCTGCTACATGTCCTACCTAAATGAAAAAAATGTCAATAATAGCAAAAAATCATATATATTAGCTGTTCAGGTAAAAACTTATTTATCCCAAGAGTATTTATTCCTCGAAGCTTACAAAAATAAAAACAATTAATTATAAACATTAAATATAAACATAAAATAATAAGGGCACTCGGATTGACTCGAACAAACAAAATCATTTGAATTAACTGAATCAACCGAAGGGAATTGGGCGCTCACCCCCTCAGTTCAGTCAAAAAATTGAGCTACTAAATTAACTGAAGAGATAATTTGCTCATGTACTTAATTCAGACAGGTTGTTTTTGTTGTATTTTTGACATTTACATATTTGTTTTACGCTCATTTCATTTGCGTTTTTTTTTTTAGAAAAGTGTGTTTGTGTTATTTTCTAATTAAAATTATACAAATTTTAATAAAATAGAATTAAATTATTATCTACTGTATGATTTAAATTAATTTAAGTAATATTAGAGTTATTAAAAATGGCCTTAGAATACGATCTTAAAGAATATTTACGTTTCGACAACGACCAGGATTTTTTAATAATCAACAATAGCCTAATTTAAAATGATTTAGTTTGACATTTCTCTGAAGTGAAGAGGTGTGAAACGAACACCCAATCCACCTTGGCAGCTGAATTAAGTGAATAGCAACTCAATTATCTGAATAATAACTCAATCGCAACTCAATCAATTCAGGTCAATCGAAAGCCCCCAATACCAATATAATAATATTAAACTGATTATTAAAATAATCCCAAAAAAAAACAATCAATTATATATATATATCCGTTTTCCGGGCCGCATACCCAATCGTGTAAATATTATTGGAATACGAAAAAGAATCATTCCAAAAATTTACCTTGTATGCAATATGCACCAGCATACACAACCGTGCATTCCATTCAAAAATAAATCTAATGATATCTAATTATTGACAAAAAAAAATTAATTTAAATTATATAAAAACTGAGGAGGTAAAACAAAAGCAGCGAATCAACAGAGATGGTACGCGTAACAATCAATCATATAATCAGGTACCAAATAAATTTACCCAGTCGAAATACTAGTAGAAAATAGGGAAATTATTAAAAAATCCATCCGCGTTTAATGACTAATGATGTATAAATACCTTAAACCAAATCAAACGCGAAATATCGCGGCATTTTAAGATATTTGTTTATATTTTTGAATGAGCAACCCAAAGCGTAACAGCAACTAATTTCTACTAAGGATATTGTGCTTGCGAATCGACCAAACCGTTATAAAATATAAATTGAAATAATATTGGGAACAAACTATAAGTTTAATTGACAAACTATAAAAAAAAATTATAAAATTATAAACTTAATGTTTACTTCTAATACTAACATTTGTATAATCGCAAAAAGTCATTTAGTTCGTGCGGTTTACTTGTTTTTACATATCTTATGTACGGTTTTAAAAACTTGAACGTTATCTGTAGCAACTAACGACAGATAATAACACAGAAACAATAGAAAAACCAAATTAATAGAACGATGTATCGGGCAATACATGTACAATATGGGCCAATATGAAGACAATTTTTGAAGAGAAGACCAGAGTGTAATTTTCTATAAAAATATCTAACTATGGAGATTTGGTTTTTAGCCATTTTCCATAGCTATACAAGTTAAAATATCTTTCATATTTGGGAGGGACTGTTAGGGAAATCACAAGTCAGTTGCGATTTTCCGAGCTAAATTTATAAATATAAGGTTGGGGAAAAAGAAATCCATTATTTTTACGTTTATATCAGGGCTTTATTTAACATAGCTACAATCATTCGTTTTGGCTCAAATATGCACCGTTTTTTTGATAACGAGTTGCCATTTAGAAAACTGAGAACCTTGACACTCACAACTGAATCGTTCGTTCCACATTATATTTCTTTTGAATTTATTTCATTCTTCAAAGTAAGTCATAATAGATTTTTTATTTTTAATTGGGGTTTAAATTAAAAATAAAAAATTTATATTTATTTTATAGTAAAATAGCAAATTTTTTCGTATTGTTTTATTCTGCCCTCTCGAAAATAAAATTTAAACTAAAATCTACATCTCAAAAATGGCCTTAGATTTTTTTTTTATTTCATTTCTATTTATGTTCACCACCAATAAATTTTTGTTGGAAAATGAGTCGCAATTAAAACCGGTATCATAGGTAAACGGTAAAAGAAACGAAAAAGAAATAATTTCTTTGACATGCCATGTGGAATGGCTGTATAAAAACAATACTACTAATACAATAATTTTGTCAGTAAAATTTTACTGGATAAAATTTTTGTTTCTCTCATACACTTGACAAATCGATAAGCTGGTCTCGCTTTTTTTTTTTTACTTAGAAAAACTTTTTTGCAGTGGAAATCGGCGTTTAAAAACAATTGTTTTAGTATATGAACCTCCCTTTCCAACGAGTATAAGTATGCCCTACTGCGACAAATACATCACGAGATGGATGGTATACTCAAAGATGTCATTAAAGCCATCCAGTGAAAAATAATGAATTTGTTTTTCCCCAGCCCATTAATTCTACATGTGGTGAAGTTAAGTCTAGCCCCTAAATCGATCGCACGACTGAACATATTAAATATTTTGTTAGTTATGTTTCATTCTCTACTGTAAATTTCATTGCAAATTAAAAATTTAGATTGTATTTGAATTTCGTTGAGCTAAGTCGATTTAATATCCAATATACATTCATGTACAAACGAATAAATAAGAAACAGAGTATTCATTTAAAGTAACTATATTGCTCAAAGACTAATCTCTTACAGCTTAAATTAAATAGTTTATTATCACTTTTGTTAATTAATCTAAATAATGTAAACTGCCGTTTACCTATGTGTTTGTTAACAAATTAAGGTGGAATTGTTTAAAATATTAATTTAAAAGATAGTTGGTGTTTTTATGAGATCAATACATATACTGTGCTGGTGTGTTGTTTTCGGATAGAAAAATGAAATCATCATATATTTATATATGTAGCTGCTTAAAGTAGACGAAATAATTATTGATCCGTAACTCGTGTAGATCAAAAGTTAACTTTTTAAGACTCGCAAGTCTGTATCAAAAGTTGTGCCATAGCATAACCATATTTATGTGTGTGAGAAGTACGACATTGAATCTTACAATTGCTGAGTAGGTGGACCTTATTGTACCAAAGTTGGTTGTTAACATTAATGTCTTTATTGTTTGTGCACAATTACATATTAAATAAAACTTATGTAGAGAAGTCGTGTGTACGTGTAAAAACAAAATAATTGACTTATAAAGTGCTTTTATATGAATTTTCATTGTACATACAGATATTTTTTATGTTGAATTAAAATTCTTACTGGGTGGTGGTATTGTGACGAGGATAAGGAGAATTTTACAAAAAATAAATAATAGTGCTCACATAATTATGTTTTATAAATTTATAATGTAATTTACATAATATTGCAATCTAAATCGGTGAGACAGTTAAATCAATTTTTATGAATAGGGTTTAAGTTACTGATAAAGCAACGTGTTTAATAATTAAACGATTTAATCATAAATACCACTCTTAAGTAAATCGAAAGATGTTCGTGTGTTTTTCGAATTTAATTTATATTTAGTTTGTTGGTGGCCAAATGTTTTATTTAATTTCTGGTGACAACAGTATTTATTTAAAAATATTGTAACGTAAAGTAGATGGATTTTGTTGTTGTGCAAGAATATTTACATTTCTATTATTAATTTTAACTACAAGCTTTTTCGCTAATATATATATTGTATATATAGCATTGAATTTGACATATCTGAATATATATAGCATTGAATCTGACTAGTACATAACATATGGAGTTTCGACAAACCAGCGTCCTTAAATTCTCACTTAGTCAATCTCTTTGCAAAAGAAATGCCTGCTCTAGATTTTTATTTTTATTTAATAGTTTTATGTCATGCTCATGTACAGTCAAGTTGAGAAAGTGTAGTTATGGAAAATGGTCTTTTATATTGATTACACACGCAAATATTGATACACACGCTAAAAAGCTTCAAAGGATAACCTTCCAGTAACTTACAGCAAAGAGTATTTAATGTTATAAAGAGTAATGAAACAAAGGAACAATTTTCATCAAAAATGTATGGATTATGCAATTTAAATGGGTTAAACAATACACTTAGTGCTCACAGAACATGTCCTATAGCCATCTCAATCTATCCAGATGATTATATGAATTCAATCATACCTATTGTTCGAGCTAATTTCGTATCTGACATGATTCATTTGGAAACTGTAAACACCGCTTTCTTTTATTTGCCCGAGCATCATACGAATTATTTTACGTCCGAATACAGCAAGCTTCTGCATAACTTTTACTGTAAGCGTCCATGACTCACAATCACAGGTGACCACTGATCTAATCAGCGCCTTGTAGATTTTAACTTTTTTTTGATGGGAAATGCGGAACTTGAAGATTTTAATGTTTGCCTAAAATGCTCTATATCCAGCTACGATTATTGATGTTATAACCATAGAAGCCGGATTTTGCTCCGTTTCTACCGATCCCTAATATTTAAACTTTCTCTTTATCAACGTATGTTAATGCTCATTTGATTTAAAACACAGGCAGCTGGTTATAATTATAGCAGCAGTCATACCAGCTGGGCTATGAGCTGATGAAAGACGAATTCTAAAGATATAAGTTAAAAAGTATTTGGGCGATAGGGTCACCTTGTTTATCCCGAATTATTTCTATATCCCTCCTCATCTTTATGGGGAGTGGAAGGAAGATAGTGAACGGAAGCGTCCCAACTAACTAACTAACCTTACATAAGGCTTAAATATTCTAACTTTATATAAGGCATGCATAATTATTTACTTACAAGAGAATTTTGAAAAGGTTATGGTACACCTGTGAAATTAATACCGAGCTGTAATGTGGAAAAACGAAGTCCGCTGAAGTAGTTTTTTTCTTAAGATAGAACATTTAACAAATCCTTATCTTGTAGTATTAGTTATTAGCAGGTCCCTTGTAGATTCAGGATTCCCAGACAGTTCATACACCGAATCATGTCTTATGTAGCAGGTTCCTTCGGATAATTAGGCATTAACGGATTATGTAGCGGTTGTATTCATGTCCCCAAGTAATTCAGTTGTCGCATTATTCGAAAATATCGGAGAACATTTAGGCATATTTAGCATGAGTATAATATAGACAACTAGCCTGATAGCTGGTAACCAGCCAAAGATAACCAGCCTAACAGTGGTAAACATCTTATCTTTATTTTATCTTATTTTGGCGATAAGATCACCTTGTCGTACTCCTGATGTTATTGCAAGGTTTTTCTAGAGTTTGCTTTCGATTTTCACCTAGCAATTTCAATTGCTCATCATTAATTTGCACGCAAATATCATCTTTGACCGAAAATGGCGATTGATGTTTTGAGATGGTATGTGGAAAAATGAATGCTGACCAAGTGGCCACCACTAAGTAGCCGAATGTTCAAATTTGAGTAAATGGCCAAGTTCCAAAAGCTCAGGTTATATTAAATTAAACTTTGTTTCTCTTAACAACTTTCCAAGTCGAAAATATTTCTTAGCCTTAGTTAGCTCCTCATTGCCAGCCGTATGTTAGGATTAACACAATCTTCTTGCTTCGATATGGCTGCATATTATAAATTTACATGAAAATCGTCTATAACTTCCAAACCCTTACAAGGCCGGAAATAGCGATTGATGTTTTGAGATGGCACGTAAATGATTGCTAACCAAGTAGCCAGCACCAGCCGTATGTTCAAATTTGAGTAAATGGCCAAGTTCCAAAATCTCCAGTTGAAATTAAATAAAAATTTGTTTTAAAACAAAATCTTAGTTGAAATTAAATACTTGTTAGGCCGGAAATGGTTCCTTATGTTTTGAGATGGTAATGATAAAGGCAAACTGTAGTAGACTCCTCAGTGTCCGCTTTATGATAGGATTAGCATATTCTCATGATCTTATTACGATCGGTAATGTTGTACGATCGGTACGCAGCTATGACCTCCTGTCAGAATGCAGAATTTAGGGTTCTCTTGCATGTCAGTCTATAGAACTGGCATGGAGTTATGCAATGCAGAGATAGTTCTACGTAAATCTATAGGTCCGCCAGCCGCACATCCTCGATTTAGCCAATGTTTAAGGAAGAACGTGCAAAGCAAACTGCGAGAGACTTGGTAGTTTTTCGATACCAGAACAGATTGGAAATATTAAAAACAAATAATATTGAGCGGTACAGTGCCACACCATCCGTAGGTAAGCGTTCACACAATTTACCAGCTTCGATATCACCCTCGTACAGTATCGCTCAAAAGTTACCGAAGTATTTTTCTAACTATTTGTGTATTTAAATTTGTTTGAGGTTATTGAGCACATATATTTTACGTTAATTGCCATTTCCAAAAAATTGCTGTTTTACGAATCGCTTTAATGCATTACTAGGTTATATATGACTTCAAATATATCGAGATATACTTTTTGCAAGTGGTCAACTTTTGTGTCTATCAAATTATATATATTCAAATAAAATAGTCGCAAAGGCTCCTAAAATTTTCAGTCACTAAAACCACAAATCTTTATCTTGTGTGCTGATGCTGGTGGTCTTTGCTATATGTGTGAGTAAACCTCTATTGAACTTATTGCAATACCACCAAATTTGTATGCGACGTACGTTAATTTATGTTTTAATTATATTTGAAAATTAATAAATGAAAACAACGGTCTGTTTCTGGCCATTTCCGGTCTGCAATGTTCTTAAGAGATACAAATTTTTATTTAACTTAGCATGAAATTTTGGAACTTGGCCATTTACCCAGATTTGAACATACGGCTTGTGTTGACTACCTAGTCAGTACCATCTCAAAACATCAAAGAAAAATTTTGGTTGTTGTCGTGGGGTGGTTACTTTGTTGTAAGTTTTATTATCAGGGCTGTATTTTTTTATTTTAGTTTAACAAAACGGCATTTACTTCATATGCTACGTGCTTTGCTTTTTATAATTTATTTTTATTTAAAGTACTATAAGTACAACTTTTTACAACAATTTTAATATAAACATTTGCTTTTAGCTTACCAAAATATGGAGAGTTAAAAAAGGAATGGTTGAAATCAATTGGCTTGGCTGAGCAATATGTAATAAGAAGAAGTGCAATTTATTGCTCGATACATTTTTAAAACACTATTTCCACAACTATTGCCACAAACAAAAGAGAATCAAAAAAGATATTTAAAAAAATCGGCAATTCCCACCTTGTTTATTGAGAATCGACGTGCGGATTTAACATCGTTGAAAATAATCTTGGAAATACATGCCCCAACATTAATCAAACCGTAGTTCCATATCATACTGAAGAAAACATGTTGGGTGCTCCGAACACTCTAATTCTAAATTTATTTCCCAAGACGTTAATCCAACTTCTATAAATGATGCTGACGATAACATTGGGGCTAATTTTGAAGTTTCTTCTCATGCTGAGGGAGATCCAATCTATGCGTTGAACTTATTAAGTGATGTGACAATCAAGTCGTTGCATTTAGTTAAAAATAATAAAGACCATGACTATACACCCTTCATTTCTGATGTAGAAAACCAGGATTATTTATCACCAATTGACAAAGTACCTGAACTGATGGTATCCGGAACTAATATAGATTTGTATAATAGTGAAGAGATGGAAAATTTGAATGACGATAATATATCCGATTTAAACAAAAGTCCTTCGAAATTGCAAACCATTACAAAAACCACAAATAGTTCACCTCTAGGTGGTAGTGATACTAGCAATCGTAGTGGTACTAGTTCTTCTTCTTTTGTAAATAAAAGTATAAAACCTTCTTATACATACAAACAATTTAATAAAATAACGTTAAAGCGAGCAATAACCTCATCAAGTGCTGATCTTTCTACGAGTTGAAGAAACGAATTACAAAAACAAAAACTACGATTTTTAAGAACTAAATTCAACTAACTTGAAAAAAATAGGAACCAGAAAAATTATTAATTTGGACTACCTGATAGACGAACGTGGAGAGATAAATTTAATTAGTTCTTGCCATTTTTAAACCATTCTGACCCAAATTCAATTAGAAAAATATTATGATATCCGATTGAATTATTTTTGAAACCAAAAGTCATATAAATTAACAAAAAGAAACAAGTTTGTTTCTTTATTACATTTTAAAGGAATGTGAAATGAGTAAGCAAGTTGTTTTATAAATACTATTTTTTATATACATTATATTTATTATATTTAAATAAAAATAATTAATGTACTTAATACTTTTTACATTATTTGCCGTAGGCACTTGGCTAAACACGCTTACACTTAATAAACATATTTTATTAAACACTTGTTTTTTATTTCGCTAAAATTAGATTTTTGAATATTTTAATTAAAAAATTTCTTGAAAAAGTTTAAAAAATCACTCGATCGATTTCGACGTATTAGGTCATCAGATACTCTTGACAGTAGGTACTGATGACCTAACAAGTCAAAATCGATCGAGGGATTTTTTAAATTTTTGAACAAATTTTTTAATTAAAATATTCGAAAATCTAATTTTTGAGAAAAAATAAACAAGTGTTTAATAAAATGTGTTTATTAAGTGTAATGTACTTATATATATTAAAGGAATAAAAATGTAATTCAATATAAATAATTTTTTTATTTTAACTTCCTAACTTCAATGCGTTCGGTCGAAAAAAAATGCTAAATATTCGGCAGCTGTTTACATTCCGCCCTTCCACACTTTGATTCTTTCGTCGTGCTTCTTTCCTCGTTTGCTTCCCCTTCATCTACAAACTGTTCTTAGTTTGTAGGTGAGGGAGAAAAACGAGCAAAGAATCACGACGAAAGAATGAAGGCGGTGATACATGTACAGATTTGGCCTTTAAGGCATAAAAATTATGCGCGCTGATTGGTTAAAAGTTGACCATCTTCAATCGCCTTACAGGCAAAAATTTTAAATTGAACATTTCTCAATTTTGTATAAGGCAATTTTTTTTTGTCTTAAAGGCAAAATCTGTACATGTATGAAGCTTTAAGCTTAGTACTCAGTTCAAAGCGAAATGAAATTTTAACGCGGTCTCCAAAAATCTATTTATTTTCGCGTGAAATGGAAATGAAATTTTATTTGGAGAATTTTTAATTTTAACGTATAAATTTGTAGACATGCATAAATAAATTTCTTTATTTTACGTAAATAATTTAAATTAAATTGACTTTAATTAAAATTTATGAATTTGTGGTATTAAAAAATTTGTTTTTTGCCAAAAACAAACAAATGTCAAAATTTCGCGTGAAAATAATGTGCCGAGACATTATTTTCACATGAAAATAATTTGGAGAGTTTATGTGCGCCATCTTTGATGTATTGAACACACTTGGTTTTTTCGTTGGAGAACTGAGTACTACAAAACGAAAACAGAAATGAAATTTTTCATTTCTAATTTCACTTTGGTAAAATCGTATGGAAATTTCACGTGAAATCGTACTAGGCTTTATTGTGAACCAAGGTCAAAAAAATGAGTCCAAATTTGTCCATAGTAAAATAGCGTTTTGTCTGTTCTGCCTACTTGGGTGCAAAAAAATCGCACATTGCTCAATTTTCCACATAAGATCAAAAATATCAAGAAAATCCAATATTTGTTTAATTTTTTTTAATGCAGATTCAAAGTTTATTTCAATACCTATCCAGTGGTACCTTTTTGTACTTGTGCCATGCCAACAAAGTGATTTTTTATCAAATGCATATAGCAGGCTTTCGAAATAAATTCTAAAAATAATTCAACAAGATCAATACAATACCATGCCATGAAATATCTCACTCGGAATTGTGATCATTCGCATATCGACGCTTAGCCTGAACGATCCTCTATTGATTACGTCTTCAACCAGAGCAAAGAAATGGAGGTAGCCGCACAAGTGGTTGCACTAATTTATGCGGGGCAGCACCAAAGTGAAGTGGCTCTACAACTAAATTTGAGCCGATTCTCCGTTCGTCGAGTATGGCAGAGATATCAGGAAACTGGTAGCTTCAGACGGCGATAAGGATCTGGCTGACCTCGTACTACAGCACAGCGTGATGACCGCTTTCTTGAAACTACTTCGTTACGAAATCGCCGTATTAATGCGGTTCAATTGGGACGGCGGCTCCAAGAAGTTCGTAAAGTCAAAGTCAGTTGGTGGACAGTTAGAAGACGAGTTCGAGAAGTTAATCTGATTGCACGCAAACCAGCAAACGGGCCGAAATTGACCGCAGCCTACCGACGAGCCCGTCGTGAGTTCGCTCGAGAGCATTTGAATTGGACAGAAGAAGAATGGAGAACAGTCCTGTTCTCTGATGAGTGCAGGATGTGTTTATATGGCACCGATGAACGCGGAAGAGTAAACAGAAGACAAGGAGAGCGATAAGCACAACGTTGCATTGAAGAACGTGTCTCGTATGGCGGTGGATCGTGCATGTTCTGGGGAGGCATGTCATTAGAGGCGAAGACAGATCTTGTATTCATCATACGAGCCAATACTGGCTGTCGATCAAGAGGAATGAATTCTCAACGGTACATTGAGGAAGTACCCGAGAAGTACGTCGTACCTTTTGCCTTCTTCGAAAAGAAGGGTTCGAGCCAGAGATGTTGCTCCAGGAGCTGCAACAGGCGATCGTAGAGGAATGGCGGCGATACCTCAAGATTTTGTAGAACCTTTGGTGAAATCAATGCAGCATCGAATGGAAGCTGTAATTCGGGCCAGGGGAGGGAATACTTATTAATGATACTGTTTTTGTTTTGTTTATTTCCATGTTTTAATTCGACTTTTACCCCTAATTTTCATGCTGATAAATTCACAAAAACGTGTACCTCAGATCTTTACCCCCAAAAATCAGTTTGATGGCACGTATAAATACAAAGAAGGTACTACTGGATAGATATTGAAATAGACTTTAAACCGGAATAAAAAAAAGTTAATCAAAATTTGGATTTTTTTGATATTTTTGAACTTTTGTAGAAAATTGAGCAATTTTTTTGCACCCAAGTGTATATCTATGGTACTACCACAGAAAAACAAAATAAAATTAAAAAACACATACCAATGCACTGGAAATTTTTTATTACTACCTTAAAACCTAATATAATTTAAATATAATTTTTTTTTTATTATTTTATTAATGCACTCTCGAAAATCAAATTTAAACTAAAATCTACATGTCTAAAATGGCGTTGAAATTATTTTTTATTTAATTTTTGTTTGTGTTAGTGCTACCAATGCCTTCTATACTACTGGCCTTTTACTACTCTCATTTTTCGCACATGACGTCAATTTAAGTCTATACCGAGACTGCGCAATAATAATTTTAGGATATTTACACTAACAAAGCAACTAGAGAAAGCAACAACAACGTCGACTTAGCGTGTCGTCATCATTTGGTGTAAGCGGCCAGTAGTTTAGAAGGCATTGGTGCTACTCACTGATCTATACTGCCGTAATAAACAGTGACTTAACTACATTTTTTGCCGAATTTAGTTATTGATGCCAATTAATAGCTGTTTAAAAGTTTTATAATTATAATTAATAAAAGAAAATTAAAATAAATCCGAAAACTTTTTATTAAGCAAAATATAATTGACTCTAACAGAAAAATGTGGTGCAGTTTAAGCAAAAATAGGGTAAGACCGGACAAGTGGTGCAGTGGTTAAAGCTTTGGCACTTCGACCGGGAGGTACTGGGTTCGAATCCCATCAGAGGCTAGATGCAAATCTAATTTTCATCATCGATTACAATCAGTGATGTTAATAAACACAACTAAGACCCTCTGATGGAGTGCAGAATTCAACGCCGACCCACCGTCCATGTCAATGTACAGGTTGACATGGAGCTTGCAATGTGCAGGTGGTGTACTGTAATTGTGTGAGTAGGTGAATAGGTGAATGGGTTAATGATGTAGCATGAATGCGTGGTATCACAATGGGCCAAAAATGGCCTAGGTGTCAACCACTGAAACCTTAAACCTTACGCAAAAATGACTTACCTACTCCATTTGGATCATAACCGACTCATCTACTTTGCAGATAAGGCGTTTTTATTTCAATTATGTTAGCAATTGTTTAGTTTGTGTTACTTGAAATTACATTTGAGGCAAACTTGTCATTCTTCTTCTTCTTTCATAAAACTGACTCAATTGAATCTATCTATCGGTTGTTTAAAGCAAAAACAACTTATCTACAACAAAAAAAGCTTTATCTAATGGAAAGTTGTCATGGTTCTAGAGAGTATCGCTTTAAGTTGACAAATTAGTTGTGGTGGTAAATTAAATTAATTAAAATTAATTAAATTAATATGTGGAAAATTAATTAAGGGTGGTAGAATAACATTTATGATAATTTTTAATTCGAATTCCCAATTTGAATTACATATTTTAATTATTATTTTATCTTATTTGAATTAATTAATAGTATTAAGTAAACAGAACTATCGTGCTATTTTAATAAAAAAAAAATCAAAATCAAATTATTCTTAGTTTTATTTTAACAATTTTATTCAGTTCATCTTAAAAATTAAAGCTTGTTTCTACAGTTTACGTGAATTTTATTTCAAACGGAAACTGAACGTAAACACCTTAAATGATAGATAAGGGGAAAATGCATCTTATACGGCAAAAAATTGTTATTTTATTTTGTAGTATAAATGACTTAACGGAGTATAAGTCATTTTTAATTAGTACGCGTCGACTGTTTACCATAGCCGTTTTAGACAAAACATTTTTCCTTTTTTGTTATATATAAATGCATATTTATTTAATTTTTTGATAATATAACAACTCCCAGTAATAAGAAAAATGATTGTTATTGGTTTTATAACCAAAACAAGTTACCGAACTTTACATCGATTTTCTCGAAACGCAATTTTTGCAGTTAAGTGACTTATGTTTATTGCGGCAGTATATACATGGATACGACATCAATGTCAGAAACCATATAAAACTACAGCAAAAAATGAGAGCACTTTTTTTATAGTCATATCGTTCGTTTATATATACCTCGTGCTTTAAAAAAATATTTCCGAAAGATAAGACCGTACCGTGGATAGATTTAATTTCGAAATTTTCTTAAATTTGTTTTTTATTATTATAGTCAACGAACAAATAATGATATTCAAATAATTTAAATTGTAAATCACATTTTATTCATTTTATTCATGTGGTATCGGTATGCAAATTTCTTTTTACGATTTCCCTTGAAAAAAGCAAATCCGCATCTGCAGATATTTCGAATACAAAAAACAGTTCGTGTCGTCAAAACGTCAAAAACTCATAGGAACCAGTGTTTTGTTCACATAATTTGATTTTCGAAAATTCGGGATTCAAGAAAAGAAAGAAAATTTTTCTGTCTCTGTCACAAACATAGAACTATTTTTTCACTACCAGATAGTTTTTGCCATGTCGTATCCATGTATATAGATCAGTGGTGCTACTTTACCCGAAAAATTTTTTGTTGGAAATGAGTCGAAATAAAACCCGGTTTTAAGCCTTTATTCCACAATGAAACATATTTTTTCAGTAAAAAAATAGCGAGATAAAAATATAATTTCGCCACGTACCAAAACGAAACAAAAAAAAATCTCAGTAAAATTTACTGGGGAAAATGTTGCCATAAAAAGTATGAAACTCAATACTTTTTATGCCAACATTTGTTGTCTTTGTCACTCTAACGTAATTTTAATATGTATACTCTCTTTTTTTCGGTTTCTCAGTATTTTTTACTGGGAAAATATGTTTCATTGTAGAATAAAGGCTTTATAGGTAAACGATGAAATAGACGAAGTAACAACGCATCCCCAATAGAATTCCTTATGACTTTTTCCTTACAGAAAAGCATAAAAAAAAACTTGAGAAAAAAAAAATCTAAAGTTTTTTTTTCATACTTTTCTGTAAAAAAAAAAAAGAATTCTATTGGGGATGCGTTGTAACTTCAAACAAGTAGAGTGTACAACAGTCCATTTTAACGTTCTCAAGCGTCTAAAGGCGCCTTGTCTTGCGTTCGTTGGTTCATTCAAATAATTTTTTTCAACCAATCATCTCTTGTCAAAAATGCAGAAGAAAGAAATCGCTATTTACGAGCAATATGATTGCTGCTTGATACGGGTCGATTAAAATTGTTTGAATGAACCATAGAATTATATTAAATTAAATAGAATGAATGATAGCAGCTGTCAAAGGAGTCAAATTCGGAGGGTAAAAGAGAAAGCATATAAATCAGCGGGTCGTATTTAGAATTTATTCGATCGAAATTAAAAACTACACAAATTCATTATTATTTTTTTTCCATATTTTTATTCATAGTACGGATTTTTTTTTTTATTTTCGGTAAAAAATTGTACTTATAGTATTTAAAAATAAAAAGTAATTATGAAAAGAAAAGCACGTAGAATATGTACGCAGCAATACGAAAAATGCGACACTGTAATATAACATATGTATGTTTACAAAAATAAAGTCCAACAACAACAACCAAAATTTTTTGATTCATTTTTTCTGATTTCTAAATTAAAATATGGATAATTTTATCATAAATCACTTTCCTTTTAACATAATTTTCATTTTATTTTATATAAACACTTATAGATGGTAAGAAATTCTTTTTCGAATTTTCCGATGCGCATTTTCGGAACATTTCACAAGACACGTCATTTCAATGTTTCGATGTTCAAAGTTTTCAATGTTTATTAACAAACGATGCACTAATACACGATTCACTAACTGTTTTATAATTTTTTATTTATTTTAATTAATAATATCACGATTTTTTAAAAACACAAAATTTAGCGCGTTACTTTTCACAAAAACAAAAGGTTGTTTAGTTGGTTTTTTCTTTGACATATGAGACCGCCATATGCATTTTTTATATAACCATCCTGCTCTCACGAGTAACAGATGAAATAGCAAATATTATATGGCAAAGAACTTATCATTCTCTCTACAGTATTTACCTCTATTGAATGAACGAACGAACGCAACTATAAAGGCGCCTTAAATTTTTTTTTTAAAAGTCGCTAATCAAAGTCGACCAGATATTATTAAAGGGTTCTGTCTAATTTTGTTTATTTTTATTTCAGATTTTTTGTTAATTTGGAGGACGTTCTGTTAGCAAAATGGAATTTCGAATAACATCACAGCCGTTATTTCGTAGTGAAGTAGTTAAAATATCAAATAACCTACTTCCAAGTGGGTTTAGTGGTGATCGACGGGCAGCTGTGTAAGTATATATGGTGTATTAATTTCCGTTTCAAATTTGTTAAATTTAATTTTCGGTTTACGTTAGGGATGCAACTTCAAAAGTAGCAGAAATTATAAACGAAATCGGTGAAGCTTCAGCCCGGGCGCAAGGTCTATCAAAACCTGTAACAACAGCCCAAAAATTGAGAAATTCTGAGCATATCGTTTATTTATTAACAGAGAAACCTGTAAAATCGTAAGTACATTTTATCTGATAATAGAAATATTTTTTTATGTGCATGTTACTATTCTTTTCATACATAGAAAATGTCTCTTGGGTGACATCTGAAAATGTAACAGCGTTTTGTACCTCATTTATTAAAAACAGTTGATATTCGCTCACTTTCCGTTTTGTTTCAATCATAGACATAATACTGGGCCTATTTTTTAATTCATCCCGAGCAGGCGGTGCACTGTCAAAAAATACTTCGTATTTTTTTATTCATCCTGTGTAATTTTACTCTGCACACTGTGTTTTTATTTGTGGACTGTGCTTACACAGTGCATACTCGGTTCTTCAAATTTTACTCTGAAATTAATGTCAGTGTACCAAGAGTGTGCAAAATAAAAAACAATTTATTACTCTATGCACACCGTATAATTTTACCCAGTACAAAGTTTGCTCGGTGTACACTACCCAGGGTAAGCCTGCTTGCTCGGGTTGAATTAAAAAATAGACCCACTATATACATAGACCAGTAATGTGCTTTTTCTCTATATAAAATCGTCTATTTCATGCGTGGACAGTTACGACGAGTTGCATATATAAAACTCTATTTATATCTTTGCCTTTAATTTCTATATCATCCACAACTTAAAGCTTTTGTTTCTGGTTGTTTGTCTTTCAAAATAGAATTATGTATTTGAAAATTTTATGTAATTTATGATGAAATTTGTGTGTTGAATACAATTTGTGATCAAATTTGTGTGTTTCTAATTTGTGTGTTATTAAAATAAATGTATCGAAAAAAAAAAAATTATTTGTTGTGGATGATATGAATTATGCACAATATATTCCACCAGTCCCGTACTGAAAACGTTTTCAATTATATATGTGGTAACAAAATGGCGCATTTTTCAGTATTTTAAATATTTTAATTATAAAATATGTATAATTATAGTTAAATGTGATGCTAGGGTTAATTAATTATAAACAGTGAATAGTTCGGTTTTATGAATTATATGAAATAGTTGAATAGGTTTTTCGAAATAATTTTATTGTATAATTCGATTAAGTATTTTTTGTAAGACTTGTGAACTAGTTGTGGTTTAAAAAAATATTATAAAATTCTTGAATGTTGATAATTATTATAGACAAAATTCTTATTCAACAAGTAATTAACTTCATTCATATTCGTTAATGAAAATTCGTAATACAGAATTGATTATTTTTTGACTATCTCTTTTTTTCTTTGAAATTTACTCACTTGACATTTAGTTATTACTAGTCTATATAATATTATAAATGTCTTTGGTTTCAATTGATTTCTAATTTTAGTTTTGAGACGTACCCGTCAAAGGGCCAAATATTTGATCACTTGTCAACGTATAATAGACTATGAAATTTCACATCTTTCAAAAACGTTGATTCAAGAAGTTGACAACGACAAATCGTTTGCTAATAGCCAGACAGATTTGGTATTAGCAAAGTAGCTTGCAAGTACATACTGTGGGTACATGTTCAATGCAAATTAGAAAATATATTTTTGATTGAGTTATTGTGAGTTGTACAAGTACCTACTTCTCTTTTGTCTTTCTGCTAAAACTTTCTGCGATTTTTAATTCTACTATGTATATATTCCTATCAAATACATTTTGATTAGTTTAGTTAATTTATTTAATCCCAGAATTGAGAATTAAACCGCTTATTAGGAACTTGGTTTTTTATAACATTAGTTGTTACTAGCAAATACATGCTTATAAGAAATCACAAAGAGAGTTGCTTGGGAGTCGCTATATATGCCGGGATTTCACTGTGGTTACAATTTTATAGTTAAAAAATATTATAGCAAAATATCAAAAATAAAAAAAAAACAAACGCGGGATTATATTTTGTGCCGCTACCTACACGTACAGTGTAGTGTAAATTAAATTTTAGAAAATTGCGTTTGGTCTGCTGTTGGTAAATCTGTCACTATTTTGACTAAATTTTGCTATAAAAAGTAGAAACAAAAGTGTCTTTGTCACTCTAACGTAATTTTAATATACTCTTCTCTTTTCGGTTTCCCAGTATTTACTGAAAAATTTGTTTCACTGTGGAATCCACGCATAATGCTGCATACATGCCTTCGGAAATAAAAAGCATCATACTCGCTGTCGGAACTCAAAACCAATCAAATCTCGTGAAATGGTTTGTGCCCTGCCTACTAGTTTCATACTTGAGTTGAAATATTTTTAACTTTGTTGTTGTTTTAATACATTTTGTGTGATGGTGTCATGGTATTTTTTCCGAACTAACTCCTGATTTCATGTACGCAGTCTAAATCCAGTATGAATCACTGTTTCTTGCTTCAAAATAACTCGTCATAGATACATGGCTATGTATGTGTAAAAAAAATATAAAAAAAAAACCATTTTCGAAATGTCTTCGCATAGTTTGTATCGTATGCAATATAATTTATCGAAAATAATTTACACAAATATACGTTGATAAATCGCAAAATGTAACATAATATTATAAATAAAAATAATTATTTATTTAGTTATAATATACAAGCCAAAAATGTACTTGAGAATTTTTACGTCTTTGAAACGTTTATATTATGTATATCACAATATCACCTCAAATTTTTGTTTAATGTTTTATCACTATTTGATTTTGATTTGATATGATTTGATTGAGACGTACGGCCAAGTCATTTGACAAGTAATCCCAGATATGGCCGGGGCCCACCGTACACCTTTATTACACATAACGAAATCGAGGGATAGGAAAGGTTATGTTAGTAAGGAGAGACTCGACCCGGTTACAGACACCTAAGTAGTCGATAGTTAGTAACACAATGACGACACAATTCTAACTACGAAACAATTTTTAATAATGTAACTGAATAACTTCCGGTCATCTGAAAATTAAAAATTGTTATTTAATTCTGCAAACTTATCTTCTTGAATTTTCGTTAATACCTATTTTTAATAAAATCTAAAAGAAAGATCTAAAATAATTAAAAATTAAAATTAATAATTATTATTAAATACCACCCACTGGATGCAATACTAATAATTAAAAAATTTTTTACTAAAACGCCTAACTAAAAAAGGAGCCAAGCCACTGGAAAAACAGAGGTCTCTATACTACAAAATTGTCCGTTAAAAGTTTTTAACTGCTTCTGAAATTAATCTAATTGTTAATCAAAACAGCATATCTATCGTGTAGCTAATTCCAAATGGTTTCAAAAACAGCTAATCTGCAATATGTAAGATCAATAATGGATGTTTGGCACAGCTCCAGAACCCCAACACCTAAACAAATTAAATAAAACTTTTAAAGCAATCACGGATCTGTAAGATGATAGAATTAATAATAAGTAGCTAACACGACTGTAGGATCCTTCATCGTATCGTATCACCTAATCGTATTAAATAAATCATAAAAACAACAACCAGCGATAATTATTTATCCAACCCAGAACAATATAATCAAAACCTTCACCAATTTACAGTCTCCCGAAAGAACCTAGAAAACCATTTAATTAAAGAAATGCCATGATCCCTAAAAAACTATCTAAAATGTAGTAATCAAAAATGCTCATTAGAACCAAATATATAAGTAAGCTTAATCAGGAACTGCAATGAATAATAGTATTAATAATAAACATTTGATACACCTCGATAACTCTAAATTGCAATCAAAACAAATAAATATAATAATTTAATACTCAAACGTTGAATAAAATTAGATGAAAGAGTATTAGTAAAATTAGTCAATCTCTGTAATCAAATTGTTGAAAGAATCATTTTTATAAATAATAATAGTAAAATGTACCAAGAAAAATATATAACGTTTATAAAGGAGTGCTCGATACCCGCTTTTCTCAAATGAAAACCAACATACTCTCTCTCTCTCTCTCTCTAGCTTCACATCCCATGAAGGGATTTTGCCGCCCGCACTATGGTCCTCCAGCCGTCTCGGTCCATCGCTCTCGACCTCCAGTTTCGACATCCTAGTGCCTGTAGATCTTGTTCGACGTCGTCACGCCAGCGCAGTCGGGGTCTTCCTCTACGACGCACACCGGCTGGTTGTTGATGGAACACTTTATTGGTCATCCGTTGTTGTGGGGACCTTGCAACGTGGCCAAGCCACCTCACTCGATTGGATTTGATGAATCCGATAATATCGCAATCTCCAAGTATTTGCTTTATCTCGGTGGTTCATGCGAATCCGATATTCATTGTTCGCGACTTTCATTGGACCAAAGATGGAGCGAATGACCTTCCTTTCGAAAGTTGATAACAATCTACAATCATTAGTGGTCATGGTCCAGCTCTCGCTTCCGAAAGCCAGCACAGGTCTTATTAGTGCTTTATAAAGTGCGAGCTTGCACGACTGCGATAGATGTCTAGATCGCAATAATTTTGATTGGGCGTAGAAAACTCGATGTGCGGCAGCTATTCGGGCTTTTATTTCTGCCTGCATGTCATTTGATGATGTTATAACTGACCCGAGGTATTTGAAATTTTCAACGCGATCAAAATTGTGGTCGCCAATTCCGAGATTTGCCATGGGGATGTTCCTGGGTGTTGATACAAATTTGGTTTTGCTACTGTTCACCTTCAAACCAAGTCTTCTTGCGCAGCGATCGAGCGGCACGAAACTGTCTTTGATATCGCTAGGTCTTCGGAAAAGAAGCACGATATCATCTGCATATCCAAGAATTTGGCCTGATTTATTAAATATACACAGCGCGAAGTTTCGATGTTGCTTTTGCTCACTACGTACTCAAGCGCCAAATTGAACAGCACAAGCGCGAGTGCATCTCCCTGTCGAACACCAGATGTTATTTCAAAGGAGTCTGACACAGTTCCTTCGATTACAATTCTACATACAGACCCAGACGTTGTTAATTTGCACAGAGAAACGAGTTTCTCTGGAATTCCTAGGCATATGAGCGCGGCCCAAAGGTTATCGCGGTTTATACTGTCATATGCCTGACGGAAGTCTATATATAATTGATGTATGGTTATGTTGTACTCCCAACATTTTTCCAGGATCATCCTCATGGTGAAACTCTGGTCAGTGGTCGATCGGTTGGGACGGAAACCACACTGATAATCGCCAATGATGTTTTCGGCGAAAGGGATGAGTCTGACAAGTACAACATTAGCCAACACTTTGTAAGCAGTGTTCAATAGAGCTGTACCACGATAGTTTTCACATTTAAGACGGTCGCCTTTTTTATGCAACGGACATATGAGCGCGGTTTTCCAATTCTCCGGCAGCTCTTCTTGGTCCCAAATACAGACGATGATATCGTATAGACTTGTTGCAAGAGTAGCGCCTCCGAGTTTTATTAATTCTGCGGGGATTCCATCGAGACCGGGTGCCTTGCCGTTTTTCAATCGACTAATAGCTGCGTCTACTTCCTCCACTGTGGGATATTCGACGAAAACCTCATCACCTGGAGGAGCTATATTGCTCTAATGGGGGTCACGTCGTCATTCCGATTTAGTAGATTTTGAAAGTAGGTTTGCCATACTGAGAGAACATCAGCCACGTTTGTTCTCAATTCTCCATTCCCGTCTTTGATGGCTGTACTTCTTGGGTGGAAGTCTTTAGTGAGATTCCTGGCGTTGGCAAAACAGTCCCTTGAGTTTTCTAGTTCCGCTTGGAAGCTGATGTTTTCGATGCATAATCTCATATGATCGAAACCAACATACGCCAACCTTAGTCATTTTCGAATCCCAATACACGGTAACCATGCGATCTCCCGCTAACGTCACTAATCAACAGTTTATTGTTTTATCACTATATACTCGAAAAATAAAATATGATAAACATGCGAAAAATGTACTGGAAATTTTTTTTTATTGCTACTTTAAACCCTTATTTTATTTTTTACGTTGTTGTTGTTTTATTGTAATGATTTTGTTGTGATTGTTCCGTACATTGGTCTGTTCCAGTATATCTCGAACTAAATACACATTCGTAGGAAGTTCTTCCATTTGGCGTCAAATCTGTATGACAACGACTATGATAATATTCATACTTACTTATATTATACACAAATCAACTTCCCAACCACTCCATACTTTTTCTTTCCTTTAACGCTGGATCGCGGATAAATTAGAATTTAATTTGAATTATATATGGATGATCTGCAAGAATCGCAACAATCAGTTTCGAACTTAATGAGATTATTGATTTGAAAAAATCAGTCATCTCATCAGGCCGCTGCGACTGACGTTGATACTTTTACATAGGAATATTGTCTATATATAGAACAATACCATGTAGTTGTACTACTAGCGAATTACTGCATAGCGTAACGAAATTCGATTCTTTCATATTCTCCATCTATATACTTCATTTTTACCAATTAACTTTTCGTTGTGTACGAATTACTTTTATATTTTACGTTGTTGTTGTTTTATTGTAATGGTTTTGTTGTGATTGTTCCGTACATTGGTCTGTTTCAGTATATCTCGAATTAAATACACATTCGTAGGAAGTTCTTCCATTTGGCGTCAAATAGAATATGAAAGAATTGAATTTCGTTACGCTATGCAGTAATTCGCTAGTAGTACAACTACATGGTATTGTTCTATATATAGACAATATCACTATGTAAAAGTATCAACGTCAGTCGCCGCGGCCTGATGAGATGACTGATTTTTTCAAATCAATAATCTCATTAAGTTCGAAACTGATTGTTGCGATTCTTGCAGATCATCCATCTATAATTCAAATTAAATTCTAACCTTATTTTATATTTAGACACAAAGTGTTTTGTAGTATTTTATTACTGCTCCCTCGAAAATGTAATTTAAAGTTAAAAAAGTAAAATCTACTTGTCAAAAATGGCCTTTAATTTTTTTTATTACATTTTTGTTTGTGTTAGTTCTGCTTCACCGAAAAAAATTTGATTGAAACATGAGTCACAATTAAAACCGGTTTTATAGGTAAACGGGGAAAGAGACGAAGAAGAATTTTTTTTGTATTACATACTACTTTAAAACCTTATTTTATATTTAAACATAAAATGTTTTTGTATTGTTTTATTACTGCTCTCTCGACAATCAAATTGAAACTAAAATCTAGACCGAAAAAGGTTTCATAGGCGGAATCCACCGGGTCACACTATCCTTCTTTAAAACAGCTTCATCTTCGTCTTATTCCCCGTTTACCTATGAAACCGGTTTAAATTGCGACTCATTCTTCAACCAAATTTTTTTCGGCTAAGTAGTACCATATATTATAAAGTATACATATACGCTACTAAGTAAACCAAAAAAAATTGACTATACCCTTATTGAATGTAAAAAAGTACAGTGCACAATTTTTTTCACCACTATATTCTACCCTTTTCCATACAAATCAAGGATACAAAAAACCGTAGAATACATAAAATCCTTAGAAAAATCGGGTTATGTCTCTTCTGTTTGTATTCTATATTCTCTGGTAGTACTAACATAAACAAAAATGAAATAAAAAAAATCAAGGCCATTTTTGACATGTTTATTTTAATTTAAATTTGATTTTTGAGAGCATTAATAAAACAATACAAAAAAAATTTGAATCTAAATACATATAAAAGTTCAGTACGTTGGGATGTGTTTATAATTTTATTTTGACGTGAATACGTCTTTAAATTTGCTTTCATATAGGGAGGGGCAATTTAAAAAAATGATGATAACAAAATCGGGGAATATAGTTTAATGCTATAGCTGTCATGATAGATATCATCTACTTCCAAAATTTAATTACACCACTCGATAGCTAAAGGATCAAAGAATTCGTTACGTTGAGTGAGGACTGTGAAGCATCGCTTGCGTGGAGTGGGAAGCACCGCCAGTATTATAAATTATTTTTTCGCGTTACAAACTGACGTTTATGTTTTATAATTTTATTTATTTTTATTATTTTTTTTTATGAGAAACAAAATATAACAGTACCATATAATTTATTTAAAAAAAAAAACCAAAGTAAAATATAATAAAAAATCTTAAACACGAAAAGTTAGTTGTGTGAATGATAGATGAGAAATGTGAAAGAATCGAATTTCGGACGCTATGCAGTAATTCGCTAGTAGTACTACCACATGGTATTGTTCTATATATGTATATACATAAGTATATAGATAATATTCCAATGGAAAATAATACAATATCAAGGCTGATATTTTCAAATCAGTAATCTCATTTCGATATGTTGATAAAAATTTGATATGGGAGATGATCCTACACACCCAATTAACACTCCATCCTAGAGTTTTCGCAAGATAGCCACTACTATTATCGAATAGTAGACACTCGAGCCTATTCAAATTGGTATAGCCCGTACATATAAACAGGGTTGGGCTCCTCTGGCAAAATTCGATATGTTGATAAAATTAGCCGCCCCGGTGGCAAAGTGGTCAACATGCTTGCTCCAGCGGCCGGAGGTCCCGGGTTCGATTCCCGGTGGTGACAAGGAAAAAATTTTCACGGCTAGTTTAGGATCAATGAATTAATCACTCATTATCCGCAATGAAAATATGATTATGAAACCTCATTTGAGGCGGCCAAATCCCTTGATGGGATATAGTGCCAGAGAGAGAGAGAGAGGGAGATGTCCTACACACCCAATTAACACTCCATCTTAGAGTTTTCGCAGGATAGCCACTACTATTATCGTTGGAGTGTTAATTGGGTGTGTAAAACATCTCCCACATAAATTTTTTTATCAACATATCGAATTTTGCCAGAGGAGCCCAACCCTGTTTATAAGTACGGGCTATACCAATTTGAATAGGCTCGGGTGTCTACTATTCGATAATAGTAGTGGCTATCCTGCAAAAACTTTAGGATTGAGTGTTAATTATGTGTTTAACCTTGATTGGTAAATATTTAAATCTTAGAAAACATTACTATTTGTATATCAGTATATTTCTCGTTTGTTTTAAATTTGAAGTTATTAAACAAATGGTAGTTTACGTTGTCCTTCTTATGAATTATTTGTATGTTAAATATAGATTATTTTCATACTCTTTTAAAAATATTTTTTGTGTACGCTACACTTTTTTGTTAATTTGTGTAGCTACACTTTCAATTAACGTTAGAAACTTCACACCGGTAGCTGCGAGTTCCGGTGAACCGATCTCGACCAAAAATCACTGAGACCTGCGAAATTATGGAGAAATTTTTAGTCTGAAGTTTCACTTCGATCAGCCAAAATCCGTCTGGGCTTTAGAGACGTCACAAAATTTTAGTCTGAGTACCACAGACACACAGAGAAGTTATGAAAACTATTTTTTCGAACTATGTACATTGCAATTGGTAAATCTGCAAAAATTTCGAGATTTTTTATGATTACTATACTATATTTTACTAAAAAAAAATCATGTAAGTTAGATTAGAGACCTGCAAATTTTTATAGTTAAAAATGTCCGCTCATTTTCATGATCCCTCTGCATGTCCAATGTTTTTTGCTGGTTCTATCCTATTAGCTGAGCTTTACTATATGTATTCCTTTCCCATTTGTATTTTCATAAGCAAGAAGTAGTAATACTCCTGCATTTTTAATATA
This sequence comes from Nephrotoma flavescens, assembly GCA_932526605.1. Classification (NCBI taxonomy): domain Eukaryota; kingdom Metazoa; phylum Arthropoda; class Insecta; order Diptera; family Tipulidae; genus Nephrotoma; species Nephrotoma flavescens. The sequence goes on along the minus strand of OW052222.1, from coordinate 101,544,510 downwards.
TTTAAACAAATTCAAACATTAGCGTGTACGTTCTCATTTACATAACAATTTTATAAACAATATATACGTAGTTAGTAATTTTATTGTTATTGTTTTGTTGTATAAATAATATCGGTTATACGTTAGAATTATGCTGGTGGTTAATGATGAAACGAAATTATTCTTAATTTATGCTAATAATAATTTCTCCCATATACACTTAAATACTAATTTGCATAGTAGGTAGTACCTACGTTGGTTGAACGTGTCAACATGGAATCGAATTATATAAATCTAATAGTTGAAAAGTTTTTCCAAACAGAATTGATGTAATAATTGTAAACGTATCATGCGTCATATATAGTTATTACTTTTTGTAAGAATGAATAATTATTGTTACTCATTTTCTTTTGTGACACACGCAGTTTTCGGGAGAGGTCATTGACTTTTGTTTTGATTTTATCGTAGATATATTATGTATATAATAAATTTCTCTGTTCATTTACATTTTCAGTGGAACTGTTGTAGTGACAGGGTTAATAAAAGTTGGGCACAAATCACTTTACATATTTGATGCGAACGGTGAGACACAAATGGTACATGCTCCATGTCTACTGGATTTTTATGTGCACGAATCAAAGCAACGCTGCGGTTTGGGAAAAATTCTTTATGAATATATGCTCGAGCAGGAGCATTTGAAACCTGATCATTTAGCCATTGATCGTCCATCAGAAAAGCTAATTGGATTTTTAAAAAAACACTATAGTTTAACGGATACAATACCGCAAATGAATAATTTTGTTGTGTATGAGGGGTTTTTCCACAATAAAATGAATCAGAACGGCCGTGTGCGTAATGAATCTCGAATACATTTAACCTCAAGGTAAGATATTAAACCATTGGTCCTAATAATAACCAATTTTTGTAATATTAACTAATTACTTATTTTATTGTGTTAATATTAATATAAAATAATCTAATTGAATGTTTTTCTATTTTATTTATACTAATTTGGTTGCCTGTAAACTATATATTTGTAAAAACTATTATCTAAATAAATATAAAGTCCTAACACAACACTATTTGGTCCGCAATATGTTGCTGATGAGCGCCGTTCGCGACCACATGAGAGTGTTTTACCACAAATACCAATGATACAAACGACACCTGTTGGACGATATGCGGCGCCACGTCCAACATGCAGTATGGCACAGGTAGATATGATTAATGTTATATTTGTTTTTCAATTTTTATTTAGTGTTTTAAATTAAACGAGTATAATGTTTTGTCGGTGGATTGTTGTGCCAGTTACAAGATATTCTAGTGTATATATGTAAGTGATGTGTGGGAGGCATTAGGTGATATTTGAAATCGTTTTGATTTGAAATTCGGTATTATTGCTTGCATTATTCATTTCATTAAATATATGCATTGATTTTTTAGTGTTACGTTGTCTAACGTCACTGCGTATTTGCATACAAGTCCAAGTCAAGGGCAAATCCAGAAATTACGGTTTTTGTGCATTCTGGCCAAAAAACGTAAACACAAAAATAATTTTCATACAAATGATATTGGAAACTAGCCTCAGTGGTCATAACAGCTGTGCCATCAACAAACGTTCCTATTCTAGCTTCTACTATATTTGGTAGGTAGATCGTCTGTATATACAGGAGGTATAGTACAAGGCCCAGAACACTACTTTGTGGAACTCCTGCCAGTATTTTCTTTAGTTTTGAGTATTCCTCTTCCTGCCTCATCCGGAAGTAACGGCAATGGAAGACCTTATTAATTCAAGATTTTGTTATCTCGCTGGAGCTTAAATTCCAGACTACGGTGCCAAACATTATCAAATGTTCTGGCTGCGTCTAAAAATATTGCTTACTTTCTTTTTTGCAGCACCTCAATTGTATCAGTAAACCTATGTACCTGTTCTATCGTTGAGTGAGTGCCTTTCTCGGAACCCATATTGATGTGCTGGTAACGGGTGGGGCAAAAGTCCCGCTACGAGGCAAAAGACCCGCTACCATTTTGAACCTATAACTTTGTTCAAAGAAAAGATAAGTAAGTGGTTCAGTTCTTGTGGCGTATATATGGCGTATATATAAAGCGAAACTGAGCTAAACGTCACATAACCAAGATGGCGCGCAATCAAATTGGTAGCGGGACTTTTGCCTCACTCGTTATAACATTTTTGATCTATAATTGGCTTTTTCTCTTGAGAAAAATTCTTTCGAAAATCTTTGATGTTGTTGTTAGCAAAGGAATAGGCCTATATGATGTTTTGTCGTTTAGTGGAATCATTATGATTTCCGGTACTTTCCACTGTCTCGGAACATAACTTAGTCTAAAGATAGCATTGATTATGTGCTATAGCTTTCCTAGTCGTTTTTCTGGTAGGGCTTTGATTATTTGCCCCGTTATCCAGTCGTATCCAGGGGCTTTTTTATCTTTGAGGTGTTTTTACTTCTTGTTTGAGATCTTTCAGAGTAACTGGTAGCACAGACTTTGTTTCTTTGCTTATAGGTATTAGATATTCATTATCCGCATGTTCGGTTGGTGGTTTGAAAGTATTTTCTAAGTGTTTGGCAAACAAATAAGCTTTTCGCTGCGATCCCTGGTTCCATCAATAATTCATCCATTTTTGTGAGTGGCACTTGTATTTTAGGCCTTTTAAACCTTTGGTGACTTTCCACAGGGAATAATCCGTTTCAACTTTACTTGTCAGGTTACTTAGGAAACTATCAACTGATTCATTCTTAATCTTCTTCAGTTGAAACTAGATTATCCGGGACGCTCGGGACCAGAGGCTTCCCGGATAATCGGAAATCCCGATTGATCGAATATGTCAGTTCTGTAAAGAAAAAACTAACAATATACATAATAATAATTAATAATAATAATAATTTGGTCATGCGATAAACAACTCTTTTGCTTTCTTGTGTATTCCATGCTGACATGCAACACTTGAAAGGGTTTCGCGAAAAAAAATCCCGAATTAATTAACCAGGATTTCTTTTGCGAAATTTTTTCAGGTGTTGCATTCCGGATAAACAAGTAACTCATAAAAAGCGAGCGCAAAAATTGATCACGGATAATAGACGTTCACGGATAATAGGATCCCGGATAGTTTGTTGCACAAGTTGTTTAGGATTGTTTTATCTTCACGGGCTCTAGTTCTCTGCCTAGTTTTACGAGCTTTTCTTTTTTCGTTAACCAACTCTCTCACTTGAACTGGATAGTATATACTTTTTTGTAATATTTCTTGCTGATCAGTGGCTCTATTCTGGTTTTCCCGGGAATAGGGAATTGGGAATTAGTGACGTATTTCTATCAGTTGGGAATTATTTATTCCCCAAAGTGTATTCTGGCGCTTGGGAATTTTTTTTATTGGAAAAAAATAATTCCATTTTATAGCAGTTTTGACGTTAATTTTTCCCAATTATTTTTTTAGGGAATTGTAATTCGTACTTTTTCGAATTTCTAAACATTATTTTTTGTAATAAATATATTTTGAAAAATAAATTAAACTTGTATTAAGGTCGCAACATGCGTTTAAGTTTATAAAAAACAAAATAAAAAATTTTTCCCCCAAAAATAATTCCCAGTCTACCAGAATATACATTTGGGAACGGGGAATACATATTTGGGAATTATTGCAATTTGTAATTACAGCAAAATATTTCCCCAATTCCCTATTCCTTGGGAAAGCCAGAATAGGGCCATAGGAGTGCTATGCAGGCCGCTTTTTGCACACTTGCAATGAGGTTTTCCAGTTCTTCTTCTGTCATGTAAGTGTTCGAGATCTGCACTTGTATAGGTTTACGCTTTCTTCGACTAGCTGTCAAACGTATTCCCAGTTGGTTTTGTTATTTGTTAGTTTTGGAGGGCTTGCTTTCTTTATTACCGTCTCACTTATTGTCATTAAAACTGGGGAATGGTCTGATGACAGCCCTTCTTCACTTTCGACTGCTAAGTAATTTTCGGAGATACCTCTTGGCAGAAAAATACATTTTATATTATACGCAAGTCAGAAGACTTTTTTTGATGGGGAAATACTTAAAAAAATACGACCGCATTCGTGAAATAACTTTTACAATTTTTATTTGTGTAGCGGAATTTTTTTCAAACAAACATCAATAAAGACGACAACAAAATAATTTACTATACGGGGTTCGGGCTGATAATAACAAAATTAAATTAAGAAAATAAAATTGTTAAATTTAGTAACGATAAATTTTATAAATATAATTTTTTATTTGTAGATAATTCACAATAATCCAACGGCATCAAATGAAGCGCAAAGGTAGGTGAATGGGTATGATTTTTTAATTTTATGTGCTTTTAGTTTTTAGTTGATTTTGTTTATAATTGCCTGTTTTTAAATTGTACGCTGTTTGAACCTTTTTGGACTCTTTTGAATTATTACGACCACCAATATTGTCAAAGCTTCTCATCAAAACTAAACAGTTTATTGTTTTAACTTAATCGAATCATATGTGTTGCTTCTCTTGAACAAAGTTGGATACTGTTGGATACTGCTTTTAATTTATACACCACCGGCATGCTTAATTGAAACATTGTGGTGATATTTTTCACATTTGTATCACCAAATAAGTTATTATCGGTACTTGAACGAAATTGGGGAAAGATAAAATGTTGATAAGTATTCTAGTAGGTTGTGATAGCAAGAGAAAAGAAAAATTTGATAAAACAATTGTCAATTTTTGCAGCAAAATGAGACATAAATTTCAATAAAGCGTCGAAAAAGCAATGTCGGAACCTTCCAGCACTGACGTCTATAATTTAGTTGACGTACCCCGACGTCTTACATGTTCGCTGGTTGGGCTTAAGTGAAAATTGGCAAAGTATTTATCATGCGTTTTAAATTGATAACATAAAAATAACGTTTTAGAGGAGCGCTTAACATTTCGATGCATAAGTAAACGGCCACATTGAAAATTTGGCATGCAAAAAGCTGACACATCGGAAAATACCTCATTGCACAAGCAAATTGTTTCTGCTGGGTTTATTATTTCCCGTAACTTACTCCTCACTTAGCTACTGCTATCAAAAGTAGATTCCTTGCCAACTATTGGTTTTACAATGACAACTCTTGACCTTTGTCACTGAGACTTTGGGAGGTTTTTTAACATCTGTTTTTTAACATTCGCAAGTCTGTGGTTTTCTTCGACTAGTGTCTGTGCGTATGTAGCTCTACTTAATTTGTGTGCGCAGTTTGATAACTCCAACTCTCTTTTCGTTTGACTAGACGACCTTTAATATAGGTTATCTCTACACACATTATATGGCCAGCGTCACGAATTGGGCTCAATTAATCATTAATTTTATTTGGGTCCGTAGACCAGTAGGTGAAACTCACATTTTAATGCCCTGCCTACTTCAAATAGCTCTCTTCCTTTGCGTCTAGTTCTATTTGGTCCGCAGAATGTGTTTCGCGTTAAAGTCGCCTCCAATAATAAGATTATTACCAAGCAATTTAAGAAGTTTGAGGTCGTCTTCTTTTTGTCCGTTATATCTGAGTGGGCAGTAGATTGCTGATATACTACTAGAAGCAGTAGTTTCTTGCATAGCTTCCTCCTCTATTTTTAATCCTTCGGGGTGTTTTATATTATCCTTAATAAAATTGCTGTCCCGCATCTAGCTCTTTCTGCTGGATGTAGAGCTTCATAGCACTGATATACGCGTATTTTGGCATACGAGGTTCTGGTAAAATGACTGACATTATTATTATTTTTATTGGTTTTAAAAATACTTCTAATTCTGAAATGCGTTGCAGTAGGCCAATTTGCTTTCGAGGTAGCAGTTCTTAAATAGTGTCATTATATTTTCTTGTTAAGTTTGTATGGACTAGAAATAACTTCTCCAGTTTTACTTGACGCATCAGTTATTTTATTTTGGCTCATCGATGTATTTTCCAGTGTCCCTATAGTCTCTGTTCTTGTTTTTTTAGTAGCTCGCCCATAGATTCTAGTCTTTGGTCCTGCGTAGCCAGGTGTGAATTGATAGCGTTTAGCTTTGGAAGTATTTCTTGCAGGACATTGTTTTCCTGACTTCTTATTCTGACTTGATATTCTTCATATGCGCTTTCTTCATATTCTCGTTCTGCTTAGCCATTTGCGCATATGTTATGCCTTCTCTTACTTTCGCGCTATTTAGGGGGATTTGTTTTGGGTAGGATTGCATCCTAGGTTGAGAATTCTTACTCGTTTGATTTCTCTTGTTGTCTCTCATTCTTTTCAGCTCTTTGGGTACCTCGCAGCCACTGTAATAATTAATGTGAATTATTTATTTATTTATTCATTCATTCTCATTACAATTTTGGTAAAGAAAAAGCACATATGGAAGCAATATAAATGAACAACAACAACCACCAAAAAATACTTCCATTAGGCATAAAAACCTCAGATTTTTTCAAAAAACCAATCCACTCCATGCTGGTACCCGCCGTACGAGCTCAAGCTCATTTGTTACAGAGGACACTGCAAGAAGTGAAAACTTACAGACTACATACAAAAATAATACAAATGAAAATATTATTACAAAAATAGTACTACGTCATTCAAGCGCGCCACGCTAAATAACACGCTTTAAAAGGTTTAGGTGACACTGACCTCTTAATATCTAATGGGATAGAATTCCAAAGAGAAATAGCCCTAACAGGAAAGGATGTATTTAAAGATCTGCACAGGTTTATAGAGGGAAGTAAACGTAAATTTGAAGAATAGGACCTACTGAACAATAACTTATTAAATAAATAGGGAGGTTGCTTCGTTCTGAGAAGCTTAAAAATATAAAGATACACGAAGTTCATAAAAGTCAACCAAACTACAGCCAAGGATCAAATTTATAAAGGGAGAAATGTGATCATATTTCCTAATACTAAAAATGAAACGAGTGCAAGCATTGAAACGTCTTTGGAGAACATTCATATTATCCTGGAGCATTCCAAACAAAACAACGTCACCATAAAGAAAATGTGGAAGAAGGTGCGATAGGAACATACGCTTTTTAAAATTACTATCAGTAACCATACAACTTTATATAAATACCTAAGCATTCCAAAAACCGTTTTACTTACTTTAATCAAATGATCACCCCAAGTAAGAGTTTATTAAAAATTAACCCTAAATTTCTAACTGTATTAGAGAATGAAATTAAAGAATCACCGAGAAAAATTACAGGAAAAGAGGAAGTAGCTCTAGATTTTTTATAAATTATAATGGACAGATTTACTAGCATTAAGAGCGAGTCGGTTAGATATTTTTTTTTTATTTTTTTATTTAAATTATTACAACTGAATACAATTCATCTAGTAATTTTTCTTTCTTAATTTAGTCACGTGTGAATGAGAAGATGCCCATTGGCCGGCTCCATTTATAGGTTATTTACTGAAGTAGTCTTTGCTTTGGTGTCCTTAATCCATTAAATCAATTGGTTTCGTTCTCTGCAATCGTCTTACTGCATGGGAGGTGGCGTCTTACTGCATGGGACTTAACATACCACGAAGCTCTTCATTTACGTGTTGATAAATACGTTGTCCATGTATTACTGCAAGTTTTTTTTATTTCTTCTTGGACCGTCGGGATATTTAGATCCCTATAAAGGTTTGTATTATGTTAGGGTTGGTTTTATATTATTTTAGTGTTGGTTTTCTTTGTACAGCTCCAGAGCTGTATTCCGTAAGACCATACAGGCTTTAGCACCTGTTGATATAATAGCAATTTATTTTCGGTTGACAATTCCGAGTTTTTCCCGAGCAGCCAATACATTTTTCGATATTTGATATTAAGTTCTTCTTTTTTCTTTTTAACGTGCACTTTTCATCTGAGCCTGGTATCTAAGGTCATCACTAGATATTTAGACTTATTTGCATACGGAATCTGCTAACCGTTAATGATTACAGGTTTGTAACTGACTTTTAGATTAGTAAAATTCACATTCGTGGATTTCGATTCATTGAGCCCGATACGCCACATTTTTGTCCATTTTATGATTTTGTCACATGCTTCTTGAAGTTTCGTTGTCGATTCATCGATAGTGTCTCCTACTGAGAGAACTGCAGTGTCATCAGCAAATGTTGCAACGGTAACATCGTTTAAATGAGGAAGATCTCTGGTGTAGAGTAGGTAAAGAATAGGTCCCAAAACACTACCCTGCGGGACTCATCTTTTTTAGCTCGGAATATTCATCTTCATATTTCACCCGAAAGTGGCGGTTCTCTATGTATGATTTTAAAATCATGTAATATTATAAATCTCTATGTAGTTTGAAGAGTAAACCTCTGTGCCATATCTTCTCGAAGGCCTGTGCCACATCTAAGAAGATACCAGAGCAAACTTTTTTCCTTTCTAATGTATTCTCAATGACATCTGTAAGCCTGTGAGCCTGCTCAATAGTTGAGTGTTTCTCTCTGAAACCAAACTGATATTCTGGGATAAGGTTTCGTTGTTCTATGGTTTTTTCAATCTTTTGAGTAACAGCCTCAAACAATTTCGCTAGTGTTGGTAGAAGTGAAATTGGCCGATAAGATTTTCTATCATTCGGTGGTTTGCCCGGTTTCGGAATTATTATTACTTCTGCTACTTTCCACTGCATTGGCACATGTTTTTTCCTGAGGATCGCATTGATTATGTGCAGTAATTTACGGGTCTCTTTTTCAGGCAGCTCCTTTATTGTTTGCCCTGTTATCAGATCGTAAGCAGGAGCTTTCTTTGCTTTTATGTTCTTAATTTCAGCTTTTAGTTCTTTCAATGTTACAGGCCTGATATCTTCGAAATCAGATATTCTGGGCGTATCAGCAGTGTTTTCGTAACTGGTCTGCCGACCTAGAGGTTGAAATGTTTCTTCAAGATGTTCAGCAAACAGGTCAGCTTTATCTTTCGCACTTCTAGCCCAATTCCCATCGTTTGTTTTGATTGGGGGAACTGCGTTTTTGGTCATTTTAACCCTTTTGTTGCTTTCCAGAGGGAATAGTCGGTATCTTTAGTTGGGGCTAGAGAACAAAGATACTTTCCAATTGTTTCATTTTTCACTGCTTTTATGAGTACCTTAAGTTTGATGCACAAGTTGTTTAAGGTGGTTTTATCTTGCGGCGCACGTGTATTCTGCCATTTCTTTCGGGCTTTTCGTTTTTCCTGCACTAATTCTCTTACTTCTATTGGGTAAATAACGGCGTTTTCTTTCCTGAATGATAATTTGGGGGTGCATTCCCAAGCCGACCATTGTATGACATCAAGGAGCCGGTCTAGTTCCTCATATTCACTTTTGATTGGCACATGAAGTTCTATTTTTTCCTTCACTAACTGCTTAAACAATTCCCAATTTGTTTTGTTGTTTGTTAGTTGTGGTGAATTTGTTTTTTCTATTACATTTTCACAACGGTTAGTGACTATGATGATGTGATGTGATAATAACAGGAGAATGATCAGATATTAGACTTTCATCATTTTCTAAGAAGATGTAGCGTTTCATCATTTTCTAAGAAGATGTAGCGTAGAAATCTATTAGGTCTGGGATTTTGTTAGGATCTGTTGGCCAGTACGTTGGTTTCCCTCCTGAGTAAAATTCACAGTTTGAGTATTGGCCAGCTGCAAGTAATTCCTTGCCTTTTGGAGTGGTTAATCTTGAACCTCAGAAGGTATTTTTTGCATTAAAATCACCTCCGACAATGAAGTTACTTCCTAATTTCTGGAACAGATTAATGTAGTCTTCTTTTTTAGGTTATACCGTGGGGCAATATATTGCAGATATATTACAGGTGTTGTGATGACCAAATTTAACCGTCACGGTGGTTACTTGCATGGGTTCTTTTTCTATTTTTAATTCTTCATGTTTGATATTATCCCTAATAAATATAGCTGACCCTCCTCTTGCTCGTTCTGCAGGATGTGTGGTATGGTAACAAGTATATCTCCGGATTGCTACATAGGAGCTGCTGGTAAAATGTGTTTCTGATATTAAGCATACATCAATTTTCACTGTATTTAGAAATAGTTCTAATTCTTCTAGGTGTTGTGTTAATCCGTTTCCATATGGCTATTCTTAATGAGTAGTTTTGATGTCTGGTTTCTGTTCCGCAATTATCAGTTGAACTATGTATTGCAGACATTATTTATTTTTAACTATTTTGGAACTTGGTATTTCCAGCAGGTTAAGTCGATTCAGAATTAACTTATTTAGTTTATTCTGTTCCTCAAGGCTATTTAGACTTGTTTGGACAGTGTTTTTGAAATTTTTGGTACCGTTTGCCTCATTTTCTTTCGAATTTGAAGCGGCCTGTGCATATGTATAATTCTCCCTACGCATAGATGATTCGTTTCTTGCTCGATTCTTGTTTGGATGATTTAGAGGGGGTTTGCGTGCCTGATCCCTCATTTTTTGTAGCTGCTTGGCAACCTCACATCCTCGGTAGCTGGCTGGATGCTGCCCATTACAATTTATACATTTTGCTGGTTCTTCTTTTGATAGTTTGCAAGTTTGTGTTGGGTGCTTTTCAGCACATTTCACGTGCGCGCAATATCGTTGCGTATGGTTAAAGCCTTGGCATTTTTTACATTGTACTATTCTTGTACTGCCTCTTTTAACAGCTTCGATCTTTACTCGCATGTTGAGTATGCCAGTTATATTGTAAATGTTTTCTATTTTCTCGGATTTATCAAAGGTTAGCATGAAAGCGGAAGCCCTCTTTTTGAAGCGGCTTCTAGTCGGTTCTCTCCGCTACGTGTCTCTTTTTTAATAATGTTTACGGCATCAAGGATTTTAAATACTATATTTTTTAGATCCTCCATTATTGAATTAATTTCACAGGTTGGATGTAGCCCTCTTGCCATGGCCTTGATGGGACGATCGTTTTTATTTTCGTACGTGTACCACTGATATTTTTGCATATTCAGCTTCATTGACAAGTTTCTGTATGCGTTTGGATTTGAAGTGTTAATTTTCCATACATTATTGTTCAGAGCAGTAATTTTATACTCTTGTTCCGTAACAGTACTCATTACACTTTGGATTTCTGAGTAGTTGGTTACTCCTACTATGAAAATCGGTGGTGAGGCTTTTACCATTGTCTGTGCTTCATTTTGTTGAGCTGGTTGCCGTTCGGATGATTTTTCTACCTCATCAACATTTATTGGTGAAGCTTTAGCTGGTTTGGAAGCTTTTGGTTTAGCTGGATGTTGGTCTAGAGCTATTTGTTTCTTGATGATTAACTGTTTTCTAGAAACCTCTTTTGAAGTTGATGGTAAAGTTTCTGCCATTTCTGGTGAGTGTTGAGCTTTCCTTTTCTTACTTGGTCTTTTACTCCGTTTCACCATCTAATTTGTTTCTCTTTCCAATTCTTCTTCATCCGTATGGAATGGATTGATGTCGTCATCGATTGCAGGATTAGGCTTCGTCCCAAGTTCTACACGTGTTTCAACTGTTTTTTTCAGTTCTTCATTCTCTTTCTTTAAAATTGTAAATTCTTCTTTCAATTTAGTTGTAAATTCCTAGAGGTTAGATAATGACCAATTATAAATTCTTATCAAATCATGATTAATAAAAGAAACACTAGAGTGAATGGAATCATTATCCAAGCGACTACTCCTATATATTTGGACATCATCAGCAAATATATGAAAAGAAGAATGACGAATTGAACATGCAATGTCATTAATATACATTGAGAATAGTAAAGGACCAAGAACCGACCCCTGAGGAACACCAGAAGAGACGGGTAAGAGGTCAGAAGAAGAATTGTAATAAAAGACTGTCTGAAAGCGACCCGAAATATAGCCAAAAATCTATTTAGCAGCAGAGAGAAAAATTAAAGTTCTAAATAAGCTTATTAAAGAAAATAATTAATTGGTGGTTAATTGAATCAAACGCTTTAAAAAAATCCAACAGAGTAAGGTAAGTCATTTCTCTTTTACTCATACTACGACGAATATCATCACAGGCATTCAGTAAAGCAGTTGTAGTATCGTGGAACCTTGTAAAACCCGATTGAAAAAGACTAAGCAAATGAAAGCTACCGATATGAGATTGAATTTGGTTTTTTACTATCAATTCAAACGCCTTGGACAGAGAACTTAAAATGCTAATAAGGCAGAAATGAGAAAGCTCAGATGGATTACTAATTTTAGGAATAGGAGTAATTTTACTCATCATCCCACTGAGTGGGATATGAAGAGGTAGTTAAAAAAAATTGAAAATATCAAGTTGATACAATAAGAAAAATGCGCTTAACTAATTTTAAACTAACCATATCTAGACCAGTGGATTGCGATTTAACTTCCAAAATTGCAGAATGCAAATCAACAGTAGATATATTTGTAAACGAAAAAGAATTAAGGGGCTCAACGGATACTAAATCAATATTGGAAAAATCATGGGTGTCACTAGATAGATAAAGGTTAAAATCATTAGCTTTGAAATTTACAGAAGCAGCCCCTTAGCAACTACCAAAACTCAAATTGCGTACGTTACGCCAAAATACCTTAGAGGGAAGTGAGGGATCTAACTTATCCTTGAAAAAATTTTGCTTAGCGATACGAATTAAACCTACCACTCTATTTCGAGATTGCTTATAAGCTAGATAAGACAAAAAATTAGGGCTAATTTTCCAAAGACGATATTCAGAAAAACGAACAGAAATAGCACTCAAAATCTTTTGCGTCATCCAAAGGGGGGATCTAGGTGAATTTGAGAAAAAAAAAATTCTCAAGCTTTTTTTCATACTTTTCTGTAAGGAAAAAGTCATAAGGAATTCTATTGGTAATGTGTTGTAAGTCGAGAGTAATAATTAACAGAAAAAACAAGAAGATCCCGATGAGAGCCAATAACAAGAGACAATTGATTGAAAAAACAAATGGAATTATCAGTAGAAGCAACAACGTGGTCAATGAGCGAATAAGAACCACCACTTGCGGTAGCGTAAGAGTAAGTGGGCACTTCAGTATTATAAACCGAAAGGTTAATGCTACTTAAGATATTTAAATAGCTACGAGAAAATAAAGTCTCTTGAGAAATATCAAAATTAAAATCACCCGAAATGAAAACCTCATCACACCGACAGGAAAAAAAAACTAAAAAGACAATGTCTAAAAAAGATTTTTTAAATCAAGCATAAGACCTCTTGTTCTTTTAAGGAGGATTATAAATCACACCTACAAGAAATTTCCGCTCATTCACGAAGACATTTAAAAAAAGAAACTCACAGTGAGAAACGAGCCTTTGATAAATTGAGGGAGGAACCGATACAACACTACGTTTAGTTTGCTTGTTAACATATATGCATACCCCACCATAATTAACCGGTGGATTAACCATATCCCGCCTGGACAAATTATAGCCACTAATGGCCAACGCAGAATTGGAAATATTGGATGACAAAAATGTTTCCGATAAACAAATAACATCAATTGGGGGGACCCCATTAAAAGTATGACGAATTTTGTCAATATTTAAAATAAGACTAAACATTCAAATGAACTACATTAAACATATTGGACCTAGTCCGAAGCATAGATTTTAATAGAACCGAGGACAAAGAAATACTCTCGGCGGGCATCGCAAGTCGTGGCGCACTTCAACAACAATACTTACATGCAAAAAAAAAAATCCAAATAAATAAATAGTATCCACTTCAAATTGAATAATTAAATAAAAACTTTTAATATCTAATTATTGTTATCGCTTAACCATATAAACAAATAAAAAATTGTGTTTTTATAAATATAAAATATATTTATCTTTGACTTTCCTGTCGAATGGATGTATGTATTTGTTTTCATAATTCTAAATTTTCATTAGTGGCATTTCATATGGCCAAGGAATTGAAATTGGTATTCAATTCAATTTTTGTATCTTGTGATTTGTTTGAAAGTTGGTTGGTTGGGTTAGACATTTGCGATATTTTTTATTTTTGTATCAGTCTATTATAATCAATACACACTATGCCACAATTATTATTTTGTTGAAAACTAACTTATTTAATTTTATTAGTATATATTATTAAAAATATATACCGTAAAAAATTAATACAAACCGCTTGTCAATACTATGTATCAATTTTGTAGAAAATGTCAAAAAAATCAAACTAAAATATACAAGATGGTGACATTTAGAACAAAAAAATAAATTTGGAAAACTCTAGTGACAAGCATAGTAACTAAAAATAGAATTGGAATTTCAATACCATCAACTCTGTAGGAATTCAACGAATTAAAATCTGGCATTGAATACATAGCATTGTTGTTGTAAATTGGCAATATCGCTTTTATTAATTTGAGAAAACAATAAATTTTTTTAATTTAACCTCTTTGCAATCATTTGAGAAGGTTTTACGAAAACTGTTCTAAAAATGCGAAGAATTTGGAGCTAGATATCACCTAAGTGCCAGTACTAATCATATGCAAGTGTGTTAGATGTTACATGTGAAATTTCAAGCATTGGTAAAAAATAAAAACCGAAAATAACAAATTCAGCCAAATCCAAAGGAAAGGAAAGAAAATACTTATTGATATGGAGAATTTGATAAATGGAAATCTGTACACTCTATTATGAATGAGCTTTAAGCTTAGAATGGGATGCATTTTTTAAATCAAACTTACTGTAGATGATCAATAAAGGATTCGCTTAGCGGATAAATTTCGCGTAACTACTTGTATGTCAAAGTAGCAAGAGCAGTTGCGAGTAGTTTATTAATCAAGAACACAAACCAAACTACTCACAAGTAACTGCAGTTGGTCGACCGGAAAGTCAACATTTTTCGGTCATACCGGAAAGTCAACATTTTTTCATAGTCGTACAAGTCAACATTTTTTGAGTCTATGGTTTTGTAATCGACATGTTAAAATCCGATATTAGGTACCCAACATAATATTTTATTGATTAGATTACACGAAAAATATAATTTACAATTATTAATTTTTTCAAGTTACCAATATTTTGTAGAATACTGTATAATCAATGCCATAAAAGTTATAATATGTAAATGAACGTCCCCTTTCGTCAATTAAAAGTTTTATTTTTCTGAAATATCTTTAAAGAAATTAAAATCATTAATATGTAATATTAAATTCTGTAAAATGGACATCTTAAAATACTTCTTACATTAAACTTGTCCAAAGCGCAGAACGGACTTTAGCAAAAAGTGGTGATTATGTTAAATTTTTATTCAAATCTTCTGATGTATGTTATGTTTGTATTCATTATTTTTAATATTACATACTCGATCATTAATTGGCCAATTTACTGATACAGCTCCTAAAATTCGTGGAAAATGTCCGTAGATCTTATTTTAATATTTCATTGGCGAGTTAACAAGAAACTCCCTGCTAGCAAATAAACAACATTTTTTCAAGTTGCACTCTGGAAGTTATTGTTATGTAGGAGATATATGGAAAGTTTAATTCAGCAGTACAGTAGACTTTCCATTCCATTGCACTATGTTTTTAGCTTTTAGTTGCTTGAATTGGTAGTTCAGTGTCCCAATTTCTGAAAAGCAACCCATTCCGTGACATTTAATATTGAAGGCGATCGCATCTCAGTTATATAAACTTTTATTATAAATCAGCTAAAATATTTTTTTTTTTATTTTAGAATCAATGGCGGATGTATAAATCCCCGTATACTCTCAGCCACGGTTCAGGTCCGTGGTAAAAAAAAAACCGATTTAAAACAAGGTTCAAGACACAAAGGACTCCGAAACCGAAAATAATCGAAATTTTGGTTTTCTAATCGGATCTCAAAACTCAAAAGTCGTAGGCATATTTTCTCATGCGGAACAACTTGTAAATTTAGCTCCAAAGAAGACCATTCAATGCAATTTGGTAACTCCGAACTATCATATTTTATTTATTTATTTGCATTTAATCAGTTTGAAATTATGCGTTCATGCGATTGTAATTAATGCTTTATAAATAAATCGATCCTATAACCTAAAAACAAACTGTATTTAAAATGTAGCCTTATTCAACGATTGATTTATTCAATCGTTCAATTTTTGTATTACTGTAATGCGATTTTGTTTTAGTATACATATTTAAATAATTTAAAAATGTAAATTGTATAATTTTTAAAAATATTGGTTTGCGCAAATTGCTAATCAGCTTCTATATTTCTAACGATGTTGCAAAATATTCGTAACTTAACGCTATAACAAAGTGAAATTGCGAGTTTCTTATAATTAGGTTCCTCAACTTCATAAAATTGTGTGTAGGTATGGGGGTTGTCTAGCTCGATTTATTGAGCAATATTTTAGATTAATTTAATGTTTTACGATATATGGAACAGTTAGCCATTTACAAAATCTGGCGACGAGTTGAGAAGTAATCGAACGCAGCAGATTTCTAGCAAATCGTTATATCCAAGTTAGTGGCCGCGCATTTTTTTGTATATTTTATTAACTTATAACGCTTCCGTTTTAAACCAAACTAACTACGCATCCCCAATAGAATTCCTTATGATTTTTTCCTTACAGAAAAGTACGAAAAAAAACTTGAGAATTTTTTTTCTCATGTTTTTTTCATACTTTTCTGGAAGGAAAAAGTCATAAGGAATTCTATTGGGGATGCGCTGTAACATTACAAACTTAAACGAAAGTCATCATCGTGTTATTTCTTATGACCTATGGCTAACACTAATTGTAATAATTTTGTTTTGTGTTTAATTAAAACTTCTTTAATTGATATACTTTTACTTTATTAAACAATATTTTTTAGAGATGGCGCAAAATCGGCTAAAACTATAAGTAGGTAACTGTGCATCCCCAACAAAAAATCTTGTGACTTACAGAAAAGTTTACAAAATGTTTTGAGAAACAACACTGGTAGGTTGATTATCAAACTTTCAATTTTTGCCGATACCAACATATACGGTCAAGTAAAACACGAACGAAAAATACAGTTTGTAGGTATCGGCCTAACGAAACACTAAAAAAACTCCGATGCAAATGGTATACATCTTTCTTTTGTTATAAGTTTTTTTATTATATTTATTTATATCTCGTAAATGGGGCAGAAAAATAGATTTTCATTCCTTTGTTTATGAATTTTGTTTATTGATCATTGATTTGATAAATTCTTTTTAATTTTACTTTCTTTTACCATTCGCTAAATAAAAAATAGTTATTATAACATCTTTGTGTGTGTGTGTGGTGTGGGGCAGCCTAATGCCTCTATTATGGTTCTCACCTCACCTCACCGAATGACTCACCTCTCCAATTCAAATCATGTGGGTTAGATTTTTGTATTATGGTTCTCGCTTTTATTTTGGTGAGATGTGTTTGTTTATTATGGCAATGACCATTATGTGTTAAGTTGGCAATATTGTAATTTTACCGTTTTGGACATATATTTTTCATAATATTGACGTTTCATGGTTTTTTTATTAGAAATTCTTGTGTTGTGCCTAGAAATATTTTTTTATTATGCAATAATTTTATAAAATGGAATCCTATATAAAAATTATTATTGTTGAAAGAAAAACGTACGTTTTTCTGCTATCCATCTTGATTTTATTTGCCAAAAAATTACTATGAACTCACCAGTATATTGTTGATGAGTATATTAGACACTCTCCTCACTGCACAAGTATAATATCAAATATTTCAAAATCGTGAGTTCAAGTCACCATTATGCTTTATTTCTCGGTGAGTTGAGCTGAGATGAGCACCATAATAGGGCCATAAATGTTGTAGGTTCTCTACAGCTCAGACGGATTGAGGTGAAATTTCGTACTTCATACAAACCTCATGCTATAATTTTTTAAGTATTAAAGTAAACCGCTCGTCGTTTCAGTAAAGTGTTTTGAACAAAGCACATTATCTTAAAATTACATTATAACTTACGTATGATTATGTTACTTTTTAATTTACTTCTTGTTATCTTAATAGAAAAGTTACCAAGCAGTTGCAGCAGTTGTCTCTGAAAACCAAAACTAGCTTCTGTTAGATTTCTTACATATTTTCAAACCATTAAGCTCACAGTCAATTTAATAATTACACATCGAATTTTATATTTATTTACAAATGTTTAGGATTTAAAACAGATAAATACTGCCTACCAACCTGGCAGAACTGACTCAAATGAAATAGATATATAAATATTAACAATAGCTATAGCAAAGATGGCAGTAATCGATTGGAAAGCTTTAAGTAACACAATGAAGAAAGCAAAAGTACATTCGATAATAATAAACTTAATTATTTAACTATTTGCTGATGCCACACGGGAAACACAGAAACCGTATTTTTCTTCGTTTCTTTCCCCGTTTACCATACAGGTTTTAATTGAAACTTAAATAAATTTTCGGTGCAACCACACTAAGGCAAACAAATGAAATAAAAAATATTTCAATGCCATTTTTGACTTATGTCAGCGTTTTACCAAAGTGGGTTCCGTTGCAATTTTTAAGGGTTGCACGAACTAGTACCAGATGAAATCCTTGCCATAAGGTTTCATGTCATACATGCACACTACATTTCATACATACATACCAAAATTAAAGAATAACGATAATTATTGGGTACAAAATCCTTTCAAAAGCAATGAAAAGCCAACGGGACTACTAGCAGTAGAATATGAGAATTTAATTGAAATTAGTTCAGATACTCACTAACTTCGAAGAGGTGCCGTTAGCAACTTTCTGCTGTAATATATATAATATATTTGATGTATATAAAAATTTAGTTTAAATTTTATTTTCGAGAGAGCAGAATAAAAAAAAAAATAAAAAAAAAATTGGAGTTATGTATATACACGGATGAGATGCAAAGAGATATACGAAGAGAGGCGAAGAGATTTCAATAATTATTTTTTTTTTATAAATTTTGTTACACATACATATGATATGCACATACTAGGATATGCACAACTAGTCGCAATAGATATGTACTATTGCGACTAGTTGTGCATATCCACACTAGGGTAACTTTTATCTGGGGTGGTATGTTGTACCATCACTTCGAATCGAAAAAAGTCGAATTCGAAAAAAGTCGAATCGAAAAAGTAAAAGTTGTATCTTTTGCTTTTCGAAAATGATACAAACATACCGCCATTCGACTTTTTTACCCAGTGATGGTTGCTCAAAATCGTTCCACCGGAATTGGCAGCTTCCATAGTCTGCTTTTTCGTGTTTGCAAATAATTTAAAAAGTATGTGATATATGAGAAAAATGACAACTAATTTTGCTACAATACCGGTCAAGATCAGTTTTCTGAAATTTAAGCGGAACTGACGGTTTTTGACAATAAAACTGTTTTTTCAGTAAAATTCGTTCCTTGCAGAGCCCATACGGATAAACTAATCGGGATGAAACTTCATACTTAAGCGTTTTCCTTAAATTGGGAGATCCTAGCGTTTTTTGGCCGCGATCGGTTCACCGGATGTTGTCAGCTTTTACCTTTTTTACAAGTATTTTGAAAAGTATATAGCATTTACGAAAAAACCATTAAAAAAAAAGATTGGAAATTAATTTTGAAACAAGAATAGTTCAGATAATTTTTTAAATTTTACTGGAAACACACGTAAAGACACGTCGTTAAAATTATTTCACCAACATTCGGCATTTCTACAGTCCAGGCGGTTTGACTTCGGACTTGCACTTTTTCGAAATTGGGAGATCCTTGCGAAATCGGTGGAAATCTGTTTATTGGAAGTAACAACTTCAATAGGAGCTTTTCAATTTTCTCAAAGATGATACCAAAAGTCCAGTAAGCTTAACTTTTCGCTTTAGAATTTAAGTGTTTTATACATACATTCGTGGTAAAAGTGTTAGCCACAGCATATCCACCCCGCCCCCCATTTCGTTATTAAATAATTTATTGTACTACTAACCATAGTATTTATAATCATAATTGAGTTGTTCCGTATATAAAAATACTAACCCAGGGGGCCTACTATTTGCCATCGTATTTCGTTAGTTTCAGTACTTCGAAATAATAATTTTAGTACCAAAATTATTTAAGTGTTGTCAGAGAAATATTTTCACATAAGGCTCTCACAACAAAAGTACGAGCAATGTAATTGCAGAAACTGACCATATTACAAGAAAATTTATGTTCGGAATGGATTTAAACGTCATACTTTCGTTAACGTTCATAGTATTCGAAAGCCGTAGTACAAAAAATTGGTAGCGCGTAACCAGCGAAAACGATCGAAAGCAATAGTAGGCCCTCTGTGTTCGTTACAGCGGTGTATCGGACATAAAAATTGACAGTCGTTCACACTCAACTAAATTACCTAATTAAAATACTAAAATTATTAAAATATATATCTAAATAAATAATATCTTTGTTAAATATACATTAAAATATGCGGCAAAATACTACGACCTATCTTGCTTACCTACTTTATAATTTTAGAATTAGAACAAGATAAAATTTAAATTATTTTAATTTTTTTATATTTTCATTTGCAGAGATTTTTAGCAGAATATTATTATTATTATTAATTATATTATTCATCACACAAATACTGTTTTATCATTAAAAATCTAGTTAATTAACTAAATAATATTTAAATATTTATTGAATACAAAAATGTGCTTTAGATATATTTTATATAACATTTTCTAAAAATTCTTTTCTTAAATAAATATACTTAATTTTTTTATTTCTAGTATATAATTTAATTAATTAATATTTTATATGCATAGTATATCTGATTCAAAAAATTTCATTTATTTTTAATCAAATGTATTTAATATTATACATATTTTTTGATTTTTTAATAATTTAATCTTATTTTTTTTTAAGTAATTTGCAATAAATAATATAATTTAAGACAGCAAAATGTTATAATATTTAAAATAATTAATTTAATTAAAGTACACTAAGGAATTTATGTAAAAGATGATTGATTGTATTTAATAGAAAATAGTTTTATATCTGTGATTGAACCACATCATTCGTTTACATAAATCCGTTATAAACCAAACTGAAACCAAGTATGTAATTTTACAATCTTTTTTATATTCCTAACCCCAAACCAACATTCCAGAATACCGTTTCATTACAATGAGCACATAGATGACGACATGATAACTGATTTGATAGCCGAAACTGAGGACCTTGTCAATCATGCAGTAATAACCAACGATGATGATGAACATCCGCATCAGACTCAAGAAAGAAAGAAGAATGCCTCTAAAGTAAATTTCCAGCTATCTGAAAACGCGATAACGAACAAAAGTGCGAGGAATATTAATTTACCATCGCCACCATCATTAATGTCGACAAACCAAGATCCAAGACAATTTCCATCACCATGTGCATATCATACGGAAATCTGTAACAGCAGCGATGACGTTAATCAACAAACATCACAACTATCCTCACCAACCCAATTACAACGGGCATTACTTGATCCAAATAATTTTCTACAACTACGTTACTTACCCCCACCACCTGAACGACCTAATAAATTTCCAAACACTTTAAATCCTCCTTTCCGTTTGAATAAAATGCATACTGGCCTCAAAAATGTGTCGTTTAATGTGGGCGCTGCGGTTTCGCCGACGGCGAAAATGGAATTTTATCAAGAGAAGCCGGAAGAATTCGGTGTTGGTAAAATTACACAACCGATTGGGACCACTTGTCGCCCGCCAGGCGAGCACGGTCCTTACGACAAATTTTCAATTAATACAATGTCGCCGAATACGAATAAGAATTGCTTAACTGATCAAGGGTTTTTTGATTTAAAATTTTATCACAATAAACTATGGTAGAATAGCGAATAACTAGCCATTTGACAAAATTATTTAGTTTTTGTTTATTGAACAATTATTGCTGGAAATTACGATTTTATCGAACTTTATTATTAGTGCGGTACGATACTATAGATGATTGATTTGATGAGGCAATTCTATTTAAGATCCTCGTGATCTCGATTAACGAGTATGTTCAATAAACAGAAATACAGACCGTTTTGAACAGTTTCATTTTACGCACTGATCTTCTAAATTTACATTTCTTGCTTCATTCGATTTTAATTGAATATAAATCTTAACATGTAATTAATATAGATTAAAATGTAAATGAATCTAATTTATATAAATAAAACTGCCGTTTACTGTTTGTTGTATTAAAATTGTTTAAGTTTGTCCGTAGAAAAATCACTTAAGTGAATTATAACAAAATATAAATAAATTTAAACAACTTGCACAAGATTTGCCTCGGTTTTATTAATTTCTCGTACATTAAAAACGCTTGCCATACTCAAAATTAAACTACGTGCGAATTTTTTTGTACTTATCCTAATCTTTTGTACTTAATCTAATTAACATTCAACGTCTTTAAACATCGGTTAAATCACTTAAGATCATTTAACACTGTCATACGACTTTTATGTTGTTGTGTGTGTTTTATGTTTTACATATTTTAGAAAGACGCCAAAGGAATTTTCAGTTATATCTCCTTATAATTATTTTTCTAAAATCGTTGAAAATTCAAAAAACCCCTTTAGTATTTTAGTACAATACATGAATTGCCTTTAGTCTGGCAAATTTTCTAAATGCATATTGTAATGCACATGTAAGTGATTTTTTTTATTATTTTTCAAATTCTTCAACGATTTGAGTGTAAGTATAGTTAGGCGAGCCTTATCCTTTTTGGTACATTAACACCTCGAATTTTATTCACCGTTTAACGCAAAGTGTCTGTCATCTTGTGAATTTTTTCGTAATACGCCAGAGATGGTGCTGCTCATATAAAAAATTGCGATATTAGCCTTGTCTTGACGATAAAACTAATTATATGGTGTGTTCAGTCCGACCAAAATGATAAAATTTATCATGATATTTTTTGTGACCCTAACTTCACTCCGTATAATTTTATGTCAAACCCGAGTGAACAACCAAATTGAAAAAATAATTATAAATTGATTCTGCACGTCAAAACATTGTTGGCGCTGTCATAACAAAAATTTACTATTTACTAATGCCTAAGTGTATACTCATTTAAACATTCATTCAATTATAGTTTACGACAGAGATTTGAAGATAATTGATTGCGCTAAAAACTTTCACAAATTGTTTTAAGATGGCATTTATATGTGTAAAGGAAATCATATTCTCGCCCAATTCGTGAATACACGAATAATTTTAACCACACAACGTCGCACCTAATCAATCATTCAAGGCGGCTGCATGAAATGTCTCTCGACTCTCGAGACGAGCAAACAAAGTTAAAACTTAAAAATGTGTTCTCAAAAAGGCGGTACAACAACATTTTCATTACAACAACAATTTGCATTATATCACTTATTTTTAACTTGAGCTGAGGCTCGAGTCGAGTCACGTTTCATGCGGCCGCCATCAGAGAAAATGAAATGGACATTGAAGATTGAACAAAAACACAGAAAAGAAACTACACACACAAATCATACACAAACAATATATTTTTTTGAGTTTATTCCAGACACTGTAGTTCAACATTGTTTTTAATGTATTATTGTTAATACGAAAATACATATAACATAAAAGTTGAACAAAATGTTGTTCCTATCTATATGAAATCATAGCGCAATAACTTTAGAAATAAAATGTATAAATTTTGACAGCCAGAATCGAAAATATTTTTGGTTTTTTTTGTGATAAATGAGTGCGTTTTATGACAAAAGCTGATAAAAAATATCATGATAATTTTTATCATTTTGGTCGGACTGAACACTAGGATAGTTCTAAAAATTAATTTTATGATCATAAATTGGATTTTTCGTCTTGACGGTGAATGTAAACTATTGATCTCCCTCCTTTCGTTTAATAGGCGAACCAATTTGTTTTTTATTCGATGTCAAATGATTTGGAAATTTGGCCCAGATTTACATACATCAAATTAATTATTTATTAAATAATAAAAATAAAACTTTCAGATAAGCTTTTTTATTGAATATATAATGTACATATACTTAATATTGGAACATGTTCTTCGGTATACAATACGAATTTGATTTTCTGGGATAGGTAATGTTATTTATTTGTTTTAATTGAAGACAAGCGAATTTTTGCAGTTTTATAATTCTTACATGAAGAGCTTAAGGGACACAAAACACAAACAAAGACAAAATCAAAGGGTTCGACTCATGATAAACCAATGTTTGGAGCGGTGGTGTTATCCAGGCATAACATGAATAAAATCCGGGTGATGCCAGAGTTGCTGCCCCCAAAGCCAGATGGATACTGGGTAATGGTGGGACGAATTTTGTCAGACAACCGATTTCACTTTTTATTTTGTACGTGTACACTTATATCTTGTTCACGTGGTCCGTAGTGTAGTGTATTATGTCACCACGTGAACAGAGAAAAAACAGTACCAAAATGTACTATCAACTACAGTCAAAATGCTGTAGTGTAGTGTAGTGAATTTGCAACTACGCACCACGTGAACGCTTGGCGTAGTGTAGTGTATTTAGTTTTGACAGTTGTTGTTTGTTATGATTTTCGATTCAATATCATTCGGTTTTTCGAGTTCTTTGTATACTAAATATTTTATTTTTTCGCAAAGAAACAAGAACACACCAACGCCAAACACAATCAATAACATATAAATTAAAATAAAACATCGAAAAATGTCAAACATCCTTAGCACAATATTTCAAAAATAGGGGTGTAATGGTAGACTTACTACACTACACCTCCAGGTGAACGGTCATATAAGTGCTGTAGTCATAACTACACTACACTACGGACCACGTGAACAAGATATTAGAAACATTCATGTAATTCACTTTTTTGACATATAGACTGCTGCGATGCACGCGCATTTTCCGAGAAGTAAAAGTATGTTCCAATTAATTATGGGTGTTTTGGATAATTAATTATTGTACTAAAAATGATCAAATTATGTCCGTATTTTATATTTACTGTGTAATATTATAATGATAATTCAAATTATGCTCCAATTAATTATCGTGTCAAGACAAGGCAAATAATTAGAAACAAATTTTGACCACATTTGGCTAAATTTCTATCATTAAATAATTTATTTAATACTTGAACGAAGTATTAGTAGGTTGTGATAGCCATAGCAAAGAAATAATCGATAAACGAAACAGTCAAGTTGATTTTGACAAAAAAGGTGAAAATTTCGATTAAGATTATATTCAACCCATAAAAGTTTTAGAAAATTTAAGTAAATTCGCACACTTCATCCAGTCGTTTCTGCCTATCAATTGAGATGGCGATTAAAATGATTTTCAAAAAATTTAAATTCGATCCTAGGGTCCGATCCCTTCTGAATTTTAATATAAATTAATATCACCAGAAATACACATGTGTGCAAAGTTTCAACAAAATTGAGTTACTAACATAACCGGTCGCAACACTCAAATAATTAATTAAAAGTGTTATTTGGACCGTTTATCACATATGTATATTCTATCAAAAAAGTGGCGATAAATGATCATTGTAAAATTTTTTGTCACTAGTGGTATAAACAGAACCATAGATACAGCGATAAGATACATCGACAAAACACATTTGTCTGCTGGCGATGTCGCTTTGGTAAACACAACAAGCTCGTCATCGTTGAAGCGAGAAAACAAGAAAAATAATAACAAATTAACCCTAAAATAGTTCATTTATCTTTTTATCGCTCTATTTAATTTGTTTTACATAAAACATTGTGTACAACATTCAGATTTGGTTGAAATTCATTTAACAACTGTTCTAAAAACTTTGATACCAACATAATACTCTCAAACTAGTTTTTAGTACTGCAGCGCAGACGACTAAATTAGAATAGATTCTAAGAAAAATTCGGCGACAACGTCGTCGTCGGTTGGTTGTGTTAGCATCTTATGGTATATGCGAATTTTATGGTCTAATTCAAAAGTTTTATGTAAGCTCTATAATTGTAAAATTTCCGATATGTACTAAAATGGTATTCACAAAATATAACTCGGATGTATAAACGTAAGTTTTGTTTGTAACTCTACAGAAACAAACACCCTTATTATGGTTGTCTTGTCGATCGACAAACGACACGACTTTGTTTTGTCCTGTCGATTTTTATTTTGTATTTCGTAACTATCACGAATCGACTAAAAAGTGTTGCCACGTTACTATTGAAAAAATCTGAGTTATTGTGAATTTTTCTGCTAACTTAGCAATCGTAACTTAGTTTTGTTGTTACGTTTTGTCAAGAAGCTGTCAGTTCGAGTGTCAGAAAATCTAAATTGATTTTGATTTACTATTAGGAGGGATATTTCGGGATATGAATAAATAAAAAAAATTCGAAAATAATAAAAAATTGAAAAATTCTCTAATTGGTATACATAATATATATTTAATTTATGTGTAAATTTGTATTTATAATTAAAGTGCGTTCAACATTTCCCAAATTTTCCAGCCAATTTTGAACTGCCAATTTTTTGAATGTGGAAATTACGCAAAAATAAATTTTTGAATAATATACCGATATTATACCACATATAATTTTAATTTATGTACAAAATTGATATAATAAATAATTACTATCAAAAATGTATTTTTAATTGTGTTTTAGAGAAGTTTTTTAGTGAAATAAGGCTCTAGTCGTGCGCTAAAATGTCATCGACAATAAAATGGCGTATTTACGACAAACGTCGATTGATAGCGACGTTCACAACACCAATTTTAATAGTCCACGTAAAATCGACATCGACACGACAACCGCAATAGGGGTGAAATTTGATAACGTAAGTTACACATCAAGATTTCGATAGCGAATAACTCGAAATAATTGTCATTCTCTACAATACACCAGCCCAAATGTCAACCTCACCTGCATGTGATGCTCCCTGCTAATTAATCAACGAGGCTCTGGCGACCGAGAAACGGCGGGATAACCGAACACGGAGAACCTAGCAAATGATGTTCTCTCCACTGACCCACTGCCAATTTCACTGGTTAGATCGGTAGCTGCTTCAATAACCAGTCATTAAAATGCAATGAGTTCACAACAAAAAGGAATTTTTACCCCAGGTGGTACACCAACTGCTCTGTTGGTTAATCCACCCTCTAGCGGCGGCGGCTCAAAGGATTCGGAGGTGAGCCAACCATTGCTATGCCCATTCAATTGAAGTTCAAAAATAGCTGGATCACCACCTAGACAAATACAGTTCGCAACTCAGCAGGAACACTAAAATGTTGAACTACGCAGAAGACTGAGTGAAATAGAAAAAGTCGCACCGCAACTTAGCAATGAAATTGCTATGTTAAAGAAAGAAAACGAGGAGCTGAAGAAGCCCAATCTGACAGTCTGTACTGACGCTGAGTTTCATACAGATGAGAAGGAACTTGCAAGAGAAACTGTTTGGATACACAAACAGAAGAAAAGACCAAGGAAAAAACGAATAGCAGAATTCTTGCCACAAGTTGAGGAGCTCTCGCAAGCAAAAGTTAATGAAACTGTCGAACCAGTGCCCGTACCCCATCCAACTTCTAATGAAATCAGTGTCCACAAACGACTATAGAGTAGTTGCGCTAAACAATAATGTTTGGAAGATAAAGACAAGAGATCCCAATGCATACAGAGCTTTAGCCACAAAGCTCACCGAAGAAGGTAAAGAGTGGCATACATATGAAGAAAAAAAAAGGCCGTGAAATCAAGGTTATGGCCAGAGGTCTCCATCCCACCTGCAAGAAGGGGGATATAATAAAAGATCTCAAAATGAAAGAACTGCAAATTGAAGACGCAGTAAATATCCTTCAACGAGAGAAAGTTGAAAATAGTCGAGGAACCAAGATCGTTAAAGGAGGGCTCCCACTATTCATGCTCACATTCAACAAAAGCGAAAAAATTGAAAATATTTTTAATATCAAAGCAATACTTAATATGAGTGTTAAAATAGAACCACTGAAAAAGAACAAGTGATTAATAGCACAATGCAAGAAATGCCAAGGTTATAACCACACCGAAAGATATTGGGAGAGATGTTAGGTGTGTAAAATGTGCTGGCAGACACAACGCAAAAGACTTTTCTTTTCAGGAAACGAACCTGCAAGGTGTATAAACTGTATATATATATATATATATATATATATATATATATATATATATATATATATATATATATATATATATATATATATATATATATATATATATATATATATATATATATATATATATATATTGTTACGATTGTGTAATCATAACAAGTGTAATCGTATCAATCAAATGGAGTAGAGTATGGTACAGCGTTTGTTACGATTACATAATCGTGACCAGTGCTGTATTGTATTTTATTCCATTTGATTTGTGTCCCCGCTTCTTTCGGAGTTGTTTAATGTTTGTATACGTCGTGGTGGTGGCGCGCGGATGAGAAGAGTGATGGGAGAGAGAGAGCAATGCGAATCGAGTGTGTGCGTAAAGCAAAACATTCCATAAGAATGTTTTTCTTATATGCCTCTCGTTTATATCAATGCGAATTGATGTAAACGAGAAACAGAGAAGAAAGACAATTGTTCTGGAATGTTTTGCGCGTCGTTTGTGCGACGCTCGAATTTTTTTTTTGTTATGTCAGTCTAGTTTTGATTTTTAAAAAAGAAAGTCTTGATTGGAATGTAAAAATAATATAGTCTCGTTCTTGGATATATGATAAAAAAAAAATCAAGTTGGGTTTTTTTTTTTTTAAGAGTTGAGTTTGTAATTTTTTTATATAAAAAATAAGTTTAGTTTTTTTTGTAAGTAAAATATTATTAAAAAAAAGTAAGTAAGTAAGAAAAATATTATTTTAAAATATAGTTTTTGTTTTGGGCAAAAGGTCAATTCATCCATTTTTAAAGTTGTGCTAAATAGAACGGATTGGATAGTTTCTGTGGACGATCCAAACGGTGCCTTTTGATTGTGAATCTAAGTAGAGTGTCCTATCACAGGCTTTTTGACGTCGTTTAGTTAAAAACAAAATTCAAATAAAGCCGTATATCGTATTGTTACGAAGGGTGGCACATTTAACTAATGGTGGCATATATATTTCGACGGAAGCAGATATCCACCAACCGGTGCTGCCTTTTATCATTAGACACCGCATTTTTTTTTAAGGATAGCACGTTTTACTAACGGTGCCGTATAAAAATTCAACGGGTGGCCAGTTACGGTCACGTCATTCTGTTTGGTAAAAGCAACGGGTGTCGCAAGGGTTTATAGTAACACGGTATTATCGGATCCTGTATTTTCCACGTTGATTGTTTTGGTTCAGGCATAGCAAAGCCCAACATTTTTGGCGGCGAGTCAAGGCCAAATTCATTTACCGGTGGGTGTACCGCAACGGTACGGGAGGCCAACCGGCCAGTCGTACATTTTTGGTATCGGGGAGAGGCCCCGCAACGTACGGTGGTCTGCCGCAACGACAAACAGGTAGCCATCCGGTTATTCGGTTTTTTTTTATTTGGTATCGGGGAAAGGCCCCGCATCGAGACGGGTGGCCAACCGGCACCCCGTTGTCATTTATTTCTGGTAACGGCACCAAAGCCGCAACAGTCCGGGCGTGGTCCGCCTGTGGCATGACGGCACCAAGGCCGCAACAATAAATTTTTAATTAAGGTACGATTTTTTTTTTTTTTTTGATTTTTATTGTCATTTCACTTTTGATATTTTTTATTTTATTTTTTTTAAATTTTTATTCTAAATTTTTTTTAAATTTTTAAATAAACATTTTTTTTTGTAATCGAGCGCCGGATAGCGGTCGCGCGCTCGATGTGCATTGTTTCTCCCTCTCTCTCTCGTTTTCTCTCTCTCGTTCTCGCTTTCTCGCTTCTATTCCTTATTCTGTTGTTTCGCGTGGGAAGTTGGTTTTTGTTGTTGGATATAGAAAAAAAAAATGATATATTAAAATTTTTCGGTGTAGTGTGATGAGGGGGGAATTCCCATCCTGTGTCGGCATAGGGTGAGCGGTCCCTTGGTGCCCGCATCCGGATTCGGAACCGGTGGTTACCACCGTACGAGTTCGGGCGGATGCGTGCACCGGGGCACCTCTCTACCATTATTATTATTTTATTTTTTTTAATTTTTTTTATTTTTGAGTTGTTCGTTCCTCAGGTTCCGGCCGACGAATTTCGGCGGAACATCGGTTTTATTATTATTTGCGTTCCCCAATTTTCTGTATCATCACGGTGTAAGCCAGGAGCCCTGCATGCCTCAAACCCCACGACCTTAGCACTTCTCCACTGAGAACGTAGCCGGCAAAAATCACCGTGGAGGCCTCTGCAGGTGCTTAAGTGAAATCTGCAGGTTGGCAGTAGCCAGCCTGTAACAATATATATATATATATATATATATATATATATATATATATATATATATATATATATATATATATATATATATATATAATTATATATATATATATATATATATATATATATATATATATATATATATATATTATATATATATATATATATATATATGGTTATATATGGTTAATAAAATGTCGAAACAAAATCATTATTGATAAGAAATTAAAAATATGTGCGAATATGTGAGATGCTTTTTATAAGCGTTTGTTGAACAGTTCATGCATCTAATTGATCATAACTGATCAATATTGGTCGAACTTTTGCCTTAAAAATAAAGGCGTTCATTTGCAATGCCCCAGTAAGAGCATTCCTATTATGTAAGAAATTTGTGATAAAATATTTGTGAATTAAAACTAACTATATTTACTTTATGCGGCAGGATTGAAAGTCCTTTTGAAATTAATTTTATTATTATAATATTAATTGATAAATTTTATTTAAATAAATACAAGATGAAAATATTATTGGTTTTTTATTTTACAATAAAGTTGTTCCGACGAACTAAACCTAGCGTAAAAGTCACGCGCAGGCGACTCGCAAAAGATACGCAAATACGGCTCATAAATGTTACGTTTTGATCGTACACATTATGCAGTTTATAAACACTAACACATAGAAAAGTCTTCGCTAATTTGTTTCACTTCTCATGTGACAAAAAGATACTTTACGTACCACATCCGTACTGTTTTTGCGTATCGTTTGCGAATACTTTAATGAGCTAAGTCTTCGTAAACCGTACGTTAATGTTACGCCTGGCCTGGAGGGTCCATCATTAAAACTTTATCGAGAACCCTTAGACCAGGGCGGTGAGAATGGAATAATTTTTTTTAAGAAAATAGTGAAACGTAAAAGTGATAAAGTAAAGAAAATGTTTGCGATTGATAATGAAGGAAATACATGGGAATTGAATATTCCCAAAGGCAGATGGAAGACATTTTCAAGTTGAGTAAAGTCGAAGAGGACGGAATAAAAGAGTGTATTTATTACATTATATTAGAACGAGAAACTAAACATTATTAGAACGAGATATCCTGTGCGATAAAGTTGCGCCGGATAATATAAATGGTAAAAATTAAGATGAAATTAAAAAATATTGCAAGGACATGAAGTAGTCGACGTTTTCAAATTTATGAAGAGAAGAAAAATGAAGTGGTCGAAGTTTTCAAATTTATGAAGAGACAACAAAAAGAAAGCGAGAAGTTTAGCGATAGCAAGCAGTTTTGGAGGTTTTTTGGTAAGGCAATACGAAGTCAAATTATAATGGACGTGTGGTGTGAAATTATTTAACAACAATTATTAGAGGATGATTTAACGTTACAAAATACGATAAAAATTGCAACCGCATTGGAATTGTCAAAACGGGCTGAAGATTAATTGCCCAAAAAGCATGCAGATAACATTTCACTCATTCAACAGAGGAATTAAGTGTAAATACGTATATAGAACGATTAAATTGCCCATTTCGAGTCAGTTTGATTATCAAAAATAATATAAAATGCAACAAAGTTCTGTTATTATAAACATAATAAACGAATAAATCAATTCATGCACATTTTCTTGAAGAAGAAGTACCATGTGAGAAAAATGAATATAAAGAGTATTTAGAATATGTGGGAAACATTTTAGCCATAAATGATTTTAACGGTGATAGTCGTGTTTTTATAAAACTAAATGTAAATAATATTAAAAATTGTAAACTAGAAATATATAGTGGATAACCTGTTTCTTTAATTAGTATACACGACAAATAAAAATATTTTAATGATAGTAAGATTGAAAATACTGATCGATTATTTAAATCTTTTTGCGGAAATCAAATTCCTTGTCATTCAATATTAGATTGCGAATGGATGAAGGAAATTGAAATTAACTGGAGTGTTTATTTGAAAAACGCGAGCGAGCGATAAAATTTTAGACAAATACTAAACAGTCACCCTTATTGCGAATGTCGTCTCAATCGACAATCGACACTCATTTGAGTTGTCGTGATTGTTTAATTTTTGTATTGTCTAACTTTATCGAAACGACTACTTAGTAATGCCCTAGATGATTAAAATAAAACAATAGTATTGTGAATATATTATATAACTTAACGATTGCGATTTATTCGTTTCATATTTATATGTCAAAACAAAAATCTAGCCTCATATAAATTTGGTGAAAATTGAAAATAAAATATTTTAAATATTTTATAATATGTAATAATATATAAAAATGAGTTTAACTAAATTATTTTTTGAAGATGAGGATACATACAGTTCAGTGTTAAACAATTCCCATTTTTTTTAACTTGAACTCTATAGTCTTTTCCCTGTTTATTAGTTCCCCTGGCTATGTCCACATTTTCTTGCATTAAACGTACAAGACATTCAAATTGGTGGCTTGTTTGTGATTTTGTGCCTAATACGTAGGTATGATTATAAAAATAAAAAGTTAAGTATGGTTTATTTAATTGTTTTCTATTTTCTATTAATTAATTATAAATTATTACTACTAACATTTTGAAAATATATTAACACGCAAAAATATATAACGCAGTCGTTAGTAAAAATGGCATCGACAAAATAATGACAGATCGATCGACAAAAGATAGCGATATCGACATTCACAATAACAATTTTGTCAATCGGCATCATATCGATGTCGATACGACATTCGCAATAAGGGTGAGTGTTCGATAATGAACCAGGCAAAATTACAGAGTTCGAAGTGCGAATTAATGTCAACATGCTACACCGGTTTTCATAAAATCGAACCCTATTCCGTTTGCTATTAATAGGTCTATTATGAATCTCACTTACTCATCACCGGGTGAAGAGTCGTCACTATAATTCTATTTTGGTATTATGATTGTCGCAGTGAGCGAGTGATCATCACATGCGTGTCGCTTGGCGACTCGAAATCACCGCAAATAATTGTTGGTATTATAATTCTCACAGTGAGCGAGTCCAATGTCATATATGCTCACCTAAAATATGATGGTGAGAGTCAAGTGACAAAGTATTTTTGGTATTAGAAATATAATTTTTTATTAATATTTTAACATTAAAATAGTAAATTTATATTGAAATGGGAAAAAACCGGAATATTGCCCGTGGATTTCCAGATGTTGGAAAAATCAAACTAACAATTAATGAATTTTGGAAAAATTTGTCAGTAGTGCGGAATAGCTAAGGGCCGCCAATTAGAGAAAGCATGGAATGGAGAAAGGCAAAAATTCGAGCACAATTTTTTTATATAGTATACACAATTTTTTATATAATATATTTTATATTTTTAATATTTTTTTATAATTATTTTGTATTACGATACGATGAAAATATCGTATCCTTATAAATTTTGTCATACAAAGACATACAAAAATATCTTTATATGAAAACTATTTGTAAACAACTAAAATTGTTTGACATTACTATATGGTTTCCATAACGATAAATAACAAACTCTAAAAAATACAAGAATCAACATACGACGCCGCAAACAACGGCTCGCCAAAATAAAATTGAGACTCATAATACCAATTTTGAACTCGGGTGACTTAGATAGTCACGGCGAGTGGTGTGGTGAGGCGAGAATCATAATAGGGCAGTAAAGAGTTGGTTGAGGATGAATTGAGGAAAATGGTTGAAGAAATAGAGAAAGTCAATGCAAGAGAATGGGCAACACCGAGAATAATAGAGAAAGTCAATGCAAGAGAATGGGCAACACCGATTGTGCCGGCAAAAAAAGCTAACTCCTTACATAATGGTCGATTAACATCCATTACCAACGTTAGACGAATTATTCGCAAATATCACCGAAGGTGAAAAATTTACGGAAATCGATTTATCGCAAGCCTACTTACAACTGCAATTACACGAGGATGATCGAAATTTATTAACATTAAATACACATTTAGATGACATAAAAATTACTGGACCAAACGACAAAGCTCATTTACAACGATTAGACGAAGTGTTATCAAGATTAGAAAAATACAATATTAAGGTTAATAAACAAAAATGCGAACTTTTTGCTGAGAAAATTGAGTAGTGTGCCTACGTAATAGATCGTCATAGGATACATAAAACGAAGAATAAGATTGAAGCAGTAACCAACATGCCTCCGCCAAGAGATAAAGATTAAGTTTGATCATTTGTTGGAATAGTAACATAAAACTACAAAACAAGATGCAAATACCGACTGTATATGTCAAGATCACCACTACCTCACACCAGTGATTAATTGATATACTTCGATGAAATTGATTGTACTTCAAGTGGATCTAATCGAAAATTTACCAACTACCGTAGACTAGCTCAACATCCAAAAAATGATAAAGAAATACGTAAACTGATGAAACAGTTTAAAACTGGAGTGAACGTGCGATCTGAAGATAGATTTGAAATTGTTCTAACGGAATTTACAATTTAACATGGTTGCACCTTACGAAAGATTAGAGTTTAAATTTCACCTGAAATTTTACCACCTACAAAAATTACGGGAATTTTTTTTTTGACGAATTACATTGTGGACATTTCGAAATTAATAGAATGAAATCATTAGCTCGTGGTTATTGCTGGTGGAGTGGACTTGATAAAGATAACGAAAAAATAATAAACGATTGTACTGCTTGTCAAGAGTCGAGACCGTTACCGATTAAAGTATCAATACATAAATGGGAATATGCATAAATGGGAATAAGGGTTCACGTGGATTACGCTGGTCCTTATTTAGGCAAATACTTATTTTCCATGGCCGATTCATAATCTAAGTGGATGGAAGTTAAAATAATAAAAAATATTACAACTGAAACTTCGATTAAATTGTTTGTCTGATCTTTTAGTGTCCGATCATGCAACACAGGTTACGGCTGCAGATTTCCAATTTTTTTTAAAAAGTAAATGGAGTTCAACACAAAATGGGAGCACCATACCATCCAGCTACAAATGGTCAAGAAGAACGATATGTTCGGGGTTACAGGTTGTGGATTGTGGACGGCCTATCGATAGGTAGGTTAGCAGCTGTGCTGGGAGGAAAGTCTTAGGGAACTGGGGAGTGGTTAACCTCAGTTCACGAAATTCTGAGTGCCTCGCATGGAAGTGCGGACTGATGGCGCCATAGAACCATCGACTACCAACCACGGCGAACTGAGCGTCACGTCTTCCTGCGCTCCCGGGTCTCCAAGGAGTGAGTTGGGAACCCCTATAAACGGGTCATCCCTTTAATGGAATGGGTCCCATTGGTTTGGGATATCATTCAAAATGTAATTGTCACCAACTAATAAAAATAAATTAAAAAATATGTTTGGTTGTTTCTTTGAGCACAATTTTAATTCGTATGCAGAATGGGAATTGCTTGTACCAAAGAAAGACCAGGGATTAATCGCGAAGTTTTTAATTTCTTTTTATTAGTTTTGTTTATTGTCTTGTATCATATATTAAATAACTTATATATAGGACGTTCGCGTTGTTTTTTCCTCTTAGCTTATCGCATTTACCGTAATTAGATTTTTTGTCACGGCGTCGCTTTTGTCGTTTTTCGATCTTTTTTCGAAAAATTGCCGTTGTTTGTTTACTTTTTTGCTTAGACAACTAAGCTAAACAGTTAAATTTAGTTTTACTTTTTCACCAGCTGTGTTGATTTTCGAGATTTTTTAACGAGTTTACTAAAACAGCTAACTTCACTCTCTTCTTATAGAAAAAAAATTTTGGAACACGATTTTACAAGGCAATGTCCTATATTGATACTATTTAATATTTGCTTGTATCTTCTGTTTAATACAGCACTTGAGCGTAAACACGTACACATTTGTGTTTTTTATTTTTTATTATGTTAACTTGTGTTTTTTATGTATTTAAATTATAGTTTTTAATCTTTAAATTACTAATTGTATTACGTGTGTGTGACCAATAAATTTGAATGTAAAAAATGTTAATAAAATAATTTTTAAATGGTGTCGTCATAAATAAATGAGACGATGGAAATTTCTGATCAATCTTATCTAGCCATGTTACACATGGTTTCATAAGATCGGCTTCACCTTCCTTTATTTCCCCTTTTACCAATAACATCCGTGTTAACTGCGACATTAAATTTTTCTGTGAATCCGAAATGAAAAAATAGTAATGAAAATAAAAAAATTTAAGGCCATTTTTGAGATGTAGATTTTTGCTTAAATTTTATTTTTGAGAGAACAGAATAAAACAATACAATAAAATTTGGTGTTTTAACAATATAAAAAAGGGTTTAAATTAACAATAAAAATTTATTACGACTTAGTTTGAAACCAGAAGTTGAAATCGTTTTTTATGATCGTTTTTTATTTTTCAAGGATGAGCATTTTGTGATGTAAAAAATAAAATTGATGGCGCTAACGTCTGCTCTCCACCTCTCAATCTCTCATTAACATCAAGTTATAACATTAATTTTCGAACAGTTGCTCGTGGAGACGCAAATTTGCAACGAGTTGACATATGTCGAACAATCATTTTCTACAGGAATGTCTAAACTATTTTGTTTACCAGATATTGACTATGATGACTTGATTATTATATATTTATATAAGTTGTTTTCCAATCGATCACCGCAAGTACTTGTAAGTGCAAA
This sequence comes from Nephrotoma flavescens, assembly GCA_932526605.1. NCBI lineage: Eukaryota > Metazoa > Arthropoda > Insecta > Diptera > Tipulidae > Nephrotoma > Nephrotoma flavescens. The sequence continues at coordinate 101,507,661 of OW052222.1, read as the reverse complement.
AAATGTGTATTGGCAATTGTGTCGATTGGAAAGCACAAACAATTGCAAAAGCAAAACATAACCTACAAATGTGTAGTTATTTGTGATAATTTTTTAATAAAAAAATATCTATATCGAAATTTTATTGGCGCATCACATACGACATTCAATTATATTTTTGACAGCACAATACTACACCGAATCACCTAGCGGACAAATTTATCATAATTGCTTTGAACTACTCATAATAAAATGGTAGAGCAGTTGTGAGTAGTTAATTTAGCAAAGACAAAAACCATAAGTGCTTATAAGTGCTCGCGGTGGTCGATTGGAAAGCAAATACAGTGAAAATCCCGAGAGCCGAAAATCACTTATCGCGAAAACTCTCCAGAGACGGATAAAAAATCTAATAATATCCCCGTCAAATTAATTTCGAAGTTATTTTAACCTTTAAGGCGAAAAATCCCGAGACGCGGACGTAAATTCGCTGCTTTGTACAAATTTTTATTTTTGAAACCCTAAGAAGCGCAACTTGCATAATTTAAGGGGCAATTAGCAACTTGTACATACAAATATCAAATGTCAAAAATACATTTTGACTAACGATAAAATCTTAATTATGTACATATTCGTTCATAGTTGCACATAAATATTGCTATAAATTATACTTATGTATATGTATATGTACATATGTACATATTATGTACTCGTACCTATTAATTATGTGGTAATTTTAATTATTTTTAGAATAAAGTGCAAACATTGTAAAAAGACGAGAGACGCTACATATTTAATTTAAATGTGATAAAATACCAATAAATGAATTTTTTGAAATAAAGTTTGTGGGCATTTTTCTTTTGAAAAACATAAAATTTGTTTTTAAAAAAAAAAAAAAAAAAATTACCAAACACGGAAAACTCCTGAAAGCCGGAAAATACATTGGTCCCGTCAAATACCGGTTTAGAGGATTTTTACTCTTTGTTACATACAGTACTAGATTGTGTACAATGGGCGTATCCAGCACGTTGAGATCTACTTGCTAGATGTACTAAAACTACAGAATAGTCTCACATGAACACTATCTACATGTGCTGGATTGCAAATTTACATTTGAAATTGGGTTCGTGCTAACCTTTCATTTAATTTTTTATTAGTTTGAAAATCGAGAAATATATAAACATATATTAAATAGCTTATATATAGGACATACGCGTTCTTTTTTTCTCTTATCCTATTTCATTTCCTATTTCATTCATACAGTACTAAATTGTGTACAATGGGCGTATCCAGCACGTTGAGATCTACTTGTTAGATGTACTAAAACTACAGAATAGTCTCAAATGAACACTATCTACATGTGCTGGATTGCAAATTTACATTTAAAATTGGGTTCGTGCTAACCTTTCATTTAATTTTTTATTAGTTTGAAAATCGAGAAATATATAAACATATATTAAATAGCTTATATATAGGACATACGCGTTCTTTTTTTCTCTTATCCTATTTCATTTCTGTAATTAGGTTTTCTGGCACAGGTGTCACTTTGGCCGTTTCTTTCGAACTTTTTTCGAAAAGTTGCTTTTTTTTGCTTACTGTTTTGTTTTGACAACTAAGCCACACAGTTAAAACAATTTATTTTTAATTTTTCACCAGCTGTGTTGGTTTTCAAGTTTATTTTCGAACTTGTACTAACAGCTAACTTCACTCTTGTCTTATAGAAAAAAATTTTGGAACATGATTTTACAAGGCAGTGTCCTATATTGGTACTATTTAATATTTGATATAACCGTCAAACATATAACTCTGGAAATTATTTGTATCCATTTTAAGTTAACTTCGATTTTATTTTATCGCTGACAAATACATGTTCTTCTCACAAAAATAAATTATGTTGTGTCAAAACATAGTAAAGATTCAATCCAAAAAAAATACACAAATATAGACATAAAAAAAATCGTCCCACAAAAACAGACAGATCTATCTACATTTTTAGTACGAAACTTTTCATCCAGCACTTGAGATGTTTCAGATCTACATTTTTCTAGTGAGATCTCAACGTGCTGGATACGCGATAATATGAGTTTTAATACTTTTTGTTTTGAATTCATTGGGCGCATCCAGCACGTTGAGATCTCACTGAAAAAATGTAGATCTCACACATCTCAAGTGCTGGATGAAAAGTTTCGTACTAAAAATGGAGATAGATCTGTCTGTTTTTGTGAGGCGATTTTTGTGTAGATCATTTTCACAATAGATTTTTAATATGTATAACAAAATGAGCGACGCTTTTGAATTCCAAAACACAAATGATTTTTAAATGTCAAATCTATGATGGTACGTTTACCACACTCGACGCCATTTTGATTATTTTGTATAACAGTTTTATTAATGTGATGGCAGATAATTATGTCAGGTGGAGTGGCCGTGTTACGGATGAATATGGATTTGTTTTATAAAATTTTATTTTGAGTGTATTTTTATGAGAATAAAAAATTAATGTTTATTTTATAACAAATGCAAAATTTTGTTTTATTTCGAATAAATTTTTTTATTTATTTCAATGAAAAATATCCTTCTTTTTTGTGAATAAAAGTGTCAGACGAAATTCCATCTAATTTTCAATTTGATTTTTTCTCTTTTTAGTTGGGATTCACGCTCGAGTGGATTTCCGTGTACTACTTAGACTGCGGTCCAATTCGCGACTTATAATAAGTCGACTTATTTGACTTATTCAAAATGGCCGCTTGAAATAAGTTATCTGCTGGTCCAATTTTACATTTACAAATTATAATTATATTAAAAATTTATTTTTCTACTGTTGTCGTATTATCACAGCTAAATTTTATTACGAACAAAAATGTATGAATATGTATATTTTGTGGAAACTCTCGAAAATAAGTCAAGAAACTCTACAATAAGTCTTCTCGTAAGGTGACTTATTGTAGACTTTCAAATAAGTCAGTCTACACAAAATAAGTCATGGATTGGACCGCAGTCTTATACCGGGTTTCCATCGTCATAGCATACAAGTATAATATTATAATATTAAAGTATTACGATGGAAAACCGTTGATAGTATAATAGTTTATTAAAATATTTCAGTATACTAAGTAGCTATCAAATTATAATACGTAGTAAATATTATTTTTAACGTTATAAATTTAACAGTGTAAAAATAAATTTAATTTTCTTAGCTTATCCATTACCATTTTTAATATTTTCTCGCCGCAATGAGAAACAATTTCTTGGCTGATTATTGTTATATATTATTATTAAATAATATGTGTCAAATAAACTAATATCCTTTTTATCAAACGCTCATTTCGAACAGACTTATTTCAAACCGTGCGATGGAAAACCAGGGGTGGGATGTTGTAACATCACTTTTTTCGATATTTATCGAATATTGTATCTCTTTTTCCTAAAATAAAATTGCTTGCCATTTCGCTTTTCAGTTTTGCTTTCAATATTGCGATCGCACGCTATTAGAATAAATTGTTTATTTTTCTCTTTTTTGTTTTTCGATAAAGTATCACTCATAAAATGCGTAGGTGATAGAATAAGAGTAGAACGACATAATGTTTTCTTCGATTAGGTAGAGATCGCATTAGAAACGCCGCAATTGATAAATGGGAAAACGTTAAATTTTATTCGTGATGATAGAGATGTAAATTTCGGTAGTATCGAAAAAAGTGATGTTACAACATCCCACCCCGTACTAGTACTTTTCATAGAAAGAGTGTGGTTTTTGCACTCGAATTTAAACGGAATTCCGTCGGCATTGCATATTGGGTATGTGTAAACTTCGTCTCCATGAGAAATCAACATATCAGTGGTTTCTTTCTTGTTTTTGTCGTTCTCCAAAAGTAAACCCGAAAACAATAAAAAAGGCAGAAGTTGATGTTTGAAATAATTTAGAAAAATTATTTGTTTTAAGTGTATTTCGTGTCAGTTCTGAATAATTTTCTTTTCATTTTGTTAAATATTTTATTAAAATTGTGTAATTCATAATTATATATTATTAAAATTTGAAAAGTAATAAGTGTTAAAAGTTTTATTTAAATTAAAAATTTTGTAAATATTTTGGATATGAGCTTTATTTTAAACAAAAAATTGTAATGTCATACTATACATAAATGGTTTTGGAATAATGGAGAAAATTAGTCTATAAACAATAATAATTTATTTGTTGAAATATGTACATAATATAAAATTAAATTAGTTTGTTAATCCAATAATTTAGTTTGCGAGTTATGAATCGAGAAGTTTATCATGAAGGCTGGTTAATTAAATCACCACCAATCAAGCGAATTTGGAGGGCTGTGAGTCATTTTTCTTTTGCTTTGTATTTTTACTATAAACATTTATTATGAATGTATTGTGCATAATATGTGTTGTACATAATACATATTATGTACAGATTTGATTATGAAACTGTTATTTTGACAAACCATCGGTTTTTAAATTTATGTGTTAAAAATTAGGGTTTGCATTTTATTAATTTTTAAATTCATACAAGTAGGTATAGATGAAATATGTAATATCTCGCTGTGTGATGCTGGTTTATGGTATCTCCGAGTTACTCTACTGTTTGTAAGTATGTGCTTACAGTTTCTCACAAGTACTTAATTAAAAATTTTCTTTTATGGTTTGCCGCTGATTAAGAAAATTGCGTTCCATTGGGTATTTATTCAAATGTACCCGCAAATAATTTGCTCAGGTCTACCCAACTAATACTCTGTTTACATTTTTGGAATGTATCGTGTCTTAAAATGATATACATAGTTCTAAGTGCTCTGGCTTAGTTTGGAGCATATTGACGTTTAACTTGAATATAAATTATTTTTAACCTATTTACCTAGGACTTCAGTGGCCATAAAATATTTCAATTTGAGACCAGTGGCACTATTCTAGTTTTCCCTGGGAATAGGGAATTGGGAAAAATAATTTCATAGTATTTTTGTCTAAATTGTGTTTTACTGGCCTACAGAGGAAATAAGTTTGGTGTAAATATTTTCGAAACAAAGTTAAATGGGAAAATATTTTTCCCTATCAAAATTTTGTGGAACAAAAGTTTCCCAATACACTTTGTTTCGAAATTTTTTGCACCAAACTTATTTTCTCAGTAGGCCAGAAAAACATAATTTAGACAAAAATACTATGAAAATATTTTTCCCAATTCCCTATTCCCAGGGAAAACCAGAATAGTGCCACAGGGGGTCAATTCGCGTTCCATGAAATAATGAAAATGAAAAGTTTTTTTCATTTGCAATCTAGTAGTTTGAATTATTTGCACGTAGTTTTTTTTAATCCCACTGTGTGAAATCATAATTTCTTATGGGCAATTCAAACCTACTCGATTGCAAATGGAAAAAACTTTTCATTTTCATTATTTCATGGAACGCGAATTGACTCCCTGGAGCCGAGTTTTGTTCAAAACTGGGAATAAAAGTTATGAGAATTACAGTTGTTTTACTTAACTACTAGACCTAAAACATTACCTAAATCATATAACTGTTTGGTACAAACAGCCGAAAAATTAAATACAGGAAACCCTCCAAAAACACGATTAATTCGTTCCGTGCTCTTTAAAACCGTATTGTTCGAAACTACAAAAAAGAAAATTAAAAAGGTTACGTTTTAGTTTTTGTTATGATATACAAAAAAACAAAATAAAAGAATAACGAAAATGTGTTGTTTGAACCCGTGTAATTGAGGAAATGGGTATCCGTGTTCTTCGAATGCCGTGTTCTTGGAGGGTTACCTGTACAGATAACCCTCCAAGAACACGGTATTTGAAGAATACGGTTTCGAAGAAGACAGATACCCATTTCCTCAATTTACACGGTTTCAAACAACGCGATATTCTAAAATAAAAAATAAAACGTAACCTTTTTTTTTATTTTCTTTTTTGTAGTTTCGAACAACACGGTTTTAAAGAGCACGGAACGAATTAATCATGTTCTTGGAGGGTTTCCTGTATTTACGTCTAGTACGTTTACGTATGTGAAACAAAGGTAATACTCATACATTTTATTCCCGTTTTTCGACCAAAATTGGGTCCTGCTGGTGAATTCCGGTTGCTGATAAATGGCAATGGCAAAATTATTACCCCTATTATGGTTTTTGTCTCGCCGAACGATTCACGGTGAATCTTAAATCCGTAGAAGTTGGGTTTCCGTATTATGGTTTTGTCCTTTATTTTGGCGAGTGCACATCTACTAATACTAGCCGAATAATACTTTTTATAACAATTTTTTTGACATTTGTTGGTTTTTTAGTCAATAATTGTGTTGTTGTAATCATATATTATTCAGATTTTGTATTTATTACGGTTTTTTTTTTCAATTAATCTGAAATCAGTTAAAAATCATGTTGTCTAGTGTCGATCTATCTTTTTCTGATAAACCAGATGAAAATATTAACATGGCACGGATGCGAAAATATCGGGATTTTTCTCCATCTCTTCCGTTAATTTCGAAAATTGGCGGGCATTTGTTGTTTTCTTCATATGTATTATAAAAATATAATTTCTTATACGTGAACCTCCATTGTTTGATTTTGACTGTGAAATGAAAACAGAAAACCAATTTTATGAGATTCTCCTACAAAAAAATGACGAATCATTTTGACAGTTCAGCTCGTTTAGGCGAAAATCGTAATACCAAAAATGTGAGTTGAATTCGCCGGGAATGTCAAATGCGAAAACCATAGTACCAAATTGTATGTTTGACGAGTTGCATTCGCCGGGAATATAAAATGCGAAAACCATAATAGAGGTATATATGATTTCTTTTTTAGACTAATCGATTCTCATTATCATCAAATTTCCCGTACTACTACTGAGTTTTAACTTGCTATAACTTTTATAGCTGGAGCATTTTGCTTATCTATCTTTTTCAGTGCTTTGACAATTCCAAATAATAATAATATTCAAATTATACGATCAAATTATTAAATGAAAATATAAATAATAATAATAAAAAAAAATTATAATATGGACTACATTATTTTGAGGGCTCGAAGAAGAGCAGCTTCAAATCGAAGGAAAAATAAACGTATAAAATAAAGCGATCTTAATAAATAAGTCAAATAATTTATTTTAGATTCCGGCTTGTCAAAATCCATAGAAACCTCAGAAATGTTAGTGACCCATTTGAAGCAGCAGCACCCGTTGCTGAATTTCAAATAGGTAAAACGATATGCGGAACCACCCTAATAGTGGTTGTCGTGTTGATCGACAAACGACACAACTTTGTACTGTCGTGTCGATTTTTATTTTGTATTGCGTAAAGGCGGTGATACATGTACAGATTTTGCCTTTTAAAGCAAAGTAGCTGGCATCTGCCGGACAATTTTTTAACTAGAGCCAATGGTGGTATAATATAAATTTATTTATATGTCAAACTGCATAGTAAAATAATGTCTTACATCAGTAATTTGCAAATTAAATTAATTTGATAAAAATATATTTACCAAAACAGTTAGTGTTAGTTGCATTACAGCCCAAATAGTACAAACATAAAATATTTCGACCAAGTTTTTTAAATATTCATTAAAGATTTTGTGTTTTTCTACTCGTGTACTTATTGGAGTAGCAAATGAAAGTTTTCCAGTGTTAGTTTTCATACGTGATCGTGTGTTGTTTGTTATAAATAATATGACTAACCGATTTAAATATAGAAGGCTTCCAACATTGTGTTTACATTTACTCCCATGACCTCCTGGACATTTGCAAGTGGCAGTATTTAGCCATTGCTCGTTTAAATGGAAAATATTTATATTTAGTGACAGTCACCTGTCAGAAAACTTGAATTAGTAATTTATTTTAGGTATTTTGCTCAAATTTAGAATCTAAATAGTTGTCTAAAATTAGAAAATAGACAAACAGTGTGTAAATATTTATTTACCACAAAAAAAAAATATATAAATTTGGATGGTCAAACATGTAATAAATTTAGCTATGTGGTTGTAGAAAATTAATTTTTTTTGTTCACTTTCTGTAAATTTATGCGCTTTTTAATAAACTAAACTTATTTAATAAATATTTATTAAAACAAAAATCATTTTACTTATGTTAAACTATTTTTTGTATTAAATACTGTTCACAATACTTGCGAGTCGCGAGCAAAAATGTCATCGACCAAAAAATGGCGTATTTACGACAAACGTCGATTGATAGCGACATTCATAATACCAATTTTAGCAGTCGTCGGAAAATCGACATCGACACGACAATCACAATAGGGGTGAATATTAATAAACTTTATAAACCGCATATGCAACCTCGCGCTCAAATACACGGTTTAAATTACGGTGCTAATTTTATGTGCCTTACGGTTCCTCTCTGTTGGTTGCTACCAACGACCTATAGGACAAGACTTTTTCATAGCGATCTCGCAAACATTCGTTTCTCTGGTCGAAGATAATTTGGCCAGAGAATTTGTTCAGTTCCACCTAATCCCATCAGAAATAACGAAACGTAAGATATGACGTTGAACTCGTATATTACTTCTCAAATTTGAAAATTATGAACGTTCACACTCGACACGGTGGTCCATTTCATTATAGTTTTGTCTGGAGTACTTCGCTTGTCAAGCGAAAACTAAAGACTGAATTTGGCAACGGAATCAAAAATATGTAGTAGCTTGGTAAAATATTTGCAAATTCTCACACATTGAATTAAGTTTGAATGTTTAAACTATCTTTTAGGTGATAGTGGATACGGGCTTCAACCATGGATGATGACTCCATTCACATCACCACCTAATGTACAGGGGCCCTATTCCTGAATACGATACAAAAACGAAAGTATAACTTCGTTTTCGTATCGTATTCAGGAATAGGACTGGAAGAGGCCTACAACGTGAGCTATAAAAAAACACGACATATTGTTGAAATATGCATCTTTGTCTTGAAATATAGATTTCGCTGCCTCAGTCGTCAACTCATATTAATGTACACTCCTCAAAAAGCTGGTTTAATAATAAATTTTTGTGCAATTTTACACAAATGGATGTCCGTTACCACCAGAGGAAGACGTAGCAGCTGAAATCGACCCTTGATGTGGAAGGAGAAGAAACCAGTAATGTAGATCCGGCGAGAATTCTTTCTCTTAAAATAAGAATACAACATAAGAATACATCGTTTCGAACATTTTTGTAATTAAGAAATAAAAATAAACTAACAAAATATTTTATTATCTAATACCACATTATATTTCAATTTTGATCAAAAATCAACCAAAAAACTATAAATTTTTTGATTGAATACGCGCTCTACTAAAAAATCACGATAAAAAAATTGCTGACTTTTTTAATATTCATTCTGAGTTTTATTTTCTCACTGTGCGTTTCCATTTGCTATTGCTTTGCAATTGTTTGCAATCGGTTTCTTCGATAGCACACATTCAACATAATTCCGTATCGGTATATAAATTTTTATACACATACATATTGGGGGTACAAATTGAAAATGCGGGATTGATAACATGGCGTTACTAACGCTATACGCATCAGGCAGTACTGTGACTATGTTCATGTCAAAGCTACGTCTTATAGCTTTAATTTTCAGTATGTGTCAATTTGTCGCAGTGTCAAATTCATAGTTTTTTTGAGCTCTCAATATGTCGAGTTTCGTGCCAACAAAACAGCATTTGCGGGAAGTTTTAATTTACTTCTTTAATTTGAAGAAAAGTGCTGCTGAAGCACATCGATTGGTCTCCGAGGCTTATCCGAGTCATGTTCCATCGGTTTCAACGTGCGAGAGATGGTTTGTGCGGTTTAGAAGTGGTGATTTTGACGTTGAGGACAAAGAGCGGCCGGGCCAAGTGAAAAAGTTTGAGAATGCTGAATTGGAGGCAATACTCAATGAAGACTCGTGTCAAACTCAACAAGAGCTCGCAGATTCAATGGGAGTGACACAACAAGTGATTTCCCATCGTATAAAAGCCCTCGGAATGATCCAAAAGCAAGGACATTGGGTGCCGTATGAGCTGAAGCCGAGAGACGTCGAGCGCCGTTTTTTTGCATGCGAACTGCTGCTCGAACGGCAAAAACGGAAGGGTTTTTTGCATCGCATTGTCACTGGTGATGAAAAGTGGATCCATTACGATAACCCGAAGCGCAAAAAATCATATGGTTACCCCGGCCATGCATCATCATCGACGGCCAAACCAAATATTCACGGCGCCAAGCTCATGCTCTGTATTTGGTGGGACCAGCTGGGTGTGGTGTATTATGAGCTATTGAAATCGAACGAAACCATCACAGGAGCACTATACCGAACTCAATTGATGCGTTTGAGCCGCGCACTCAAAGAAAAACGGCCACAATACGAGCAAAGACACGACAAAGTAATTTTGCAACATGACAACGCTCGGCCACATGTTGCAGCGCCGGTCAAAACATACCTACAAACGCTGAAATGGGAAGTCTTACCCCACCCGCCGTATAGCCCAGATATTGCTCCTTCCGATTACCACCTTTTCCGATCGATGACACATGACCTAGCTGACCAGCGCTTCCATTCTTACGAAGAAGCCCAAAAATGGGTCGATGACTGGATAGCAGCCAAGCCGGCCGAATTTTTTCGCGACGGTATCCGTAAATTGCCAGAAAGATGGGAAAAAGTTGTGGCTAGCGATGGACAATATTTTGAATAATTCATTTGTTACCATTTTTTCAGAATAAACGTTCAAAAATAGAAAAAAATCCCGCATTTTCAATTTGTACCCCCAATAAAAAAATTACAAAGCGATTTGCAATCAAAAGTAGTCGGGCATACGACTTTTTGCTTTGCAAATTTTGCATTTACAAAACGAAATCGAAAATTTCCCAATATTAAAGGGAAATTTTTGACCCTGCAATAAACACAACAACAAACATTATTGTGTTATGTCAAAATGTTTTGCTAATAAATGGCCGTAGATTGATTTGAAGAATAAACGTCTTTGTTTTTTAATTATTGTTTGTTATTTAATATAAAAAATTGTTCTAATTGGATTAAATTGTTGCTCCCAGAATAGAATGAATATATTTAATAGCGAAGCTCGTCGTGTGGTAGCTTTTCTTTGTAGATCTTAGTTTTACTGTCATTATTTGTAAATTGTATTGTGGTCATTAACATATCTACCACATAAAAAGTATTTATGTTATGAGTAGGTGACTTCTTCTGTCTTGTCCAGTCGTAAACATTGTGGGAATGTCAGTTTATTTAATTATAAGTAACAGTTTGTCTAAAAAAGCCGAAAAATCTTTAAAAACAAATATAGGGGTATATCCTCCATCCAGTCGCAAGTTAATTTTTTACGATCAGAAATATGGTTACTAGATTTATTTTGCCATACCAATTGACACATTTTTTTCAAATTTAAATTTGTTTTGCGATTGTTAAGTAGAAATATATAAAAAGACTGCGACCTCGGAAGAGGCGTAGCAGTCTTTTCGTGGATTTCTACTTTACAATCGCAAAACGAATTTAAATTTAAAAAAATATGTCAATTAACATGGCAAAATAAATCTAGTACATAACCATATTTCTGATCGCAAATAATTAACTTGCGACCGGATAGAGGATATACCCCATAGACGAATTTCTTTAAACTTTAAAAACAAAAATCTATTGTACATTAGTTTTGTTTATGTTGTTAGTACGAGATTTGTTTTGGAAAACGTCAAAGTTTTTCATATACAAATGAAAATAACACACAAATACCACTGCATGGTACAAAAATTTCCCTTTGCAAATATTTGCAATCATCTTAAATGGAAACCGATAGTAACTATCGGTTTCCATTTAACATGATTGCAAATATTTGCAAAGGGAAATTTTTGTATCATGTAGTTGTATTTGTGTATTATTTTCATTTGTATAAGAATAATTTTGACGTTTTCCAAAACAAATCTCGTATTAACAACATAAACAAAACTAATGTACAATAGATTTTTGTTTTTAAAGTTTAAAGAAATTCGTCTATATTTGTTTTTAAAGATTTTTCGGCTTTTTTATACAAAATATATAAATAAACCGAAATTCCCACAATGTTTACGACTGTTCAAGCCAGAAAACAAAGAAGTCACCTACTCATAACATAAATACTTTTTTTGTGGTAGATAATGTTAACGACCACAATACAATTTCCAAATAATGACAGCAAAACTAAGATCTACCTACAAAGATAAGCTACTACGCGACGAGCTTCGCTATTAAATATATTAATTTTATTCTGTGAGCAACAATTTAATCTAATTAGAACAACTTTTTATATTAAATAACAAACAATAATTGAAAGACAAAGACGTTTATTATTCAAATCAATCTACTGCCATTTTGCAAAACATTTTGATATATAATGTTTGTTGTTGTGTTTATGGCAGGGTCAAAAATTTCCCTTTATAATATTGGGAAATTTTCGATTTCGTTTTGTAAATGCAAAATTTGCAAAGTAAAATGATAATAAAAATGTATGTACCGATACGGAATTATTTTGAATGTGTGCTATCGAAGAAACCGATTGCAAATAATTGCAAAGCAATATCAAATGGAAACGCACAGTTAGTCATCAAATCGGAATCGGTTTTATGGTTTTTTTATACCATTTAAAATATTTATAACCCTTAAAACCATGGATGACGTTTGTCATCAAACCGGAATTTCACTGCTGGTGTTGGTCTTTAAACCGGACAAGTTGCAGCTTATGAGCATTTGCAGTTAGAACCTTGGCATACCGAAATTCCGATACTTTTAAAAACCTGGGGGATCTTAGCACCTTGTCATTTAAAATCAAATCAAATATTTTACATTACATACGCAAACAAAATACATACTTAACGTTAAAAAACAATAATAATAAAACAAGTAAATAAATAACAAGAAAAAACGGAATTCCATTACTGCGGCTTTTTTTTGCACAACAGTAAAAGATACAAAACCAAGTATTTTTTATGGCAAACAAAATTAAAATACCCCCCACTCTCAGCAGTTTAGTAATATTTTTATGGTGAGCACGTCGCTCATATGTTTTATATGTTTGGTGGAGTGTGATATAAATTGTTTTCAAATTAAAATATTTTACAATGCTTAATTTTTTATTATTTACTCTTTACATGTGATACTATCTAGGTTATGTTACAAACGCCGTCAAATATTTCCCTAACTTTTTTATAGGAAAACATTTTCTTAGCTTTTAATTATTTGTAAGGAAATAATTAAAAAACATAATAAAATGATGTCTACAAATAATATTTAGATGTTTCAGTAATTTAAAGATAGAAAAATCTTAAAATTTCGCTATAAAATAAAAATAATCTATCTTTGTCGCCTTTAATGCGTGGATTCCACAGTGAAACCAATATTATCAGTAAAAAATACTGGGGAATCGAAAAGAGAAGAGTACATATATTTAAATTACTTTAGAGCAACAACACAACATTTTCAAAAATTTTTATTACCCTACAATGAACGTATTGTACGTAGCGGCACAAAAAATAATCCCACGTTTCATTTGTGTAGTTGCGAAATATATTTCTTATCGTATACTATTTTTTGAAGGTGTGTTAAAAAATGTTGCCATAAAAAGTATTGAGTTTCATACTTTTTATGGCAACATTTCCCCACTTACTCTATTATTTTGCCAGTAAATTTTACTGAACATTTTTTTGTTTCACTCTAACAAGTAAAGGATTCATTTTTTCATCTCGCGATGATTTTACTGAAAAATTGTTTCACTGTGGAATTCACGCATTACATGCAACCAACATTTTTCTTCTGCAAATTTTTGTAGGTAAATAAGAAGCATCCGCTATATACAAATATTTAATGTGCGAGAAATATATAAATAGTAACGCCATAATTTTTTTATAGCATTATTATTCATTTATTCATTAATTTAAATGCGAAATTCACATTTTTATCTATGGTTTCTGTTTTTATTTTGAATCCTTAACATATTATAAAATTATAAAAACGATATTTTTTTTTTGTTAATTTTAAAATCGTTGCCATAAAAATGCTCGGATCGAATGTATTTTATGGCAACATTTTATAGTTGTTTAGGCGGTGTAGTGGCTTAAAAATCTTCTGCAAAATTTTGTTGGTATATATGTATTTCTTTTCTTGTCTCTCATGTTCAAAAAGTCAATGTAATATCATTTTCATTTTGCATAAGAAAAATGTTGGTCTCATGTACATGGGGTACATTTTTCACACACTACGACAATTTTATGGTTGAAGAAATATTATAGTGAAATGTCAAAAAAAAAAAAATGGAACGCGGGATTATTTTTTTGTGCCGCTACATACAAACGTTCATTGTAGGGTAAAATAAATTTTGTGCTTCGTTAAAATGGTTTATTTTTAAATTTTTTTAAGTTTTGATGCTTCCAATCTGTCACTTTGGCTATAAATTTTGCTATAAAAAACAAACAAAAGTTGATTTCTTTGCCACTCTAACGTAATTTAAATAGGTATACTCTACTCTTTTCCGTTTCCCAGTATTTTTTACTGAAAAAATTGGTTTTACTGTGGAACCAACGCATAAATAAATCAAACAGGCAATCCGCCATTCCACATTTTAATTCTTTCGTCGTGGTTCTTTCCTCGTTTCCTTCCCAGTGTGGAATGAGCCAATTGAATTGATTTCAATATACAGTGGTTCACAGCCAAAATAATGCAAGCAATTTTTATTCTTTATAAAGTAAATATCCAAAAAACAAAAATAAACATCTATTTTTAATTTACATTTATTATAAGTTTTAGTATTAATTATTAATTTCATAAAACAAAACAAATAAAAAATTTCAATTTATAACAAAATAGTAACAAAAAACAAAATTTCTACGCAAAAACATGTCCCATGTAAAATGATGTTTTGAAAATAACCGTACTTTTTCTACACAAAACAAAATTTTGAGTATCAGTTTAAACAACCTTTTGTGCGATTATAGTCAATATAGTGTGTCATAATAGACAAATAAGTGAAATTTTGGATTGAGAAAATGGATATGAGGAGGTTATTTCCCTTGCCATCTGTGCCTTGGTGCAATTCCTCAAAATTGCCTAGAGCCCATTGTGTGGGTGGTAGATTTGGTTCTTTGATTAAAACTACATTGCTCATTTCTATATTTTCCTTTTCTTCGTGCCATTTTAATCTGCGTTGTAATGATGTCAAATATTCACAAGACCATATTTTCCAGAAATCTTGTACCAGCTTTCGAGTCAGCTTCCAAGCCTGCTTAATGTGCAAATTACTTCATTAATACCTTGATCAGGTGTAGCGATTAATGATTCTCCGATAAGAAAGTGTCCCGAGGTTAGGATGACCATATCTTCGATGTCCATAGACGTGAAGCACAATGGTCTAGAATTAAGACATGCTTTTATTTGGCTTAACACGGTCGACATTTCTTCGTAGTTCAATACAGTTTCACCTAAATTTCTTTTTAGGTGGTATTTAGCTGATTTTACCGCGGCCTCCCACAATCCACCGAAGTGGGGACTTGCCGGGGCATTAAAATGTCATGTTATGCCTTCATTTGGTATGATGTAACTTATTTCTGGGATACAAGTTTTATTAAACTCCTTTAGATCAGCTTTTAATTGTTTGTCTGCGCCTTTTAAAGTTGTACCGCAATCACTATAAATGTGGCTACACAGCCGTCGCCGGGAAGTAAATCGTTTCAGTGCAGCTAAGAAGGCATTTGTTGTTAAATCGGCTACAACTTCTAGTTGCCCTGCCTTTGTTGTTATACAGATAAATACTGCGATGTAAGCCTTGAAGATTTTTCTACTGCGGCCCACTGAGGATTTTAATTTGATTGGACTAGCATAATCAATCCCCCTGTGTGTAAATGGTCGAGATGGTCTAACTCGTGATGCTAGCAACTGTCCCATTAACTGTGTTGCTTCCTTTGTCTTATACCGGAAACAACGAACACACTTGTTAATAATTTTTGGCATTTATAATCCAATATTTGTTTCTGATTTGACTTGAAACTAATTGACATTCTCCATGCAACGTCTTAGCATGTGTGTCTTCGATTATTAATTTAGTAAAATGGTGTTTTTTTTGGTAGAATAATCGGATGTTTAGTCTCGAACGATGCTATCGAGTTTCTTAGTCTTCCACCTATTCGTAGGATACCTTCTTTGTTGACAAATCGCCATAAAGAACTTAGTTTGCTTAAGCTGGAGCCTGTTTTTAATAGTTTCATCTATTCATAAAATACAGCCTTCTGAATATTGTTGATTATTAAGTACCGACTGTTCCTTAGCTCATCAGTCGACTGTGCTCCTGCTGTTCTTTTAAATTAATCCTTGCATCTGGCATTGTTGATGAACCTTTTTATATAAGCGATGATTCTTATTAATTTCGTGTATGATGAATATTTATCCCAGATGTCACATTCATGTATTCTGTTTTCGTGGTGACTATGATTTTCTTCACTTCTTCCTGAGTACTAAATACTTGATGGATTGATGATGGCAAATTCATCTTTCGAAGCCATTTTGGCCCAGACCACCATAACTCATTGTTTTTGATTTCTTTAGGCGTACGGCCTCGTGTAGCTCAGGCCTCGTGTAGCATCAGCGGGATTATGTTCCGATCTTACGTGAAACAGATATGCTGGACCGATGTTTTTTTGTATTTCAGCTACACGATTTCCTACGAATATCTTCCATTTGTTTGAAGGCCCTTGAATCCATGCGAGAATGATGGTTGAATCCGTATAAGCATATATTGATGTTTGCGACTCTAATGATTGCCTTACGCTATTCATTAATCTTGCTAATAAAACTGCCCCGCATAGTTCTAGTCGTGGCGTATATATTTTCTTTAACGAGATTTTCTACTCTAATTTTTGATGCTATTAACGTAACTTTAACATCTCCGGATTCCAAAGTCACTCTGCTATATATGACAGCAGCATCCGCATCCGAAGCATCACAAAATCCATATAATTCTATGAGATTCTAATTAGAATTAATCCACCTAGGGATTCTAATTTTGCTTACATGCTGTAACTCCTGTTGAAATTTCATCCATTGGGTTTCCAGATGATTAGGTATGTTCTCGTCCCAACCAATTTTTTCTTCCCATAACCTTTGCATTAATATTTTTGCGGTTATAGTTATGGGGGCGATCCTAATGGATCAAAAATCCTTGCGGTGTTTGATAGGACATTTCGCTTGGTGTTAGCCTTTTGTGCCGTTAGGATAATTGGCACTTTAAAGCTAAATTCGTCACTTTGAGCATCCCAATATATACCCAATGTTTTAACATCCTGACTTCTGTGATTTCAACTGTCATGCATTCTTCATTTTGCTCCGGAACTGTTTGTAATACCTCCTTCGACTTGCTGCACCATTTTCGAAGGTTAAAACCGCCACATTTCAATAATTTAGTCAGCTCGTTCTGCAGTATTAATATTTCGTCTAACGGCTGAGCTCCAGCCAAGATATCATCTACGTAGAAATCCCTTTTTAAGATTTCTGCTGCTTTAGGATATATATTTTCTTCGTCATGTGCCAGCTGATGTAATGTTTTTATTGCCAGGTATGGTGCCGAGGCAGTGCCATAGGTTACTGTTGTTAATTTGTATTCCTGTAACGGCTTATTTGGATTTTTTCGATGTCGGCGGTGAAGACATATTTGTACCTTCGCCATCTCAGCACGATTGAAAACAGCTCTTGCTGAAGAGTTGGTCCTATTAGTTGTGCATGATTAATGCTGCTGCCTGAAGATGTTTTCATTAAAGCATCGAAAAACCACTCGAAGCTTAGTTGTGGTATTTGTTTCCTTTATAACTGCATGATGTGCGGTAGATAATTGTTTATTCTTGTTGAATCGTTTGCTGGAACCATGTGTCGTAGACTCAAGTATTCGGTTATAAATTTCTGATAATCTCTTTTTAGCATAGGATTATTTTGTCGTTTTTTCTTTATTTGAAGGAATCTTGCGATGTTTTTTCTTAATGGAAGCTTTACTTCATACGAGCCATTGGATAAATGTTTATAGTCCTCTTGGTGAATTCTTTCACAATTTCCTAGTTCAGTCGTTAAATATTTAGGAGATTGGATTTCTTCGATTTCCCAGAACCGTTGTAGATCATCCTCAACAGTTGAAATCATGGTTTTTATTTGATGTTCATTTGAAACTATTTTATAGCTCTAAACATGATCCAACCCAACTTGATACGTTGAGCTGTTGGCCCTATTTCTCCCTTTATCATTTCTGGCATAAGATATCCGAGATGTAGTCCATTCCTAGTAGTATGTTTATAGAGCCAGGTACATTAAAATTGGGATCGGCCCGGCTCTTTACTATCTTTCTTTATGTTTTCTTTTAATTTACACATTTGTGTATTAATGTCGCCTTGTTTTACCACTAACTCTTCGAACTGCATTGTAACCGCTTTTCTTTTAACTTAGAATTTAAATTATTACACACTTATTTCCGGTAATAACTAACTTCCAAAGTTTAAAACTGTGATTGCTGGTTTGTTTTAGTTCTCTCGAAGGACCAATGTTTGTATCCGGTCTTTAGATGTACTGCCGAATTCGCGCTCTGATTATTCAACATAGATGTTAGTTGAGTGTGGTTCAAGTAGATGTGTTTGAACTTTATTTGAGCCATTAATCTTTTGGCCACTAATCTTTTATGTAGAGACTTTGACTGGTTGTAAAAATCTGAAACATTTATTTTAATTATTCGGTTTATATACAAAATTACATGGTTGTTAACAAATTATAAAATCCATGTGCTTGCTCAGCACTTATGTTAATTCATGCAAAATTGTAAGGCAATGCGCTTGTTCTGCACTTATAAAATTGTGTTTACAATTTATTGGGTAGATGCGGAGCACTTTGATAAATTTTAATAATAATAAATAAAAAAACAAACTTTAATTTAATTTTAAAAATTAATAAAAAAATTAATTTAAATAAAATAATATTTTTTTTTTCGTTGATGGTGAGTGACGAGCTGCTCCGCCGATGTGTTGCTCCGGCAATTTCCAAAATCGAATAGATCGAAGAATTTTAATTGTTTTCTTTCTTGCCTAAATCGAAAAACAAAACAATCCAAAACTGGTTTTGTTTTTCGTTTACCTGCACCAAAATATTTGAGTGCACTCTCTACAAATTATGTTTTAATAAACATAAATGTTTGCCATGCCATCTCTTGTGCGATGGCATGGTGGTGTATAAGTGCGTTTTACATGACTTTGGTTTTGCAAAACCAATACGATTTTTATGCATCTCTAAATGATGTGATTGTAGAGGTTATTGCAATGCGAAATTTTTGTGTAACAAAAATATAATTTTTCAATTCTATTTTGCTTACACAAATTTCGTATGTACAAGTGTTGTTGTACGATTACTATGTACAAGTTGTTATGTACATTATTTGTATATACAAGATTGTTGTATATTATTTGGGATAATTCTTTACATGAAGAACAACTCAATAACTTCGTTTTCGTATCGTATTCAGGAATAGGACTGGAAGAGGCCTACAACGTGAGCTATAAAAAAACACGACATATTGTTGAAATATGCATCTTTGTCTTGAAATATAGATTTCGCTGCCTCAGTCGTCAACTCATATTAATGTACACTCCTCAAAAAGCTGGTTTAATAATAAATTTTTGTGCAATTTTACACAAATGGATGTCCGTTACCACCAGAGGAAGACGTAGCAGCTGAAATCGACCCTTGATGTGGAAGGAGAAGAAACCAGTAATGTAGATCCGGCGAGAATTCTTTCTCTTAAAATAAGAATACAACATAAGAATACATCGTTTCGAACATTTTTGTAATTAAGAAATAAAAATAAACTAACAAAATATTTTATTATCTAATACCACATTATATTTCAATTTTGATCAAAAATCAACCAAAAAACTATAAATTTTTTGATTGAATACGCGCTCTACTAAAAAATCACGATAAAAAAATTGCTGACTTTTTTAATATTCATTCTGAGTTTTATTTTCTCACTGTGCGTTTCCATTTGCTATTGCTTTGCAATTGTTTGCAATCGGTTTCTTCGATAGCACACATTCAACATAATTCCGTATCGGTATATAAATTTTTATACACATACATATTGGGGGTACAAATTGAAAATGCGGGATTGATAACATGGCGTTACTAACGCTATACGCATCAGGCAGTACTGTGACTATGTTCATGTCAAAGCTACGTCTTATAGCTTTAATTTTCAGTATGTGTCAATTTGTCGCAGTGTCAAATTCATAGTTTTTTTGAGCTCTCAATATGTCGAGTTTCGTGCCAACAAAACAGCATTTGCGGGAAGTTTTAATTTACTTCTTTAATTTGAAGAAAAGTGCTGCTGAAGCACATCGATTGGTCTCCGAGGCTTATCCGAGTCATGTTCCATCGGTTTCAACGTGCGAGAGATGGTTTGTGCGGTTTAGAAGTGGTGATTTTGACGTTGAGGACAAAGAGCGGCCGGGCCAAGTGAAAAAGTTTGAGAATGCTGAATTGGAGGCAATACTCAATGAAGACTCGTGTCAAACTCAACAAGAGCTCGCAGATTCAATGGGAGTGACACAACAAGTGATTTCCCATCGTATAAAAGCCCTCGGAATGATCCAAAAGCAAGGACATTGGGTGCCGTATGAGCTGAAGCCGAGAGACGTCGAGCGCCGTTTTTTTGCATGCGAACTGCTGCTCGAACGGCAAAAACGGAAGGGTTTTTTGCATCGCATTGTCACTGGTGATGAAAAGTGGATCCATTACGATAACCCGAAGCGCAAAAAATCATATGGTTACCCCGGCCATGCATCATCATCGACGGCCAAACCAAATATTCACGGCGCCAAGCTCATGCTCTGTATTTGGTGGGACCAGCTGGGTGTGGTGTATTATGAGCTATTGAAATCGAACGAAACCATCACAGGAGCACTATACCGAACTCAATTGATGCGTTTGAGCCGCGCACTCAAAGAAAAACGGCCACAATACGAGCAAAGACACGACAAAGTAATTTTGCAACATGACAACGCTCGGCCACATGTTGCAGCGCCGGTCAAAACATACCTACAAACGCTGAAATGGGAAGTCTTACCCCACCCGCCGTATAGCCCAGATATTGCTCCTTCCGATTACCACCTTTTCCGATCGATGACACATGACCTAGCTGACCAGCGCTTCCATTCTTACGAAGAAGCCCAAAAATGGGTCGATGACTGGATAGCAGCCAAGCCGGCCGAATTTTTTCGCGACGGTATCCGTAAATTGCCAGAAAGATGGGAAAAAGTTGTGGCTAGCGATGGACAATATTTTGAATAATTCATTTGTTACCATTTTTTCAGAATAAACGTTCAAAAATAGAAAAAAATCCCGCATTTTCAATTTGTACCCCCAATAAAAAAATTACAAAGCGATTTGCAATCAAAAGTAGTCGGGCATACGACTTTTTGCTTTGCAAATTTTGCATTTACAAAACGAAATCGAAAATTTCCCAATATTAAAGGGAAATTTTTGACCCTGCAATAAACACAACAACAAACATTATTGTGTTATGTCAAAATGTTTTGCTAATAAATGGCCGTAGATTGATTTGAAGAATAAACGTCTTTGTTTTTTAATTATTGTTTGTTATTTAATATAAAAAATTGTTCTAATTGGATTAAATTGTTGCTCCCAGAATAGAATGAATATATTTAATAGCGAAGCTCGTCGTGTGGTAGCTTTTCTTTGTAGATCTTAGTTTTACTGTCATTATTTGTAAATTGTATTGTGGTCATTAACATATCTACCACATAAAAAGTATTTATGTTATGAGTAGGTGACTTCTTCTGTCTTGTCCAGTCGTAAACATTGTGGGAATGTCAGTTTATTTAATTATAAGTAACAGTTTGTCTAAAAAAGCCGAAAAATCTTTAAAAACAAATATAGGGGTATATCCTCCATCCAGTCGCAAGTTAATTTTTTACGATCAGAAATATGGTTACTAGATTTATTTTGCCATACCAATTGACACATTTTTTTCAAATTTAAATTTGTTTTGCGATTGTTAAGTAGAAATATATAAAAAGACTGCGACCTCGGAAGAGGCGTAGCAGTCTTTTCGTGGATTTCTACTTTACAATCGCAAAACGAATTTAAATTTAAAAAAATATGTCAATTAACATGGCAAAATAAATCTAGTACATAACCATATTTCTGATCGCAAATAATTAACTTGCGACCGGATAGAGGATATACCCCATAGACGAATTTCTTTAAACTTTAAAAACAAAAATCTATTGTACATTAGTTTTGTTTATGTTGTTAGTACGAGATTTGTTTTGGAAAACGTCAAAGTTTTTCATATACAAATGAAAATAACACACAAATACCACTGCATGGTACAAAAATTTCCCTTTGCAAATATTTGCAATCATCTTAAATGGAAACCGATAGTAACTATCGGTTTCCATTTAACATGATTGCAAATATTTGCAAAGGGAAATTTTTGTATCATGTAGTTGTATTTGTGTATTATTTTCATTTGTATAAGAATAATTTTGACGTTTTCCAAAACAAATCTCGTATTAACAACATAAACAAAACTAATGTACAATAGATTTTTGTTTTTAAAGTTTAAAGAAATTCGTCTATATTTGTTTTTAAAGATTTTTCGGCTTTTTTATACAAAATATATAAATAAACCGAAATTCCCACAATGTTTACGACTGTTCAAGCCAGAAAACAAAGAAGTCACCTACTCATAACATAAATACTTTTTTTGTGGTAGATAATGTTAACGACCACAATACAATTTCCAAATAATGACAGCAAAACTAAGATCTACCTACAAAGATAAGCTACTACGCGACGAGCTTCGCTATTAAATATATTAATTTTATTCTGTGAGCAACAATTTAATCTAATTAGAACAACTTTTTATATTAAATAACAAACAATAATTGAAAGACAAAGACGTTTATTATTCAAATCAATCTACTGCCATTTTGCAAAACATTTTGATATATAATGTTTGTTGTTGTGTTTATGGCAGGGTCAAAAATTTCCCTTTATAATATTGGGAAATTTTCGATTTCGTTTTGTAAATGCAAAATTTGCAAAGTAAAATGATAATAAAAATGTATGTACCGATACGGAATTATTTTGAATGTGTGCTATCGAAGAAACCGATTGCAAATAATTGCAAAGCAATATCAAATGGAAACGCACAGTTAGTCATCAAATCGGAATCGGTTTTATGGTTTTTTTATACCATTTAAAATATTTATAACCCTTAAAACCATGGATGACGTTTGTCATCAAACCGGAATTTCACTGCTGGTGTTGGTCTTTAAACCGGACAAGTTGCAGCTTATGAGCATTTGCAGTTAGAACCTTGGCATACCGAAATTCCGATACTTTTAAAAACCTGGGGGATCTTAGCACCTTGTCATTTAAAATCAAATCAAATATTTTACATTACATACGCAAACAAAATACATACTTAACGTTAAAAAACAATAATAATAAAACAAGTAAATAAATAACAAGAAAAAACGGAATTCCATTACTGCGGCTTTTTTTTGCACAACAGTAAAAGATACAAAACCAAGTATTTTTTATGGCAAACAAAATTAAAATACCCCCCACTCTCAGCAGTTTAGTAATATTTTTATGGTGAGCACGTCGCTCATATGTTTTATATGTTTGGTGGAGTGTGATATAAATTGTTTTCAAATTAAAATATTTTACAATGCTTAATTTTTTATTATTTACTCTTTACATGTGATACTATCTAGGTTATGTTACAAACGCCGTCAAATATTTCCCTAACTTTTTTATAGGAAAACATTTTCTTAGCTTTTAATTATTTGTAAGGAAATAATTAAAAAACATAATAAAATGATGTCTACAAATAATATTTAGATGTTTCAGTAATTTAAAGATAGAAAAATCTTAAAATTTCGCTATAAAATAAAAATAATCTATCTTTGTCGCCTTTAATGCGTGGATTCCACAGTGAAACCAATATTATCAGTAAAAAATACTGGGGAATCGAAAAGAGAAGAGTACATATATTTAAATTACTTTAGAGCAACAACACAACATTTTCAAAAATTTTTATTACCCTACAATGAACGTATTGTACGTAGCGGCACAAAAAATAATCCCACGTTTCATTTGTGTAGTTGCGAAATATATTTCTTATCGTATACTATTTTTTGAAGGTGTGTTAAAAAATGTTGCCATAAAAAGTATTGAGTTTCATACTTTTTATGGCAACATTTCCCCACTTACTCTATTATTTTGCCAGTAAATTTTACTGAACATTTTTTTGTTTCACTCTAACAAGTAAAGGATTCATTTTTTCATCTCGCGATGATTTTACTGAAAAATTGTTTCACTGTGGAATTCACGCATTACATGCAACCAACATTTTTCTTCTGCAAATTTTTGTAGGTAAATAAGAAGCATCCGCTATATACAAATATTTAATGTGCGAGAAATATATAAATAGTAACGCCATAATTTTTTTATAGCATTATTATTCATTTATTCATTAATTTAAATGCGAAATTCACATTTTTATCTATGGTTTCTGTTTTTATTTTGAATCCTTAACATATTATAAAATTATAAAAACGATATTTTTTTTTTGTTAATTTTAAAATCGTTGCCATAAAAATGCTCGGATCGAATGTATTTTATGGCAACATTTTATAGTTGTTTAGGCGGTGTAGTGGCTTAAAAATCTTCTGCAAAATTTTGTTGGTATATATGTATTTCTTTTCTTGTCTCTCATGTTCAAAAAGTCAATGTAATATCATTTTCATTTTGCATAAGAAAAATGTTGGTCTCATGTACATGGGGTACATTTTTCACACACTACGACAATTTTATGGTTGAAGAAATATTATAGTGAAATGTCAAAAAAAAAAAAATGGAACGCGGGATTATTTTTTTGTGCCGCTACATACAAACGTTCATTGTAGGGTAAAATAAATTTTGTGCTTCGTTAAAATGGTTTATTTTTAAATTTTTTTAAGTTTTGATGCTTCCAATCTGTCACTTTGGCTATAAATTTTGCTATAAAAAACAAACAAAAGTTGATTTCTTTGCCACTCTAACGTAATTTAAATAGGTATACTCTACTCTTTTCCGTTTCCCAGTATTTTTTACTGAAAAAATTGGTTTTACTGTGGAACCAACGCATAAATAAATCAAACAGGCAATCCGCCATTCCACATTTTAATTCTTTCGTCGTGGTTCTTTCCTCGTTTCCTTCCCAGTGTGGAATGAGCCAATTGAATTGATTTCAATATACAGTGGTTCACAGCCAAAATAATGCAAGCAATTTTTATTCTTTATAAAGTAAATATCCAAAAAACAAAAATAAACATCTATTTTTAATTTACATTTATTATAAGTTTTAGTATTAATTATTAATTTCATAAAACAAAACAAATAAAAAATTTCAATTTATAACAAAATAGTAACAAAAAACAAAATTTCTACGCAAAAACATGTCCCATGTAAAATGATGTTTTGAAAATAACCGTACTTTTTCTACACAAAACAAAATTTTGAGTATCAGTTTAAACAACCTTTTGTGCGATTATAGTCAATATAGTGTGTCATAATAGACAAATAAGTGAAATTTTGGATTGAGAAAATGGATATGAGGAGGTTATTTCCCTTGCCATCTGTGCCTTGGTGCAATTCCTCAAAATTGCCTAGAGCCCATTGTGTGGGTGGTAGATTTGGTTCTTTGATTAAAACTACATTGCTCATTTCTATATTTTCCTTTTCTTCGTGCCATTTTAATCTGCGTTGTAATGATGTCAAATATTCACAAGACCATATTTTCCAGAAATCTTGTACCAGCTTTCGAGTCAGCTTCCAAGCCTGCTTAATGTGCAAATTACTTCATTAATACCTTGATCAGGTGTAGCGATTAATGATTCTCCGATAAGAAAGTGTCCCGAGGTTAGGATGACCATATCTTCGATGTCCATAGACGTGAAGCACAATGGTCTAGAATTAAGACATGCTTTTATTTGGCTTAACACGGTCGACATTTCTTCGTAGTTCAATACAGTTTCACCTAAATTTCTTTTTAGGTGGTATTTAGCTGATTTTACCGCGGCCTCCCACAATCCACCGAAGTGGGGACTTGCCGGGGCATTAAAATGTCATGTTATGCCTTCATTTGGTATGATGTAACTTATTTCTGGGATACAAGTTTTATTAAACTCCTTTAGATCAGCTTTTAATTGTTTGTCTGCGCCTTTTAAAGTTGTACCGCAATCACTATAAATGTGGCTACACAGCCGTCGCCGGGAAGTAAATCGTTTCAGTGCAGCTAAGAAGGCATTTGTTGTTAAATCGGCTACAACTTCTAGTTGCCCTGCCTTTGTTGTTATACAGATAAATACTGCGATGTAAGCCTTGAAGATTTTTCTACTGCGGCCCACTGAGGATTTTAATTTGATTGGACTAGCATAATCAATCCCCCTGTGTGTAAATGGTCGAGATGGTCTAACTCGTGATGCTAGCAACTGTCCCATTAACTGTGTTGCTTCCTTTGTCTTATACCGGAAACAACGAACACACTTGTTAATAATTTTTGGCATTTATAATCCAATATTTGTTTCTGATTTGACTTGAAACTAATTGACATTCTCCATGCAACGTCTTAGCATGTGTGTCTTCGATTATTAATTTAGTAAAATGGTGTTTTTTTTGGTAGAATAATCGGATGTTTAGTCTCGAACGATGCTATCGAGTTTCTTAGTCTTCCACCTATTCGTAGGATACCTTCTTTGTTGACAAATCGCCATAAAGAACTTAGTTTGCTTAAGCTGGAGCCTGTTTTTAATAGTTTCATCTATTCATAAAATACAGCCTTCTGAATATTGTTGATTATTAAGTACCGACTGTTCCTTAGCTCATCAGTCGACTGTGCTCCTGCTGTTCTTTTAAATTAATCCTTGCATCTGGCATTGTTGATGAACCTTTTTATATAAGCGATGATTCTTATTAATTTCGTGTATGATGAATATTTATCCCAGATGTCACATTCATGTATTCTGTTTTCGTGGTGACTATGATTTTCTTCACTTCTTCCTGAGTACTAAATACTTGATGGATTGATGATGGCAAATTCATCTTTCGAAGCCATTTTGGCCCAGACCACCATAACTCATTGTTTTTGATTTCTTTAGGCGTACGGCCTCGTGTAGCTCAGGCCTCGTGTAGCATCAGCGGGATTATGTTCCGATCTTACGTGAAACAGATATGCTGGACCGATGTTTTTTTGTATTTCAGCTACACGATTTCCTACGAATATCTTCCATTTGTTTGAAGGCCCTTGAATCCATGCGAGAATGATGGTTGAATCCGTATAAGCATATATTGATGTTTGCGACTCTAATGATTGCCTTACGCTATTCATTAATCTTGCTAATAAAACTGCCCCGCATAGTTCTAGTCGTGGCGTATATATTTTCTTTAACGAGATTTTCTACTCTAATTTTTGATGCTATTAACGTAACTTTAACATCTCCGGATTCCAAAGTCACTCTGCTATATATGACAGCAGCATCCGCATCCGAAGCATCACAAAATCCATATAATTCTATGAGATTCTAATTAGAATTAATCCACCTAGGGATTCTAATTTTGCTTACATGCTGTAACTCCTGTTGAAATTTCATCCATTGGGTTTCCAGATGATTAGGTATGTTCTCGTCCCAACCAATTTTTTCTTCCCATAACCTTTGCATTAATATTTTTGCGGTTATAGTTATGGGGGCGATCCTAATGGATCAAAAATCCTTGCGGTGTTTGATAGGACATTTCGCTTGGTGTTAGCCTTTTGTGCCGTTAGGATAATTGGCACTTTAAAGCTAAATTCGTCACTTTGAGCATCCCAATATATACCCAATGTTTTAACATCCTGACTTCTGTGATTTCAACTGTCATGCATTCTTCATTTTGCTCCGGAACTGTTTGTAATACCTCCTTCGACTTGCTGCACCATTTTCGAAGGTTAAAACCGCCACATTTCAATAATTTAGTCAGCTCGTTCTGCAGTATTAATATTTCGTCTAACGGCTGAGCTCCAGCCAAGATATCATCTACGTAGAAATCCCTTTTTAAGATTTCTGCTGCTTTAGGATATATATTTTCTTCGTCATGTGCCAGCTGATGTAATGTTTTTATTGCCAGGTATGGTGCCGAGGCAGTGCCATAGGTTACTGTTGTTAATTTGTATTCCTGTAACGGCTTATTTGGATTTTTTCGATGTCGGCGGTGAAGACATATTTGTACCTTCGCCATCTCAGCACGATTGAAAACAGCTCTTGCTGAAGAGTTGGTCCTATTAGTTGTGCATGATTAATGCTGCTGCCTGAAGATGTTTTCATTAAAGCATCGAAAAACCACTCGAAGCTTAGTTGTGGTATTTGTTTCCTTTATAACTGCATGATGTGCGGTAGATAATTGTTTATTCTTGTTGAATCGTTTGCTGGAACCATGTGTCGTAGACTCAAGTATTCGGTTATAAATTTCTGATAATCTCTTTTTAGCATAGGATTATTTTGTCGTTTTTTCTTTATTTGAAGGAATCTTGCGATGTTTTTTCTTAATGGAAGCTTTACTTCATACGAGCCATTGGATAAATGTTTATAGTCCTCTTGGTGAATTCTTTCACAATTTCCTAGTTCAGTCGTTAAATATTTAGGAGATTGGATTTCTTCGATTTCCCAGAACCGTTGTAGATCATCCTCAACAGTTGAAATCATGGTTTTTATTTGATGTTCATTTGAAACTATTTTATAGCTCTAAACATGATCCAACCCAACTTGATACGTTGAGCTGTTGGCCCTATTTCTCCCTTTATCATTTCTGGCATAAGATATCCGAGATGTAGTCCATTCCTAGTAGTATGTTTATAGAGCCAGGTACATTAAAATTGGGATCGGCCCGGCTCTTTACTATCTTTCTTTATGTTTTCTTTTAATTTACACATTTGTGTATTAATGTCGCCTTGTTTTACCACTAACTCTTCGAACTGCATTGTAACCGCTTTTCTTTTAACTTAGAATTTAAATTATTACACACTTATTTCCGGTAATAACTAACTTCCAAAGTTTAAAACTGTGATTGCTGGTTTGTTTTAGTTCTCTCGAAGGACCAATGTTTGTATCCGGTCTTTAGATGTACTGCCGAATTCGCGCTCTGATTATTCAACATAGATGTTAGTTGAGTGTGGTTCAAGTAGATGTGTTTGAACTTTATTTGAGCCATTAATCTTTTGGCCACTAATCTTTTATGTAGAGACTTTGACTGGTTGTAAAAATCTGAAACATTTATTTTAATTATTCGGTTTATATACAAAATTACATGGTTGTTAACAAATTATAAAATCCATGTGCTTGCTCAGCACTTATGTTAATTCATGCAAAATTGTAAGGCAATGCGCTTGTTCTGCACTTATAAAATTGTGTTTACAATTTATTGGGTAGATGCGGAGCACTTTGATAAATTTTAATAATAATAAATAAAAAAACAAACTTTAATTTAATTTTAAAAATTAATAAAAAAATTAATTTAAATAAAATAATATTTTTTTTTTCGTTGATGGTGAGTGACGAGCTGCTCCGCCGATGTGTTGCTCCGGCAATTTCCAAAATCGAATAGATCGAAGAATTTTAATTGTTTTCTTTCTTGCCTAAATCGAAAAACAAAACAATCCAAAACTGGTTTTGTTTTTCGTTTACCTGCACCAAAATATTTGAGTGCACTCTCTACAAATTATGTTTTAATAAACATAAATGTTTGCCATGCCATCTCTTGTGCGATGGCATGGTGGTGTATAAGTGCGTTTTACATGACTTTGGTTTTGCAAAACCAATACGATTTTTATGCATCTCTAAATGATGTGATTGTAGAGGTTATTGCAATGCGAAATTTTTGTGTAACAAAAATATAATTTTTCAATTCTATTTTGCTTACACAAATTTCGTATGTACAAGTGTTGTTGTACGATTACTATGTACAAGTTGTTATGTACATTATTTGTATATACAAGATTGTTGTATATTATTTGGGATAATTCTTTACATGAAGAATTGTCTGTTTATAAAGAATTGTGTGAACGGAGGATTGTCCGTTGAGAATAATTGTGCAGAGTTTCTTATAGTTGAAGAAACTACCAGCTACAAATTGTTATAGAAATAAGATCTATTATTTCCTATTCATAAAATATGTTATTTCCTATTCATAAAATACGTTAACGGCTACTACTGCATGTTTACGATGTTTAACAATTACTTAGTGATGATTTCCCTGTAAAGTTGTCACACTATGTTTACGCCTGTAAGAAAAGGAAATTTTTTAAGCCCTTCCTTGTTTGCATGTACTTTTTATTTGAAATGTGTATATCATAATCAATTTTTGGGGTTTTATAAATAAAAAAATATATGTTACGCGATCGATATGAACCTCATACAAATATCAGTGGTCTCTTTTAGGAATGCGAAACTCACTATTAACTTCCGAATTAAATATGCGACGGTATTATGTTGATTCTTTAGCGGGCTGAAAATCCATGGGCCGACATGTTGTAACTATCACTATTTTCGCTTCGACGAAAAAACCGTGCTACTTTGATGAACATTTAAAAATTTACATGAAAGAAATAAATGTTTACTTCCAAAATACCGTTATTCTATCGAAATTGAATCGAAGCGAAAATAGTGATAGTTACAACATGTCACCTCATAATTTTTAGAAATAGTAAAATTTGACTCCAAATATTTTCTTTGTGTATCATGTCGACATTTATAGTTGGAATCGACAACCGAAAATGAATTTATATGTACTGTAATCTTTTTTGGTTCAGCTTCCAACGGTCAATTACTTCCATTTGTTTGGCCGAGTTGGCATCGGTCTTGTTAATATGCGAATTATATATCATCTTTTTGGAAATGTCGAAAGTTTTTAAGAAAAATGGTTTACCTACCGAACTCTTTCATTTTGATTGTGAGCAAATAGGAAATGTGAAAGTTATTCTCGCCTCATTTGTCCGTTTGTTTTGTGGCACATAATACTATCTGGGACTGTTGGAGTAAACATTGTATATTTTCATTTTATTGTAACGTGTAATTTGCTGAATGATGCAAATATAATATTTCGTTCATCACTTTTTACGCTTGTAATGCATTTAAACAAACACTGAGAAGCCTGGATTTTTTTTAATTTTTTATCAGGTACCCATTTTCTTGTTTGACTGGTATTGGCTTTATTACTTTGACAACCGTTTTCTCTCTCTGGATTGCCATTTCAATGGATTCCTTACTCGCTTCCTCACGTTCTTATAATTTCTGTGGGACTTTCATTATCCTATTCTAATGTCTATAAGAGGTCGTTCTAAATACTGTTTCTGCTTCATTTTCCGAGCTGCTATGTTCGTATATCGGCTTAAACAGAAAGTCATTGAACTAAATATTTGAAAAATCAGATAGTCCGTGCTGCTATAAATTTCAACCTGACTTTGATTATCTAAAAGATTCAATTTATATAGTTAAAGAAAGATCCAGAGCTTATCTATAATTTCCAATTGTGGTTCAAGCCGTTTTTCGTCCTTGCTCTTTTGTGCGTGACTTCAGTTTGTGAAAGACAAAATTAGTGTCATGTGAATATATTTTTGGAAAAATTTAGTTTTCTGTTGGCGAAACTAAGAAGGAAAGAGAGTGTCGATTTGCGGTTCAAAATCTCGGCTTGACAAAATAATAAACGCAAGTATATAGTGGCGGTATGTGTGTTTGGGATCGGGCGAATGCGCGCCCTTTAAATTTTTTGGATATGACATTTTTAGAAAACATTTCCATTTATAGTTTAAAATTTGTAAATGCAAATACGCTTTAAATAAAATTAAATTTATTTAATTACAGTGTAAAAATAATTGCAAATTCTGTGTTTGTGCGAAAAAAAACATTTATTCCACATCGCATTGAGAAAAGAAAATAACGTTTATTGTTACTACGTAGTATGTTGTTATTTTTTACTTCGCATAATACCCCATTGCAAAATGAAAGAGATATAACATTTTTTGTACATGAGAGACAAGAAAGGATAAATATCCAAAAAAAATTTGCAGAAGACTTTTTGAGCCACTACACCGCCAAAACCACTATAACCCAAGTATAACAAAACGAAAGTAAAAATTGAGCATAGTATTTTCCTTCGTTTTCATCCAAAATTAACGAAAGTTAAACTTCACATTATAATGATAGTGTTTGTAGCGTATATGTATACTGTGTTGTTACTACTGTATACTGTGTTACCGCAATTTTTCTTTCGTAGGAATGTGTATAGCGTGTAATGTACATGGTTTGTTTTTATTTTTCATGTTCACGACATGAGTTTGGTAATTTTATAAAAATTTGTTAAAAAAATTTAAAGATGTGCGTTAATTTAAATAAAATTACATCAAAATATATTTTATATCTATTCAAATATTGTTTTCATAAATTAATTAATTTCTAGTTCAGTTTTAAGTTTTTAGGTAGCAAACAAATGCGAAAATAATAAACTTGATGTGCAATAATCATAGTACCTATTTGGAAAATTATTTAAACTTTTAATATTACAATCAAAGAATAATTTCAAATTGTGTAATAATAAAAAATAATTAAAAAATTAACTAAAATATAATTTAGATTCGTATATAATATGTATATATGTATGTATATTTTTATACCGCAAATTTAATAAAATAAAAATATTCATTTTAAACCTAAATTTTTATTTTGCTCTCACATTTGGATGCCGCCATCTTTTTCTTCTAACATTTTCAAATATAGCATTTTACATTCATGCACAACCTCGCTCCCGCCATTTTGTTTATTGTCTTTTCTGTTCACAATTCTCCTTTATTGAGTTTCGTTCAGTTTCGAATAATCGCGACACGTTTCATACGTTTTATTTTAATAAATTGCAACTCAAACTTAGAAAAATACTAGACTAAGTTTAGTACTTAAGTACGAATATCGCCAGGAAAATTGAAAGTAAAAATACTTGGGAAAAAATAAAATATTGCCATAAAATATATTCGAACCGAATATTTTTATGGCATCAATTTTTCAAATTAACAAATTTTATTTTTATTTTTATAAATGTAAAGGATTCATAATAAGGACAGATGCCATAGATAAAAATGTTAATTTGAATTTGCAAAAGAAGAGATAAAATCAAAAATACTACAAAAATAGATTATTTTTATTTTATAGTGAAATTTTAAGGGGAATATTTGGCAACTACGAAAATATAACCAATAAATTAGTTAAAAATGAAAATTATTTTTAAATCAATTTTATTTTTATCTCTAAATTACTAAAAAATCTAAATATTATTTGTAGGCGTCATTTTATTATATTTTTTAATTATTTCCTTAAAATAATTAAAAACTAAGAAAACCGCTTTCCTATATATGGAAACCAAACCGTAATAACAACAAAATTTTAAAGTATAAACAATTTTACTGTTGCGCCGCTCACACGCAGGGATTTTTGATTTTCTCTCTTTCTGGTTGTCTGCAAAAAAGCCGCAGTAATGGAATTCCGCCTTAATGCTATAGAAAATTATGGCATTACTATGTATGTTTATTTCTTTCTCGCACATTGAATATTTTTATATAGCGGATCCTTCTTATTTACCTGCAGAAAACAATTTTCTACATGTAAATGCCCCATAAATTAAAATCATTATATGTGTAATTAAAAAAAAAGTCTTAACGCTTTGACGCACACTTTCTAAATGTGTGCTACTCGGGAACACACATTTGATAACTTTTGTAATTGCAATGATATTTCGTCGCGGAAAGAAATGTATTATTTCCGAGTTATTCCATAAAAAATGAAACGTTGTTTGCGCGATGAAAATGTTGTATGAGTGCTATAGCAGGTTTTTTTAGGTTTCAGTGGTTGACACTTGGCCATTTTTGGCCCATTGTGATACCACGCATTCACGCCACATCATTAACCCATTCACCTATTCACCTACTCACACATTTACAGTATACCACCTACACACTGCAAGCTCCATGTCAACCTGTACATTGACATGGACGGTGGGTCGGCGCTGAATTCTGCACTCCATCAGAGGGTCTTACTTGTGTTTATTAACATCACCGATGGTGATCGATGATGAAAATTTGATTTGCATCTAGCCTATGATGGGATTCGAACCCAGTACCTCCCGGTCCAACTGCCGAAGCTTTAACCACTGCACCACTTGTCCGGTGTGCTATAGCAGTTAACTCGCCTTTTCAGAAGCAAGGGAGATATCAAAAA
Source organism: Nephrotoma flavescens (assembly GCA_932526605.1). NCBI lineage: Eukaryota > Metazoa > Arthropoda > Insecta > Diptera > Tipulidae > Nephrotoma > Nephrotoma flavescens. The sequence goes on along the minus strand of OW052222.1, from coordinate 101,473,348 downwards.
AATAAGAGAACAAAACGACATAAGCACAAAAAAACTGAACCGATTTATATCGGTTCATAATTTTTGATGCTTATATTACATTCGCAGCAAACAAACAAATATATTTACAGAAAAATTACACACACTAATACAAAATTGTGTACTATATTCCTTATACGTGTACAAAAACTTCATGTCTCGTGTCTCGGATTTTGAACAAAATCGATACCCGAGGGTCGTTTACAAAATAGAGTGCAATGACTATAACAAATGTTACATCGGACATACTAGAAAAAAACTTATAAAAAAGTAATAGATAGACAGAGACATGAGGACGACAATGTATATTAGACCCAAGACTCAATTCCGCACAACAATTTCGTCTTTATTCTTTTCATAATTTTAATTTTTTCGATTTACACTTATGGTTATGGCGTTATGATACTGACTAGTTTTCAAGTGCTGTAATGTGCTGTAAAACTATTAAAGCGAAAAAGAGAAACAACAAATTTAAACAGTAGACAACACTATGCGCATTTATTTTGACGTTATGGAAATAAAATAATATATCTGTGCGCTGCAATATTTTGTTTTGAAATATGTTCGTGATATACACGTACACATAAAATCACACTACTAAAAAATGACTATACGTCAAAAAAAATAATTAAAGTTGATTTATTTTTTATAGATTTGCCCAATTTAAACTGCTGCTATATCATTTGTTGCTGAATTTATTTCTATTTTTTTTATTTATATGTTGTGTTCACTCATTCTTTCAAGTGATTTGTACTTACATTACTTGTCCTACTCTATTTTCCTTTTTAATCACATGAACCATTTGAAAAACTAGTCAGTGTCATAACACCATTAATAATCGCAGATTTTCCAATTCAATAAATAAACAAATTTCATTTTCACAAATTTTGACTGATTTGCGCGAAAGTGTAAACGAAAAAGTTGTATGACTGCTGTAGCAGTCATGTCGACGAATGTGCTAACTACACATATGTATAATGATTTTAATTTATGCGAGTAAAAAAATAACAACGTGTCGTTCTTTTTTCTCAATGCGATGTCGAATAAATGTTTTTTTTCGCAGAAACACAGAATTTGCAATTATTTTAAAACTACAGTCCCTGTTCATTGAATTATGGAAACTATTAGAATTTTGGAAATTCATAATTTCTGCTATTGTTTTATATTTTAAAATATTTCAAAGTAATAAAATGCATTTAGTATCACATCTGTTTTTCTTTAAGATTATTTTACGACATTCTTAAAAAGCCACAATAAAATTATTACCTGAAAAATGACTGAAATGATCAATATCATGCACATTTTACTTTTATTTATCTTCTCATTTTATGTTTGACGCGCGGTTTGACAAGGTGGTTTCAGAATATTTTTTGACTGAGCTAAAGTAAGAAATAATCTACGTTAAGTGATTTTTATCATTTAATTAAAAAACTTATGTTTAAATTAAAGTGTGTATGTGTGTGTATTTGTGTGTATTTGGAAAGTCTAGCCTAATACATTTATTTTCAAAAATGGGTCGAAAAAAGGACCTAAGCAGTGAAAAAACATACTATCGGAGCATTATTAAAAACAAAAAACCATTCATACCGCAAGATCACAAAAATGGAAAAAGTTTCTTGGTCATCAGTAAAAGACCAAGAGAAGAAACTGTAAGGGGATCAGAAAGTGAACGCCCAGAACAGACCGGAAAATTAGTCAATCGGCCTTAGAAAATCACAGAGCAACGACGAGCGAGCTACAAAAGCACCTTAATGAAGAAGGGCTAAAGATATCAGTGATGGCATTGCATTTGAAATGCAGGCGTCCAGGAAAGAAACCCAGACTCTCTGAAAACATGCGGAAAAAACGTCTTATTTGAGCTAAACTTCATAAGCACTGGACAATAGACGACTGGAAGACGGAAAATCGAATTTTTAAGCATTCATTATATATTTTCAAAAATTAAATAAAATCCTAAAGTTTTTTTTAAATTTATAGGTTATATTTAGTGACGAATGCAGACCAGAGGCCGTTACAGAATCGGCTTAGTTCAACAGAAAGAGACCAGGAGAGAAATTTAGGGAGAACTGCGTAGTCAGGAGCATAAAACATCCATCATCAGTAATGATATGGAGCTGCATTAGTGCAGATGGACCTGATCCAATATACCTCGTAGAGGAAATCATGAAAAAAGAACAATATAAAAAGGTGTTAACAGACGTCTTATTTACTTACATGAGGTCGCTACCTCAAGGCCAATACTCTTACAGTTTTATGCAAAATGAAGCTCCTTGCCACACCGAAAAATTAATAGAGAATGTCCTTCTTAACCAAAATATTGACATCCTCTCTTGGCCTTTCAATTCTCCGAATTTAAACCCTATCGAGAGGCCCAAGTCTTACTTAAGTCCAACGTACATATAACTCCCAATCCTACACAGTGTCCATTCTAAAAACAAATATTGAAAAAATATGGAAAAATAGTGATCAAATTCGCAATATGATCAATAGTATTTGTAGCATGCCTGAAATAATAAAAGCTGTGATTAAAAATAAAGGTAGTTTAACCAAATTTTAATTGTTTTCCAATTTATGTATACTCAAAATTATTTTAAAGAATTAAAACATTTGAAAAAAAAATCTTGTTTTTATTTATATTTTGATAAAATACTGGAGTTTTTCACTTGTTTGAAGCACTGCTTCACGCTTCAAAATAAGTCGTCATAGATAAATCTCTATATATTTATAAAAACATTGCCTTTAAAAAAATCATTTTTGAAATCTTTTCGCATAGTATGCAATATAATTTATCGAAAATAATTTACATAAATATATTTTGATAAATGTCAAAATGTACACATAATATTTTAGTGCTGCTTGACCGAAAAAAGTTTGGTTGAAAAATTAGTCGCAATTAAAACCAATTTCATGGATAAACGTGGAAAGAAATAATGATGAAGCTGCTTCTTTGAAGTATTGTGTGGCACCGCCCATTATGTGTAGATAAAAAAAAATCTTAACACTTTAACGCACACTTTCTAAATGTGAGTGCTACTCAGGTTCACACATTTGATAACTTTTGCAATTGCAATGGTATTTCGTCTCGGAAAGTAAAGTATTGTTGACAATTGAAAAATAAGTCGTTATTCCTTAAAAAATGAAAAGGTTGTGATGTCTAAAAAGTGAAAGAACAAAACGACATAAACACCAAAAAACAACCGATTTGTACCGATTCATAATTTTTGATGCTTACATTCGCAGAAAACAAACAAATATAAACCACAGAAAAATTACACACTCTGTAACGAACAGGCCTCCATTCGAAAACCCGATGTTAACAGAAATTTTTATCAATCTAGTTTTCTTTTTTTTTTAACGGCCGCTTCACCAACTGCTCAGTATGGGGGTCTTTAAATTATTTAAGCACTAGATTGATCTGTTACATACCGTTTAAATACGAGAAAAAACAGGAAATGCATACAGTTTATCCACACTACCGAATCAGATTCCCATTCTAATTTTTTTTAGATCACGGCAGTTTGAATTATTAAAGCAAAACGCACATACACTACATCAACACCAAAGCCAACAAAAAACACCTTATTTTTTTCAATAAATTCATATATTTTTTCACACAACATCTTTAGTACTATTTGATTTTTTTTCCAAAAAAAAATGTAGATTTTAAATCGTCTTTTGTTCTAATATCATATAGTCGCATTCGTTTTTCCAAACTATCCCAAAGATGTTCGATGGGGTTGAGATCTGGCGATTGTGGAGGGTTCTGGGATCTGGGATTGTGGGATTGTATGTAGGTGGGGCAACATTTTTTTCTATTCTATTAACTTAATTATTTATACTATTATCGTAACCCAGGGCTTAAGGACGTTCTTGGCGCATATTCTTGAAATCGGTTGAAATTTCCACATGTGGAATATAATTTGCTTTAAAATTCTTTATATTATTATAATTTTTCGCCGACTACTTTAATTGTTTTTTCAAATTTATATGCAAGTTTTCTATTGTTTATTTCCCTACTAATGGAAATGGAATAATTCCGCATCGATTTACCCAGTCGTCCCTTAGTAGGGAAATAAATAATAGAAAATTTGCAAACAAATTTGAAAAAACGATTAAAGTAGCCGGTGAAAAATTCGAATAATATAAAGAATTTGCTTTAAATTATATTCCACATATGGAAATTTCAACCGATTTCAAGAATACGCGCCAAGGTCTGAATGGGATTTTTCTAGCCTGCTGATGGCGTCAGTGTAAATATTTTGGAAATAAATTTATTGGGAAAAATTATTTCCCAGTTAACTTGGTTTCGAAAATGTATATTAAGAATTCAATCCGGATTGAACCCGGATCGCGTTAACTCGATTCGATCTATAAAATTTGTAGAATCGAGTTAATTCAATCCTTAAAAACGCCAATATATACGGAATCGAGTCGGAAAACAACAACAACAAATTTTTATAAAAATATTAATAATAAAACAACGCCATTTTTATTTCGTTTACCATTATTTGCGAATATATATTTTGTTTTTAAATATTTTTATTTTTATTTGAATTTAAATAAATTTAGAAACATGTATTTAGAATAATGTTTTTGACGTTTATCTCAATTCGGTTTCGATTCGACCCCAACATAAGTCGCCAATATATCGCTAAAAAAGATAACTCGGTTTCAATCCAAAGTTAACTCTAAGTTGATTCGATCCGGATTGAATCTCTAATATATACGTAGCAACTGATTCAACCACTACGTTAGAAAAATAATACAAGTAACAACTATGTGACATAATATATACAATAATATGTATAGTGTCCAAGTTGATTACAAGAATTAATGCTCGAATTAGGAAACCGAAAAAAGTACAAATGATGGTAATCATAATGTCAGATAAATAAAAATGATTGCGAGCAAAGAGAGTTTTATAAACAGTACCGAAACAAAAGAAAAAAATTCATCAAAAAACGCATGGGTTATACGATTCAAATGGGTTATACACTCACACCAGTTTATTTATTTTATATCCATTTTTCAACCACAAAAACTAAATAAAATGGCTCAATTAAAGTCCAAACCACACAAATGTGTGAATAAAAAATCATAGTATGTAATGGCGTTTTTGATAAAAAATTTAGCTTGAATTGAAGTACAACCAACAAAATTGTGAGTATAATTATAGTGTTTTTTTTTCGGACGAAATAAGTTTGAAAGTAATGCGCAAATGTGTAAGTTGGCTCAAAACACATACAAAAATAAATTTTTGACATGGTACTTTTGCCGTACTCGCACAATTGTGTTAGTAAAACACAAAAGGGATATAATTGTATTTACTGGTTATGCACTTACGCATCTTTGCGACTTTGCGTATATTTTTCTACTTCTAATTTTTTTGTGTAGCAGAATAAATATCGCACGAACTCGTACACGAGTTTTTTTTATTTATATTTTGCTTTACATATTTTATATTTGTGTAGTTTTCTTTTTTTGATTTTCGATTAATTCCTTTTTCGTATTTTATGAAGACAGCTTGTGTACAAACAAAAATTTCAAGGTTGTTATCCCGTTATGAATATACGCATATTATATAGATACAGGGTGGCTGAGACCAAATGTTACAGACTTCACTCTGCTGTCATTTGTGTAGTTGTCATTTTTGCGTGTCAATTTTTTGACAGATTGAAGTTTGATTAGTTGTTTACATGTGGTCAACAAATAATTGTTCTAAATTAATATCTTCATAAAAAAATTGTAATGGAATTCAAACGTAATAGTGTAATTGCACTGTATTTGGTTGGAAATTCACAAACAGCAATAGTTCGTCAGCTCCAGCATTTGAATGTGAATAAAATGTTTGTGTATCGAACCATAACTCGATACAACGAAACTGGTAGCATCGCTAAACGCAACAGAGGCGGTCCTAAAAAGACAGCAACATAAAAAAAAAATACGAAAGTGTTGATGCATTGAAGTCAGTTCTTGTTCGAGAATTGATTGATTGATTGATTGATTGGACTGTAGAACCAAGTACTTGACAGGTGGTCCCGGATAACGCCGGGCCTATTCCTACAGCCTGTTTACACATAACAATAGGAGGGATAGGAAAGGTTTTTTTTTTTTTTTTTTTTTTTTTTTTTGGGACGGAACGACCCGGTTTCAGACACCTAGCGATCGTACGGCACAACACAATTCTAATCTACTTCTAACTACTGGAGGGAGGATAAAGGCTTAATAGGTTTAATGGATAACGATGGTATTGGTCTTCAACAATTGCTTCTTTAAATCAGCAACCTGAGGGAAAAATTTTATTATTTCACGTACATCCTGAAATTGAATTCTAAATTAATGCTTTTCGGCTTCCTAAACAAGTTGATTGATTGAATCAGCCCGGTTACAAACACCTAGATAAAGTCGATAGTTAGTAACACATTAACAAGGCAATTCTAATCTACACAATCTGCAATTGGATGCTTCATTTGCCAAAACGATTAACTCCGTAAAACAAAAAGTTGATAAAAACTGAGAAAATACGAAAATGTTTTTTTTAAATTCCTCATAAATTGCAACTTTAGTTACTTTTAATTTTGTCATTTAGTGGTGTTAACACTTCTTATTCCAAAAATTTGTTTTGAATATATACCGTTAGGAGCCAATCAAGTAGGTTGATATTAAAATTTACAAATATTCTAAAAATGGAGTTAATCGGTTTGGCTTGTGAACCATCCATTAATATTTCAAAGGAATATTATTTCACCTACATCGGTAGATTTCCTGAAATTTAATTCTAAATTAATATTTTCCGGCTTCCTAAATAATATAAACATTTATTAATTTAATCCTAATGCAATTCCACAACTTAAAGTAGAATTTCCTGAAACCATAATTGTTTAAATTATATTAAAAATTACTCTAAAATCCATAAGTATTTAATAAAAAATATGTAAGGCATCCCAAAGGCAATGGTACATATTCGATTAATTACCAAGTAATTTATACTGCACAGGACATATTATGCCGAGCATGGCAATGGAGCTTTATCGTTCCTCAACCAATTTCTGTCAAATATGGTGTGCAGAATTGGATTGTCACTATAACATTATGCTCAATGGAACTAGGCCATTTCTCAACAAATGATGGTCAAATTCAGTGTGCAAAGCTGAATTTGACGAAATTTTGGGTTTCGGATATAACGAATTAAACCAGGCCGCCTCCTAACCTACAACTTTAAAATTCATTTTGCAGTGCTGGGCTAGGATTCTAATAAGAAAGGTCAGCTTAAATTGGGATTTTAACGTGTCTCTTTGATGAAGTTCTACAATTCGAATATTCTAAATGGAACTTGGGGATCATATTAATAAATATATATTGTCAAATCAGGTATTCAGAATTGGGTGGGGATTTAAAAATGGTATTTAGCGAAGTTTTAGAATTCGACCGTCCTAGGCAATTTATTAATCAATCATGTTCGAATCTTGTATGTTGAGCTAAATTGCGACTCCAACATAAATCCCGGATGAAGTTCTGGATCTTTCCACAAAACAAATCCGAAAGCAATCGGCCAACTAACTATCCAGTTCGTTTATTCACCATAGCTGAAACAAACTTCGCTTAACCCGCTAAGAGATGAACCAGTCAAATCCAGCTTCCCAAAACTGAAGTTTGCTAGAATTCCAATCCAGCCCAATTCATACCCAAAAATTAATTTATGTATCTTCTGCAGTATACTGTCTAGAAACAGATTACTGAGACAATTTCGCACATCTCAGTCATTCAAAAAAGATCAAGGTTTACGTGATGTGGTGGCACGAACGGAAAATAAAACCACGCGGAATGCTTCTTACATAATTGGTGCATGAGCAATTCATTGAATACGATTTAGAACTCATCAATACTTGTGTCTGACGTTCCCATGCAATTGCGAACCTGTTTCGAGAAATATTGTCGAGTCGGATAAATTCTTTCATAGAAAACAGTGCCAGCAGTAAGCAATCTAAATGAATAACCAACATTAATAGCCCGAGGCACATCAAAGATTTACTTGTCGTTACAACGAATATAAAAATTAAAAACCATTTTCCCTTTGCCATGCCGTAACACATATCGCTCATGACATGAAAAAGAGACACAACTCAAAAATTAAAATTTTGCAGGAGAGCAAAAACAAAAAATGCTAATTACGTTATTAGATTCCAAAATCCTAAAACGAAGAATGGCACTTTGTGCTCTATCATTTTCGATGAAGGAAAAATAAAACTGTTTTTATTGAGGGATATGGATACTAATATTGCACATCTTTCTAGTGAATTAACGGAAAAAGTTCATTTGTTTTCAGTTGTGTCACCCGTCCATACCACGGCGATACAAATCTTTAAAACTTTTCAAAATACAAATTTTTACCGCGCATTATTATTAAAAATAATTTAATTAAATAAATTATAAACCATTTAAATAGACTGTAAAAAAAAATAAATAATAATAACACCTATCAATGTATGTACATATTATTATTACAATACATACCTACATGAATTTAAATTACATTGGGGAAATCACACGATGACTCATTTGAGTTGAGACCGGTTTCTAACCTCAAAAAAAAAGCATTCACGCGCACACACGTCACATGAGTCCCAGCTCATCGATAAATTTCTATGTATGTGTAAAAAATTGTAGGAAAAAATCATTTTAAAATGTCTTCGCATGGTTCACCCAATATAACATCGTGTACGTCCACACCGCGGCAACCCCTGTCCGTCTCCCCGATCACCCCACCCATAAAACTTATAATTGTATAGGTAAAGTACAAAGCAACGAAGAAGCTACCGGACTCAAGCAACCGCAATATGGATATGCACATCGAAAATGTTTTACACAATAACATAAATGATAAATGGATTTTACACATATACAATAATACATTGAACTAATTATTAAAATAATTATAAATAAAAACAATCAATTATATTACATATACATATTATCCACATCCCCTTTCCTGTCTGCCATCACAATTGTGTGGGTAAGGCAAAAGAATCATGTCAAAAACTTATTTTTGAAATGCATTCTGGGCCAACACACACTAAAAAAATAAAATAAAAGACACAGAAAAAAATAAATATATACAGAAGTAAAGCTGCATACAAAATTTTTACGCATATTTTCATAGTAAAATATGGGGTCACGATCCGGTTTTATGTTTACTAAATTTAAAATTACGGTTATAATCTGAACGAAAAAAAATTGAAACAAAAACAATATGAAAAGGCAAAGAAACGCTAAATATTCGAAGAGTTGGATATTCTAAGTTTATTATTTTAGTCGTAAAATGAGTTTGTATTTTGGGGTTACAATCTAAAAAAGTTGTTTCAAAATTTTGTATGCAGCCCCACCCCCGTCCACACTACCCCTCTCTATGTAAAAGATTTGTTTGGCAAGAAAAGGGATATATACATATATATTTTACATATAGTAGTATTCAAATCTCGCTGGAATTCTGACAGTTCTCGCGCAGAAGTAATATGGCGGGTGCACAGTGATGTATTAAGTATAATATTCATGATTTTTTGTTTACATTTTTACGTTGTATTTGTATTTAAATGGAATAGGAATTTTAAGATACAATTAAAACACAAAGTTTAGATTTTATAAATTAAAATGATATTTAATTCGATAAGTAAAGTATTAGTTCAAAATTCCATTAAATTGAAAACTTAATTTACTTTTTTGTTGTTGTGGTTTTGTGCGATACGAATCACATTTGGTTATTTATTTTCCCTAGTGCGTACCAAAATTAAATGTTGTCATTGTTTCCAAAAGGCGTGCAATATTTTTTTTTTTTTTTTTTTTTTTTTTTTTTTTTTTTAGACCTATTAATTTTCACTTGAATCAGACAATATCAACGCAGATATTGATAAAACCTAGCAATAACCAGGAGAGATCATTGCTGTCCATTGCCATTCAATGTAACATCTAATAACGCATGTTCGTTTGTGAACTAAATGCTGATTTGTAATCGAAATCAAATTGATAATATATCAAGTGTAAATTGACGGGTGCCGGACTTGGTGTTTACGAAATGAGCCAAATATTTTCAGTGTATCAGAATCATTATAACTTTTCGTTCTAAATGATGCCCACCACAAACCAGAGAAATTGAAATTGATGTTGTGAGAAATCTCATCTGTTCTTATAAAACGAAGGCCCTTTAGAGTTCTCTTTATTTTTGAAAACAGAAAAAAAAGTCAAATGGCGAGGCGACCACGTCCGGCGAGTATGGAGGCTAGGGTATCATTACAGTCTCGTTTTTGACCAAAATATTACGAATAAGCAATGAAGTGTGAGCAGGTGCATTATCGTGGTGCAAAATCCATGAATTGCTTTGCCACACACCCTGTATTTTTTCGGATTGCTTCAGGCTTGTTGTCATCCGTTGTTGAGGTGCTGGAGCATCCAGTACTCTCGTCATCTTCAACGTATTCACGGCCTTCTTGGAAACGGGTATACCACTCGTAAACCATTGTTTTACTCGTAGTAGACTCACCATAAGCAATATTTAACTTTTTTTAAATTTTGCCGCATTCTTTTCCATTCTTATAGTAAAATTTAATACAAATTCTCTGATCCATGAATTCACCGATCCTACCAAAACACATATTATAACTTTTTGACAGATGACAACAAGGCCCCGTTCATTCTCACCTCATGTTAAACGCCTGAGTAAAAATTTTGTACTATTGTTTTCGATGCTACATTATTCAATTTTTTTGTTTATTCCAATTTAGTTAATTAAGCTCTTAGGCCGAGCCGAATTCATACTTCTTCGCTCATTCACCCAAACAATACTTTCGACCAATCATATTGCTTCAAAATGACGCTTTCTTTCAATATGAGCATATGATTGTTCGAAAAAACTACCTGAATGAATGAACGAAGAAGTATAAATTCGGCCTTAGCCACATTTTTTATCTATGCTAGTGCTCGTTCAGTAACGAAAGCGTTCGAAAACAATAGCAAAAATTTAACAAACGAAACGTAAAAAAAACTCGGTCGCTTTCAATAATGCCTAGACATAATGCCCAATTTGACCCAATTAGCCTAATAACATAATTAAGATCAAGATGTACCAGTACTTGGAGCCCATTCCAATGAAAATGTTACTAAATTGAGTTACAAACTAATTACAAATTTGTTACGCAGTTAGAATATTAGTTCCCATTCCATACTTTCCGTATTTCTGTTAAAATTTATTGTATCGTACTAGGAGTGGTACTGGAAATTTTTACAAACTAATTACAATATATTGGCATTGTTCAACCCCGAAAAAACTACCCTAAGGGATACAACCCTTTAAAAATTCCATTTTCCTTACACTACACGTTTTTTGAAATTTCTGTTAATATTTATTGTATTGTGTAATAAGGAGAGAGATACTAGAATCTTTTACAAACTAATTACAATATATTGGAATAGTCCAATTCTGATGGAGTTAAGGGCCCCGTTGGAGTGAAACTCTTCAAAAACCATAGTTTCCTGTATAATACTAATACACTTCCTATAATTTAACAGTCCCCAAGTTCAAACAAAACCAACTAGATCCAATACAAATACGCCAAATTATCTTCCTGTACAAGCAAAGGGTACCCCTGATTGCGGGTTTCAGTTGTTGTAATAAATTCAGGTTCACCCATTTCTTGCACAGTGTCTCCATTTAGGCCTTCCCCGGGAATAGGGAATTGAGATAAATATTTTCATTGCATTTTTGTCTAAATTGTGTTTTTTGGCCTGCTGAAATCTTATAGGGAAAACTAATTTACCAAACTAATTTCTTCAGTTCATTTTTTGGCCTAAATACAATTTTAAAAATAAAAATATAAAATAATTAATAAAATATTTTTCCAAACTCCCCACTCCCAGGGCAAGCCAGAATAGAACCACAGGAAGGTAATTCGATACATTATGATCGATTTTGTGGGTGTGGTCTGTTGTGACCAGTGACTTCGATGTCGGACAGTTTTGAATTTTGTTGTTCGTCCTTATTTCCGAAATTATTTTTATTTTTATATAAAAGAAATTTTTAGAAAAATGTGTACCATACATAATATTGTGGAGCCGTAAATCTGAAGCCCGCCAAAATATGAAACCTTACGAAACCAACTTGAAAATAAAAAAAATACCGAGAAAATTACGAATAGAGAAAATAACTGCAAGAATAAAAACACGGGGGACTGTATAATTCAGAAACGGAGCAAGAATTTTGCAGCCTATATAAATGAGCAGATATGCTCAAAATTGGATGAGTGACTATCAAATTTATTATTGCTAATAAATAAAAAATAAATTAAATAAATAATAAATTCAGATATACTCATTGCTTGTACAGAAAGATAATTCGATGAATTATGATCGGTTTTGTTGGTGTGGGCTATTGTAATAAATGCGCCCCCACCCCCCTTCCCGCGACACAAAAAATATTTTTCGGGGTCGAACTATGCCTATATATTGTAAATTATTTAAGCGCGAATTTAAAGTTTACCCAGCAGTGACAATGGACAACACTCTAATTATTATTCAAATCCTATAAAGTATAGCTACTTTTAGTAGCCAATCCTGAAGAAATCGGAGACTTCAAAAACCAACTGAAATTAAATCGCAGACTTTTGCAGCTATTTCTACGCCAATGTCATGAAGATTTTTCGGATGGAATTCTCGATTTTATTATAAAATTCATTACTCTATTTTTTAATTTATCTGGGTTGGGTACGTAATCCCAATTACAAAATCCCATATTGAAAATTCCAAAATAAAAATCCCAAAACTATAAAATCCCAAATTTCAAAACCCCGAATTTTAAAATCCCGAATTTTAAAATACCAAATTATAACATCCCCATTATTACTACTTCATTAAAAAAATTTGAATATGTTGTTGTATAATTTTTGTGTAGAAATTGTGAGTTAAGGTATAACCAGAACCAGAGATCAGCGACAAGCTACAACGCCTGTCAAAATAAAATACACGTAAACCATAGGATGCTAACACAACCAATGTCGCTGGCGACGACGACATTGTCGCTGAATTTTTTTTAGAATCTATTCTAATTTTGTCGCCGGCGTTGCAGTACCACCAAAATAAGTTTCAGATTATTATGTTGGTAAACATTTTTTACAACTGTTTTAAAATGAATTTCAATCAAATCTGAATGCAGTACACAATTTTTTATGTAAAAAAAATAAATAGAGTCGATAAAAAGATAAATAAAATATTTTAGGGTTAATTTATTATTATTTTTCTTGTTTTGTCGCTTCAACGCTGACGCGCTTGTTTTGTTTACTAAAGCGACATCGCCGGCAGGCAAATGTATTTTGCCGATGTGTCTTGTCGCTGTATCTCTGGTTCTGTTTAAAGCATTAATCTTAAGTTTACCAATTTTACAATAGTTTTGATATTACAGAGATTGTTCATTTATAGTAGTAGTCTGCATATTTCAAATGTTCAAATCAGATTTCGTTTATTTTTCCAATTTCAAACCAAAATCATTTCTTAGAAAGAATTTTAAAGGTATGTACATATTTATTTGATGCAAATCGAATTTTCATCATCGATTACAATCTGTGATGTTAATAAACACAACTAAGACACTCTGATGGAGTGCAGAATTCAACGCCGACTCACCGTCCATGTCAATGTACAGGTTGACATGGAGCTTGCAATGTGCAGGTGAATATGTTGTTAATGTTAATGTATCAACCACTGAAACGTAAAACCTACATATTTATTTTACATGTATGCAAAAAAAATAGTTCATTATTTAATGTATTTGTACTTAGGTCTCAAAACAAAATGAAGATAGTCAAAAACCACAAAGGTAGGAATAATTATGACGGATTCTGTTATCATTTGGACTCAGTGAAAAATAATACTTATAAATGGAGATGTGCAGAAAGAAAATTTTTTTCTTGCAAATGCAAAATCTTAGCATTTCTTGAGAAAAATGAACACCAAATTATAACTTCGTTGTTTGATCATTCACATGATCCTTCAGAGAGCTTTAGAAATTGATCTTGCTGGCAGTAATGCAAAGCTAAAAAACCAGGCGCTAAATAGTTCCGTACCACGCAAATAATTCGGGAAGTCATTGTAGAATGTAAACGTACAGTATGTGCAACAAGAGCGTGTACGGCAAAAAACTAAGTAAAAATAAAACTACGATTTTTTTGTTTGTTTTATTATGAAAGTTTGTTGTATTTTCTAGGGCGCTATCAACTAATACATAGTAAAGTTACCATTACTGTTAATAATTGCACATACAATCAACCAATTTTTCTGCATACTGTGGTGGCAAATTTTTCCGTGTCTCCCGGACAACTCTCGCTAGACCGCTCAAATTTTTTATATGGAACATTTTCAGCTTATTCTTCAAGAGTGCTTATAAATTTTGATCCGATTGGAATTAGGTGACTGAGATGGCCAATCTAATGTTGTGATGTCCTTTTTGAGCTTAAATTCAGAACAGTGTATGCTATGGTGTTTTGAATCGCTGTCTTCTTGCAACATCCAATTAGAGTTCCCCGCTTCAAACTATTTAAGGACAGATAGTAATAAACCTCGAGAATAAATTTTATTCATGAAAAGTCCCATCCTCATACATGGAGCTAGGGCGGATGGTTCACAGTATGGAGTATCTTTTTTTTTTTGCTTAGTTGGCCAAACACGCCTTTTAACATTAAAACCCCAATCTTTGATTTTATGTTCATTGGCCGATTGTAGTCGCTTTTCCATGTATTTTTATGAAGTCAGTTCTTGTTCGAGAATGGAATAAAATTCCGCAAGCCCACGTTCGGTCAGCATGCAATGCTTTCTATGGAAGACTGAATCAAATAATCAGAGCCAAAGGAGGTCATATCGAGCAGTAACATGTTTTTCATAAAATGTAATATGTTTTCAACATATGTATTCCACGAAATTTCAATAAAAAATAATCAAAATTAAAAAAATTACAGCGTTTTATTTTGGTAACACTTGGTCTCAGCCACCCTGTATATATTTTTGTTCTCAAGATATAAATTGGTTAGCTCGATAATATGTACATACGTATTCAACTAAATAGATTTCATGTAGTTTAAGAAATATTTAATGATTCTCGGTTACAAATAATTGGGAAACGATTATAAATTAGGTACAAATACAATTATAAATATGTTCGATCAACATAGGGCCTACTTTTTAATTAAACCCGAGCAAGCAGTGCGCTGTCAAAAAATACTCTGTGTTTTTTTATTCAACCTGAGTAATTTTACCCTGCACACTATGTTTTTATTTGTGAACTGTGCGTACACCGGGCATACTCGGTTCTTCAAATTTTAATCTGAAATGAATGCCAGTGTACGAAGAGCATGCAAAGTAAAAAACAAGTTATTACTCTATGCACACTGGTTCATTTGGCACTGCACAACCTGTGCTCGGTGTACAATACCCAGGGCAAGCCTGCTTGCTCGGGTTTAATTAAAAAATAGACCCATAGATTAAAATAAGTAATGATTATTCTAAATGACAAAACATCAATTTGACAGATTTTTGTAATGAAAGGATAATTTTTGGATTATGAAACGATTTTTATGGAACGATATTGCCACAATGACAATCTATGAATATTTTAACAGATTTCTTATTTATGAATAATTGGCTGCATATTTTTCAATTATATTAATCAGCTATAATGTAAAATATCAAATATTTGCATCCAAAATAATAAATTTTCAATTATTAATCAATTTAATAAAAGGACCATATTTTTTTGGTGTTGCCGTTCTAGAAAAGGTAAAATTGCAAAATTGTGATTATATTAAAATTATTAAATAAATATAATTGCATAATTTTTTCAATGCTGATTTGGATGTTTTACATTATATCTTTCTACTACATCTCATTATAATTGGGGAGTCCGTTAAATCTGAATGTCCGTTAAATCCGAATGTTTTTCAATTAAATCGACTATAGATTTTGCACTTGTCCTTTAATATGGCTATCTAAGACAGAACTCGTTTATCTCTTAACCGATTATGAAGGGATTTTTTTTGTTGGGTGTAAATGGGACTCATAAACAGTTTTTGGGAAGAAGTTCTGGAATATAGCCATCTGGGAAGGAACTCAGGCATTCTTTAGCTGATTATGTTGGGATTGGGTGTGTTAGATGGAAATGGGATTCTTAATTTATTATTGAATGTATTTCTGGAATATGTTCAAATGGGACGGAACTCGATCATGGGATTCTTAAATGATTTTTGGAAGAAGTTCTGTAATTAGGACACCTGGAACGGAACTCGACCGATTCTTAATGTTTGTGATGGGGTTGGGTATGTTGGATTGAAATGGGATTCTTAATTGATTTTTTAAAGGAGTTCTGGAATATGGCCACCTGGTACGGAACTCGTTCAGTTCTTAATCGATTATGATGGGATGTTGGATTGGAATGGGATTCTTAATTGATTTTTGGAAGAAGTTCTTGAATATGGCCATCTGGGACGGAACTCGTTCAATCGATAACTTGTTCCACATGTAACCAAAATAGCGTTATTCCAATTTCTATTTGAGTATCGTATCCATGCTGCTTGACTGAAGATATCTATACTAATTTATTAAAGGCTAGCTTCGACAACCTTAAATGTTTTTTAATAGATGATTCATTTCCTTTTAGTATCACATCAATCATCAAACTATGTTTGATATTGCAATACTTCAAACCCTATAATATTTTGCACAAAAAAATTAATCATTTACACGAATATTTTGTTGGAATAATATTCTACCTATTTCTTGTATTCAATATACATACCTGTCGCATTTCACGTTTCTCTATCAAATCAAACAATTGTTGGTCAGTCTCCAATAGTTTGAGACATAACCTTTTGTTTTTCTGCACCAAATGGTTTAGTAGAATAAAATTTCTTTTTATATCCATAACTTATTAATTTAATTTTATAAAAATATTTTAAACAGTTTCTGCAAGTTAAATTTATTTATATGAACTATGGAATTTTTTATGTTTTGATCCAGCTGTCAGTAACACATTTCGAATGGGTTTCACCAAAACCAACAACAATATAAAGCCATGCTAATGCAACAAATACAGAAAAAACTGCACTATAGATAGTTGTATTAGAACATATGTGTAGATTGTGTGTGCGCACTAGTTTAATAAGTAGTGGTGCGAAAGAAAAAAATTAACATGGGATTGTTAGTGTAACCAACATAATCTTCTGTAGTTTGTTGTATATTTGTATCTGCGTTTCAGACGTTGTTCAGGGCTTTTAATTGTTGTTGGTTTTGGTTTCACATATTTATTAAAGATGGCGGCGAAGTAAGTCTATTCAAATAAGTTTCAAATAAGTATACGTTTCGAAAAGGGCCATAAATCACAATTTTGCAATTTTACCATTTCTAGAAACGGCAACACCAAAAAAATATTGTCCTTTTATTAAATTGATTAATAATTGAAAATTTCTTAATCGTCTTACATCTTGAGAACAAAAATAGGTATATATCTATATAATATGCGTACATTCATAACGGGATAACAACCTTGAAATTTTTGTTTGTACACAAGCTTGTCTTTATACAATACGAAAAAGGAATGAATCGAAAATCAAAAAAAGAAAACTACACAAATATAAAATATGTAAAGCAAAGTATAAATAAAAAAAACTCGTGTACGAGTTCATGCGACGTTTATTCGGCTATACAAAAAAAAATAGAAGTAGAAAAATATACGCGTGTAAGTGCATAACCCGTAAATGTAATTATATAAAATAAATAAACTGGTGTGAGTGTATAACCCATGCGTTTTTTAATGAAATTTTTTCTTTTGTTTCGGTACTCTTTATAAAACTCTATTCTCTTTGCTGCGAGACAAATTAGAACTGGAGCATATAACATACCTTGTATTTTTATAAAATAAGTTTACTTTTATACAAAATGTTTATTGGATTCTCCTTTAATTATTTATATTTATAGCGCTGGCGAAGACGATGGTTTACACTTAAGCAAGGAGAACTACCTGGACAATTTTTCCTCGAGTACTACACCGATCGTAATTGTCGCAAAAAGAAAGGCATTATTGATTTAGATCAATGTGAACAGGTTGATGCCGGGCTTCGGATGAATAATAGTAAACATAAATTACCATATATGTTTGATGTAAAAACACCGACAAGGGTTTATTATTTAGCCGCTGATACGGATGAGGAGCTTAAGGGTTGGGTTAATTGCATTTGCCAAGTGTGTGGGTTGCAGGATTTGTCGAGACAAGGAGATGATCGACATAGTAAGTTTATTATTTTGTTATTTAATTAATTTTAAGGTTCAAATTAACTTCAAGTTCTTAAGTATTCTAAAAGGTTTCGTTATATAAGCGTTTGGTCCGATCCAGTATATAATATTATTGGCAGCCGGAGATAACCCGTTATATAAAAAAAATATGTCCAAAGATTTATTTCATAATATAGTCGTGGTTAGGAGAATAGTAAGGATCGTAGAAACTCCTGCTAATTTTTTGCTTAGTTACACACGTAACTTAGTTACATAATAAGGATAATGTTAAACCGATTAACAAAACAAAACAAAAAATTAAAAGATCATTAGTCATACAATGTAATTCGGTCTGCACTGGGACAAACTGCTTCTTTAGCCTGAGTTGAAATTTTATTTGCTCAAATTAAAATCGAACATGTGTGTTTTTTGTTCAAACTATTTGACTTAATTCTAATTGGTTCGTTTTTGTAGTACATTGGGTGTTGGTGTCCATGGTGTCTCCAGATGAAGGAACTCATGATTACATAAATTCCTGGGTATGGATATTGTATGATTTTCTATCTTTGTGTTTGTGTCAATTCTCAAGACTGCACCAAAATGTTTACAAATCCGCCTAATTGTTTCATCGGTCGCTATCGGCTAAGAAAGAAATATCATGACAATTTTTTCCAACCTCGCGACGTCGGAAATATTTGACATATTATAATAAGTAAACACAGAGTTGCAATTTGCATTTTTTTGTGAATTTTTGATTTATAATTTTGCTAAATTTTTAATAAATTATTTTTTATTAATGTTTTTTAATAAATATTAATACAACCAAGTCTAACGATGAAATAATGGAAACAAAATAAAGAAAATAAAATGAATAAATTAGAAAGTGGATTAACCGATGAATATGTATGAATGGCAATGAAGTTACTTTTAGATTTATTTACTTAGAATTTGACTAAACTATTTATAAAGTAAAGACAATTATTAATTTAATTAAAAAGTTACTTAAACGAATTACCACTGCGTATGTACACGGCCAAATAGTAAAAAAAAAACTCGTAAACACGAAAAAAACAAATGCTATGGAAATTCTTTTTTGTTAAGTTTTTTTGCTTTATTTATTTATGAATTATCTCGTAAATGTAGCAGAAAAATAAATTTTCATTCTCCCGAGCGTAACTATGTGTCCATCAAAAATTTCTTAAAAAATAGCATTCTAAAGGTTCTGTTTAAATTTGAAATACATTTTAACTAAATAGCCATAATTAATTATTACACCTTATTTAAAGGAGAATGTTATCAGCTTTTTAGTGAAATCAGCCTCCCTATTCCTGAATACGATACGAAAACGAAAATGCAAAAGTCATATTTGAATTGAATCAGATTCGTACGATTCTTATTTAAAATTGAATAGGAATCTTATACTTTCGTTTTCGTATCGTATTCAGGAATAGGGCTGCAGTACTTGAAAATGAAAATGGTTATTTCTCTTGATATTGAAGTTAATATAGTTTAACGTGCGAAGTGGTAGAAGTAACCTCACCTTCGTTTTGATCAAAGAATCCAACGGAACCATTCGTGCCAGCTACTTTAGGGACACTTTGTATAGATTTGAATTTACTTTGCTTTTTGTTAATTAAGTTTATGATTTTTTGAAAGAACTTTATTTTCTCAATGCATCACAAATTATATTTTTTCCCTGTCCAATTCACACCAGGTGCAAGATCACTCGAATTTGGGACATGATTTGCACTAATCCTAGTACCAACAGCCACACATTGCGTTAAAAACTGAGTTTTTTTTACTGAAAAACGAACGCCTATCTACCAAATTGGTGTAAATTTTTACCTACCATTTTCTTTTGTATTTTTATTTCCACTCAAGTTTTTATTTTTGTTTATTTTATTTTTTGACAGGTAATGTTTTGGATAGGTGATATTTGGTATTTTTCGTGAATTATAATATATTTTTGAAATAATTAAACGAAATAAAAAAATTGTTAAAATTAAAATTTGCGTAAAAATAATTTTTTCTCTTATCTTCATTTTTGGGTCTTTTCTTAGAATCAAGTTAGAGGCATGTTGTTTTGTTTCTTTTATAGAGAGCCCGATAATCTTTAAAGGCTAACGAACGACACTATGAACAATGAAACAGCATGAAAAATAATTTTTAAGGCCCCGATTCACGTATTTTGCAAAAACACGACTTTTCGTGGTACCATAGCATAAAAACTAAACAACCGATCGCGAACGTTTATGTCTTAAAATTTTAATTGTAGTTTTTTAGGAAAATTGACGGTGGCTTTTTCCATTTTCCTTCTAGTTTTTCCGCTATGGCATTACAAAGTAAACAATATACGGAAAAATCGCAAAAGTTTTGGTACCATTGCGACGATATCAGTCAACAAAACCTAGATTATGATATATCAAAAGACGCAGAAAAAAATCTGAGATGATTGACGGTGGCGATTTGTTAAATTTTAAGTATTAACCGAAAAATTAGCAAAAAATAAATGGGTAAATAAAAAGAAAGCAAAGTAAAGAACCAATCGTAAAATTTATTGATTTTATTCCTAATTAGTTTTACCAGAATACCACAGATGTAGTTAGTCTCCAGCCTTGTTTCGATGTATATCTATGTACATGTATGCATATGGAAGATAAAAGCAAAAGGACGTTACGATGAACAGCTGTGAAACTAACAATATTTTTTAGTGGTGTGTATGAAATTAAGATGGTTTGCTTTCTCAATCGCTAATAAATACCCTAGTAAAGTGTATTTGTATTTTATCTACTTATAGAGAATGAAAAGATAAGTATTTTAATGAGATATGAATACATATATGTATATTATGTACGTAGCAATTCTGTACAGATGTGTGTACATTTGGAGTAGTATGAATGTCCTATAACAATAGTTGGTGATAAACACAAAAATGATGGGATTGAAAATTAAACTATGTGTTGTTGTTGTTGATGTAGTAATTTAGAATAATAAATCCATTTATCAAAATTTTCACGCGGAATTGATTTTATTTTGTTTACCTTGAATTTACATCTCGTAATTCGCGATACATAATTGTATACAAGCAGATCTGATCGTTTGTTGGTTAAAATTACACCACAAGCTCTTATTTTTTTCTATATATTCAAGATGTATACTAGGGGCTAATTATATAAGCAGAATGAAGGCTACCATAGGAAAATTGTCTACAAGCTAGGTGCAAAATAACAAAGTTAAAAATGTGTGATCTCAAAACGGTGGTACAACAACAAGTGCATTACAACAACAATTACATTATACATATATCACACATTTTTATCTTTGTTATGTTGCACTTAGCTCGTAGACAATTTTCATGCGGCAGCCTTCAGTACGATTTACGATTATCGACTCAAACTAATTTTGACTTTTTATTGAAAACAAAAAGATCAATCATTAGGATTTGTGTCTCACATTTATAACCGACAATCCAAAACACTTTAAATAACGTAATGACTTTATGTTTGCATAATAATACCACCGATTCCAAATTTTAAAAACCTATTTAATTTGACGGCGGGGATGCCAGATCCAAAAAAACCATCAAACTATCAAAAAAATCAAATAAATTTGGGTTTGTAATTCTTGATTAAGTTACCGGTCATTTTGCCGTTCACAAGACGATCAAATTTTATATCCAGGATCTCTATGTATGTATATAATAATGACGTGTGTGTTTGTAACATTAAGAACTGCTGTACCAATGTTGATAAAAATTGGTGTTTATGTTGTACGGGTCATGAGAATGGTTTTTAGCTGAAAATGGTCCACCGGAAGTTGCAGCTTCCGTAGGAGCATTTTCGGTCGATAAACTCAAAAACTACTGTATGAACTGTAATAAAAAATTATATATATGTTCTATGGGTCGTGAGCCACTGGAAGTGGCAGCTTCTATGGGAGTTTTTTTCGATTTATTAATTACATTGATAAGATCGCAAATCAACATACATAGCATTAGCAATTGCTTCTTCAGGAATAGCAGGAACATTATTAGATGGCAATAGAACACCTCATTCAGTACTAAAACTCCCATTAAATATGCAAATAATTTAAACACCAACATGTAATATACCAAAAACATCAGGAAAGGTATTGCAACAATGCAAAATAATAATCTGGGACAATGCACAATGGCACATCAAAAATCATTAGAAGCATTAGATAAAACGTTACACGATTTATGCAACAACCAACAGATATTTGATAGTACAACAATATAATTATCAGATGATTTTAGACAGACACTAACATAGGTACCTGTTATAACTCGATCAATTCCAGCTGGTGAATCAAACGAATGTTTAAAACCATATAATTTCTGGAGAAACATTTAAAAATTTAAATTTAACAATATATATGCGTTTTCAATTGCAAAACGATGAATCGGCTATAACATTTCCAAAATCATTACATATTAGACATTGGAAATGGAAAAATCCAAATTGATTGTGCAACTGATTCAATTCCATTTCCACAAAACTTTTGTACATATTTTAAAAGACTAAAAAGAAAAATTAATTGAAACCGTATACCCATATATTGTACAACAATTCAAATCATAATTGGTTAAGTGATCGACCAATATTGACATCATAAAACAAGGACGTTAATGATATAAATACTGCCATTCAAAATAAAAATGTTGATGAAACATTTTCATACAAACCAATTGATTGTGGTATACATCAAGACGAAGTGGTAAACTATCCTACAGAATTTTTAAATTTATTAGATTTGTCTGGAGTACCACCACATATTCTTCAATTAAAAATTGGTGTACTATCATTTTAATACGAAATATTAACCAACCAAAATTTTGTAATGCCGACTTGCTGTTAAAAAATGAATGACATATTTAATTGGAGCAACCATATTAACTGGCAAATACAAAGGAGAAAAAGTTTTAATCCCAAACAATCCTATTATATATAATTCCGTCAGATATGCCATTTAATTTTAAAAGAATACAATGCCTCATTCGTCTAGCTTTTGATATGACCATTAACAAACCACAAGGTCAGTCACTTGAAGTTTGTGGTTTAAATTTGGAATATCTAGGCTTCTGACTTTGTCAATTAGATGGTGGACGCTCACTTGTGGGAAAACCGTCATCATTATATGTGACCGCACCTGAAGGAAGAACAAAATATGTTCTATACCAAAGAGCATTGGCACTTTTACGCTATTTGCCGTAGACAATTAATCACTTGTTTTATAGTTCTGCGAAATATAAAACAAGTGATTAATAAAATGTGTTTATTAAGTGAAAGAGCATTGGAGTAAATTCAACAATTTTTATATAAATAAAATATTTTTGATTTCATTTTAATTTTAATTTAATATTACAAAAAATAAAAATAATTTTTCATTTAAAATCATACGACCGGCAAAGCGGGCAGAGTACAGCTAGTTTTATATAAATATAACAAATTTTCAAACTACTTCTGACTACTAGACATCTGGAACATGGTCAATTCTATAATTATTACAAACATGTCCTGTCCCTATATCTGGTTATTTGTAAAACCGTTAGTCTTAATCGCACACTCTAAATAATGGTGAATCAATAATAATGATATTGGCTTCTTAATTTGCAACTCCAATTCTCCGGAACTTGTCAATAAACCATCAATCCTGGTGTGCCAGGATCCATCCATCCATCCATCAAATTCATATTGGAGGAATTTGGAACCTGACACAAGTCGAAATCTCATAAATATTATGGCCACATTATTGACGTGTTTAAATGATCAATCGACATATTCCATTTCCTCTTATTGGTTTTGGCGACGTTGTCGTGTATATGATCCAAAAAATGTGCAAATACTCGAAATTTGTACGAGGAACGAATGCGAGGGATTCCATCTCTCATTTTAAGTTGGTCCTCAACCGTCCATGAAATGAAGAGACCAACCACCAGAAGTTGGCAATCAACCTCGTCTATGGTAAGTCAACATCAATTAACATTTTGTAATAAAAAATTACTTATGGAAATGTAACAAGTACAGCAATTACCAGATTACCAGCAGTGAATACAAGTGGGTCAATATTTATTGCTATAAAATTAGTAATATACAGATAAATCAAGAACAGTCACCTTGACAGACAAAAGATGTAAACTTCAGGATAGATTTTATATAAACTATCGGCTATCATAAGCTATCTTACCTTCGCAATCCTCTCGTATTCTAAAGAGTTGAATCAGTCGGTATTTCCATGAAAATTTGATTCATATCAACAGACTCGTAGTAAAATATGGCGTTATCAGCGCTTTGTAGGTTCTTTGTAGTTTAGTTTTTGGTGAAACATTAACAATTTTAATGAAATTTGCTTAATCCGGTTATGTAATTTATCCATGCGTTGATTCTTGCTCTATATAGAGATTATGAAACAGCATGACATTCTTATATCATCAATTCTAAGTAATCGGACTTTCTCATGCTTCTCATTTGCCGTGTGCTTGCTCTCCAGTTACTGATATTTTGTTGTTCACAACGCTGATGTGAAGCTCATTTTTTTTACGGTTTCGAAAACGAACTAACTTGATTTATATAATATAAGGAGTTGCGCTACTCTATGTTCTGTCGAATGATATTCTCTAATGACATAATAAAAAAAGTTTTAGCTATTTGGTTTCATTGCCGAACATTATACCCGTATGTTATTTTAGAAGCCACATACCCCTTAAAAAGTATATCAGAAGATTATGTTGGAATAAAAAAAGACAAGATACTATACCAAAAGATAGGAACTGCTTGGATATTTGGAATTTCGCTCATTATGAATGGGCATCTTCATTTAAAATGGGGTGTGGGGTTACTAATGGTTTAATTAATTCATTAATGAATAAAAGGTTTCGTTCAGCCTAACCAATCTCATCCATTTAAGTACCTTATGTTTATTTGGGATGGATGGTTCTTCAGTTTTAAGATGGGCTTATAACCCCACCATAAAACTGAAGTTGATTAGTTATATTTTAAGCTTGTTACATTCCAATTTGTTTATTAAAAAGATCGATTAAATTGTAACATCTATATCGTAGCTTTGTTAAACACTGGTTGGCTTAGAAAACATAGTGACCAGCAAAGTTATTTACAGCGATCGCATCTTAGCCACGAGTACCATTATGGACTACCGACCAAATCGTAATTTTGTAGTTTATTGAAAAATTTTCAATAGGCGTGCGACAGCATCTGATATCTATGTGCAAATTACTGAGGACTCTTAATTCAAGGTATACAGCAAAGATAAACTTTCGGCAACATTTAAAATTGCATCGTGAGTATGAGAAAGAGGTAAGATGATCCTATCGGCCAAATGCTTTTCAATTTATTGTTATAAAACGTCATACGTGAGCTCAATATAGGCTAGGGCAACTGACATTAGCATATGTTAATGACATCTGTCTTTTAAGTCGCAACGTTGTTCTCCTGAGACAAATCACCCTGCCATTATACTTCCCAGCTCATCAGATCGATCTACAAATGAACCAACAAGAATGAAATGTTAACAATTTATTTGGGGAGACACGCGACATGAGAAGGTAAAAGGGTTTAAAAACGGTTTAAAATGTTTATTATATTATAGTTTCCGATTAAGTATCAATTAAAACATAAATCAAAGATCTGCCACGATCTTGTTGTCAAGCTCTTGTTCTTGTGTTAAAATAAATATGTATATAATATAGGAACGTGTTTCCCTCACTTTGGAAATTTTCCAGACATCGGCCTGGCCAACAATGGGCATAATTTTTTATTCAACTGAACTAGTTTCAAAAAAAAATATTTATTTGCAAACTGTTAAAGGATTCGCTGTGTTTTGTTGATTGAAGCTATTTTTATTATAACGCGTCATTCACTTGATGTGCAATGCCGTAGACAAACACAAAATTTATCGCGATTTTCGTTTATCTAGATTGAAAACTAAATTATAATAATCGTAATAAACAAATTGTGGTGACTCGGGTGAATCGGGATTGTCTTTTACACATTCTAAAATTAACATCTGAACATTGCGCTGGTTACATCAGTGGTCGCTATGTTAATTGCGAGTGAGTCACGCTAACCGTATACGGTTAAGAGACATCCAGAGGCTTGTTGCACTTGAGGGGTTGAAAAATTACCATTCATTCGTAATTCGGAATTATGATTGAATTACGAGATACGACCCCATCTCGGAAAAGTATATATGTTGAATTGGAGTCTTTGAAAATTCATTAAATTCTGGTGCCAGCAAGTTAAAACTCATTCAATGGAATGTATAGAACTGACTGAAATTTACCAGACTTCCAGTCAACACCGAAAGTGTAAAACCAGAAATAAAAGAAATGTTTGGGTTAAAAATTTAATGCAACCAGTAGATATTATGTATTACATATATACAAATAATTGAATCATTCGTGGAAAATGAGCAATACAGTTTTAATATCCCTCTAGGGGATACGATCTCTCTCTTTAGATCTGTCTTTAGATATTTGGGTGACTAAAAAACAAACGGAAAAAAAACCTTGTTCATTCTTTCGTTTTATATTTATTTTCGATGCACATGTCTCCAAAAAATAAAAAATGAAAAATTACGAAAATACAATTTTGATGAAGATTTCAAAATGGTACTTACTGTACGCTCCATCTACTAGAAAAAATAAACCAGTGTTTTGTGTCTTAGCTTTGAAAATCGACCACACGTGTTATCTTGAATCGGGGCCTTAATATTAAAGCACAGCGCTATAAATCACTGGTTTTTTATTTACCTATTTAACAAATAAAATTACTAACATATATTGAATGTGATGAATCAAATTTAATTTTTTATAAATTTCACAAATTAATTGCGCCAAATTATACGAAATATGTACTAATTTTTTGTTGTATGAAAAAGAGTACAATTTATAAAATAATTGTGGCGACAATTGAACTATTTTTGCTGCAACATTTTATTAATGAAGTTATCTGGCAGCATCTCAAAATGTTTTTAAATTTCAATCGATTTTTCTTCTTCTGTAAACCCGAATTCTCACGAATTTTTACATCCATTTTGACCCAAGGTTATCTGAGTAATAATAATCTGAGTTTATTGTTTTACCAGTTTGGAGATAATTCACGAACAAAATTCCTTTTGTATTCCAAAAAATTGATGCTAACACCTTCTTGGCCGATTTTTGGAACCTAACTCGCTTCATATAGCCTCTTGTTTTGATTTAGGATCATGACGGAAAAAATCCTTTTTATCCGTTCTAAAATGCTCCAAATGTTCCGAATGTCGCATTCGATTATGTTTTTGTTCCATTGTTAGCGAATGCGGCATCCATTCTGCACACAGCTTTAACAGCAGCAACAAATAGCGAGATTATGGCCTAATTTCCAAATACAACAACAAGACAAATTATTACTATTTTTTTATTATAAATACCTAATGTTTCTTCTATACAATGAAATTTTTTTTTTATTTTATATTTCATTTGCTAAGGTCTGAATCGAAATCCACACGACCAATATTTGTAATTAATGTTTCCATGTTTGAAATTCATTAAATAAAAATAATAATAAAATTATCATTAATTTGTTAAATTTGTAGTTTGCTCTTCTCTTCGATCATCCGTGAAAAACTGTATGTATGTTGTTCGTTGTATTTATGATTATATTAAGTTATTATAAGTTGCTTCCTATTTCTTTTAGGTAGTCGTATAGCATCTTGTAGTGATTGACATTCTCTGATTTTAGTATATCTATTAATTTCTTGTTTAGTAATAATGTATATTTACTTCTCGTCTGGTCGTATTTTGTGCATTTTTCTACTATGTGCTCGTTATCTTCCAGTGTGTTGCATACTTCACATATGTTATTGTCTTCTATTTTCATTACGTTTATGTGAAAATTAATTTTCCAAAATCCGGCAAAAAAATTGATGTACATCAAAAATTTTGTTCTATTTGCCAGAAAAAATCAATTTTTTTTTGATGTACATCAATTTTAAAAAAGTAAATTTTTTCGTAAATTTTTTTTTGATGGAGAAATACCAATACAAAATGAAACGTCAATTTTTGTAGAAACGTCAATTGGTGTGTTAAATTATTAATAAATTAAAGCATGTATTTTAAATTTAATTGAATTATATTTTAATCATTCATTAATAAAAATGTGACGATTTGAATCATTCATTAATAAAAATCCGAACGAATAGGAAATATATACATAAACTTTCGTATAGTGGAGTGCACAATTGATGTCGTTTTGATGTGACATTTCTAAACTTCAAAATCCTATTTAATATTTCCAATACATACATAAAACTGCATCAATTTTGATTTTTTGTTTTATTTGAACTACAAATTTCACATTGATTTGGAAAAGTAAATAGAATTCCACATAAATTTTTTGTTTTTAGCGTGTCCCGATCTCAGTCTATTTATTGGTCTTATCAATATAAAACTTGAGTTATGATACCATGGTTTAGTTGGACGTGATATATTGATGATTTTGTTTTATTTTCCAACTGTTGTTGTCCATTCGTAGTATTTTATTTGCCATTCTTTGTTTATTGTTTCTTTTATTATTTGATATGAGTCCTTTATGGTTATTGGGTTGTTTATTATTTCGTTGGGATCTTCTATTGCTTCTTTATCTAGTTTATCTGCTCTCTCATTTTCTTTTATTTCTAAGTGTCCCGGTATTCCATTGTATAATTATTTTGTAATTTTTCCCCCTTATGTCAAATATTTGTTGTTCGTAAAATTTGTATTTTCTCTCTTCGTTAGCTAGTTTTATTGAGGTGCAGCTGCTCTTTAAGTCTGTGAATATTATCATCTTTTCTATACCCATTACTATAGCTTTCTCGATTGCGGTTTTAATTGCTAAAGTTTCTATCGTTTTGATTGACGCTTGGTTTTTTAGTTGTAATTTTATCTCTATTCCTGAGTTTTTGAAATAAATTCCAATTCCTCCTTGTTCTCTTGTTAGTGATCCATCTGTATATATTTCTACATATTCTTTGTATTTGTTCCATATTTCGTTGTGGTGCGATCTTGCAATCATTTCGTTTAGGGTATCTTTTCTTATTTCTTTTGTTAGTACTCCTGACCTAAGATGTTTTCGGTTTCTTCCATAACCCAGGTTTGTGGTTGTTCTATTTCACGTAGAAAATCATACTCCTGATATAGGTTTGACAGTTTTTTTATAGAGGAGTTGTTTTTTATTCTTTTTCCGATATCACTATTCTTTTGTAGATGTTTGGCTATATACTTTAGCGTTGTGGCCTTATTCTCGAGTTCTGCTGGTAGTGTTGCTGTTTCCGCCAGTAATGTGGGGATTTTTGTAGTTTTTAGCATACCTGTACAGATACGCAGGTTTTGGTTTATTATTTTTTGTTTTATTTTTATGTTGTGTTTTATGTTTGTGGGTGTTACTATATCTGCATACTTTGTTCTCGTTTGGATTATAGCTTTATATACATTGGCACAATGAAATTGTGAATTAATTTTTATGATAAAAATAATCAATGTAAGATGCTCTTCTACCCATTATGGATGTTTTGGTATATGTTGAAAACTTCTGTGTGTAGGCCTTTACGACTTGTAGTAAATATTGCATGCCATTTTCATTTCTTGTTAATTTCTTATTATAATTTTGTACTAACACCATGTTCTGCGATATCATTTACGACTTTTTTTTTTTGGAAAACAGCCTTCGCCATTTCCAAATCATTTCCTCCATCTATATGGGAAATAATCACCGGCAAATGACCCACAGTCTCCGTTCCAGATAACTCCAGAAATAATTTTCCATGCCAATGTACTACGCCTGTTGTAAAGTCGATTTAACTGATGCTGCTATTTGTACTCTATTTGTTTCACGAAAACGCCTCAGTGTTGTCCAAGACTTTCGGCAACGGCACTGATTAAATGCATTGCTGCACGATCCGTATAATCTTCCACTTATCCAAAGCTGATACTATTCTGGGAGTAATGAAACATTTGCTTCCTCTAGGGGCTCCTCTGCGTTTAACATGGGCAAATCAATAGTTTCGAAGCTCATGTTGTTATCAGATATCCTTTCGCTGTCACTCTTCGATGGCGATAATAATGCTTGTGAGTATTGGAAGTGATTTAAATTTGTCTACAAGATATCTTTGTTTAAATTTTTTTTTGCCTTCATACGTTCCGACTTCCGCTTTTCGTTTTCAATTCCATACTGTCTGGTTCTAGCCAAATACCCGGGCGCCCTATCTCACGCTCTGACAAGAGGAATCGCTAGCTAATCTGCTCATCATGGACAAGGCATTGGTATGTGCGATATCGAAAATATCATCCAGTTTACTATTAAAGGCAATTTCTTTTTCACGGTAAACTTTAGAAGATTTTTCCACTCATCATGCAATTGTTCCAATTTTTCAATGGAATGTTCCTTTTTCCCTGGAATTCGTACTTTTGACCAAAAAATAGACAGTTCCAAGATTGTCAGAGCTGCACTTTCACGAATGTTTAATTTTACAGTACGGTGATTGTATTGCTATTTTGACTGTTTATATTTTGAAGACGTTATCAGTATGATGTGTTTTCTTACTTGCTCTGCCTTGTCTGACTATACTTGCTGTTATTAAGACGATTCATCGTAAAGTTTCATTGAAACACTGACTGACATTGATTACAACTAATTTATAAATTATTTAATAATTTATCTTTCTTAAATAAAGATTCACATTTGACGGGCAGTAACCCAATAGTTACTCCCGTTTGAATTTACATAATTTATTATATTTCTCTGTCCTAATTAAATACAACTGCCCAGTAATAATGGTTTCTGCCTTTAAGTCTTCTTCCAGCATTGGTGGTGTCCAACAAACTTCGTATGTCTGCATTTTGGTGCCAAGCTATCCACTGAATTGTGTTTTTTTGCATGATTTTTTATTTCCAGCAATAAAATTGCATATGGCATATTCCATAAAGTCCCTATGTAGGTTATCATTTGGTTTTGGTAGGTTACCACGATGCATTGACAATGCCACGCCGGACTTTGTTTTGAAAACATTGTATCATTTGTGTATTTGTCTTCTTGGTACAACCCCAAAGTTGAATACCATAGGTCCATACTGGTTTAAGTATTTGCCGATATAATAGCAATTTATTGTGTATTTTAAGCTCAGAATTTCTACCATTAGCCGATACATTTTCTTATATTGGATGTTCAATTCTTCTGTTTTCTGTTTAGCCTGCTCTTCCCATCTAAGCTTGCAATCGAGAGTCATGCCGAGATATTTGGCTGTATTTGCATTTGGAACCTGCTTTGAATTAAGTTCCACTGGAATCCAGTTAACTTTCTGGTTTGTGATGTTTACGTGATCCGATTTTGCTTCGTTTAGGCTAGTGCGCCATTTCTTTGTCCAGCTACTCACTGAGCTGGTTGCGTGTTTGTCGTTGCTTCTGATATACACTTTCCATTTGCCACAATAGCTTTATCGTATGCAAATGTTGCGATACAGAAGGTGGTACTGTATTTGGCATATCTCTGAAATTTTTTTTTGCCTTCATACGTTCCGACTTCCGCTTTTCGTTTTCAATTCCATACTGTCTGGTTCTAGCCAAATACCCGGGCGCCCTATCTCACGCTCTGACAAGAGGAATCGCTAGCTAATCTGCTCATCATGGACAAGGCATTGGTATGTGCGATATCGAAAATATCATCCAGTTTACTATTAAAGGCGATTTCTTTTTCACGGTAAACTTTAGAAGATTTTTCCACTCATCATGCGTACGACTTTTTGTCATTTGCTAATTTGAATTATTTGAATTATTTAGGAATCATAATTACTTCGGCAACCTTCCACTGTCGTGGGATATATTTTAGTCTGAAGGCAGCATTTATTATTTGACCCAATTTTCGTAATGCCTTCTCGGTAATCTTAGTGTTTTGAGGAAACTGATATACTTTGTTTCTTCCCCTTTGAAGTTCTTTGGCTACTTCACATCCTCTGTAATTCGCAGGATAATGCCCTTTACAGTTTATGCATTTTGCAAGGTTGTTTCGACATTCCTTACACTCTTTTGCGTTGTGTTTTCCAGCACATATTACGCATCTAGGCTCCCGACCGCAATATGTGGTTGAAACCTTGGTATTTTTTACATTTACATTTGAGGTATTGAACATTTTTTCAACTTTCTCTATTTATTAAAAGTATAAAGAGTTGGAACCCTTTTTTACTTCATTGTTCTCACCTCTCTCGTTTTAGGATATTTACTGCATCTTCTATTATTTGCAGATCTTTTGCCTTTAAGTCCTCCGTTTTACACGTTGGATGAAAGCCTCTGGCCATAACCTAAATTGCACGGTTATTTTTATCTTCGTATGTGAACCATTCATTACCTTCCTCATTGAACCATTCATTACCTTCCTCATTGAACTTAGTGGCTAGAGCTTTATATGTATCGGAAACCTGTATACGGATTTTGTCTCAAAATGTGTGAACGAAATGAGTGTAACCGGAATGATATAGTAGTAGCATTTGTGTTTGTGTTAGTTTCGTGCGTATAATTGTTTTACTGCATATGCAAGCCACGTGTCATTCTTTTTTTGTTTATTTATATTAACCCTTTGAGTGTTGACATGATTTCGGCTAGTATATTGAAGAGCACGATCGCGCTTTTCGGCACTCAAAGAGTTAACCATTGTAAACGCCATATTTTTGTGTCGTTTATGTATTTTCGATTTTTTTTATATTTAACATTTTATTTTTAAAATTTATGGAGTTTAAAATAAATTTATTTATAAAATTTTATTAAAACATATAAAATTAATTTATGATTAAAAATATGTTAAATATAAAATATATTAGCATGTTAAATAATGACACTCCACAGTTCGAGAGCAGACGTGATGTGCTGAGAGAAAGAAATAAGCACCATAAAAATAAAACCGATTCGCCCGGATCGCGTTATTTTGGTACTGTTCATCATACAAATGACACAAATACGAACAAAAGAAAAATACAAATACAAAGACATAATTGTGTATTATACACAGTATATGTATTCGTATTTTTGTATGTATACGTATGTATATGTATTTTTGCTTCACTCATTTTAAATGAGTAACTCACGAGACAAAATCGATATACTGGTGTATTAATTTTCGGAGGAGCCTTTTCTTTCGGTGCAATCTTTTGTTGTAGATTTCCTTGCTATGGTTTTTGTTGCTGATGTGCTGGAATAGTATTAGGAATAGCAGTTGCATTAGCTTGCGATTGTTCTCCAACTTCAGGCGAGAATTGTGCTCTTAGTTTTTTGGTAGATTTTGGTTTTTCCTTTTCAGTACCAAATCTGTTTCTCTCGAGAGTTCCTCTTCATCAGTATGGAACTCGGTGTAATAACTGGTGTATGTACTTGCTTCGTTATAATTGGTTAGAGGGTTTCAGTGAATGATTGGCTCACCCCAGAATCCATTGAGCCAGCATCCTTAACTGGGTAGTTGGTGTACCAGGTACCACCTGTGGTATTTTCTCCTTTTTCCGTTGTATTCATTGCTTTAATTGGTCAGGTCAAGGACCTCCCTGTCCTTGGCAGAACTTAGCCACTGCAAGCAGTGTACCCACAGCCGAGGGATCTTTATTTATTAAACCAATAAATAGTGAACCAATAAATAGTGAAAATTTATGATGGTCAACTCGTGTTTGAGTTGGTCAGTTGTTTGGCTTGTAATTTTGTTGCTTGCAAGCGCCGTTCCAATTATTTTGTCTAATTTAACTTGACCTTGAAGTCTGGTACATGATCATTTCAGTGGTCGAGAATTCATTACCATTAAGTTAGTCACTTTAGTTTTTCATTTTTTTAATTACATGGCAAATGTAATATTTTCCTTGCAATGGATAAATAGACGATGAATGTAATGTCATTAGACGATGAATGTAAAAATCAAAATAATTGTACGAGTTCAAATAATCTCAACTCAAAAGCAACTTTCGTTCCTAACTTAATGCTAATGATCTTTCGACCATACAATGAGCATGTGCCCGGCTTGACCGACCTCATTTCTGAGGTTACATAATCAGTTTATATTTAGTTTAATGATTTATTACTCCATTGAATCCTAGCCAAAACCCAGAGCTACTAAATCAGACATATGTACTGGCAGGCCGGGGGGAGTGTTACTGCACTGTTCCCATGCGGTCATCCAAATTGGTACTAACCCAAGAAATGGTTGGTTGACGTTGATAGTGCGGTTTTAGTCGCATGATCTCTCTTCCTCCCCTCATGCTTAAAGCTCTCGTAAAAATTTTTAATTACGACAGCCAAATTTTCATTCTACTGGCAAATTTGATGCCTTTCTGTACATGATGCCTTTCCTATATTATGTTGTTGTCTCGTTTTCTGAGCTGTATTATGTCTAGATTTAACAGCATATTATGTGCATATAGATGTAGATGTATACTTGTTTATTAATTGGATATTACAATATTTGAAACATTGAGTTAAACAAATAACTATTTTTCATTTTAGATTTTACAATGGACACAAATCATGGTCAATCCTCTTCTTTTGAAGGAACTTCATCATCACTTACAATGAGCTTAATAAATCCCCGTGCTGAATTAAACGTTTATTCAATGCAACATCAACAAATTAATGATTCGTCAAGCCTTACCGAACTGACCGATTTAAATAATTCAAGTGAACGTGGCGGGGACCATAGCAATAATTTATTACGATCCATTGTCAATCAATTTGGTAAACTAGCCACAAATAGTACATATCAGAATGACGATTTTATAACACTAAGAAATGCCGATTATTCGAACCGTGAGACTTTAATCTGTGATGCAAAATTAACTGAACAATCTAATAGTGTATTGAATAAATCCAATTCTTTAAAATTGCAAAAATCTTCAAAATGTAATAATATTCTGTGTGGGTCTGAGAATGCTTCTAGTACTGGAAATCATATTCGAACGCAATCATTAGATCAGCAACAAAAATCAATGGCGATTACGAAAAAAATTCCAGAAAATTTAAAATTAAATCCGGATACATTCGAAATTTTAAACAATGACATCAAAACTAGACCTTCGCCGTCGTTGAGTACATCTTCGGGGCCTTATATACCGATTAGTGAATGTTATTCCGGGAGTCCAATTTTACCGCCTAATAATTTATTAAACTCATTAGATCCACGTTTTTATGACACACCACGAAATCACAACATAAATATCGGTCTTAATTTAACAGATGATGATCAACCGTATTCACCGAAACGAAATAATTGCCCAATACCGCGAACAATCAGCGGACAATCAAGTCCAACCGATTCGGAAAGTGTATTCACCGATGATGAATCGGTGAGTGGATCAATGCAAGGTACATTAGATAGACACTTGCGACCGTCGGATAGCTCGATTGAAAACGATGCGATTGGATGGACATATGTTCAACGATTTTCTCGTGTGCCTGTTGATACGTCTAACAACGCAAATGGTGGTGTTAAAGGGAAGGAAGGTGCTCCACCGCCTCGTCCACCAAAACGTACCAATATGCTTGTATTGGAAGATATGGAAATGTGAGTACGAAATGAACAATTAATGAGTTTTATTTTTATTTATTTCTGGGTTTCACAGAACGAAAGACACTCAGATGTCTGATACCGAAAATGCGTCGCCGGCTATTGGACCTACAGATGCCTCCAGCGTAAGTAAACTAACATGAAATTTGTACGTTAAAATTGTTAAAAATAAGTTTCACGCAGTTTATTGAACAGAGATACGAGATTCCTAGATCTCATCGTCTGCCATATTACTTGAATAACTCGAATGAAACCAGCAGTGAGCCACATTCTACATCACCCAAATTAATTACAAGCGCTGATATTGTGGCACAATCCACCCCACATTTAATCGCTGACGATGGTGGCTATATAGTAAAAAAGAATTTTTACACGAACGCAGCCCCTACTAAGGTTGAAGGTAGTGTATTTCGATATGACTTTTTCGATCAACCAAGCAGTTCTGATGCACCGGCACCAGCGGTTAACCGTAATTTAAAGCCAAAATTGGGTTCGCTGGGAAATATTAATACTGTAAAAAATCCGGTTTATGAAAATCCACGAGAAGCTATATCATCCTGTGACATAAGCACTACCGGCAGCATTCGAGATAGTAAGATTTATGTTAAAAATAATACGTTAAAACCTAATAAACCGCCGCCTTTGGATAGAAAACTTAAACCGCCAACACCTCCTAAATTAGATACGAATTCAATGAGACGCAAACCAAGCGCTGTTTCAACAGCCTCATTTAACTATAACAGTGATGATGATACCAGTTGTTTGCTTAGTAATTCACAAGTAAGTAAATCGACATTATCTTTGTAATCAACCAATCCATTAATTCTAATGAAATCATATAATAATGGGTGTTTATTTTAACTTCTCAATTCAAAATATCGCGAAAAATATGTGTTTTACTGAAAAGAAATATTAATTACAAAGTTGACGAATAGAAAAGATGCACAAGGTGGAGTTAGATTATTGGAAAAAGGTTAACGTTTATAAATAGGCACTACTGTGGCCCTATTCTGGTTTTCCCTGGGAATAGGGAATTGGGAATTAGTGACGTATTTCTAGCAGTTGGGAATTTTTTATTCCCCAAAGTGTATTCTGGCGTT
Source organism: Nephrotoma flavescens (assembly GCA_932526605.1). Taxonomy (NCBI): domain Eukaryota; kingdom Metazoa; phylum Arthropoda; class Insecta; order Diptera; family Tipulidae; genus Nephrotoma; species Nephrotoma flavescens. Next base: position 101,436,354 of record OW052222.1, on the reverse strand, counting down.
TGGGAATTTTTTTTATTGGGAAAAAATAATTCCATTTTATAGCAGTTTTGACGTAAATTTTTCCCCATTATTTTTTTGGGAATTGTAATTCGTACCTTTTTGAATTTTGAAACATAATTTTTGCTAATAAATATATATTTAAAAATAAATTAAACTCGTAATAAGGTCGAAATACGTGTTTTAGTTTATAAATATTTACATAAAACAAAAATTCCCAAAAAAATTATTCCCTGTCTGCCAGAATACACACTTGGGAATGAGAAGTATATATTTGGGAATTAGAGCAATTTGTAATTACAGCAAAATATTTTCCCAATTCCCCGGGAAAACCAGAATAGGGCCACTGGTGTCTATTTTTATATACTTTTTCAAAATATTCTCATTATGGGCCGCCGTAGATAGTAATCTATAGTCTATACTAGTAGCACGATGTAGCACCTTATTGAAACTACGCAAATTAAACAAATTATTTACAAAATTTAAAAATTGGTTTTATTACACTATTAACGTTTTCGACCACAAATTGACCATTTTCGGAAAATTATTTCGCAGCTAGGCTAGTTCAACAATTTCAAATTGTAAATTCTTTGTTGTAGTTTCAATAAGGCCTATCGTATGACTAGACAATATATTACTAAAATTTTTATGGCAGCATGATGCAGTACATTATTTGATTGTTATTGCTGTGTAGTGTGTACTGTGTATTGCTTTGGTAATTTTTGATGTGTTGTATTTAAAAACAATTTCTTAATTGAAAAATATTTATGTTGATTCCAAATTAAATCCGATTTTTAGTTAATATGGTTTAATTTTCGATATGTCATAATACTATTTAAAAACAAATATGGCTCAGTGTCGAAACCAACTCAAATGTATTCTACAAGCCAAACTGTATCTAGTATACAGACATACAAAATCTACTTAAATTTAAGTCCTGTTCTAACTCTCATTCAACCGTTCCACACGCGCAAATGAAATTGCTTCACGCTTCAAAATAAGTCGTAATAGATTTTTTTATTGCTAATTTAAAACCTTATTTTATATTTAAACACAAGCTATTTTCGTATTGTTTTATTTGCTCTCTCGAAAATAAAATTTAAACTAAAATCTTCAGTTGAAGCTGCTTCACAGAAAAAATTGTTGTTGAAAAGTCGCCATTAAAACCGGTTTCATAGGTAAAGCTAGGTATCCAGCTCGCGCTAAGATAAATTTTAACGCGGTCTCCACAAGTGTCCACTAAATTGCAGATAAATTGTAAAGTCTAGTACTCAGTCCGATTTCACGTGAAATTTCCATACGATTTTACCAAAGTGAAATTAGAAATGAAAAATTTCATTTCTGTTTTCGTTTTGTAGTACTCAGTTCTCCAACGAAAAAACCAAGTGTGTTCAATACATCAAAGATGGCGCGCATAAACTCTCCAAATTATTTTCATGTGAAAATAATGTCTCGGCACATTATTTTCACGCGAAATTTTGACATTTGTTTGTTTTTGGCAAAAAACAAATTTTTTAATACCACAATTTCATAAATTTTAATTAAAGTCAATTTAATTTAAATTATTTACGTAAAATAAAGAAATTAATTTATGCATGTTTACAAATTTACACGTTAAAATTAAAAATTCTCCAAATAAAATTTCATTTCTATTTCACGCGAAAATAAATAGATTTTTGGAGACCGCGTTAAAATTTCATTTCACTTTGAACTGAGTACTAAGCTTAAGCTAAAAAGTTTGTGTAGAGATAAATTTTGATGTTTGTTTTATTTCTCCTACAACAAACAAAATCATAGTTCAATCGACTATTTAATAAGCAATTTTATAAACATTTAAAATTTAAAGTTAAAATTCCCGTTTTGGCTTCCATTTTCCACTTTATAAATTTTCTGTATCCACTTCTTCGTAGTCAATCAAGTATTCTTCTTGATATTCGAAACTTTCATAATCTATAGAATTATTTAATTCATCCATTAAAAAAAAAAATAGTTTTCACGTTGTACTGTCAAAATTTATCTCAATTTTATCGTTCTATAGCCTAGTACTCAGTTCAATTTCACGTGAAATTTCCATACGATTTTACCAAAGTGAAATTAGAAATGAAAAATTTCATTTCTGTTTTCGTTTTGTAGTACTCAGTTCTCCAACGAAAAAACCAAGTGTGTTCAATACATCAAAGATGGCGCGCATAAACTCTCCAAATTATTTTCATGTGAAAATAATGTCTCGGCACATTATTTTCACGCGAAATTTTGACATTTGTTTGTTTTGGCAAAAAACAAATTTTTTAATACCACAAATTCATAAATTTTAATTAAAGTCAATTTAATTTAAATTATTTACGTAAAATAAAGAAATTAATTTATGCATGTCTACAAATTTATACGTTAAAATTAAAAATTCTCCAAATAAAATTTCATTTCTATTTCACGCGAAAATAAATAGATTTTTGGAGACCGCGTTAAAATTTCATTTCACTTTGAACTGAGTACTAAGCTTATGCAGATAAATTGCTGCGAAAACGTTTGTAGAGTTTTCACTAGCGCAGTCTATATGTGAATGAGATAACTACAAATTTTCCGCTTCAGCTGTACCGCATCTGCGAAATCGCGAGCTAAATATTTTTTTGTTATTTCGCTAGCTAAATTTTAAGTCAAATTTGCATGTAAAATTTATCTTAGCGCGAGCTGGATACCGACCTTAAACGAGGAAAGATACGAAGATGAAGCTGCTTCTTTGACAACCCTGTGGAATGGCCCATTGTCAGATACGTATGTACATATATAAAAATAATTACCGAAGACTGCGTTGGGCTAAGAATGCTTTGTAAATTTGAATTTGAGTTTTTAGAAATATTTTTTTTTATTTTTTAATTTATTTAATTTTTTACATATCCTTTTTTCAAACAAAACAAAAATTGGCACTATTTAAGTCCAAACCACACAAATGTGTGGGTAAAAAATCATAGTATGTAATGGCGTTTTTGATAAAAAATTTGGGTAAGATGAAATTTTTTTAAAAAATTACGCCAAAAATTTCGCTTGTGTGGAAGAACAACCAACACAATTGTTTATATAGTTATATTGTTTGTTTTCGGACGAAAATAATTTTAAAAGGAATGCACAAATGCGTAAGTTGGGTCAAAACACATACAAAAATAAATTTTTGACATGGTACTTTTAGAGTACCCACACAATTGTCTTAACGGACAGGAAAAGGGATATATCTATTGGTGGCACATGACAAAATTTTCCTTCACCAAAATGTACCGCTGACTGGATACGTGATGAAAAATAGTAAAATACATAAATTCATAAAAAATTCATTTCTGTTTAATAAAAAATATTTACAAAATATTCAATAAAACAACAAATTTAAAAAATTATATTTCTAAAAAAAAAAAAAAAATCGGCCCTTTGTACCCATTCCGAATAAAATACGGTGATCATGATGATATCACAGACATTCCAAGGAAATTTTTCATTTGAACTAAAAAATTAAAACAAAATTTATTTCTGATAATTCCAATGTCATCGTTCTATCTGTGATTTTTCGTTAAACTAAAAGGCTAGGGCTGCAGCCACACGAATGCAAATACATACCAACATTGGCGTATTTGTCCAAATAACAAATCGTGTAGCCACAAAACAAATGTTAAATTCAAATCAAGGGTACATTTGTCCAACATTGGCGCACATTCGCTTAATTGGCGGTTTTTCAAAAAAGATCAAAGGAAAAAACAAATACATACTACAAATCGTGTAGACGTCTAATTCCACACGAGGTTTCTGGTAACTGGTAATTTTTTCAAGGCCAACTAGTCGTAATAGGTAATGTTTATGTATGTGTAACAAAATTTACAAAAAAAAAATTATTGAAATCTCTTCGTATATCTCTTTGCATCTCATCCGTGTATATCCCTTTTCCTGTCCTGTAACACAATTGTGTGGGTATGGCAAAAGTACCACGTCAAAAATTTATTTTTGAATGTGTTTTGCTTACACATTTGTGTTTTCCTTTCAAACTTATTTCGTCCGAAAAAAAATCCTATAACTATACACACAATTGTGTTGGTTATACTCCAAAACAAGCGAAATTTTTTATCAAAAACGCCATTATATACAATCTATGATTTTTAACTCACACATTTGTGTGGTTTGAACTTAACTTGAGCCATTTTTTTTTTTTGGTTGAAAAAGAGTTATACTCCAAAACAAGTGAAATTTTTTGTCAAAAACGCCATTATATACAATCTATGATTTTTAACTCACACATTTGTGTGGTTTGAACTTAACGTGAGCCATTTTTTTTTTGGTTGAAAAAGGGATATACATAACTCCAATTTTTTTTTATTTGGTTTATTCTGCTCTCTCGAAAATAAAATTTAAACTAAAATGTATACGTCAGCTGTTCCCAAACTTATTTTGCCACGGAACCCTTTTACGATTCTTTAAATTTCATGGAACCCTATTCATGGAAAATCCTGTTTCGCATAAATGTGTTGTTTAAGAACGGCAATATAACTCTAATAGCCTTTTTGGCTAAATTTTTATATTCATCAAATATATTATAGCAGAAAGTTACTAACGGCACCTCTTCGAAGTTAGCGAGTATCCAAACTAATTTCAATTAAATTCTCGTATTCTACTGCTAGTAGTCCCGTTGGTTTTTCATTGATTTTAAAAGGATTTTGTACCCAATAATTATCGTTATTGTTTAATTTTGGTATGTAAGTATGAAATGTAGTGTGTATGTATGGAATGAAACCTTATGGATTTTATCTGGTACTAGCTCGTGGAATCCCTAAAAATTGCCACGGAACCCACTTTGGGAAACGCTGGCATAAGTCAAAAATGGCCTAGAAATATTTTTTATTTCATTTTTGTTTGTGTTAGTATGGTTGCACCGAAAACTTAAGTCGCAATTAAAACCGGTATCATAGGTAAACGGGGAAAGAAACGAAGAAAAATACTCCGTGTGGCATCAGCCGACAGTAGAGTTTTCCAATTGGCTGATGCCACACGGGAAACACAGAAACCGTATTTTTCTTCGTTTCTTTCCCCGTTGACCTATGATAAAGCTTTTAATTGCGACTTAAATAAATTTTCGGTGCAACCACACTAAGCCAAACAAATGAAAAAAAAAATATTTCAATGCCATTTTTGAATTATGCCAGCCAGCATTTTCCAAAGTGGGTTTCCGTGGCAATTTTTAGGGGTTGTACGAGTACCAGGTAAAATCCGTGCCATAAGGGTTCATTCCATACAAACACACTACATTTCATACGTACATACCAAAATTAAACAATAGCGATAATTATTGGGTACAAAATCTTTTCAAAAGCAATGAAAGACTACTAGCAGTAGAATACGAGAATTTAATTGAAATTAGTTCGGATACTCGCTAACTTCGAAAAGGTGCCGTTAGCAACTTACTGCTGTAATAAAGGGTTTTCCAATAAGAGTGATATGATTTCTTAAAAAAAAACACTAATTATTAAGGAAATTGAAATGTTTTCTATTTAATGCGAAGTACAATCGATACAATTAAGTTCTGAATAAAACGTCATTCAAATGGCCTCCACGACTTCTTCTGCAGGAACGAATTCGATGAACCCAATTTTCGAGCACTTTTTAAATCAAGTCGTATGTCATGAATAGCACATTCAATATTGACTTGTAAAGCTTGAAGAGAGTTTGGTTTATTGCTAAAGATCATTGATTTAAAATAACCACACAAGAAATAGTCTAACGGTGTTAAATCACAACTTCTTGGAAGCCATTCAATATCACAATTTCTTGAAATAATCGAATCTCCAAACTTTTCTCGCAATAATTCAATTGTTGCACTTGTTGTGTGGCACGTAGCCCCGTCTTGTTGGAACCAAATGTTGTCAAGATCAAGTTCTTCCAATTTCGGCCATAAAAAGTTGGTTATCATCGATCTATACCGATCTCTATTGACAGTAATGGTGTTACCAGCTTCATTTCGAAAAATATACGGACCGATGATTCCACCAGACCAAAAACCACACCAAACTGTCAATTTAGGTGAATGTAATGGTTTTTCATTACATTCACCTTTGGCCGCCCCGGTGGCAAAGTGGTTAGCATGCTTGCTCCAGCGACCGGAGGTCCCGGGTTCGATTCCCGGTGGTGACAATGAAAAAATTTTCACGGCTGGTTTAGGATCAATGAATTAATCACTCATTATCCGAAATGAAAATCTGATTATGAAACCTCATTTGAGGCGGCCAAATCCCTTGATGGGATAAAGTGCCAGAGAGAGAGAAATGGTTTTTCATGAATAATTTGTGGATTTTCTTCGCACCAGAATCGACAGTTTTGTTTATTTACCGCACCACTTAGATGAAAGTGAGCCTCATCGGAGAAGATGATTTTCTTAAAAAAATCGTTATCGTTTTCAAGTTGTTCCAAGGCAAAATCAGCAAATTCACGACGTTTACGGTGGTCCAATGGCTTCAGTTCTTGAGTGAGAACAATTTTATACGGATGCAAACCCAAATCCTTTCTCAAAATCCCCCAGGCTGTGGTTTGAGACAGTCCCAATTCTTGAGAACGTCTTGGAATCGACAAATTGCGGTCTTCAGCAATACTTGCCTGAACGGCAGCAATATTTGCATTACTTCGAGCGTTTCTTTGTCTTATTGGCACTTGAACATTATGTAAAGAAAATGTACGCTCCAAATTTTCGACAATTCGACGAATAGCGAGCACATTTGGATGATTATTACGACTATAAAATGGCAAAAACGCACGAAAAGTTGCAATTGGAGAACGATTATTTTGATAATAAAGCTGAATAATTTGTAAACGTTGTTCTTGCGTATATCCATGATGAAATTGTAAACATTACTGAATACAATGAAACAAAAAATGACAGTTCATGACATATTACAAATGGCCGAAACGTCACTTGAAAATCATATCATTCCTATTGGAAAACCCTATTAATTTGATGAATATAAAAATTTAGCCAAAAAGGCTATTAGAGCTAGATTGCCGTTCTTAAACAACACATTTATGCGAAACAGGATTTTCCATGAATAGGGTAAGTGGTATCAGGTAACTTCTTCGTTTGTTTCCCCTTTACCAATAAAATCATAAAATTGCTGCACAAAAAAAACCGATTTTATTGGTAAAGAGGAAAGAAACGAAAAAGTTACCAGATAAAAGTTACCCTAGTGTGGATATGCACGATGAGATGCAAAGAGCTTTCAATAATTATTTTTTTTTGTAAATTTTGTTACTCATACATATACAGATAATGTTATTACAAGTAGTTGGCGTTGAAAAGGATACCAGATACCAAAAACCATGTGTGGAATTAGGCATTGTCTTATTTTACCAATATTTGCCAAACAAAAAATACACCAACGTTGGTCGATATTTGCATTCGGTGTGGCTGCGACTTTACCAATAACAAAAACAAATGTTGCCGAAAAATTTCACTATAGCGCATTTTCGATAGTATCGAGCAAAAACGCTACCGAAAGTTTGCTGCCGGCTTGATGTGAACCCGATTCACTATACACATCTCGCCTGAAAATATTTTACTTACACAAAACTACACATATGTAGATTTGTCGTAATTTTTTTTTGAACAACTTAACTAAACATACATATTTCCAATTTTGCAGGTTGACTACACTTTAGCTTAAGCTTAGTACTCAGTTCAAAGTGAAATGAAATTTTAACGCGGTCTATTATAACGCGGTCTACTAAAATCTATTTATTTTCGCGTGAAATAGAAATGAAATTTTATTTGGAGAATTTTCAATTTTAACGTATAAATTTGTAGACATGCATAAATTAATTTCTTTATTTTACGTAAATAATTTAAATTAAATTGACTTTAACTAAAATTTATGAATTTATGGTATTAAAAAATTTGTTTTTTGCCAAAAACAAACAAATGTCAAAATTTCGCGTGAAAATAATGTGCCGAGACATTATTTTCACATGAAAATAATTTGGAGAGTTTATGCGCGCCATCTTTGATGTATTGAACACACTTGGTTTTTTCGTTGGAGAACTGAGTACTACAAAACGAAAACAGAAATGAAATTTTTCATTTCTAATTTCACTTTGGTAAAATCGTATGGAAATTTCACGTGAAATCGAACTGAGTACTAGGCTTTAGCTACCAAAAATTTCGGGATGACGTTTTTAGGTCTGAACTCATTTTTAGCAGCTCGATTCTGGTTTTTCCTATAGGAAAAGGAATTAGGAATAATATTTTCATAGTATTTTTGTCACAATAATGTTTTTTCAGGCATGCTATGGTAAACAGTTAGTGTCAATTTTTTCAAAAACAAAATTAAATTGGAAATATTATTCCTATCCAATTTCGATAAGGAAAAAATATTTCCTAAATTACGAAATTTTAGATCAAACATGATTTCTCAGTAGGCCAGAAAATGATATTTTTGGAAAAAATACTATGAAAATATATTTCCTAATTCCTTTTCCTATAGGAAAAACCAGAATCGAGCTGCAGAACGTTTTTTTTGTTATTATTAGTTTTTTCACAAATATTCCTTTGGTGATAAAGTTTATTACTAAATGAATTTTTGGAATAGTTATTATTATTATTATTATTGCTATTCATTTTCCATCTTATGGAACGCACTGTAAACTCAAATAAATTCTTATAACATCTGACAAGTAAACAAATGTGGTAAGTAAAAGTTTATCTTTTTCAGAATATAATGTAGGATCAATTTCTGCCATAAAACAGTACAGTTCTTATTTAAAAATTAACTTGACTATTCTTACCGATTATATTTTTAATATTTCCAATAAATATAGTGCCAGTCCTTTCTGTACGTCAACTTTGCAATTCATAGTTTTGAACACATATTTTTCTTGGTATTTTGATTTGTCAAGTTATAATAAATATCCTGCGTACGTACAATTTCAGGATCGAAAATTCCATACATTAAAAAGTATGTCGAGTCTTAATTCAATAGGTACGACCTTAAATAAACCACCTGATGATATACTTCAATATTTGGATCTGGATCATTCCGAAAATCAATTCGAAATGCCTACCACATTTGACATGTTTGAACACAGTGCCTCGGGGATTTCATCATTTGCTGCAACTGATGGAGGAATCAGTCCCTGCATTAATAATACCATAATAAAATCATCGTTGCCACTGCGTCATGGGCGATCTTTATCATCAGCCACTGATTGTTCGATATCGAGTTTTCGGAACAACGACAAGGGAACTGTATACAAAACGGTTGATTTTTTGAAAACCGAAGCATTTAAATTGACGCGACAAAATGTCGAAAAGACGCGTGCTAATAATAGATTAAAAGATTAGATATCTGTCTCCTCATTAATAACACATTTTGCTTATTTAACTGAATTAAACTCAAATCAAATTTCAAGTGCAATTAAAAAAAAACAAATCAAGAATTTAACATAAAAGTCGTTATGCCTTATTAATTATAAAATTCATACTTAATTTAAAAATATTGTTAATTATAAATTGCTTACTGTTAATAACAAATAAGTGAAAAAAAACAACCCAGAAGCGGAAGTCGGATAGCAAGAAGTTGGATAATTGAATCCATTAATTTTGATAAAATCACAAGAAAATAGGTGATTTTCAGATTAAAAGTAATAAATTTTTGGTTTCTTTCTATATGCAATTTTACATAAAAACAAATTTATACCAGTAATTAGCAAAATAAAATTGTTTTTTTATTTTTTACTATACACTATTAGCATCTTACTTTGGTAAATTTACAACAAAAATCCCATATATTTTATTCCAAATTTGAATAGATTTCATCTTACTTTTTTGCATAGAATAATTCAATTTTACCTGTCGTTTTAATGTTCACCACCTGGACATTTGTATTGAATACTTTTATTTTTAAATGTTGGCGATAAAATTATAAAAGTGGATTTTTGTTATTTTGACTTCGAACTTTTATAAACAAGACGAAAAATTAGTTACAGTAATGTTCTATCACATTACTATTTAATTGAATTTATTTAGTTGCATTTTCACGCTATTTTGAAATTTGTAATTTAATTGTTACCAACTAATAAAAATAAATAAAAAATAATTTTTGGTTGTTATACTTTGAGCACAATCATGGTCTTTCTTTGGTACAAGTAATTTCCATTCTGAATGGATTAAAATTATGCTCAAAGAAACAACCAAAGATATTTTTTTATTTGTTTTTGTTAGTTGGTAACAATTACATTTTGAATTTGAAAAAAACGTAAAAATGCAACTGAATATATTCAATTAAATAGTAATGTGCTAGAACAAATCGTTACTAATTTCTCGTCGTGTTTAGAAAAATGTGATGTCAAAATAAAAAAAATCACTTTTATATTTCTACTACAAACAATTAATAATAAAAGTATTTACTAAAACTGCCCTGGTGGTGAACATTAAAATTACAGGTAAAATAAAATTACTCTATACCAGCAAAAAAGTTTGTTTAAAACTATTCCAATTTGGAATTACAAATATGGAATTGTTGTTGTAAATTTTTCAAAGAAAGACCACAAATATTTATTCCTATTCAGAATAGGAATTGCTTGCACCAAAGTAACAGCGCATTCCCGCAGCGCTGTACGCAGCTTCCAAGTATTTTGATTAATCCCAAGTTGATGTAACACTGGTTAAAATGTACCTACATTCACATTTAGGTAACGTTGATTTCTTACGCTCGTCCATTCATCTAAAGTTATACTGAACTTTCCACCATTTTTTGCGAGACTATGGTTTCAACTATTTTCTTTTTCGTCAAATAATAAAACTCATATATAAGATTCATCACACGATGCTTGCCCTTCTGTATAGTATAGTGCCGACCATTTAATGATTGGTGAATAAATTCACTTTTACAAATGCCGTGTATCGAAAAACCATCAGCAGCACCAAGTCTCGCAACAATTTCCGCCTTGGATTGGCGTTTCATGAAAGATATAACAGACTCAGACGGCCAGCCATCGTGATCGGGACAACAAGAACGATGAAAACGTCAACAGTAAAAGTGTCAAACGACTCGATGGATTTCGGTACAAATTCACAAGTTGGCAAGAAGGTCAGGCGGCTGTTAATCGAAACAACAATCGGACAATTGTTACGCGTAATCATTTTCCAGTCGTACCTGCATGTGCCACCACAATTCATGCATCACATGGTGGTATCTATAACGAGATAGTCAGTATATACTCTTACGATAAAAGACACAATCAACAACTTGTGTATATTGCTTTATCACGAGTAACGAGTCTCGAAGGACTATCGTCGGCTATCGATGATCATGTCTTCTACCATGATCGAAAAAATGGGACCTCAGTGTGTCTTCTTCAAAATGAGCTATCGCACTTCACTACAAATCCGCTAGGTATAGCTCAGGTTGTAATGGTGAATTTTGTACGAGATAATAATGACGTCTGGTTTTTAACAATGAACTGCTAGTCTCAGGTCACGTCATCTCGACCTAACTGATACAGCCAAGCAGGGATGCTCAATTTTTTTTTGCTTTCCGAGATCTGGCTACGCAATGACTGGCATGTTAATATTACTAATTTTGAATGCTGCGTTCAGTTCAAGAGAGATGGCCGGTGGGCTGCCGGAGTAGCAATATATAAAAATACAAGTAAAACTTATACAGTCACCTCGCATAAGGAAATCACCGTTGGACAAACAACTGGTATGAGCGTAACTACACAATCCATTGATGATATATACACGGCTGAACTTCAGCTTCTCAATGGGAATAAGATGCTTTCTGTAGTTGTATTCACCTCGCCGAATAAATCTGTCGAAGACAAAAAAGTTCATATATTTCGTCCTTGCCCCATATTCTAAAAGAATTTCAAAAATTCTACAAGGAGACTATCATCTTTTGTTGATGTTTATGAGCGGGGATTTCAATATTAATTTTGCTGTCCCTCAATCTGAACCACTTTTAAACTTCCTGCGAGGCGAATGTGATTTGCACATGAACTCATACCGAAATATATCTACTACGAGAAATGGGACGACAATTGTGCAGTTTTTCGAAAATGAAAATTAGAAAAGTTAGAGTCGACAGTATATGCATCTTATTTTAGCTACCATAATTCAATTGCGTCGATTATACCGAAAGAGTAATAGACCAATTTACCGATAATAAACAATTGAAAAACTTTAGTAAAATTTCATGCCTTCTTTCTTCAAAGTAAATTGCACACACGAACTATACACACGCCATGTTTACACATCTCCTTGGACCTTGAGAGTAGTAATGGACTCACTCTTTTTTTCTTAATTTAAAAATTGTTGCCATTAAAATACTCGGATCGAATATAGGTACTTTGTTTTATGGCAACATTTTCTTTTTTATAGTGATTTTTGCGATGTAGTGGCTCAAAAAGTCTATTGCAAAATTATGTTTGGAAATATTTCTTTTCTTGCCCTCATGTGCAAAAAGTCAATGTTACAACTCTTTCATTTTGCAGAAGAAAAATGCTGGTCGCATATATGGGGTATAATTCATACGGCAATACTGTTGAGCTCAATGTCTTTTTTCCCATCGGTGTTTCATGTCGATACATTTAGGTATCATAATTTTCATAAAGAGGCATTCAATTTAAAAAAAAGTATCACAAAATTATTAAAAATTTAAGTTAATAATTAATATTAAACAGTTGAACAAATTAACTCGAATGGAGAGCCATTTTGTGTTATATGCAATAAAAATTTTGTTCTCAAAACAAATTGACAATAACGGTCAATCAGACGCATTCAGGTTGTATTGTGTTGGCAACATATATAATAAGATGATATTGATAAGTAACGATATCATGTTGGCGGTCGGACCTGAAAGTGCCTAATCCTTCTGTTTTTTTGTACAGAAAAAAAAAATTGCCTGCTGATAACTTTACAATGTACATTTCTATTTTCGTTCGAATTCACACATACATTACAAATCGTGTTCGAACCGAATTTATCGTTCGAATTGTGATTCGAATCGGATTCCCAAAGATGATTTTCTAATAAAACACGGGCCAACAGATCCAGAAGGCACACAGCTCGTGGTGATCGCATAATAATACATCGTCTCTTTGTGAAAGTCTAATTCATGAAAGCGTTTGACATACAGTTTAAAGAGATACTATATTTTTACTCCCTTATATGGCTGCACATATACTTTTTATGTGCCCAGGTGTACTTTTCGAAGAAACCTTTTTATTTGGCAATTTAAACGATATCAATTAAATTTGATTCGTTTTAGGTTAATTCCTCTACGAGATTATACGCACAAACTACAATTCACTGCACAAACTACAAATATGCAAACACTTGCGTTGAAATTCTTATATTTTTTTTATTCTTAAAAATCAAAACTTCACACTACGGATTTTTTTTCTTGTGTGTGAAAAATAAACGAACATTTTTTTTATTTTTATTTTTCACAACCTACGTTGGTAGACCGGGTTTTTTTATCTCTTCCATAATTTTAGCGAGTTCATTTCTACTTTATAAATTTGACATTTAAGTTTATAAACATCGCCACAATACTCCCTCCCCAATAAATTCGGAAGAATTTATGAAAATACAAGTCTATACGCGAGGCCGAAAATAAACTAATTAAAAGAACCGAAGGTGATCCAAAAGCTGCTTCAGCTAAAACGTGCTGGTGGTCTAATTCTTCTTCCAGTCCTGGTTTGAACTGGTTCCTTCGGTGGAAGATTGAAGCGAACCTTTTTTAACACGTGTGTATCATCAGAAGCCGGCTCGTTATCCGAAGTTCTCTCACCCAGCGGGGTCGCCGGAAACGATCCCACGATGTCTGCATTCTCCGCGAAACACGGTTTTAGGCGATCCAGAGATACCACACCTGACCTGCCGTTTACGTCAATAGTGAAGAACTTATCCCCTCTTTCGAGAACTTTAAACGGTCCTGAATAAGGTGGTTGTAAGGATTTCCTCACAAAATCCGACCTTAAAAATACGTGTGAACACGTTGAAAGCTCTCTGCTTACGAAAGTTTTTACATTGGAGTGCCTGGTTGCCGGAGACGGTCTAATTTCATCAAAATGTTTTTTAAGATTATTTACAAAATCTGTCTGAAGAATTTTATCGTTGGAAAAAGAATTTAGAAATTGACCAGGCACCCTCAACGTACTTCCGTAAACAAGTTCAGCAGGAGAAGTTTTAAGTTCCTCACTATATAACGTGCGTAAACCTAACAGTACGGTTGGCAAGAACGTTACCCAATCAGTTCGCTCGTGACACATGATTGCGGTCTTTAACGTTCTGTGCCATCTCTCAATCATACCGTTGGACTTTGGGTTATAAGCCGTCGTTCTTACTCGTCTGAATCCGATTAACGCTGACAATTCATTAAAAAGACAAGACTCAAACTGCGAACCTTGGTCGGTGACTATAACGTTTGGTACCCCGAAGCGTGAAATCCATGTGGAGTATACCGCAGAAGCGACAGTAGTTGCAGTAATATCAGGAACTGGAACTGCCTCAGCCCACCTCGTATACCTGTCGATTAATGTAACGCAATACCGCTGATTGTCAGAAATAGGCAAAGGACCAATGATGTCTAAGTGAATTTCTGCGAAGCGTTGCGAAGTTAATTGATAAGATCCTAGAGGTGAAACGGTGTGTCTTGAAATTTTGGATTTCTGACAAGCTAAACAGGATTGTGCCATAGTTTTTGAATCTTTCGTGATGGAGGGCCAGATGACATTTTTCGTCAATAATTTAGTTGTTGCTTTAATTCCAGGGTGTGAAAGATTATGAAAGGCTTCAAAAACTTTTTTCCGAAATTCAATTGGAATAAAAGGTCTTTGATTAGCTGTCGAAATATCACAATATATAGTTTTGTTAGAGTTAAAACTCAACGGAACTTGGACAAACTTTAAAGTTAAATTATCGCGTATAAGATCTTTAAGCTCGACATCATTGGTTTGGGCATCCGCAATTTGTGCATAATCTATACTTTCGGGAATAGAAATTAGATTAATGCGGGAAAGTGTATCTGCGACGACATTATCTATGCCTGATATGTGTTGGATGTCGGTTGTGAACTGCCCGATGAAATCCAAATGTCGGAATTGACGCGGTGATGCCTTTTCCGGATTCTGACAAAAAGCGTAGACGAGTGGTTTATGGTCCGTAAACAACGTAAACTGTCGCCCTTCCAAAAGATATCTGAAATGCTTGATGCCAGAGTACGCTGCTAACAACTCTCTGTCATAAGCACTATATCTTTGTTGCGTTTCATTAAGACGAACAGAGAAGAAGCTAAGTGGTTGCCAAATATCGCTGATATACTGTTGAACTACTGCACCGATAGCTGTGTCCGAAGCGTCTACCATGATAGCGAGTTTAGCAGTAGATGAAGGGTGTGCAAGAAGAGTAGCTTTACACAATTTCTCCTTACAATTGTCGAAGGCATCAATGGACTCTGCTGACCAATTAATTGGAATTTTACTATTTTTCTTATAACCTTTAAGAAAATCATTAAGTAAAATTTGATCAGCCGCGGCGTTTGGAATGAAACGTCTGTAGAAGTTAATCATCCCCAAAAATCTTTTGAGTTGATTAACCGTCAATGGACGTTCAAAATTTTTGATGACTTCAACACGTTCTGGAACAGGTAAAATGCCATTTGCATTAACAAAATGTCCTAAGAATTTAACTTCAGGTGAAGCGAAGACACATTTTCCAGGATTGATTATTAAACCGTTGTCTGATAATTTTTGGAAAACTAGTTCGAGATGCGCGTGATGTTCCTCGAAAGTTTTAGACGCTATTAGAATATCATCTAAGTAGATGAATGCGAAATTAAGTCCCAACAATACGGAATGCATGAATCTCTGAAAAGTTTGTGCTGCATTCCTGAGACCAAAAGTCATTTTAGTGAATTCAAATAAACCGAAGGGAGTCGCAATAGCGGTTTTTGGAATATCAGACGGTTCAATAGGGATTTGATGATAAGCTTGGACAAGATCAAGAGTCGAAAAAACTGTACATCCTTCAAGCTGGTACGAAAAATCTTGAAGATGTGGAATAGGATAACGATCTGGAATAGTAACACGATTCAGACTTCGGTAATCTCCACATGGCCTCCAATCTCCATTTTTCTTCAAGACAAGATGCAAAGGACTAGACCATGCACTATTACTCGGACGACAAATTCCTAGTGCCATCAGATTCTCGAATTCCTGTTTTGCAATCGTTAATTTATCAGGTGCCAAACGTCTAGTTTTACAAGAAACCGGTGCTCCAAAAGTTTCCAGCCGATGAGTGATCATATGCTTAACTGGTTTGACGTTTAGAGAGTTTGTCATAATTTCTGAGAATTTAGAGAGAAGTTGCTGGATTTGATTATTCACCTGGGATTTGTCTAGTTGAGACAGTGTTGACTCGGCTGTGAGAGAGATAGAACCAACAGTAAACAATGATGTCGTTGGATCTAGAAGACGATGTTTGCCAAGATCAACTATCAATCCAGAACTTTTAAGGAAATCAGCTCCAATAATGGGCAGCGAGACATCTGCCACTATAAATTCCCACTTGAAATTACGCCGTAACCCAAAATCTAAATTTAGAATTTTTGTTCCATAAGCTTTAATTGGCGTTCCATTCGCAGCGAATAGTTTGGAGGTAGTTAATGCCTGCGGAATGTGACAGATTTTGAGTGGAACAACCGAAACGTCAGCACCAGTGTCTATTAGAAATGCAACTCTTGAATTGGCATCATGAATTAATAGACGACTGGTAGTAGGTTCATCAGTAACGGTCGTCACGTCCTGATGAACATTTAAAAATCCTTCTTGATCGACTGACCTCCGCAGGTTTTATCATAAAATTTACAGCCAGGCTGGCATTTCTGAGCCTTTTCACCGAACCGAAAATGATAAAAACATAAATCGAATTTTGGGTTAACCCGACCTCTAGATCTCGAACGAGAATTTGTTTGTTTTCTACTATTTGAACGAGATCGAGATCTAGGGTTAACCATAGTTTTAATTTCTGCCAAAATTTTAATTCTAAAGTCTTCTAATTTAGCGTCTAAATTAGAAGCATCAGAAATGCCAGTTGGATTGACATACCCGTTAGATGCTGCAGACGAGGATGGGCCGAAAGGGTTGCACGATTTAACGGCATTTAACCCTAACGGTGGCATTACCTCCATCATATTATCGGCTCGTGCTGCTAAAACATCTAACGTCACGTCGTTTTCAAAAGTGGTTAGTATAACCTGAATCTGCGAAGGCAACCTCTTCATCCAAAGTTGTCTGAGCAACTTGTCGTTGAAATTGCTGCCAGCGTTCAAACGTATCTGACTTAATAATTGAGACGGCTTTTTATCCCCCAAAGTCAGGTTCGTCAGGACGTTATTTAGGCGTGACATCTCTGACTCGCCCAACACGCGAATCACTTCCTCTTTAAACACCGAGTAAGGAAGTGTACCCTTATCGCGGAGAATTAAATCCGCGAAACGATCATGCAGTCTCGCGTCCAACGCCCCCACTGCATGAGAGAACCTGGTGGTCTCCGACCTGATGTTCGCGACAGCGAACTGCGATTCAAGAATCGTAAACCAAACGGCCGGATTCTGACCATACAACGGTTGTGGAGGTCGGAATCGGACCGCTCCAATCTCCAAATTTGGATTTTGGACCCCAGTCCAACCAGGTCCTGAACCAGACTGCCCAGACGACTGAGCAACTCCTGGATCCCGGAATAAATTTTGCGCTTGCAGAAACAATTGAAATTGTTCTGCGAATAAATTTTCTAGTTGCGATGCAGAATTAATTGGATCTGCAGAACTTGCATCTCCATAATTCTCGTCATTTACCGGAGAGTTGGATGGAGTATCAGACGACATTTATAAACTTAAACCGAAACGCGAAACAAAAATGCAAAATCGAGTAGAGGAAAAAAAATGAAATAAATAAAATGCCGGAGTTAATTTTAATTTTTAAATAAAATTTTATTATTAAATTTGAGGCAATGAACTCGATAAAATTAAGGAAGAAAAACTTACCCCCGATCTACTCACGTTTACAAATTTGTTGTGAATTTGTTTTCCTGATGTCCAGATGATTTGATGTCCAGATGATTTAACCACTGAATCGCCAACTGCTGTTGACACCTCTGCTGTGCTCTGCTCGTAGTACTCCAAAGAGAAAACGCCTGTGATGTGCTGCCGTATCCTTGCGCAGTCGTATTCACGACGGTGGTCACCAATTTAAAGAGATACTATATTTTTACTCCCTTATATGGCTGCACATATACTTTTTATGTGCCCAGGTGTACTTTTCGAAGAAACCTTTTTATTTGGCAATTTAAACGATATCAATTAAATTTGATTCGTTTTAGGTTAATTCCTCTACGAGATTATACGCACAAACTACAATTCACTGCACAAACTACAAATATGCAAACACTTGCGTTGAAATTCTTATATTTTTTTTATTCTTAAAAATCAAAACTTCACACTACGGATTTTTTTTCTTGTGTGTGAAAAATAAACGAACATTTTTTTTATTTTTATTTTTCACAACCTACGTTGGTAGACCGGGTTTTTTTATCTCTTCCATAATTTTAGCGAGTTCATTTCTACTTTATAAATTTGACATTTAAGTTTATAAACATCGCCACAAGTTAACACTCCGAAATAGGAGTGGGCATTATTGACCATACTGTGCGTCATCAGGTAATTGAATAATCAATCGCTGAGCAAACCGAAAAAAATTGTAAAGCCGTGTTGTTTTTGCTAAAGAATTTACTGTGCATATAAATAATGAGCAGATTCAGTTTTACAAACGTATCAAAATTTATTCTTTGTGGTTCTGACCGAAAAAAGTTATCGGGTTTTAAAATTAAATTTAATATGAGCTTCCACTAGATTTTTTGACGACATATTCCTCGTTGTGTAGGTGAAGAGTTTTAAGTAAAATGTGTTAAACTCCACAATTCATTTGTGGATGTGGTTTTGTTGGTATGGGGCAATAATAAGTGAGTGGCCCTGAACCTTTGAATTGTATAAGGGTCCACCAGGCCAGCGCTGTGGATTATTCTTATTTTTCGTTTAGAAGAATAAAATAAAAGAACAGTGTTAAATTCATTACAAGATGCGTACCGCGTTTATTCAGTACTCCTTAAATATCTACAAGACAAAAGCAAAAACCCGGAAGTTATTTTTTATAACTTTCTATTTCATCAGTGCTAGGGTTGAGCAATAACCCTAGACACTACAATTATCTCCTAAATGATTGGTATTCCCAGTGGTCGATCAAATACACTTCAAAAATAAATATTTTTAAACGAAAATAGTATCATCATAATGACTTGGTCTATCCAGTCACTAGATCTTAATCAAGTGCTGCACAATCATAAGTGAAAAAAGTTTAGGTCAATACTACAACAAAAACATTCATATTTATAAACGGATAAGACTAGGTGAATCAATGAAGAATTGACTTCATTTCAAATAAAGGAGGATCAACAAAGTATTTATTAAATATTTCTGAAAAGTATTAATTTCCAAAGTTTTTTTTAATATTAAAATTATAATATAATGAATTTTATAATGCGGTCTAGCAATAAAGTTGTGGTTATTTGGATCAATCTTAGGCAATAATTTAAAAACTTAAGATTTCTTTATATTGCCTAAATCGCTAAAGTAATTAATGTAAAGTATACACATTTTACAAATACCTATTTAATTATTTTTTTAACATTTAAAGCTGTTTATAAAAAGTACAACGCATTTCCCTATTTATATGTTTGTGACTTTATATACTTCATTTGCAATATATTTAAGTTTGAGAGAGAGGCCGATTCTGCCATCAAAAAACTCAAGTAATTGTTATTTCCTTGCTTCCTCCTCCCTACATGAATTTGTTTAAAAAACAAATAGCATAAAGTAGGTAACAAAGCAGTAGTGTGTATGCAAAATTCGTTTTACTACATTATCCTCATGACTGCCAATATTCGATTTGTTGCCTATTTTCTTCCACAACATAGAAGTTTGAAGCCAACATCTAGAGTTTTATAATTATATGTTGACATCACCTAATGTAAAAGCGAAAAATTTGTATCGCCTCCTGTAAAAAAAAAACTGAAAAGGTTGATACACGATAATGCGTCATTAACGACGATAACATAAATTTTTAAATACCACAGTCCGCCACAATATCATTTTGTTTTGTAACAGAATATGCAATTTTCATATCAAATTTACTTAACAAAACATAATCTAAATAACTTTATATTAAATCAATTACAAAACATAATATATTAAACAAAATTTTATTTTTTATATGTATTGTAAACAATACTATATTTTATGCGTTAATGTTGTAAAATATAAAATAATTTGGAGTATTTTGCTTATAGTATATTTTGATGCTGTTTACACAAGTTTTAGCTAAATTTTTATTTCTAAATTAATGTAAAACTTTACAAAAATGATCACTATGTGCTATTATTTAACTATTATCATATATTATTATCTATTATCATATTTTTTTACTATTTAATTATGCAAACTATTTTTCAGTTTAAATAAAGTATAAAATGTTTTAAAGAAAAATTATGATGTTTGAAATCTAATCTTGATGTTTGAAACTTAAAAGTAATTCAGTTCATTTTGCTAAACGAGCTTATCGTTATGTCATTTATAGTAACGAATTATTTATTTATAATATTAAAGTGCTAATAAGCACACTTGAGAATTGGATAATAAAATCGGCTACCCTAAAGTGTTATATCCCTTTTTCAACCAAAAAAAAATGGCTCAATTTAAGTCCAAACCACACAAATGTGTGAGTAAAAAATCATAGTATGTAATGGCGTTTTTGAAAAAAACTTTCACTTCATTTGAAGTACAACCAACACAATTGTGTGTATAGTTATAGTGTTTTTTTCCGAACAAAAATAAGTTTGAAAGGAATACACAAATATGTAATTAAAATAAATTTTTGACATGGTACTTTTGCCGTACCCACACAATTGTGTTAGTAAATCACAAAAAGAATATAGGGTGGTCCATACGGACGGTATTATAATAAAGAGAGTGAAAGTTTTTTTTTTTTTAAATTTAAATAAATGAGAATAACATTTTCTTTTTGTGATAATTTATTATTTTTTTTTTTAAATAAAAACAAAATTATAAATTATCACAAAAAGGAAAAGTTATTCTCATTTATTTAAATTTTAAAATTAAATATATTGATAAAAGTACACAAAAATAATGGAAAATAACAAAACAGGAGTGAAAGAATTGTATGCAAATTCTGATTAAAAATTACCAGTGATTGAAAACAACTATTATTTTTCTATCTCACTCTTTTTGCCTCTAGGTAAGTCGAATCAAATTATTATAAAATTTATAAACATTTTTATCAACTAATTCGTTTTCTATTTCATGGTTCGTTCAACGGAGCGTAATATATATTTATTTTTAAAATATAAATTATGATGTAAAATTTCTTTTATGAAGTAAAATAAAATGAAAAAATTGGATTTATTCAGTAGCTTCTAAAAAAATGTTGGATGTTGTTTGCATAAATAAGGATATCCCAGCGGTTTTTAGCCGAAATCGGTCAACCGGAAGTGGCATATTTCATAGGAGTTTTTTTTTTTTGCAACTAAAATACATACAACAAAATTGTAAATTGAATTTCAAACAAAATTAATTCAGATCATTATTAAATTTTATAAGAAATGACGGATTTTGATAAAGGGAAAACTTTAGTTCCTCTAAATTCGGCATCTCTACAGCCCCTGGGATTGCCTTTTCGGAATGAAACTTTTTCCAGTAATTTGGAGATCCTCGCGAAATTTGGTGGAAATTTGTGTAGCGGAAGTGGCCGCTTTCATGGGAGCTTTTCAATTTTGGAAATGATGTTGAAAAGTTTAGCATTAACAATAAACGACGGATAATGAAAAGTTTCAAATAAATTTAACGATTAAGAGCTGACGAAAGGTTTAATGATTTTTGATTATACAAAACAGTTTTTTCAAAAAATCCGGCACGTTTAATTTCCGCTTTAGAAATCAAGTGTGGCTTATTCGATATCGATGTATACATTCATGATAAAAGAAAGTCGGGTATTGGCCACAACATATTCACCACTTCATTTAATCCGTCCGATGCATAAAAATTCTGTTAAAATGTGAGATTGAAAAACATAGTATGTATTAGCTCTGCTTGCAAGACAAATATAAACTTTTTTATGTTTATTTATATGTTCTTTCTCTCTCTCTCTCCCTCTCTCTCTCTCTCTCTCTCTCTCTCTCTCTCTCTCTCTGGCACTATATCCCATGAAGGGATTTGGCCGCCTCAAATGAGGTTTCATAATCATATTTTCATTTCGGATAATGAGTGATAAATTCATTAATCCTAAATAGCCGTGAAATTTCTTCCTTGTGTCACCACCACCATGCTAACCACTTTGCCACCGGGTTTATTTATATTCTATGGTCGAAAACTTCATACACTGCAGTGCATTCGATGTAAATATTATAAAGGTGCGATCTTTATTAGCTACGACTATAGTCTCAAAATATATGGAACAGTCGTATGTGGAATATAATGCTTGCATCTTACATGGGAAATTCTGAAGTTCTGATTAATTATGTGCAAGTTATATGGGAAATTTAGCAGTTCTGGTTAATACTAAACCACTCTGGTGCTAACTGTTCATCAATGCCACTGTTATTTCAGCTAGGCGTATGTTATTTATATTTTCTAAGGTCATTTCACCACCTTTTCAAATTACATGGTATCGAAATTGGAAAAAATGTGATGCTTGCACATTATATGGGAAATTCGGAAGTTCTGGTTAATACTAAACCACTCTGGGCTAACTGTTCATCAATGGCACAATGTTTTTCAGTTAGGTCTATATAATTTACATTTTCTAAAGTTATTTCACCCCAACTTTTCAGATTACATGGTATCTATCGAAATAGGAATGTTATGGTTTCACCTTATATGAAAAACTAGAAGGCACGGTGAACTTCATACCAATTAAAATTGATTTGATTACATAACTATTCATAAGCGATTATGATTCCCAATCAACCTGTAACGGAACATTGTACGCCACTTAAATTAATGTATCGAATTACGACGGACCGCCATAAGAATATCGATGCAGGGACTTCTGAGCGGTAATTGGTAGCCCGCTAAAGCTAGCGGTGGGTCGTGAAGGTTTCAGAAGTATGCACCGATCTTGAATATACCACTGGAAGGGAGACAACGAATTTCCTAAACGCGACAGATCAACTTACCTGGACTCATCATCCGAGAATTGGGGTTTTGCACATTTTGAACGTATAAATGCAAATCAAAAATAATAACATAACCGGATTCATTTTATTAATGATATAAAACCATGTGTATTTCAAGAAGTTATGTAAAATGTTAAAAAACACCAAAATAAATCGTACTAACAATCAATACATCAAAAAAAATTGAAAATATTTTTAAATAGAGAGTTCGGACCTTAGTTTCTTAAGTAGAGATAAAGCTAATATTACATAATTCAACTGACATTTAAGAAATAAAAAAAATTATTTAATTTGAAAATTTAATAACAACAGAAGCGAATTATATTTATTTAAAATCTAGTAAAGTGATGACGATCCACGAAACCGAAGGGTTAACCTCACCAAATGTGATATGTATTAGAATCACTTCTCAACCATTTGAGTTGTTCGATAGTGTATCGCATGCTACACTTGCAATTTCAAGACACACACAGGCATTTAGATATTTTTCACCAGTATCTAATGATAGACTACACTCACTTTTAATGAGAGCTCGAAGCTATACTACTACTCAAAAGGTAAATCAACCCATAAAATCAAAGAAAAGTTTGGTTTATGAGAAATGTGCAATTTACTATGAAAGCGCCATTTTGTTTGCGTTTGCCTTTAACTAGTACCTTTTGTATCTATTTGTCAGTTGTGGACGCCATGCTTCCTTATAATTTGAACCAAATAAAGACCATTGCTAATAATCGTGATAGATTATTGGATTTGGCTTTAGCAACGACAATGACACTTTCAAAATTCGTGTTACCTTTTGTCATATATGATATCAATCACAAATCATTTGATATCTCACCAATTTAACGGTGAGTTCCGAACATCTACAACCAATCAAATACAACTTCAAAAAAACAAACCATGTGGGGCTACAAAGTTACCATCCATCAACTGGCAAATAACTCTCAATTCCAATGATATAAACGAAAATGAGATAAATTTAATGGCATCATGCTGCAAGGCTTCGAACTTTATGTACCAATGTATTGTAAACCACAAAATGCTCACCCTCAGTGGTTTGATTTGTTAACTTAAAAAAACGGAAGTCGAAAACGTATGACAAAATGTTGAAAATCGGGTTAGAAGCGGACAAAACTCATTTCTACTACTATGTTGTGAATTTGAAATTTATTTCAAATCAAAATACAGGTTGCGACGTTTTTTCAATCATTCTATAAAGTTGCGTACATGACATCGAAAATAAATAGGTCCATACTCGCTTTCGAACTCAAAACAAATCAAATTTCGTGAAATGCTTTATACCATGCATACTAGTTCCGAACTCGAGTTAAAATTGTTTTAATTTTGTTGTTGTTTTGATACATTTTGTGTGATACTATGGTTATTTTCTGAACTAACTACCGATATCATGTAAGCAGTCTAAACCAAGCGTTACTTGTGGATTGTACGAACAACAACGCATGAATAACTCCTGTTATTTTTGAGGATAACTTTTTATCGGCTTTAAATGGATTTGGAGGCGGTTGTGATCTTGACAATTTACCCATTTCTATTCTGAATGAGTACGCTCATATTTTACTAATTCCATTGTGTTCCCTATTCAACCACTCCTTAAGCACCGGAGTGTTTCCCGAAAAACGGAAAATTTCACTTATTTTTAAATTGGATAAACGACATGACGTTACATAGTACAGAGGAATGTCAACTACATCATCAATTCCAAAATTGTTTGAGCTAGTATTATGCAACAACTTTAAATCCAGCATGGGTTTATGACTAGCCGATCCACATCAACTAATCTGGTAGAATCAGTAAAATTGACCAGTAAAATAATTAATGAGATTGAAAACATCATCAAATTGATGTAGCGTACACGGATTTCAGTAATGCTGAATACATATTTGCGGATACAACGATTGTCGCAATCGTTTCCACAAGATAAACCAATCAAATTGCGTGTTTTGCTCTATGCCTCGCCCCGCCTACTCTTGCCGCAATCGAATTGAAACTTTTTTATTTTGAGCTATGGTTTCCTCAAGCTTGCCAACCAAAAATTACAAAAGGAACTAAATTTTGTGCTCATTGTAAGGCGCCTTTTTTATGTTTGCTATATATTTGACAGAAAATATAGATGTATTTGACAATTATATATTTGTGATGTAAAACCAAAGATTTTAATAATATTATTAATATTATATAATAATTATACTCTCTCTCTCTCTCTCTCTCTCTGGCTTTCACATCATGAAGGGATTTCGCCGCCCGAATAATTATACTAATAATATTAATAAATAATAATATTTATAAATTTTATTATTATTATTTATTAATATTATTAGTATTATGTCTATGTGTAAAACAGTGTCATATATTTGTCTGTAAAACAGGATAAATACGTATTACAATAAATCTAAATTACTTTTAAAGGAGGTGGTAAAATTAAAAGTGGATTTTGTTAAGGTTGTGAATCCTGTGCGACAACTTTCGACAGAATGGCAAAATGCGACCAGAAATATTCGATGTCTGTGCCGAACCCGAGCCTGAGCAAAGGAAAAATCGAAAGCCGTAATTGAGCGATTGCGTGATTCCTGGCAACATTCACTTCGCGATCGGGCTACCCGGCCACTAACTTATAACGATGAACAATCCCTTGCTTTGGAAAAAATAAAAATAAAATTGTTGAACTAGGAATGCGATTGAAATCATTATTGGTCTAAGATGTGAAACCCAGCTATCGATATGGTAGCAGAAAGTGTTGCGGGCTGGTATATAATGGGCCAAGTAAATTTCGTTCAAGCTGAAATACTGGAGAAGGATGTAGTCAACTTTAAGAATAATTTGTTTGAAATCTAGGAAACTTTCCCGAATCAAGAATGATCTAAAAACTGATATTAATAATCGTAAGAAGATCAATATGGTGACCGCAAAAGATAATTGTTTAACAAAAGACACTAGTAAATTTGATACGGTAATGGTTTTTTAAATAATTATTTCAGAAACAGTTTAATGTATAATTTTAGACAATATTTGCTCTTCAAACGCAACTACAAATAGTCTTAGGTCAAAATACACTGATCGGCCGGTGAACAAAACAGAGATAGGAAATTTGCGGAAGCAACGTAAAAGCGAAACGAAAATTACAATAATTCTGAATGGCAACACTTGTTCGCTGACTCTCTGACCATCAATTGAACTAGCCACCAGCGGTTAAAATACAAATTCGTCGAATACAGTATGCCTGAACAGAATTTTCTACAGTTGTGTCCGGTAAAGATGGTACCCCAATGTTACGAAGTGATTACAATTCAATGAAGAGCACGTCTTCTAGATTCATCATCACGGGGTATCAACGATAGTGATGAAGGGGCTGTAGCTGATATAAAGTAATAAATAAAAACTCAAAACTTTTTATTAAAAAACCAAATGTTTTATTAAATTTTAAGAGGATAAAAATTTCTTGGATTATCCATAACATAGTTGTAAAAAATAAGGTAGGAAACAAAATGTCGGTCTACGCAATGGCGTTCCTGGTTATATCTGTGAGTGCCTAAACCACCACTAGACAAGCGCACATCACTCAAAATGTCACCATACAAAACAAATGTCAATTTGGCATAACAAGCGCATATTTATGTGGATCCTGCACCATGTTTAAGCACACATTATCTAAATACTTCAAATTTCACTTCCGGATATTTAACGGCCATGTCACGACAACAGCGCAAAAAGACACTATCAGACATTCGCATAATATTGGCCTTATGTACCGCAGTCACTTTCGTGCGATTGTCTTTGGCATATTGAAACGCGAATTCTGCGACAGGCTAAGCCTCTTCCGTCATCAATTTTATAACCTGAACTACACCATCAACAATTTCGTACTCAATACCCGAGTATTCACCTTCTATGTTCTCACGAATTGTAACTACGCACTGGTCATTAAGTAGTTCCAATTTTTCTGCTGTAAACTTGATTGACTTTGGCCTAAGGTTAAATATTTATATATAGTTATAGAAATAAAGAATTCAGGCGATTTTATAGAAAAATTACCTGTAACAATATTCGCCATAATCACTTTTAACTTTTTCTCTCCATTCCGACATGTTTATCAGCCAGTCGCTTGATCAATCACTTTTAACTATCTATATCAATTCCGGCATAATTATCAACCACAGTCGTTTGAATTATAATAAAAAAAAATTTAAAGATGTTACACAAAATTCTTCACTTCGAAAATTGAAACGTCAAACTAATAAAAAAATGTACGCCAAATGTTTGGCGTGTAGAAATATTTATATGGCGTGTTCGTCCAAGCGAAAATTACAAATGAAAAATTTGACAATCAAAATGACGTACGAAATAGACTAATATTTTGAGCAAAGACTAACTTCAACTCAAAACTGCAGAATTGTGCCGCAATCGGGTCCGCAGATATGTATGCTGCATAAGCATTTGATTCCATCTAAAGCACTACAGAGTTTATTCGCATTTGGGGTTTCACTCGATTACATAAATTGGTTCAAGTCTTATCTATCAAACAGGCGACAATTAGTAATAATGGGAAATGAGATTACAGTTACATCTGGTGTTTCCCAAGGATCATACATCGGGCCTTGGATATTTATTATTTTCATAGATCGAATAACAGACAATCAAAAATTGAAACGTTCTCATATTTGCTGAATTGTTCGAACTGTTAATAGAATGCTATAGATACGAATAAACTTCAAAAAGACATCGACAGGTTAAGTGAGTGGTCGATGTCTTTTTGAAGTTTCGTGATCGAAACTCGCTTTACTTAAATATTAAGAAATCTAAAATCACGCCAGAGCAACGCTTGTAAATTGTTGAAATTTTTTATTAAAATTTAAACAAAATTTTGTTCACTGATGAAGCTCACTTTTGGTTGAATGGATATGTTAATGGGGCACATGCTCGATCAGCTAGCAAGCAAGCAATATGCTAGCGCAAAACCTGGCTACTCAATCAATTTTACCAAGCAAATTTGAGTTTGAATTATTTTTTTTATACTTTTTTTTGTTTATTTTTGCGATTGCACAGTAAAACAATGTAAAAATTTGCTGGATAGTTTTCTAAGCCGCAAAGTTTACTATTGCTACTGCTGAGAAAAATAAAAAATATATAAAAAAAGAAAATTCAAATTCAAATTTGCTTGGTAAAATTGATTGAGTAGCCAGGTTGCCTTGCTTGCTAGCTGATCGAGCATGTGCCCCAATAAACAGAATTGTCGGATTTGGAGTGAAGATAATCCACAAGCTTTTGCCGAAACACAATTACATCCAGAGAAAATCACTGTTTGATGGGCGGAATGTTACAGTCAACAGTGAATTCACTGGCATAAATCTTGGTGATATGTACGGATACAATTAATTCAGTCAAAGAAACATTTGATAAAAGATTAATTTCAATTCAATAATTCAATTTGGGAATATGTTAACTCACTTGTCTACGCCGATAAACCAGAGACGATTGGATACTTGGAACACAACATTCGGCGAGTTATTAGCGAGAAATGGCCGCAACTGCTGCGAAAAGTTTGTGAAAATTTAACATCCAGATTGCGCCATCTACGGAGCCGCGGCGACCTCAATCCTCATGGCCGAAATCATATTCAAGCACTAACGGCATAAAATTATCTATACAATAAAGCTAATTTCACTGATATTCAAAATGTTTTTCTTTGTTCTATTTTAATTTAAAATTGTGAACCTCTAAAAAAACACCCTTTTATACGGCCCTGCTCGAAATGAAGCGAGAAACTGGGTTATATTTGACAACCAAATTAAAAATAATATGAAAAAGATTTTTTAAATGTAAAATTAAGACGACTTATAAGTTTTGAATTAAAGCCAATGCAAATATTTCTAGATTTTATTTTGGTCTGCCTGTCCAGTTTCAGTTGCAAAACCGTTTACATGTATAACTCAGAATGAAAACTATCTCAACCAAGTAAAGTTAAGTTGACCGAACTTAGACCACTTTCGGATGACTTTCAGTCAAAGTTACCGTTTAAATGTTGAGTTTAATTAGACCAGTTACAGTCAGATCACGTTCGGTTCAACGTGTAAATTTTGTAAAGATTTTGCTGAAAATTGCATAAAAACAAAAAAAAAAAAATTAAGAGCTTAATGAGTGAGTAAAAGCTATATGAAAAATGTTATTGAAAATGCCTAGTATAGACAATGCCTGCCTGCTAATATAAAGATGTAGTAAGAAGGTTAAAAGAAAACAAAATTAAAATAAAAGATTTGTTATAATTTTCTCTCTTCAAAATCGAACTTCTTATCTTGCGAGTATTATGAACTAATTCTTACCATTGCGCCATTGCACTTCATGAAGTTGTATTTGCCAAGTCCAATATCAAAGCTTCAAAGTTATAACTCGGTTATTAGGTTTATAAAATGTCTGTTAATGCTAAAACTGCAGAAGTGTTTAAGAATTTTAAACACAAACTTTATTAGTTTATCGCAGACCGTTATTCTTAATTGAAACGATAAACGGCACTAGTTATCTTTAAAAAAACGTATATACTCGACTCTGAGGTGTGGGTGTATACATCTTTTCAGTTGAAATGACAAATTGTTAGCAGAATACTAATGATTTATTACAGAGGGAAAATTAGAAAATGACCTGCTTCGGTTGGACATTTAGGTATCACGTGCCGCTAATCTGCCCGTTTATAAAATGTTTAACTAACAGAGTTCTCACAATAGAAAAAAGATTTCCTTTACCTTACAAGTTTGTTTGAAAATAAAACTGGAAAAAAAATTTCGGTTTTTATCTTAGAGAAAAAGTTGGTAAACTTTAAAGTTTTTGAACTTTATGAGTCTTTAAACTATATATAAAGAATGAATGTAAAGTTTTTTCCCGTATACAATTTGCAATTTCATGTGTCACAACCCAGGGCAGGATGGTTATATAAAAATGCATATCGCGGCCTCATATTTCAAAATAAAAACTCACCAAACTACGTTCGTTACATTTTGAAAATAATTATTTTAAGCAGCAGACAAAATAGAATCGGTAAATATTTTTAAGAAACGATTCATTCTCGCTTCTTCTTCGTTAACGAGCCAACGACTAAATTTACGGGAATGAAAATAATATTAAGTTAAATAGGACCAATAACTCTATGGATATGCACAGGTTTAAATCTACAATATATTGTACTTAAGAGGGTCCTTTACTAAAATAAATTTTAATTTTGAAGCTAACCTAAAATTTAAAATACGCACATGTACAATCATACTATATTTTTTTTCTATGTAGTAGTGGTAAATATGTATACGTTTGATCTCTTGTTTGTTTTGCTTATGAATGGAAACAAAATCAACATAGTGTAGTGTTGTTGGTTTATGGAAAAAAAAACGAAACCATAGCCACAGAATATTAACAAGCAGAAATCACATAACTCGATTTTTGTATGGAAACATTTCGACCGTTTTTTTTGTCCTTGATTTGTATGGAAAAGGGTAGAATATAGTGGTGTTAGTTTAAAAAAAAATTATAGTGGCATTAAAATTTGAAAAAAAAAAATTCAAAATCGATCAAAAATCATAACAGTGTACTAATTTTTTTTTTCTTGATTGTCAAACAATTTGACATTAGGAAATTTCCAAAACTATTCGCGATTTTATACATAATAGTTTGAAAATTTAATTATTAATTTAAGTAAGACGATTTTAAGTTTCGTGAGTATTCATAGTAAAAGGTATGTGTTTAGATTCAAGTATAGAACACTCATCAAATTACGTTCATCACAACAACAAAACCAATAATTTCTTGGTTGCACTTTTTGTACCGCAAACATGATTTGTATTCAAGTTCAAGGTCGATTTGTGTTTTATATTGCAATCAGCTGTACTCGTTCAAAGCAAAAAAAAACATATTTTTGACAAGCATTTGAAGTCCCATCAACCATCAAGATTTATTGGATATTCAAGGTGTTACCATACGATACTAATGACATCTTTCGTAAGGGTTTGTCAACTAACCTAATAACATAAAATAATTTTGTTATAATTATATCTGTTATAATTTTATATAAGTATTTATAAAAATTCATTTTATGTAATCTTTTTTAATGAAAATAAAAAATAAAATCACTTCTGTCTAAGCTTTGGTTAAGTCATTTTCGAACCCAAATTAAAATCAAAATAAGTATAATTATTCTTTTTCTACTTATCAACCACCCATATTCGGACCAAAATAAATATAGAATTTTCAACATATTTTCTGGTCCTTCGAGCCGGATATGGGAATCTGAAAACCGGACATTTTTGGAATTTTTTGAACAATTATTGAATTGCTGCTGCTGTACGGTACATTGGATAGCCTCGTGGTTCGCAAGCAAAGGTAAGCGTTATTTTGTACATTCATTTACGTAAATTGATTAGTTGAGTTTTGTGCAACAAAAATAATTTATACCATTCTTCGATAAAACGATTCTATTGATCGATTCTTATCAAAATGGCCGACGAAACAATAGACGCCGATTCAGTAATTGCGCATCAATATCAATTACTCGATTTCGTGCAGAAACAATTAACAAATTTCAAAAAAGATTCTGCTGTTAGAAAAACAAAATCTTATTTTGAACGTCGTTTGTCATGTTTGGATAAATTTTATTCCGATTTTCACACTAATCATCGTTTAATCATGCCGGTAATTGACAAAAAAGAAGATTACATCAAAGAAGATATCCCGAATCAATTTGAAGAAGCATTTCTCTATTCAACTGCCGAAATAGAAGAAGCCTATGTACTCGCATTCCCACCGTCGACTCAATCGCTCTCAAGTAGACGACCATCGTCAATGCTTACGCATACGGAACCTTCAAATGTGCGGTTACCAAAATTGGATTTGCCAAAATTTTCTGGTAATATTTTGGAATGGCCTTCATTTTTCGATTCATTTAAACAAATTCACGATAATTTAACTTTATCTTCTTCTCAAAAATTTCAATACCTCAAGGGTTGTTTACAAGGCGAAGCTGAATTAAAATTACGACATTTAGCTATCACCGATAACAATTATACGAACGCCATCGACGAACTTGAGAAGAATTATAATAATAAACGATTGTTATTCGCGCAACAAATGAACGCTTTTTTGTCACAGCCAGAGATCAAAAGAGATACACGAGAAGAAATCCAACAATTATTAAGTTTTTCTCGCGCCTCAATGCATGTAATTTCCAAATTAGGTGTTGAATCGAGTGAAGCGATTTTCGTTTATATTGTGCTGCAGAAATTGCATCAAGATACTCGGACATTCTGCCTTCAATCCTTCGACGCAAAGAAGATCCCATTATGGTGTAATTTAGAGCACGCAATCGAGATACGACTAGCTTCGCTTCCATTAAATATTACAAGTGATGTCAAGAAGCCATCATCCAATTCGAATGCATCGTTATCTTCATTAAAGGAAGCATCAAAATGGAATAAAGCAACGCCCAGTTCATCGAACAGAAAACCAAATTCATTCCACGTATCCAATTCAACATCGGCACAGTGTGCACATTGCAAAGAATCGCACATCCTACGAAAATGTCCATCGTTCCTCAAATTGTCAGTACAAGAACGAAAAGTAATAGTCGAGAAACTTAAGTATTGTTTTAACTGCCTTGGATTCAATCACGTGCTGCCAAGTTGTCCTAGCCAGAAGAATTGTGCCACATGTGGTGGTCGTCATCATACGTTACTTCATTTTGTGAAGTCCAATGATTGTTCGGCTGCCTCATCGTCTGCGCCTGTCGTTCCTGCTCAGGTTCCAATATGTCATCACGCTACGAAACCAACAAATCGATGTCGCCAAATCTTATTAGCAACGGCAATCGTACGTATTCGTTCTAATAATGGTCAACTCATTCCATTTCGTGCTTTAGTCGATCAAGGATCACAAGCCACCTTAATCACTAAATCAGCTGCTCAACGTTTAGGCTTACCCATGTCATCCATTCGCGCTCAGGTCAATGGTATTGGTAGCTCTCAAACTACTCAAAGCAAAGCTTCAGTTTCAATTGCCATCAGATCGTGCCACGACGACCGATTCGAATGTCACACTAATGCATTGATCCTCGATAAGTTGACTAAAAAATTACCTTCATATAGCGTCGATTTCACTGAGTGGGATCATATTCAAGGGTTACCCCTAGCGGATCCACATTTTTCGCAACCGGGCCATATTGATTTGCTTTTAGGTGCCGAAGTGTATGCTTCTATCCTACGATCAGGTCTATGCCGTGGAAAAATTGGTACTCCAATCGCTCAATATACTTCGTTGGGATGGATACTGTCAGGTGAGATCATTCAAACTCAGTCTGCGACCATTCACGTATCGAGCTTTCATTCTCAAATCGAAATAGATTCACTTCTACGAAAGTTTTGGGAAATAGAAGAAATCAAAACCGAAAAGACATTGTCCAAGGAAGACAAGTGGTGTGAAGAGTTCTTTCAGAAAACTCACGAACGTCAATCTAATGGTAAATATTTAGTCCAACTGCCACTGAAGTCACATTACGATTCGAATGCAGTAATCGGTTCATCTTACAAAATGGCTTATGATCGGTTTCTACAATTAGAACGGCGTTTCCATCGAGATCCATCATTCCATTCAGCATATTCGGCAATCATCAACGAATATTTCGAATTAGGACAAATGGAATTGGAAACTGCTCCCGAGTCGGACTACAAAACCATCAAGAATAACGTCTCTTCATTTCAGTGTTGTTATTTACCACATCATCCAGTGTTCAAGGCTACGAGTTCCACCACCAAACTTCGTGTAGTGTTTGATGCTTCTGCAACGACATCGAACAAACACTCACTGAACGATATTCTATTAACGGGTCCAGCGCTTCAATCAGATTTACCAGCTGTCATCATCAACTGGCGTTTCTTCAAGTATGTTTTCACAAGTGACATTGAAAAGATGTATCGTCGAATCGACATGTATCCTCAACACACTCAATATCAGCGAATTTTATGGAGAGATTCACCGGATGAAAACATCAAAACGTATCGATTGAAAACAGTGACTTTTGGAACGGCTAGCGCACCATACACCGCGATTCGTGTAATGCACCAGTTAGCTCAAGATGAAGAAAATAATTTTCCACTAGCTGCGTTTGCTATTAAAAATCAAATGTATGTCGATGACATACTTTCTGGAAGTCACACAATCGATTCGACTATTGAGCTTCAACAGCAAATCATTCAATGTCTCCAGGCAGCCGGTTTTGAATTAAGAAAATGGTCAAGCAATGCATCACAAGTGTTATCATTAATCCCACTGGAGTATCGCGAAAGCAAATCGGATTTCTTAGTCGGACAAAATGACTCGATTAAAGCACTCGGTATGTATTGGCACCCTTTAAATGATGAATTTCACTACAAAATAAATTTCGATTTAGAAACTGAGAATCACACAAAACGCACAGTTTTATCTACAATTGCTCGCCTATTTGATCCATTGGGATGGATCAATCCAGTTATTATAGTCGCCAAAACATTCCTTAAACGTTTGTGGTGCGAAGGACTTGATTGGGACGATCAGCTTCCACACAATCTAGCTCAAATTTGGCAATCATTCCTCGAGAGCCTTAACAGCATCAATCAAATCAAAATTCCTCGTTGGATACACACTGACAACAGGCAACAAACTTTCGAATTACATACGTTTTGTGATGGATCAATGCATGCTTATTCTGCTGCAACGTACTTACGAATCGAAACATTTCACCGAGTTTTCGTCCATTTAGTATTCGCCAAATGCAAAGTAACTCCAAAGCGGGCTCTTACAATTCCAAGGATTGAATTGTGCGGAGCAGTTCTCGCAACAAAATTGCATCGATACGTCAAGTCAATACTCCAAATTCCGTCCAATCAAATAACCAGTTATTTTTGGACTGATTCAACTATAGTTTTGTCGTGGATTCGAGGTGATCCAAACCGATGGAAAACATTTGTGTGCAATAGAGTCAATACAATTCTCGACACCAGCAACATCAATCAATGGCATCATGTATCAACTACAGATAATCCAGCGGATATTTCAAGTCGTGGTCTAAACGCTGGACAGTTGATCAATTGCGAACTATGGTGGCATGGACCACAATGGCTTAAAGAGGATGCTTCTAAACGGCCAGAATCGTTCTTTCACTCATTAGACTCCATCGAAAAGGACAGCGACTCAGAAATGAAGAAAAGTTACATCACTGCATCGATTACTATCGATCCTCTAAAATGCATTACCCGTCGCTATTCATCATATATTCGCTTAAGGAAAATTACCGCATGGATTTTACGTTTCATCAACAACTGTCGTGAAAAAAGAATCAACCATCGAATCACTTCAGGTTACTTAACACTTATCGAATGGAACCAGTGTGTTATTCCATTGCATACAATCGTCCAGCTTGAGGCATTTCCAACAGAAATTGCAGCACTTAAACACCAACAGCTGTTACCAACCAAAAGCAAATTGATAGGTCTGAACCCATTCATGGATCGTGATGGCATACTGAGAGTGGGTGGTCGTCTTCGAAATTCCTTATTACCATTCGATCAAAAACATCCAGTCATCATTCCATCAACGCATCACTTCACAAGACTATTAATCGATCACTGTCACCGAATTTGTTTGCATGGAGGCATCCAACTTACTCTGAATCAAATTCGAAAAACCTATTGGATTTTACACGCCCGTCGAATCGTCGGTTCACAATTGAAAAATTGTCATGAATGTTTTAAAGTGAATCCAATACCACGTTCACAGTTAATGGGCGATTTGCCTCATGCAAGAGTTCGACCTACTTTTCCATTCTCAGCCACTGGTGTTGACTACGCCGGTCCGATCGCCTTTCGAGTATCAAAAGGCCGTGGAAACAAATCGTACAAAGGATATATCGCCGTCTTTGTTTGTCTCAGCACGAAGGCAATGCATTTGGAACCAGTGAGTGATCTCACTACCTCAGCATTTTTAGCAGCACTACAACGATTCTTTGCTCGTCGTGGATTTTGTCAAAATATGTACAGCGATTGTGGTACGACATTCATCGGAGCAAACAATCAATTGAAAGTAAATGAAAAGGCTACTAAGAAACTATTCGAAAAGGAAATTCTGCCAGTTCTTATACCACAAGGGATACAATGGCACTTTATTCCACCCTTTTCGCCACACTTCGGTGGGCTATGGGAAGCCGGAGTAAAATCGGTAAAGTACCACTTGAAACGAATCATTCCGAAATCGACACTTACTTTCGAAGAAATGGCAACTGTACTTTGTCGTATCGAATCATGTCTCAATTCGAGGCCATTATTACCGCTCAGCGACAAACTTGATGATATTACCGCATTAACTCCAGGACATTTCATCAGAGGAGACGCTCTGTTAGCACCGCCCCCTGAACCACCAATTGAAAATTTATCGCCAGTCAATCGCTGGCATCAATTACAAAAAATTCTACACGAATTTTGGAACGTCTGGCATAAAGAATATTTATCACGACTACAAATTCGTCCAAAATGGAATCAAGTCAAAGAAAACATCGCTATTGGTGAATTGGTTTTAGTAAAAGATGAACGATTACCACCTAATCACTGGAGATTAGGTCGAGTCATCGAAGTTCATGAAGGCAAGGACAAATTGGTTCGAGTCGCTTCATTAAAAACCGCTAATGGAATCATCGGCTAGCCTTTAGTATCGCAGTCAAAATTGACTGTCGCGACATTTTTTTTAAAATGGACGTAATTTTAACTAAAAATGTAAACATTACAGACGCCATCTTAGATATATTTCAATTTTTTATATATTATTTATAATTTTTTCCGCTTTTGTTAGAAAAATTTCAATTTTTTATATATTATTTATAATTTTTTCCGCTTTTGGATAAAATTTTTCTACAATTTTTTTTAGGTGGTTATAATTTTAACTAAAAAATTGTTAATTTGATTGACTGCCATCTTAGAGATGTTTTTATAAATAAAATAAATTTGAATTTTGTACATTGAACTATTTTAGCTAAAGCGCAGATGACGTATACATCGCGAAAATCGGATAAGATGAAAACTTTTTAAATTTTTTTTTGTAGGATTGTGTATAATTCCGGAAAAATTATCACATTTTCCGGGAAAATTATGACATTTTCATTTATTTTTTTTTTGTGACAAGTTATAGATGAAAAAACAAAATTTAATATTTTTTGTTTAATATTTTAATATTTTTTTTAGCGTAGGTGTCATTAATAGATTCTATATAATCCGCTCCTACGTGCGGCACGCAGTGCGACATGTTTGAAGATCCCGGCTCCTACGCCCCCCGAAATTAAAATAAAAAGAGCCCCGCAGGGCTACGGGGAGAAGCGTAGGTCTCAGTAATAGGTTCTATATAATCCGCTCCTACGTGCGGCACGCAGTGCGACATGTTTGAAGATCCCGGCTCCTACGCCCCCCGAAATTAAAATAAAAAGAGCCCCGCAGGGCTACGGGGAGGAGCGTAGGTCTCATTAATAGATTCTATATAATCCGCTCCTACGTGCGGCACGCAGTGCGACATGTTTGAAGATCCCGGCTCCTACGCCCCCCGAAATTAAAATAAAAAGAGCCCCGCCGGGCTACGGGGAGGAGCGTAGGTCTCATTAATAGATTCTATATAATCCAAATATCCAATTATACCATTATTTCCATCCCTCCCACTCTCAATTTAATATATTCATAAAAAAATATTAAATTTCATTTATTTTTAAATGAGATTCAATATTTTTTTATTAAAATTTTTTTAGCACGTCTTAACGTATTTTTTAGAATTTTAGTTCGTTTTATTCCAATAGATGGCGTTAGGCCCAAAATGCTCATCAAAAACACATTTTTAGTTATAAAAAAATCCGCTTTTGGTCTAAGTAGCGCCACCGTCGCTCAGACTGTCAAAAAAATTTGACTGCGATACTAAAGCTGTTCCGAATCATCAAACGTCCGATTGTCAAATTGTGTCCGTTACCTTGTCAAGAACCAGCTGACAAAAGCGTAACTGATCAGCTCCAATCGATAAAGGAGCGCCTGTTGCACACTAATCAAAATTAAATACACCTTGCTTTTATTTCAGCTATCCAATGTACCCAACGTTATTCTCTTCAATCAACATATTTACTCCGCCGAGTCGTGGCGGCATAATAACCACCGAATTTCAGCTGATCATGGAGGAAATGCCGATCAGTTTCTTCAATTCTGCAATTTACATCTATAAACAATACCATCAGGTCATGTAATCATTTAACTATATTCACAGCACAGTTCTCTCACAAAATCGTTCTCGTTTCTAGTTACAACTATACGACAAATCGAATGTGAACAAATCAACAAAGGCATCGTAACATTATCGAAGATCTATCCTGATATATATATATCAGCCCGGGCGGCATGTTTAGATTCAAGTATAGAACACTCATCAAATTACGTTCATCACAACAACAAAACCAATAATTTCTTGGTTGCACTTTTTGTACCGCAAACATGATTTGTATTCAAGTTCAAGGTCGATTTGTGTTTATATTGCAATCAGCTGTACTCGTTCAAAGCAAAAAAAAACATATTTTTGACAAGCATTTGAAGTCTCATCAACCATCAAGATTTATTGGATATTCAAGGTGTTACCATACGATACTAATGACATCTTTCGTAAGGGTTTGTCAACTAACCTAATAACATAAAATAATTTTGTTATAATTATATCTGTTATAATTTTATATAAGTATTTATAAAAATTCATTTTATGTAATCTTTTTTAATGAAAATAAAAAATAAAATCACTTCTGTCTAAGCTTTGGTTAAGTCATTTTCGAACCCAAATTAAAATCAAAATAAGTATAATTATTCTTTTTCTACTTATCAACCACCCATATTCGGACCAAAATAAATATAGAATTTTCAACAGTATGTATTCGGATACAACAAAATTTTCACATTCTGGTGGTTATATATGGATATCAGACGGCTGTCAAGCGCGATTTGTTTCCGTTTGCAATGGATTCGAGGGTTCATTACATCCACCATCGGTTTTATTAAAACTGTTTATCACTGGGCATGCCAAACTAATGTTCAAAATGTTGTGCAATGGATTAAGGTAGATAATCTCTGAAAAAAGGATTGTATACATGACTTCGAGCTGTATGCACTGTAGCACTTCATCAGCATATGACATTATTAGTCGGAACAGGTAAACGGATTGAAGTTGGTGTTATTTCGTTAGGCACAACAACTCAAGATGAACAGGTGCGTCAGGTTAAATTAGAGGTACTTGGAATTTTAGATCCGGAAGCGAAATTACTTCGGTTGCGCTCTGTAGAGCCTCTAAATGAGGGCGATCGAAATTATAAAGAACGATTTTAAAAAAAATAAAACCCCTCGCCAATTGGGTTCATAAGGATAGTATTATCTTAACGGATTTAACTGTGGATAAAAGAACACTCAATACAAAGAGATATAAAGCTGTACATCAGGTATCTTTTAATTCTTATTTTTGTTTTAAAATGTTTTAATATTTTTTATTGATTTATTAGAATTCATCATCGCACGATGCTCAAAATTGGAATTCAAACAGCCACATAATGGATTATCTAAGGAGAATTGTGCCTACGATGTTTCAAAACACACTATCGTTACTCTCGCGTCAAATAATTCAACAATTTTTGGATGAATTGGTTTGGTGGGACTGGTATGGAGCATCTCCGGGGCAGGCATTCGGTAATATTGTTTCGCATATAGCCGAACAAACCCGTTTAGACAACAAAGACATTTTGGTAAGAAGATTAAATCGGATTGCACCGAATCCATTTAAAAATTGGTCTCATCTCGGTGTTAAAGCATAGTCTACCACTACGAAAGAGCTTCCGACCACATTAGCGGTGAGTTCACCAAATTCTGTGTAAAATAAAATTATAAATAACATAATTCATTGAACAATATTTTAAGCATCAAGGGCTCATTACATCCATCATCGGTTTTATTAAAACTGTTTATCACTGGGCATGCCAAACTAATGTTCAAAATGTTGTGCAATGAGTTAAGGTAGATAATCTCTGTAAAAGGATTGTATACATGACTTCGAACTGTATGCACTGTAGCACTCCATCAGCATATGATATTATTAGCTGGAACTTCCGGCAACCCACAACTTCCACTCCAAAGGATTCATGTTAGTAAAACTAGAATTCAGAAACAAAATAGTTTTATATTTTTTTAATGAAATTTATTTTAAATTAAGCATAAATTAAATACACATAAAATATAACTTATTAACAAAACTTGTTCATACATTTGAATGTTGAATAAATTTACCAATCAAATCGTAATTTTTTTTTGCATAAACATTATAATTTTATTTAAATGTACTTACTCGTGGATAATTATAACGCAAACACACTGAAATAATTTAACAAAATTGTTTTGATGTTTGACAACTAGTTGTTATTGTTGTTATTTTCACATTCACACTGCTAACATTTTCAATTTCAAACCAAAACAAAAAATTCTGCACTGAACGAATAATTGTTTAATGAACTTTGGCAATTCTAAAAGGGTATTGTCAAATAAATTTTGGTCCACCTAGTAGCGTATATAATATACTATATAATATATGCCATAGCAGTATGCATGATTGAAAGTAAATAATTTGAAGTCAATTAGTACATTCATGTCCTTATTTTCATGGAAATGTTTTAATAATAAAGAAATCTCGCGTAAACACAAAATGCATTAATAATGCCTGTATCAACAAGACAACAACGCATTGTTGTGATATTCACAACAGCCTCATCTATCTTATTACCAAATCTCGCGAATTGATTCCAAAAATTCTATCATCAATCAAATAATCATCATAAATCAAATACAAGATCGTTACGACATCACATATTATATCAAAATACATATAACATACATTTTATCATTCATACAAAAAACGCATAGTAAGCGCGATCGGCGTGATACACAAAAATATAAAAACAAACAAAACATTAGTTATATATACATACGTCATACACACATTTCCCATATATGTAGTATCAAAGCGCAACAACAACAAAACAAGTAGTATATACAACATAATTATACTACTCATCATTTTAATTGTACATCAACAAAACCAAGTATGAATAATACTTTTATATTTATTACGACATATATGTGATATACATTTTTGTTATCGTATTCAAAATAAATATCGTTTATCGAACTATGATTTTTGATGATCGGAAAATTGGGAAATCAATATTTTATTATATGCATATTAATTTAAAAATGCAATTTTTTCAAAATCAAATATTATTTTACACGCGGCCTAAATAATATTTTTAAATCAAATTGCCGAATTTTCGGAATTTAAATTGTTGGTATAATACGAGTAAATATTTAGTATATAAGAACCAAAATTTATTCAATAAAAATCAGTTAATCAAATCAGTTTATCAGATCAGTAAATCAGTTCAGTTCAGTTTATCAACCATCGCGAATAGTTAAAACTGGATCGTAAACCCCTAGAGGTTTTGTCACTAGACGAACCTCGACGGTATTAGCGTAGTCCAGGTTTTAACTCAACAACAACCAGTTCAACTAAATTTTCATTCAATAAAAACTAAAAACTATAAGTAATCGTGGAAGTTTATTTCAAAAAATACAAGAACGAGAAGTCCATCAACTAGCTGAATAACAATGGTAAGTATTTCTACAACTAATATCCGAGCACCGATTTGGTAACTTATGGTTTCTTAACCTCACACGGCAAAGCGAGGGGGTTTGTGGAAGAAGTGGGTAACCCCACAGTATACATACTCGTGTTAAATCATATTTTATCAAATCTTTCTCAAACTAACTATAAATCCACCCATCGAGGTGCACTTCTCTTCAAAAATACCACAATTGTAATTTCACTTCTGCTCCCTTTTCATTTCGCATTGAACCTCATATTATAATCAACTTAAAGTTTCAACTTCACTTTGATAATATTCCACTTCGAAATCATCTTTAACAACTGAATTCAATATAGATTCATATCAACCCAGTGTATTTAACCTTCAGTACTGATCGTCGGTTGATTTAATATATCAACTTATATGTTGTTATCTGTATATTGAGAAGATTGAAAATAAATAAAATTTAGTAAAAACTAAATTTATTTTCGTATGTCCTAACAGTGCACCTAGATACTAATGGCCTCATTGCTTTAAAAATTTTGCTATATGACGTCATTTTATGTCGACGATTTCAATCTTTGGTATGGCATTAAAGTCAAATAAATGATCCGAGTTTTTTAAATTTGGTAAAAAATAATTTACATTTTATATTATTATCAAAATATGCATTAAACATTTCGTTAAACCCTTAAATGTTATGTATTTATTTAGACATAAACTTGATGACGTAACAAGCAGTATTGCCTTTTCTTTTAGGTGCATTGGTCCTAACATACAACATACATTTTACAGATATTGGATCAAACGTTTGTTTTCGATATAATTTGTATACCGATTTATAAGCTTACGCTAGAAAAGCCCCATACCCTAAATTAATCTGTTACGATAGATATGATGGTTGATCATCTGATCGGATAAGATAGATTTATGAGGCTAAGTAGCTCAACAAACTTAAAAATTCCCATGCCCTTTTATAAT
This sequence comes from Nephrotoma flavescens, assembly GCA_932526605.1. Classification (NCBI taxonomy): domain Eukaryota; kingdom Metazoa; phylum Arthropoda; class Insecta; order Diptera; family Tipulidae; genus Nephrotoma; species Nephrotoma flavescens. The sequence goes on along the minus strand of OW052222.1, from coordinate 101,393,353 downwards.
CAATTTCTCTTATTGGTATATATGTACATACACTCGCAAGAAAAAGTCTGCGTACACCGGCCTTTAAAAAATGCCCTCACAAAAATAAACAAACAACGTAACTTTTTGACATACATTTATTTTGTTTTATATTCATTGACCTATTCTTTTTCAAAATATATCAATATAACAAAAAACCAAAAACAAGTACACAAAAAAATTAACTATACAAAAGTAAGTAACAAAAGTTAGACGGAAAAAGTCTGCGTACAGCAAATCAAGGTGTAAATAGTTTATTTATTTAACATCTTCAAAATGTAAATTATTAACTGGTAGGGTATCCTTTTCTCTGAATAACTTCTTTTAATCTTTTACTCATCGATCGGACAAGATTTGACGTTTCCGCCTCATTGATTTTGGACCACTCGCTTTGTACTACATCCCTCAACATATTTTTGGACGTTATGTTATGTCGGCGAATTCTACGTCCTAATAAATCCCATAGATGTTCCATGGGATTTAAATCGGGTGATTGTGGAGGTGTGTGCAGTTGTTTTGGTACGTTATATAACAACCATAACTTTACAATCCAAGCGGAGTGCTTTGGGTCATTGTCATGTAGAAATATGTATTTGGCATGCTAGCCCCAATTTTCAGCACTTCGTTTTAAATTTTGTTTTAGAATATTTAAATAGCCCTCTTCAATCATAGTAGATTCAATAAATTGTAAATGTCCCACACCTCTACTTGCCATACACCCCCAAACCATTACTCCACCACCACCATGTTTTATAGTTGAGTTGGTAATAAATTTTCTTTATTTATTTCTAACCCTGGTTTTCTTCATATAATATTCCGTTCTTTTATACCTAAAATGCAAAATTTGCTCTCATCTGAGAAAATGACTTTCTTCCAGACCTAGTTTGGCTTATTAATATAATCATTTGCAAATTTAATTCATTTTAACGGAATTAATTTCTTATAAAATTGATTTTTTCACGCAACACGGCTATGATACCCCTCCTTTCTTAGAATTTTTTGAAAGGTATCAGGGCTGTTGTTCTTAGATTTTCTTAACCGTTCTTATTATATCACATTTTTCACGACATGATCATTTCCATGGATGGCCTCACCGATGTAAGAACTCATGTTTTTTTAAATTATTCACTATTCTCTGAATAGATGAATGTTTTTTTTTCACTAATTTTCCAATTTCCCGAAAACTTTTGCCTTCTTTCCATAATTTTTTAGTTATTTTAAGCTCACTTACGGCAATTTCCTTTCCTTTTGGTTCTATAATGCAAAGCTTTCACTGGAAATAATTAAATTGTTCCCGCCAGCCTTCAAATCGAGACTTTAAGCATGTTTAATAACAATAGCGAATAAAACAATATTATTTACGAGTCAAAATATGATGGAAATTTCCTAATTGTATAATCGTACGCAGACTTTTTCCGCTCAAAATTAGTAGTTTTTCCTATTTTATTGATTTTCTTTTGATTCTATTGTTTTTATTTTTGTTTAACTGCGTATTTTAAAAGAGTATAGAACAACAAATGAACGCAAAATAAATTTAAGAAAATATATTTTTGTTTGAGATTTTTCTTTAAAAAATATATAAATATTGTAAAGTGTACGCAGACTTTTTCTTGCGAGTGTACATATTCTTTACAATTTATAATAATGCCTTGTAAAATAATAAATTAGTGCCTCGATATTTACTATAAAATATTTTATAGTAAATATCGAGGCATGTACATATTTAATAAGTAAAAATATACATAATGTGTATCAAAAATTACATCATCTCCTTTGAATGTGTGTCTTCATTGATTCGGTTTTTTTTAAAATCGAATCGAAATACAAACCACAACACAATTAATCTAATATATTCTACATGCAGAAGTACATTAGTATTCTATGTAGAATAAACTAGTGTTGGTTTCGATTGAATAATCATAAATATAGAACACTACCAAAATTCATTCATTTACGTATTTTTTCTTCTCCATGGTTTTCTCCGTGTAAAATTATTAACAAATACACAAACATTTGATTCCCTTCATGTGCGCGCGCATACCAAACGAGAAATAGCCACCAATCGGAATATTGCTGAACTTATTTTCATGGAAAATTTTGATAAACTATTTTTATTTTTATAATTTATATATTAAAATTGAAAAATATTTAGGAAAGAAGAAAACTAGGCACGAGATTAAAAATTCTAGTTGATTCTTGTGAAAGAATTTTTTGTCTACTGTAGTTGTACTCGTACATTCCAATCGAACCTACACAACTTGTCCAAGTTTGGGAGCTAATAACAAAATTTTAAAAGAAAATTTGGAAAAACTAGAAAAACTAGGCACGAGTTTTACATGTTATCTAATGAATATAAAAAAATTCTAGAAGAAAATGTTCACACAAGTGCTTATCGAACCTGCACAAGATACCATTACTTTGGTACAAGACCCTCTTAAGGAAAAACAATTAATTTTTTGTATCGGATGAATAAAAATATAATTCAATTTTCATATTTTCTTAATTTTAACTTCCTAACTTCATTGCATTCGGTCGAAATAAATTCTAAATAGGGCCCTGTTGATTTATTCGCTTTCACTTTTACCCTCCGAATTTGTGACGCTTGACAGCTGCATATTCATTCTATATAATCTATTTCTATACGTAGCTACTATTCAAAACCGGCGGTTGTGGTGTCGTTTTCTTGTTTGAATTTAAAAAGCAAATAAAAACAAATTTAATCGGTTTAACATATCTTAAAATTATAATTACAACATACGTGAAACACAATTTTAAAAATGTCACTAGTACGTAAAAAATAAAGCGAAGCCAGTTTCAATTTCAATTTTTGATTCATTGTGAGAGCTACTCAAAAGGTAAAAGTTTAAGGCCAAAGCTAGAAGCACAAATTTTTCTGTTGTGAGTACTCTGTAACACTCAATCACTTCTAAATTTTAATAAAAAGTACATATTGTCCCCGGAGATAGGTACACATGTATGCACAATTTCTTATATGTAATTGGGTTTTAGGAAGTGAATCAAAGATTGATTACAATATTTGGTCACCAATCTCACACTACACCAGTGTTGTGCGCTTAGGCGTAAAATTATAATAGAGAATTTAATAAATTGTATTTAAGCGTGATTCGGAATATTTTACTGTTATCAATCATACACAACGACGTTTATTATCAAACCAAATGATAATTATTGATGCCATAGTTTAACGTCCAATCTGCTATCTTACTTACGGACTTTAAATTTAATCTGCTATCTCTTACTAACATAATTTAGCCATATTTATATACAAGATTTCGACACAACATCGCGATAAATTTTCGATAAATTAATATTTATAATCAAATAAAAATGTTTTCGTAATCGGTGGAGGTACACCCTGTTTATACACTCGCGAATTACTATACTAAATACTACTAGTATAGTTTCTCATAACATTACTCAAAAATAACAAAAAGTACTCAGTAAGTACCTGCATAATATATTTCTGATAGAGACGGTAGAGACAGCAATGATTTTGCGAACGTCAAATCAAAACAAAAACCACAGACAATTGAAAAACTAATTTCAGTATATTTAATTTTATTCTCCACGAAACATCAACAAAATTTTAATGCACAAAATTCGATAAAAAAATTGTGAAGCAAAGCAAAAAATACTTAGTTATCTAAGTAAGGCAAACGGTTAAGATTAAATTTTTATCAAATTACTTATCTCTTCTTGACATGAAAAAAATTATATTGTTAAACATCTTGTGAATCGTAATATAGAGTTGCTGTGACTATGTTTACTCTGAAAAGATTTATCGAAAGTGTTACATTTAAAATTATAATTGTGAAATTAATTTTCTTGTATAATTATTTAATTTTGTTATACAAGAAAATGAATGGAAAATTTGTAGAACGCTATGATATCGTGAAAACTCGAAGTGGACCTGTTAAAGGCCGAACCTATTTAACTGTATTTGGTGAAGAAGTGTGGGAGTTTCATAAGATACCATATATGAAATCACCAGTTGGTGAATTAAGATTTAAGGTACAGTAGATAATCGGTCAATATTATTTGTTTGTAAATTGTAATATGCTTCGATCCTGTTTGTTTTACACACATCATCTATGGATTAAATAGTTTTACGTCATTTTATTCGTATTCGGCTCACTATAATTATGTCATAATCGTTAAGCATCATACTAAGACGTTATACTGTCTTGGATGTGTTGAGTGTAAATTTTTATTTATATTAGTAAACAAGTCCAGTATGAACTGGTTTTGAAGCACGAACATTCGTTATATATATAGAATGTGGTGCATTCAAGATCTGTTTATATTCCCTTGTTTTATTAATGCCACAGGCGAAATCCCTTTCCTTTAAGATGCCCCTTTCAAAATTTCCGTTTAAAAATATTTATAACCCGGAGCGTTCTTCAACGCTTTGACGAGTTCCTCGCTACCCAAAACTTTCCAAATGTGGTCAACCATCAGAGATTGCTGCACTACTTGTTCCGGATTTGCATCTAAAACTTAACCGAGCCAAAGCACTCGCTTTCAGCTGATTTCATGTTCAAAATATTTGACAACAACCGTATTATACCAACAACTGGCAAATTCAACTATCTGCCCCTCCTGGAACATTACCTCAATGTTACACCACTGCACAAACCCTGCAAAATCATGTAAATAATACATGAAAGCGCGCGAAAACGGTCCAACCTTGAACTTAATAAATGTATCAAATTGCAGACCCTAAAGAATGAAATTAGTTCAATTCGTGATCTGGAAACTGACCAACAGGTGCAGGGTGCTCGTACGATCGAATACAAACTCCTTCTGGTTGCGAGTGGACTCAGGCGTACCTCTATAGTTCTACCACTTATGCCGAGCAAGCTAAAACTGCTCTCCAGCCTTGCGAAGTTTTGATTGCAACTTTGCAAAATTACATAAATTGCAAAATTACATCCACAGATTAATCCAACACAAATTAAATATGTTCGGGAGTTCCGTGCTTTAGCGCGAAGTGGCTTATCTTTTGAAGGATCACCAACCGGCATTTCCATTAATTTGTTTCTATTCCAAGTAGAAACATTAGTATCATCCTTGAATTTAACGAATGGTCAGCTTTGCTTTAAAAGGAGTTGCATCAAACTGGTATTGGAGGTATCGGCAACAAAATCCCCAAGTGAATTGTCATGAAGTTCAGCATACCATGATAGGACGCTTTCAAAATAGACGACTAGCTAGAAAAAATTGAGTCATGAAAGAAACTTCCTAAAGAGTCTTTTTGGAATTTTACGAACAAATGTGTAGTTTAACATTTCAACTAAGTACCCCTTACTTTGACAAACAACTCATTAAAGTGCTCATGACAAATATGAGACTGGATTTGCGTTATCAATTAACAAATCGCACTTTGGCTCTCTCGGGGGTTTAAGCAGCTGTATGAGTTGGGAAAATACCTGGGCATGAGTTCCGTTTCAATTACTAATTACTTTGTATTTTTTGCCATTCATTTAGTTTCAATTTTTAGAATATTTATATTTTCGGCCCTTTAAGGTAGCTACATTAGCCTGGATAAAAAAGGAAAACCTTTAACACTGTGCTTGAATCGTAACCTTTTTTTGTGACAAGCTGGGGGCACCCAGGGGGTAAACCTAATTCAAGTATGCTGAATTCAATGGTGCTAGTCCCATTTCAAAGTTAGTCCCCATTTTTGAGATAGCGCTTTCGATATGTTTTGGTTTTGTGTCAAAAATTTGTCAAAATATACTCATTTTCACGTGGATAACTCTTGAACCATTAAGATTTTCGTTATGCTTTCTTCAGCAAAGTTATTGCGCAAGCCAAGGCAAACAACTTTGCCGAACATATCAAGACCGAAAAACCATATCTACATTCACAGTTTTCTGTTATTTTTTTTTCTTTTCATTTCGACGAAAAACACTTTTTTATCATTTTTTGTCCATTTATTGAATTTAAATCGATTGAAATCGATCGAATAAAAATCTCATCGACAAATATAGATACAATAGAAACTATGTAATAAAAAATTAAATCGATTCAGTTGATTTTATGGTGACTTTTCTTAACTTTTTTAATTTTAATTTTCTGATTCGTTTGTGTCTTCTTCGGGGTCTTCTTCCTCTTGCAAATTCTAACAAATGTCACCCAAGAGTGCATGTAGCTTTTTGGCGATGTACCAATGTTTGAGCCTTGCCGTCACTTGGTGAAAATGCTCGCCATGCTCATCGGATTCGGTTGCTGATTTTCGGCTATTTTTTCCATGCAAAAAATATTTTTTCAATGACATTCGAACGTTTATATTATGAAAAGCGGTCAGCATATTTTCAATATATTTGCGCCAATCATCGGATCGATTAATTCCGAGCACATTCTTAATAACTTCGGTCTTACTTATTGTGCCAATTTTTAACTTTTTTAGAAATATCGGTTTCGAGATTAATCTCTTCTTCGGTTTATTTTTTACTACTGTTCTTCGTGCTGCTCTTTCGCACCTCCTTTGTTTTTAAGTTATGGATAATAATAAGTCGTAAATTTTATTCAGCCATGCTACACTATAATTTGGTTTTCTGGATTCAAACTATTGCGCAATAGATTTTAATTTTTAATTTTAAACCCTTATTTTAAATTAAATCATTAAATTTTTTTGTCTTGTTTTATTCTGTTCTCTCGAAAATAAAATTTAAACAAAAATCTACATCTCAAAAATGTCCGTAAATTTTTTTATTTTCATTTCAATTTTTTTCATTTCGGATTCACGGTCAAAATTTTTACGTCGCAGCTACGTAATAAAATTTTTGTCCGTGAATCCGAAATGAAAAAAATTGAAATGAAAATAAAAAAATTTAAGGACATTTTTGAGATGTAGATTTTTGTTTTAAATTTATTTTCGAGAGAAAAGAATAAAACAAGACAAAAAAATTTAATGATTTAATTTAAAACATTTCGAAACCATGGATTTTTAGCACTTGAACACCATTCTACTAACTATGGAGAAAACAACCCCATTAATAGGATATCTAAACCATTCAACTTAATCGGTTTAAATTAAAAATTAAAATCTATTGCGCAGTAGTTTGAATCCAGAAACCAAAATTGTGTGTAACATAGCTGATTGGCTTTTGTGTTGATTTTGCCGTTAACTAAATTGTTGGTGTTTTTGTTTTTGTATATTTGCAGAGTGTGAATTTTTTCCGTAATTTGACTCCATGGCTCATGAGAAATTTGTATACGTACAGTATACAAGTGTCTCATGAGTCATGATTCAAATTTTGCACAATTTATACCAAGATCTTCTAACCTGTCTAATTTCGGTCCTTTTTTGACTCTGTGCTGAAATTTTTATTGAATTTAGTGTACCTATGATCGTCAGTTTTTATGTGTTGTGCGAAACTTGATTTTATGTACATTTTTAAATTTGGTTATGCCATTCAAGTGTTCTTTGTATCTTATTTGAAATGAGCGTCCTATTTGGCCTAAGTTAGTCGACCTCCAGTTGTATTTAGCCTTACCTGTGTATACGGATCTCTGCACAGGTGGACCCATCTTTCTCTAGACGGCAAGGTAGCGGCCGGAGTATTCTGTGAGAAGCGTTTTCCAAATCTGACAAGACCCTGCATTTTGGGAAACATGCTAGAAGGTTGGATCTACAAATGAATGACATTGTAGAAGTTCCATGGACGAAGAGGAGGAAGAGACTTTAGATAACTTCATATGCTCGTGTCCGGCACTATCATTTATTTTATTTATTTATTTAAAGAAATCTGTTTTGTAGTTACATGTGTGATTTCAGATTATTTACAATAATTTAAACAAAAATTAAAACAAAAATTTCTAAACAAAAAACTTTAAAACAAAAAAATATATAAACCAAATTTTGGTTTAACAATTAAAAATTTAAAAAATAGTTCTTCTAGATATTTTTAAAGTTGTCCTTTGATAAATTAAAGTCAAATAGGTCGTCGATTAAGTTGAATGGTTTAGATATCCTATTAATGGGGTTGTTTTCTCCATAGTTAGTAGAATGGTGTTCAAGTGCTAAAAATCCATGGTTTCGAAATGTTCTGCCTGGCACGTGAATTGATATGTGTTCCAAGATATAAGCTGAATCAACGTGACCAAGCAAAACGTTACCAATAAAAGTCGCACCCAAGAGAAGTCGTCTATTTTCATACGTGCATATTTTGTAGTCCGTGCATCTTGTTGGGTGGAGGTAAATGAGCCACATTTTTATGGGATGGTAAGTTGTGGTCGTAATCACCCAGTCACTTTTCTTTAACAAAAAAATCAGGAACTTCTTTTGAATGCTTTCTATTCTTTTAATGTGCACAGCACAGTATGGATTCCAGACCATTACAGCGTATTCCAGTTGAGATCGAACATAAGCGAAATATAGTGAACATAAAGTTAGAATATCCTTCCTAGAATAACTCTAACCTAACCTAACCTAGAATGTCCTTAAATTCACCTGTCCATCTTTTAACAAATCCGAACCTGGCATTTGCTTTCGCAATACAATTCTCAATATGCCTATAGGCAGTTTCAATATATTGAAACTGGGGTCGTCGACAAATGTAACGCCTAAGTCTATAATCTCATTGACTCTTTGCAGTACTTCGTTGTTGACTTTGTATGAAGTAATAACCGGATTTCTTTTACGATGGAAAGACATGATTTTGCATTTCTTAATATTTAAGTATAGTGAGTTTCGATCACACCACTCACTTAATCTATCTAAGTCTTGTTGAAGTTTCTCCGTATGTAACAATCCAAGGCCCGAGGTGTGATCCTTGGGGAACACCAGATGTAACTGTAATAACGTTTGATTTCTCATTTCCCATTACAAATTGACGCCGGTTTGATAGATATGACTTAAACCAATTTATGTAATCGAGAGAAAACCCAAAATCGAATAAACACTGGAGTGCTTTATGAAGACAAATAGAATCAAATGCTTTACTGAAATCCGTGTACGCTACATCAACTTGACGGTGTTTTTCTATCTCGTTAATTAATTTACTGGTGAATTCAACTAGATTAGTTGTGGATCGCCCAGACATAAACCCATGCTGGTTTATTGATATATGACGTGCAACTGTGGATTTAAAGCTGTTGCATAATACTAACAAAAATAATTTCGGAATTGATGATGTAGTTGATATTCTTTTGTAACATGTTGATATCATCACGTTTACCCGATTTAAAAATTGGAGTAATTTTTGAAATTTTCCATTTTTCGATAAACACGCCGGTGCTTAAGGAATGATTGAATAGATAACATAATGGAATTGTTAAAATTTCAGCGTACTCCTTCAGGGTATTCTTTAAGAGGTATATCGGCAGGGTATATCGGCAAGATCGCAACCATATTCAAACCCTTAAAGCCGATAAAATGCGTTGTCCTCAAAACTAATAGGAGGAGTTATTGATGTGTTGTTGTTGCTGGGTTGTTCGTACAATCTACAAGTAACGCTTGGTCTATAGACTGATTGAAAGAACGACGTGAACATGTCATATTAGCAGGGTACCCTTCAATTTTGCGTTTATTCCTAAAGTATTTTCAAAATTGTTTTGGATTTATTTTGATTTTGTCTTGAATTTGATCAAGGTACGACCTGTATTTTGATTCGAAATAAATTTCAAATTTCAACACTTTTCAACATTTTGTCATACGCTTTCCACTTTCGATTTTTTAAGTTAAACAGTCTATTATCAAACCCATGAGGGTGAGCATTTTGTGGTTTACAGCACATATGTACATAAAGTTCAAAGCCTAGGAGTATAATGTCATTAAATTTGTCCACATCTTCGTTTATATCATTGGAATTGAGAGTTATTTGCCAGTTGATGGATTCTAGGTAACTTTGTAGCCCCACACGTATAGTTTTTTTAAAGTTGTATGTGATTGGTTGATTTGATTGGTTTGATCTCGCCATTTTAGTTAAGTCAAATACAATATCCAAAGATTTATGATTGACATCATTTATGACAAAAGGTAGTAGGGATTCAGAAATTTTAAAAGTGTCAATGTCGTTGCTGAGGTCAAAATCCAATAATATATCACGATTATTAGCAATTGTGTTTATTTGGTTCAAATTATAACCATGAATGGTGTCCACAAATAAAGATTACGCATCTGTTGTTATATTGCATGGTAAAATACAGTTTAGTACCCAGATTCAGCTGTTACGGTAAAAAGCGTACACGGGTTGAACTTTCAGGGTAATATTTTGACATTACATATTCATTAGAAAAAAATGTTATATAAAAGTAAGCGTCAACATATATGTATACAAAAGCCGTGTTTTATTATTCGAGCACTATCTGGCGCCGATTGGTAAATTTCTACTGAAACTGCAGCTATTATTCACTGGTATCGCTGTACCATAAAAATTAAAAATAAGTTCATCCATAAAACAAACATTTAAGGACCTGAAATATAGCAATTGGCATTTATTTTGACATGACGTTATAAACAAGAATTCATCTTGCTGCGTTTTAAATTTTTATTGTAATATAGTTTCTTATGATTATAGAGTTTACAAAATAAAGGCCATTTCAAATTTCCCATTGAGATGGATAGCGCTCCCGATAGCGGCTACCGATAAATAGGCAGAGCAAAATATTTATATGTCGAATTTTAACTTTAAAGTTGAATGAAAAATATTAGTTTGGAGTTAAATGAATTAATTATATGTAAAAGTAGCGCGCTAAATATAAGTTTTGACATAGCAAAATGGGTGCTCCGGATAAATCTATCGGGCGCTAATAAAAAAACACGAATAAAGAAACCGCGCCATTTGTATTACAAAATAATTTTTAATAGATGTATTAAAATTGTAAGAACAATTTGTAATTTTGTGCGACGTATTTTCAAAATATCTTGTGTACTAAAATGTTGTGTTTATGTGCGAAATTATATAATTTCTTATATTATTAATTAAAAATTATTGAGATTGAGTTATAAATAAATTAGTAAAATTGAGATACGGGAGACACTATTAAAAATTTTAATAGTACTTTGCTTTATGATTGTTTATTATATCGATGCTAACAAGTTGAAATGTACACCTGACATTTATAATAAACAATTTTCTGTCTTTCTTCTCACCAGTGCTACTACATAGGTCGGGTAATATTTTTCATGTTCGTTTACATAAAAACCGGGCAACTTTTTGTTGTATTTTCAAACGAATATGCCATAAATATAATTTTTTTCACAACCACTTCCCATGAAATAAAAATGCGCTTCTATAAATTTATGAACACAGTTCTATTTGTTAAAATTTATATTTATTTTTCAATAATTTTATTGTGTATATTACGCAACAAATCTGAACAAAAATATGATTTAAATTTATTCGTATAAACAATACGAATAATTGGATCAACAAGAATACAATTTTTGACATCGTGCACCTACATACCAATTTTTGTATATTCCTAGGAACCATTTGTTCCTTTAAGCCGCATTTACCTAGTTTATTTACTAGAGAATTGGTACGATTTGAAAAGTAATTTGTACCAAAATGTCAATTACTGTACTAATCGATTTAGCTGAGAATTGGTCCACGGCCTTACTATTACTCATGACAAATCGGCTAAACATTACAATTTGCGAGCAATATCCGCGAATTCGTTAACGAACAAGCGCTGTTTGCTGAGTGGTTTGGTCAAAGCGAAGCTGCGAATAAATTTGCTTACAAACTATCTCCTAAGTTTATTGAGTGCAAAGTCAAAAACCAATCTGGAAGGGAAAAGTTTAGGCACGTAGCATACATATAGGACATTCGAACCTAAATTTCAGTCTTATGCTATTACGAATAAACTACTATGACCTGGGAGTCAATTCGCGTTCCATGAAATAATGAAAATGAATTTTTTTTTTTCATTTGCAATCGAGTAGGTTTGAATTGCCCATAAGAAATTATAGCTGTGTTTATTATTTAAATCCGTAGATCGAGCAGATTTTGAAATCTGAAATTAGATCGATCTGATCGATCTGAAATAAGAAACAGGTTTTAGATTTGGTAGATCAAAAAACTTATCAACTGTCATCGAACTGTCAAAAAAAATACACGATTAATACAAATCAATTCTTATTAGCTACTTATTATTTGGATTCAAATTATACGAACACGAAGGAAATATTACGAACGACCGTATGCGAACACGAAGGAAATATTAACGTGCTAAATTACTTTGACGAAATTGTACTACGAATGTGAAATCGTACAACTTCTTGCAAATACTCTATAAAAAATATGGCTGCATAAAATAATCATTTCATTATTTAATAAAAATCAATATAAAATAATAATTAAATTTTATTTCTGTTGTCATTTTAATAACGTTTGCAAAAACAAACAAAAATGATGAGAATGACAATATAGATTTGAACTTAAATTACGTGAAACTTAAACTAATCTGAGAAATCGGAATATTTTTACAAATCAAAAAAATCAATCTAATCGATCTGAAAAAAAAATAAGAAACAGCAACAAAATTGATCAGATCGACCTGAGCTTAATAAGAAACAACTTTTTAGTACTCAGATCGATCAGATCGATTAGATCGGAAATAAGAAACACAGCTTATGATTTCACACAGTGGAATTTAAAATTACGTGCAAATAATTCAAACTACTAGATTGCAAATGAAAAAAACTTCATTTTCATTATTTCATTATTCTTGTTTTGAAAATAACAACTATAGTTCTCAAACATCAAAACAATTTTGTTAAATTATTTCAGTGTGTTTGCGTTATAATTAACCACGAGTAAGTATGTACATTTAAATAAAATTATCACTTTGGACGGCAGTCCAAACGAGTGACGAAAGCACCTACTGTGCTGGAAGTCGAACGAAGTATATTATACAGCAAGTTTCGAACTTTTTCACTTTGAGGCCGCCAGGATCATGTTATATACCATTGGAAAGGTCTTGAAAAATTAACCTAAATAATGTATAAAAGCATGAATTTCTACCAACATTGAGTGGAGATATGACCTTCCAAAAATTGCCCCAAAAAATCAGTTTTTCGCGTATAACTGCCCCAAAAAATGTCAAAATTATTTTCTAACTGGCAAATTATGATTGTAGACGTCAATACCAATTTAACGACACCTCAAACGTCCAAAACGGATGATTTTGACCAAAGTTATGACAATTTTAAATTTTTCTATGACGTCACCAAATAATCTTGCTTTGGTATATATGTTTGTTTGTCCGTACCTCTTTTATTTGTTCTCATATTTTTAGGGGTTGTAGTACTTAAAAAACTAAGCAATTTTTGTTCTACAACTTTTTGATTTGACCGCCATGTTGGCCGCGGCCGGCCTCTGAATGGCCATTTTGCCACGTCCACAGTGCTGAATCTATTCGACATACCCTGGACATATGCATATCGTTGGAAAGGTATTGACGCCAGCTATCAAACAGCAAAAAAAGAATTCAAAAAATTAGGTTGGAGGGTCATTTTGGCCAAAAAACTTAAAAATGCGAAATCGCCAGGCCACATTAGGCCGAATTGCTAAAAAATGAGCCCAAGACTTTTGGTTCATATTTTTAGGATTATTAGCCACAAATCTCACCTACAATATGACATCAACCGTTTGTCCCAGAAAACTCGTATATTTTAGATATTGACCTCCATAACTTAAAAGCCACCCTAATTTTTTTGCAAAATTTTATTTTTTGGCTCAAATGCACCCTAATATCGGTCCGTTGCGGTTCATAATGATAGTGAATCAACGTATTATAATGAAACAAATATAAATACATCATATTATTATCATTGCTAAGAGAATTTTTACCAGTGACTCTTTTTTCATAACAAAAAAAATGAAAAAACTGACAAATTGATGTGATCGAAAAAATCACCAAAAACATTGAACATTTGAGTCTCCTTGCATAAAATCGATATTTTTTTATCATTATGTTGATTTCTTTGAAAAATAGATCTTATCTCCCCTCCCATCGCATGAAGATGGAATATCAGCGAGAGGCTAGCTACCATTAACTTTTATTTCCAACTAACACACTAAAATATGTATATTTTATTGTATTGTTTAAGGAGTCAAAAATGAATGGTAGCCGCATGCAGTTAGTGATAAAACAGCAAGAAACATGCAAAAAAAATTGTTGAATTACTCAATCGAATTTCTACCAAAAACACATGCATCTGGTCTAAATTTTTACTACTCTGTAACATACACTAAAAACTAGACTACAAATGTTCAGCCGATAGCCTACGAGAACCGGGTATGTAATAAGATCACACCCGACATGACCTGTTTGTGGCATGTGGTAAAGGATTCTGAAATAAAATCTACTAAAAGACTACAAAATGAAGATTGAAAAATTGCATGCAAAATAAAGAAATAGAATCGTCTTCCACACACCAGAAATAGTACACCAGAACGTAGGTTATCGTGCTGGACATAATAAAAAAAAACTACCTACCTGAACCTAATGATGAGACCTGACCCTATTTTTCAAAATAAAAAAGAAAAAATATAAGTCTTTACTATTTCGAGGCCAAGAGCATATACTTTCCAAACATAAATCGTATTGAGCCATTCTTCAATAGAAACAATTTTGTTTTATTGTTTTCCATTTTTTTATTGAAACAGTTTCGTTCTATTGTTTTACGTTCTATTGTGCCTCATACACAGACGCAGGCCACTGGAGTGACGAATATCGAGAGAAGAAGAACGAATCATTCCCACTCCGTAACACACAGCCGGCAGCTGTGTGAGAGTATGCGTAATTCGTTTTTCGCGAAACGAACAACAATTAAGCTCTGAACAAAGTCTGAAACGCAGATGCCAATATTCAACAAACTACAGAAGATTGTATTGGTTACACTACAATCTCATGTTAATTTTTTTCTTTCGCACCACTACTTATTAAACTAGTGCGCACATACGATGTACACATATATTCTAATACAACTATCTATAGTGTAGTTTTTCTGTATTTGTTGCATTAGCATGGCTTTGTTGTTCGTTTTGGTCATTTCAATGCCGCGCATTGCATCTGTGTATGAGGCACAATAACACGTAGCGGCCACTTGTGTGCTATCGTGTGTGTATGTGAACTCAAAGTCAAAGTCAAAACGGCTGACAACAATAAAACGAATCGCAATTCAATTCATTTTCGTTTTGCCTTGCCAAAATCATTGATATCAAATAAAAAACCTCTTAACGACGAGGTAAATGTTCGAGTGACGAAAGCCGAATTCAATTCACAAAATTTCTGATATCAAATTTGTGCCGAAAAAAACAATTGTATTCGATTTGTCAACGATTTTTCGGAATGTTAGTGCATTCGGCGCGTTTGTTTACATTTTTCTTTCTAGCTGTCAAAAACAACAACTTGTCAACGGTTTTTTGAATGTTAAACAACAACGCGCTGAATGCACTAACATTCCGAAAAATCGTTGACAAATCGAATACAATTGTTTTTTTCGGCACAAATTTGATATCAGAAATTTTGTGAATTGAATTCGGCTTTCGTCACTCGAACATTTACCTCGTCGTTAAGAGGTTTTTTATTTGATATTTATTACAAAAATTTATAAATATTTTCATTTTTTATAGATTGCGAACAAATTACGATTTGCTTGGTAAATTTATTCAACATTCAAATTTATGAACAAGTTTTGTTAATAAGTTATATTTTATGTGTATTTAATTTATACTTAATTTAAAATAAATTTCATTAAAAAACATAAAAATATTTTGTTTCTGAATTTTAGTTTTACTAACATGAATCTTTTGGAGTGGAAGTTTTGGGTCGCTTTTTACTAGTACTGCAACTACCACCACGATTTTTTTTCGCCGCACTAGAATTTGGTGAACCCACCGCTAATGTGGTCGGAAGCTCTTTCGTTGTGGTAGACGATGCTTTAACACCGAGATGAGACCAATTTTTAAATGGATTCGCTGCAACCCGATTTAATCTTGTTACCAAATTGTCTTTGTTGTCTAAACGAGTTTGTTCGGCTATATGCGAAACAATATTATCGGATGCCTGGCACGGAGATGCTCCATACCATTCGCGCCAAACCAATTCATCCAAAAATTATTAAATTATTTGACGCGAGAGTAACGATAGTGTATTTTGAAACATCGTAGGCACAATTCTCCTTAGATAATCCATTATGTGGCTGTTTGAATTAAAATTTTAAGCATCGTGCGATGATGAATTCTAATAAATCAATAAAAAATATTAAAACATTTAAAAACAAAAATAAGAGTTAAAAGATACCTGATGTACAGCTTTATATCTCTTTGTATTGAGTGTTCTTTTATCCACAGTTCAATCCGTTAAGATAATACTATCCTTATGAACCCAATTGGCGAGAGGTTTTATTTTTTTTTTTAAATTGTTCTTTATAATTTCGTTCGCCCTCATTTAGAGGCTCTACGGCGCGCAATCGAAGTAATTTCGCTTCCGGATCGAGAACACCAAGTAGCTCTACTTTAACCTGACGCTGCTATCCACCTTGAGTAGTTGTGCCTAACGAAATAACACCAACTTCAATCCGTTTACCTGTTCCGGCTAATAATGTCATATGCTGATGAAGTGCTACAGTGCATACAGCTCGTAGTCATACAGCTCGCAGTGCATACAGCTCGTAGTAATTAAGAAAGAAAAAAATTAGTACAATGTTTTGATCGATTTAGATTTCCGCAGAGAAAAGTAACTTGCAAAAATTGATTTTTCGCGATTTTCTTTCAGCTGACATGATGAAAAATAATAAATTTTGGGACAGTTAAGTTTGGGCTATCATTTCGTCCGCGATTAAAATTGAAAAATATAAAAATAATTTCGGGAAATAAAGTTTTTTGACAAGTTAAGTTTTGACTTTGATTTCGTGCAAGACAAAATATAAAAATAACTCTTTTTTTTTAATAAAACGGGGTGAAAATAGTTATTTGTCTCACTTGTTTAAGAACAGCGGTAAAATCAATTAAAATGAACAGTTTTCATATCTTTTTTTTTGTGTTTGTAAATTTTATTTAATTTCAAATATTATTTAATCATTTAGTAATGAGTATTTCCACTCTGATGTTCAATAACTGCAAGAAGTCTATTGTGTATTGAGTTGTACAGTAACGCCAAGCGAAGGGAAGTTTCAGCCCAGGATTCCAAAAAACGACACTGATTCCCCCACCCCCACACCATTACACCAGCCCCTCTACTGTGCCTTTTGCTAAAAATTATTCCCCTTTTTCTTAGGTTATGAAAATAATAATTGTATCCACCTGGCCCGTCCAAATTAAATTTTTTTTCATCGGAATAGACAACCTTATGCCACTCTCAGTCCCATCTAATGTGTTGCCTTGCAAAGCAAATACGCTTGTTCCTACGTGCTTTATTTAACGGCGGTTTTTTAATTTTTGAAATGTTGAACGCTGCATTATACGATGGACGGTTGCTCTGCTGACCGTAACACCGGTTTTAGCCCTCATTTTGCTAATCAACAGAGTAGAATTTGAAGCTTCTCTAAGAATGGCCTGGTGATCGCAATTTCCCGGATATTATGGCCGTTTTATTAAAAAGAAGTAGCGGTTCTCTAACGTACCTGCAATTTGCTGTATGGGATATCTTCTTAATAGAGCCCTCTTCCGATACAACAATTAAAATTTGTTTAATTATGAATAGTATTGGAGAAACAATCTGATGTTTAAAAATAATAAGTGTTCTTAAACAAGTGAGGCAGAGTGCATGTACATATATAGTAAATGGCTTTGATTTCTATAGTAATAAATATAACGACAATAAACATAATTTTATATGTCAAATTAAATTTCTTTGGTTTTAAATTCTTTTTTTGTTGTCATTTTAGGATCCACAACCCGTTGATTGTTGGATTGATGTCATTGACGGTTTACTGGAATCAGAATCGCTACCAAATATCAACGGTTTATCAAAAACGTACGATGGTGTTGAAGATGCAGCCACTATTAATGTATTCACGAAAAACGTACATCCAACACAATTATTACCCGTCATGGTCTATATTCATGGCGGTGGATTTTCACGTGGATCTTCTTCTGTTAATATTTATAGTCCTGATTTTTTAATTCAAAAAGACATTGTCTTCTTTTCATTCAACTACCGTTTGGGTGCATTAGGATTTTTAAGTTTGGACAATCCAAAATTTGAGATTCCTGGTAATGCTGGCCTTAAAGATCAAACAATGGCAATGCGATGGATAAATTCTAATTGTGATTTATTTGGTGGTGATCCGAATAATATCACGATTTTTGGCGAAAGTGCGGGCGGCTGTTCCGTACACTATCATTTAGTGTCAGAAATGTCAAAAGGTTTATTTCACAAAGCAATTGTTATGTCAGGATGCGTGTTGAATAATTGGTCAATTGTGCCACGTCGAAATTTTAGCCTACGATTAGCACAGGCCCTAGGATGGAAGGAAGATGAACCGGAGCAGAACGCTGTTAAAATTTTATACAATGCATCTGCTAAAGATATTGTAATGGCACAAGAAGCGCTTTTGACATCGGAAGAGAAGCGGGAACGTATTTTGTTTCCATTCGGACCAATAATTGAACCGTACAGAGCCAATCAGTGTTTCATATTCGAGGAACCCATAAAAATGATTACTAAAGCTTGGAGCTATAACATTCCAGTTATGTTTGGTGCGAACTCAGATGAGGGTTTATTCTCGTATGCCCAGGAACGACTACTCGAACGACCCGAAATATTTGATCAATTAGAAGGTTTTGAGTTTATTGTGCCGGTGGAATTGGGACTCGACCGAAATAGCGCCGAATGTAAAAGATTCGGTGCCTTACTCAAGAAATTGTATTATGGTGACGAAAAACCAAGTGTTCACAATGCGCAAAATTATGTAAATCTAATGACAGATAAATTATTTTTGCACGGAATCCATTGTTCGATCCGAATTCGGATAAATGATAAACGAACGACGGCACCCACCTTTAACTATCGATTTAATTTTGATTCGCCCACCTTCAATCATTTTAAAATATATTTTTGTCGTGTCGTTCAAAAAGGATCGTGCCACGCAGATGATTTGTCGTACATTTTTAAAAATGCCTTTTATCATTTTTCTGGCGGTCTGAAACCAGGATCACTTGAATACAAAACAATGCAATGCATGGTAGGAATGTTAACAAGTTTTGCAGCTAATACTAACCCAAATTGTGCCGAAGTTGGGCCAATTGTTTGGGATCCGGTTAGTGCTGACCAAGTGCCATATAAATGTTTAAATATATCTGATGATATAACGATTATTGATCACCCTGAGCATAATCGAATGATCGCTTGGGATGAAGCGTATAAACAAGTGTTAGGGTCCAATTAGTTGGATGAGTATATTTTTCTTACCGTTTGTTTAAATAAATGCTGTTGTGCACACAATTAATGTACTTTGTATTATATAGGGCTGTTTTATTTATTTAAATATTTATCTGTGAATTTTTTGAATGAGCCATACAAAATGCGACTAGTGCTAGTTGTCATCGGTCAGTGGCCGTATTCGGATTTTCCCGGGGAATTGTAAACGCTTGATTTAACGGACGCTTGATTTAACAGACCCTCGATTTAACGGACTTTCGATTTACGGACAATTTTGTATTTTCCATTTTTCGGGTACCGATTATGATGGGATTGGGTATGTTGGATGGAAATGGGATTCTTAAATGGTTTTTGAAAAATATTCTGGAATATGGCCACCTAGGATGGAACTCGCTCAATTCTTAACCGATTATGTTGGATGGAAATGGGATTCTTAAACTATTTTTGGAAGAAATTCTCGAATATGGCCACGTGGTACGGAGCTCCATAAATCCTTAACCGATTATGATGGGATTGGGTATGTTTAATAGAAATATGATTCTTAAACGATTTTGGGAAGGAATTCTGGAATATGGCCACCTGGAACGGAACTCGATCAATTCTTAACCGATTATGATGGGATTGGGTATGTGGATGGAAATGGGGTTCTTAAATGAATTTGGGAAGGAATTCTGGAACATGGCCACCTGAGACGCAACCCGGTTCATTTTTAACCGATTTTGTTGGGATGGGATATGTTGGATTGAAATGGGATTCTTAAATGTTATTGGAAGTAGTTTTGGGAAAGGCCACCCCGAACTCGGCCATTATTTAACCGATTATAATGTAATTGGGTTTGTTGGATGGGAATGGGATTCTTAAATGATTTATGTAAGAAGTTTTAGAATATGGCCACCTTGGACGGAACTCAGACAGTTTTTAACCGATTACGATGGGATTGAATTTTTTAATAGAAATGAAATTCGTTGACGATTTCTAGAAGAAGTTTTTGATGTGTAAACATCTTTGCTCGCGCCTACCAAAAATTTTTGTATTAGCGTAAACTTGTAAATGAAACGAACGGAAATGACGTATGTACCTACTTCGTTAAAAAAAAGCAACAAACTCAATAAAAACAATTTTTTTACTATACATGGCATGCTATGCTTGTATGTATGTGTATAGTAGTATGTATAGGGAAAACAAATAAACTAATTTAAAAATGAAATAGAAACCATCAACATTTCCATCAATCAGAAAAATCAAAAAAATAATTACGATACGAATTACGATTACGAAATTACATACTCTTACGATTAAAACCACAGTCAACACTTGTGTATATTGCTATATCACGAGTAACGAGTCTCTAGAAGCTATTCCTCACGTCGGCTATCAATGATCTCCAATGTTTTTAACATTGAACTGCCAGAGTCTCGTGACAATCACGCATATAAGCTCAATTCATTTGCTGCCCGACACCTGTCTGCGCAATGACGATTATGTTAATATTACTACGTTCAGTTCAAGAGAGATGATCAGTGGGCTGCCGGAGTAGCAATTCCGTCAAAAGACCCATAAAATGAGCATAGTGGACACAAATATTTTGCCGTACGAACTTCCACTTGTCGGCCTTACTTTCTCAAAACCGAGGTATATCGAATGCAGTCATCCTGACCGGAAAACGAGAACGATGAAAACAGTAAAAAATGTCAAAAGACTCTGGATGGATTTCGGTACAACTTCACAAGGCAAGAAAATGAGGCGGCTTAAAGCTGGATGGGCGCAGAAAACGAATATCGACCGATGTTTGGTGCACATTTCTAGAAAAAGCTCAACTGTTAATCGAAAAAAAAATCTCACAATTAATGTTAAGCGTAATCATTAGCCGCCCCGGTGGCAAAGGGGTCAGCATGCTTGCTCCAGCAACCGGAGGTTCCGGGTTCGATTCGTGGTGGTGACAAGGAAGAAATTTCACGGCTGGTTTAGGATCAATGAATTAATCACTCATTATCCGAAGTGAAAATATGATTATGAAACCTCATTTGAGGCGGCCAAATCCCTTGATGGGATGTAGTGCCAGAGAGAGAGAGAGAGAGAGAGAGTAATCATGTAATCATTTTCCAGTCGTACCTGCATGTGCCACTACAATTCATGCATCACAGGGTGGTACATATAACGAGATAGTCAGTATATATTCTTACGATAAAAGACACAGTCCATAACTTGTATATATTGCTTTATTACGAGTAACGAATCTCGAAGGACTGTTCATCACGTCGGCTATCGATGATCATGTCTTCTACCATGGACGTAAAAATTGGACCTCAATGGGTCTTCTTCAAAATGAGCTATCGCGCCTCACTACAAATCCGCTAACTATAGATCAGATAACAATAAAGTCTGGTTTTTAACATTGAACTTCCAGAGTCTCAGGTCACATCACCTCGACCTAACTGATACAGACACGCAGGGATGCTCAAATTTCTTGCTTCCCGAGATCTGGATACGCAATGACGAGCATGTTAATATTATTAATTTTGAATGATGCGTTCAGTTCAAGAGAAATGGTCAGTGGACTGTCGGAGTAGCAATATATTAAAATACAAGTTGAACTTATACAGTCAACTCGCATAAGGAAATCATCGTTGGACTAACAAATGATATGAGGGTAACAACACAACCAATTGATAATATATACACGGCTAAACTTCAGCTTCTCAATGGGAACAAGATGCTTTCTGTAGTTGTATTCACCTCGCCGAAAATATCTGTCGAAGACATAATGAAGTTCATACATTTCGTCCTTGCTCCATATTCTAAAAGAATTTCAAAAATTCTCCAAGGAGACTATCATCTATTGCCGATGATTATGAGCGGGGATTTCAATATTAATTTTGCTGTTCCTCTATAACCAATTATAAACTTCCTGCGAGACGAATTCGATTTGCACATGAACTCAGATCGAAATATATCTACTACGAGATATGGAACGACCATTGTGCAGTTTTTCAGTGAAAATTAGAAAAGTTAGAGTCGGCAGTATATGTATCTTATTTTAGCTACCATAATCCAATTGCGTCGATTATACCGAAAGAGTAATCGACCAATACCGTTAAATTGGTAATAAACAAATGAAAAACTCTGGTTAGTAAAATTGCATTCCTTCTTCCATCAAAGTAAACTGTACGTGTACGGACGTACTATACACACGCCATGTTTACACATCTCCTTGAGAGTACTAATGGACTCACTCTTTTTTTAATATGGCCACCGGGAACGGAACTTTCTATTACTTAACCGATAATGATGGAATTCGGCACGGTGGATAAATATGGGATTATAAAATAATAAACTGCTGTACTCGCCAGAAGATGAGAAACCGAATCATTATTTTACTGGATTATTGCTGTAGTGTAGAGTATAATTATTGGTTGTTTTATGGAATTAACTCTCAGACCATTTATCCTCTTGTATTGCAAGTACCTCACAAGTATATATTTCCGCTTGGTTCGAGAGGTTCTGGAAGTCTTAAGGTAATACCGTATGGTCATTGATTTTAAAAGACTCAATGCCGGAAGAGTATTAGATGCCTACCCAATCCAGACATTTCACATACACTGGAAAACCTCGGAAACTCTAAATTCTTCACAACAATCGACCTCACCTCCGGCTTTCATCAGATACGGATGAAGGTCTCAGATATGGAGAAAATATGCGCTACTAAAAAACAGTTTTATGTTCGACAGTTCCGTAGTAATGGCAAAAACGCTCGCAAAAACTGGCAAACTGTAAACGAAATAATAGTTGGCCATGCACAGCATGTTCCAATTACAGAAATTATTGATGAGATGAATAATCCCATTCAAGGGTCCGTTGACATTGCCAATGCATTCAACAATTTTTTTACAACTGTTGGTGACTCAACGCAGTCTACTTACAAAATGCGCAATTCTGAAAAAAACAGATTAATCACAGAACACTATGATATTATGAGTAGTTTCCATTTCTCACCTATTTCATCTGGGGAACTGTATTTAATAATTAATTGTCTTAGAACCCGATCGGCTCCTGGTATAGATGGAGTGTCAAACTGTACTGTAAAAAAAACGGCTTGCTTTCTGGTTGATGTATTATCGTTTATATTTAACCTAAGTGTGGCTACAGGAATTTTTCCGATTACCTTAAAGAAAACCGTGGTAGTTCCAATATTTAAAAAAAATGATAGAGCATCTGTAAATAATTATCGCCCAATCTCCCTTCTTTCGGTTTTTTCAAAAATATTCGAAAAGGCTATGAAAGCTACGTTTGTAAGCTTTTTAGATAAATTCAATTTTCTATCTCCCTTACAATTTGGTTTTAGAAAGAACAGAAATACCGAACAAGCTCTATTGTCATTTTTAGAACAAATAAGTATAAACACTGACCATAGTCTAAAGGCGTCCGTGTTATTTATAGATTTGACTAAAGCCTTTGATAGAGTGGAACATTCTACTCTTGTAATGAAGCTTTACCGCATTGGCTTTCGCGATACGATCCACAAGTGGTTAGATTCATATTTAAATGGTCGCACTCAGGTAGTCAAAATAAATGGTCATTTTAGCCATGTTCTGCCGATTAGTGTAGGGGTTCCTCAAGGTTCAGTCCTTGGGCCTCTACTGTTCCTCATTTATGTAAACGGAATTTTTAGCCAACCATTCTGTGGCTCCCCCATTGCATTTGCTGATGATTTTTCGTTTGCTTACAGTAGTCTTAGCTTACAAGATAACATTAAGTATATTGATAGTGATTTGAATATGCTCTCGTTTTGGCTCAAGGCTCACAATCTTCATCTAAGCGATAAGACGAAAATATTACATTTTCGACACGGATTGTCATCACCATCAGCCATTAAGTACCATGAGTATGGTTGCAATAAGATCTGTAATTCCAGTGGATGTTTCATGGTTGACTTGGTTCATGTTTATCGTTATCTTGGCATTTTAATAGACGAACAATTAAAACGGAAGGCGCATATTGAAGGGTTGTAATCTAAGCTTTTATTGGTATCAAGGAAACTGTACGTTTTGCGTTCATATTGTCCATTATATTTATTAAGAATGGTGTATTTCGCACTAGCTGATTCAATTCTGCAATACGGTCTCTCCTGTTGGGGTAGTGCATACAAAACCACGTTAATACCATTATTTAATAGGCAGAAACTCATTGCTCGAATCATGTGTTTTAAAGAATCGTGTTCACCCTCCTGGCCCATATTCCAAACTCTCGATATCTTGCCACTGCGTCACATGTTTGTCTTCAAGGTATTAAGAATTTTTTACAATATTAGCGGAAACTCATTTATTAACTATTCAGACTATAGTCTTCGTTCTAGTCTCCAATTCAAAAAAAATATCCCAAAATATAATTCACATCTCAGAAGAAGTTTTTTCAATGTAATTTCACCTATTATCTTCAACAAGTTACCTTGCAAGATTCGTAGGTGTTGCACCTTATCATTATTTTCAAAAGAACTAAAACATTGGCTTAGTACAACCAAGAATATTGAGGAGCTCTTCAGTTTCCATATTTAACACTAGTACGAGTAGAATTATACTTTCGTGATGTTATAATAATTGGCTTCATCTGCCATAAATTTTTGTCTAGAGATTATATTATTATTATTATCTATTATATTTATATATTTCATTAGTATTTTATACCGTAAATTATTAATTAATTAAATTATAAGTTTATTTTATACTGTAAATTGTATTGTTATGTTATTTTTTTTTTTTTTGTACGTATCTTATAATTTCAAGCTTATTCTCGTTAAAAGGGAATCAGTGTACCTGGCCCGTGTTCTTTTGAACCAAAGGTACACTTTTCTTACCAATGTACATATTTTTATTATTGTATAATTCTTGTAAATAAAAATTGGTAATGAACTTAAAAAAAAAAAAAAAAAAAATATAAAAAAAACATCATTCTCAACAATGAACGGGAAGTACGAATTCCTAAGGCTTCCTTTTGGGTTAAAAAACGCACCAGCGATTTTCCAGAGAATGATAGACAATGTGCTAAAAGAGTTCATTGGAAAAATATGCTATGTCCATATTGATGACATTATGATATTTGTAGGAAATACGGAAGGAGAACACATAAACAATGTAGAGAATATATTCTCCAAACTGGAAAAGGCGAATTTGCGCGTGAACCTCAATAAAACGGTATTTCTCAAGAGTGAAACCGAATTTCTCGGTTAAGTCATAACCAACCAGGGTATTAAACCCAACGGATGGAAGGTGCGTGCAATCCAAAATATTAAAATTCCAGAGAACTAGAAAGATCTAAAGTCATTTCTTGGGTTGACGTCATACTATAGACGCTTTATAAAGAACTTCGCCAAGTTAGCAAAACCGCTCACAAGCCTCACCAGGAGAGAAATTGCTCAAATCAAGACAAATGCGTCAAAAAAGGTCAAAAGGACCTTTTAGAAAAATAAATCCACGCATTCCGACAACTCAAAGAATTATTGTCATCTACGGAAATACTCATCTTCCCTAACTTTGAGAAGCCATTCATATTAAAAACGGATGCATCGGACACCGCGATTGGAGCAGTATTATCGCAGGGTGAACTCGGTAAGGATAGATCTGTCACATTCATCTTTAGATCATTAAATAGAACGGAGGAAAATTACGCTAATAATGAGAAGAAGATGCTAGCTATCATCTGGTCATTGGACAGCCTGCAAAACTACCTATATTGCACAAAAAAGATAAAAATCATCACGGGCCATCAACCCCTAACCTTCTCACTAAGTAATCGTAACCACAACGCGAAATTAAAACGGTAGAAAGCACGTCTTGAGGAATATAATTATGAAATAATTTACAAACCCGGATCCATTAACAAGGTAGTAGATGTATTATCACGATTGGAATTAGAGACAAATATGCTGTCAACAGATGAGACAATTCATAGCGCAGAGCAGGACAACACCAATTTAATACCATATTGTGATGCACCAATAAATGTATTCAGAAATCAAATCATCATCTCGGAAAACAAAGTCGTTTATGTTTGTGAGAAACCCCATCCTAACTACCAAAGGCATTTCATCCGCCTAAGTCAAATAAACACAGATACACTAACGAGAGCTCTAGAGGAAAGACTTAGCCTAACGGCGATCAACGGAATTAAAATTCCGGAAGAACATATCCAGATGTTACAAGAAAAATTCACGGAACATCTTAGTGGGTACAAACTTCGACTAACACAAAGGATCGTGCAGGACATAAAATGCGAAGAGAATAAATTCATTCTGACTGAATGATGGCAGAACATAAAAGAGCCCATAGAAATTTTCAAGAAAATAAAGAACAAATCTTGGAAAAGTATTATTTTCCTCAATTTGCATGCCTGATAAGAAAATATACACAGAACTGTGAGACTTGTCATACAAAAAAATATGACCGTCACCCCGAAAAAGTTAAACTACTACAAACACCAATCCCAAGGGAGATCATCCACATGGATATCATCAAAATCAAGAAGGAAAACTTCATCACCTGCATAGATAAATCCGCCAAGTTCACGACACTTTTCCATATTAAAGATAGATCAGCCACACATCTAAGAAGCAAGTTCATCAAAATCCTTCACTATTTCACCGTACCAAAAGTAATAGTAATGGATAACGAATCACCCTCTCAAAAAAGCGAGGTAAACGGCACGGTTCAAAGGGTCCATTCAACAATCATCGAGATCACAAGATGCCTACTGGATGAATATAAGGAACTCCCCATAAAGGACCTAGTCTTCATTGCTGTAGACAGGTACAACAACACAATATATTCAGTCATCAGAAGGAATCTCAGCGACCTATTCTTCGCTAGAACCAACTGCATCAACTATCAGGGTCTACTAAATTTTAGGGACAAAGTGAATGAGGATTCAAGACTCTCAACAATCCAATTTACGGATAGGAAATTTAAAAAAAGCAGAGTCTAAAACTTATGAAGTCGGATATGCAATATACGTGGCCGTAAAACAGATTCAAGGAAAAGATAAAGCAAAATGTAAGGGAATAGTAGCGAAAAATAACCAAGTTACAGTTATAACAGCTTCGGCCAGAAAAATACACAAGACCCATATAAAAAACGTTAATGAATAAGTATCATCTCTTTCATCTTATAGACCCTGTGTTTTGACAGTAACCACACCCTTAAACATCTATCTATGGGTACAACAATCCGCTAGCAACAGTTAAACAGGGATCAGTCCGAATCATCAACAGGAAATTCAAGATTGTTCATGTCATGTCGTTTCGGATGAAATGAAGGATTTGACGTCAGAACTAAAAGGTAAAAATACAAGAATTTTAATCGATCGATCGATTGGATTGGAACAGCCTGGAAATGGGTAGCAGGTACACCGATTGGAACCAGATTGTCGATAGTCAGGAGCCTTCCCAGTAGTACAAATTAGCGCACAAAGAGCGCATAAACAGCATATAATTAGAGCGCTCAATTTTTACTTCAAATTGATGCACCTAATTACATGCTATTCGTATTGTTGTCGACCGAAAACTCGGCTTTGTTTCCCCTTAAAATTAATTTATCTCTCTTTCATTTCGATTTGAGTATAATATGTAACTGTTAACCGTTGGTTTACCAGAAAATATTTTTTTAATGTATTTTTTTGTATCAAAACCAAATACAATCATATATTATTGTGTTTGGTTTTAGTTGTATTTACCAAATGTGTATTGTCATTCAGATACAACAACACATTTTTTTAATTTTGTATACTTACTTTATATGTTATCCATGTATTTCCATTTCAATCTGAAAAACATTTACAAACATCGTCATATGTATGCATTGAATATGTTTCAACAACGCACATCTATTACTTTCAGCGGAAATATGGAGACTGATAGAAATGAAATAACAAGTTTTGAAGAGAAATTGATAAACAAGAGATTAGGTGGGGGCAAAAATGCAAAGCATAGAAGAAACCGAAGTAAATTTATTTGTTTTCTCGCTTCGACGTGTGTAAATGTTTAAATCTATTTCATTCTGCTATCAGCGTTTGTTTGCTGGGTTACTACCGACTCCGCCAGCGTTCGTTGTTTTTCGCTTTTTTATTTTCGCTTCGCCTATTCACTGAACTTGTAATTTATCTGTCCACAAATAGTGTTTGTGGCTAAATTCTATCAATATAAAGATTTTATTCACTTCATGGATTCAATCGCTCATTATTTTTTGGAAAACTCCAACGAAGAAGAATTTGATCGGAAAATTAGAGATAATAATTCTTCTCTTAATCTTCCAGAAACAAAGTTAGTAAAATAACATTTACATATATTTTACATTTTTAGTGCAAATACATAATTATATTAGTTTCTGATAGTTATTTCGAGTGTGAAAAGAAGCGTTTAAATAATTGTTTGAGGAAATATCGGGAGAAAATACGTACATCGTTATATTACAAAAAATATTTTCGCTCTTTTGTTCGCCATAAAATAGTTACTACGCGTTGAAAACATCGCTTGTCAGCGAAAATGAGGTTGTTCGTTTCTACTAGTAACCAAATTTTTTAAATTTACGCCTGAAGCGATCGAATTTTTACTTTGTGATTTTTGTGGTACAAAAAATGTAAAAGCAAACCAACAACGAACGCCGGCGGAGTCGGTGGTAAGGCTCCAGAACAAACTCATCAACAATAATAACGAACAATACCAAATCAACACAGCCTTGATGATAACAGCAAACAAAATCCTTGCCGAATATAACCAAATCGTTGACTCATTACACGAAGACGCGGATGATAAAACACAGCAGATTCTGTTCAACAAACTCACAATCATAAAAGAGGAAATAAAGCAAATAATTAGAGCCGTACAATTAGCAAAAAACAAAGATAATAAATACAAATCTTATGGACAAAATGGAAATTGGACAACTCGTTGCAAAAATCGAAACCCTACACGAACCCCCCCTAAAATGAAATAGAAGCGATTGAATACGCAGAGCCAACAATGCTGGACATGAATTCTGTTCGTTTTTTTTTACAATTCAAGTTGAATTTGTATACGTATACAGTGTATAATATACACTTTTAATACTGTGTGCTGTCATTTTCTATCATTGTATGTGTGTCAATTTCACATGAAATTTCGCCTAAATGTAGAACCGCATTTACCCTTTTTTATAAAGATGAACTATCGGTTGAGTAAAAGTGAAAGGTTTCCAATTGACCTGTTTACTTAAAACAATTTGACAGATAAAATATTATCTGTAGGCCACACAAACTATTAAAACCGTATATGGTTTGTGAATTTTGCTTTTTTAATTAAATTAAATTAAAGTAAATTTAATTATATGTGTGATATATTATATATATATATATAAATATATGTGATATTAAAATAAATTAAATTATTAGTAAATTAAACTAAATTAGTAATCAATACAAAATATATTTTATAACAAAATAAAATGCAATAACAAATACAATTTTCACTTTAATTGAATATATTTTTAAAAGTGTAGCAACTATAACCTAATTACAAGAATGTTTGGCCTACAGATAATTTTCACGTTTATATTTGACAGATAAGTAAACAGTGGCGACATGTTCTACCATCACATTTTCGATACTTTATCGAAGTTTATTTCTCATTTTCCTAAACTAAAATGGACAACTGTTTCATTTATGAATTATTTCTTTTCTATTGCTATCACAACCTACTAGTACAAATGCGAACAAATTGTCTTTCTCTAATTTGGGTCAAGTATCGAAAACAAATTATTTCTTGATAGAAATGGAGTAGAATATCACAATTTTTCAATCTAGCAACCTGGTAAATGATATAAAATGTGAAATAGTGTCACATTTTATTCTAAAGAAGCGAGACATAATCTACGATAAAGTATCGGAATTGTGATGGTAGAACATGTCAGCACAGGTCTATAGGAATGATATGAATTTTAAGTGACGTTTCGGCCATTTGTAATATGCCATGAACTGTCATTTTTTGTTTCATTGTATTCAGTAATGTTTACAATTTCATCATGGTGAGATATACGCAAGAACAACGTTTACAAATTATTCAGTTTTATTATAAAAATAATCGTTCTCCAATTGCAACTGTTCGTGCGCTTTTGCCATTTTATGGTCGTAATAATCGCCCAACTGTGCTCGCTATTCGTCGAATTGTTGAAAATGTTGAGGGTACATTTTCTTTACATAATGTTCAAGCGTCAATAAGACAAAGAAACGCTCGAAGTAATGCAAGTGTTGCTGAAGACCGCAATTTGTCGATTCCAAGACGTTCTCAAGAATTGGGACTGTCTCAAACCACAACCTGGGGGATTTTGAGAAAGGATTTGGGTTTGCATCCATATAAAATTGTTCTCAGTCAAGAACTGAAGCCATTGGACCATCGTAAACGTCGTGAATTTGCTGATTTTGCCTTGGAACAACTTGAAAACGATAACGATTTTTTTTTAAGAAAATCGTCTTCTCCGATGAGGCTCACTTTCATCTGAGTGGTGGTAAACAAACAAAATGTCGATTCTCGTGCGAAGAAAATCCACAAATTATTCATGAAAAACCATTACATTCACCTAAATTGACAGTTTGGTGTGGTTTTTGGTCTGGTGGAATCATCGGTCCGTATTTTTTTCGAAATGAAGCTGGTAACACCGTTACTGTCAATAGAGATCGGTATAGATCGATGATAATCAACTTTTTATGGCCGAAATTGGAAGAAGTTGATCTTGACAAGATTTGGTTCCAACAAGACGGCTCTACGTGCCACACAGCAAGTGCAACAATTGAATTATTGCGAGGAAAGTTTGGAGATTCGATTATTTCAAGAAATTGTGATATTGAATGGCCTTCAAGAAGTTGTGATTTAACACCATTAGACTATTTTTTGTGTGCTTATTTGAAGTCATTGGTCTTTAGCAATAAACCAAACTCTCTTCAAGCTTTACAAGTCAATATTGAACGTGCTATTCATGACATATGACTTGATTTAGTGGAAAAAATGCTCCAAAATTGGGTTCATCGAATTCGTTTCTGCAGAAGAAGTCGTGAAGGCCATTTAAATGACGTTTTATTCAGAACTTAATTGTATCGATTGTACTTCACATTAAATAAAAAACATTTCAATTCCTTAACAATTAGTGTTTTTTTTAAAGAAATCATATCACTCTTATTGGAAAACCCTATACATTTCGTCTGTTCGCGAGCTAACGAAAAAATGACATGTCATGTTAAGAAAATAGTTTTGATTTCATTTTTTTGTGAATGTTTCATTTATATTTGGATAAAACCAAAGAATTTCTAATAATAAGAAGTGAATACACGTACCAAAAAGTCGAGACATCCACTTTTTTATAACTCCACGAACTTCCGAAAAACCACATGCCGGACGTTTTTATAATCAAAAATGCCCCGAGAAACTTGAAATTTCTATGATAAAATAAATACGCTATCTATTTTAAATGTAGAAACTATTTTTGTTCGAGATCACGTGACCTCGATTTTTTTTTGATTTTTTTGGTTTATTTGTTTCGGTATATTGTAGGTATGTAAAACGAAAACTGTAGCACACAAGAAACGAAAAACAACAATAACAAATATTGAAATTGGTTTTCGTGTACTAATGTAAAAATTACACAAATATTATTTTCCATTTTTTCGAAAATTTTGTTTTGTTTTTGATCGAATATTTATATATAAAACAAAAACATATATGTATGTATAAATAAATATACTATGTACATGTGCATTTCGGAATATGTATTGCAAGTTGGAACTATTATATAAAATGCGGTGGAGGTAAAATTAGTAAAGGAAAATTTAATTCTGTAGTTTTTAGTTTTGAAATGGTATGGTGGTGCCGGTGAATGATCCGTTAGGATAGCAACTTATTATATATGGAGAACGACGACAATAAAAAGACGATGATAAACAAGTTTTGCGTTGTCTCAACAAATCGTTTTTAAATTTTAAAAGGACAACTATCTATATACAGTAGTAGACATTCGTTTAAACGCAATATCATTTTTGAAGTAATTGTAGAAATGAAAAATTTTGTAATATTAAAAATTAAAATTATTTATTTTACTTTCATTATAATATACATTGTACTTATACTTTTTTAAAAAACAATGAAATATTAAGGCCAAAAAATAAAAGATATGAATTTTATGGGGACATTCCTTTAAACGCAGTTATTCTTCTTTATTGTACTACAAGGAATAAATGTCCGAATAGTCCATTTTTAACATTTTAATATTTTGTATTTCCTCCTTTATTCATAATAACGGAGAAGATTCTGTTATGCATTGAATCTATCAGATTTTTCAGCAGCGATGGCTCAATTTCCTCCCAACTCCGCTTGATGCACAATTTTAATTCCGCTACGCTCTTAAACTGACGTCCGTTGGTATACACTTTGCCAGCAAGAACACTCTACAAATTCTCAATAGGATTGAGATCCGGTGAGCATGCTGGCCAGTTAAGAAGTTGAATGTCTTTTCGTTGAAACCACTCGCTCGCAACTTTTGACACGTGGATTGCCGCGTTATCCTGTTGAAATATCCAATCTTGTTCCGATTCATCATAAAAACTGATTAGAACATCTTCCAAAAGTTCAATGTATTTGTTGGCATTCATCTTTGTCGAAATAAAACATATCGGAAGTCTGCCGCTATAAGTAAAGGCGCTCCACACCATAACGCTTCCACCTCCAAAATTCCTTTTTGACCTTTTTACTTTACAATTTTTTAAATCGTGCCAATAATAGCTATAGCAGTCAGGACCGTCCAAGTTGAATTTCTTCTCGTCTGAAAAAATTACATTTCGCCATTCGTCTTTCCAGGTCATATAATCCTTTGCGAAAGTCAACCTAGCATCTTTGTGCACCTTTGTTAGTTTCGGTAATCCCTTGTTTTGCTGCCACCGAATGCTAGGAGAATCATGCAAAATTCTTGCTACATGTCTTTTGCTTATAGATAGATTTAATTCGCCTTTAATCTGTCTCGCAGTAGCCTGTATTTGGTTGCCATCATTCGAATTTGTCGTTTTTGACGAGCAGTTAACTTGGTGTTGCCTCGAGTCTTTCTTTTAAGTCCATATTTTTCGCCTTTTTTGAATAAATTCCGAATCACTGTTTCCGATCTTCCAATTTTTTTTGCAATTTGCCGATTCGAATCACCTTGCATTTTAAAACTTTTAACTATCAAAATTTCAGAATCACTCAGTCGTTTGGCTTTACCCATTTCTAACAACAAACACTTACATTTAAAATCTACGCACAACTCTATTGTACTAACTTACTGCGTCACTACCACAATAAAAATTTAAAGAATTCCTTTTTAAAAATTTAAAACTAATTTGTTTTTCTGCGATGCGTTTAAACAAATGTCTCATACCAAACTGACTAAAACTACAAAAATATTTTTTTTTTTAATTCTCTACTCATTCAAATTGTTTTACGAGTGTGTCGTTACAACGGGTCCCATACGAAACGACACATTTCACAACAGGATGTGCTAAAACAGGATGTTACAAAACAGGATATCACAAAACAGTACATGGTACACTACAGTACATGGTACGAAACAGGACCGATTAAAACAGTACATCACAAAACAGCACATGGTACACTACAGTACATGGTACGTAACAGGACCGATTAAAACAGTACATGGTACACTAAAGTACATGGCACGGAAGAGTACATCGCAAAACAGTACGTAGAGAACACCACAAAATAGTTAAGTCAATTTTACGATTTTAATAACTTAATCTTGCAGGTATTTATTTCCAAAAAATTGTTTAAGTTTTATTTATTGTTGCAAAATAGATCAAAAATTTAAATATATATATAAATAAAATAAATGTATTATTTATATATTTATTTATAAATTTATTTAAATTTTTGATCTATTTTGCAACAATCGAGTATTAGCGATTTAAATTAAAATAATGTTATATAGTGTTAGGCGAAGTTAATTTTCTTATTGTAAATCATATCATTTATATAAAAATGTTGACGACAAGTGAGCATTTATAATCAGGTAAAAAAAAATATTAGGGTAAAAAAAACATTGTGTTATAAAGCCGATGTTTTGGTTCTACTTCGCCCATTTTTTTTTTTTAATAAAGTATCATCCCTTACTACTGTCAAATATAATATTGCCGATCTCATATAAATTTTTTCGACAATTTTTTTTTTAAAAAGGGAACCAATGCACAGTAACCACACCATGCGGACACTTTTTTCATTAAATTTTACTTCAAAAAGTTTAGCTAAGACAACAATTTATCGTGACATCTATACGTTTAATAAACAAAATTTTACGAAGTTTTTAAATTTTTTTATCGATCTGTATTTTTGACGATTTGCACATGCTGGATGCACATGTTGAAGTATTTACATACAGACTTGAATAAAAACGTAAACAAGAAGCAAGATCAACTTTGAATTTTATCAATGGTTTTTAGTTTTCGTAAAATATTATTTTTTTTGTTTTGTGTCCTTTTAAAACAAAATTATGTTTTGAGTCGTATATTCCCTATGTACCTTATGTGATATTTTATGATACGAGAGACTCCATTAAAAAGAAGTTTTTGTAAATAAGACTTATTATTATTGTTTTAAATTTAATCAAAATAATTTTTTCGAGTTATATGCAACATTGTTATTCGTATTATTAAGCGTTAATTTTTTAATCCGTGGATAATTGATAGTAGGGATAATAAATATGTAGATTATAATTTTTTAATTTTAAAACTAAGGCATACATGTGCTAATTTTATCTTGTCCTTATGAGTGTGTATTTTAAAAATGCATATGAACAAAATCGGCCTTGAACTAGTTTATGAACTAGACATTTTTGTTTTATAAACTTATTCTTAGTGTGGAATACCATCGATGACGTAAACTAGCTCAGCGTTGCACTTTTTTATTTATTTATTCTTGCATAGATTGGTTTTGATACAGAAAAAATCTGAGAATGATAAAATTTCATAGGGATTCGTACATAACTGCATATTTTAAAATTGCATTTCTCAAAACGCCATATTTAAAAACTGCATAAGGTACAAAATTGTATTTTTTAAAACTGCATATTTCAAAACTGCATAAGGTACGAAACGGCATAAGGTACAAAATTGCATTTTTCAAAACTGCATATTTCAAAACGGCATAAGGTACGAAACTGCATTTTTCAAAACTGCACAAGACAGAATGAAATATTTTAATCGATTATGAATCTAGAACTATCTTTTCATTAATTTCTGGAATATGACCAACAGGTACGGTTATTTATTACACGATGAAATTTGAGATGAATGAAATTTTTGAACATTTGTGAACGATTCTTGGATTAAATTCTACGATAAAGTCAAATGAAAAGGAACTTGACTATTTCTTTGTCGAGTAAGATTTAATTTCACATGTTTAGGTTTAGTATAGGTATGTTATAAGAAAGGACCTTCATGGAAATTAGAAATTATTTGAAGATTTAGTATGCATATAATATTCTCCTTCGCCTAAATTTTTCTACCTATGTCGTTTCGAAAAATAAAATTTTGAAGAATGCCGTTTTGAAAAATGTCTTTTTAAAAAATGTCTTTTTAAGAAAGGCCGTTTTGAAAAATGCCGTATTGTACCTATGTCGTTTTGAAACATGCAATTTTGAAAAATGCCGTTTTAAAAAATTCCATTTTGTAAAATGTCTTTTTAAAAAATGCAGTTTAGAAAAATGCCGTTTTGAAAAATGCAGTTTAGAAAAATGCCGTTTTGAAATATGCAGTTTTGAAAAATGCAATTTTGTACCTTATGCCGTTTTGTACCTTATGCAGTTTGAAATATGCAGTTTTGAGAAATGTCGTTTTAAAAAATGTCATTTTAAAATATGCAATTTCGACCTGGACCCATATTTACACATACGAGTATGACGACGAATTATATTAATTTGATGCTACTTAGCAACAGTGGGCGAAGTGCAACGGAAATACCTACTAAAATGTATCGAATATTGCAGCAACAATGAACCTGCGTTTCAAACTTATAATTAATTGTCATTGTTGCCGCATCCCAAAATTACCATATACAGTTTTATCAATTTCCCTTATCCTAACGAAGTTAAATTTCCATTCTTCGCTATTTTTCGTTGGCAGTCGTGCATTATATTTTTTGTGCTCGAATATTATTTTGTTGTTCTCTGTTTAATAAAAATATAAACAATGGTACGCCTACAAAAATATTACCGATGAGATATTTTAACGTTTAACATTATTAGGTTGAGACGAAATGGTCGGTATAATTTTGGGATGTGCATGCCATGAATGGAGATGGAACCAAACGTTTTATGATGTAATTTACAGGTACAAAAAAATTCTGGTAATGATTAGTATTTGTGACATTCGTTACATTTTAGTAGGAGTTTCGGTTGTACTCTGCACAGTATTCCAAAATATATAAATGCATCAATTAAATGTTTATTATACCTTATTCTTAAAAAACAGTCCGTTTGGCTGATCTTGGACAAGACCATTAAAAAAGGAAAAACCGCAATCAAAATTGTAGTGACGACGAAAGCTAGCAACGCTATATATCTTGAAACTTATACCTTTGAAATTAATTTTTTCCAGATTTCGGAATATATTCCGCCTACAAAATAAATTTATTTTAAATGAAATGATATAACGTTTAAAACCTTATTTCACCAAAGTTCGACATCTATATTGCCCAGTCGGATTGACTATTCTGAATAAATCTTCATACTTAACATTTGTAAGTTGCTACTTTTTACGCTATTTGCCGTAGGCACTTGGCGAAACACACTTATACTTAATAAACACATTTTTATTAATCACTTGTTTTTTGTTTCGCAGATTATTTTGAATATTTTTCAAAAAGTTTAAAAAATCACTCGATCGATTTCGACTTGTTAGGTCATCATCAGGAGTATCATCAGCGAGAAGATACTCCTGATGATGACCTAACAAGTCGAAATCGATCGAGTGATTTTTTAAACTTTTTGAAAAATATTCAAAATAATCTGCGAAACAAAAAACAAGTGATTAATAAAAATGTGTTTATTAAGTATTTGTAAGTTGTATTAATTGCGAGATTTTTGCGAAGTTTAGTGGAAATCTGTGTACCAGAAGTGGCAGCTTCCACGGGGGCTTTTTCAATTTCTTCACTGATGTTGAAAAGTTATGATTTTTGATTGTGCAAAACAGTTTTACCAAAAGAAAAGTAACTTTAATTTTTCGCTTTAGAAATCAAGTGGGGTGTATTCGAGATCTATGTATACATTCGTGGTAAAAAAAAGTCTGGTGTTGGCCACAACATATTCACCATTCTAATTGTTTACAAGTTTTTCTGCATGAATGCACTTTGTGCCAATAATATTTGCCACGGAGACGCCGGCGTTCTTGCGTAATGTTTACAAAAAATGTCAACAAAAGTTTCCTTTATATAATATACTCGTAAATGTTAGGAACATGATTACTTATAACTCGTATTATGAAATTTTACTGGAAATAAAATAATAAATTTTAATTTTCATCCCAAGCTTCTTTCTTTTATTGCACCAATTTTAAAAATTCATAAAATTAATTCATAAAAATAACAATCGTTAAATAATCCAAACGTAATCATTTATTAAATTTGGTTATGCAACCAGTTCCAACTTATTATTTTAAAACAAAAAATCTATATACATATATAGAAATGTAAATCTAAACCTGATTCTATTTCCTGCCAATCAAATTATATTTTTCATTTTGAATTAATATTAGTGAACTATTTCCATGTTCCGGGAAATCGCTTAAATAAGTGAAATAATCCCACCAACCAACTAAGTTAAGATTATTCATTCGATGAATTTTTCGTAATCAGCAATAACTTTAAGGATCAAATATCCAGATATCATTACATAAGTCAATCATCTGTTCAACCGCTAAGAAATATTAAAGAATTTAAGATTTATTTAATTTGCCCATATTTCATACTTAAATCGTTAAAAAAATTTGCTACCTGCCTTTTAATATTATTAATGTATATTACATCTTGTAATTTGTATGTCATATTAATTACCGTTTATATATTAGTTAGAATAAATTGCAGTCGAGAGTACACGATCTACGTAAAAAATTAGAAGAAACAAAATAAGAATTTAAAATTTCGTTTTTCTGTTTAAAGGGAAAATAATTTAATTCCTCGGAAAAATAATTTTGTAGAAACAATACATTTATAATATTGGACGTTTTTAAATAAAAGTTTATTGCACACATACATCATAAGAAAAAATAAAAAATTATTTTCATAACATTCATTCATTTAAAAAGCAAAACCAATCGATGCAAGAATAAATAAATAAAAAAGTGCAACGCTGAACTAGTTTACGTCATCGATGGTATTCCACACTAGGTCGATTTTTTTCATATGCGTTTTTAAAATACACACTAAGGGACAAGATAAAATTAGCACATGTTGCTTCCTTAGTTTTAAAATTAAAAAATTTTAATCTACATATTTATTTTCCCTACTATCAATTACCCACGGATTAACAAATTATCGCTTAATAATACGAATAACAATGTTGCATAAAACTCGAAAAAAATTATTTTGATTAAATTTAAGACAATAATAATAAGTTTTATTTACAATAACTTCTTTTTAATGGAGTCTCTCGTATCATAAAATATCACATAAGGTACATAGGGAATATACCACACAAAACAAAATTTTGTTTTAAAAGGACACAAAACAAAAAAATAATATTTTACGAAAAGTAAAAACCATTGATAAAATTCAAAGTTGATCTTGCTTCTTGTTTACGTTTTTATTCAAGTCTGTATGTAAATACTTTAACATGTGCATCCAGCATGTGCAAATCATCGACAATAAAGATCGATAAAAAAATTTAAAGTTCGTAAAATTTTGTTCATGAAACGTATAGATGTCTCGCAAAATTGTTGTCTTAGCTAAACTTTTTTAATGAAAAAAGTGTCCGCATAGTGAGGTTACTGTGCATTGGTTCCCTCTTTTAAAAAAAAATTTGGCGAAAAAATTTATATGAGATCGGCAATATTATATTTGGTTTTACATATGATACAATATACCGAAACAAATAAACCAAAAAAATCAAAAAAAAAATCGAGGTCACGTGATCTCGAACACAAATAGTTTCTACATTTAAAATAGATAGCGTATTTATTTTATCATAGAAATCACGATTGGTTCGTTTCTCGGGGTATTTTTGATTATAAAAACGTCCGCCATGTGGTTTTTTGGAAATTCGTGGAGTTATAAAAAAGTGGATGTCTCGACTTTTTGGTACGTGTATTCACTTCTTATTATTAGAAATTCTTTGATTATACGTACGTTATTAATTTACATAATGTTGTGAAATTTAATAAATTCACAAATTATGTACCCTACATATTTTTTTGTGTTCTTAAATGACGTCAAAAACCAGAATCTACTTTAATATAAGTCCTGGGGCGGTATGTTGTACTATCACTTCGAATCGAATTTCGAAAAAAGTCGAATGGCGGTATGTTGTATCATTTTCGAAAAGCAAAAATGATACAACTTTCACTTTTTCGATTCGACTTTTTTCGATCGTGGTGATGGTACAACATACCGCCCCTGCTTACTCTTCTCATTGACAGATACCTATTTAAAAAAAAAACTAAGAAAGAGTGTGCTGGTTACACTAACAATACAACGTAAATTTGATTTTTTTTTTGTTCATTTTTTTTTTGTTTCTGCCCCAACACAATTATACTTAGTTATTTAAAAAAAATTACTATGGAAAAAAAATTCCAATACATCTTTACTTAGTTATTGTTTATTTCATATGTGTGGAGTTAGCACGACTT
Organism: Nephrotoma flavescens; assembly: GCA_932526605.1. Classification (NCBI taxonomy): domain Eukaryota; kingdom Metazoa; phylum Arthropoda; class Insecta; order Diptera; family Tipulidae; genus Nephrotoma; species Nephrotoma flavescens. The sequence continues at coordinate 101,353,081 of OW052222.1, read as the reverse complement.
ATATTTAAGTAGATTCTGGTTTTGCACAAAATTATTTAGTAAATTTTGATTTTAAAATCTAGTAACCAGGAATATGAATATCCATAGTCACGTCACATTAGTCATTCTGTCTGATTTCATCACCGCGTGATGTGAAAGATAATTGCTATAGTTGAAATTTCCTTATCTTTTAGTATCTCCATGTGATTAAGTTGTTCATATTCACAAGTCTGTATAACTTTTTCTGAGGTATGATTCTCTTGACAACCTTCTTTCGACTTGAGGGAATCTTGCTATTGCCATACGTTTAGAATCTTCCAAATGCGTAGATGGATCCTTCTGGAATGCTCCACTAATTTTGAGAAAAGTTCGTGGAACCCAACCCAATCTTGGTAGTTTCTATTGAACTTTGGTATCCCAATTTCTTTTAACCTGTAGTTTTTTGGTTGCTGATTGTTGTTAGTTTCACTGGTTCAATCTTCTTATGTACCGCCTGTTGTAGCTTAGCAGTACAATCTTCCGAACGGCTGCTAATCTCAAAGTAAAGGTAGTTTTTGAAATACAATGTTTTCATTACATGTTTCTAGGAGAATTTCTTCGTGCAGCTCATCTATTTTTTCCATCGCAGTATTTAGTTGATTAATATTTTGTTTTAGATATTCAGGTTCTTTCATTTCATTTATGAAGCCATATGCCTGCGTAATAAAATTCTCCAAGTGGTTTATTTTTATAACCTGCTTTCTGAACAGCCTTTCCTTGTGATCATCGTTGTTAACTTGAAACGTCGGGATTATCAACTTGGATGCTATTTTCTTGATGCCGTAGTTAATGATTTTTTTGATATCCAAATCAATCAGCTCTGCTAGCTTAGTTGTTGTTGCTACTATCGGCGTTTTTTCAGTTGAGAACGTTCTTCTATGTAAGCCAAGTTGTCTATGCCTTCGTAGTTTATTAATAACTTATCGTTTTCCTTGTTTATGTTGTAGATATCCGCGACTTCTTCTCTCCGTTTTTCCAAGTAGGCCTTTGTTTTTCTGGCAGCTGGATCCTTTCTTATTTTTGTGATTAGCTTCTGTACCTGTTCGTTCAGATCACTTTGTTCTTTCAGCAATTTCTCCATTATAATTTCTCTTGTTGTTTTACAGCGGAAACTTTTCGCCTACCGCGTGATTCTTTATTCTCAGAGAACCAATGTTTGACCATATTTTAGTCAAATCACAAACTTGATAATTGACAATAAATGATAATTACTTAAAATGTTTTTCGGTTTCTGATGGTCAGGGCTAGACAGAAACACGTTGCATGTTGTGTAAGAACTAATAAATTATTCAAAAATTCATTTGGTTTATATACAAAAAAAAATCATTTAAAAAAATATTGGCTATGTAAAACTAAATGTAAATGCCCCTAGTCAATATAATTGATATATTCCATGTCATCAGTATTTAACGGAAGTGCATGTATATGTCTCCATTACCGCAAATTAACACGCTGTGTGCTAAGATCTCAACATATAAATTATTGGCTTAGTCAATTTTCCTTTTGCATATTGCTTTAACGTGGACCTCGTCAAGAATCAGAATATCAGCACTAACACGAAATAACCTGTGGTTCCATTATGTAGATTTCGTTTAATAAAAGACTATATTTGAGTATATTAACTTTATTTTAATATTTTTTTCCAAAATTCCAGTAAGATAATTATTGGAAAATTTATGACAGTTATAATATTCATTTATTAAAATTTAACAATATTTTTTATTAATATCATACAACAACTTTTTTTGTTTTTAGAGAGGTGTTTACAATAATATAAATCAATAATAAAATAAAACGTCAAATTATTATAAATTAGTTTTTTAATTATTAAATTAACTCTTTCGTTTCAAACAGTGGTTATAAATTAGTGCAAGTGATATCAGAAGCAACAAAAGCATGGATGTTTTAAACAGCTATAAAATAAAATAAAATTATTAAAATATTTGTACTAGGCAAAACAAAATAAAAACTCATTAAATTATTAAGCAAAAAGTTATTATTTTCTTGTTTACTTAAAATATGTTAAATCATTTCACAATTAAGGTCCAAATCAAACGCGGATATTACACTGAAGGTCATATAATACTACATAGTTTAGGATCGATATTTTCACACATTTTAACGCCAACAAGTATTATATTTATAAAGGTCGAGGCACATAGTTGTCGTTTCGGTCGAACCTTTAAGTTGAATATGTAAAAATGTATGGGAAACCGAAAACATTGTCACATTGTTCAGTTAAAGGTGAAACCGAACCGAAAGAGTTGATCAAATTTCAAAAAAAAAAACTTAAACAATAACCTCATTTTATTCATTTTCACATTTATCAATACAATTTTTTAAATCTTTACACATTATTAAATTCATTGATGTGATATTATAAATAATTGATTGAATTCGAAAAATATTGTGAGAACTAAAAAGTTCGATCTGTCAAATAACACAAAAAAAAAATCTCAAAACGAAACGAAAACTATGTGCGCAAGAAAAACTTATTAAAAACGAAACGAATCGCAACAAAACGAAAACTACGTGCCCCGACCTTAAACATTAGATAAATGCGATAGTGTAATATGCACGATGTTCCTCTTCAACAAACATATTCGGTTGCAAATGAAAAAACTTATTTTTATATTTTCACAAAACGCGACTTGACCCCCGGCTTTGTTATTTTCAATCAATTCGAAAAACTATCTATTCGAAACACCATTGGATTATTTTGCAAGTGAGTAATCTGCAGTCATATTAAATTTTTAAAACTAAATAAAATTTAGATTTTAAAATCAAACCCACTGAATTGTTTCAAAACTGTCCTTCAATAATGTTAATTTGATAAATAGGTGTTATGTCTCAGTCAACATTTGCCAGTGAGACCAATGCATGTGTTTGAAAGTGTATCTGCTATGTTTTAGGTAGCTACATCTATCTTTAGACCTAATAAGCAACATTAAAAGAAATAAAAACGCAACCATAATTTTCAAAATTGTATGTTGGTACAATTGGTGTAAAACACCAATGAATAAGATAATAAGGTCCTGTGAAATTATTAATGAGAAACTTAGAAGTGAGATCACTCAATCAACTATAACTTTTTCGAAAATTTGGGATCATTTTATTGATTGCTATTTTATTACTATAACTTTGAAACGTTTCATTAAAATTGTAAGGACATTTTATATTTGAATGAATTTTTTTTGTCCAAAACCATTTAAATTTAAAAGCCCAAACTTAAATTATAAATTTTTCATTCAATTTTTCATTTAAAATGAAAGTGTAGTAAGCTCATAAAAACCAAACATTTTGACATTTTTATATTTTTAATGAACAAAAACACGCATAAATTTACATTACTAAACTTTCAAATTGTAGTGAAGGCATTGTTATTTAGGTAGAGATCATGGCGGTGCTCACTTTTTATTATCATGAAAATTAAAACCATGCGTCAAATTCGACCCCTGTTTTATTAGTTATAATTATTGATGAACATGTAAAGTGGGGAATGTGCCATCTAGCACATTAATAAAAAGCTATTGGTAAGTAAAGTGAGCTTTACGAAGTATGAGGGAAAATTTGATACTCCATTTTAATTCAAACAAATCGGAGCCAGCGCTTATTTGATGACTAAAATAATGCATTTAAAGCTAGTCACACCACTCATCAATTGATTATTTCTTTACTTTAGAAGTGTACACTTTATCTAAATAAAAGTTATTATACAAAAAAAAGCTTAAAATTGTTCCCATCACATCTATGACCAGTTCTCAATAAAAAGTAAAAAACGGTATTCGCTTGAAAAATTAGTTACATGATTTATCCGAGGATTTAATCAGTGAGTTTTATCAAGTATAAACATATATACTTGTTACTAATTTATAAGAACTCAGAGACACTCGTAAAGCTCCTATTTTGCTAGTTATTAAGAGTATCAACACATTTTGTGGTTTCTAAAATTATCTAGCAGTTTCACTTTTAACATACCGAAATATTATTTATAAGATCGCGAACGTCTACTGACGACACTAATAAAGCATTAACAACTATTAAAAACGGTTAAAAATATAAAATAAATACAAATAAATGTTAATTATTTCAATTACAAACATGTGTTCATTTATCTAAATTAGTTTTTGGTATAATTGTATATTTTGGTTTCGAGCGGTTTATCCGCATAATAAGTAAACAATAAAATAAATTATTTTTTAAATGTATTTACTTTGGAAGCTTCCTTCTTTCGTGGTGGTGCTACTGGTCCATCTTTTGTAGATGAAGAGCCACTGGCTGGAGATGAATTACTTGTATTAGAAGATTTCGGAGCTGCTTTTCTAAGAAGCGGTCTGACTGGACCACTGGGGGGTGCATTAGCTGAAGCAAAGGCGGCAGGTATTTTAAGCTTTGATGGTTGGAATTGTGAATCTTCTTTGGGTGGTTTTGGTTCTGAAGCCGGAGGAATTAGCTTTTTTCTTCCTGTTTCTACTGGCGCTGGCACCGCTTTAGACGGTTTATTAGTATCAGTTTTAATGGGTTCCTCTTCAATTTCTTCGTATTCCTCGTATTCTTCTTCTTCTTCATCACCTGAAACTTCAACTTCGTCGAAAAATGTTTTTTTTTCAATTTTTTTTGTGCCATCTGGGAAAATTGTTGTGATAGTATGTTCTGTGCCATTTTCAATACGTTTTGTCGTCACAATTGTTTGTGGTTCACCTTGGGGTGGTACTTGTTGTGTTTTTGTTGTGACGGGTGGTTTTGTTTTAGTAGCAGTATTTACAACAGATTTCTTTTCAGAACCCGCTGTTGACCTCATATCTTTTATTGATTTAGTTTTTTCGGATGTAGATGTTGATTTCTCGCTTTGCTGTTTTACTGTAATATCTGTGGCAGTAGTTTTTGTTTTAGTTGTTATGGTTTCTTGGCCAATTACTGATGTTGTAACTGCTCCAGTCGCTTTCTCTACTTTCTGCAAAGTCGTTTTCTGTTTATCCAACTTTTGTGGTGTTTTGACATTTAATGTTTCTATGGTCGTTTCGGTTTCGGTTACTATTTTTGTTGTGTTAGAAGCAGTTTCAGCTAGGGGTTGATCTTTTGAAGAAATTTTTTGAGTGGTAGTTACCACTGGTGTACTGGTATGAGTTTCTTCGTATTCTTCAATCTCTTCTTCTTCTTCTTCCTGTTCAACTGGATCATAAAAAGTTTTAGTTCGTACTCTTATTTCTCCATTGGCCGAAACAATAGTTGTGATTTCTTTGTGTCCTGTTGGAGTTTTCTCAATAGTAACTGAGCTAGTTTCTTCTGCTTCACTTGTCTTAACTTTCGTTTTGGTAGAGGTTACCCCACTTTCAACTGTACTCGTTTTGGTTGTATCAATTTTCTTATTTGAAACATTTCTACTGTTAGTAGTATCAGATATATCTTTCGATTTAGAAATTGAATTTTCAATAGTCGGCACAATAGCATTAATCGTAGTTTTCATTGTAACAGTTGGTTCTGTCTTGCGGGTTTCTTCATATATCTTAACTACTTCCTCAGAGGATTTTGATTCAATCGTTACTTGGCCGGTTTCTTTAAGTGTTTTTGAAATTCCTTTAGTTAACGTATTATCAGTTACTGTGCTGTCTGAATCAATTATTGTATTACCTTTAATGGTTTCTGCGTTAGATTCGACGCCAGTAAAATTTTTGACAGTGGTTTCCTGAATGCTATCAATAGCACTACTCTTACATGTGTCGACTAAGGTCTCGCTCGTTTTTTTTACTGGTATTTCATCACTGGTGGTAAAATTTTCAGTAGTTATCGTTTCTTCAATAATTACGGTAGAAGTTTCATTATTACCATTTGGTTTTTTTGTAATTACGGCTGAAGGAATTTCTGTCGAAATTACCGTACTTTCTTCTACTACTTCTTCGTTTGTTGTAACACCTTTAGTAGAAGTAGTCGTAACCATGGTTTCTTCCGTAATCTCTTCTGTTTTTATTTGGGTATGTGCGCCGTCAACGACATTGACAGCTAAAACTGAATCTGTTGGTTTTGATGGCGTTGAAGATGTTGTTGTTGTAGTTTTAGTAGTAACAACTGGTTCTGTGGTTGTTGTTTCCTCATATTCTTCTGTAACTTCCTCGCCTGAAGTTTCAACTGAGTCATAGAAAGTTTTAGTTTGAACCTTTGTCAAACCATCAGGAGTTGTAATTGTAGTTATTTCTTTATGACCTGTTGGCGTTTTTTCAATGGTGACAACTCTTTTGTCTTCAGCTGATACAATCTGTGTTTCGGTATTTGTAGATTCTACTACTTCCGTTGTAGAGATGGTTGTTGCTTCTGGTTTTTCATTAAAAGGCACTTGTGACTGTGGGGCTATAATAGCTCTGGGTTTTGATATTGATTCATTGGAAGTAACGGTAGTTTCTTCTGTTGTTTCTGCATTAGTTATCACACCTGTTACTGTTGTTGTTACAACCTTTTCACTTTCTTCTGTACTCTCTAATTTGGCGTCGCTAATGGTCTGATCAACACCACCAGTTGTTGATTTAGTTGTTATTTTTGTTTTAACAACCGGTTCTATAATTGTAGTTTCTTCAATATTTTCGATTTCAACTTCCTCCCTAGGTAACTCATCTGGATCATAGAATGTTTTCGTTTGAACCTCTGTTTTTTCAATAGTTACATTAGTTTTTTCTTCAATTGGCGCTACTACTACGGTAGATGTTTCGGAAATTGTTGATGTTGTGTTGGTTTCTTCTGTAATTTGAGTTCTACTTTTAGATGTATCATTGTTTGTAATTTCGACTGTTTGAATTGATGTAAGATCTTTTTGATTTAGTCCGATTTGTTTATCCTTCTCTTCAATGTCTACTGGTATTTCAGTTTCCTCAAACATTTCTTCCTCTTCTCCATCCTCATAAATTATTTTTGTTTTTGTAATAAAACTACCTGTTACAGTTCTTTCGGTAGTTGTTGTTTTAACACCCTTTCTGCCGTTAACAACGATTTCTACTATTTCAACTTTTTCAGACTGTGAAGAATTTGGAAGATTACGTTCATCGTTAGTAGTAGTCGAGTTAGTAGTAGATGTTTCGGAAATAGTTGATGTTGTGTTGTTTTTTTCTGTAATTTGAGTTCTACTTTTAGATGTATCATTGTTTGTAATTTCGACTGTTTGAATTGATGTAAGATCTTTTTGATTTAGTCCGATTTGTTTATCCTTCTCTTCAATGTCTACTGGTATTTCAGTTTCCTCAAACATTTCTTCTTCTTCTCCATCCTCATAAATTATTTTTGTTTTTGTAATAAAACTACCTGTTACAGTTCTTTCGGTAGTTGTTGTTTTAACACCCTTTCTGCCGTTAACAACGATTTCTACTATTTCAACTTTTTCAGACTGTGAAGAATTTGTAAGATTACGTTCATCGTTAGTAGTAGTCGATAAAACTGAAGGTGTAGCACTATTTGGTTTTGCGATTGGTACGTTTGATGTTGTAGTAGTAACTTTCTTGCCTTCCTCTGTTATGTGTTCCTCGGTATATGTTTCTTCAATTTCCTCAGTTCCACATATTTCAACGGGATTAAAGAAAGTTTTTGTTTGGACATGATTTCTTCCATCTGGTGTTACAGTTGCGATTATCATTTCATAGCCAGTTGTTGTTTTTCTTGTAATAGTGGTGACATTGTTAATCGAATCAAATTCGACCTTGTCATCGAGCAAAGGTTTTAAAACATCAGTAATTGAAATTTTAGGAGAATTTGTGGGATTGATTGCGACTGTTTGATTTTGATTTGTTTGAGTTTGTTGTGGTTGTATTTGTGGGGGAGCTGATGGTGTATTCAATGTTACTGTTTGTTGTTTCGCAATGATTGGGTTTGTTTCAGCGTCTTGAGGATGAATTTCGGTTCTAACGACTACTTCTGTTTGATTCTCTTTACCTGATATAATTCTGGTTGTTTCAGTTGTAATTTTTCTGGTAATCGGGCCTAAAATTTCAATGCGCTCATAATCTTCAATTACAATTTCTCGCTCGGGAAATGTTAATATTTTTTGTTGAACTGTTTTGCCATTTGGTAATACCGTAGTTATAATTTGCTCTTGTGCTAAGCCGGGACTGGATAGCGATCTCATCAATTCATGTGGACTGCAAACAGCAATCACATTTCGTTCATTAGGATTCAATTGCCCATCATTTTCATCCAAAGCCCGGAGTGGAACTACATATTTAAGAAATATTATGGTTTTAGTTCAGTTATAATTTATTTATAAATTTTTAAAATTCGAATAACGTATAAAATCAATTAGTAACTGTAGAGTTAGTATTTACCAACATAGAAGAGGAGGCCAACACTTAATATTAATTGTATTAACCTCGCACCCGACAAAATAATACAACACCTAAAATCCCAAAGCATTAAATTTTTATTTTAAAATTCGTGTTAGGTTGTATGTAATATGAACTTGTATGTTATTTATTGTTATTAATAATTCCATTCGTTCTATGAATCGTTTGACAATGATTTACTTTAGTATTTCGTGGTGATAATGCAACTGTAACAAACGAAAATAATATAAAGTTATGTTTAAGCAATCAATTTAAGTTGTATTAATGTATAAGATGTACAGAAAAACGAACCATACTTCTAAGTAAATGTTTAAAATATAACCAGAGATAAGGAATCCTTATCTCAGATGTAACTTATAAAGGAAACATGCGAATATATACCAAAAATTATTAGTGATTAAATTGTGGAGAAAAAAATTTAAATATTATTATTTACAATTAAATACAATTATTTACATATTAAAAAAATATATCAATTATTTATATTATACAAAACATTATTTTACACCAGCAGAAAACGTGAACGTGGTAAATCTTGGCGGATATATTCGATAGCTTCACATCGAACATCATTGTTAACATAAAGCTGAATCTTGTTCACGATCATGTTTCACATACTGTGTACTAGTATCAGATAATATTTCCCTGTGGTATTATTCTGGCTTTCATTATTTTCATAACATTTTTGTTTAAATTTCCGTCCCTCTTGGAATTAGTCTGTATAGGAACCAAACGCAAATTTTAACGGAAAAAAATTCAATATAATTTTTTTTGTTTAAATAAAAATGTATGATTGCAGCCAAAACTGCCATACACATTTTGTGCATGCAACAAACATAAAAACTAAATAAATTTAAACAAAACTTGATCAGTACATGGAGGGTACATATAAAAAGATATTCATTATTTTGAGTGATTTTTTTTTTATTTAGCAAGGAATAAACAATTTTTTTTATAGTTATTTATAACTTTTATTGAAAAATGCGAATTCGCCTTGATTTAATCCCTTTTCTTGCCATCACAATTGTGTGGGTAACGAAAAAGAATCATGTCAAAAATTTATTTTTGTTTGTATTTTGGACCAACATACACATTTGCGCTTCCATTTTAAATTATTTTCGTCCGAAAAATAATACTATAACTATAATAATAGTAAAATAATTAATATGTTATATAATTTATATGTTATGAAATTATAATGTTTTTTCAAAAATAATCCGTTAAAATTTTGAAGACATTACAACCTGTCATTTTATACAAACACATTTGTGTGGGTTGGACTTAACTTGAGTCAAAACAATTTTTTGTCTGGCAGTAGATAATATAGATAAAAATATAATTAATATAATTTTACTACATATTTATTTATTAATTTTTTAATATATGTAAGGAAGGATCTATTTATTTGGGTGTTTTAATATTTAGAAAATAAACTAGAAAATAAATTATGGACGCGGATTTATTTATAGGTTTCAAATCATTTTTAAAATACAAACATTTGTTTATTGAACTCAAAATTATTTCATCATTCAAATGTAAAACAAACGGCTACAAATTGACACAAATTCAAAAATCATTGCAAAATGTCAAGTTGCTTGTAAACATAAAAAAATGTACATCGGAGAATGAGGATATAGCTGAAGAACTATGAGAATAAAAAAACCTGAACTATAGTAGTAATAAATATAGTAGTAATAAGAAACACTTTTTTTTATTACCACACTTATATTAGCTCACTCTGTGTGTCTGTTTGTCTAAGGGGTCTAAAGGGTCTAAGAAGTTAGCTAGAAAAGCAGGCTTTTCCTATTAGTAGTTTCGGAAAAAGCTTGGTACAATAAATGCCATAAGTTATTTGATTGACCTATGAATTATATGTATAGCACCTGCTTCACAGGAATAGTATGCGTTTCAATAGGAATTTAATTATATGGTTAAACATATTAATTTCGAAGACAAAATAACAAAGAACGAGTTTGCTTGTAAGTGATTTACAGAGCCGATTTATTCCTGCAGAACATTAAGAGGTTATCTTTATTATAATTAGAAAAAACATGAACAGAAATTAGCATGCAAATTTATATTAACAATATTTAACCTAGTAATTTAATTTTTTCCAACAATGTTGTTCACGTTAATGCCTACGACGGGTGTTTAACAATTTTCAATATAATATATTCTTAATATACTCGTATATGTTTCATTTATGTATTTTTATTTGTAATTTATTGCATTTAATAAAATTGATACAAATCAACAACTTTAAATTCGTTTGATTGGTTTCATCTCAACCATAATCTTATACAATAATGACATAACATATATACCTATTATTTATTTGTACATAACATGAAGAATGAATAATAATTAATTATGTAAAAAAACAACTCATTTGCTGCTAAAGTGAAACAACCCAAAAGTAAAATCTCTTCCTTTTTCAATGGCTCCTGTTATAATCATCAGCACCCATTTAAATATTATGTTTTTATAAATACAATATTGTTTTAAAGCTAAAATGTAAAGGGCCAACTATAGATAGAATAAAAAAATAACAGAAAAACGTAAGAAACGAAGACAAAAAAATATTATTCCAATTTGACTTTTCGGCTATAGATTACTTAAAATATTAAGTTCATTCTTATATATCATGTAATATTTTTTTAATGTATGTATTTGCTAAAATATTGAGTGAAACTACAATAGTTTTGAGTATAAACGAATTATATCTCAACAAATATATGTGTTTAAAATTATAAAAATTATTTATATGCGGTTTAAATTACCGCAATTCGATAAATTATTTTTTTAGGTCTGCTTTAGAAAATACAATTATACAGTGTAGTGAAAATTATTTTTGATTTTATAATCATATTAGTATATGTGTACATGGATATTTTATAAATAGGAGACATAAAATACACCAATTATTCCAAATTCCCATATATAAAATAATAAAAATGCATATTACTTGTAACGCACAAAAATTTGTTTGAGTTTTGTTGTTGTAATTGTTAAGTTTTTTAATCTTGCACGAAAATTTTCGCTCTGCTATTCTTTTTACGTGACAGCAAAATTAAAACGCAATTTCTTTTAAACTTTTTATTTTTGTTATTCTTAGTATGGTCGTATACATTTAAATCCTATCTCTCGCTCTCTTACGTTATTTTTTTATTTTTTTTATTCTATCTATAGTTCCCACTTAACTTCCCACTACCTCCTTAAACCGTAACTTTAATTTTCTTATACACCTACATTTTACTTAATTTCCCGTAATGTTTTAAATGATCTTTTAATGATGATCTTTTTGGGGTTATTTTACCTAGAGGAATGGAGTTAAGTCACTTTGCAGCTGACAAGTTTATGTTTACACATTGTGTTTAATTTAAATGTAAATTACTAAGCTTGTATACATCTAAAAATACGAAATTACCATAAATTTAATTTTTATAAAGGTCAATAAAACATTAATTGTAATTACAGTTCTAGAAACAAATTAAAATAAAGAACATTAAATTATTTTTTATTATTAATAAAGTTTTGTGCAAGTATTACAAATTCGTTGTATTAGAATTACTTTCTTTCCTATACAAAATAAAATAAAACATATGCAGTATAACTTGCTTAAAGTGACGACCGACCGGGTCCGACTGAAATCGGTCACTTTAAGCAAGTGGTCACTATACAAAAAAAAATACGTTGCGGGTCTATGTTCGAGACTTTCTGAATTAGGTTATATTAGGCAAGTGGTCCAATTTGCAGGTTCTACTGTATTTTCGATCTCGAAAAATTTACATATTTACCATCCGCTATATTGCCAAAGTTGTAAAAGGTTGTTTTCAAAAGGTTATCTGTCCTAACCTTCCATGTTTGCTAACCATGTTTGTGACCATGTCTCAGTTTGCAGCCTAGACTGACTAAATGATGGGGTTAAAGTTTAGACTTAAAGCACAAATAATGCATTTTATACAGATGAACAAGTTTAATGGAGAAAAGATGCATATAAAAATTTTAAACAAAAATTTTAAGGGGAAATTCTGTATAGTAAGCGAAAGGCTACATACAATGTTCATTCAACTGAATGTCTCTTTTCCTCTTTCACTTCACAAATTAACAAATGAATTATTATGAAGAAATGAAACCGAAGTACACACATACACAACAACCCAAATAAAACATTTCATTTATATGTATGCAGTTTTCAATGGTTTATTTACATTTATTTATCACGCATAGGTAATCCGTTTTCGAACTGAAAAGCAGTAAGAAAATCATCTTTTTAAATTGAAAATGGCAATATAAACTGTAATAATTATAAATCAAGTTTAGCTGCAATACATATGTAAATATGTACTAAATAATTTATATATGATAACATTTTGGAATTATCATTTATTGAGTATATACCAACCACATAATTGAATAATAAATTCAAATTTGAATTTGTTAATAAATACGATCGAGTATCGCGCATATAAAAAATATATTTATATGACTAGCTATGTATAGGTAGTAGATGTACGTGTAGATCCAAAACCAACAACAATATAAAGCCATGCTAATGCAACAAATACAGAAAAAACTACACGATAGATAGTTGTATTAGAACATATGTGTACATTGTGTGTGCGCACTAGTTAAATAAGTAGTGGTGCGAAAGAAAAAAATTAACATGGGATTGTTAGTGTATCCAACACAATCTTCTGTAGTTTGTTGTATATTGGTATCTGCGTTTCAGACTTTGTTCAGGGCTTTTAATTGTTGTTGGTTTTGGTAGATCGTATAATATAGAGAATAGTTCATTTTAAATTATTGGTTGTCTCTCTTCGTCGTAATGTTTTAGTTATTTATTAAAACCAAAATAAAATGAAATAGGACATTACATACATATTATTAAATTTCATAAAAAAACCCTTTATGTGTGTGTTACATTTTTCTAAATTCTATACAACAAACCAAAACGACAATTAGTGCTTTCCATTTGCATAATAGTATTATTTTAATAAAATAAAGTAAAAAAACACGCAAAAGTTGAACTGCACTAACTGACTAACCAACACAACATTAAGCGAATCAGCCATACTACACTATAAATTGGTTTCTGGAAAGTCGCAATAGATTTTAATTTTTAATTTAAACCCTTATTTTAAATTAAATCATTAAATTTTCTTGTCTTGTTTTATTCTGTTCTCTCGAAAATAAAATTTAAACAAAAATCTACATCTCAAAAATGTCCGTAAATTTTTTTATTTTCATTTCAATTTTTTTCATTTCGGATTCACGGTCAAAATTTTTACGTCGTAGCTGCGTAATAAAATTTTTGTCCGTGAATCCGAAATGAAAAAATTTGAAATGAAAATAAAAAAATTTAAGGACATTTTTGAGATGTAGATTTTTGTTTAAATTTTATTTTCGAGAGAAAAGAATAAAACAAGACAAACAATTTAATGATTTAATTTAAAATAAGGGTTTAAATTAAAAATTAAAATCTATTGCGCAGTAGTTTGAATCCAGAAACCAAAATTGTGTGTCAGCCATGCTATACTATAATTTGGTTTTCTGGATTCAAACTAAGTCGCAATAGATTTTAATTTTTAATTTAAACTCTTATTTTAAATTAAATCATTAAATTTTCTTGTCTTGTTTTATTCTGTTCTCTCGAAAATAAAATTTAAACAAAAATCTACATCTCAAAAATGTCCGTAAATTTTTTTATTTTCATTTCAAATTTTTTCATTTCGGATTCACGGTCAAAATTTTTACGTCGCAGCTGATTAATAAAATTTTTGTCCGTGAATCCGAAACAGCCATGCTACACACAATTTTGGTTTCTGGATTCAAACTACTGCGCAACAGATTTTAATTTTTAATTTAAACCCTTATTTTAAATTAAATCATTCAATTTTTTTGTCTTGTTTTTTTAAATTTGAATTTATTATTCAATTATGTGGTTGGTATATACTCAATAAATGATAATTCCAAAATGTTATCATATATAAATTATTTAGTACATATTTACATATGTATTGCAGCTAAACTTGATTTATAATTATTACAGTTTATATTGCCATTTTCAATATAAAAAGATGATTTTCTTACTGCTTTTCAGTTCGAAAACGGATTACCTATGCGTGATAAATAAATGTAAATAAACCATTGAAAACTGCATACATATAAATGAAATGTTTTATTTGGGTTGTTGTGTATGTGTGTACTTCGGTTTCATTTCTTCATAATAATTCATTTGTTAATTTGTGAAGTGAAAGAGGAAAAGAGACATTCAATTGAATGAACATTGTATATAGCCTTTCGCTTACTATAAAGAATTTCCCCTTAAAATTTTTGTTTAAAATTTTTATATGCATCTTTTCTCCATTAAACTTGTTCATCTGTATAAAACTCATTATTTGTGCTTAAAGTATTTTCTATAAATTTGAAGGTTCCAGAGGTTTTTGAAATGAATTTGTCTACCAAAGTGGCAGGTTCCATTGGCCGAATATTTAGGAAAATTCATGTGGACCAATTTCATTACAAATTTAATTTAGAATCTTATTGTGCATACTTGTATTTTTCTTATAAAGGCCATAATTTTATTTTTTTATACAAATATTTGTAAAGAACGGTAAAGTTTTTTTCTATGATAGCCTGCCATTCTCGGTGGATCGATTTCGGACAATACTTACTGAGACCTTCAAATTTAAGTAAAATGCTTTACATCTTAATTCCCATAGTCGTATCACGTTATTTGAATCAAAATATGAAAAAACGTTTTTGGCGTGACTTTAATTCACTTTATTACCATTACAATAATTTGTTGCAGATTCATAGTTCACTTGCGACTAATACCCCGTTTACACCAGTAGAATAAAAGTATGTTGGTGTAAACTCAAACTAAAATACTTTAATACTTTATCACGTACTATTTTGCTATTAAAGTATAAGAACTATCAAAAAAATATATTGGTACATATTGGTATTATATTATTTAGTCCAACTTTACTTTAACGGTAAATTCTACTTTAATATTATAATACTTTAATTTTGTTTATCATTTGTTTCAAGTGACCGGAAAAGACATTATTGTTTGGGTATACATTTCCATTTGTAATATTAAACAAAAAAGTGTATACTTGTCAACAAAAAAAGAATAATAAAGTATTATAGTATGGGTTTACACCACTTGTGATGTAAACTGGCCGCGTATTAGGTATACTTTATTAGCAAAAAAGTATTATACCTATTTTTAAAGTAGCTTTGGTGTAAGCATGGTTTATAATATACATATTAAAATAAATAATTTTTATAATAGGTAAAAAAAACTATACGAAAGAATTTTAAGAATAGACCTTCTGTTTTGAACATTTTTTAAGACCAGAAAATCGGTTTCATATATTCATCCTTTGTCGATTAAGGTACTACTCGAAAGGACAAACGTCCCTAAGCAGCAATATAATTTGTAAATGTGTAAACGAACATGTGTCTTGCTGCATTAATTAAAAATTAAGATAAAATTTTTAAATGTTTCATAAAATATACAAATGTAACACTAATAATCGATCCAGACCTCTGTAGATTCATATTTAAACCTCGTTATGGGATTGATGCGAAGGCATATAATCTTTGTGGAGACATGATTCTAAATAGCATGTATTAAAATGTAACTTAGGAACGACAGTTTTTGTAAATAGGTACAACTGTCTAGAATCACACATTGCCCTAAAATTATATTGAAAGATAACCGGGGTCCGCAGATTTTGGACATCAACATATAGATATAGAGTAGTTGAATCTAAAATTTGTTTGGTTTGGAAGATAAAATCGAATATAATACTACATAGTTTTATGATCAGTTCATATCTAATGGCTATTCTTAATTTCCATTTTCAATACAAGAAAATTACATTATTCTGTTATTATTGCTTATCCTATTGAAGGTAGATGCTAATTTCGATGCATCTCATTGTTAATGAATGATGCAGGGCCCTGATTAGCTTTTGAGAGTTTGTGTAATCCAAGAATTATTTGACTTGAATTCTAGACTTAATGATATAATTTGAATGTTGCCCTCGATGACTAAGTTCTCAAAAGCGCCTGATAATCCTATGGTGTGGAAAACGTTTATATGCCTAATTTTGACTATTTATTGTCTATTACTTCGTGTTGTTACACTGGTTTGTTACCTTAAGTCTCTGTAAAATGTAGTGGTTGTCAGATAGGAGACATAACATTAAACAAAATTGTTGTAGCGACTTTAAAGCAACGAGTACTGTTTTTTCGAAGTTTGTCTTGGAGGTTTCACTGCTTATGCCAAACTGGATTTCATGAAATGTACTAAGAATAATACTGAGTGAATAAATTAATTCGATATCGACATATCGGCAGTGGTTTGAACTAATTAATTAATTCAGTATTAAATTTGGGAAGGGAAATATTAAAATATAAAAAATTACTTGAACTGATGATTCGATCGAATCCAGCGTGACTGAGATGTAAGTTTGTAAGCATAAATTTAGTGTCTTATCATATAATTCACTAGAATTAAAGATACACACTGTTCTACAATAGAACACACAGTGTGATCATTGTGTTGTAATATTAAGTCGACATGGCCTGATGAGATGATTGAATTTTTCATCATCTTATCAGATCGAAACAGCATATTACTTCTGTTACAAAACTTTATCGAAAAAATTTAGCTTCAACTTGACCAAAAATCAAAAAAATGGGAGGGTTGCTTGGAAAAGAGCATTTATATAATTGTTCAGCGATTCTTATATATTCCGTATGGCCGATATCGCTTTGAATTAATTAATTCAGTATTAAATTTGGGAAGGGAAATATTAAAATATAAAAAGGTATCGTATTATGTTACAATTAGGAGGCTCTGGATCAAATTTAACAAATTTCGCTTTCTGTAACTTATTAACCAATTAAATTTACCCAAAGGCCGAACTACTTATTCACTGTGTTTTTACTCTTGCTTTTTAATATTACTCTGATAATATTATATCCTTTGAACAAAACAGCCAATTTCGTTTCATTTGTTAATTCAGTCGATAAAGCATTAAAAATTTACGTCGTTTTTAGACTAAAGATAAAACAGACTAAAAGTTTGCAATGAGTATTTCAATTCTGACGGTAACAACCGATTTTTGTATGATGGCAAGTCTAAATTGAGATATTATTTAGTTATGTAAGACATTAATGAATGAATAGATAATAAAAATATTAAAATTACAAATTATTAATAATATTCAAATCTAAAAAGTATGCAGGTTACACATTAAATAGATGATTTATGATAAATTCTTGGGAAAACTTTTGACTATTATTTCTATCCATTTTACGTTTCATCTTGATCAAAATTAGAGAGATTACTAAATCACCAAGATATAACCAATATTTATGATTACAATTCTACAATAAACTTTTCCAGGTGTAAAAATTATCACTTTTATACTATGCAATTTATGTTGGTATTATAGAATCAGGAACGGGATGTTATAACATCATGTTTTTGGTAATTTACAAAGTATATGTCTAGCTATTCAAGCAATAGCCGCTTGAATTAAATGTCCCCTCCGTTTCTATCACTAAATAATTTGTTATTTGATACGTGAACAAAATTAGGGAAATCCGATAGTACTCAAGTTTATTCTAGCGGATGTGATCGCAATGAACTAGCTCCTTTTTCACCGTGGTCATTTGGCAGATTTTTTTAATTTTGTAGCATAATGCCATTTTCATTAAAAAAATCTATTCACCAAATTCCATCAGTTAAGAATGCCGATGGAACATGGACTATAAGTGTCAAGCAAAAAGTTTCTTGCCTGTACTCATGTTCCAGACCTCTAAATAGACAAGCAGTCGAAAACATAACCGCCAATAAAGTGGACGATTTTAATATATCTCCAGCCCCGTTGCACAAGTATCCAAATTTAACCTAAATGAAGGATAAATACTAAAAGCCATTTCTGAAAAGGGCGACCTTAACTCCTCCAAATAATTAACGTAGTATTTAAACGTCAATACATTTCAAATCAATAAAATATTGCGGATATAAACAAAAACCTTCAAATGATAAAAATTTCAATCATAGAAGAGACAAATATAACAATATTTGCATATGATACGGCCATTTTAGTGGACGCTGACAACTTTCTCAGATGTGAATCCACAACCAAATTTCAAAGAGCCACTAACATTGTCAGCATCTGGATAAAGATAAAAACTGTAAAAAAAACAAAATTTGTTCAAGTATATTTCACTAACTAAATAGTCACAGTACTGAAATCACAGCAAATTCCCCAAGCAACGTATAACACGCAACTAAACTGGAAAGGGCATGTCAAAAAGAAAAAGAAAAACAGTTATATATTTTTTTTATAATTTTTATTTTTTAATCCCTGCAATCCGTTCTGGGCCGAAGCACTTCCAACTCTTTTGTAGTTTGTTTTTTCCGCCCTACCTTAGGCCCATGAGCTTTGCATGCCGATAGGAAGTCGAAATTGTGTTCCTGTAATCTGTTGATCGTAATCTGTTGATGGAAATTTCCTTTTTGCATCTTGTACCTATCAGGATTCGAATCCGGTACCTCCCGATCCAAACGCCAAACTTTTAACCACGATGCCATTTGGTCGGTAGTTAAATATTAAATACAAAAAAATGGAATGGCTTATATGAAGAAACAAGAGCTAACGTTACATAATAAGATTTACGGTATTCAGCCCCGAGGAGCTGTACAAAGAAATTAATGTAAAAATCGTACAGTCATTCGAAAGCAAAATCCAACGTGGCATTGTTAATGCACCATATTACATAAGAAATTACGACCTCCATGACCTGAAGATGAAATTTGTCAGTAAAGAAATAAGCAAACATTCCAGCATGTGTTTAATGCAACGTATTGGTATCAATATGCTGTCTGTTGTATGGCATAAACCCATTGCAAAGAGAGAAAACAATTGTTCTACGAGATTTAATCTGGTTCGACTAAAGAAGTAATAAAACTGTAAAGGAGACTAGCTCTTTAGCTAGTCTCCTTTACAGTTTTATTTTATTTTAAAAAATATACTCATATAGTAACTATAATTTTTACTAAATGAAATAATAATAATTAAAAGGGTCTAAGAAGTTAGCTAGAAAAGCAGGCTTATCCTATTAGTAGTTTCGGAAAAAGCTTGGTACAATAAATGCCATAAGTTATTTGATTGCCCTATGAATTATATGTATCCTGCTTCACAGGAATAGTATGCGTTTCAATAGGAATTTAATTATATGGTTAAACATATTAATTTCGAAGACAAAATAACAAAGAACGAGTTTGCTTGTAAATGATTTACAGAGCCGATTTATTCCTGCAGCACATTAAGAGGTAATCTTTATTATAATTTCTTATGGGTTCTTTCACACGAGAATTTAAATGTTGCAAGAAAAATTATAAGTGATTTTTTATATCAGTTGTAATAAAGAAATATAATTAAAAAATAATAAAAATTCAAATAAAAGGCTGAATATTTGACGGAATGTAATTGTCTTGACAAAAATTTAAAGAACCTTTTATTCTTGTCTTACGAAATTTCTTTTATTATCACGCAACGTCTTTTCTCATAGATTTTCTAGAAATTAATCAATAATAGATGTGTTACATTTCACCACAGATCGTAAATCTGTTGATGAAATTTCACTTTGCATCCCATCCTTGCCCCTATCGAAATTCAAAACCGGTACCTCCCGATCCAAACGCGAAAGATTTAATCACTGTGCTATTTGGTCGGTATAATTGAATAGTATAGTTTAACAACTTTATGTTAACAATACCATCTAACGTTTAGATAATTATAGTTATTACTTCTGTATTACACACATACATAAACACAAATAATAAAAATACCTGTACAATGTTCTTTAATATATGGGTCAATCATATCGCTCATTTCCTGCAAGACTGACAATCCAAAATTTTTAATTTTTCAGTAGAGATTTGAAAATAGAACTCAAAATTGCTTGTAAAAACGACGTTTTTTAAAAGTATAAAAAAAAAATACAATCTGATTAGAAAAATATTTTTTTTACACACTTACATCCTTAGTTGGTTCTTAATTTTTGTAATTCTTTAATATTTTGCAATGATATAGTTATTTTTTCTTACATGCATTAGTGCTAAACTTAGTACCCCTCCTCCCCTTCTTGTAGGTGGGGCGTGGCATAGCTTTGGAATTAAAATAGGAAACCCTAATTTTTATCGCAGATTCGGATTCTAGGGCTTAAACTACGTAGGATTTCTTTGACGCTGTTTAATTAAATGTATATTAATTTATTTTCGATTTTCCTTACTGATAGATAACCTATGCATACGATTCTTCAATACTTTTGAATTAAAATTAACTATTATATTAAACTATAAAATAAAATTATTCTTAAGGTAAATAATTTTAAGAGATACATATTATTAACATTTATAAAATAAAGTCCAAATTGTAAAGAGCGCACAGTATATGAAGAGTATTTTTTACAATCATTGGTACCTACATTAATTAGCGAGCAAAAATGGATAAATAATGAAAAAATTTTAAGTTTTTAATTTCTAGAGTTATCATTTTATTATTTAGACAATAAAAATAACTTGAGGTTACAAGTTTGTAATATTACCCATAATATTTACTTAAGAAAATAACAATAATTTAATTAATTAAAAAGATATATTAAAATTCATTGTTTAGGTCATATGTATCCATATATGGATGTTTTTAAATTTGACATCTTTAATATTTGGTCCAAAGTCCCTTATTGTCAATAACTGATTTTATATATCGGGACATGCTCTCGGTAAGCCTTTTGTTGCTCTTTGATATCTCTGTTTGAAATGCTGGTGCTAAATCGTTGATTCTCTGTTGCTAAAATTAGTTTGATTAAAGTATTTGATGTTGATACGTCATTATTGGAATGCCAAATTAATTTTGAATGAAACTTTTGGCATCCAAGTATACAAAACTTTCGGATGGTGGATATCCAGGTTCAATATAGTCTTTGTATGTCTCCGTATCCATCAGATAAGGCCCTGATATTAAAGAATTTTCTTGACTGATTGAGCAGCGGTTTATATGTTGCCTTATTAATTTGATGATAAAAGAATCAATTCGCATTATATCTGAATAGTTGTACAAATTCTTATATGAATAATATTCTTTTAGGTTGTGTAGTTTTCTGTATGCTAAATGCTCGTAGACATTTCCGCTCCAACTTTCTTAATTTTTCCATGTTTGCGCTGCTTGTTTGTACCATATGGGTGCGGCGTAGGTTATTAAGGGACGTATAAGTGTTTTATAAACTAATATTTTCACGTTTTATCAAGATATCTAAAAAAATAATGGTTGCAGTGCTTTAAACGCGCTATTTGTTTGCTAATCTGTATATTCAGATGTTTGATGAAGTATAAATATTGATCCATATTTAACCCTAAATATATTTAACCGTTGTGCTTTGGTTTAATTCGATGTTATTTATTTTTAGATTTAAATTTTGCCAGTTTTTTTCGAATATTCCTGTTTAGTATAGCAAGTGGCGGTCGAAATAAGATCGTCTCACATTTTGTGGTATTTATTCTTATTTTCCATTCCGTGAAATATTTGTTTATATAATTTAATTCTGTTTGTAATTTTTCCCTAATCCGTGAAATATTGTTGCCTGTCGAATATATTATATTATTAGGTTGTCAGCGTAAGCTAATGTCTGGCAATCTGAAGAATTTAAGTTCGGATCCGCCACCGTGCTTCATCGTTTCCGTAATATGATTTATTTATTCATGTGTCCGTGTCCAGCAGGAGCACTTCCCATCTGACTGATATCGATTTATTTCCGTTTCGTCGGACCAAATCACCCGGTCCAATCTTCAATAGACCAATGATTATGAAATTTTGCGAATTCGAGGCACGCTATATTTTAGTTGGATAAGGCTGGTTTTTTATTATTACGTATGAATGTCACCCTATTATTTGCAACGCACGCCTAGTTCTCGACTCAGTAACATTCTTACCCAATTCCTTAGCAGCTTCGCGGACTACATTTATAAGTTGATTGTTGTGGTTTCTCTTTTTTACTTTTAAAAGTCGCTCAATTGCACGAGAATCCCTACTATTTAAAAATTGTGGACGTCCTCTACAACCATTTGATTTGCCCAAATTGTTCCTGTTTCTTACATTGCGAACTGTTCTTATGACAGTCATGTAGGTTAGGTTTCAGTGGTTGACACTTAGGCCAATTTTGGCCCATAGTGATACAACGCATTCACGCCACATCATTAACCCACTGACTTATTTATACACCTACTCACACAATTACAGTATACCTACCACCTGCACATTGCAAGCTCTATCACAACCTGTACATTAACGTGGACGGTGGGTCGGCGCTGAATTCTACACTCCATCTGAGGCTCTTAGTTGTGTTTATTAACATCATCGATTGTAATCGATGATGAAAATTCGATTTGCATCTAGCCTCTGATGGGATTCGAACCCAGTACCTCCCGGTACAAGTGCCGAAACTTTAATCACTGCACCACTAGTCCGATGATAGACATGTAATTGCGTGATAATTTTCTCCAGAGAATATCCTTTTTCGCAAAGGGAAATAATATCCTGTTCCAGCTCAGCTGATATTTTTTTTTTTATTTTTTTTTTTTTTAATTAAAATACTACAATTCGAATTTGGAATAAAGCTTGAAAAAAGAATATGTTAACGTTGAAACGCAATTTCACTTTATGAATAGTTGAGTAAATATAAAAACAAAACAAAAAACAATCGTATTTAAAGTGTCCACTAAAACGAACATATTTGGATACATATCACCTAAACAATGAATTTTAATATGTATATCTTTTTAATTAATTAATTATTGTTAAATCTTATGGGTAATATTATAAACTTGTAATCTCAAGTTGTTTTTATTGTCTAAAATTATAACATAGAAATTAAAAATTTAAAACTTTTTCATTATGTATTCATTTCTGCTCGCCACTGTATTTAATATTTAAAGGAACAAGAAAACGATATAATCAATATTACGTATAATCAATTTAGGATTATAAATGAATAGTTTTAATAAATAATCTTATTACTAAGAATATAGAGTTCAGCTCTCATGGTGTGGGGCGTCCTATCTTGGGTGAAATTGAACAATTTCCCGCTAACTAGAGCATGAGCTGTCTTTTCATCTCAACGATTGGGTATTAGAATTTATAAGTCGCGGTTGAATAAACATAAAAATGTTTATGTGATGTTTATATGTTACTGTAAATGTACGATGACCCAAAGCCATCTTTACTACTGGTCTATTAGCTAAAAGGATGACGCAACGCTATGTCAACGGTTCAAAAAATATACAGTCTCTCTCAATCGAGCGAAGAAGCAGTACGTTCATTTTCATCGTAATTTGCTTTAGACGTGGATTTTACTTTTCTCTTCTGTATTAATGTGCTCAATATTCAACGAATAAAATCGATTTATTTGTGCTTATGTCACAAATAATGAATAAAATTCATTATTTGTGCTTATGTATTAAAAACAATAGTTTCGTAACAGAGACAGCGTGGACATAAAGTTACGTGATTAGCAAAAAATGAAAGTTGTCACTGGCCAGTAGTAAAGATGGCTTTAGATGGCACATGTAAAATTGAAAACATTGATTAGTTGTACTATTTTCTTAAGTATGTGCGGTATTTATTTTAGATTTATCATCGAAAAATATTAATTGATTGAGTGTGGGTTCACGGAATGAGATAAAAAAAAAAGCTGGCTTTTTTTACCAACTTTTGCTCAAAAAATTTGTCTACGGTTGTCTATCGCACATCCTTTAAAAAAATGTCATAACACAAAAAACAATTTTGTGATAAATGCATTTTAAATTGCTATACTTGATTTTTTATTTTATAAAGCTAATAATGCATAATCTCAGCATCATCACAGTAACGTTAGCAATTAAAAAAAAATAAAATGCATTTATCTCAAAACTGTTTTTTGTGTTGACAGTATTTAAGAGGATGTGCGATATGTTTACTGTTGTTTTGTATTTTTTGTTTGCAATTTCTGCTTTGTTTACGATTAGATGGGGCTTTATTTTAATTTAATCGAATAAACGTATGTCTGGGGATTACAAATACACAATATTCGGTCAATATACACACATCACAATTTATAAATTATCAAATAATTTATAGCCCAACAGTTTGTAACAAAATAAAATTTTTATTTCTCATCCTAATTGTTTCACGTAAATGCATCTCGCATATTAATTTCATTTATTTTACATAATAACTTTAAATAAAATTATCTAAGGCGATAACCTAACAAATTCATTCAAAAAATGTCAAAAATAAACAATAACAACAAATATTTGAGCAAAATTATTGCTCATACTTCCGGTTATTTTTTGTTACTATGTTGGTACGACTAAGATTATTGCTCAAAAGATGGAAATATTTTAACTAAAGCTGGATTAAATTGGGCGGGGTTTAGTTGAATATGAAAGATTTGATTGGCTGAAGCGTTGGATAAAAAAGAATCCCGTTCCGTGAACTCTCCATGAGGGAGAACTTTTAATTTCTGTTTTAAAAATGTTAATTTCCGATCAATTAATTTCATATAAATATCGGGTCATTTTTTGGTCCGGGCCATTTTTTTTTGGATTAGCTCTAATCTAGTTAGTGTGTAGTCAGATTTTGGATTAGTACTAACGAGTAAAAAACGAGCGTTCCTTTTACAAAATATTTGTATATTTCTCGTAAGTCTCATATTACACCTACAAAAGTAACATATTTTAAAAAATTAATCTTATCCGATTGAAATTGACTGTTGTAATTTTTAAACTACAGTGAAAAATATGAAACCCAAATCTGATACACATTTAATTTTGGATTATAAATTTCGATAAGTTTCGTAAGGGGCTTAGAACTGCCTGTTTGCCTGTATAACAAACTTTCATTCCTCAACTAAATAACGAACATTTGAGCACCTTGAGTCACTTGAAAAAACTGCGCGACAAAAGTCACTTGAAGTGGTTACACTCGTAAATTGTTTATCACAATTGACGATAGGAGATTCACGACAATTTTTTGTGGAATCACTACTTTTAAAATTATCGCTACAAAATTTTTTAGTCGTTTCGTGAGCGCTGGTGATCATTTTTTGCAAAGATTTATAGCTTTATTTTATTAAGATAGGTTGACTTTTTTCTATATTACCAATTGACAATTATAACAGAATGGCAAAAAGTATTTTCTGGTTTCTATGTATGTTTATAGATACTCGTAGATTGGTAATTTTTTGAAGATGTGTTATGTGTTTTACTTGATGTATGAGTTTGCAAAATGGCAAAAGGTCGATTCCCCGAAATTTGCATGAAACTGAAATTATGAAAAAACGTTTTATAATTTAGAACAACACTTGATTGTATATATTTTATTGAAAAACAATTTACTTTTAACTTTTATCAAAACAACGATTGTGTGTGAAACAGATTATAATGAAAAAACATTTGATCGCAAAATTTTTAATAGAAAAACATATTGATAGTACTTTGTTCGAGTATTATCATTATAGAACAGCTGTATTTATTCTAAAAATTACTACCTCTGGTTTGCCTTTATATCTCTATGAAAAATTCAATTTTTCCAGGTCTCTACACTAGAAATATCAATTTTCCCCTTAACAAAAGTAATATGTATAATAATTCGGTTTTGATGACTGCGTTTATTGTTTGGAATGGTTTACCCTTTGAACTTAAAAATATTAATTCTCTTAAAATTTTTAAAAAACTTGTATATTTAACTGTACAGAGAAATCATTAATGAAATTAAAATTTGTAATAATATTTTCTTACCCCTTTCTAAATAATTTTGTATATTGATGATTGTTAATTTTTTTTTCTTTTGTGTTTTTGTTTTCTTTTTTTGTAGTATAAAAGCTTCGGCGTATGCTTGTTTAATAAATAATAATAATAATAATAATAATTGATTTAAAATTGAATATTAATCCAACTGAATTGAAATAGTGAAAGTTGATTAACAAGTTAATGTATATTATAAATGTTACTATATCACAATAGAAATCGTGAACTGATATTTAATAAAATTGATTTTTAATATAAATTTCTTGACCAAGGTAGGTAAAAAAACTGGAGAAAAAAATTTGGCCCAACTATTCTAAATGACTTTGTACTGATATCATAAAAAGTAGTCCGTTGGGTGAAGGGTGAATCATTTCGGAAATATAGGACTCTCACTTCATAAACTAAACCCTATTATATTGTCAATGGGTCTATTTTTTAGTTCGACCTGAAAAAGCAGGCTTACCCAGGGTAGTGTACACCGAGCAAAGGTTGTACTGGGTAAAATTATCCGGTGTGCATAGAGTAATAAATTGTTTATTACTGTGCACACTCTTAAGGCTGCGGACCAATTCCAAGGTAAATCTAAGGTAAATGCCGTTTTTAACAGTGTATGCGGTAAATTGAAATACTGTACTAAAAAGTAGGGTAAAGCAAAGATACAAAAGGTAAATACATAGTAGGGGTTTTTGTTTTTATTCCAAAGTTTTCCAACGTATTCCAAAGTTTTATCTGAAAGAATAGGGAAGGTCATTAGCATATATTGTCCAGATATCAAGTTGGCTTACAAACCCCCAGATAAAATTCCACGTGAAAAACAAACAGATGTAGTATACCGAATCTCATGCCTAGGCGCTTTGAATGATGATTCAACTTGTCCACTATCCTAAGGCAGACGAACAAAACGCAAACAGTATCTGGAAAAAAGCTAAAAAATCATACAACTCAATTTGGAAAAAAGTTAATGAATATTCATCACCAAAAACAGCCCTAGTTGAGCATTATCTCAAAGAGGGACATACATCGGATTTCGAGTCTGCAGAAGTTTTGACAAAAACTAATCTTCTTGGTTATAGATTAACCATGGAAGTTTTACACATCGAAAATTCAATGAACCACACACAAGAAACAGCTCACATCGCACCGGCCTTTTATGTGTTGCTTGATGATTTCAACCACGCAAAGAACAAAAAAAAAGACGGCGTACGCACACGTTCACACACAACAAACGACTACGAATGTTTTAATTAAATTCATGTTTTCGACGACGTATTTCGATCAACACCGAAGGTTGAATAGTTTTTGAATCTATTTAGTGTTTATGTTTATAACTGAAAACGAAACGGGACTGAAACGGAGACAAGATGACACTGATTATAAGACGAATCGGTAAAGTTTTGACGTTTCGGGCTTATATTCGGCGTGTTCAGTCCGACCAAAATGATAAAAATTATCATGATATTTTTTGTGACCCTAACTTCACTCCGTATAATTTTGTATCAAACCCGAGTGAACAACCAAATCGATAAAATAATTATAAATTGATTCTGCACGTCAAAACATTGTTGACGCTGTCATAACAAAAATGTATTATTTACTAATGGCTAAGTGTCTCTCACAATAGTTTAATACATCATATCTTTTCTTAGCTAATAAAATAAATCCGAGCAGTACATAAGTAATTCACTCATTTAAACATTCATTCAATTATAATTCAGGTAGTAGAGATTTGCAGATAATTGATTGCGCTAAAAACTTTCACAACTCGTTTTTAGGTGACATTTATATGTGTAAAGGAAATCACATTCTTACCCAATTCATGAATACACGAAAAATTTTAACCACACAACTTGATTGATTGGGATCATTCAGAGGAAATGAAATGGACATCAAAAAAGAACACAGAAAAAAACAACACACACAAATCATACACAAACAATATTTTTGTTGTTGATGTTATTCCAGACACTGATTTGAACTACTTTTTATTATATTTGTTTAATGCAAAAATATAACATTAAAGTTGAACAAAATGTTGTTCCTGTCCATGTAAAATCATAACGCACATTAGAAATAAAATGTACACAAATCTTGATAGCCAGAATAGAAAATATTCTTGGTTTTTTTGTGATAAATTAGTGATTTTTGTGGCAAAAGCTGATAAAAAAATATCATGATATTTTTTTGACGGAAAGATCTCCTTCTTTGTAAAATGGAGGTTGCAAAATAAATGAAATATAAGAGGAAAAATTTAAAAATAGTGAGCAACGAAAAAATAGCAAATCTAATGTTAAATTCTTTTCGATTTCCAAAAAAAAATCAATACTATTGTGTGGTAAAGAATATGACAAACAGCGTAAATAATCTTCAATGACGAGCTGATTGACGCGCTAGTAAAAACTACGATGTTTGTTTATGTTTTTAAAAATCATTTTTTGGGTTGAAACAAATTTGCCATAACTAACTTTTAGAAAAGGAGAAATCTCCAATCAAATTTTAATATAATTGGAAAATATAGCACAGATTTTCATTATTAAAATCACATATATCAGCACATACAAATTAGTTTCTTTATTTTTGGCCATTAAATCCCAAATCAGATTTCCTTTATCATTTTTCATATTTTTCGTTATGCATTTCCAATAATATTTTCCGATTGTAAATGTATTGATTTGACGTCTCAAGCAAAATAATCAACGAATAAAAAATATTCACAATTCAAGGAAAGTACGACAAAAAATACATTTATTTTGAATTACCGCAATAGCGGAAACGAAAGGCATTTGAATTTAATAAATTGATCCGTTCGTTTTCGTTTCGTTTCTTCTACATAACTAGTCTATTATGTTTTCATGCAATCAATCTTTTCGTTTCGTTTTCCGTTATATAACTAGCCAGCCCATTATTCTTGAATTTATGGCGAATCGTGTTATTTATTTGTGGGTTTTCTCAATTTTCATTTCTAAAATTCTCCCTCGCCCTAGCTTTCACATCCCAGGAAGGGATTTTGCCGCCTGTACTATGGTCCTTCATCCGTCTCGGTCCATCGCTCTCGTCCTCCAGTTTCGACATCCTAATACGAGTAGGTCTTGTGCGACGTTGTCACGCCAGCGCAGTCGGGGTCTTCCTTTACGACGCACCCCGGCTGGTTGTTGATAACACTTTGTTAATCATTCGTTGTTGTGGAGACCTTGCAACGTGGCCGAGCCATCTAACTCGATTGGATTTGATGAATCCGATAATATCGCCACCTTCGAGAAGTTGCTTTATTTCGTGGTTCATGCAAATTCGATATTCGTTGTTCGCAACTTGAATAGGACCAAAAATTGAACGGATGGCCTTTCTTTCGAAGGTAGATAATAATCTACAAACGTTAGAGATCATGGTCCTGCTCTCGCTTCCGAAACTCAGCACGGGTCTTGTGAGTGCTTTATAAAGTGCGAGCTTGCACGACTGCGATAGGTGTTTAGAACGCAATAGTTTTGATTGAGCGTAGAAAACTCGTAGTCCGGCAGCGATTCGCGCTTTTATTTCTGCCTGCATATCATTCAACAATGTTATAACTGACCCGAGGTATTTAAAGTTTTCGACGCTATCAAAATTATGATCGCCAATTTCGAGATTTGTTCCTGGGTGTTGTTAAAAATTTGGTTTTACTACTGTTCACCTCTAAACCAAATCTTCTTGCGCACCGATTGAGCGGTATGAAACTGTCCTTGATGTCGCAAGGTGTTCGACCAAAAAGTACGACATCGTCTGTATATCCAAGAATTTTGCCTGATTAATTGAATATACAGCGCGAAGTTTCAACGGTGCTTTTCCTCACTACGTACTCAAGCGCCAAATTGAACAGCACACGCGCGATTGCATCTCCCTGTCGAACACCAGATGCTATTTCAATGGAGTCCGATACAGTTTCTTCAATTACAATTCTACATACAGATCCAGACGTTGTTAATTTACACAGGGAAACGAATTTCTCTGGAATTCCTAGGCATATGAGCGCGGCCCATCGGTTGTCGCGGTTTATACTATCATATGCCTGCCGGAAGTCTATATATAGTTGATGTATGGTTATGTTGTACTCCCAACATTTTTCCCAAGATCATCCTTATGGTAAAACACTGGTCAGTGGTCGATCGGTTGGTACGAAAACTACCTTGATTGTCGCCAATGATGTTTTCGGCGAAAGGGATGTGTCTGGCAGGTACAACATTAACCAACATTTTGTAAGCAGTGTTCAATAGAGCAATACCACAATAGTTTCCACATTTAAGACGGTCGACTTTTTTGTACAACGGACATATGAGCGCGATCTTTCAATTCTCCGGCAGCTCTTCTTGGTCCCAAATAGAGACGTAAATGACAGTTTGCACTTATATTTAAATATGACAAGCACTTGATCGCTGTCCATGTCGGCACCTCTGTAAGATCTAACGTCAGATACGCTGGTGGAGTGTTTCTTAGACACCATGATGTGATCGATTTGGTTTTCCGTTCTTCCATCATTCGATTTCCACATTACTTTGTGGATTCTCTTATGTGGGAAAAACGTACTTGATACAGCTAAGGCTGTGGGCCAATTCTCAAGTAAATCTAGGGTAAATGCCGTTTTTAACAGTGTATGCGGTAAATTGAAATACTGTACTAAAAAACAGGGTAAAGCGAAGACACAAAAGATAAACAGTAGTGGGTTTTGTTTTTGCTAAACGAATCATGAAAATATGACGGCCATGTTTCTAGACATAATTTTTTTTATATTCACTAGCATTTCAAATGAAATTAAAATGTGCTTGTTACTTTATGAACACAGTTTTATTTGTTAAAATTGTTATTTATTTTTCCAACAAGTTTATTGTGTATATTACGCAACAAATTTAAATTTATTCGTATAAACAATACGAATAATTGGAACAACAACAACAAAAATTATGACATTAGTTCGTGTACCTACATACCAATTTTTGTATATTCCTAGAAACCATGTATTATTACTAGAGAATTGGTACGATTTGAAAAGTAATTTGTACTAAAATTTCAATTTACTGTACTAATCGATTTACCTGAGAATTATCCCACAGCCTAAATTGTACATTATTCTAAATTGCTTTAATTTTATTAATTATAACAATAAATGCAAAGAATTTTACTTAATTCTTTCATTCAATTTTAATTAATTATTATATGTGAGTACTCCCCCCTTTTTTTTAAAATGAATCTTATTATGTTTTGTAGAAATAAACTGCACCCCTAAAAAATGCCACATTACAGCCTAAAGATTTCGGGGTTACATATGTAACTACGTCTTTTATTTAAATAATATAAACAAGACCGTAAAGCCCGTTAACAAAACAAACAATCTATCTCGACGGTCGTATATGAAAAAAACCGAATATTTTTGGAAAATAATAATTATATAAAAATAATTATAATTACTATAAAATAATAATAAAATTTCAATTCACGATTTATATTTATCATACAGTAAAAATTATAAAATACATTGACTTGTTGTTCAACTATGACTTTCAATATTTCAATTCAATTTGATTATCAACTTTAAATCAATTATTATCTGTGTAATACACAATATATTTTTGTATTATAAAGTTTGCAATCAAATGTTTTGCTATCATTTTCGCTTACATGCAAAAGTAGCGTCGGTAAAAAGTTCTACTATAATTTTTTTCCAAAAAAATGTTTGCGATTAAAAGTTAAAACGTTTTAAATGTAGAACGGAAATTAGAAGGAAATTGAAAGGGATGAGGATAGTTATATGCCGAATTTCCTCGAGAACCGCTGCCATATCTGAATTGGTTAAAGAAATCAAAGTCTGATATCGTTATATTTGAATCGCCAGAAGTTTTCATTAAAATAAATTTTTATCAATTAAAAACTTACCAGAAACTGCTCGATATCTTCAGGAAGCATCAAAATTCGGGATCCCAAAAATACCTTCCTGATATTTTCGAAGTAGTAATATTGAAAATCGGATTTAACTTTTGGAATAGGCTTTGTTTTGTTCTCATTTCCTTCAGTTCCGGTGCTGAAATACTGCCTGTTCAGTTGCTTGGTGAAGTAACGGGCATATTTAGTACTTAGAAATTGTAATTATTAAATCACGGATTTAATTGTTTAACTGGAAATAGCTTAATTGGGGTACTGAAAAATAATGTAAATCGGTCCAAGAACATTGTATTTTGAACCAAGCATAAGTAAGCGGCGACAACCATTTTTCTATGTTTACCCTCTATTCAGACTACACAAATTTAACCTTCGTATAGGCTTTCTGCTTGATTTGAACTGATTTTGATTCAAGAATAATCTATTAAATTAAATAAATTGTTATGTATACTCTAAAATAAACGTTATGTAAACTAAAAACAAAAACTGCATTAAAGTTGTGCTACACTTATTTTTGCGAAAACTGACGTATTTTCGTTTATACATAATTTTGTTTATTATTGGTAATACAATATATCTCACAATGTAATAAATTAAATTTGTTTAAATTTCTTAGAAGATAATAAAATAGATTCCGTATCTTTTGTTTAGCTGCCCCTGTTAAAAAGAAATTGTTAAACAATTTTAGATATTGTGTATTTCAAATCATTCCGAAGTACTACAAATAACTTAAATGTTTCGTAATGTCGTTTCGATTTATCATAACAAACATACATGCCAGCATTATTTTTAATTTTGTCTGTTGTAAATAAAAAACAGCAAACTAGAAATAAAACTTACTTGCATATATGTGATGAAATATTGATGAATACACTAGTTTAAAAAATAAGAAAAAATAATTAAATAACATAAAAAATAATTATATCGGTACGAGTAATTATCAAAATCAACTTTAGAAATGAAGTTTCATAAGCAACTAACGAGGAGGTTTTTCCATACTTTAATGAACAATATTCGTAAATTGCGTCGTGTCGAAATAAATTAATTACTTTATGTTGTTTCAAAACGGCTATATTCGTTACGTCGTCGTGATGTCATAAATCGTTCAAAATTGCCTGCCATCTTGTCTTTAGATCGTACACAAATCTTTTCGTTTTACTAAAAAACTAGGTTGTAAATAGGATATAGGACTGGATATAAATCCTACTCCGTTCCACAACAAAAAATTTTAGTTGCATGGCCGTCGGTCGAACTTGAACATATACGCTACAGATGCTTACATTGAGTTGAAACATCTGAGCTGTAGTCTAAACTGTAGTTCTAAACTCTGAAGTCATATGTGTATTAAAAATAGTAATGAATTTGAAATATTGTTGGATTCGTGATTTATTTTAAATTTAAAAACAAAACTTATTTTTTCATTAAT
This sequence comes from Nephrotoma flavescens, assembly GCA_932526605.1. Classification (NCBI taxonomy): domain Eukaryota; kingdom Metazoa; phylum Arthropoda; class Insecta; order Diptera; family Tipulidae; genus Nephrotoma; species Nephrotoma flavescens. Next base: position 101,319,537 of record OW052222.1, on the reverse strand, counting down.
AATATTTTATTGTCATAATTAAAAGCATAAATAATGATATATTTAAATTTTGGTTCAAAAATAGCTGAATAAAGGTTAGGACCAAATTTAAATCAATGCATAAAATATAAGCTTCTTCTATTTGATTGATTTAACAAATAAAAGACGAAGAAATTATATATAATACATATTTGTTCATTAACAGCTAGGTAGCAACAGATTTTGTTTTATTTTAAATTGATCTAAATAAAAATTAAATTCATGGTTTTATCAACTTTCGATATTGGCTCTTAAACGATGAAAATTCAAAAACTGTACAAAAAATATAGCTAGGTTCTATTTTACCAATCTACGAATTTTTCTATAACAGGTAAATGCAAATACGTTTATTTTGCTTTAAATGCCACTTCGTTAATACAAAATATTTTAATTAGCAGATCAAACGGATTCACATAACCTTTGTTTATCTTGTGTTTGATACAAAATGTTTTTATATGTGACGATTTCAATGCATACTGTTTATTATTAACAATATCTAAGCTTATTTATATCAGTGATTTATATAATAAATAGTCCTGATACCTTATTACGTTACACAAATCGTATGAATCAGGAAAATAAACAAGGCACTTGTATTTATTTAATTGTTATGAATTGACACAGATAAATTGAGAGTATTATAAAAACATTTTGTACCATTTTCGAGATTAATTGAACAAAAAATAATAAATTAACTTCAATTAATAATTTTGAGTAAAATGTGTGCTTTATAAGAAAAAAATAAATATAAATATTTTTAATTCAATAAATCTCAAAATCACACTAAAATTATATTTTAAAAATAAAATTACAAAATTAGAGTGTCTCGGGAATTAGAAAAAATTATAGAAAAACATTCTCAACAGAAAATATAAATTAAAAAAAAAATATTTAATAATGAGAAAACAAATAAGACACAATGATGATGACAAGTACAATTATTTGTTTAAACTAAACATATTGTTTCATAAATAATTTTTAATTAATTACCTTTGCTTGTTATATCAACTTTTAATTTTTCTTCCGACAATGACGTTGATTTTGCTTGAGTAGTAGGTTCCGGCTGTGATGAAGTTGGAAAATCCTGTTTACCAGATTCAATAGTTTGTGTTATACGACGCCATATATTATCAAATGAATCTTTTCCCAAATAATCAATATTTCCAGATTCCCAACATTGACGACGCATATGATTTTCAAATGCTTCTTGTTCAGGTGAGCGATTGACACCTAATGTTAATTTGGCAAGAGCACCAGCAATACCACTCTGGAAATTTATAAGACAAAATAATACTGGTTTTACTACTAAACTGGTATTGTTTATGTATAATTTAGAAAGATATTTAAAATTGATGTTTTAATATATAGTTGTAAAGTTCTTACAAATAGGAGTGTATGTGATGAATTTAAAAATGTGACATAAGCATACGCGTGGCCACAATTAACAAAATTAAAAAATAAAAAATACCTATGAAATAACTTTTATGCGTAAGTACACAAATGATGATAAGAAAATTAAGTGACAATTGGTAAAGAACTGAAATGAATTCAAATATGATTGTACCTTACCTTAAAAAGGTGCAATAATTATTTTTCATTTCAGGGAGAACTTTTCATTCAACTAATTACTATTATTATTTTCAAAAGTACTTATGTATTCGATTATAAAACTACACCCAGTTAATACTTTAAAATGAAGACGCAACTAGGAAAAATCTTTGTCTAAATTTGCTGACACTAAAATACCACCACATGTTATATTCACACCGTAAAATATATAAAAAAAAGAAATATGAAACGATAATAGCATATTATTCGACGAGCATATAATGATGGCTGTTATCCACGAGGATGAAGTTTATAACACGAGCCGTAAGTCATCCCAATGAATAAAAGCCATTATATGCAGGTAATAAACTTATACCTTGACCACGACAATTAACTATTTTTAATATCTTCATATTTTGAATGATGTGACGGTTCATGTTGACGAACCAGATGTCTTTACGGCAACTACAGTTGTTTTATTTTCATATTTAAAGTTTTATCTAGTGCATTTTCTTAAAAACTACCAATAGGCAACCAACAAATTGCGCCAAGATATGGTGCTATATAGCTTAATAATTTCGTCTGCAGGAGTATCCGTAACAAAAAGACTGAATACATGTGTAGAGCCTATTGCCCATATTCTAAAAATGTAATCATGCAATAACGCGATAAGTAGTACTTATAGTTTTATTGCATGCGGTGTGCGATATTAGGTTCAGGCTTCAGTGGTTTGACACTTAGGCCATTTTTGGCCCATTGTGATACCACGCATTCACGCTACATCATTAACCCATTCACCTACTCACACAACTACAGTATAGCACCTGCACATTGCAAGCTCCATGTCAACCTGTACATTGACATGGACGGTGGGTCGGCGCTGAATTCAGCACTCCATCAGAGGGTCATAGTTGTGTTTATTAACATCACCGATTGTAATCGATGATGAAAATTCGATTTGCATCTAGGCTCTGATGGGATTCGAACCCAGTACCTCCCGGTCCAAGTGCCGAAGCTTTAACCACTGCACCACTTGTCCGGTCGTGCGATATTAAATATACATATATTTTTTTATTGACAAGCGTTTTTTTTTGTTTTAAACAAAGTTCATAAAAAAATAATAATTTTTTTACCATATAAACAAGTCACACGTGTGTTATTTAAATATTGAGGAGTAAAAGAAACCGTGTCAAAACAAGTTTAGTTATTTTTTTTATCTTTTTATTTCTTCATTGAAATATCTCCTCCTTTTGTATTTTTCCCGCTGGTATGTGTACCACAGGTTGCAAACCACTGTTTTGTTTATGTATATAGACAGAGTAAGCGCCTATGGAATTTCGTTTTACTTGATTCGCTGGTTTAAAAATTATATCGATTTTACGAACAAAGTGTTTGGTTGCCATTTTTTGCGTAAAAACGCACTCGGACTCCATACAACACAAAATGAAAATTTGTGCGGACCGTAATGCGTTACGGTTTATTTATGTTTTAGCTTTGTGATTTCGCATGAAAAATCGATTGATTTAGAAATGCAATTGATCATCTCTGTGCCAGGAGAAAGTGATGTTGCAAACATTTATATGAACCTTGAAAGGCAGATATTCAATAGAAGGTTGTGATAAACCTTGTTGCTAAATACTTAATAATACAGCAACCTTTGGTGCAGAGCTGACCACTTAATTATTATTGGTCCAAGTTAAGAAACCCCTGTACTTAGCTCCCATTACCACTTAAACATTTCAAAGTTGGAATTTTTATTGGCTCATTCACCGTACATACTTCACGATTAATCATAAATTGTGAGCACTTAAATATATGACGGTAGTTTGCAGAGTCAAACCTTAAATTTTTGATTTTCGTTATAATTCACTACCGGTTTTGCAGTTTCGCTCAGGTTCGGTTCAAATGCGAACTTTGCGATAAAGTGATTAATACAAATATACACGATGATCAGTGTGTTACTAATTTTATTTATGCCATAATAAATAACAAAGAAATAAAATTTAACACATTTGAATTTGCTGTACAATTTGCAGGTTATGAAATTTCCCAGAATATTTAAAAAAAAAAGCGAAAAGGTCTCACTCAACGCTTGCTTGCGTGAGAAAAAAAATTTAACCTTCGCCAATGTTAAACTTTAGAACATCTCTTTGGTCTTTGGAGCAAGAGCAAATTCTTAAAACTCACGTTTTAAACCTAAAAGTGATAAATTTGCACGAGATATTTAAAGAGCGAACCAAGACAAAAAAGGGCAAATTCGATCGATTAAAAAATGCGCTCCGGTTAAAGTTAACATACCATCTTAAAAATGTTGAGTTAAAACCTGGTTGATGGTTCAAAATCGATGATATGACATAAATCGTAACAAATCGTGCGGCCCAATTTATGTCAGCTTTACTGTAAGGTCTATAGAGCTCAAATTTTTCAGAATAGCAACAATGAATTAAAATTTATCACATTTTTAACTGGCTCGCTTTTACCATAAATAAATTAGGCTAAACTAAGTTAAATTACTATTTTTATTGCAACATAACGACGCCTTTTGTCGAGAAAAATAGTGCTAAAATACACTCATTGCTTCCAGCATCCGGAAAATCATTTGTTAAAAATGAGTGAAACAACTATTTTATTTAGGCGGTGGACAATTTTACATACATAATATTGAATTCTTAATGTTTTGAATTTTTATGTATTATTTTTTGATAATTAACTTCTATCGACAACAAAATGGTGATCATCTTTAATAAAAAATGAGCATACGTTTCGACAAATTGTATAGGGAAGGCTCACGGTAATGATTTAAACGTGGGAATGATGGATATAATTATTTTATTTAAAAAAAAACATGCAGCATGGTTTATTTAATTTAGGAACTTAACCTGTAAAACAATTTTCGTCCATTTTGATCCAAAACAACCGGAAATTTTTAACGAATTAAAAAATATTTTCAAATTAACTCGATTAAAAATGTAATTTAGGTTAATTTTTGATACTAATGATTTATTTAAAGAAAATTCTAAAATTCTATTTTTACCTGTAGTAATTTTCGTACAAAGTGGAAATTTTCTTCCAATATCAAAACCTAACAAATGATCTTTCTGGACTTCACGATTCTGCTCCTGATTTGCATCATAAAAGAGCATGCTGTCAGTTTGGTGGGACAACAAAGGTGTTGTGTTTTTACGATTAAGTCAAATGATTATTACCAACAGGGGCAGAATCATGAATGCCGTGCGGAATTTTAGGCGGCATTCAAATTTTACATGGAAAAACAGTACACAATTGAACCGATTATGTTGTTATTTCCAAAAATTTTACAAATTCGTTGGATTACTATAAAGCTGACGAATGATTTTGAATCTTTATGGCTTACTATATGTATATTTTTGTGAAACAATGGAATAAAAGAGGGAAAATTGTTGTTTTCCAACAATTTCATTTCACGTCTAAAATTCCCGTGTGGCATTCATGATTCCGTCCCTAATTAAACTGGATGAAACAAATCAAAGGAACACAGCCAAATTTGGCAAAATCGAAAAGGAATTGTGTTTCAAAATGATAATGCAAAGCCTCACACATTTTTGACAACTCTTGGGAAATTAAGGGATTCTTTGAACATATACACAGATAGATTTTTACTCTGTAAGTTTATTTATCTTCTAAAATTAAAACGAATTAAAAACGAACTTATTACTTATTAGGCATAATTAATAAATAATTAGCATAATTTAAGTTGGATTCTTAATTTTATATTCCTTCAGTTTTGGATTCTTCACATTAAAAAATGTATGTAATAATGTCTAAACTTATTCAGTCCTTTAATTTGAAATTTGAAGCGACATTTTAGAGTTTCTTTTCGTTGTTATGTTATCTTACAATAGACGGTCTATTTTAGGTAGATAGTTCGGGAGTAACTTATTCAGTAAATGCGTTGGGGAATATCGAATCAGTTGCGATACATTCTCTTTAAATTTTCTTTTCTTCTCCGGCAAGTTATACGCCAAAAGTAAAACAATAATTGACCAACATTTAACTTATTTCGTTTCTTAGGGTCCATATGGTAAATTTTCATTCTTTTCATGGTCATATTTATAAAAATTGTTTTACGGGTCACTACCATTGGGGTGATTTACACCACAAAAAAATGTTCATCTAATTCGAACTACTTAACAATAGTTTGCATAAGGTGAAATGTAGATCAATTTAGCTTTTACCGCTACGCGTATTTGTTGAGAAAAATTAAATTAATTTTGATTTTTTCACAATAAAATAGCCAATAAAATTTATAAATTTTATTTTATATTGTTAGTACACTGTCGATAAATTTAGCACTACAAAAATAATTTTAAATTCCATAGAATAACTTTATAAAATTATATTTGTGTATTCTTATTATACAATAATTATATTGTTAATATTCATATTATAAAAATAATTATATTTTAAGCTTTATAATTATACATATTTTGATAACTATTATTATTATTTTTAGACTACGGAACTCCGGATTATTCTTCGGAATAAAATTTAAATTTAGAATATATTTTGACATGTAGTGGGTAACTTTATAAAGAAAACTCTGATTTATGATTTAAATAAAACTTCCTAAAAACACTAATTCCTAAAATAATTGTTTTATAAAACTAACCTAAAATCTAAAATCACTATGTATTTCTTTTCTACATTTTTACATATCTAATTAAAAAATAAAAATGTATTTATTGATTAGGTTATTTTCACAAATTATTTTAATATAAAATATTTTCAAAAAACAAAGTGTTTTTACACTGTAATATGGATGAAGTTTATTACTGTAAAAATTTTTGAGTGATATTGTTGTTATGTATTCGTATCGAACTTGCACATTTTACACATACACACATATAGTAAAACTACTCGGCAATGATAAATTTCGATTGCCTTTGAATCTAGGTCGACAGGAAGTTTCAAGAAAGAATGACGGATTTATAATCACTATGAACTATTCTCAAGTAAATATTCGATGATAAACAATTTGATATATTTATTTAAAGAACTACCAACCGACTAATTATTAATATAAATATTTTTAACTCGAATTTTCGTTTATTAAAAAATGTGTAAACTATCCTTACGATTGGAAACATACTCCTATTTAAATAAATTCTTAAAATTTTGAATTAGTCATTCGTATAATGTTGAAATATGTATAGATAAAAAGAAGTATTAAGTATCATAGATTTGGAAGGAGGAATGAAAATGAATTATTGTGGTTTGCATTAGCGTCGTTTAAAGAATCTGGTAAATATTGTGTAATTTGGGGAAATATTCAGCGTCTTTTATTTGCTTTCATTATTTGTATTTTAAATTTCCGAATGTAAACGTTATCGAAAAATTAATGTATTAATTGTGTTAAATGTTAAGTAAAGCTTGTAAATAGAGCTTAATGATTAAATGTAGATAATGTGGAAGTGTAATTTCCAAATACGTTACCATTAAATTTTATTTAATCAATTTTATCTGGTAGTAAGTAGCAACTATTTTTCAATTTCCCTAATCGGCTGAAAATGTACTGAAACTGACTAAAAATTAAAATTTTAAGTATGTTTAAAGGTTGCCAATAAAAATATTATTTGTGGGAAGTGTCAAGAATACATCCTAAGCGCAATTTATAGTGTAATTGAATTAAAAAGCTCACAAATCTTGCGAACAATTGTCAAAATAAAACTTATTTTCTAATGCCTTATTACCTTACAACGCTAAAAATATAAGTGGAAATAAATTAATTAAATCCATTGCTTTAAATTGCGTGGTGGCAGAATTCTTAACGGCATCCTCAAAAATAAAAGCTGCACTTTTTACAAAATTAAACTAGTTCATTTTTTTTTTTTTGCTAAATAAAAAAAACAAATTGAATGTAATACGTAATAATAATATGTTACAAATAATGAAATATGTACTCAAATATTAAATTAACACCATTAAGGTCGATTTATATTATCCGTTCCTTACAGTTCCTTCACGTATCGTGTCAGACAAAAACATTGTTACATGTATTTTTCATAGGAGTATTTATGTTATCCGTTCCGTTCAGTTCCTACAAGTACGGAACGGATAATATAAATACTTCTACAGCAAATACATGTAACAAAGTTTTTTTTTGTGACACAATACGTGAAGGAACTGAAAAGAACGGATAATATAAATCAACCTTAATTCTAACATACAATTTGTTTTTAAATATTAGCCCGCTCAATTAGTATTTTGCGAATTGATACAATGTGTAAGTAGAGGTACACCAAATTAAAACATTGAAATTCAATTAAAAAAAATTACAATAAATATATAAAAAAATATATAGGGGCAAGAACAGGTTTAAGGTTTAGTTTATATTTTGAACTCAGAGTACAGATTACACAATGAATCAAGATTCGGCTTTGTAAAGTATACAAATCGCCAGAACCACCGATTTTAAATAGTAATCTAATGCCCGGTCTTCACTCGCCAAATTTTGTCATGACGCCAGAATGCCATGAGAAAATATATTTGTATTGAATCTTATCATGCGCATTACGCCTTGACAAAAAAAATGTATTAAAATTTGTAATGTTGTTGTCATGACACTGGAACAAAACGAGTAGAAAATTTGTATTTTACACTCAATTAAACAAAACAGAGAGCATAAAATGATTTTACATACATTTTGGTGTTAATAGTTATGAGTGTCAAAATACAATTTTGTCATGACATTCTACCGTCATGACAAAATTTTGCGAGTGAAGACCGAGCATAAGCAATAACTTACTTCTTTTAATGATACAATGCATAAAGCTTTAAGCATGATCTAATGAATAATATAAATGTATGCCATTTGCAAATTATATAGAGATGAGGGTCGGAATATCTAAATTCTCACAAAAATATTTTTTTATAATTGACTTACTAAACAAAATACAAAAACACATACAACGCAAACCATGCACTTAAGTCATCAAAATACCCACCTCGTTAGCTGACGAAATATTATCATCCTGATTCTCTGGTAATGGATCACTCACTTCCATAGCCATATTTATATTAATTTTATTAAATATAATATCAATCCCGTCTGGCAAAATATTACTTTCTGTTTGAATTATATTGTTAGCTTCCGCAAATGATATTTCACTGGATAGCTTTTGTGCAGAAGGCGAAGGGATTAGGAACGCGTTGGGAGGTGAAAACACTACACTCTGTGAATTGTCGTCGAGCGCATTATTTGTGTGTGATTCATTATGATCTATAGAAATAAGCTGTTCAGGTAAATAATTATAATCAACTTCCAAATTGTTACGAATTTCTTCATAAACAGATTCATTTGAATTTTTAGTAATATTATTACAGTTATCTAAAGGGTTTTGATTGTTATTTATGTTATAATTATCACTTGTATTATTTTTATGAACATTTTCCCATGGATCGTAATAATTGATTTCTTTTTCTGTATTACAATTATTGGGCTTAGGATTAGGCAATAATTCAAAAGTCGGAGGAACGTAAAGGATTTTTACAGGTGTATATGGCTGATATTTTTCTGTTGATCCATAACTCGATCGCACTCTATTCTGTGTGGGATATATAATAACAGGATAACACATGCATGCATTTTAATTAAATAAATAAAAATTATTAATTACAAAAAAAAAAATAAAAAATGATGTATTTATTAATTAACAACATCTATACAACATAATTAGAACCTCACAGATAATAGGGCCAATTCTGGGATTTAAACTATTGTTATGTTACGTTATTTTTTTCAATACAAATTCCAATAGGAAGTAGGGAACTAAAATAACATAACAGAAATCTTATACCGCGAGAATAGGCAATATTATTTGATTGGCTGTGGTTATCTGTTCACAAAGTATATTATGTTACGGATATTCTGATGGAGTTCAAGTACATATGAAGATGTACCGGAGATTACATAAAGGACGGAATTACGGAAAAAGAAAAAGTTGGAATTTATTTTTAAAATAGATTGTTTAACAATAAAAATAGTCTATAGAGATTTTGAAATTATTTTATTCGCATCCACATTTGATAGATGTTGTTTACAACGAGCGATTGAAGTAGTTAATAGTCCCATCTTATATTAATAAATAGCACGGTTATCTTTTTTATACCTATATTATATTTTGTCATTTTGGTAAAATTTATTATTGTTGGCAAACTTAGTGAAACACATCAAGTAAATAAATACTTTAAAAAAACAATTGTGTTTCCGAAATTTGTTAGATATTTTAATTTTAGCTAAATCAGTTTGATTTATTAGGATATATTGCTCAGTTCATTATGCTCCCTAGTTTGACTATACATCGGAGCTATTAAAATAAACATAGTTTATAAGATTATTAAAAAAATTGATTTAACTATATTAAAAATATGTATTACTAATCTCCGGAAATATGTACATGGCAGCAACAGAAAAGTTTCCGTAACATATGTGTATAATAATAATAAATAATAATAGGTTGGGGAAAAATAAATCCATTATTTCTTCGCTTCGTGATGTATTTGTCGCAGTGGACCAGAATTATACTCGTTGGAAAGTCTCGTTACTTTTTATAAAATTACATACTCTTTGGTTATAGCGTGTCTAGAATGGAGGTAAACAAAGAGAAAATTCACTATATTTTACAAGGTTGCTTCGAAAGGCGAAAACACAAGCCAGGCGGCTGGAATTGTGAATGGTGTCTATAGTCCCAATATTGCAACAGCCAATCACGCACAATTTTGGTTTCGCAGATTCCGTTCCGGTAATTTCGGTATCAAAGATGTGCCATGCACTGGAAGGCCTATCGTTGAAAATATTGATAAAATCTTGGAAATTATCGAAGTAGACCGGCACGCGAGCTGTCGTAGCATCGTCCAGGAGCTGAAGATCGACCACAAAACTGTTTTAAACCATTTGCATAAAACTGGCTTCAAAAATAACCTCGATGTTTGGGTGCCGTACTAGTTGACTCAAAAAAACTTGATGGACTATTTCCATCGGCGAATCCTTGGGCAAACGAACGATATCGAGCCATTTCTGAAGCGGGTGGTGGCTGGAGACAAGAAATGAGCCACATACGACAATGTCAAGCGGAAACGATCATGGTCTACGGCCGGTGAAGCGGCCCAAACGGTGGCCAAACCAGAATTGAGAGCCAGGAAGGTTTATGTGTGTTTTGGTGGGATTGGGAGGGACTCATCTACTATGAGCATGGACAAACGCTCAATTCGGATCTCTACTGGAAGCAATTGTACCGACTGAAGGCAACAATCGACCGGAAGCGACTAGAATTAGCCAGTAGGCGTCATGTTCCACCAGGGCAACGCCAGGAAGGACAAGGCATTTTGGAAAAGCGGCATAATGAAATAAAAAACGGCACATATTTGAGCCAAAACGAATGATTGTAGCGATGTTAAATAAAGTCCGAAATAAACGTAAAAACAATGGATTTATTTATTCCCAACCTAATATTATCGTGGTTAGCAAAGAAAAATTATAGGATTATTAGAAGTCTTGTAGTTTATCATTTACAAGTATTTCATTTGTTACTTTAGACACTTCTTCTCATAAATTTCCGACATTTTATCACGATAACTTAAATTAGGAATATTAAAGAGTGACCAGACTATTTCATTCAAAACTTATGACTTTTCCTTACAGAAAAGTATGAAAAAAATTTTGAGAATTTTTTTTTGTTAGGTTGGTGATTTCGATATGAAAATAATATCAAACTTTTAACTTTTTCCTTATGAGAAATACATACGATGAAGTTAACCGCATTTTGAATTTAATGTCAATTGTTTGTTGGTGTATGTATATGTGGTGTATACAGAAATAATACGATCTTAATACAATAAAATGCAAATTTAAGAAAACCGGGAATATTTTTACAATACCTATAAATGATTAAATATTTTGAAGTTTTTAGAGTGTGCACCAGAATCTACTTACATATGTACAAGTCCTGCTAACTCCACACAAATTGGAGATTTTTTTTCCATAGTAATTTTTTTTTAAATAACTAAGTATAAGTGTGTTGGTGTAGAAACAAAAAAAAATGAACAGAAAAAATCAAATTTACGTTGCATTGTTAGTGTAACCAACGCACTCTTTGTTAGGTTTTTTTAAATAGGTATCTGTCAATGAGAAGAGTAAGCAGGACTTATATTTAAGTAGATTCTAGTGTGCACGGTGTATTGATTCAATAATACATATAAATACATTACAAATAAAATAGAGCTCAGTGCTAGGTTTCTTGAGCGTTTTGGAAATAAGGGAATTTATCAAAATCAATTTGTTGAAACATTGCTTGGGACAATAGATACAACTCAAATAGTGATACCGTCGGTAATTGCGACACCGAAGCTTTGTATTATTACTGTGTTTAGGGATGCAACACCCCTTGCTTATATATAAAATTCTAACTAACAACACTTTTTTGTTGCGTAATATAATTTTGTAAAATTATATTTGAATATATGTACTTAATTGAGTTTTAAGATATTTGGTGTTTTAAAAATTAATTTTCGGAAAAATTTAGAAGTTAAAAATTAATAAGTCAAAATTTTGTAAACAAATACATAAATAATAATGAAGTATGGTTCAGTCCGAATTTTCTTCTTTCTATTGGGTATGCTCTTCATAAGGAAAAAGTAAAAGGAAAAAGTCATAAGGAAAAGTTTTTTTGCATTAGGGATGCGCTGTTATATTTAATAAAATATAAAATTAGCCATAATTACAACTAATAATAAAGAAAAATGTACGTAGTGTAGTGAAATTCCAAGTAAAAACCAAAACTAGCTTTTCTGTAAATAAAAGTATATTGTATACCAAGGTTGAGAAGTTTACTATTATAGCCCGAAGTTGTATAACTTTTTTCCGGCCGGCCATCACAAATGTGCGGGTGAAAATCGTGTACGAAAGAGAATCATATCAAAAATTGTACGTATTTTGGACCTACAAACACATTTGTGCTTACCAGAATAAATTATGTATTTGAACTTCTCAACGGTACTGTTTATTCTTAAACTAAGATCAAAAATTCTTTAATGATCTTTCCCCAGGTTCACTTAAATCGTTTTCATTCGTAAAATAACACTATAAATATAATAATAATAAAATAATTACTATGTTATCAAAAACAAAAAATTAATATATTATATAATTTATATGTTATCAAATTATTATGCTTTTTTCAAAAAGAATTTCTATTTAACTAAGATCCGTTAAAATCCGGAAGACATTACAACCTATCATTTTTTACATACACATTTGTACGTCGTGGTGGACTTATCTTATACAGACGAAAAAAAATGCTGGCCGGAAAAAAGCAACTAGTGACGAAGTATTTTGTCGTTTGCACGGCAAGACAATTGACAAAACTATTTCGAATGTACAGATATTATATTATTAACCTACTATGTAATTTCAACTATTCAATTACTGTGTTACTCTGTTAATTCTGTTTTTTGTGAACGCGATGACGGTGATGAGCCGATTCGGCGCCGTTCTCAACAGCTTGGCTTGTCGTATGCAACAATTTGGCGTATTTTACGTAAGGATCCAGCTTTTAGGATTTGTGGCCTAATGGCTACGTTAATAAGCAAAATTGCCGTATTTGGGCTGAAGAGCAACCCGAAGACGTTCAAGAGCTACCATTATATCCGGTGGAATCATCGGTCCATATTTTTTCAAAAATGAGGCTGGCCGGAACGTAACTGTGAATGGTGCCCGTTATCGCATTATGATAACGGACTATTTGCTGCCTGAAATTGAAGCCCGTGACCTCGGCGACATTTGACTTCAACAAGGCGGTGCTACTTGCCACACAGCCCGTGAAACCATGGCTTTAATGCGAGAACAATTCGGGGAACACTTAATTTCACGCTTCGTACCAGTGAATTGCCACCTAGATCATATGATATCGTACCTTTAGACTTTTTCCTTTGGGACTACGTAAAGTCCAAAGTATACATGGAAAAGCCTGTTACGATTGAATAATTAGAACCCAACATTACTCGATACTACTCGAAATGCTCGAATGCGTCATCGAAAATATAACTTCAGAATAGACCATGTTAGCGCAGTTACGGACAACATTTGAAAGAAAAAATCTTTAAAAAATAAATGTAACGAATGGTTCTTTTTTATGATGATAAAGATTACTCGATAAAATTGATTTTTTTTATTTTTGAAAAAGTATCTCAAATGAATCAATAAAAACCAAGTTACTGGTTTTTTACTATATATATTACATAGTTTCTTCCAACAATTTATTTTTCTTTATATTTGCATTTTATTTATCAAGAGGTTTCTTCCTGAAAAAACAATATAAATTTATAATACGCGGCGATTCAATGACTATGTCCACTTGTTTTTTAGTTTTTTGAAATAATCAATTTGAAAATATCAAAACAATTAATGCCAACACGTGCATAAATCTAAGTCACGATACATAATGAAAAAAAATGATACGTCATTGTTTTTAGGAGAAATAACGCTTTTTCAAAGTGGGCTGGGATGTTCTAACATCACCATTTTTCGATATTTTATCGAAGTCTACGTCTCTTTCTGCTAGAATTAATTTGACGTATGTTTCGTTTATTAGTTTATTCTTCTCTATTGCTATCACAGCCTACTAGAATATATTTGAAAAATATATATTTCACTTATTTTCGTTCTAGAATCGAAAATAAATTATTTGGTGATAGAAACTCAGTAGAAACAGCACAATGCTGTAATCTAGCAGGCTGGTAAATGATATAAAAAATGAAACAGAGACAAATTTTATTCTACAGAAACGAGAAATAAACTTCGATAAATTATCGAAACATGGTGATGTTAGAACATCCCAGCCCTGGTTTTCTTTAATAAGTAAATAAGCACTTCATTTATTTCTCCCTGGCTAATAAATGAAAAAAATAGTTTTAATTAGTTGTTGAACAGCAGCAAAGTGTTGCACATAAAACTTACACATAAAATATTTATTTGGCCTTTGTTTAAACGACGTTAAATTATGCAACCATCATGCAATTGTAACGCCATTTTTTGGAGATGAAGCAGTCTAAGCGACGAAAAAACTGCAGGAACCATAAAAACAATGATTTCTGAAATATGCAGACGCTGGTCAAGGCTGCCAGTAATTTTACCTTGAGTATTAATTGGCCGAAAATAAATCTTCAGTTAAATGTATCAAAGACCAATCTTAAAAAGTTTGGATACCTGTATCAAAATATTTTCCAAGGTACAAAGCCGCTTGATGTGAAAACATGAGGCCTAGTCTCAGGTAATATAAAAATATCTTGTCCGATTTCAATGTAATTAGCTTTTTTTACAAAAAAAAAAAAATTTCAGAAAGAGTGAAAGTTACATGGGCTAGTTGGCAGGTAGTAAAAATGCGTTTCGCCCAACTTTTCGTAATTAGTTTCATATCGCGCGGCGTTGTGCCTTGGAAATTGCTAAGCACTTGCTTTCATTTGTATGTTACAGAGTGTCCCCACAATAGCTTTATGGGCCAAATGGTCGCGATTTTTAACACATTTAACTAAAGATCGTTTTTCGACCGCTATATTCTCTTAGTAAAATGGTAAGACAGTCGTGCCCGTTTATTTTGCGTAATCATTGTTTTTATGGGATCTAGTTTTCTCCGTCCCGTACATAACTTCATCTTCGGACGGCTATTCAACAAACTAATCAACACTACACATTTATAAGCCGAAGAAAAATCAAGTGGTTATATAGTGATTAAAAACCCAATTTGAAAAAGCGTTATTTCTCCTAAACCCAATGACGTAACGACTTTATTCATCAAATGTCAAAGCTTAGAATTATATACTTTACTAGTATTTGAAAATTAATTAATTAAAAAATCAAAAAACTAGTGGATTCATAGTTATGAATTGGAATAATGCTGGAAACAGACGTGCGGAACAGCGCTTGCGTTTAAATTAGAATACACTACTTTAAATGAAATAGTACATGTATGCCGTATAGCAGAAATTTTTTCGCAAGTTGTCTCTATTTCTAAAAACCGCACCGCAGCAGTGATGACTACACCACAAAAAAAAATATCATAAATTAATTTTAACACCACGACGGCTTTTCAATGTTTTGACAGAAATTCAAAAACAAATTGTATTTTGTTTATAGACCATTTTCCTCAAATGTCAAAATAACATTATGACAGTTGAACGTGTACGTCAAACCATTAAAATAAAATTGTATCTTTTTATTTTGTTCATAAATTCTCATAATGCTATTAAAATTTAACAGTACAATTGTTTGTAGTTATGTTTTAAACATTAAACTTTAATAGTTGTGTCATAAACTTTAAAAATTTCAACTAAATTTTAGTTTGTTCTTGTTTGCCATACAGCTTCAGCTGTCAAATTTTTTGGAGGAAAATGGTCTATTGAAAACTCTACCGAAAAATAAAAACGCAATATCAGACAAATGCGCGGGTTTCGTTAGTAATCCCGTATTCCAAAATCCTGTATTCCAAAATCCGGATGGCCAAATTCCAAAATCCCATTTCTAAAATCCCATTTCTAAAATCCCATAATCAAAAATCCCGTATGGCCAAATCCCGTTTCTAAAATCCCGTAATCCAAAATCCCATATTAACCATGACTATGTGTCGCCGCGATTTTTAACGTAATGTAAGCTTATGTGTCATGGTTAATACGGGATTTTGGATTACTGTATAATAAATACGAATAAAATAATAATATTTTCTGACTACACTCCATTTCATGGTGTGTGTGTATATGTGTGTATGTGCGTCTATGTGCGTGTATGTGTGTGTTGTGTATGTGTGTGTATGTGTATGTTTGTGTGTGTATGCAATGCACCTAGAAGACAAGGCAATACTGCTTGTTACGTCATCAAATTTATGTCTAAATAAATACATAACATTTAAGCGTTTAACGAAATGTTTAATACATATTTTAATAAATATATGATATGAAAATTATTTTTTACCAAACACAAGAAAACTCGGATCATTTATTTGACTTTAGTGCCATACCAAAGAGTGAAATCGTCGACATAAAATGACGTCATATAGCAAAATTTTTAAAGCAATGAGGCCATTAGTATCTAGGTGCACTGGTGTATGTGTATATTTATGTGTGTGTGGGTGTGGATGTGTGTGTGTGTGTGTGTGTGTGTGTGTGTGTGTGTGTGTGTGTGTGTGTGTGTGTGTGTGTGTGTGTGTGTGTGTGTGTGTGTGTGTGTGTGTGTGTGTGTGTGTGTGTGTGTGTGTGTGTGTGGTGTGTGTATGTGTGTGTGTCTGTGTGTGTTTTTGTGTCTGTCATGTTGTTACTAATTAATCAAATTATTGGTCAAAATAATTGATTTCGGAAGTGTCGTATTAAATCTGGGGAAAGATTACCGAAGAATAAAAAAAGAATTCAAAGGAACAAAAAAATAAAAAGTTATCCGCAAGTGTTTTTCCACACGTCTGTTTCCAGCATTATCGTGACGAAATTGCTTTTATGTTAATACAACAAATATCAACAGAAAACTCCCGGTGTAGTACGTAGCAAAAAATTATCGTAGAAAAAATTTGGTATGTAACTCGAGAATAAACGTTGATTATTACTCTCGTTCATGATTTCCTATACTCCCTCCTTACTAAATGGATATTTTATTATTATTTTTTGAACCCGCGGATCATAAATGTGGGCGCTCGATGATTTCCTATACTCCCTCCTTACTAAATGGATATTTTATTATTATTTTTTGTTTAAATCCGCGGATCATAAATGTGGGCGCTCGACCGGCACTCGGGAACTGGAATTTGCCTGTAACCTTATACGAGGGTTGCCTTTTATATTTCGGGATTGGACAACTCTAGTGTTGCAATCTAGCAACTGACAGCTCTATCGTAAATTTTGAGATTATACGTACTCAGAACGTTTTGACATTCGACCGCTATTTGTGTTGTTTACAGTACTCATTAACTCGACATCTCGGCGAAACAATGGAATTAAATCGTGAACATTTTCGTGCGATTATTTTTTACAACTTTCGACGTGGATTAAGGCAGCAAGAATGCATGGATGAACTTAATTCAATTTTTGGCGATGAAGTTCCATCAAGGACTAGTGTTTATCGATGGTATGGTGAATTTAATCGAGGTCGTAGTTCACTCCAAGACGAATTTCGTGAAGGTCGTCCAGAATCAGTTGTTGTTCCGGAAACCATTGATGCTGTGCGCGAACTGATATTGCAAGATCGTCATGTGACCTACCGTGAGATTGAGACAACCTTAGGCATTAGTGGGACCAGCATACATTCAATATTGCATAAACATTTGAATGTCAAAAAAATTTGTTCGCGTTGGATCCCACACAATTTGTCAATCGCTCAGAAAAAGGCTTGTGTCGATTGGTCGAAAGAAAAGCTCACAAAATACGATCGCGGTGCTTCAAAACACGTCTATGACATATGACAGGTGATGAATCGTGGATTTACGCGTATGAGCCCGAATGTAAACAGCAGTCGACTGTATGGGTGTTTCAAGATGAGCCGAATCCAACAAAAGTTGTTCGCGCACGAGGCACTTGCAAGCAAATTGATCACCTGTTTTTTCGGAAAAATGAACATGTCGCAACCGTACCAGTAAAACAACGCAGAACAGTCAATTCTGAGTGGTACACAACCATTTGTTTGCCAGTTGTCTTCCAAGAAAACAGGAAAACCAACTGCCGAAGACGGATCACTCTTCACCACGACAATGCGAGCTCTCACACATCGGCTCAAACAACTGCATTTTTGAGCACTCAAAACATCGATTTGATGAGTCATCCGCCGTATAGTACTGACTTGTCACACCAAATGACTTCTTTTTATTCCCGTACGTAAAAATCAAACTGAGAGGTCAACGTTTTTCGACACCTGAAGAAGCGGTTGCTGCGTTCAGAATGCATGTTTTGGAGATACAAAAAGTGCTTCGACAATTGGTTCAAACGCATGCAAAAGTGTATAGATCTTCATGAGGAATATTTTGAAAAACAATAAAGCGATTTTCGATGATTAATATTTGTTTTTGTTCTCTAATCCCGAAATATAAAAGGCAGCCCTCGTATCCAAACGGATATTTTTAGAGAAACAACTTTTGAAAACTTATGTGGGGAGGTTGATCATATCACTAGAAATGTAAATTTCTTTATACAATTAGTTTAAAATTTTATAAAACATATTTAAAATTCAACAATAATTATAAAATTAAATGAACTCGTAAAATCATTATAAATTAAACTATTTATGTACACAATCTATATCGAGTTAAAACGAATTGAAATGTTGGCTTTGAAATTTGGAAAATGTAGTAGATATATCTGAAGATTCCCATCGCAATAATTACAACTCGAATTATGGCTACTACATTTTTTTAGTCATTTAATTTGAATATTCATTTTTATTATAAATTTCAATTTTGAGAGTTTTGTTACTATTTGTATCTTGTTGAGAGTTTTGTTACTATAATACCCATCCATTTCATTAATGATTGTTGTTATTTTTTAATAGTGCAGAGGTTAATAAATTTAATGTAATTTAATTCATTAAAATAAAGAAAACTGTTTTTATTATAAATTTTCGGTGGGCACTTAATTGTTGAAAAGATTAATTTGGTAGTTTATGTTGGCAGATTACTGTAAATAATAATTGTACTGCTTGCCCAATATTTTATTCACAAATTATCAATATTATTCAAAACAGTGGGATCTTTACTTTTATAGTGGATAAATTATATGCCCACCAAAAATAGCTAATTAGAAAATTACGATGGATGCTTTGCCAAATACTAACTTCTACGTATTTTTCATTGAAAAAGTAAAACCTAAGAATGTAATTATTTGGATTGTATTGAATTATGTACCGTTTATTTGAAACTATAATATGATTTTATGCTTTCGGTCGTTGTTTATCGATTCTCTCAAAAACCAGCACGCGATTTATTTTGTCGGATCTTAATTAAATTTCAACAGTTTAAAGTAAAAGATTTGTATTCTGCGCCTTGTGGTGTATCAATTATGACAAAATGGCGACTAATAATTTAAAATCAATAGAGATTGAAGGTCATGAGAATTACGAAACGTGGAAATTCGCAGTTCAAACTTATTTAGCTGAAAGAATTGTTCGTTGTGTTTTGGTAACCGGAGAAAATAAAAAAGATCTGAAAACAAAATCGAAAATTACTCTGCCAATAGAACCAATCCAATCAACTGTAGTCGTATAAAATCTGCTATTTCAGCAAAAGAAGTTTGGGATAAGTTGGCAAACGCTTTTAGGCCTCACGGTTTTCGAAAATTGTTGACTTGTTGCGCTCATTAATTTCGGCAAAATTTGAGTTGCAAAATTGTGAAGCTGATAAATTAAATTCCATTCTGCCAATTTTTTTGGTAGAGTTTCCAAAGGAATATAAGCCTATGATTGTGTGAACTGACAGAATTCGGAAATCAAAATTAATGGAGATTCCATAAAAACAAAATTATTGCAAGACGTGAAAACAACTTTGCCTTAGACGATAACGTCAAACGATGTTGCCCTATATGGAGAAGGTTCACTAGCAGCAATTAACAGCCCAACAATAATACGGTGGATTCCTGTGCTTCGACGACTATGACCATGAGAAACGATTGGCTCACAAAAATCATTGATGCAGTGTATATTGATGGTGTGGTTGCAATTCAAAACTGAAAGTAACTTCATTGGGATGTGCTGAATGTGATAGTATAAGGCAAAATCCAGAAAGTAAATATTAAAAACATTTTGTACATCAAAGAATTATGTGCAAATCACTTGATCATAAATCAAAATGGTCAAAAATCGGAATAATGTTAAGTTTGGCAAGACGGGATATGAAATTTTAAATAAATTTGACGAACTAGTTGCAACCAAAAGCCTAGTGGGGAACATGTACAGACTAAATCGACCCCAAGAACTGACGTACCTAGTTAAAGGAATTCCTAAAATAGATTTATAAGACCAAAGCCTTGGACATAAAGTTCCAGCGGCAAGAAAATATTAGGTGGTATTGATCTGAGGTCAAACTTAATCATTCTGACAGCTGTATAAAAGGTAAGTAGACTCGTCGAGCATTTAAACAATCTGAAACACATACCAAAGAAGTTCTGGAACTTGTCCATTAACATTTATGGTTCTATGCAGACTCCATAGGTGGAAATCGATATTTCGTAACATTTATTGACGATTTTTCTCACGAATTGATCGGTTTTTGTTAAAGTCAAAACCCGAAGGCGCAGCAAAGTTCGAGGAGTTCATAAATTTGGTGTAGCACCAAACCAGGACTGTAAAAGGTTTGCGAACCAACATTGGAGGTAAATACATTAATCAGCTTTACGTCAACATTTTGCGAAAAACTGGGATCCGTCACCAGATTGTTTCATATATTTTTACTTTGTTGTATTATTGTTATGGTTTTCAGTACTCTCGAATTAAATACACAATCGTAGGAAATTCTTCCAGTTAGCGTCAATCTGCGTGACGACTATGATAATCGACACTTACTTATACTATATTTGCTTATACGCAATCAATTTCCCAACCACCCCATACTAGTTCTGAAAATGAAATGTAGATGAAAAATTTGAAAGGATCGTAGTAGATGAAAAATTTGAAAGAATCGTATTTCGTGTGCTAAGCAGTAATTCGCTAGTATTACAACTACATGGTATTGTATATTGTATTGTATGTTGATGTTATATTGTTTACATTGGAATATTGTCTACATATATAGACAATATTCCAATGTAAACAATATAACATCAGGCGTCGCGACCTGATGAGAAGACTGATTTTTTCAAATCAATAATCTCATCCGTTCGAAATTGATTGTTGTGATTCTTACAAATTTCCAATCTTTAAATCAAAAATTCAATTGACGTTCACATCAACAACAGCCAAATAACGTAATTGTAAGTACTGATGTTATCTTCCTTGAAGACCAACGTTTATAACAGATTACCCAGAGTGGTACCGGAATAGTCACTTTATTGTGTTACCGGATGAATAATTAGTTGAAGAACCAATATTAAATCATAGATATTGTCAATGGTAGCGATCCATAAATAAGCGATCCATAATAAAATCAGTGATGTATCTTCAGACCATACAATCATTTCGATGAAGACGTAAATGAATGAAATGATGTTAGTTTTCGAATATCTTCCAAGCAACATCGACAAAAGAAATACCTATGGAAACAGTACAGAAATCGTCGCGACTGCATTTACCGAAACAAATGGAAGATCTGTTTCTTACAATACAGTGAATTATTTGATCTGATACATTAATGTGGGAAAATGCAATGCAAGAAGAATATGAGCCTATTATTCAAAATGGTACGTGGGAACACATAGATCTGTCGCCCATCAAAAAATCTATCTATCGACAGAAATTGGAAATATATAGATATAAAGCGGAAATAGTTGTGAAAAGATATTATTTATTTATTTCTAAAGAAATCTATTCTGTGAGTACATGTATGATTTCAGATTAAAACCGAACATTCAGTTTAAAACAAAAAAAAATAAAAAAAAGTTTAAACTAAAAAAAATAAACAAAAAATAGAAATAAATTTTAATTTAAAGATGGGTTCACATTTATAAATATTTGTGCCGAACGCGTTCGGCGAAAACATTTTCGCCGCAAATTGGAAAGTGTAGACGTGTGCGGCGTACGAAAACGAAACAAAAATTTATGCCACCCCCGCCTTAACATTATAAATTTTAAAAAAAATTCTCAGGATTTTTTTGAAGTTATCCTTTGATAATTTAAAGTCAAATAGATCATCGATTATGTTCAATGATTTGGACAATGGGGTTTTCTCCATAGTTAGTAGAATGGTGTTCAATTCCTAAAAACTCATGATTTCAAAATGACATGAATTGATATGTTTTCCAAGATGTAAGCTGAGTCAACGTGAGCAAGCAAAACGTTACCAATAAAACCCGCGCGCAAGAGAAGTCGTCTATTTTCAAGCGTGCATATTTTGTAATGGTAAATTTTGGTCATAATGTTCACAACGAAAAAGGGTTGACTACGATGAAATCTATGCGCCATTGTTGAGATTTACCAAAATACAATTTGGACATTGAACAGATGGCTACGTTGACGTTTTCTTCACGATGAACTTAAATAATAAATTTATATGCCGAAAAGTACAACATTGGCGTTAAAATATACCGACTTAAGAAGTCACTTTATGGACTCAAGCAGTTTAGTCGTCTGTGCAACGGTCATCGATTTAATGTGAAACTCTTCAGATCACTGTGTCCTAAAACAAGAATATGACCAAATGAGGAATGTGCCATATCAAGAAGCAGTGAGAAGCATTCCGATCGCGTCTCAATTTTCTTGACCAGCCAACAGATTTATGCCTCTATTATGGTTCTCACCTCACCTCACCTCACCGAGAAATACGTCATAATGGTGACTTGAACTCACCATTTTGGAATATTTGGTATTATACTTGTTGCGGTGAGGTGACTCTAGTGTCAAATATACTCACCAACAATATACTGGTGAGTTCACAGTATTTTTTCGAGATGGATAGCAAAAAACGAAAAAGTAAAAAAATCACGATGAATAGCAAAAAACATAAGATTTTTTTCATAATAATTTTTATATAGGATTTCATTTTATAAAATTATTGCATAATAAAAAAATATTTCTAGGCATAAAATAAATATATCTAATGAAAAACACACGAAACGTCAATATTGTGAAAAATGTATTTCTAAAACGCCAAAAATTACAATATTTCCAACTTAACAGCTAATGGAAATTGTCATAATAAACAAACACATCTCACCAAAATAAAAACGAGCACCATAATACAAAAATCTAACTCACACGACTTGGATTGGTGAGGTGACTCGCTCGGTGAGGTGAGGTGAGGTGAGAACCATAATAGGGGCATGATCCTGGAAGAGTGCTGGTTGGCAGTGAAGAGAATTATGCGATATTTATGCTAGCGCAAAGTTAGAGTTTAATTGTTAAGCATCACTGGTTACTGCGATGCTGATTGGGGCCACGATGGACGTAAATCCACCGCCGGTTATGTCTCCATGCATCAAATTGAAGCGATGTTGGAATTCTAAGACAGTTGCGTTATATACAACGAAAGTTGCATGAGGCGTGTAGATTCAGGAAGCTCTTTGGCTTAAATCACTCGAAAATGACCTTTTGACGAGTCCAGAGTAACTGTATATATTGTGACAACAAAAGTGCAATTGATTTGGCATAAACAAACGTTTGTCAAGAGCAAAACATAACATCAGCACCATTTTGGGTGTGAAAATATGGCGTCTGGTAGGATAAAGATGTAGCATATATCAATGAATTAAATACTCAATTCCCTTAGACGTATCACTTCATGCGACGTGACTATGGATATTCCTGGTTACTAGATTTTAAAATCAAAATTTACTAAATAATTTTGTGCAAAACTCACAATGAAAATTGTTTAAATCTTAGTTGGCTTCATTAGTTTGAAATTTTTTCTATTTATTTGTCACGTCAAAATTTCAAGTGACTGAAATTGTCATTTGAAGTGATAGCAGTCGCAAGGTAATATTTATAAAGCAGCATAAAAAACAGCCAGTACGACTTTATTGAACAATTATTTTGTAAGTTTCGAACTTGAAGTGATGCAACTAGAGGAATAGGGGTGTAAATGAGCGCGGGCGAGCTGACAAAGGCTTTTAATGGGCCAGCTTAAGTAAAACATTAGTCAGAATGAATATTCATGTTGATAATTTTTGTAAGCTATACCAGGTACCGTGGTTTCAGAGATATTTATTTTCAAAAAAAAAAAAGTTGACATGTTTTTGCCGATGAGTAATGTAACCACTTTATAATCTTACATTTTGCTTTTAATTTTTTTTTATTATGTTTATCACATGAATGACGATGAGTTTTTGATTCTATTTACTTGTGCCTTTTAATTCAGTTTCACTCGACATATTGTACATGATATCCTAATTTGTAGTGGTCTTAAGATTTGTTTTAATTTTGATTTGTTAAATTTTGACGTTTTCAGAAAATTTATGTAAATTTGAATTTTTGACATAGAAAACCCAAAAGTAAAATTTATGTAAAACTAATTTTGTTTTCCAAATAAATTTTCCTTTGCAATGTTTAACCCGAAAT
The DNA here is from genome assembly GCA_932526605.1 of Nephrotoma flavescens. Taxonomy (NCBI): domain Eukaryota; kingdom Metazoa; phylum Arthropoda; class Insecta; order Diptera; family Tipulidae; genus Nephrotoma; species Nephrotoma flavescens. Next base: position 101,294,771 of record OW052222.1, on the reverse strand, counting down.
ATTGTTTAAATCATGATACTTTTTCAATGAAACAAAAAGCATCAAATCCATGAAAAAAATTTCCTTTTTATAAACGCAATTCCTTTGCATTAATTTGCAAAAAAACAGGTAAATAAAAAAACACTTTTTATCACAATTTAATATTGTTGTGACTGTTTAACCCCCAAAACTAACTTGATAGTCTGAAATTTATTGTAGGTATTTTTGATTTATTCCCTTAGATAGAAGATGGCGAACCATGTTTCCGGAAGTGTCTTAATTAATACTCTTATTTACGTTCGTACCATTAAGTTTAAATTTTCTAGAATGCTAATATACTATTAGCGATGGAAATTTGTAAAGTTTATAATATAATATCAGTCTGCACATTTTACTAACTGAATGAACGATTTAATCTGATCACATCAAAAAAAATTTAGAAATGTTTTATGAACCGAAATTTCCGTTACCAATTTTATTATAAAAAGAAGTGCAAATATCATATTTTTTAAGCGGCTATGCAATATTTAAGCAATAAAAGCGCTATGCATTATTTAAGCAATAAAAGCGAAGTTTGTTAAAAAGAAATCAGCTTTACAAAAATCAATTATAAAATAAAACAAAATATTTAATTATTTCGTGAAAGTAATAATAATTTTCCTTTCCGAATTCTTACCTCCTGATTTTTACCATTTAATGGTTCAGACTTGCAAAAGAAACGTATTAATTTTTTTTAAATTTTGTTTACTTAAACTCAAAAACTGTTAATTGAAAAAGCTATTAAAATGTCCTTTAAAAAAATTTATTAATAAAATCAATTTGATAAAAAAATTTAAATAAAATACTTGTAAGATATAAAAAAAAACTATCCGTTTATAGAGCTGTTTGGCTCTAGAGAGAGTAACTTACCATTTCTGGTGATAGATTAGAATGAACGTCATCACAAAATATGGTCCACCACAATTGCAAGAATGTTGTAATATGCTGATATCCAGATGGTGACTGGACAGTTTTTGATTGCGGATCAAAATTAAGCAACCAGGGCTTGACATTTCCGATGAAATGTAAAATTTTTAAATTATCGCCGAATCTGCCATAAAGTAGAGATAACAACAATAAGGAGTTTATTAACTAAATATTTCGATATGTACTTACTGTTTAAAAGCAGGAATATACGAATAAACTGCTGTTGTCGTTGTATTGTAAATAAAAGGTAGCCGTTTTGTAATATCCTTTGTTGCCCAATCGTTGAAATATTGATTTAATAAACCTTGATCACCACCATCAAAACTGCCTTTTGTTGTTGCAAAGTCTACCAATTTACCAAATGTATCTAAACTTGGCCGATAAACAAATACTCCAGAGTTAAAACAATCTGGCCAACCTACATCGGGTGCGGCAGACAATTCTTCACGTTCGAAAAGTTCATCAGAATTTTGCAAAATCTTTAAAACAAAATGAGAAGCTTCAATAAATAAAATAATTAACCAACATTTTTTCATTTTTTTATTGACCACTTACTAATGTATCGGCATCTAGAAATACGCATTTATCGTATTGCGTTAATCTCCAACAGTGCAGTTTAGTAAATGTTATTCCTAATTCTGGACGTTTTAATAAAGCTAAATGGGCGGCATCTTGCGAATCGAGTACATTTACTTCTTCAACTAAATTAAAAACTGAACGTAATTTCGATCTAAGAAATAAACCAATATTATAAAAAAGTATTAAAATAAACTGAAATTACAGGTTTAAAATTACTTCATTGATTCTGATACACCCGGAGTTACTAGTACAACTAGTTCATGGGCGGTATTAACCCTTTTTAAAGATGATGCAACAACTAATGCCCCCAACGAGTATGAATCATTAGTGGCTAATGTAACCCAAGCAAATTCTGCGAAAAAAAATAATCAATTAGTTTGTTATTACCAAGTTAAATCGATTTTTATATGTAATTATAATAATAAATTTTGATATTAGATTATCAATATTGCTCTTATGGTGTTTTCTTTTTACAAAAAACTTGCAAAAAATTTTGATGTACATCAAAATTTTTTGATGTAAATCACATTTTCGCGTTCTTTTAGCGATAAAAAAAACATCAAATTTTTTTTTCGTTTTCTTTTTAACTATCGCAAATTTGATTACATCAAAAACGTAAAAGAATTCGCTATTAGTTTCTATAACTTCAAGGAGGACGTATTATTTGCAAATAACATTTATACATTTTTTACTGATTATATATTACACCAGACCTGTAAATAAATTGAAACCAAGCAATGCTGCTTCCAATTATTTTTCAGAGATAAACAAAAATGAAACAGGAAAAACAGTGCCTAATATTGCACAATCAGGAACGACAACCAACAGATATTATTTTTAATTAAAAAAGGCGTGCTTAAATTTCAAGCATCAAAATCAAGGCTAAAAACAAATTTTAAGGTAGGTTGTATAAAGTAGTTATTTTTGTATAGGGCCTAAAATGTTTGTTTTTGAATCAATTTAGGCAAAAAAAAATTACCAACTAAAAAACACACCACGAAAACTATGATGTAAAAAAGAATCACAATTGCGAAAATGCTTGCGAAATTTGGTGGAAACCTGTATACCAGAATTACAAAAAACGACAAAAAACTAAAAGATTGAGATAAATACATTTAAAGATTAAATTTGTAACCAATAAACAAGCGTTTTCTGGAATCAGGAGGAATATTGTTTTTTGATTATAAAAAACAGTTTTACCGAAAGTCCGGTAAGTTTCGTTTTTCGCTTTAGAAATAATGTGTGATCTATTCGACTACTTATCGAAATCATGAAATCATGTGTGATCTTCGACTCGTGTTGGCGACTACTTATTCACTTTACCATTTTTACTACTTAAAAGAAAGCGAATTGACAAAAATTTGAAATTGATAGGTGTCTAAAATGAGTTCATCATTTATATATTTTCAGAGGTAACTCCGTGCGATTTGACAATCTTGTATTTGAAATGAGTTATTCTGGGTGATATAGCCAGATCATATTTTTAAATCGACGAGAGGTTACCAAGGCGTTGGAAGTTTGGTTTCCAACTAATAAAACTTTTGATTTTTTTAAATAACTTAAATAACTTTCTTCTTTTTTAAAGAATTCAAAAGTTTCATTAGTTCGAAACCAAACTTCCAACGTCTTGGTAATCTCACCTCGATGTAAAAATATGATCTGGCTATCACCCAGAATAACCCAAAATTTCATATAGAAATCGCATGAATGCGTTAAATACAATAAATTTCAGGGTTACTAAGCGGTTGACAATTGCGTAGCGAACCATAATAACTCGCAAGGCATTGTGATTAAACTTTGTATGAAAGGAAGCCTGATAACTTTTAAATAACACTATTATGAATAACACTATCATGAAAATTGGCTCAATACTTTTTTTATAATGAATTTTGAATGAAAACGCAACCAAAATTAATGATTATGATTGGCAATATTTAAATTTAAATTACAACAAAAACTACTCTAATGTTGAATATTTGATTTTTAAAAGGCTCGATTTTGGATGTATTCCTTCTTCAGTTTTTTTAAAATAACTATTCAATTCTCTCTCTCTCTCTCTCTCTCTGGCTTTCACATCCCATGAAGGGATTTCGCCGCCCGCACAATGGCCCTCCATCCATCCCGATCCATTGCTCTCGTCCTCCAGTTTCGACATCCTAACGCTTGCAGATCTTGTTCAATGTCGTCACGCCAGCGTAGTCGGAGTCTTCCTCTACGACGTACTCCGGCTGGTTGTTGGTGAAACATTTTATTTATCATCCGTTGTTGTGGGGACCTTGTAACGTGGCCGAGCCATCTCACTCGATTGGATTTAATGAATCCGATGATATCGCTGCCTCCGAGGAGTTGCTTTATTTCGTGATTCATACGAAGTTATTTTAAAAAAATGAAGAAGGAATATATCCAAAACCGATCTTTTTAAAAATCAAATGTTCAAATTTATATCACTATAAGGAAGAATTAATAAATATTGTTAAAAGTACATAACCCAACGAAATCTTAAGGTTGCTGATGTTAGATGGTACCGGATTTCTGGCTCGGACCCCCCATTTAGTTAATGACACAAATGCCCAATTGGATTCATGCCTGAACTGTGGGCTGGCCACTTCATCGTCTCGAGTCCAACCCCATCCATGAACTACCGAGTGTCTCGAGCTGTGTGACATCGGACATTGTCATGCATCAATATGAAGTCTTTCCCTTTATATCCTGCGTAGTGCACTACATAATCAAAGAGAATGCCCTCTATATATCTTTCAGCGGTTAGACCGCCTCTGCTTTCCCTCAAGCGATATGTGAGCCCACACCATGCACGAACCGCCACCGTACGAGACTGTTTCAGCAAAACAGCACTGTGTAAATTGCTCTTGCAGACGCCAGTAGGCCCGGCCTATCCTATCACTACCATGGAGCCATATTCTGCACTCGTCAGTGAATAGAACGGACCACCATTGCTCGATGCTATAATTGATGTGTTCGCGAGCAAATTCGAGTCGCTCTTTGCAGTTTAGCAAATGTTTAGCTGACTATAGCGACTTCTCGTTGATTGCGTCCTTCTTGCAATAAAGCAACAACTTGTGCGGATTTTTCTGGAGTAGTATTCATGATTTTGAAGACACAACGAATGAAACTAGTAGAGATTTATTCAGATCAACGTCTGATAAGTGACTGATGGCAAATATCGGTCAACGTGGTATTACACAGGAGATTGCATACCGAAACTTCGCATTTTGCTACGATTGCTTTAATTTAAAAAGTACCGTATATATTTTAATGATAAAGGTGTCCTTGTAAAGATATAATACAGTTAAAATAGCTGCCAAAAAGTTGTTTTACGAAAACCGGTTAAGCCATATCCCAAGTAGCACCAAATAACTTTATAGTTTTATGACCAAATCCCGACGTCGGTGCAACCGCTAGAAACTAGAAAAAATTGACATTTTGAACGTAAAACTAAAATTTCTTATTTACCGGTCGGTTCAACCACCATACGACGTTATCTTTTACCAGTCAATATCAAGTTATTTTTTATCGAGTTGGCCAACTTATTTGACATTTTCTAACTATTATCCGACTACTGTAACTTGATGGTCATTATTTACCCACGTGCCGACTCTTTAGTTTACCGGTCGTTTTACCCGATATTTAATGACCAGTTGGCGACTTTATTGTCATTTAAAAACTGCAAACCAACTTAAATAAGTTATTTGACATACGCACGACGACGAAATAACATTTTTCATGTAAGTATCACAATTTTGTGGCATAGTTGACTCGCTTGACAATTTTATCGAGAATATTATTTATCGACAAACGTCAAATATATTGTACAAAAATTTATTATTTATAAATAATTAAATATGGATAATTTTAAATGAAAAAAGAAGCCATTAAAACATGCGTCATTTTTTTTCAGAAAGTGAAATTTTACTTAAACAAACCCTTGATACTAAAAGTCAATAGAAAAAGTAATTTTGACAATTGAGTTAAAAAAATAACCAAGTTGTTGCCAGAGTGACAAATTTGTTGGGAAAATAGTTTATTTGATTTTGAAATAACTTTTTTGTGGTTTTTGCGATACGTTTGCTATAAATTAGTCTTTCTTATAACTTTTTTGTCATTTTCATATACATTATGAAACTCGCCATTTTTTCTTTAGGTTTCATTAAAAATTATTTACTTCTGAATAACAAAATTTGTTATTTTGATAATTTTCATGACTTTGATAATTTTCATGATTTTCATGTCAATAATTTCAATGACGGGGATGTTTTTGAACATATTTTCTCTGCTTTTAGAGTAATTTAATCATATTAATTTATTTTTATTTTTTTGAAATATCAACTTATATTTTAAAATAAAGAAATTATGGAAGCCCGTAAGTTTTGAGTTGGGAGACAGGTACATATTTACTATAAAACTTAATTTGTTTGAAAAAATAAGCCGTAATAAACACTAAATTTGAATGAAGTTTAACAATAATTCTATAAATTTTAATTTTTATAAAGAACCTTTCAAAGTAGGAAGATTTGAACATTTGTATTTTTTTATAAAACAAGAAAAAGAAATAAATAACGTTATGAAAAGGACAGCACCATTATTTACATATTTTGAAAAAAAAAGTTCCCTCTCCAAAAAATATAATCCGAATGACGGACGAAATTAGTTTTTTTACGAACGTAATAGTTGTATAAGCGACTCCCATCTAACTAAAACTTCAGTCATTTGAAAAGACAAGTAGTGGTTATTACGACGTTATAACAACCTAAGATTTATTCCCCAATACCGTTGTAGCACCGTTACCATACCGTTGTACCAACGTCGACTAGCCGACTACTAGTCATCCAGCTAACGGCGGTACGACGTTATCCCAACTCATTTGTGCTACTTGGGATAATACGCCTTTTTATAAGCGCGGAGGTTTGAGTCGATTTAGTTGCTCGCGAGTGTAGAAAACGATTGCAATTATAAATAACAATCTGAATTAGAGTAACAAAGGTACCCGATACCTTTATATATTTTACACGATACATATTTGAAAGAATTATTTTGCCAACAATTTATAGTTTAATGTTATGTTTTATTGTATTTTATTATTTGTATTTCTTTGTATTTATTTCATTTAATTTATGTTTATATTTTTATTTATTTCTAAAAAACTAACCAATTTTTTTTTATTACTATGAATAATCTTTTTGACTGTTGCGACACGTTGGTTTATTTTTAGAATGTTCTTCACAAACTGCAAGTTTCAGCTAAAGCAAGATTATTTTTAATTTATATAATTGTAACTAAATCCGTTATATCCCTTTTTCTCCGTTATATCCGTTATATCTCTTCAATTAAAGTACAAACCACACAAATGTGTGAGTAAAAAATCATAGTATGTAATGTCGGTTTTGATAAAAAATTTACTTGATTTGAAGTACAACAAACACAATGGTATGTATAGTTATAGTGTTTTTTTCGGACGAAATAAGTTTGAAAGGAATATGCAAATGTGTAAGTTGGTTCAAAACACATACAAAAATAAATTTTGTATTGGTACTTTTGCCGTACCCGCATAATTGTGCTTCTTATTTAGTGCGCAGCAAAAGGGTAATCCGTTCATAATTGCAAAAATAATCGACAAAAACTCTTTCTTTGGTGCATTTTTTGAGGTCTGTGAACAAGTAGTAGCCGCTGGGAGCCAGATCAGTGTATTATGGAATTCAAACTTCAATTCGTTCAATTTTGCCATTGTAACCAATGACTTGTGACACGGTGCATTGTCTTGATGAAGGAGCCCTTTTTTATTTTCCATTGTGGGCTTTTTTTGTCAATTTCTTCCTTCAAATACACCGTTTGTTAATTACACCTTAAGATAATACCACTGAGAATAACAACAACAATTTTCTATTTTTATTTCATCTTACACATAGCAAAAGAAGAGTACTAACTTTACTAGTGGCTTAAGAGCGGTCTTTACTAAATTAAATTTGTTGTTGAACCTAACCAAAAATTAAATTTCAATGTGTCTATATATACACTTGGGTGCGAAAAAATCGCACATTGCTCAATTTTCCACAAAAGTTCAAAAACATCAAAAAAATCAAATATTTGTTTAATTTTTTTTAATGCAGATTCAAAGTCTATTTAAATAATTATCCAGTTATACCTTTTTTGTACTCGTACCATGCCAACAAAGTGATTTTGTGTCAAATGCATATAGCAGGCTTTCGAATTAAATTCTAAAAATAATCCAACACGATCAATACAATAGCATGCCATGAAATATCTCGCTCGGAATTGTGATCGGCTACGTAAAGTCCAAATTCTACATGAATAAGCCGATTACGATTGAGGATTTCACTTCATGGGATGTGAAAGCCAGAGAGAGAGAGAGAGAGATTGAGGAATTAAAAGCAAACATTACTCGTGTCATTGGCCAAATACCATTTGAAATGCTCTAGCTCGCCATCGAAAATTGGAACTTCAGAATGGACTGTGTTAGCCGCAGTTCAACATTTGAAAGAAATAATCTTTAAAAAATAAATGTAAAGAATGGTTCTTTTTTATGATAATAAAGACTACTCGATAAAATTGATTTTTTTTATTTTTTTTTTTATTTTTGAAAAAGTATCTCAAAATGAATCACCCAGTATAACCCAGTTGGAAATTAAATATGCGTGTGAATATTTTTTTGCGAAAGGCATACGTTTTATGTATTGCCTAAGCCTTCTTCTAAATGTGAATCAAAAAGATAAAAAATAGATTATTGTTGGTATGTTGACTAAATGACGAATTTATCAGAAGTCACATTAGTTTGTCAGATGACTTCTCCTCTCCAGTCTTCTTTCATTTCAATGTCTTGAGCGAAACATGTATGACAAGTCTTTCACGTTTCTCATTCTATCAAATACTTTTTAAAATGGTGTAGATAAACAATTGAGAGAAATAAAAAATCATTTATTATTTATTTGTTCAGTTAAACAAAATGTTTTCATTGATATGATATATGACCAACTACAATACAAGTTGTCTAGAGATTAATGTTTGGTATATGAACAGATGCATACATTTATCTCAGACATGTCATTTTATCTAAGATACATACATCAAGTACAATTCGTCAAATATAAGTCATATCATTCATACATACAATTCATCTAATATACCATAAACGATTGATCTCAGACATATTATAGACGATTCATCTTAGGCATGTTACAAACGAAAATTAATCCTATTTGCTGATAAATTTCTGATGAGTGGGACGTCAATAAATTTCTTGTAGGGAACTTGTAAGCTGCTAATGGTCGGATTGTCATAAAATTTTAACAAATATTGTTAGAAGGTTGGTATGTAGTTTTTAAAAATCGTATGAATTGTGTCAGACTCAGGACTTATTGAGTGGCGAATAGTTGCCATTAATGTGGTTGTTACGAATATAAGTAGCTACTGGCGATACGTGTGTCGACGATATTAGGTTCGGCTGTGTAACAACAGTATCTGAGTTGTAGGTGTCGGTGATATTGATGCCAGGGGTGTTGTTGTCTTGTGGATATTGGCGATGTGGTTGACTATCGGCGAAAGGCTCTCAGCTATCTGGTTTGTTAGCTATTTGGTTTGTAAGCGAGCCGGTTGTGACGGATAAGGGTAAATTGTTTGTCGAGAAATAATTCTATGGATGATATGGTTGACGTGAGTGACGCCGATGTTAGTGTTCGTCATGTAGATGTCGTTGATGCGAGTGTAAACGATGTGGGTGTCGGCGATGTAGGTGTCGGTGTTGTGGGTATCGGCAATCTAGTTGTCAGGGACGCGAATGTGCTGCCGTTATAATTTGCTATGCCCAGGATGTATGTCAGGTAGTGTGGCATTCAAGTCAAGAATATACTGGCGTCAATTAAGTTAAATCGATATTTGACGGATGATTACAATTGAGTAGGGAAACTCGGACACCATACACGAACAGTTTAGAGGAGTGTTCATTCAAAATACTTGTATCGCTTCGGGAACGGATAACAAAAGTATTAGATTTTGGAAGCAGTAGTTAATCCAGTGGGCCGTGATGAAAATATTCCAACACGACAATGAGTCAGTCGCGAAATGCTGTGATTCTAGAATTTAAGGGAGTAGCGTATTCATGCATGTCAAGTATCAGGCTCATTATAAAAATATCACTAAATAGAATAGAATATCACTAAAATGAACGCTTGGTCCCATTATAGATCCCTAAAACTAAAATTACCAATATGTACTTGGCTTACTTTACCTACTTCTGGACTAATTAATAAAAACATGTATAAAAGTATTCAAAGTACATTTAAGTACAAGGTACATTAAAATTCCGTTCTTTTCGTTTTTTTGCAATTTTTTCTTGCTATTTTGAAAAATTGTCAATAAATTACCCTCCATAAAATATTTGCAATCAAGTAGATATCGCCCTAAATATCATAAACGTATGTTCGATAAGTTAAGAATGGCAAAACAGAAACGAAATGTAATAATATGAATAGACTACTGATAAAGATAAGAGTTTAACAAACCGTAATTCTTTAGTATGGTCCGAGCTTGCAATGTGTAATTATAGCTATTTTAAATCTAAGTAGTTGTAAAATGCTTAATAAATACAATAATAAAAAAAATATGAAAATATTAAAAAAATTAATTCATTATTTTTTACAGTTGTTCATGAAGATTTATGATTACTTCTTCTAATCATTACACATAATGATAAAAATAAATAATTATAATAATAGCTATTTTGCTTATAAATTTTGGGTGTTTGTTTTTTATTAGTAATATTTGTTGGCAACGTATTTTTATCAGTTGTCTTTATTATTCACTGAATTGATAGAAGTAACCACATTTTGTTATATAATTGAGTTAAGAAAATAATTAAACATAAATAACAGTTTTACTGTATTAAATCTAATAGAAAAAATGATCCATTAATTTTATTCTAATTATAATTATTGCTTGCATCGATTTGTAGTGGATTTATACTTCTTCCCAAAATTATTAATTCAATCTTCGTACTATTTTTAGAATACATTTGTACATAATGAAAACTCAAAAAAATTGTGACGTAGTGAAAGCCTGTAACCTACATTTTAAAATACAACAGAATTAGCTATAAAAATAAACAATATTCTTGGTGTGAAGGGTTTTGAGTTTATTTTTATAGGTTTAGAGTTGTGTCCAACGTCCGACTTTTGTTTTATCACGAATGAATACTTAAATCTTTAATACACCATCACGTTTGATTTCTAAAGCGAAAAATTAAAGTTACCGTACATTTTTAGTAAAGTCGTCTGGTTTAATCAAAACTCATTATGCTAAAATTTCAGAAAACTAATGTGGAATTCTATTTACTTTTCCAAATCAATGTGAAATTTGTGGTTCAAATAGAACAAAAAATCAAAATTGATGTGGTTTTATGTATGTATTGGAAATATTAAATAGGATTTTGCAGTTTAGAAATGTCACATCAATACGACATCAATTGTGCACTCCACTATACGAAATTTTAAGTATATATTTCCGAACGAATAAATCGTTGCATTTTTATTAATGAACGATTAAAATATGTATATTTCAATTAAATTTAAAACACATGCTTTAATTTATTAATAATAATAATTATTAATAAATTAAAGCATGTGTTTTAAATTTACCGTTTTCTCCATCGAATATAACCAAAAATCTATGAGAACTACGCAAAAGCACATTATAGAGAAAGCGTGCTCTTCAGAGGCTCTTGCCTTCGTTTGGATTAGTGAATATACGAAAGGTGTTCAATACGTTCGGGGGATCTATAAGAAATAAAGGTAATACATTTTTATTTTGTTTTTTTCCTCTATTTAGTCTACAAACAAAAAAAATGCAATGCTTTAATTTAATTTGTATGAGTAAATTATTCTTGCCCACGCGTTTTGAAAATTTAAAATAGTGTAATGCAATAGTGTAGTGCAATTTTCGATGACTGTCGCACAAGAAAGAAGTCTAAAGGCGCTAAATCGCACAATCTCGGTAGCCAATTCACGTCGCCGTCGTGCGAGATAACCATGCCCTCAAATCGGCCGTGCAGAATGACCATCCCAGCATGCACTGTGGGGCACGTAGCGCCGTCCTATTGGAATCACATGTCGTCGGTATCTATATCATCTAGTTTAGGGCACAAGAAATTGCTTATGATCGATCTGTAGCGCTCGTCGTTTACGGTTCAAAATTGACTTTTCTTGTCAAGATGCCAAGGCCAACCCATAAAATTATAATTTTACAAAAAAAATACGATAAAAAAAATAGAATAACTGTAAGTAGAATAATTTTATTTCTATTTCTACAATAACTTGGAATAAAGCTATTGTCGCCCTCGATAGCACAGTAAGTAGAGCGCTTGCTATGTAATTCGGGGGTCCCGGGTTCGATTCCTAGTGGTGACAAAAAGTTACGACTGGGCGTTTTTAATGTGTTATGCGTTACATTGTGCATTGTCTTATATATTTCAAGCCATAGTTATCGGCTTTTCTCCATAAATATTTATTTATTCTGGTTGAAATGAAATCGCATAGTGGTTTTAAAATTACCAAACTAAACTTTTAATATTAGGCGTTTTCGGAAATAGCCCATGGTAACTTTTGGGCTATTTAAATTTTTATTTATGTTTGATAACAATAACAAGTTCTCAAGGTCTGTACAAAAAGTAAGGAAACATTTTAGTTGTATTTTTTCAATAGTTTATACTTTTAAAGTTTGTACTGTAATTGTTAAAACGGAAATTAAAAAACAACTAAAAATAAATTACCCTAAAGTTAATTACCCTAATGCGTAGCCTATTATCCCACATTTTGACGTGTAATTAGATTTTATCAATAACCTATCTTTTTAGAAGAAAGAATAACTCATTAAGCGTTAACCAATACAACGGAGCAGTAATTTTATACTAATTTTTAAGCTTTAAAAATTTTCCACTACAGCATTTTTAAATCATATTGAAAGCTTTGGCTGTCATTTCTAGTAGGTCGTACAGTTTTATTTAATTCCGGTAGGTAGTGTTTTCTCTCCATCTGCAATCGTCAATTGAGAAATGTTGCCTCCATTAATTATATCAAAATTCAAGAAAAAAATATTTTATTCTTAAATTTTGGTAGGATTACCTCATGCCGTCCGGGTTATAATTCACAATATCAGAAAAAATTACTCTGGATGCAGAAAAAATTAGCATAAGGATAGCCTTCTTCAATCGAACATTTTGACGGTATTTGAAATACCCTTTTACATTCAGTGTAACGTTTTATATTAAATCGAAACCTTAATTAATAGGAGTTAATCGAAGGACTCAACTAAGGAAAACAAATGCAGTAAGTTTACTAGGTAAGAGTGTTTTAGAATTGTAAATATTTTGCTTTATGTGCTTATTTGCGTAATTTGTTTGGTATTTTAGGAATTGCAATATTGTTAAGTTTGCGGTTAATGTGCTTGTTGGTAGTGCTAAGGCCGGGACACGTAAGATTAGTTTCGTTTCGCTCCGTATAATATACAATCCATTTTTAAGTATGTACATGATAATTAAAAAAGACGGGAAAGGTTCGGGTACTCTATAAGCATTTTTGTTGCCTATAAAGAACTAAGTGGATATAATATTAAAAGAAATAAAATTATCTTAATACCAGTTAAAAGTACTTAATTTGTTTTGTATGTATTAGTTGATATTATTAAATCTTAAAACTACCGGCTTATGGTAAGAATACAAAGATTCATATAAATAAATAATTAAAAAAAAAGTGTAACAAAGGAAGGTTCTATGCAGTGTGATTTGCTTATGCATTTCAAATATTACACCCACCAAAAAGCCACCTAACCCCTTCTAAACCAAGCCCAACCGAACCCCAATCCACCATAACTCAACCGATCCCAATCAACCGCAAACCACCACACCTAAACATTTTTATAGTAGTATTCAAATCTCGCTGGAATTCTGACAGTTCTCGCGCAGAAGTAATATGGCGGATACACAGTGATGTATTAAGTATAATATTCATGTTTATTGTTTACATTTGTATGTTATATTTGTATTTAAATGGAATAGGAATTTTAGGATACAATTAAAACACAAAGTTTAGATTTTATAAATTAAAATGATATTTAATTCGATAAGCTACGAATTAATTCAAAATTCCATTAAATTGAAAACTGGGTTTGCTTTTTTATGTTGTTGTGGTTTTGTTCGATATGAATTACATTTGGTTATTTATTTTCCCTAGTCCGTACCAAAATTAAATGTTGACATTGTTTCCAAAAGGCGTGCAATTTTTTTAGACCTATTAATTTTCACTTGAAATATGATTGTAATAACATAAATAAATAATCATTTTGAATGTTTTTTGTATTAAAACTGAAATATAATTCTTTTTCATGGTTATTTATTATTTTATTTAGGTTTACTCTCTAAGATAAATGCGACCCATCAAAATTTTTATAAATCTTTTTTCTACATCACTGAAAGCTGCGCAGAACAATTCAAACATTTTTTTTAAGATCTGAATAGGACTATACCACCCGCACCCACTATCCAATTCAAACCCCCAAAACCCATCTCACTCGCACCACCCATAGCATCACCCTTTAACACCTCCATACCCACTCCCACACACACACACACCACCCACACAAACCCTCATCCACCAAATCCCAAATTCCCACACCAAACCCACCTCAACCCACCCACTCCACCATTCTTATCACCACCATAACCGCACCACCCACACAAACCCACATCCACACGAGATATATTTTTATTCCACATTCACATGCTCTATGAAACCAAAATAGAATTGAGACTAGGGAAAGGATAGAAAACGCTACCAGTGGAAAAAAATGAAGCTTGCTTGCGTAGAATTATATATGTACTATAGAATGGGTGTAACGATTTTACCCATATAAAATTTTCATTTCATGTGTCCAAGTCATCGCAGAATGGTTATTTAAAATATGTACATATATAGCTTACTCATATCTCATTCTCGAAACCAACCAAACCAGCTGTTTGTTTTTGTCCGGTGACTTAATTTTGTGTTTTTAAAATTATTAATTAAAACACAAAAATAATAAAAACATTATAAAATAGTTAGTGGTTTATGTAGTAGTGCATCATTTGATAATAAAAATTACAAACGTTTAAGTAAAATGAAGAAGAGTATTGTGAAAAATTGAAAAAATACGCCTAAAAAATTCAGAATGGAATATCTTAGCATTAGTAAGTTTACCAAGTGTTTATATAAATAAAATAAAATGTAAATTATGTTAAGAAGAAAATGATTTGTGGTAAATTTATCCTTAATTTAAATCAGAGAAAATTAAGAAAACAATTTTGGTTGCCGGCGTTAAGATTTCAAAAACATTGTTTGTTGTGTTCTTAAAAAATATTAAATTTATTAACTACAAAAATTAAAATTTTATAAAATAGTTTGTGAATTGTAGTAGTGCATCATTTGGTGATAAAAATGGAAAACTTTTAATGAAGTGTATTGTGAAATGCTGCCAAAACACGCCTAGTTCAAAAAGAAATTTCTTATCATCGGTAGGTTTAAAAAGTGTTTATGTTAAATATGTAAATTTTGTTTAAAGAATAGTGATTTGTATTTTGGTAAAAATATCCTAATTTTAATTTAGAAATCAGAAAAAACTCATGAAAAAAATACAGTGTGCAATAATAGGTAACTCTATGAAATTTTTTAAAAATACAATTTTTTTTACAAAATCATTAATATCAAAAATTGCAACATGGTTTTTTTAATTGTGAGTCTCTTCTAGAAAACAAAACATTTATTACAATATCACTTCATTGTGATCACAGATCGAACGATCGAATTCAATTTTAATTCATTTACGCCATCTGTGAAAATTAATAGGGACATTTAAGCAATCTTGTTAAAAAAATAGTTTTTCGTTGGAATTAATTGATTTTTACATAAAGTATTAATATTTGGTGATGTACCCATTATTTTTAAGCATCACATTACATCGCCTGCCCATAGAATCTATCAGTGATTAACATCTTTCAACTGGGATACTCCATCAACCGTTTTGAACGTTTTCTCAAAGCTCATTTATATTTCTTGGCCTCGGCAATTTAGTAAACCACGTTTTAACTCACCCCACAGATTTTCTATTGAGTTTAGAATGGGAGACTGAGCTGGCTATTTCATTACATTAATTTTATTTGTAGCAAACCAGTCTTTTACCACCTTCACCGTGTGCTTCGGATCATTGTCCTGCTAAAACACCCAGCGAAGAGGCGTGTTTGCACCAGCATACAGAAGCATGGTATCTCGTAAATTTCCTCCATATAAATTTTTTTATCAAGATTTTTGTGGACCCAGCATATAGGCCCTACACCACTATACGAGAAACACCTCCATAGCATAATTTTTCCTCCGCCATGTTTAACAGTTTTTACTAAACAGCGCGGGTCGAACTTTTTCAGTTTTGGGTAGTCGGACATTTTGTTTAGTGCAATCCAATCCGAAAAAATTAATTTTTCCTTCATCGAACCATAACACGTTCCGTCATTTTGTTATAAGATAATCCAAATGGTCTTGTATGGTGTTGTAGGGTCTATATGGTGGGTCTAACGAAAAACTATTTTTTTAACAAGATTGCTTAAATTTCCCTATTAATTTTCACAGATGGCGTAAATGAATTAAAATTGAATACGTTCGGTCTGTGATCACAATGAAGTGATATTGTAATAAATGTTTTGTCTTCTAGAAGACTCACATTTAAAAAAACCATGTTGCAATTTTTGATATTGATGATTTTGTAAAAAAAAATGCATTATTCAAAAATTTCATAGAATTACCTATTATAATTGCCTGTAATTGAATTTTTTTTGTTGTTTTGGTTGTTGAGAACATATCTTCGACCAGGGCCGTATATTTTAATAAAATGGCGTTTATTTCATGTGCTACGTTCTTTGCTTCTCATAATTTATTTTTATTTTGGAATATTATAAGTACAATTATTTACCGAAAATAAAAACAATTAATGCGTACTATTACTATATTGGAGTCGTTTTTAATTGAAAATTAAAAAGATTTTCTTTTTAATTTTAAAAACCACATTGTTTGCCTAAAAATATGTATATTCTTTTGATTTTATATGTACATGTATCTTTTCAATTTTGCAAGTTTTTTTTTCTCAGTGTATTCTTCCATTGGGCTCAAAGGTTGTATTCGGTCTTCTAAAAATTGTAGAAGTACCATCCGAACATATTGTGCTTTTGACAATTATTTTACGAGCTATGGACGTGGTTATTATGAATATACAACTGACCAAGATAATAAAATTTTATTTGTGCGATGGAAGGATAATAGTGTCGTAACCATTGCTACGAATCACGGTACAATTGAACCACTCGGTGCCGTAAAAAAATGGTTGTCTACAAAAAAAGAAAAAATCGATGTACCACTGCCAGCTCCCTTTTCCCACTACAACAGTGGAATGGGTGGAGTAGATTCTCACGACCAGTTTGCGAATAACTATCGAATAGCGATAACAGGGAAGAAATGGTGGTGGGTTTTATTTACTCAAATAGTAAATATGTCTGGTGAACACGCGGAAATTCCATAAACTAATATCATAGGATAATGTCGATTTACTCAGTTTCCAACGGGCACTAACTCGGCATTATGAAATGTAACGAGAACGCGGTTTTGAAAAAAATTGTTCCAAAACCAATGGTTCCTAAAAGTATTGTGCAACACTAGGATGACCATTTCTTACAAAGAATACCTAATGCCCTTAGATATCGTCAATGTCACAAACGAATACGGTGGATATGTGAAAAATGCAATGTTGCATTATGTGTTGAGCGTAGTTGTTTTAAAGTTTTTCATACATAAAACACACCGCAAGAACCCCTTGTACTCGCCCAGGTACACCCCTAAAACTGACATTATAACGACATTTTTCACTTTAGATAAGATACTTTAACCGCATGAATTGAAATCAGTAAAATAAGTTAACTATACCAATTTTATACAATTTTTTATTGGCTGTGAGATCAAATAGGTTGAGGGGGGTTTACAAAACCCTACATATCTCCGAACACCCTAAACACAGAAATATCAAAAACACAGAAATCAATAGGGATCCAGAAATAGAAATATCGAAATCAAATTAAGTTGATATCTCCATCCATTCTCAAGTTATCGTGGACACAGACGGCAAACCGAAACCATCATGTAGCATTTTTTAACAAAAATACTTAAAAATTTACATTACGAGTAGTTTATATTCGATACGTTATACCAGAGACAACCTAAAAGAGATATTGCATCCTATGTAAACGTAAAAATTTTAAGTGCGTATTCATTTTATGTACATAGCCGCATACAATCAAAAATGTTTGTTTTTTTGCGTATACGTATACGCAGTTTAACAAAAAATCACAGATACGACGGTGACATTGGAATTATCAGAAATAAATTTTGTATTAATGTTTTAGTTCAAATGAAAAATCTCTTTTGACTGTCTGTGGTTATACTAAATCAGCCATTCCACACTTTTATTCTTTCGTAGTGATTCTTTCCTCGTTTCCCCAGAAATTTCTGCTAATTTGGTAAATAATTTATTAAGGATTTACTTATTTTTTAATTAAGAACACGTATATTTTGATTTTGAAACACTCCAACCTGTCAAATTCCGGGGAACTAGTAGTTTTACCTAACGTAATATAATTAATAGGATTTTTTTAATAGTACAATCTTATCACATGATAATTTATTACTAATGATAATAACGCACTTATTTGAAACAAATGTGGGATTACAAGCAATCAATATTCTGCTCCCAATAATGAACCTTCATTCATTTATTAGATGGCTAGCTCGTGCGGTTTAATTCTTTTAAACGGCGTCTCAGTTCTTGTGTTATGTCAAGAAGTTGTATTGCTTCACTGTTGGTATGTTGTAGTAATCTTCTTTCATGTTTGATGGCAAATTAATGGATCACTTCATCAATCCATTCAACATATAGGTCGTTGTGTAATTCCTCGTTGGTTATGTAGCGGTAAGGATTCGTTATTGCACGTAGAAATTTATTTTGGCAACGTTGAATAATTAATTTGATTATTTAGTACAGCACCAGAGTGAATACCATACGTCCAAATTGGATTAATTATCGATTCGTAGATCAGGTGTTTACAGTACAGGCTACAGTAGTTAATAGGAATTGACAACTTATGTTACAAACCTATAACATTACAATTCTATAGGCTGGGAAATACAGGAGCAGCCAAAATTTGTGACTAGTCCTCACACTACATTGCTTAGTAAATAACGCAAAGAGCAATAACCTTCCTGCGCTTCTGACATTTAGAAAATGTTTCGTTAAATAGGACGAATAGATATTACAGATTTGGAAAAATTTACAAATTAAGTGTAATCCTTTTTAAATGACTAACACGTTCGTCTGATGAAACATTTTACATGATAAATAAAAATACAAACGATATTATTTTTATTTAACTTTATTTATAAAATTTCTATTTTTTTCTAAGGATCTCTCTCAAAACCGACTTATTAGAGACTTATTGACCTATTTGACGAAATCTTGAATAAGTCGGTCAAGTCGTTAAAATTCATGTACCGACTTCACTGATATATAACTCATGAATACAGCATACACAAAAAAAACTGGTATAAAACACAACTTTAAAAATCGTACCTAATTGTGCAATAGAGAAAGTAAAAATGTGTTTTCCTTGTCTAGAATTTCGAATTTTCGGAAATCTAATTCAAATTAGTGTCAGTTAGACTACAAAAAAAACAGTTCGCATACACTCACTGATTTAAATAACTCTACAATAAATGTATTATTTATTAAATACGAGTACCTATGTAAGCAAATATGTATTCAAAATACAACAACTTTTTTTTTAGAATCCATGCCATCTGTTTTGGGGCCGAAGCACTCCCTGCTCTTTCGCGGTTTATTTTTCCGTCTTACTTTACGCATTATCCGCTAAATCGAAGACGTACGACTATAGGGCCGATTTAAGTTACCATCTGCGCATTGCATAGCTCCATGCCAGCCTATACTCCGATAGGGGGTCGTAGTTGTGTTCCTTTTAATCACAGACCGTAATCTGTTGATGAAAATTTCCTTTTGCAGCCAACCCCTATCGAGATTCGAACCCGGTACCTCCCGATCCAAATGCCAAACCTTTAACCACTGTGCCATTTGGTCGGTAAAAAATAAAATTATTTTTATTTAAGTTAGACATTTATGTCGACTTTTCTATTTGTTTTTGGCTTTTGTAATGTTTTTTATTACATATATGTACTTCTTATTTCGAGGAAAAAAGTCGAAAACCTTATAAAAAAAAAAAATTGAAATTAGGCAGCAGGGGAAATAATGAAATAATGAAATAATTATTTCGCGTTCCGTGAAATAATGAAAATGAAAAGTTTTTTTCATTGGCAATCTAGTAGTTTGAATTATTCGCACGTATTTTTAAATTTTACTGTGTGAAGCCAAAATTTCTTATGGGGAATGCAAACCTACTCGATTACTAATGAAAAAAACTTTTCATTTTCATTGTTTCACGGAATGCGAATTGACTCCCAGTGTTCTATCTATTAAATTATGATTTAAAATATTATCAATTTTGCTTATTTTTCTGTCTATCCCTTGTTTATTAGGAAAAATAAAACGATTTCAAACATTTTTCGGAATTGTCTTGGTTCCACTGCGGCTCTTACTTCACATTTTCGGTAATACGATTCGAAAATCGTAAGAGGTGTATATAATACAAGTAAGTGGAATATAACAAAAAATTGGACCATATTTTGTTGTTTCCTATAGTAATTTAGGTTTGGGCCGTATCCATGAGTTTTTTCATTTTGGTTGCCATAAAAAATACTTAGGCCCGATTTTATGAACGCGGATAAACGATTAATCTAGGATGAATCCACTGTTTGCATTTTATGAACGACGATAAACAAAAAATAAAATCCGAGAGTTTTAATTTATCCGCTGATTTATCTTCTCTTTTTGGTGTTTAAATCAGAGGATAAAAATAGTTTTTGTTGTTGTTCGATTTTTCGACATGCACAATAAAAATTGTTTGAATATAGGAACGTGACATATTAATATTTAAAAAATACATATTATTTTATTAAATTTACATATGATAAATATTACAATCGATTTTATTGAGCTAAATTATATTAAATAAAAATGTTTCCAAAAAAATGAATACTATTTTTTAATTGTTTTTTTTTTTTTTTGAAAAATAAATTAGGAGAATTTAGAAATGTTGTCGCAGATGAAAATGCAGAGGTTTAAAACAGGCGGAGGACAAATTGCATATATTCGTTTATAGAACCATCCGTTCGTCCACTTAAAAATAATGATTCGTCGGATCCAATATTTGAAGTATTTACTTAAGTATTATAAATTAGATTGTTTTAAAGATGATGATCACGTTGATCCTTCCATCTTAAAAACACAAAAATGTCACACACAATTTTCCATCCTTGCGCAAATGTAGGGAATGTAGGTCTATATTAAAAATTTATTAATATTGCATTTAATTAAACTTTAACACTTTGATATTTATCAAAATTGACACAATTGATGAGAAACGTAAAAAAAGTATTGCCAGTAATACAAAAAACTGCTATAAAACTGCGATAAAAGAGAGAGTAAATATTTTTTTACCGTCGTTTATAAAATCGGCAAAAAATAAAACTCTCGAGTAAAGATTAATCATTACTCTTGGATTTTTTGTGATTTATCCTCGTTCATAAAATCGGGCCTTAAGTATAAAAAATTTTACTGTTGCGCCGCTCAGACACAGGGATTTTCGATTTTATCTCTTTCTGGTTTTCTGCACAAAAAAAACCTGTTTTTATTGTGAAATGTCTTTTAGAGAAATTTCATATTTGTTCATGTTGTTATACATTTTTATATATAAATTTCGTATTTGAAAATGTACACGAGATGCTTTTACATCACAAAGAAAAAAGGAAATAAACTAAACAAAATTAAAATATTATAGTAGTAAAATAGCGTTTACACTACGACTAACATTAATTTTTAACAAAATTCACTAAAACACCATTTTTACTTTATCGCACATTATTAAAACTAATCACATCTGACCTGTGACTGAATAATCAGTCACGTGATTACATTTTATTGAATTTTTGGTTAAGAAATGATTAAGAAAATTTTTTAAGATGTAAATTAGATGCACTTTTATCATTATTTATCAATATTTATTATTTTAATTTCTTTTTTAAATGCGATGTCAAATGAATGTTTTGTTTCGCAGAAACACAGAACTACAAATTATTTTAAAACTAACTCAAATAATTAATAAATTTAAATTTTTTAAAGCGCATTTGCATTTAAATTATAAATAGAAATGATATCTAGAAAAGTCATATCCAAAAAAATTAAATGGTACACATTCGCCCTAACACAAACACACATACCACTACCATATTATACTTGCGACCCCTAGATTTGAAATAAAATTGCATGTATTACATCATAGAGCAATATATACATACGAAGACTCATGTAGACATTCCGAGGTTAATCTATTTTACTATTGGCAATATGGATAAGCTTAAGAACAATGAACTATAAAACTATACCGATATGTTTATGATATTTATAGATTAAATATAGTAAAAAATTAAGTTTAAAATAAAGTATTAATATATCAAAACTATAAAATAAGATTAAACTCGGCGAAATTGGTTTATAAAATTTGCACTACTTGATTTCTCTTATATTTTTATTCCTCGATGATTACATTTAGTCAAGATACATTTTTGGAGAGACATACTTATTCAAATAAGACTCCTCCTCCTCCTCGCAAGGTGACTTATTTGAATAAGTCGGTGCCCACAAATAAGTCGGTGTTTGGGAAACAGCCTTAGATGGTTTAATTTCGTGAGGTTTCATTTACTTTGGTTTAAAAGGTTGGACTTCATTTGTAAATCACTGCTATGTTCATTGCTAATCATACGAAATCATTGCTACTATTCGCCTTTTAACGAAAAGTGGCTGATATCTGATGGCGAATATTTTGGAACCAGAGCGAAATGTGATCGACTTCTCCAAAAACTAGTTTTAATGTAAGATAAACTTCATAGATGACTATAATTCGACTGGATATTATGTAAAATGTCCAATTAGTTTACAATTAATATAACAAATGATGAAATAATATTAAAATGGAATGACACTTTCTCGTATAAACAAATATCACCTTTCGCTCGCATAGGATGTGGCACTAACAAGGCGGTAATTAAAAGGCCAGTTTGCGTGCAATTTATACCAGTTAGCTCGCCAGTTTCAAAATATTTTTTAAAAAATCGTGGCTTATATTTTAACATAATCAAATAAAAACGAATTTATCAAAATTTACACTTTCAAAATTTGACCTACAATAACATTACATATATTTTGTTAAATTTAAACATAAGATAAATTTAGGCCCCTTCCGAAGGACAACCTATTGCCGCCGTTTAATTATGGTCACAAGCAATATTCTAACGGCCACAAAAACCAAAAATTTCTTTTATACATTCATAATATCATCATTGGGTATATCCAGCCCATGTAAGTCTACATTTGAGAAGTCTCAATTGTAAATTTGCCTCAGTTGGAGAATTCTAGATGGGCTGGATGCAATATCTTCATGTCTAATATTCTTGATTTTAATAATTAAGTAATTATCACATGCCTTAATTTATTAAACTTCATACGTTGCAAATGAAAATAGAACTAAATTGTCAATTAAAGGCGCAAACTAAAAATATGTACTCAAAAGTAGACAGAAAATGTTTGCCTCACTAAACATTGATATCTACATTTTACTTACAGCCCATAAGATGTGTGAGGCCTACTATTTTTTAGTGAGGCCTACTTGGGCTGGATATACCCATTATATCACCTGGATGATTTCAACGGTAAATTTAAATAAAAACTAGGTAATAACCAATTTCATTCTGCAAGTCGATGCTTTTAGTTCTCAAGGAGATTGTTTTTAACAATATCAACTCCAAAAGCATGCAAAAAAATAACGGAAAATAAAGAACAATTTAAAGCTAGGTAGTTAGGGAATTAAAAATAAACGATAGCCCCTTTATTGTTTTCAATAAGAATTTTAAACGTTGCTTTACAATAATTTGTCAAACTGTGACATCCAATAGAATAATGACCCATTTACATGTGACCAACATTTTTCTTCTGCAAATTTTTGGGTAAATAAGAAGCATCCGCTATATAAAAATATTTAATGTGCGAGAAACAAATATATATATGTATATATAGTAATGCCATATTTTTTATAGAATAATTATTATTATTTAATTTCAATTAATACAAATGCGAAATTTACATTTTTATCTATGGCGTGGCGTGTGTTTTCATTATGATACCTTAACATTTATAAATACGAAATATTTTTTTTTGTTTAATTTTTAAATTGTTGCCATAAAAATACTCGGATCGAATATATTTTATGGCGACATTTATTTTTATGGCAACATATTATAGTGGTTTTTGCGGTGTTGTGGCTTAAAAATCTTCTGCAAAATTATGTTGGGATATATTTAATTTCTTGTCTCTCATGTGCAAAAAGTTGATGTTATATCTTTCATTTTGCAGAAGAAAAATGTTGGTCGCATGTAAATGGGCCATAATAATAATAATGATGGAGACAACCATTGGGTGTTCTCATTTATAAAAATAATTAATAAGTAGCAAAAATATTTGAAGATTTTTTCAGGTTTTACCAAAGTCAAATCTAGCAATCAGTTACGCAGTCAAAAGGTTTTAATCATAATATCATAACATATTTTATAAATCACCAGTGTCAGAGTTCACAGAATTGGGACGATTCATAAATATATATTTGATACGTAATCTGCAATATTTTAGAATGTTTTCGGACAAATTTTGAATTATGACTATTTAAAATTGCATAATTAAAAAACAAGGAGATAAAAATTGTATGTGTATGTTCGTATAAAGTATGTTAAAATAATTACAATCGCGCAAATATTAATTAGAAAATTAAACTATATAGCCACTAATATTTTTCTACACTGAATTGAGAACAAATATATATTTTATTATGTATATCTTAAATACTTTAAACCATCAAACAGTTGCGTGTGAGCCTTATTTTATCACATCATGTGTGTGTTATATAAATAGATCATTTCTGTGATATTTGTGATATTTTTTAACGTATTTAAAAATGATTCAAACAGAATATAAAAATTACTGTACGTTCTAAAATTAAATTGAAGAATTGTTAGTTTAACTTAAGGGGTGTGTTAGTAGCCATAATAATAATAAAATATTATAATACGAGTTATTATTATAATTTTCATTGGACGTTGGTTCTAATATCCAACAAGTTATAGGACATCGTAATCCATTACAATAACTACTAACGGGTTCTAAAAACATCTTTCCGAATTATAAATAAATGACTGCATTTGGTTATTAGTTAATGCGATATAATGTATCTCAAATTAGTAAGCAAAATAATAAATTTACAATTATTTAATAATTATGTTACTAAAATAATCCTTGTTTGTTTTTAATGTTTCTAGAAATACCGAAACTAAAAATTAATACATATATGTATTTATTATGGTAATTTATTATTTTGGTACTATTTTGAGATATTTTACAGTAAACCTCATTAATTTAAATAAAAATTATACGTTCGTAGTTATTCTTAAATATCATTGCCTTAAGGCACATCAATTTTATCTTATTTTCTTCTACATTTTGATAATTAGCCAAAATATAGAATTACGTTCCAGTTATTTACATAAATAGTATTATTGTTTGAACTAAAAGTACCTAAGTTTATTGTGATGTATCATCGTATGTATTGTTATGACAAAATACTATCTATCCAATGGTTATTCATTGAATTACTTTGTCAATTTTAAACGAGTTAAAGAGCGCCATATGCGATACAATTTGCTGATCGGCTAGGTAGTGTGTAGAAAGCTGAAAATATTAAGTTGGAAGTGTTGGAAGGAAATTCCACCCAATTCATCAACTAAATTGAATGATGTAAAGATGTGGGACGATACTTCGTCATTCTCGTGATAATTGCTTAGGAATAGGAACAAATTAGAAACGAAAAACAGCCATGAAATTAAAAATAACTATCGAAAAATTGGGACGTGTGTAGCAGCAATCAATTTTGTTCGTCCAACAAGTTCGATCGTATGTAGTGGGTAGGTATTTAATATCGCTCTTTCCAATCAAAATTATGGAGTTATCCCAATCCAGCAACAAGAAATCAATTTTATAGAAGAACGTCTAAATTGGAATATCTATCAAAATGTGTTTCACTAGACGTTAAAGGTTTTAAAATGGAAAAGCACTAAATAAGAAATTTTGCTAATGCGAAGATTAAAACCACAAAATTTGCAATCACGTATGTTTACTGGCTGCCCTATACGATACGAAAATACAAAATTCACATTTGAATTGAATCAGATTCGTATGATTCTTATTTAAAATTGAATAGGAATCTTGTACTTCCGTTTTCGTATCGTATTCAGTAATAGGGCCCTGGTCACTGTTCTCGAGATAAAACACTTTCTCATACATTACAATTAGACATTTCTAAATTAAACGTGCCTATCGATTCAGGATACCTTAAATTAGACACGGCTATTTTTGAGAAATGGAATGGAAGAAAATACTTATTCATTTTAACATTTACATTATTTAACGGTTTTTTTTCATTCTTAATAAACCACATGGAATATGGAAATTATAAATAATTTGCTCTATTTTTAGTACACGCTACACGAGTTTATTAAAAAACCGAGAATTTTTGGTGTGAAGAAAAAACCATTTCATACATAATCTTGTTTTGTCACTTTTCTTTTGCTATCATAACCCTAAAATTAAAACTAGTTAAATGTTGCTCTGCTTCGGCAATATTTTAATTCTTAGATATGTAGCTAAGTGCTACGTGGTAATAATATCTATGTAACTATACATTTTAAAATTAAACTTTAAAGAGTTCATTAATAAAACCAAAACCTCCAATATAAAAAGTTTCAAGGTCATTTGAGGGCAAACTAAAATACACAGCTATTTATATAGCATACATAATTTATGTACCGGTGTACCGGTAAACTTAACAAATATTAATATACATGAACAATACAAAATCACTTACTACTCATTTTAAAATCACCAAAATAATTCAATATAACAAGATTTTAAAAAAATACCAAAAAATGTATTTTCTCATAAATATTACTAAACCGAGCAGTAAAACAAAACGTACTAAAGTTGAAAAAAATCAAAAAATATTTGGGTATGTTCGAAAAAAATATACAAGTTCTTTTTCTCCTTTTTAATGTCAATGCAGTAGTATGTATACGGTCAGCCAGCACCCAAATTCCGGTTCGCTGGTTTGATGAAATTTATCATTACCCACCAAACAATTTTGAGTACGTACCCAAAACAGTGCAACTTACGTACACCATTTCTTAGGCCGTGTCCCAAACACCGACTTAACCGACTTATTCAAATAAGTCTGCTATCGAGGTATAGTAATATTCAGATCTTAAAAAAAAAAGTTTTTAACTGTTCTGCGCAGCTTTCAGTGGTATAGAAATTTTTTTTATAAAAATTTTGATGGGTCGCATTTATCTTAGATAGTAAACCTAAATAAAATAATAAATAACAATGAAAAATAATTATATTTCAGTTTTAATCATATAACTAAAAGAACTATAAGGGCGATTGCTCATACTTTCCATAGTAAAATGGCGCACCGACATATTGTCATATTTTTTTTTCTTTAAAATGTTACTGGGTAATTGAAGAGATGTAGAATACATTTACAAGAGACATAACATTGCAAGGAACATTTATAGCAAAATAAATTTCCATATTTGTTCATCTGGGCCGGAATTTTGCAATCCAATAATAAAATGCAATAATTGAACTAATTGTTCGATCAGCAAGAGAATTCATGACCTCCATCACCTTCGTCATCAAAATCCGGCTTGAATCGCACCAAAATTCTCGTTGCTGTTATCTTTTAATTTTTTATCGGTTTCTTCAGATTTCCCTGGTTCTTTGTTGCTATACTCGATTGTAGTTGTTTTGCAATTATTTCGTTAGTAATTCAGTTTGTCAATTTATCGAAAATCACATTCCCAAAACTCATTACTAGCATCACCTTCAAATTGAACATAATTATTTTTGGTGAACATATTTTGGTTAATTCAACTTGGTAGTAGAATAAAGGTACCTACGTTGGCTGATGTAATGTATACGATCGATGTACAATTATTTTATATAAATCTTCAGAACTTTTCAGTAAAGCTAATTGACCTTCCGAAAAGGTTTCATTTTTTTTATCTATAATATAAGAAATATATATATTTTAGTGCTGCATTATCTTTTTTGTCTTGCAATCCTATTCCTGTACCAAATGTTATTTCATTATAATCTAGTTAGCACTAGCAGCACCTCTTATTATAAATTTTCACTAAACATTTCAAAATTGTTATTACTTTAAGTTGAAATGAATAAAACTAAAAACAATAGTTTACTACCGATCTTGTAACACGCGTAATTTATTTTGACGTTTCGTTAACTAAAAACAAATTCCGTTGAGATATAACAACAACAAAGAAAAATATCGTTTAGATACCTGTGTTGACATCTTCATATTTACCCGATGTTGGTTAAATTTTTAGACCCTATTTGCTTTATAGTTCTTTTAGTTATATAAAACCATATAATAATATACAAAAAACATTCAAAATTATTATGTACATATTTATATTATTACAATCATATATCAAGTGAAAATTAATAGGTCTAAAAAAATATTGCACGCCTTTTGGAAACAATGACAACATTTAATTTTGGTACGAACTAGGGGAAAAAAATATCGAAATGTTATTCGTATCGCACAAAACCACAACAACATAGAAAAGCAAATTCAGTTTTCAATTTAATGGAATTTTGAATTAATTCTTAACTTATCGAATTAAATATCATTTTAATTTATAAAATATAAACTTTGTGTTTTAATTCTATCCTAAAATTCCTATTCCATTTAAATACAAATAAAAGTAAAAATGTAAACAATAAACATGAATATTATACTTAATACATCACTGTGTATCCGCCATATTACCCAAGTATTTTTACTTTCAATTTTCCTGGCGATATTCGTACTTAAGTACTAAACTTAGTCTAGTATTTTTCTAAGTTTGAGTTGCAATTTATTAAAATAAAACGTATGAAACGTGTCGCGGTTATTCGAAACTGAACGAAACTCAATAAAGGAGAATTGTATACATGTATGTGTGAACAGAAAAGACAAAAAACAAAATGGCGGGAGCGAGGTTGTGCATGAAAGTAAAAGGCTATATTTGAAAATGTTAGAAGAAAAAGATGGCGGCATCCAAATGTGAGAGCAAAATAAAAATTTAGGTTTAAAATGAATATTTTTATTTTATTAAATTTATACATACATATATAAAAATATACATACATATATACATATTATATACGAATCTAAATTATATTTTAGTTAATTTTTTAATTATTTTTTATTATTACACAATTTGAAATTATTCTTTGTATTGTAATATTAAAAGTTTAAATAATTTTCCAAATAGGGTACTATGATTATTGCACATCAAGTTTATTATTTTCGCATTTGTTTTCTACCTAAAAACTTAAAACTGAACTAGAAATTAATTAATTTATGAAAACAATATTTGAATAGATATAAAATATATTTTGATGTAATTTTATTTAAATTAACGCACATCTTTAAATTTTTTTAACAAAATTTTATAAAATTACCAAACTCATGTCGTGAACATGAAAAATAAAAACAAACCATGTACATTACACGCTATACACATTCCTACGAAAGAAAAATTGCGGTAACACAGTATACAGCCCAAGTATAACAAAACGAAAGTAAAAATTGAGCATAGTATTTTCCTTCGTTTTCATCCAAAATTAACGAAAGTTAAACTTCACATTATAATGATAGTGTTTGTAACGTATATGTATACTGTGTTGTTACTACTGTATACTGTGTTACCGCAATTTTTCTTTCGTAGGAATGTGTATAGCGTGTAATGGTTTGTTTTTATTTTTCATGTTCACGACATGAGTTTGGTAATTTTATAAAATTTTGTTAAAAAAATTTAAAGATGTGCGTTAATTTAAATAAAATTACATCAAAATATATTTTATATCTATTCAAATATTGTTTTCATAAATTAATTAATTTCTAGTTCAGTTTTAAGTTTTTAGGTAGAAAACAAATGCGAAAATAATAAACTTGATGTGCAATAATCATAGTACCTATTTGGAAAATTATTTAAACTTTTAATATTACAATCAAAGAATAATTTCAAATTGTGTAATAATAAAAAATAATTAAAAAATTAACTAAAATATAATTTAGATTCGTATATAATATGTATATATGTATGTATATTTTTATACCGCAAATTTAATAAAATAAAAATATTCATTTTAAACCTAAATTTTTATTTTGCTCTCACATTTGGATGCCGCCATCTTTTTCTTCTAACATTTTCAAATATAGCATTTTACATTCATTCAACCTCGCTCCCGCCATTTTGTTTTTTGTCTTTTCTGTTCACACATACATGTATACAATTCTCCTTTATTGAGTTTCGTTCAGTTTCGAATAATCGCGACACGTTTCATACGTTTTATTTTAATAAATTGCAACTCAAACTTAGAAAAATACTAGACTAAGTTTAGTACTTAAGTACGAATATCGCCAGGAAAATTGAAAGTAAAAATACTTGGGAGTAGTAACAACACAGTATACATATACGCTACAAACACTATCATTATAATGTGAAGTTTAACTTTCGTTAATTTTGGATGAAAACGAAGGAAAATACTATGCTCAATTTTTACTTTCGTTTTGTTATACTTGGGTACTTCTGCGCGAGAACTGTCAGAATTCCAGCGAGATTTGAATACTACTACATATAACTTATTTTGAAAGCAAAAAACTTATTTGATCATGTAAACAAGCAATATACATTTGATCATGTAAACATGAAAAATTCAACAAATTATCAAATATTATCAATAATTTTCAAGCTTAATGATATTCCACTTAATTAATGACTATTAATACAATATTGTCTTAATAAATTAATTTAATTAATAGATTTTAGAGATATAAAAATATTATAAAGAGGGTTAATAGAGGTGTAGCTTGCATAAAACAATTGTAGCTTGCGCATTTCGCGCATCTCCAGCTACAATAATAAATTTTCATCGTGTTTTAATAACTCAAGACACATTTTTATGTTTTTATTTATTAAATAATTCATTAAAATTAATTATTTTTTGTGCATTTTTATTTTATTAATAAGGCCCTGTTCCAAACACCTACTTATTTGCTTATACCGACTAATAAGTCTGCTATCGAGGTGACTTAAGTGGGAACTATAGATAGAATAAAAAAAATAAAAAAAATAACGTAAGAGAGCGAGAGATAGGATTTAAATGTATACGACCATACTCAGAATAACAAAAATAAGAAGTTTAAAAGAAATTGCGTTTTAATTTTGCTGTCACGTAAAAAGAATAGCAGAGCGAAAATTTTCGTGCAAGAATAAAAAACTTAACAATTACAACAACAAAACTCAAACAAATTTTTGTGCGTTACAAGTAATATGCATTTTTATTATTTTATATATGGGAATTTGGAATAATTGGTGTATTTTATGTTTCCTATTTATAAAATATCCATGTACACATATACTAATATGAATATAAAATCAAAAATAATTTTCACTACACTGTATAATTGTATCTTTTTAAAGCAGACCTAAAAAAATAATTTATCGAATTGCGGTAATTTAAACCACATATAAATAATTTTTGTAATTTTAAACAAATATCTTTGTTGAGATATAATTCGTTTATACTCAAAACTATTGTAGTTTCACTCAATATTTTAGCAAATACATTAAAAAAATATTACATGAAATATAAGAATGAACTTAATATTTTAAGTAATCTATAGCCGAAAAGTCAAATTGGAATAATATTTTTTTGTCTTCGTTTCTTACGTTTTTCTGTTATTTTTTTTATTCTATCTATAGTTGGCCCTTTATTTTGAAAGCAAAAAACTTATTTGATCATGTAAACATGGAAAATTTAACAAATTATCAAATATTATTAATAATTTTCAAACATTAGTGATATTTCACTTAATTAATAACTATTAGTACAATATTGTCTTAATAAATTAATATAATTAATAGATTTTAGAGATATAATTTTTTTTTAGAGATATAAAAAGAGGATTAATAGAGGTGTAGCTTGCGTAACAAAAATTGTAGCTTGCGCATTTTTATGTTTTTATTTATTAAATAATTCATTAAAATAAATTATTTTTTGTGCACTTTAATTTTTTTATTTAATTATTAAATAAAAAATTCTTAAAACATTTGTAAACAGACGGTACGGAGTTTCAGAACTGATTACACGTAAAATAATTATTCCACTATTAATTAAGAGCCCAACTAGATGTTTCTTGGTCGCTTTGTAAAATTTTAAATACTTATGTAATAAATATCTGAGAAAAACCATCCAAAATTCACATCAAAACAAATATTTAAAGAATATTTCTTTTTTATAATTCTAAATTGCCGTTAAGCAATTAAAATGATATATAAATATTATTTATATTCGTTATTTTATTTAATTGTATGCATTAAAGTAATAAAATTATCGAATAAAATATTGGTTGAGAATTTTTCATTCTCTGTCAAAACAAGTAGGCAACACATTTCGAACGACTTTGCTTACTTATTTAAGATGGCGGTAAATAAGTAAATACGTTTGAAATAAGTACTCGTTTCGAAAACAGCCTAAGGCCGTGTCCCAAACACCGACTTATTTCAATTTATTGACTTATTTGACGCCATCTTGAATAAGTCGGTCAAGTCGTCCCAAACGATTTTGCTGACTTATTTTGACAGATATAGCAAACAACAAATGTTTTAGGAATTTGTTTTTTAATAATAAAATAAAAAAATTAAAATGCATAAAAAATAATTTATTTTAATGAATTATTTAATAAATAAAAACATAAAAATGTGTCTTGAGCTATTAAAACACAATGAAAATTTATTATTGTAGCTGAGATGCGCGAAATGAGCAAGCTACAATTTTTTTATGCAAGCACACCTCTATTAATCCTCTTTATATCTCTAAAATATTTTTATATCGCTAAAATCTATTAATTATATAATTTATTAAGACAATATTGTATTAATAGTTATTAATTAAGTGGAATATCATTAATGTTTGAAAATTATTGATAATATTTGATAATTTGTTAAATTTTTCATGTTTACATGATCAAATAAGTTTTTTGCTTTCAAAATAAGTCACCCCGATAGCAGACTTATTTGAATAAGTCGGTATAAGCAAATAAGTCGGTGTTTGGGACACGGCCTAAGGCTGTTTTCCAAACGGATACTTATTTCAGACTTATTGACTTATTTGACGCCATCTTGAATAAGTAAGTAAACCCATTCCAATTGAGTTGGCATACTTATTTTGACATCAACATGAAAACATTGATTGTTTTCATCGCAAAATTCTTCGAGGCATAATATTTTCGTTTACATTAATTTGTATTAATAAATTAACAATTATTGTATACATATTTATGCAATTAAAAGGGTTGGCGACACTTTAAAAAAGAAAAACTTAGAAATAATGTTTAAATCTATACAAAAATGTTTATATGATTTTTAGATATACGATTCGGCTGGATTTTTATATTTCAATTTTCGTTTAGACAGACAATCAAAGAAGTTCGAATGGGCCCCAGTTAATAGGAAAATATGTATATATTTTATGTAAATATATATTTTATGTCTGTCTAATCAGTATGTACTAATTGTTTCGTAAAGCTAGAATATATTAATACGCCGTGTGGTTTTGCTAGTTCTGTAGCTGACCTCAATTCATTTGTGTAAGACATGCATACATTACGAAATTAGGATGCTACATATATCTTTATGATAATCTTTTTTTTATCATAATTTTGATTTTAATCTACAAAGATCCATTCGTTATCTAGAAATAGTTATTATCAAAATTCTAAAAGTCATAAATTGATATAAATAACAACAAAAAATTGACAACCAATTAAGATTTTCCGGTTAGAAAGAGACAGAAAATAAGTCACCTCGCTAGCTTACTTATTTGAATAAGTTAGGTTCCACAAATAAGTATTCGTTTGGAAAACAGCCTAAGTCGGTGTTTGGAACAGGGCCTAACAAACTCGCCATAAAATAAAAAATAAAACAAAAAAATGTATTAACTAGTTATTTTTTTGTGTGAGCAGTGGTTTCTAAATAGGAAAACATATTTTCTGTGATATTTTCCGATTTTAATTTATTATGTTTTCCCTAAAATTAACTGCATTCATTAACTGCAACATTTTTAAATCTTTTTGGGCTTGATCCAAACATAATCTCCAATATAAACACTAGACAAGTTACCATTGGGTCTATTTTTTAATTAAACCCGAGCAAGGACGCTTGCCCTGGGTATTGTCACCGAGCACAGGTTGTGCAGTGCCAAATGATCCAGTGTGCATAGATTAATAATTTGGTTTTACATTGCATACTCTTCGTACACTGGCCAGTAAAATTTAAAAAACCGAGTATGCTCGGTGTAAGTTCAGTTCAGGCACAGAATACAAACAGAAGAGACATAATCCGATTTTTCTATGGAAAAATGTCGACCGTTTTTTTATCCTTGATTTGTATGGAAAAGAATAGAATATAGTGGTGAATAAAATTGTGCACTGAACTTTTTTACATTCAATAAGGGTATAGTCAAATTTTTTTTGGTCCACTTAGTAGCGTATATATATACTTTATAATATATGGTTCAGGGGCGGTATGTTGTACCATATATTAAATAACTTATATATAGGACGTGTTCTTTTTTTCTCTTAGCTTATCGCATTTACCGTAATTAGATTTTTTTGTTACGGCGTCGCTTTTGTCATTTTTTCGATGTTTTTTCGAAAAATTGCCTTTGTTTGTTTACTTTTTTGCTTAGACAACTAAGCTAAACAGTTGAAACAGTTAAATTTAGTTTTACTTTTTCACCAGCTGTGCTGATTTTCGAGTTTTTTTAACTAGTTTACTAAAACAGCTAACTTCACTCTTGTCTTATAGAAAAAAAATTTTGGAACACGATTTTACAAGGCGATGTCTTATATTGATACTATGTATTTAATGTTTAGTTGTACCATCACTTCGAATCGAAAAAAGTCGAATTTGTATCTTTTTTGCTTTCCGAAAATGATACAACATAGTCATACCGCCATTCGACTTTTTTCGAATTTCGATTCGAAGTGATGGTACAACATACCGCCCCAGAAATAAAAACACAGTGTGCGAAGTAAAATTACTCAGGGTGAACAAAAACAGAGCATTTTTTGACTGCGCACTGCTTGCTCAGTAGTGCGTTCACGAGTTACGTTAGGCGTTTTCGGAAATATCCCATGGTACCGGCGTTTTCGGAAATATCCCATAAAGTTACCAAATCTATTTCCGAACATGTAGAGTAACTTTAGGGTAATTTACTTTTAGTTGTTTTTTATTTTCTGTCTTTCTGTCAATTTGTATTAAATTAGTAGTGTCAGAAAAATTAAAGTACAAACTTTCAAAGCATAAACTGTTAAAAAAATACAACAAAACTGTACATATTTGTCAAAATACGTAATTGAATTTTGCTGAATATAAATATTACCACGCGAAATGTAAACTTACTTTTTGTATAGCCAGGGTAACTTTAGTAACTTTTGATACCAACAGTAAAAAAATTAAAATTATTCAGAAGTTACCATGGGATATTTCCGAAAACGCCTATTTAAATTTTTAAATATAAATATTAGGGTCGATTTATATTATCCGTTCCTTTCAGATCCGTTCCTTTCAGATTCAGACATCATCAATTTATACTATCAGATCAGATATTTTCATCGTATGGTTATCGTATATATTCGTATTTTTTGGTTACGTATAAAGTAAAACATAACTTATAAAAATCCAAAATGTTTTAGTAGCAATTTAATTTTTGTGTATGCAGGTTTGGGAAATAAAGTTTTTGATTTTCTTAAACTTAACCTAACCCCGGTAAAATAGTTCTTTTATTTTGGCCACAAAATGAATGATGACTATGACAAATAGCATACCTTTTACACATTGTTTAGGATTTAGAAGGCCATAAATCATTTTTCTTAAACCAATTGTATTAAATATTGATTTATTTAGAATCTAATAAAAGTTATTTCGAGCCTTTACGAACACAAACAAAAGTTATGACCATGTAAAGGCGAGATTTTGGGTAATTTAAAAGAAACTTAAAAATATCATCTCAGTTGATGATATTTTTAAGTTTCTTTTAAATGATGTGACACTTTGGAAATCTGTTCCATAGAATAAAAGCTTCCAAATGACCCATCCACACACCAAACACCCTGTATAAACGTTAAATAAGAAGAAAAAAATTTAAAGGAATCCAATAAAAAATATGAACACGTGTTTTATTGCTAAGTTCTTCAGATATAAAATCTAGGTATATGCTCCTTACTTTATTTTGCTTTAACATTTTTTTTTATATTTTATAGTTTATTAGACTAAAACAACTATAAAATATATGGGATAATTTAAAAGAGCATATAAGCAAAGTTTAGTGGTGACAAACATTAGCATACGATTGGCATGACGAGAATATAAACAAATATTATTAATTTGGTTCACACATGCTGCATGTATTCATATCTTTGGTTACGTATAGAATAAACGATAACAAAAAATCCAAAAATGTTTTTAGTAGCAATTTAATTTTGTTTTGATTGTTGTTGCTGGAATATATATAAATTCCACTTTCCTCGCTATTCTTTCGTATTTTTTCGCGTTCAGACATCAGATAAAACATTCTTTTCAACAATATTTATCTGAAACGGAAAGTAAAGGATCTGAACGGAACGGATAATATAAATACTTATATAGAAAACATATGTAACAATGTTTTTTTTTGTCTGAATCTGAAAGAAACGGATCTGAACGGAACGGATAATATAAATCGACCCTTAGGCGTTTTCGGAAATATCCCATGGTAACTTCTGAGTAATTTTAATTTTTTTTAATGTTGGTATCAAAAATTGCTCAAGTTACCCTAGCTATACAAAAAGTAAGTTTACATTTAGCGTGGTAATATTTATATTCAGCAAAATTCAATTACGTATTTTAATAAATATGTACAGTTTTGTTGTATTTTTTTTAACAGTTTATGCTTTGAAAGTTTGTACATTTATTTTTCTGACACTACTAATTTAATACAAATTGACAGAAAGACAGAAAATAAAAAACAACTAAAAGTAAATTACCCTAAAGTTACTCTACATGTTCGGAAATAGATTTGGTAATTTTTTGTCAGCAAGTTACCCAAAAGTTACTATGGGTTATTTCCGAAAACGCCTATTGTTAATGATTGCTGCGTTTATACCACAGCTAAATTGGCAATGCTAGCTGGCTGAGCTATGAAAATGTCGTGTTTATACCGTTGCTACAGCTGTCATTTGCGTTTAGCATTACTATTTTAGCTGTGGTATAAACGCAGCAAATGACAGCTCAAAATCGTTCACGAATCTAAATTGTAATAATGAACACGTGCGTTTTTCGTTACAAACGTCATTCTGAACACTACTCGCGACTGCCTCTACAAATGTCATTTTTAATGGTGTATAGGTATCATGATCGCCATTATACGTATTATATGTAGGTTTGAAAAATAATTTAAAGAACAAAATTCAATTTTTAATATATTTATAAAATCTGTTTTATGGATACAGATTATTTTGAGGCTCCATGATTTGTTACTCTTTATGTTATGAAGAAATTAGAAATTAACATTTTATTGTTTTCATTTGTTTTGACACTTGAGACAATCTCAATGTTAACTAGTACGTCATTTCTACAATGACAGTTGTTACATTATCACAATGTAAATCTCGTGAACGCACTCCAGGTTGAATTAAATAATAGATTACACGATTACACTATGTACAAGACTAGACTGCCTAGCTGCAATGTAAACCGAATAATAGATTGTAATTCTATGGAAGTAAATAATACAATACCATTACAATACCTGAAAAATGGATCTAAATTGTTGTCGCCTTTGTTTCAAAATGGAAATAAATTTGATTGATATATTTAGTGAATATGGAGTATCGCACAATGTACCTAAAATACTAGCGCAACACTTCTGGTTTGAGGTACTATTTGATTGTTTAATTTTTTTTTATATATATACCTACCTATGTCTAGAGTTGTCGATTTTATTTTTAGGTAAAGGAGGACGATAATTATAGCCATAAAATATGTCAAAGTTGCTGGAAACAAGTAGAATCTTTCCATTCGTTTTATATTCAGGTGTCACTCTTATATTCAGATGTTCAAGATTTTATTAAAACTGAAGTGGCAGAGGGCTCCGAAGCAATGAAACAAGAATTAACTTTTGCAGTTGTACAACATTCAAGCGCGAACTTAATAAATTCCAGAAATGTGATAATCACCGATGAAACTGATAAAATGAATAATGATAGTTTATTAGGAGATCGTGATAAGGAAAAGTTAGTGATTTCAGATTCAGAGGACTATCATAGAGGAACACCCGCCTCTAGCGAATCGAGTGAAAGTGAGTGTAAGAAATCGATTTCAAAACATAGCAAGAGGGCCTCCATATTAGCCTCCAGAAAATTGCGATCTGTGAAATCAAAGAATGACAAATCTGCGGAAGAAGTGGCTATGATTAAAAAAGAAGACCAAGAATTGCGAGAATACTTTAAAATGGGTTGTGATTTGTGTTCTTTTCAGTTCAGTGTATTCCAAAACGTCAAAACACACTACCGGGTGGCCCATCAAATAAATGGTTACCTCACATGTTGTAACAAAAAATTTTTCAAACGCTGGCATGCCCTGGAGCACATTCGTCGGCATTTAAACC
Organism: Nephrotoma flavescens; assembly: GCA_932526605.1. NCBI lineage: Eukaryota > Metazoa > Arthropoda > Insecta > Diptera > Tipulidae > Nephrotoma > Nephrotoma flavescens. The sequence continues at coordinate 101,256,098 of OW052222.1, read as the reverse complement.
CAGATGCTTTTAAGTAAACAAATATTTAAGAAAAGTATTACCGACAAAATAAAGTTAAAATTTTGAAATTTATATTTTAGATGTGATATATGCGATAAAATCTACATAGATAAAAGGGGGCTTCAGACCCATATGTACCAACATTTACCTTCTGAAGAAAAGCCATTTAAATGTCAGAAATGTCCTAAATCGTTCGCAAAAAATTCTTTATTACGGCAACATCAAATTCGTCATGTTACTGAAGAGGAAAAAACATTTTGCTGTGATGAATGTGGAAAAGCGTAAGTTATTTACCAATATGTATTCTCTTATTTTTTATGCGGATATCTAGTTTCACACATTATAATTTCAGGTTCGCGTCAAATTGTTTATTACAATTTCATAAACGTGGCGTGCACGAAGGAGCATTTATTCATGTATGTGAAATATGTGCAAAATCATTTAAAAGTAAATTATTTTTTGAAAATCATATGAAAGCTATTCATAGCCAAGTCGTCCTACCGAAGGTCCAGTGCCAGACTTGTGGTGCCTGGTTAAAACATGAGCATAGTTTAAAAAGCCATATGCGAAGACATGATGATGCAAATAAAACGTATATTTGTAATATTTGTGGGAAACAAGCTCCAAATCGAGGCGCGCTACAAAGTCATAAAAAGTATACACATTTAATAGAACGATGCCATAAGTGTACAATATGCGACAAAGCATTCAAAAAATCAGTAACTTTACGAGAGCATATGACATTGCATACCGGAGAAATTTTATATAAATGTCCGCATTGTCCGAAAACATTTAATTCATCGGCTAATTTACACTCTCATCGCAAAAAAGTTCATACTCAAGAATGGGAACAAACCAGACGTACAAAAATAATTAACTACAACGAAAAAGTATCAACTTATAGCCATGAATCACTAGTTTGTAGTTAAATTGGTAGACTAAAATATAAAGATGTAATACTAAAATAAATTGCTTGAACGCTCTTGGGTCATTATTATTATGTGTTATTATGTACTTTTCAATTACAAATCAAAAGCTTAATTATTTTAATAAATTTAAGAGGTTTTAAAACTTGATTACTTTTGGTTTCGAAAAACAAAAAGTAGGTGAGCACCTTACCAGAATCTACTTTAAGTAAATTCTGACCTTACTCATAGGATTTCTTAAACGTTCCTAAATTATAGGATTTTGCCATAAGGATCTGCATAGGAACAAGATTCAGAATCAGATTTAACTCGTATCTCAATTGTTTTACTAGTGGAGCCTTTTTACGTTTGTGCATACCACTTAAATCGTTTTCACCATCGTCGTCATCAACAGAAGTGAATAATTTTTTCCCTAACATTCTGCGCACCCCTTTTAAAGCCGTAAAACTTATTTGCCTATTACCATCTGTTTCACCATCATTAGTACCAGCGGCCAAATTCCGGTTCGGTGGTAAATTTACCATTATGGTTTTTATTAGTCGAAAATATGCAATTGGTATAAAAACCCAGAAAAGCGATTCCTGTTAAATGACTGAGAAAATAAAACCCATAACTAATGTCAAAAAACACCATAAGAATTTTTTTCATGAGAATTGGTTGGTTTTGTATTTTCCAATTAAAAAAATATTATTTTGATAGTGGTAAATCAAGATTTATTTTATATTAAGTATATATTGAAACATAAGTGGATATAAAGATGCCAAATCACTTACAGCAGCCCTAATCCTACAAAATTTCTACAAAACATTAAATATTCCGACCACTTATCAAAAATTCCAGCTGGGCACGGATCATCCGTTTCCTTGTATAATTTGACAACGATAGTAATTCCCTTTACATAGAGATTCAATGGCATCGTTAATTTCGTGTATCGCTGAGATATTGGACCGCGCTTACTACATATCCCTTTTCGATGCACTGGTAGTCGTACGCTTTATAGGTGGTTCTCCAAAATCCATACGGTGAAACGGCGACGTGGTATTCAGTCAACTACTTTCCTTTCGTTCGGTTTTAGTTAGGATTTACGATTATAATTCACCCATAATTTGTGGTAGCAGAATATTTCCGATTGTATCTGATACGGAACTTTTTACATTTTTTACTGAAAATAGAATTAAGTTAAAATTCAATTAATTTTGTAATTTATTTTGAATATTTCTTACAATCATTTTGCAGTATATTATATATACATATTTATATTTTATGTATTTTGATATGTTTGCTCATCGCAAGAAAAACAATTTCTGCCAAAATATAGCCCAATAAACCAAAAAACGTAATTTATTAAATGTTTCCCAGGTTAAAACCCATTTGTTGAACCGGAATCGAAAATTTTATGGTAATGGTAAATGACTGGTTGAAAAAAACCATTACCATTTCCCATTACCATTTATCATTAAACCGGAATTTGGGTGCAGGGGCGGTATGTTGTACCATCACTTCGAATCGAAAAAGTGAAAGTTGTATCATTTTTGCTATTAGAAAATGATACAACATACCGCCACTCGACTTTTTTCGAATGTCGATTCGAAGTGATGGTACAACATACCGCTCCAGGGCGCATATTCTTGAAATTCGTACGAAAAAAAAAACGTATATGATTTTTTTCGATTAAAAAACTTGCATGAAAAATTCGATTACTTACAATTTGTCGGTTCATTTTTCGCAAGTGTTTTAATTACTTTTATTTTCGTGTATATGATTTAGTATAAAATGAAACAAGGTTTTGTGTGATCTCATATAAATTTTTTCGACAAATTTTATTTTAAAAAAGGGAATCAATGCACAGTAACCACACCAAGCGGACATTTTTTTCATTAAAAAAGTTTAGCTAAGACAACAATTTTGCGTGACATCAAACGTTTCATGAACAAAATTTTACGAAGTTTAAATTTTTTATCGATCTTTATTTTCGACTATTTGCACATTCAGGGCTGGGATGTTCTAACATCACCATTTTCCGATATTTTATCGAAGTATACGTCTCTTTCATCTAGAATTAATTTAACTTCTGTTTCGTTTATCAATTATTTCTTCTCTATTGCTGTCACAACCTACTAGAATATATTTGAACAATATCTATTTCACTTATTTTCATTCTACAATCGAAAAACAATTATTTGGTGATAGAAACACAGTAGAAACATCACAATGTTGCAATCTAGCAGGCTGGTAAATAATATAAAAATTGAAACAGAGATAAATTTTATTCTACAGAAACGAGAAATAAACTTCGATAAATTATCGAAACATGGTGATGTTAGAACATCTCAGCCCTGGATGCACGTTGATGTATGTACCAGTGCTGCCAGGTCGTGGGAAATTTTCCCTTTTGTGGGAATTTCGTCTCTCGTGCGGGATGAAATGGGATGAGGGAAAAATACAGGAAAATTGGGTGAAATTGAACCAACATAAAAAAAAATATTTTTCTAAAATATGTAGTATAATTTTCGATTTTCGAATAGTTCATTTAAAATAATTTCCATAACATCTTTCCATATAAAGTCGTATTCATACAACGGATGGAAGTCCGGGATTCTTCCAGTCTCGGGCGTGAAGTTAGTAACTTATTTGATTTTTGCTCTATATTTGGTCGCAAAAATCAAAGTTACTAACTTCACGCTTGAGATGGGAGGGGTCCCGGACTTTCGTCCGTCGTATGAATAGGAATGTACAAACGAATATCTGTTAAGAATTATTATTTTCAAGTTATTATTTCCATTATGTACTTGTTAATTTTTATTTAAATTAAAAGAATGTTTTTTGTGTAAATATCAACTGTTATTTTTGAAGTTACTTCTTTTTTCAAACTAGTTTGTAATAGATTTTTTTATTGCTAATTTAAAATCTTATTTTATATTTAGCCACAAAACTTTTTTGTATTATTTTATTCTGCAATCTCTAAAATATAATTTAAACTAAAATCTACATCTCAAAAATGGCCTTAAATTATTTTGTTTCATTTCTATTAATGTTAAAGTTTTTTCACCGAAATAAATTTTGTTGCAAAATGAGTCGCAATTAAAATCGGTTTATTGGTAAACGGGGAAAGAGACGAAAAGAAGGAACTTCAAAAATAATCATGAGTGGAACGGCGGAATGAATGTGATATTATATTATAATTATTTTATTAAATAAATAATTTTACAACAGCCATTTTTCTTTAAATTAATTTATTTAACCTTATTTGTGTATATTTATTCTACAATACAGGTATACTCTGGAAAAGTATAGTTTGGAAAACTTATACATAGTTAGAAAACTGCCCTATTTGTTTTGGCGTATTGTAAGTTGTTTGGTATTTGTTTAGGCATTTTCACGTTGGATAAAATTAGTGAAAATTTTAAATTTACTTGTGGGGAAAATGTGGGAAATTTTGAGTACATCTTGAGGGGAGAAAGGGATAATTTACTATACTTGTGGGAATTTGGTTTTTCAAAACCTGGCAACACTAGTATGTACATACATACATACTTGTTGAATAAAAACGTAAACAAGAAGCAAGGATGAACTTTGAATTTTATCAATGGTTTTTACTTTTCGTAAAATATTGTTTTTTTTTTGTTTTGTGTCCTTTTAAAACAAAATTATGTTTTGTGTCCTATATTACCTACATATGTACCTTAATGAATGAACTGTGAAAATGTTTCATGATACGATATACTTCATTAGAAAGAAATTATTGTAAATAAGACTTATTGTTATTGTTTTAAATTTAACCAAAATAATTTTTTCGAGTTATATGCAACATAGTTATTCGTATTATTAAGCGATAATTTGTTAATCCGTGGCTAATTGATAGTAGGGATAATAAATATCTAGATTATAATTTTTTAATTTTAAAACTAAGGAAGCATACACGTGCTAATTTTATCTTGTCCTTATGAGGGTGTATTTTAAAAACGCATATGAAGAAAATCGACCTTGAACTAGTTTATGAACTAGACATTTTTGTTTTATAAACTTTTTCTTAGGCCCTTTTCCAAATACCGACTTATTCAAATGTCACCGTGCGAGGAGACATTTGAATAAGTATGTCTACACAGAAATGTCTCCAAAAATGTGTCTTGACTAAATGTAATCATCGAGCAATAAATATGTAAGAGAAATCAAGTAGTGCAAATTTTATAAGCCAATTTTTCCGAGGTTAATCTTATTTTATAGTTTTAATATATTTTTATACACAAATTAACTAGAAGGAGGAACTAGAAGAAACTCGCGTTTGTAGTTGATAAATTTGAATTTAGCTTGATTTCGGTTTTAATAGAAATATGGAAATGGGAATTGAAGGAAGACGAACAAATATTAATATACAAAATAATTATTTATTTTTGCTTTTTAGATGAATGAATTTTTTATTTTTTCCTATACATTACATACCGTAAAACAATTTTTGGATTTATGGCCATAAAAAGACCGAAAATTGACCATTCGTCCGTAAGGGACGAAATAAGTCAATTGTCGGTCAATTGTTCAGTCATTTGTGCGTCTAATCCTTGCCAGAAAAGAGACGAACATTTAGAGACAGTTCTGTCGCAGCTGATTCGACCGACATTTGACCATTACAATTGGCTAACAAATTACGGACGAATACGCTTCGTAAAATCAGACCGGCTTTTGTAACTCATAATGGACAGACAAAAGGCATAAAAACGGGTAGGTCTTTTGACGGTCATTTCTTATAAATAATAGAGAGACGAAATTGACTAACATTTGCTAGACTGTTTTGGGGCACATTGGTAAGCCAGTTTTTTATGGTTTTCAGGTTATAATTTTATAGAATACATTATTACATAAAAAACTTAAGCACATCATTTATTTTCATTTTATTTATTCTGTATAAAAATACATTTTTGTACGACTACAATATAATAATACATTTTTTAATTTAAACAAATATAATAATCGAAAACAACAAAATCAACAAATATTATTTAAATCAATAAAAATAAAATTACCTTAAAATTTGTAAGAAAAGGTTTTTCTGAAAAATTCATTTCAAATAAAAATTCATTTAATCCATCTAATATTATTGTATCTTAAATGTACTAGATACCTTAACCTTCAACCGTCTATTGTATCTTAAATATAAAATTAATTCACCATATTTTAATTTAATCTTAACTAAATTTAATTCACTATTATTAACTTTCAGCACACAATGTTTTATTATTCGATTTTTTTTTAATTACAATATTAATTTAAATTATTAAAATTATTACACCTAAACACCACACTTTCAACTTTTTAAAATTTGATATTACATATATGGTAAATTTAGTTTAATAATAATTTTTCCCGAACACAAACTATTAATTTTTTGTTGCGCGCACCACGTATACTTTGTAATTGAGGAAAAAAAAATAAAACGTGGCGATGAACAATTCTAAGTGGAAAATGTCCCTAATTTGTAAGTTGTATTTATCCCAAACTACGGTCGAATTCGTCTCATTTGAATTGCATAACTCTACTACCTTTTCCCTCTTCCGTATTTACATTCCCATTGCCAGTCTGTTTCGTCTCTATTTTGTACTTAGTATTTCAATTGATAGTCGTCTTCGTCTTTTATTTAATTTTCCTTCCTAATTTAACTCAAGTTTGCTTTTTCTTTTACTAATTGATTTTTATTTCGATTCTGGTTTCCAACAAAATGCTAATTCGGATTCTTTTAGTACAAATTTAATTTTTTTTAATGTATGAGTTGGACATTTCCGTCTCTAACACGATATTTCGTCTCTTCTAGAGACGGAAACGTCGCAATGGACGAAAATTGTTTTACGGGGCGTGCAATAAACTTTTATTTAGTACGTACACACATTCAAATAATTTTTGTTTTGAAAATGACGTAAAAGTCGAATATATAAATGTATTGTTTGTCCAAAATTATTTTTCTTTAAATATTAAAAACAGAAAAACGAAATTTAAAATTACTTTTCTTTTATTTTTTACGTTGATCGTGTACTCTGGACTACAATTTATTGTAATTTATTGTAATGCTACAAATTACAAGATGTAATATTAATAGTATTAAAAAGCAAGTAGCCAGTTTCTTAACGATTTAAGTAAGAAATATTGGCAAACTAAAAAAACCTTAAATTCTTAATATTTCTTAGCGGTTGAACAGATGATTGAGTTACGTAATGATATCTGGATATTTGATCCTTAAAATTATTGCTGATTACGAAAAATTTATCGAATGAATAATTTCAACTTAGTTGGTTTAGGTGGGTTTATTTCACTGTGTATACATAGATCTCGAATACACCAGACTTGATTTCTAAAGCGAAAAATTAAAGTTACTTGTCTTTTGGTAAAACTTGTTATGCACAATCAAAAATCATAATTCCTGCGTAAATTTCAGAAAACCAACAAAATCAACCCTTGTTGAAAATTTAATCTTTAAATTTATTTAAAACTTTATTCTTTAAATCTATAACTTTTTAACATCAGTGCAAAAATTGAAAAAGCTCCCGTGGAAGCTGCCACTTCTGGTACACAGATTTCCAAATTTCGCAATTAATACAAAAATGTTAAGTTTAAAGATTTATTCAGAATAGTAAATCCGAATGAGCTATATAGATGTCGAAGTTTGGTGTAATAAAGTTTTATTTTAGAAGAAGTCATCATTTCCGGTAAAAATTAAAAATTAACCAAACTAATGTATTTGGAATATATTTTATGAGCCAATAATAGTATTATATATAAGGTTTTTATTGGTATATGACTCAGATTTTAAAACCAAAATAATTAATTGCTAAGCTTTCGATGTCAAGTCGTATACATACGTCGGATGGAAATCCGGGATATTTACATCCGAGATTTTTTTTCAATTTTTTTCAACTCTTTTGTATGAAAGTGTTGTATAGTTTACGTGATGTAATTGGTTAAAACGATGAAATAGAAAATCTCGGATTTTTATCCGACGTATGTATACGGCTTCAATTTGGCATCATTATCAAAGCTAAACTTCAAATTAATGTGTTTGAAATTAAATTTACGAGGATGCTCGATTTTTAAATGTAAATAAAACATGTGTGAGATGTTCACTCAATTTTTTTTTTCGATTAAATCTCGCTGAATTTGCTGGATGGCGTTCGTTATGTTTACTTTGAGGGCATCAATATTATTTGCGGTTTACTCACATAGACCTGCGATTTAAGACCGGTGTGAAGTTTTTGAAAACTTTTAAATTTTTAGAAACTTTTATAATTTGGACAGAAATTTACGCGAGTGTACAAAACTAATTATTTTAGACATAATTTCGATTTTAGACAGATATTTGCAGACGTGTACATTTCTAAAAAATGGAAATACAAAAAAAAATTGCTTATAAAAAAGATCAAATTTATATTTTTCATATACTTATTAAACTTTACAGAAATTACTTTTATCATCAGAAATATGGTTTATGCAATTTTTGTATGAAAGGATGTCGTTATAGCTTATGGTAAATTACACAAATCTCAGAGATTGGTTCCCATAGTGGCTATATAGGTTTGAAAGGGCATACATAATGGAGTTAAAATCACGCCATTTCGAAATGAGCCGTAGGGCTCTCGTATATAGTTTTTGAACATTCATGCCACGCCATCCGCGATTTTTGGTTCCAGGTCGAAATTGCATATTTTAAAACGGAATTTTTAAGAGCGGCATTTTTCAAAACTGCATATTTCAAAACGGCATAGGTACAAAATGGCATTTTTCAAAACTTAAAAAAAAACATTTTCAAAACTGAATATTTCAAAATTGCATATTTCAAAACTACATAGGTACAAAACGGCATAAGTATAAAACGGCATTTTTCATAAGGATACACTGAAAAAAATCTTGACCATTAATTTATGAATCTCGTTCATTAAATCAATTTCATACTATTTATGTCGAATTCATCACATTGTATTAATGCAATCGTGCATTAATACAAAACCACATAAATAAAATTTTTCGTAAAGATTATTGCGTTAATTAAGAATCCAAATCATTAACTTTTTTTAAATTTATTTTATGTAGAATAGTATCCATAATATTTATAAATTTACCGCTAAAATTCAGACCATACAAATTTGTTCGTTATACTTATGAACAAGAGTTTAAACATTTATTATTAATTTTTTTAATATTACGAGAGTAATTTAGTATACAAGAAGTAAGTTTTAATATGTGTGAACAGAAGAATATAATTTACAATTTTTACATTTTATTGAAGTTTCCCACTACAAAATTCTTTAAAATCAGAATCACAAGTAATTCCAATTTTATCATGAAAAGCTGAATTTTAACTCAATTAAATCATTTTAATATTTTAACGATTAATCAAACGTCCTTTAACCTTAATCTAATGGAACTTAGGAGTATATCCTCTATCCGGTCGCAAGTTAATTATTTGCGATCAGAAATATGGTTACTAGATTTAGTTTGCCATGCCAATTGACAATTTTTTCTATATTTAGATTTGTTTTGCGATTGTAAAGTAGAAATCCACGAAAAGACTGCTACGCCTTTTCCGAGGTCGCAGTCTTTTTATGTATTTCTACTTAACAGTCGCAAAACTAATGTAAATTTAAAAAAGATGTAAGGATTTGCATGGCAAAATAAATCTAGTAACCCTATTTCTGATAAAATAATTAACTTGCGACCGGATATAGGATATACCCCTTAAAGTAATACATTTTAAGCTTAGTACTCAGTTCAAAGTGAAATGAAATTTTAACGCGGTCTCCAAAAATCTATTTATTTTCGCGTGAAATAGAAATGAAATTTTGTTTGGAGAATTTTTAATTTTAACGGATAAATTTGTAAACATGCATAAATTAATTTCTTTATTTTACGTAAAGAATTTAAATTAAATTGACTTTAATTAAAATTTATGAATTTGTGGTCTTAAAAAATTTGTTTTTTGCCAAAAACAAACAAATGTCAAAATTTCGCGTGAAAATAATGTGCCGAGACATTATTTTCACATGAAAATAATTTGGAGAGTTTATGCGCGCCATCTTTGATGTATTGACAAAGTATACATATACGCACCACTACTAAAGTATTAATTCTTCGACTTTTTTCTAATATTTCAAAGGCAAATACGATAGCTCAATTTTGAGTTTCGTCTTGTTATACTTGGGTTCTTAGTCTTTTTTGTAATATTTTGAAGGCAAATACGATAGCTCAATTTTGAGTTTCATCTTGTTATACTTGGGTATACCCAAGTATAACAAAACGAAAGTAAAAATTGAGCATAGTATTTTCCTTCGTTTTCATCCAAAATTAACGAAAGTTAAACTTCACATTATAATGATAGTGTTTGTAGCGTATATGTATACTGTGTTGTTACTACTGTATACTGTGTTACCGCAATTTTTCTTTCGTAGGAATGTGTATAGCGTGTAATGGTTTGTTTTTATTTTTCATGTTCACGACATGAGTTTGGTAATTTTATAAAATTTTGTTAAAAAAATTTAAAGATGTGCGTTAATTTAAATAAAATTACATCAAAATATATTTTATATCTATTCAAATATTGTTTTCATAAATTAATTAATTTCTAGTTCAGTTTTAAGTTTTTAGGTAGAAAACAAATGCGAAAATAATAAACTTGATGTGCAATAATCATAGTACCTATTTGGAAAATTATTTAAACTTTTAATATTACAATCAAAGAATAATTTCAAATTGTGTAATAATAAAAAATAATTAAAAAATTAACTAAAATATAATTTAGATTCGTATATAATATGTATATATGTATGTATATTTTTATACCGCAAATTTAATAAAATAAAAATATTCATTTTAAACCTAAATTTTTATTTTGCTCTCACATTTGGATGCCGCCATCTTTTTCTTCTAACATTTTCAAATATAGCATTTTACATTCATGCACAACCTCGCTCCCGCCATTTTGTTTTTTGTCTTTTCTGTTCACACATACATGTATACAATTCTCCTTTATTGGGTTTCGTTCAGTTTCGAATAATCGCGACACGTTTCATACGTTTTATTTTAATAAATTGCAACTCAAACTTAGAAAAATACTAGACTAAGTTTAGTACTTAAGTACGAATATCGCCAGGAAAATTGAAAGTAAAAATACTTGGGTATTTCCATCTTTTGAGCAATAATCTTAGTCGTACCAACATATATACTGTTTATTATACTGTTTATATTGGAGGTTGAACCCAGGTTCAACCTGGGTTCAACCTCCAATATAAACACCAAAAGTTAACTTGGAGTTAACTCGACTCAATCCAAAAAATTTCTTAGGTCGAGTTAACTCTGGTTAATATAAACGCCCAGAGTCGAGTCGAAAAACAACAACAACAAAAAATCAATAAATTTAAAAATAAAAATGGCGATTTTTCATATTTTTCTTGTACGAGCGCGTCGGTGGTTAAATTCGGCGGCATATTTTTGTGTTTTTTTCGTTTTTTATTTTATTTTTTTTAAAATATTTTTTTATGTAACTAGTTCGAAAGAAAAAGTTAGAATGATTTTTTGAAGGAGAAAATTAGAATGATTTTGACATTTATAACCTGGTTTCGACTCAACCTTAAGATAACTCTCCAATATAAACACTAGAAGTTAACTTCAAGGTTAACCTGAAGATAACTAAAAGTTGACTCGACCTAGGTTCAACCTCCAATATAAACAGTATATATATTGGAGGTTGAACCTAGGTCGAGTCAACTTTTAGTTATCTTCAGGTTAACCTTGAAGTTAACTTCTACTGTTTATATTGGAGAGTTATCTTAAGGTTGAGTCGAAACCAGGTTATAACTGTCAAAATCATTCTAATTTTTTCCTCCAAAAAATAATTCTAACTTTTTCTTTCGAACTAGTTACATAGAAACATATTTAAAAAAAAAATAAAAAATCGAAAAAAAACACAAAAATATGCTGCCGAATTGAAACACAGATGCGCTTATACAAGAAAAATATGAAAAATTGCCATTTTTATTTTTAAATTTATTGATTATTTTTTGTTGTTGTTTTTCGACTCGACTCTGGGCGTTTATATTAACCAGAGTTAACTCGACCTAAGAAATTTTTTGGATTGAGTCGAGTTAACTCCAAGTTAACTTTTGGTGTTTATATTAGAGGTTGAACCCAGGTTGAACCTGGGTTCAACCTCCAATATAAACAGTAACAAAAAATAACCGGAAGTATGAGCAATAATTTTGCTCAAATATTTGTTGTTATTGTTTATTTTTGACATTTTTTGAATGAATTTGTTAGGTTATCGCCTTAGATAATTTTATTTAAAGTTATATAAAATAAATGAAATAAATATGCGAAATGCATTTAAGTGAAACAATTAGGATGAGAAATAAAAATTTTATTTTGTTACAAACTGTTGGGCTATAAATTATTTGATAATTTGTGTGTATAAAACCGAATATTCCTCCTGTTTACACGAGAGTTGAATTCAACACAAATTTCTTCGTTCCTTTCCCCCTTGCCTATAATCTAAAATTTTTTTTGCGTACTTTTTCAACACGAATTTTAGGTGTTGAACGAATTGTAATTTACTAACACAAACAGAAAAGCTATAAAAAAAAATTTGGGGCCAATTTTTTTTTTTTCTGAAAACAGGTTTCATTTTCAATTTGTCTTTCGTTCGCAAAACATAAAAACATCTACCGAACATAAAAAATAAATATTTATGTAGTTGCGTTGGGTTTTCAACAAAAAAATTATTTTTATTTTTTTTTGTATAACGTAATTAATTCCTAAATATCAATTTATTTTTTATAAAAAATATAATAACAAATTTTATAAAGTAAAAATTATTTATTGAGCCAATAATAACTATAATAAAGTTGGTAATTGTTTAGGGCTCGTTTTTATTTTAAATAAAGTAAAACAAATTTAAAGACTGAGCTTTCGATGTCTCATCGACATCATTTTCAAAGCTAATGAAAATTTTTTTATATAAATTTCTTAAAAACAAATATAAAAAGCCTATACAGTAAATACAATTTTTTCAAATAGCAAATACAAAATTTTATAAACTATAATTATAAATTATTGTAAAGCATTGCTGTGCATTGCATAAAAAATATTAATCAAAATAGCTAATAAGTAGCTGTCAATTTGTTTTAAAAATTAAAATAACTTTTATTATTATTTATTTTTTTAACAACAGTTTGTTTTCAAAATTATCGTTAATGTAAATTACACAAAAAAAAAATTTTTGTATAACACAACCAAAAAAATATACGAATAAATTGACAACCGCTTTTACGATGCTTCTCCGAAGAAATTCAATATGAAATGAAAATAATTTTACACATACATAAGTAAATAACATAAACTACGTTTTACCGTGTGAACGCAAATGTTGAATTATGATTGTTGAATTACTCTTCGTCTAAACAGGCCCATTGTGTATTTGTAATCCCCAGAGATAATTTTATTCGATTAAATTAAAATAAAGCCCCATCTAATCGTAAACAAAACAGAAATTGCAAACAAAAAATACAAAACAACAGAAAATATATCGCACATCCTCTTAAAAACTGTCAACACAAAAAAAACCTTTGACTATACATTTATATGGACTGATAATTCCTAACTTCATAGGTGTAGCCAACATATACACTACCGCTGTCGCTTACCTGAACGGCGAATGAGCGCACTAAAGAGTTCGTTATTTTTTTCTTAAATATTTGAAATTAGTTTAGAATAAAAAACATTATGAAATTGTCCCAAAAAATGGATGTATTTTGACAATTTTTCTCTTACATAATTTTTGTATTCATATAATGTGAATTGTTTTCCGATTAATCTTATAATAAAATACCCAAGTATTTTTACTTTCAATTTTCCTGGCGATTTTCGTACTTAAGTACTAAACTTAGTCTAGTATTTTTCTAAGTTTGAGTTGCAATTTATTAAAATAAAACGTATGAAACGTGTCGCGATTATTCGAAACTGAACGAAACTCAATAAAGGAGAATTGTATACATGTATGTGTGAACAGAAAAGACAAAAAACAAAATGGCGGGAGCGAGGTTGTGCATGAATGTAAAATGCTATATTTGAAAATGTTAGAAGAAAAAGATGGCGGCATCCAAATGTGAGAGCAAAATAAAAATTTAGGTTTAAAATGAATATTTTTATTTTATTAAATTTGCGGTATAAAAATATACATACATATATACATATTATATACGAATCTAAATTATATTTTAGCTAATTTTTTAATTATTTTTTATTATTACACAATTTGAAATTATTCTTTGATTGTAATATTAAAAGTTTAAATAATTTTCCAAATAGGTACTATGATTATTGCACATCAAGTTTATTATTTTCGCATTTGTTTTCTACCTAAAAACTTAAAACTGAACTAGAAATTAATTAATTTATGAAAACAATATTTGAATAGATATAAAATATATTTTGATGTAATTTTATTTAAATTAACGCACATCTTTAAAATTTTTTAACAAAATTTTATAAAATTACCAAACTCATGTCGTGAACATGAAAAATAAAAACAAACCATGTACATTACACGCTATACACATTCCTACGAAAGAAAAATTGCAGTAACACAGTATACAGTAGTAACAACACAGTATACATATACGCTACAAACACTATCATTATAATGTGAAGTTTAACTTTCGTTAATTTTGGATGAAAACGAAGGAAAATACTATGCTCAATTTTTACTTTCGTTTTGTTATACTTGGGTGTTTATGATTTTCTAATATTTCACATTCCATCACATGATGATCGAATGATTGAAATATTAGGTTACAATTTAAATTATTAAAGCTATTTAAAACTATTAATTGATAACAATTTTTATTTTTTATTTTATTTTCTAATTTTAATCTACCAATTACTTTCTGCACTACTTCACATATCTTAGCCTTTACTTTTTATTTTGATGAATGACGAAGCATGCCGCTCGCATTCATTAAATGAATTGTAATACTTTTAGCAACAATCACTTTTGACAAAAATCACTTATATTTCTATTGCCAACAATTAAAAATAACAGTATTTACTACAACGCAGCTATTCCAATTCAGAATTAGATATATGGGGTTGTTGTTGTAAATTTACCAAAGAAACACGACAATAAATTCCTATTCAGAATGGGAATTACTTGCACCAAAGAAAAACCACAATTATATTGATATGTTTGACAGTAATTTACCGCCTGTTTTTAGTTTTTGTCGCAAAGTAAACGACGTCGCTACTGGACATGTAGGCTACACTTTATTTTTGAAAATGATATGGAATTGACATTGATTAGCAGTCCATATTAAATCTATAGTCAAAGAAAAAAACAGTTCTGAGATAAATGCATTTTATTTTTTTTTAATTCCTAACGTTACTGTGATGATGCTGAGATTATTCATTATTAGCTTTATAAAATAAATAATCAAGTATAGCAATTTGAAATGCATTTATCACAAAACTGTTTTTTGTGTTATGACATTTCTTTAAAGGATGTGCGATATGACAACCGTAGACAAATTTTTTGAGCAAAAGTTGGGAAAAAAGCCAGTTTTTTTTTATCTCGTTCCGTGAACCCACACTCAACCAATTCATAAAATCAATTTACCGCGCGTGTAAACATTTTTGCGTTATCGGTAAATTGGGCACAACACCAAATGCAATTTTTCAATTATTGCATTTGCAACGGTCATTTACCTATGCACAAGTATAACGTATAATCAAAATACGTTCATGAACATATTGGAGTTCATTTAAAGTATTCTAATGGGAATGATATTTTTTACACTATTTGCCGTAGGCACCTGGCGAAACACACTTACACCTTAAACACTTGTATTTTATTCCGCAAAATTAGATTTTTGATTATTTTAATTAAAAGTGTAGATACTTCTGATGATGACCTAACAAGTCGAAATCGATCGAGTGATTTTTTAAACTTTTTGAACAGATTTTTTAATTAAAATAGTCAAAAATCTAATTTTGCGAAATAAAATACAAATGTTTAATAAAATGTGTTTATTTAGTCTAATGGGAATGAATTATGTTACCTTTAATTAAATGAACCCTAAAAGAAAATGTAAAAATAAAAACATTACGGTCACATTTTACGCGCAATCTCGAAATCAAAATAAAAGTAAAAAGGTAACTTAGTTTTAAGTTAGATTAGATAAATAAAAAAAAAGATTTATAACAAATTAAGACAATTTTATATTTTATGTTTACTTTGATTGTTTGATTAATAATAAAATTAATAAAATATGTTAGTAGTATAAAAAAAATGAATTCAATAATAATAATGTTTAAATTAAAAAAAAAATGTAATAAAAAAATTTGTGAGATTGCGTTCCCCGCCCAAATCAATTCCATGCCATAACTACTACGCGTTAGGGCTACAACTTATTTAGTTAAGAAGGAATTATCGCACACATATTTAGCTTTGGACTATAGTGATTCGGTTCGTTTTTGTTAAATCCTCCCAGCCGGCGAAGAACTACTCTATCTCAAGTGTGCGAGGGAATCGATATTACTACGGTAAAACCCCATCGTTACAATCACAAATCGTTTTTTAAAAATCAAATATTCAAATTTATTATCAGTATAAGGAAGAATTAATAAATATTGTTAGAAGTTCAAAGAATAAAACTATTTTTTATTTATAACTAATTAAAGTGATAAGTTTATTTAAAACAATTTTATACTCGAATAACCGTTTACGCCTTTGATGTTTATTCTCATATACATATGTATTTACTTAATATTTATTAATTATTAAATCTATTGAATTAAGTATTTTCAGGTTAGAACAGTGATAAAAGGCGAGATCGCCTTTGCCTTAAAAATATGCTGTCTATATTTGCAAATACAGCATCAGCTTTTTGCGATGCATCGACTTTAAAGTGTAAACCTTTCAAAGCATAGTAATCAGCTAGTGGTTTAGTCTGTTTATGGTACGAATCTAATCGTTTCTTCAAAGCTTCAACATTGTCGTCACTTCGGCGAATTAATAATTCACCAGTAATATCATCTTTCATCGGAAGCATTGGCGGGGCAAATTCCTCGTGGTACGAACGTCCACTTTGCTGGTGAATTAAACGTCCTGTAATGCGTCTGACAAGGAAACTATCATCAATTCCAAATTCAATAACAGCATCTAGAGCAGTGTTTCGTTTTTCTAACAATTTGTCTAGCTAAAAAATAAAAACAGATTACTGTACTTATACTTAGAAAGGTGTTTACATTTAGGTCTTCCTATAAAATTTGAATTGAACGTAAGAAGTTAAATTTACCTTCTCGGCTTGTATTACGGTACGTGGAAAGCCATCCAATAAAAATCCATTACGACATTCAGGTTTATCTAGGCTGCTATCAATTAAATCGACCACCAAATCATCGGAGACCAATTTTCCTTCATCCATAACTTTTTTCAATTGTGCGCCTAACTTTGAACCTGACTGAATCTCAGCACGTAACATGTCGCCGGTAGATAAATGACAAACGCAAAATTTTTCTTTCAACATCGGGGCCTGTAAAGCAAAAAAAAAACGACATAAGATATATATATATATATATATATATATATATATATATATATATATATATATATATATATATATATATATATATATATATATATATATATATATATATATATATATATATATATATATATATATATATATATATATATATATATATATATATATATATATATATATATATATATATATATATATATATATATATATATATATATATATATATATATATATATATATATATATATATATATATATATATATATATATATATATATATATATATATATATATATATATATATATAATATATATATATATATATATATATATATATATATATATATATATATATATATATATATATATATATATATATATATATATATATATATATATATATATATATATAATATATATATATATATATATATATATATATATATATATATATATATATATATATATATATATATATATATATATATATATATATATATATATATATATATATATATATATATATATATATATATATATATATATATATATATATATATATATATATATATATATATATATATATATATATATATATATATATATATATATATATATATATATATATATATATATATATATATATATATATATATATATATATATATATATATATATATATATATATATATATATATATATATATATATATATATATATATATATATATATATATATATATATATATATAATATATATATATATATATATATATATATATATATATATATATATATATATATATATATATATATATATATATATATATATATATATATATATATATATATATATATATATATATATATATATATATATATATATATATATATATATATATATATATATATATATATATATATATATATATATATATATATATATATATATATATATATATATATATATATATATATATATATATATATATATATATATATATATATATATATATATATATATATATATTATATATATATATATATATATATATATATATATATATATATATATATATATATATATATATATATATATATATATATATATATATATATATATATATATATATATATATATATATATATATAATATATATATATATATATATATATACTATATATATATATATATATATATATATATATATATATATATATATATATATATATATAATATATTAATATATATATATATATATATATATATATATATATATATTATATATATT